>OX459030.1:40691452-42171148 GCA_949775025.1 Tricholauxania praeusta | reverse complement strand
AAAAATCTTAGAATTTTTTAAATTGCAACACATATAAGAACATCAATATCATTATAAGAAAGGTTTGAAAGCCATAATTTAACGTTTTTTAGAAATGCTGGTTTATTTCGGACTATCCGTAAATCAAGGGGTAAAGCGTTAAAAAGTCTGGGTGCAACGGATGTGTAAAAGTTCAAGAATAATTGGGAGTTGTGTTGAGGTACTGAGACATAACTCAGATTATGCACAACATACTCGTATGCTGCAGCTATAAGGGAAAAATGTCGTGTTTTCGAGCTGTTGAACGATTTTGTAATTTGAACACGTTGTCATCAAAACGTGTGATACATTTAATAATGACTCTTATTGAAAAATTTAAATCGAAACTGACGTCAATATTATAAAATGCAAAAGAAATGACGAAAAATATAAAATATTGACGCACGATCGTAAAGTAAAATTCAAGTAGGTATGTGGAAAAGAATTACTTGTGACAAAAATAAAGTGGGCGTGATTGTACGAGTATTGCATTGATAAAACTTAAAGGTAAATTGACAGGATTTGTCTCATTTACTTTAAAGATGTTCCAATTTGCATCTTTATTACTTAAGCGAATCAAACTCTAATGTAACTTGTTATGTAAATATGTACATGGGAACAATTTGTTAGAACGCATTTCAAACCAGCTAATAGAAATACAATTTTTATTGTAAACAAATTTATTGCAAAAATGTGAATTTTATTTTTTTTAATTTTGAAAAAAGAATCAATTTATTACAATTTAAATAAACAACGTCAGCTAAGCTAATGGTATAAATAATCCAACTGGCTATTGCAAACAAAATAAGGAAAATTTGTATACAAATATCTGTATGTACATTAGGGTGTACGTTTTTTTCCAAATTGCTAACGCCACCCCAGGTTTGATTATAATATAAAAAAAAAAAAAGTGAAAATTCACAGCGAGATTGATTGATATTAACGCATGCCAGAAAATTCCCACTTAAAATATAGCGGAAAAATTAAATTTCGTATGAGAATTTTTTTAATTTTTTATATCAAAAACTTTTATCTGTTAATTTTTAGCCATACTTTTTTTTATATCACATAAATATTCAAATGAATTTAACAAATTTTCGAACTTAAAAGTTTGATTTTTCACATTTCTTAAGATATTAACCATAAATACCGTTTTCATAAGATGACGCATCTTTGAGCATACGTTATTTTGAAATTTGTGAAAATTAAAATTTTTATTAAGTGTTTTTATGAAATATGTGAAAAATTTAAGTTCAAAAATTGATAACGATATGGATTTTAAAGAAAAATTGAATACTTACGTTGCACAATCAGATATTTTGTTAATAATAAAAAAAAAAATTTTTTTGGTCGGAAAACCAAACCAGAATAAGTATTCTGGTGTAAATTCTTCGCTGAGCTCGAAAAAAAATCATCGAACCACTTCCCCTCAATCTCTCCATTTCCCACACACTTCTCACCAAAATATTAAAAAAAATTCAATTTTTGTTTCTAAATATACCTATCCGAAGAATTTTTCACAAGAATAAGTGGATTTGGTTTTCCGACCAAGAATTTTTTTTTGTTGGCCTATGTAATCAATAAGGCTGAGGTTTGGCACACATTTTCTTTTATATTGGAACGTAAACAAAATACGAAAAAACTTTACGGACACCCTAATTTACATAGATATAAATATATGTTGTTATTTTCCTTATTTTGCAATCCATTAAAATGTTAATGAACTCTTTGCTGGCACATACATCCTATACAACTGTTCTATATAAAGAATTTTATTTCTCAAAATGAACCACGTCAAAGGATGACATTTGAAATATTTTGATTTTAGACGCAATACGAAGGCAATTTAATAATGGTTATTAAAAATACAAAATTTTTATATCGATATTTTAACAACAGCAATAAAATGATAAAGGCCATAAAATATTTTTAACGAGTTTAATTTTAGTACAACGATTTTTTTGATAAAAATGTGCACATTTTGAAACATTTGTGGGCGTGTACTTGACTTGTACATAGATAACGAGATATTTACAGAGTTATGAATTTAATGCTGCTATCACATCTGTCCCCAGCAAGCATTGAGGGGGTTTCTAAATCGTTTATGGTGCTTATATTTCAGACCAAAACTTTAAAATTGTTGAGCCAATTTGACAAACGAAGTGTCGTTGTCTTCGTATTACCACGAAGAGTATAATGGGCCTACTAACACTCCGAAAATTTGTTCACAGAGGGCGCTGTAAGCAAAAAATAAAATACTTATACTTGGATATGTCAGACGCCTTAAAATACTTATGTACATATAATGTTTTTTGTATTACTAAAATAAGGGTACTAACACATAAAAAATTTCCTTATAGCTGTCGCTGCATGCAAAAAATGATTATATCGTCAACATTTTAAGGCTTTTGATTCTGGTTTATTTATATTTTTGGTCCAACACATTAGTTTTCCCCTCCTTAAACAGGGCAAAGCAAACGGCAGGGTGCAACTCCCTTAATAACTTTTTTTCTTTAAATGAGGCTTAAACAGATGAATTCTCCTTTCAAAATCTACTTTCGGCCTTTTTGCATCGATTGGTGCCAGAAATTTTTTATCTTTAAGTGAGGTCAAATCCTCTCTTCTTCTAAAGTTCATCTTCACTTTTGACCTGAGAGCGTTTGTTTATTGTTCAATGTGACTTCAAAGGCAAAAATGCAGTTAGGACAATTAGATTCTGAACGATCTTTAGAATGGAAAGAGGAAGCCACCTGGTGATAACACCAATCGATAGACATTTCTGGTAAAATCGGCATTTACACTCTGAGCAAAAAACGGTCAGTCCTCTGTGGTCATGCTAATTAAACTCAAGTTGTGTTATCATTCTCAAGTGTAAAATACATCGTCACAACATGCAAACCACATGGATAAAACAAAACAATAATTCCGAGCCCTCGATGACATAATAAATATTTTTATTTAGACTCTCCCTTATGATTTATACGGGAAAGGCTTTGGCGTGTCGCTTACTCCAGATAGTTTCAATCAGAAGAAATTATCGCTTGGCAACAGAATATGAACTTGCGTGCGAATTGAATCATCGCCTTTACCTTTACCATCGCCTTAGACCTTTGAATATGAATATTTTAGACTTCTGTCGCCATTTTTTTTTTCCTTATGGCTCAGACGCAATAGTACTCGCTATTTACTAAATACAAATTCGTATAGCTGTCATAGGGTTGATTATCAAATTATCTATCAAAAACTTGTAATTTAAATACCTCAATTTTGACAAAATTTTACATTTTCAGTCAGTTTTAAAAACAAAGGACTACATAATATTATGAAAGGAGTATGAGATCATGTTCCCCGGAATATTCCGATCAAAATCTGACATGGTTTGGCCACATTTTCTAGCGTTTACTATTTTATTGAAATAAAGGCCAACTTTAAAGATTTTTCAAAGGGTTTTGTTGTGTTTACAATTAGTAAGTATGTATACAAAAATATGTCAGCAACGTTTAACAGGAACAGAAACCATTGGAAATTCGGAAAGTCCTGCACTTCTTTCAAATAAAATGGATGTCATTTGCAAAGTATTTCAATTAGCTACAGAAATGTTGCGCAGAGCTTAAAAATTAGGTAACTTGGTTTTTGATTCAGAGACAACTTCTTTAAATTTTAACTTTAAATTTAATTTTTTAAATGTATAAGTGACCCATACTTTGTCAAAATTAAATTTATCTAAAATTATATGTATGCGTAATGATATGTTTTCTCTTAAAAAAGCGCATAATTTTCTTTTTGTATAAAAAAATGTCTGATATGCTAATTAATTTTGAACAAAACATCAATCAAGTAAACGTGTCCAGTTTATAATTTAAGGGCTCAATGTCTCAAAAGTTTTCTTTTTTGTTAGCAGGTTATATTGCTATGTATGTGTCACCGGCCAAACTGGTTTTTAGGACAAACTACTTTATCCTAGGCAAAACTAGTTAATTTGAAGGCCTAAGAATATGCAATTTAATTTTAATGCAAAAGCACTGTGAATAGCGAAGTCAGTGTTGCACATATTATAGACTGAACCGCGGCCGAAGGCCGCCGCAAAGCCGAAATTAGACATATTGGAGGATGAAAAATTTTAGCCGTGGCCGAACTTACAACTTTCCAAGTATACAATGAAATTGACAAACTTTGTTTGTCCTAGTGTTCACTAACCACAGTGCTTTTGCATTAAAATGTCATTGCACATCTCTAGGCTTAAGCTAACTAGTTTGGCCTAAAAACTAGTTTGGCCGGTAACATATATAAAAAAAGACTGTGAGTTTGTTCGTTTGTATTCATGTTGGGGATGGGCTCAGGAGCTACTGGACCGATTTCGAAAATGTTCACCAATAGAAAGCTTATTGAACTGAAGTATTAAGTAATAAACACATTGAATGCTAAAGAGCTTTATTTTGAACGATTTTTTGTGCTTTTTATAGTGCGTTAAAACAAAATGAAGCAGTTACGAAAACAGCTGATTGGCAAGAAGAGATTTGTTTTTAAATTTTTTCCAAAAAATCGCACCAAAAGTATAATCTGTTAACTCCCACTGCGAGGACTTTTGTAAGTGACATATTCAATTCTGCTCAACGAAAGCTCCATTGCGCGTTTTGTTCTAGCATATAGAAAAAATCATGTTTTCTCGTTTTTTGTTGCATGCGCACCCAATGTGTTCAATGCTTAATAGAGTATATAATACATTTTATTATAAGGGCACTTGCCCTTGAAGCAACAAATTTAAAATGTCTTACTAAGTGAGGTACTAAAGCTAATACAAACTTGGTATGGAACCGTTTGGTGATACAAACAAGCACAAGTAAAGTTGGTCGATTGGGCGTGTCACCTTTCATTCAAGCAAACATTATGAAACGCTATGTTAGGAATACAATTCTAGAATTGACAATTGTCAAAAAGTTGACATGATATCTCCTATACAATATAAATCCTCATAACGCTATAAAAATAAACTTTTAACTTAAGTATCACTATCGGTGCGAAACTGGGATGGGCAGCTAGTTCTTAACAAAACTATATGGCCCATAATTATAGTCGCAAAATTAAGTTAAAACCTGGTTTTTACCCAAAATCCAAAGATACGGAGTGAAAAAAGAAAAGCTTGCATTAAATTATGAGAAAATTTTAAAAAATAGATTACCCTGCGTTATTGACACGTAACATTATAGACACAGTTAACAAAAGGAATAATAAAAAACTCGAAAATACAAGGCAACGTGGCGAAGTGGTTAGGACAGTGAACTCATCTATACTATTATATAAAGAGGTAAGGTTTGTTTGTTTGTTTGTTTGTTTGTTTGTTTGTTTGTTTGTTTGTATGTTCCGGGTAATCTCTGGAACTACAGAACCGATTCAAAAAATGTTTCTACTAATATAAAGCTACACTATTCCTGAGTAACATGGGCTATATTTTATTTTGATAAAAGCAAGGGGCGTGGCACTTTACGTGCAATTAAAACCTTTAACTCGCTATATCTTGGTTCATATGATACCAAGAGTCTTAAAATTCGGTGTCAGGATGCACATAGCCTATGTTAAGCACTTCACAAAATGTGAACGGTACTAGACACCAGGGGCGTGGTGGCTATAAAACTTTAATTTAGGGTGGCCCTCATACGCAATTATTTTTAAAATAGCATTTTTACAAAGAACACTTAATCGATTCACATGGAATTTACACCACATGTCTTTTATATTAAGACGCATAGCTAAGACGATGAAACTTTTATTTAGGGTGGCCCTAATACACAAATATTTTAAAAATAGCGATTTCTCAAAGACAGGTAAATCGATTCTCATGAAACTTACACAGTATCACTTTTAAATTAAAGGACATAGATTAAATTGTAAACATTTTATTTAGGGTGCATACTTAGGGTGGCCCTCATACAAATATATTTTTAAGTATCATTTTCACGAAGACAGGTGAATCGATTCAAACTGAATTTACACCACGTATTTCTTATGTTAAGAAGCATAGCTTAGGTTACAAAACTTCAATTTAGGGTGGCCCTCACGCTAAAATATTTTTTAAATATCATTTTCTCGATACCGCTAAATCGATTCTTATGTAATTTACACCACACGACTTTTATATTAAAAAGCACAGATTAGATAGTAAAAATTTTACTTACGGTTCATACTTAGGGTGGTCCTGATACAAAAATATTTATAAATATCATTTTCTCGAAGACCGCTCAATCGATTCTCATGGAATTTACTCCACATGGCTTTTATATTAAGAGGCACAGATAAGGTAGTAAACCTTTTATTTAGGGTGCGTACTTAGGGTGACCCTCATACAAAACTATTTTTAAAAATAATTTTCACGAAGACAGGTTAGACGATTCACACCGAGCTTACGCCACGTATCTCTTATGTTAAGAAGCATAGCTTAGGCTACACAACTTTTATTTAGGGTGGTCTTCATACAAAAATATTTTTTAAATATCATTTTCTCAAAGACCGTTTAATCGATTCTCATGGTCTTAACACCACATGACTTTTATATGAAGGGGCACAGATTAGATAGTAAAAATTATACTTAGGACTCACACTTTGGGTGGTCCTCACACAAAAATATTCTTTAATATCTTTTTCACGAAGACAGGTTAATCGATTCATACCGAATTTACACCAAGTAACTTTTATATTAAGAGGCGTAGCTAAGGCTTCAATACTTTTATTTAGGGAGCATATTTAGGGTGGCCTTCATACAAATATATTTTTTGAACATAATTTTCTCGAAAATCGCTTAATCGGTTCTCATGGAATTCACGCTACGAGGCTTATATATAAACAGGCACAGCTTAGAATAGAATGGGTGATGCCACGCCCCCTTATCTAAAAGAAAATAAGATTCATCATATCTTATCAACTATTTGATGCAGATAAATGAAACTTGGTACATATATAAAGAGTAGAGAAAGAAGTAAGATTCCATGCAAAAATTGGCGGTACCACGCTTCCATATGAGAAAAAAATAAACTTTTTATGTATCAACAACTATTTGACGCAGATGGATAAGATTTGATACATATGTTTCTTATGGTTTGTAAAAATTTCTTAACATAGTTTGGTTTGAAAAAAATGACCCAAAAAGAAAGAAAGTAAGATTAAATGAAAAAATGGGTAGTGCCATGCCTCCAAAATAAGAAAAAACTATGACTATGAGACTCGGTACATATATAGAAGGCAAGGACTGGAACCAAATTAGACTCATGCAAAGGTGCTGATTCTACGTATTCCAATCATTCCCGCCAATTCAATTGTTCATTTAATAGAAAAACCACTCTTTATCCACTGTTTATCACTCGCAATAAGATAAATATCAATAAAAATAGTTTTTACTTATTTAATCCAACTAAAATAAAAACACAGTATGTTTTATTTGTTTAGGCGTAGCAATGCGCGCCGGGTTTTGCTAGTAGCTAATAAATTAAGCTTTCATATAAGCCTAATTAAAAAAATGTGTTTCAAAAAAATTTTTATATTGAAAAATCGAAATATTTTTTTGAGAGAGATCATAAAAATATCTATTGGAATCATTTATTACAATTCCTAATTTACAAATGATATCCAAGTACAGAATTTTCAAAAAAAGATGTTCGTAGAAAAAATGTCAAAAATTACCAATTTTACTCCTCTGTATTTAGGAAACTAAAAACGTTGGAGCAAAATCCTCCAGGAATTTAATCGATCTCTACTAGAACTACAAATAACCAAAATTTAAACAAGATCGGATATATAAAAAATTTTAACCTGGTACACCTTGCAAATTTTATTCCATATACGACACATATGTACATGTATAGTTACCGTTGAGTGAGTACGCGTCACAACTTTTTGAATCGATTTTTTTCGAAAACCGTTAGTCTATCGAAAAAAAAGTACTTAAATATTTTATGTGGAAAATTTTTTAAGCTACTAATTTAATCTGATCTATTTTTCGATATCAATGACCGTTAACGAGATTTTCACGAAAAACTGTTTTTGGCGACCTTTGAGCCCGTGTAAAACTTTTAGCGGCACACGTATCGATGGGGACTTTTGGGATTTTGCTTAAAGCCACAAACGGAAGGCTTATACGAAAATCCAGCTTTCCCCTAATTTTTCCGAAGTTTGGCTATTTTTTGTCTTTATTCCCTGGACTAACAGGCCACATATCGCAATAATCTTAGAAAATTTTTTATCTAAAATATTCTCCTGCTCTTTCATGCCTCTTGCAATCTGAGAAATAGTAAAAGTCTTATTAAATTGGAAGTCGCAAATAAACAAGTCAGTGAACAACTAAGATATCTGAATTTTGTTGTCAACAGAAAGTTTCCATAGCCTCAAATTTTGTATCGATGGTTTGACAGGGTGCGACGGACTGTGTTGTTGAAATTTGGCTTTATGCAGAGAAAACAACGACATATTTCATAAAAATAATTTGACGACAATGTTCAATGCAAGATTTATTATTTTTAGTGGCACAAGTAAATACAGGATGTCAATAAAATTTATATCGGAGGACTTGGAAAATATCGGCTTACATGATGTCAAAAAATTCGTAGCAATAAAAAAGGCGGTCAATTTTTTAAAAGGGGTTTTATTTATTTATTTTATAGGAATGCAATTTATAGTAACTACAATGTAACAGATTTCTTCAGAACAAATATACGAATACCTTATAAAATATATGTATGCATGTATGTTCTTATCTGAAGCTTTTGCAAAAATCAAATGCGACGCTCCTTCAATTGGTTCGAAAAAGGATAAAAAAGTCTTAGGAATTTTTTAAAATTTTTATCTTTAACCCATACTGACCCTATTTCAATGTGACATTTGGTCCAAGCCGCCACTTCTAGTTATTGAGAAATATTGCAAAAAAGTTTACGAATGCAAAAATTAAAAACACGTATGGAAATGATTTAAATTAAATCAATGATTTTTACCTTATTAGCATATAGAGCTCGATCTCATTAAATTATAAGATCTTACGTTTAATAGTTAATTGTAATAAATACGTTTAAAAAAATACACTAGTTTGTTTACTATTTTTTTTTTTTTTGTATATAAAACGCTTGGAAAAAAAGTAACAAATACCAAATTGAATTTAAGGAAGTTACTGAATTATAGATTAATAATACAATTTATAGATAAAATAACGGCTATTTAAAGAAAATTGTGAAAATTTTCAAAGAACCTCCATGTCTCAAGATATATAGAACTGATTTCCAACTTTTATACACTAATTTTATATGCTGTAAAAAAACCTGACATCTGGCATCAATATATTTAAAATATATTGAGGCATTCCTAACTTATATTGATTCTTAGAAAAGCCATATCCACAACTTTCCATGAGAAAAGCCATATGGGTCATTCTACCTCGTTTTTACATTGAAAATTTAGATTTCTCAAAAACAATTTTTTTTCGATACCTTGTCAAAAAATATTCGATACGTGTTTTTGGAAAAAGTTTTTCCGGGCTTATCTTCGAAAATACGGGTTTTTGAAAATCACAAGTTTTAAAAATACATGGATTTTCAGACGCTTGTATTTCAAAATGTACGCGTCATGTACAAAAACCGTTAAGGCATAAAAGTTAGCATTTGGCGTATACTTTCATAACATTGCATTGAAAATTTTCTTCTTTTAAGTTATAAGCAAAAATTTTGCAATTTAAAACTTAAAATCGAAAACTTTCTTATTTTGGTATGTTTAATTTTTTTTATTTTTTTTTAGATAGAGCGGTTCAAAAATATGTTTTTTTACGATGTGTCAGCGGATATCTATGGCGTTACATATCTTGAAAATGCTCCTCATAGGATTCTCATCATATTGAATACTGGATTAGAGCCGCCTGTTTGAAGTTGTCAACTTTTGAAGAAATACATAGCGACACTTCCAGGGTAACGGGTGTGACAGTTTAACTCTTATTTTCATTCATATCTTTTCAGACTAGTGTGAGAATGCAATTTAATCTCTTGCAACCTGTGCTATTTTACCTTCCGATATTTATTAAAAGTATAAAAATTTGACATCTAATGTTATAAGTTCAGAAAATGCTTTTAGAGTGCGTAACGGGTGTGACGTTGAGAAAAGCTCTTTTTTAAATATTTTGAGTTTAAGTTCAAATTGCCTAAAATTTTGCAGGAATGAGTAATAAATTGATATCATTTTAGAAATATTTGACATGTTTTTTATTAAAATTGTGAGAAACTTTTAACATAAACTTTTAAGTAACATATACAAAGCTACTTCAAAAATGTAACGGGTGTGACGTCCAAATGTAACGGGTGTGATATCATAATAATCTTATAGTAAAAAATTAAGTAAAAACATTGTATTGAAAAAAAAAAGAAAAACAAGGAATTCAATATGTGATGACGATTTTTATCTATTATGGTAAAAATTCTATGTGATGCATCGTTTAATTTTTAATACATATGTACTTGCAATTTTTCGTATATGTGTATAATTCTTTTTTTTTTTTTTGAAAAGTGGTCAGTTAAGCTGGAAGACAATGGAAAAATACAGATTTTCTATTTAATTTATCTGCATTTTTCTAAATTAACAGAACTAACATTCTTCGAATCGGAGTCGACAAATATACTTATTAGAGTGGTTAAAATTGTATGCGGCTTACGGCATTCTACTAAGCGGATAAAAATACATGAAAACTGATGTTACACGCGAGCGTGAAAAAAACGATGTAGCTTGCGCAATTTTTAAAATCATCATCTACGCTGAATTTCGACAGCAGTGATAATAAAACGACTGAAAATCTACAACACTTTAAGAAAACAAGAAGAATTAACAAAGCAAGTACTGTCTTTGCTCAGCTCTATATCATATGAAAATCAAATATATTCTTAACACAGACCAAACTTTGAATATTTAAATCAAAGGTTCTATCAGTTTTGTATTATACTTGAGAGTTATTGTCCCTCACGAGAGCTGTCTTACTTTTGTAAACTCCTGCTTGCGGCGAATATTAAGGATATAATGGCCACGTATGATCTGAAAAAAACCGTACTTCATTTAGCTGACTAAGATTATAAAAACACATTGTCAATGGGTAGGACGCATACGATCAGGAAAGATGAAAGTTATTACTCGACTTTTATCCTCTGCTTGCAAAAAACAAGCTATTGAGAATATTCAGACTTCCGTTTCCGTAATAACAGCACCATGGACACAAACCTTGTCAATGAAAAAGCAGCTGTCACCGCAAGCTCAGCAGCTGATTTTGACGTCTGACACAATAAACACAATTGAAATTTATATTTTTTTCGACTGCCACAGAAAGAACACGAAAACAGGAAGTCTTCTGCAGGTTCCTTTGTTAAATACATGTAAGTACAAATTCAAAATAGCAATTTAATATTTAAATTCACCACGATATTGTAACGAATTTCTTTTCACACAGCATAAAAACGCAGAATGCCGGAATCACGCAGCCCTATGCAAGGTTTTGCAAATTCGGTGTCTAACATTATCGAAGGCCCCATAACATGGTTTAGAGGTGAGCGCTAAAGTGTATAATTTTGCAACCGTACTGTTTGAGTCCTCATACAGATGCTATGAGCTGAAAATTTTTTGAGAACCATAGGAGTACCACTTCCATTACATAATGACATAACCTCAGTTATTGTATTCCATTGTTGTTGTGTTGTTTATTTGTTTATGATTGATCAAACCTAACATTTTTCTTCTTTTCCAAAACAGAAACTATTGTGGAACCAAATCAAAAGAACTATCCATGGTATCACCAACAATTCCGTCGTGTGCCCACCATTGATCAGTGCTATACTGACGATGTTGCTTGCCGATTTGAAGCTGATCAACAATTCCGCCGCGATCGTATGATTGAAAATGAGATTGTTTCCATCTTACGTCAACGTTTTGAGGATTGCACTTTGTATGAGGCACCCGATCATATCGTTAAGTGTAAACCAATTTTGGAACAATATGAAAAGGCTGCAGAAAACTGGTTCACTAAGTGTGAGTTAATATGTAATATTAGAGCACTGCAAGTATCCTAAAAATAAGTGTTATCTTTAACAAGTAGTTTCCTAAACTACTTTGCTGTACGCTAAGATATTCTAGGATATGATAATGATATCATAATGACTTAGACCGCACATATTTAGAACTATGTTGATTTGTTTGCTTAGGTGCCCTATAAACTACTACCTATCTACCAATGAGGCAGTGACCAGTAATTACTGCAGTTATGTTGCGCAAGGTATTTCTACTAGAAATAGTAGTAGCTGTGATTTTCTAGCATTTTGTTAAGGCCAGAGTGTTTTTGATGTATAGCAACGAACCAATGTCAACCATTTTTTGTCAGCCAATTACTTGATTTGACAATAGCAATTGGTAACTAACAACAGTCTTAAATTAAAAACCGATTTTGAACATATTGGAGGATGCAAGCCCTGAGCCGCGGTAAAATACCGCCGCGTTACTCTGACATACGAAATACGAATTTTCAATTCCAGGCTTCATAACTGCGAATGAGTGTTGAGATAACTCTACTTTATGATATTTAATGATTATTAGGGATATTTTTCAAAAAATGTTTGTGCCACATGAGGCTAAACTTGGGTACACTAGAGCCCCGATTTGCGTCGTTAATAGAGACCAGATAAATGTGACGCGAATCGAATCACTTTTTTTTTGTATAAATGCGGGTTTTATTAATCAATGACATTCTTCGCTTATTTTGATTTTGTATCCAAATAGAAAGAAAAGATTCCAATTTAGCCATTAAAGAATTTCTTACTTTTGTAACTTCTTTACGTTGGAAAGGTGTGGCAATCTTATCAAATTTAATTATTTTAACATATCTCTTTTCAAATTGTTTTTACTTTTGTAGGTGCTAACCCTACTGATCCAAACTGATAAATTTTCTTTTATTTTTATTCATTTTTTTCTTTTTTCTTTTCTTAAGTTATTTTATTGATTTAACCATAACACTTCTTATTGAGGACTAAATTCTAACTTCCTAACACGCAACTATGCTTAGAATAACTTACCTCACAGAATAAATAGGAATTCCCCTTTTTAAACGCAAATTGAAAAATTTTTCACGTGATTTTCAGTGAAAAAATCCAATCGAATGTAGCGACGCAAATCGGGGCTCTAGTGTATTTATTAGTTCGAAAAATGATTTCAAAATGTCCATGGTGCCGCTTAGGGTTAAAATGAAATTCAAAACAAAAAAAATTGGTTTCAGTCAAGCCTTTGGCCTTTTTTGGACCCAAGTCAGATGCTCGATATTTAACCGAAAATAGCCAAAGTTTTCAATTGGACATAAATAAAAAGCATTCTAAGCTACATCAGTTCGGATCCCTCATTAAGCTCTATGTTTATTTTTTTTTAAAAACAAAATTGACACGAGTGAATGATAGACTGAGTCTATATAAAAACTGCTCCAACTATATATTATTAACTGATCTTCGCGATTATCTAAAACGTTTCCTCATTTTCATTAATATTAGCTTAATTAACTTTTGACTTTAATCACTTATTTAATTTCTTTTCTAACTTAATAGATGGTGATTTGGGTGGCTACGCCAACGCCAAAACTGCATACATGAAACAAAAACATCGTTTGATTTGGGAGCGCCGTCATGGTCCAGTTGGTAGTGGCATGAAGAGTTCTTCAGAAGCAGGACACGATTAATTAGTTAAAAGCAGCGAGTCTTTTATATAGAATTCAATTTGAATAGTGAAATAACACAATCAAAAAATAACTATTGGTTATTATAATGATGAATTAAAGAAAAATTAAAGTTTTCGATAAGTATCGTAACATTTATGTTTTGTTCCTTAAAAATAATTTGTTTTAAACATGTAATTCAATGAATTTTCGAAGGATTGCAACATATTAAAATAATCCTGTGAGTTTGTACGATTTCAGAACAGATCTTTTGTCTAATCAAGAAGATTTCAGACATTAAATTGCCCTGTAATTCTCCTGTGAGCAAAATAAAGTTTAATGGTTGGCCTGGATTTATTTACTTACCCAGTTACTAAATGTTTTATTCCGCTCCCTAGAAATTTTTAATATCAAAAAACTAAATCGTTCTAAGACGCATGACGTTTTTTATTTTTTTCAGAACTTTCTGATGTCATGGTTTTTACTGTGACTTTGTTGAAGCTTGAAGCTGTTTGATCATTATATCAATGTCTTTAGGAGAGACCGATATATATATTATCTTTCTGCAGTCGATAAAAGCGTATTAATAACTATAAAACAACTATTTGACTAATCCTTTGATCGAAATTTCCTGTGCATATAATGTTAAACTAATATGAGTTAATTGAGTGTAGATTTAAGAGTTAAATAAAAATCGTGAAAAAATGCATCTTTAGCCAGGACTGAATTGACATAGAAACATATAATCACTTGTTTCAGAAATTTAAATTAAAATCAGCTTCAGTTTATTCTGAATATTTGAATAAAACTAAGTATTCAACAAAACCTCAAAACTTTTGTAAATTTATAAGCTAAAAAGTTTGCTGAGTTCAAAGCAGATGACAGGCTCAAGCAGAATCCTGATACTATAACGAGACTACTTGCTAACATATGATCAACCAAAGTTTTCAACCCTGACGTCCCCTATCTTGAATTCAAGGATAACGACCCTAAACTTTTATTTAATGCGATATCTTTCTCACCTGAACTCATACAGAAATATATCACATATCACCGAATGGTATTTCAGTCACAGTATGAGTCAACTGGGGCTTTATTCTGAATCATCCACTCAGCTTTTTATTCAATACATTTTTTAAAGAGAAGTATTTTCCTACATTTTTGAAGAACCGTTCATTAAAAAAGTTTCAAATTACAGGTCCGTAGCGAATTTATCAACAGTACCAAAGCTTTTTGAACGAATTATAAATAATTAAGTCAAGGTATACTGTGGTGAAGTCATAAGACGTCGCACAGTGGATGGGTTGGTATGGAACGGCGTCCATATATATTTATTTTTTTTTTTAACTCTTCTTTTATTTATTGTATCTCTTTAAATTGTAAAGACTAACAATAAGTTATAAAATCTTATTTCTAATAAAAAACTATTACATATTATAAATTTTATACAAATTGGCATATGTATTATAACAAGTAATTCACAGCTATGCGGGACTCTTAAACTTCAGCTGGTCTGAAAATAGAATTTAATATACACTTCTGTTCGTATCTGCAGCTGCGGCATGTGCGAATGGGATAACCCGTTGGAGGTGATAGGTGATACGCTTATGGCAACCAGTCTGCAGTTGCAGTTGTTGACTATTACGTCTCTCCTGATTAACTTTCAGCCGAGACGAGCGAGGTCCCGGTCTGCGTTAGCGTGGTAGCAGAGACGGGCTAGGTCCCTGTCCACCATCATAGAGGTAACTAGTACGTCGATATGATTGTGACATGGTAGCCGAGACGAGCTAGGTCCCGGTCTATCACGTTGGGGAGAGCTAGTGCAACGAGGACGTCTTTAAGGCGGTAGCCGAGATGAGCTAGATCCCGGTCTAGCACCCAAAAACGTCCTAAAAGCACACTTTTCCAACACTCCTGCTGCCGCACTCTCCACTCATCGGGCAGCAGCCGAGACGGGCTAGGTCCCAGTCCAGTGCCCTCATTAGGAGATGAGCTGGATGGCGATATTTTCTTTATTTTTATTATTATTATCAGAGAACAGTGGCCGAGACGAGCTAGGTCCCGGTACAAAGTCCTCATGAGGATAAAGAAATATGACATATTCCAGTCGAACTTTGCGTAGAACTTGGAATGCTTCTATCGGTATATATGTATATATTATGTATACCGGCGCTATATATAATATATATAATATTTATTTATATATAATATATATATACCGGCGCTATATATAATATATATATACCGGTATATATAATATATAGTATTAATAGCGCTACTGTTGAAATTTGGTAAAGATGTGTTTTAGGTTAAAACAACAAAAATATGTGAATATAAAAAAAATCGTCTCACGGACACGTCTACCTCCTATACAAAGGAAGGATGTGGTTGAAATATTTTCTCTAAAATTAAATTCTTTTAAAATTAAATTTCCATTAATCAAAATATGTATTAATTTCCATTAATTTGATTTAAAAAATGCTGAAAATTATGTCATATCTTTTATAGTTTTCAATTTATTAGAGAAAACCCGTTTTAAAGGCTTATCTCTTCTATTTTTGATAATAATTCGAATTCATATCTATTATCTATGCCAATGGGGATGAAGAAACTTGATAAAAAAAAGTTTGAAAAACTGCAGCTGGAACTTAAGATTTTGGTTTAGAGTAACTTCGGGTGTTGTGATATGGTCAGGTAATGTGGTATGCCATCATATTTCCTTAAATAAACTCTCGAAAAATATTTTCTGTCAACATGCCAGTAACGGAAAAAGATACGTGCTGCAAGGTTTTGAGCGTTCGCATTCACTGTTTTTATCTCAGTGTGGTGAAATTGATTTAGCCACAAGTCGAGATTTTATTTGTATGCATTTTATGTGTGAATTAAGCCCAAAATAAAGTAAGTATTATAGCCGAAGCACTAAAATTTGATAGTGGGTGAATATACTTTGCCATAAATAATGAGAGTTCTTTATTTGCTGAAGTGTGTTTTAATAAAAATAACCTGAGTGTATTAAAACTGAAACTGTACTTTTTGCAATAAGTCCTTCCAGAGATATACAAAGATTCAGACCAGAGTTCAATTCCTGCAATGCGATTTAATTTGGGATCACAATGATTGTCTTCCAATTTCTGTACGTGAGTCATATATCTGACCTTAATATGTTCTGCTTTTCGCTTGTTGATTCAGCTTAAATCTAGATATCTTTTTTATGGAAATTCTATTGAAAGATCTAATGTTTTTGCATTTTTAGTTCCTAATATTTTATACTTG
This sequence comes from Tricholauxania praeusta, assembly GCA_949775025.1. NCBI lineage: Eukaryota > Metazoa > Arthropoda > Insecta > Diptera > Lauxaniidae > Tricholauxania > Tricholauxania praeusta. Next base: position 42,154,164 of record OX459030.1, on the reverse strand, counting down.
TTATACTTTTCATGATAGTATATCACATTATCCGAACGCTGTATATCACATTACACGCCAATTTAATTGGCTTTTTTCCATTTTGTTGAAATAGCTTCAGATTGGCTTACGCTATAGAGCTCCGAAGTCGTAACATACTGCACAATACATCAACAAACCATAATACATAAGGAAGTAGAAGCTATGCTTTAAAAGTTACGTTAGTTTAAAATACAAAAATACCCATATCACTATACCCGCAGTTACTCTAATATATTTTCCCACATAATATACATATAAAACAATTTTCGAAATCAGGAGGTATGTTTATATTTTTTTTTTTTGAAGTGAAAACTTCTTATGGCACGTTGTGCGGCTGAGGAAAAAAGTATAATTTCGCGACACCGACCGTCATCGGGAAGACTTGGGAAACGAACTCGATTTTGGAATTTTGAAGACTTGGGAAACGAACTCGATATTGGAATTTTGAAGACTTTTGAAACGAACTCGATTTCAGAAATTTGAAGACTTGGGAAACGAACTCGATTTCAAATTTGGAAGACTTGGGAAACGAACTTGATTTTGGAATTTTGAAGACTTGGGAAACGAACTCGATTTTAGAATTTCGAAGACTTTGGAAACGAATTCGATTTCAGAAATTTGAAGACTTGGGAAACGAACTCGATTTCAAATTTGGAAGACTTGGGAAACGAACTTGATTTTGGAATTTTGAAGACTTGGGAAACGAACTCGATTTTAAAATTTTGAAGACTTGGAAAATGAACTCGATTTCAAAAAATTTATAAAACGTTGCCTACTTTTAGGTGCTATTAATAATTTGCCCCTAAAAGTAGGCAACACTTTCTGACAAATTTCAAAAAGAACGCCTAAAAGTAGGTAACGATTTTAAAAATTTAAGATAATGTGTCCTAATTTTAGGTGCTATTTTTGAAATTCGTCGGAAAGTGTTGCATACTTTTAAAGCGGCTCTCACACGATCAATATTACTGACAGTATAATTACTGACAGTATTTACATTACTGTCAGTGTACCACTCACACGGTCAGTATTGTTTATTGTCAGTAATCAGTTTTTTTGACATTCGACTGGTGAAGGTGCGAACTATGCTCCGGCTACGTGACCGACAGCCGAAAATGGCATGCCACTTTTTGGGGCAGATTCCATCCAAACTTGCACCACGCCTCCAGCTAGGCATCGGACGATCAACTTTTCCAAGTTTCTTTCAAGTTTCGCTGCCTCATCGTCTATCTGCCACAAAATGGGGCATGCCACGCCCCCTCCCAGGATTTTGCCGTCCCGTGCCTACTTGCACCCTCTGACCAACTTTCAGCCGGATCTGCCCAAAAAGTGGCATGCCACTTTTCTGTGCAAATAATACTGATGAACTGTCAGTATTCACCTCACACCATCAGTATTACTGTCAGTATTTAAAAACTTCGTCAGTAATATCCGATTTTTTCATCAGTCATCAGTATCGTTTTTCTATACTGACAGTACATCAGTACTCACCTCATACGATCAGTAATACTGTCAGTATGCAAAATCCTGTCAGTAATACTGATCGTGTGAGGGCCGCTTAAGGGTAAATTATTAATAGCGCCTAAAAATAGGCAACGTTTTTTGAAAAAATTGGCCCATGAAAGTATGTAATTTTTAAATTTGTAGCATACATATGTTGACTTCCAGTTAGTTGTTGCTCAGTAAGCAAATTTTTCTCTGCTAGCGCAGCCGAAAGCAGAGCCAGCAGCCCAAAGCAGAGAAAAATCTGAAATACCAGGCCACCTTGAACCAGCAGCAAGCAAATTTGGTTTTTTGAAAAACTTTAAAACGTTATATCTCGGCTATTACTAAACCGATTTAGACAAATGAGGTGTAATAGTTTTTTTTAAGAACAAGCAAATTTTTTTGAAGTCATTTGTATTATGATTAACTATCACAAGATGGCGTTTTAAGCAGTTTGAATATTCTAACAGCCAGAACTCGGCAACGAATAAGCCGATTTTAATAAATGTGGTGTCATAGTGTCTGTTAGAAGAAGCAGATTTTTATCTTAAGTTTAAGAAAAATTATGTTTAAGCTATTTAGTCACAGGTCCAGGTACTTTTTTTACCTGATTTTTTCTTATACTTACATAATTCGCAATGATGTGTCTTACTGCAATCAGAATAAATTTTTGTTTTTAAACATAAGGAGTACTTAGCTCAAATTTAATTATTCACAGTTGAGGCTACTGAGCCGAATATACTTCTTCCAGCAATTTTTGAAGTGAAAACTTCTTATGGCACGTTGTGCGGCTGAGTAAAAAAGTATAAACTCGTGACACCGACCGTCATCGGGATTCCCCGTCATGAATGCGATGGTAAAATTTTAATGTTCTATTGTTTCTTTTAAATAAAAAATATTCCAAGTGGAAGACAAAAAGCAAAGCATACACACTAACTGACACATTTAATTCTCATTCAACGATTGTTATGCTTACATGTTTGTTTCTTTCAATGTCCGCGTTGTTGCGTTGACAAATTGAGAATGAGAGCGAGAGTAAAATTTGAATACATATTCCGTTTTTGTCTTCCATTGCATTGCCATATAAAAAGAAAACGCACACATACCAATTAACGCACTAACTTGCCATTAAACGATTTGTTTTCACTTCTGTCGGCACTCCCGGAGTGCAACCCGCCGTTTTTTTTTTTTGTCAATGTTTGGAAATTTACCACTTTTACTATTTTTCATTCTAATATTTGAAAAATCTATAAAATTCATATAAAGGTGATAGAAGAAAAATAAATTGGTTTTTGTAAATGTACCTTCCGCCAATATGCTACTCGTACATTAGCAAATTTTGATTCAAACAAGTTAACTAGATCGCTCTATCCAAGAGTTGATTGTAGAAAAAGTTCTATAGAACTTGTCACTTAACCCAAAAAAAATCTTCGAATCTGACGATTGTCTTAAGAAGTTTTTAAGCTTAATTTCTTTTTGTATCTATGGAAACGATATTTTACTTTGCCGACATGGTATTGAGACATCTACAGTTGCAAATATTCTTTACTTTACTTTTATATTCAAGTGGGCAAGTTAACAGCATCGCGCTGATTTTAGTATGGCATTTAACAAATTTGACTTTGTTTCATTCAAATTAAAAAACTTGCATTTCATTTGGATTTTGTAAGTTAAATAAACTGATCTCATCGTTCATATCAAATAGGATTCCGGAAAATGTTGTCCTTTCCGTCTTCAGGTGTTTCGAAAGGGGTCGATTCAGCTTACATAAGTTATCAAAAACTCTCATCAGCTACTATAGCAGATGCCACTAAAATATTATTTCAGAAAGAAAAATATTGCGGAGTTTGATTATAAATTTATAGACAAAAAAATTTGTCGTAAAAATTCAGTTAAAGGCCTAGGTATAAGTTTTTTTTTGCTAAGCTTACGCGAACACATTAATCAAATTTGTAAATAAATTTTCATCTGGTTAGCTTCAGTAAACGGTTAGTAACGATAACTTAATACAGAGTGGCCACTGAAAAACTGGAGGGTTTGAAGAGTCATAACTCCATCACTTTTAATCTTTTATTTTTCTATGTCAAGTTGTTTTGTATGTACCAAGTTGAAAAAAAATGAATTTTTTGGAAAAAAGTTTGTAATTTTTTTTTTAAAAAAGTTTATTTTTTTTTGTCAGCATTTAACATAATAAGGGTATTCCTCTAAACGCGAAAACTCGAAAGTTTTCGAGCTTGCTTTCGGGAACACCCCCATCAATACAAACTCGTAAATGATTGAGCAATGGCAATTTGACAGTTTGATCAGTGTTACCGCTGCCATGAAAAAAAATGTATCACACCAAAACGAAAAAATATGTAGAATTAAGTTAATAAATAACAAAACACAAATAGGTAAACAAACAAAAATTCTGAGAATTGCGCTTTTCATATATTTAAAAATCATTCTGTTAAATTTATGTGCAAATTTCTAAAGAAACTTCAAACTGGCAGCAAATTATTTCGACAAACGGCAACACTGATTCATTTTCCAACTTTTCGAGGCCACTTACTCAACTAATTAGCCTCGAAAGTTGCGCAAACTTTTCTTCATACAAATTATTTTCGAGGCTCGAAAATGTGCTCAGTTTTCGCAGTTTTCGAGGTTTTTTCGCGTTTTCAGGAATACCCTCAATAATAAAAAGAGTAGTATATTTTTTTTCCATCGCTATGACAAGGCTTTCGTAGTTAATCAGTGCATTGCTTGAAAAAATAGGAAATATTTCCACGGTCCGCTTTTAGCTAGCCAATCTCGAAGTTCTTAGTTTTCGGGCACTCTGCTCGATGAGTACTTTAATTTGATATATCATTTATTGCATTTTAATAAAACATTTTCGTCTCATTCTGTCGCAGTTTAGTTTTCTAAAGGTTTCACTTCTACCATGTCTGAACTGCACACATGATTTTTTTTTAAATATCCTTCGATATGGGTTTTTTAAATTTCAGTTCTTTTTTTTGCCAATAAGTGGTAAAAGTTCACATTTTTTGAGGAAACTTGTAATGGCCTTAAACTTTTAGCTGCAGTTAAGTATATCTCTGATTTCAATTCAACTTCGAGCTAAACACATTTGATGTTTACAAAACAATTACTTGTAAGTAATAGAATTTTATTCAGAATTTTTTGTTACATACATAAGTATCCTGGCTAAATAACTTAAACTTAACTAAAGTCAAAATACCATTGAGATAGAAAAATAGTTATTGAAAAGTTTTTTTTAAAACATATTTAACAATACGTTCCTTTTGTTTTTTCATTTAACATTACAATTTGAATATATTTTTTCACTCTTCTTAAGCGAGGAACGTATTCTAAAGTTTTTGATTAAAATATACTACTAAATTTTAAATACTAGTATTCAGTTCAGCGAGTTTATTGTAGCTGGTATTAAATTTCTTTAGCGACCTCCTAAGTCTTTGTAATTTAATCAAAATATTTTGTTTAGCAAAACATAGCTATGCGCTACAGTGTACAATAATTACTTCAATAACAACTATATAAGCTGCCTTTTGAGTCTTACAAAATCTTAAATTTGTTCAATAATCACCATTCACATGAGCCAATATAAGTTGTGTATGTAGGCAATTTCTAAGATTGCTTTTGTTTTCTCGTTTTGGCATTCCATTTCACACTTTTCATCTTAATGACTTTTCATAACCATTCTGCATTTCATATATACTTTTTTTTAACTTTTGTGACAAAAAATAAGGTGACTTGTCATAAAATGAAGAACTAAACGAACGAGCTAAAAAAGCTTTTGGCAAATATTGCACCATGTGAAAGCAAACGTCTGAATAAGGATATGTATACAATTTGTTCGTAATTGAAAATAGTTTTACTTACAACTAAAATATTGATTCAAAACAGGGTTACCAAGTCTTACAGAAGCAAGTCCCGGCCTTCTCAATAAATAATTAATTTTCCCTCAAATGGTAAAAAGTAAATTTTTTATTTGGGAAAAAGTTGATGACTTTATTTTGTGCTCGTTAAAGAAAAATTTCGAGCCTTATGTCACAAAAATCGTCAAATTTCCAGCTATTTTGCAAATTTTTGAATACCTACCAGACCCCCGGCTTTCACATGAAATTCCGGGCTTGGCCGGGTCTATCCCAGGCACTTGGTAACCCTGATTCAAAGCTTTAAATTTACTAAAAAATTAAATACTTCGGAAATCACAATTAACTAATTGAAACAAGTGGCTTGTTTAAAAGACTCTTCTTTAACTTAGCTATTACACTTGCAGTCCTACCGTCGCCAGTCTTCTTCTCTTTATTTTTTGCACCAAGTGGAATCATAGTTGTGTCATGCAAACGTCTGCGGAAGATTCTATAGTACTCTAACACCTTCGGATTGGCCCATACTTGTTTGCTGTCAAAATCTAAGACCCGCAAGCTATCCAAAGATTTTGCACGCGACAGTGCCACATACGCTTGGCCCGCTTCAAAAACCTTTGACAGCGACATTTCCACGCAATCCAGCGTAAGACCCTGACTTTTGTGTATGGAAAATGCCCATGCAAGCTTGAGTGGCACTTGGCGACGTGTAATAGCACCGCCAGTAGGTGTCTTAATGATCCACTTTTCGTGTTTACATGTGTACTCGTTGTTATTTTTAAAACGCACTACGGGTAAGCCCTTCTCAATGCAAACTACAACACCACGTGCTCCATTAACTAAACCTGCTGATATATTTATATTCTTGAGCAGCATCACTTGGGCATTAATTTTTAAATAAAGTTGCGAAGGCGCCTGTACTTGTGAGTCCAGCTGCTTGGTCATCGTTGCATCTGAATCTTCCGCTTTAAACAGCACTTTTTCGCCACTAAGATTCTCCAGTTTTGACTCGTTAATCGAGTTTGCATCGTTGGTGTGTGAACACAGTTGTGTGGCGAGTATTCCATTGCCTTCAATTTTTTGTTTTGAAGTTTGTATCAGACGCTTGGAAATATCGTCATTAACATGTCCGATGCGTATATGATTGAGAATTTTTACAAATTCTGGATCAGATTGACGATGCACCTCTTTTAGTTCATAAACACATTGTATACAATTATCCCAAACGTTAGATTGAAAACAGAAACGCTGCTGTGGGGTTTGCGCTTGAACGTTGTAGTCGTCTCTTTTAACAACTGGTGGTAATTGCAGGAAATCACCGCAGAGTATGAGCTGAATACCACCGAAAGGACGATCATTTTTACGGATATGGCGTGCAACGGCCTCCATTTTCTAAAACGAGTAAAAAATAAATTCATTCATAAAAAAAAGTTCTGGGAACTCATTATTTTTATGGTTAGCATATCAGTCTGTGAGTCGCGGTGAAAAGCCTTTCTGAATTATCGCCGTTGGATAAGGCATTAAACTGTAAGGCCAAACAGCCCAATTCTACGTCTAAATATTATTTTTAATAAAAATATACTTAACACTGACTTTTATATGTATATCTAATGTGACCAATAAAATCCTAATATATTGTGAATACGTAACATTGAAGTTATTAGTCTTTTCAGCAAAATGAGACTGGCGCATAACGTCCGAAAAGAATTTGCAGGCAACAAGCGCCATATCTATACATTCCCTGTCTAGATGAACTCCCTTGCCTTAAAAGTTCATCTGCTGTACAGTTTCCATCAATGACCTACTTGAATGTTGAAATGCTGCAAATACGCTTCTATAGCAGAAGTCCTTATTTGCACCTTTTGACGCTCAAAAATTACACCATATGTGAACACGCCGATTACCATTGTGCACAGCAAGTAGGCGAAAAAATTTATATGGGTAGTTTTACAATAGCACATTTTAATGTGGATTTGTTGTAGGATTTGTGTTGTTGTAATTTTAATGGAAATAATGTTCTTGGTTTTCGAGAAATTTTACTTCAATAGTTTGGAAAATGCTTTCAAAACGAGGCTTACAATTATTGCGTCATCAATAAAACAACAAGTACCGCAATATCTTTCTATCGAAAAGTTTGTTATTAACCAAAAAAAAAAAATAGAAATATTAGGTAATTAAGTCGTTAGATCAGGAATGGTGGATGCCTTACCGGTCAAAACAAAAATAAATAAATCAAAATTTATGTACTTTATATATCTATTGTGCAAAGTTACAGTTAACAGCTCTGCCAGTTAATTTCATTTCTGTTTAGTTTTCTCATCAGGAAGCACCAGGCATTGCTAATTATACCTATACCCTACATACATAGCTTCACTTCCATCGTTTGCAACGAAAACATCAACCATACCGATCTTGACCATTTAATTATAACATCCCCGAGGAGAATATTGCGCCATTTATGAATCTTTATGGCGCAATTCGATGAATGTAATTTAAAACAATAATTTAAGGTGGGGCAAATGAACAAAAAATTGCTTCAAAATGGTGCTTTTAGAATATTATTTGATTTCCTAGGGTTTTTTCAAGGTTCTTTACAAAGGTTAAACTAAAGAGGACTTTTTAAAAATAAAATCTCAATACAAAGAGCAAAAATAGTTTAAAAAATACATGGAACTGTTTGTATCCAGATATATTGAATTCAAAAATTTTGCCAACGATTTTTGACGAATGGAAGCCACAACTAATTCAATTTTAAATACTTATATCAGAAGATTACCTCAAAATACAATCCATCCATCATGGAAATTTCGTCAATAATCAAGCGTTTGCACTTCCGCCATGTTTGCGCCGAAACTGGACGTGATGCTAGGTCGATACAGCGTTGTAGCACAGCATCCCCACCACCCATTCCAGCGAATGCATGTACAGTAACACCTCCTAAAGTATAAAATTGATATTTATTATATTTTGACACGGTTTGAAAATGGAGGAGTTAAGGGGGAAAATATATGCGACTGAGTGCCGCTGTGATCTTTCCATTGAACACGCATAAATTCGACTTAAGAGCGGTGTAGTTGAGTGCCGCCTGGGAACTTTCAACGTTTAAACAACTATCAAAAGTATATTTGGCGTTCTATGAAGAGGCCATCATAGTCGCACTCATTCACACGACAATTTGATCGCATGCACGGACAGGTCAGAAATGAAAGAAACTGGATCTCCTCTTTTCTTTTTTGAAAAAGTTAGGAATAACGTCCATTGGGAATCATTAAAACTTAAAATCTGGGTTTTGATATTAATGGGGTCAAATGTAATTTGGAGCAGTTCAGAGTACACAAAAATTATTTTTAAGAGAACGCGCCAATAGGATTTTAAATTTTGCTGATCCCCGATTTGGACGTTATTCCTAACATTTTCAAAAAAAAAGATAGCTCCGCTTCTTTTATTTAAGCCCTTGAGTTAAACACCGTGTTGATCTTCGATTATAAAAAGTGGATCAAGCATCATTTGACTGCACTGACCAATTAGACAAGCAGCTACGCCTGTCGATGCTGTCGCTACAGTTCCATCTGGAGGTAGAGCAGAAATAATTTTTCGTAACAAAAAACTCTTTCCCGTACCCGCCGAGCCAGTGAAGAATACATTTTTACCCGAAATGCACGCTTGTAGCACCTCCATTTGTTCTCTGCACAACTTAACATTTTCCTCCGTGAGCTGAGGCTCCGGCGTCTGGTAAAGTTTTTTGGCTGCTGGTACTTGGGATTTTGAGTTTAACTCCTCTAATCGTCGTTTTCTTGCCACCTGTGGAGATGGTGTTGTATCACTGGATCGTTGTACCAGTCCGGCTTTCTTACGTGCTATCACCATTTCCGTTGTGGTCACAGGCGAAACCTCTTCAAAAGTTGTCGGTTTCCCAGAGAGCAAGTGTGAACGAAGTTGCTTCTGCATAGTTGCCTCATCCATTTCCTTCCCACTGGAACCGTTTAATTTAATAAAAACCGTGCGCAGGAACATCATGAGTGGTCCTGGTGGTGCATTAGAGAGGTAAAGAGTGCAATTTTCAGCCTTAAAATTTATAGTTGCTTTGCCTTCGTTCATGAATTTCTTATGTATGATGATGTCTTTCATCTTAAACTTAATCGGTTTGGCCTTCTCGTTAGATACTTCAACAAAAATTTCGCGTAGGTCGTTCCGAACCAGCCGCAAAGTGGCTACACGATACACAAGCTTCCGGCCGGTTACTCCGACGGCATTCGTCCATTGGATGTTGACTGCACATGTAAGGATTGTATCGCTAAGATCCATTTTCTTTACTTTATTTACAACCTACGCAATATTTCCTAATTATTTACGCCCGGATATATTTACCACAACGCGCGCCAAAGTTGAAAAAAAAATTCTGTCAACTGCGTGGAATGTTTAAGTATGAAGTTGGCTGCAGTTTAAGGGTCTACGTTTGCTTGCCAGGGATGGAAAATGGAAATTTCGCATTGTCGACAATTATTTTATATTTTATTTTAGTTTAGATTGCGAAGTTTCATATATGTATTTTATAAGGACATCAATCTTTTCCGATTTTTGAAGGCGGACGGACTGAAGAAGAGGACAAACAATACTCGAAACGTTGACACTGCCAGATTTTTTAAATTATCTTGTGTTTTAACCCATTAACGCCGGCTCCCAGACTAGTGGACATGGAGGGTTGAAACTTTGAGGAGGATGTCTTAGGGACACTCGTATTACGCGCACAAAAAATTAGCCATATAAGGGGGTGTGCGTTTTCGCAGCCGCCGGCGTTAGTGAGTACATTTTTACTAGTGTAAAGAGTGGTTATGAAATGGGTGGATTATAAAAGCAATGAATGGATCAAATCAAAGTTTAGATTAGATTTATTTAAAAAGAAGATAATAAAAGCGTGGCGGAATATATAAATTCAGAACTTTCGACAAAATATAGAAAAAATGTCATGAATATTTACTAGGTTGCACGTTATATCTAGTTCCCGGTATGGTATGGAGAGAAACATTTCGGATGTACTGCCAATTTGCTCTTGGCACAATAGTAGATGGTGTAAAAAGTACAGTGGCGACAGCAGAAGCAATTCATCTTCTTCTCACTGTTGTGGCCAATGTTATACAGTCACAATCGTTTTTTAGAGGGTGTGTCTTGAGTTTTGAGACCACAATGATGTACCACTACCTCACTTTGCTCCAAGAATTCAATCACAATGTTGCATAATTCGAATTGGTTCATCTGCCTGAATTCTTTTTTGGAGCTATCCCTGTTAGCCATTGCGTTTTTGCTTTGGTAACTATGGATGGCGCTATGCAGCTTCCAAGCATTGACCATGGAAGCATTGAGACCATTTGCTATCAATGGAAAATATAGTATTTTTAATCACGAAGAGAAATCCAGTAATTATTCATTGGGTGGTATGAATAAACTGAGTAAAATCTTGTACTCGAACTATTTGCTCAGAAATTTAGCTTTTACTCAGAAAAAATAATTTCGTATGAATAAAAATTTCAAAATGTCATTTGGAGTATTTACTCTGTTATACGATAGCTTTTGCTCAGTTTCGTATGAATAAAAACAGGAAAATGCGAGTAAAAGCTACATTTACTCAAAAAATCTTGAGATTGCTATTTTGTTGACTCAGAGTATTTACTCGGACTATTTTCGCGTTAAATTATTTCGTCTTATACCGCATTCAGTCGTTTAATTTAAATTTACGCGCTTTATAAATATAAACGTATAAAAACTACACATATTTTACGCGCTTTGTCAATATAAACGTATAAAAATTATACCCTGTAGGGAAATCAACTAGTTAAAAACCAGTTGAAATACTAGTTTTTTGTACACCACATCTGGTTGAACAATCGATTTATTTTGTTTGAGAGAACTGTTTACTTTAACATTATGTTGTCCTAGGCACAAGTCAATTGTCCGTCTCTGCATATCTTTGCAACTACTTTTTAAACTAGTTTTGGTGAACTACTTCTTAAACCAGTTTCGATGAACTACTTTTTAAACCAGTTCTTGTAAACTACTTCTTAAAGCAGTTTTGATAAACTACTTTCTAAACCAGTTGCGGGTAACTACTTACTTACTGAACCAGTAGTGGGTAACTACTTTCGGAACTATTGTTTTTTAAGCAATTTAGAACTACATAGTTGATATGAAATTATACATACTAATTGAAATGAAATATGTTTACACATTTGCACAATTAATTACTATAGTTTGTAGTATGTATTTTATTATTGAGACAGAAGGTACTGTTAAAATGATTGGTAATACATAATTAATAATAAACTTTTTTTTATTTGCAAACCTAATGGAATTTTTTTTTCTTGCAACTTGCAGAGCCTTACTTAGGCATTTATCAGCATCGTCTGCTTGATCGCTTCTGCAAAACACGAAATATGCAAAATTTATGAAATATTTTACTTTGAATTCATTGAACCTACCATATAGTACTTAGTACCCATCAGAGAACAGCATTGAGTGGTTCACTGAGGGTTCACATTGTATGCAATAATGATTGCGAATCTGAGTTGCGCGCTCACTAATTGCGAATACGAAGATAACATGCTGTTCATGAATGTGAGCATTTAAGTAGCTCGGGTCTCACGATTGCGAATGCATGTGAAGCTCACACTCCTATGTATTCAACATTCATGAAGCAGTAAATGGCTCGAGCCACTTGGTTTGAAGTGTAGCAAAAAACACAGTTTTTTTTTTGCTCAAATCGATGGCGAAAAGTCGAAAATTGGTCACTTGGAGTGTCCCAGTATCATGGAAAGGACCGTTTGACCCATTTTCGAAAAAAATGTTCCAATCGATAGAGAAGCATCTACAACTATTTTGGACATCACTTAGTCGTTCTGGACCCTGGAAAGAACCATTTTTGACCCATTTTTCGAAAAAATTATTGTTTGCTCCAATCGATAGCAATAGGTTGAAAATATATTTTGAACTTCTCTTGTAGTGGTCTTCTCTTGTAGTGTCACATCGTTTTTTACCCAATTTTTGGGAAAATTATTGTTTTTCCAATTGATAGATGAAGCTCGAAAAGAGATTTTGCGCATCACACTTCCGCACTTCAAAATAACAAAGTTTAAATGGAAATTATTTATTTTATTTATTTAAATTGATAATAAGATTTAAATTATGACAATTTAATGAATTGACTATTTTGTTTTCATGCAAATGACATCTTTTGTTTATTCTTTTTTCCATTTTTTCCCCTCAGAAATAAATAATTGAAACAAACTGGTTGATTTCTGCATATTTTTTAAGCCACTTTTACAACTAGTTAAGAATTAGCTACTTTAAAAATTAGTAAATATCGTCAACCAGTTTATTTGAGTCCGGCAGGGTACTTAAGCCGGATAAGACTACAAACACAGAGGCAGTGAAGGCGTTCGTCTTATACGTCCCCCACACTTGTCCATTAAATTCAAAGATACAAATAATGCATTTGATGGCTCATCGGAAACAGATTTGAGCACTTTTATCAAAGACAATTTGTAAGTAATCCTGGATTTCTGCTTACTTTAATGATACTACGTAGACCTTTCTAATTTATAGCTACGGTTTAGTTGGACATCGCACCCAGGACAGTGTACGGGATTTCCAAAATCCATTGATTACTGCATATTACAGCTTTGACTACAGCAAAAACCCAAAGAGCACCAACTACTGGCCTAATCGCGTTCTGAAAATTGCCAAGGAGTATGTTGGCAAACTTAACTTTGCTATTAGTCCTAAGGAGACTTCCAGCATGAAATAAATGAATTGGCTACGACTTTGTTGGTGATAAACCAGTAAATTTGGCACGCGATTCTTAGAATCTCAAATTTGCATTAAAAAAAGAATTCTATGTTGATAATTTGCATGAATTCGCTGCGCAACTTTTTTAAGGTGAATTAGAACCATTTATCAAATCTGAACCTATACCAGAGACCCATACTACACCCGTGAAGAACGTTGCCAAGAACTTTAATGAAGTTGTCATAAGCAATGATAAAGATACACTCGTTGAATTTGATGCTCCTTGGTGTGGTCGCTGGAGGAAATGTACCGCCAGATTCAATGTAAAAGGATTCCCAACACTCTTCTGGTTTCCTAAGGATGCCAAAGATAAGCCTGTGTTGTACAATAACCAGTTTTTTTAAATAGGTTTTTTTCCAAAAAATGTGTCAATAACCTATAACTTTTATAGCAATAATAATAATAATTTAATAATTTGTCACAATCTTTTATTTTTTGTAATTTTAATGAGGAATTGTGGACAACATAAGTATACGCGAACACACTGTAGGTATACTACATAAACGCATCCTATACGTGTTATTTTCATGAACATCTGACGATTCGCTTTTAAAGTTAACATCAATGATAAAATACAAATCGCGACTGTTACGCTCGTTAGGTTCCATCATAAAGGTACCCGTGATTTGATCAGCTTAAACAACAATAGCTTTAGCAGCACCATATATTGCAGCAAACATGGAGACGTTGCCAGTTCCAACTACCATCGAGAGCAACCTGTAAATAAAATTTTTTTGTTTCAATATACCATCAAATACTTGATTGAGTTACATAAAATGCATCATATTAAATAGTATTTACTATACTCACTTCGCCACGAAACAGGTGCTTATTATGATACATCGCATTGCGGTAGGTTACATATATTGCGCACCTCATCCTTGAGCATTTCTTCGTGTATGCTAAAATTATACACGTGGCAAAATAATAACCACGCGAAGTCACGTCATTTCCAGCGAGCCCACTGCCCAATTTTTTGATTTCATTGTTGGTAGTAGCATTATTAACCACGATGTTACTATGTATTTGTGAATGTTTTCTTGATGATTCTTGACTTGGCATTGCTGGAGCACTAGATGCAACTACTTTCCTATCTAAAATAAAACACTGATTTTATATTTTTTTCTTTTAAATATTCGTTTAGTTACCATTGTGTAGTTGACCGCAGAAGAAGATGGAGCTATGTACAGCTGGCACTGGCTGCTGGTGGTTGAGTGGATGTTCTGTATTTTAACAGTATATAAGTCAACTTTTTTGATCGATCAGCGTTTCGGTGACAGCTACTTTACGTATACAGGTCATCGTCCCATCAGTTGCTTTTTCACCTTTGTACTGACGATGTTCAATGGTTGTAATATAAAGTTGACCACCATCGGGTTTAAGCCAGTTGTCACGTGCTTACAAAACTGAGTCTAACATGAACTCGTAAAATAGGCACTCTGGAATGATAATGTCCAGTTTTTCAATGCCACCCGGTATTTAAATTTCATCGATTTTTCACTTCACCACCTTAATGACATCTGTTAAAATATTATTAATAACAACTTGCAGCGCGTATTCCACAATATTGGAATAATCCACAGCAATAACTTAAGCAGCACCAGCTTTTGCAGCAAACACAGACAAAATGCCAGTTCCCCCACCAAAGTCAAGAACTATGCCACGGAATTTTATTTTTTTCAATTAAATACCGCACACGCAACTGTATCGGTGACCGAAGGTGGTACTGGCTGATATTGTTGGGCTGGTGGTTGAATGCATGGCGGATTAGCATTAGTTTTTCTTGATGACTTGGCATTGCTCGAGCTTTAGATGCAACTTCATTTATCTAAAATAAAACACTGATTTTGATATTTTCTTTTAATATTTGTTTACTTACCAGCAAAAGTTTCATCATCTACAGCTTATTCTTCGCTAGAGTTCATCACGCATTGTTTTTTTGGCTTCAAAATTTCACTTAATTGCATGCATTTTAACATTTGCACGTAAACAAAACAAATTTCTGATGTTTTGACGTTTCACTTTGACGTTTCAAAACTCAGTTATACAAAATTATAACAGAGTCGAAAAACCGAGTAAAGTAATAGATTATTCATACGAATATAGGCTTTTACTCAGAGCATTTACTTTACTCAGATAGCTTTTACTCAACTCGTTTTTCTTACTTCGGAGTAAAAGCAGCATTTACTCAGTTTTTATTAATACCACCCATTGCATTGTCGAAAATATCAACTCGTCGCATTCGTTTGCTTTATTGATGAATGATGTCTGGCTCCCCTACCATTCTTTCATAATGCAAAACGCGATGTTTTGGTAACGGGCTGCAATTAAATAAATGAACCAATCAAAATCGTTCCAACGAATTGCGGACCACCAATTTGTGGGACTGTGTCTGAGCATGGTCAAGTGTGGTAGAACGTTGCTTCAAAGCAAATTGATAAGGGTACATTGTCATCATTGTCGGCGTCCGGGTACTGAACATACATTTCTGTGGTACCACAAATCTCGGGCATACTTTCCAAGGCGCCATCAGTTTCGGTAGGTCCAACATCATCACAGAATACGTGGTCGTCTGGGACATCAATACATGACACAATTGTCTTTAGTCATTGCGGCTCGGTTTCCTCATCGTCAGACCACTCATTTTCAATTATGGTTTCCAATTCACGAATTAAAAGACTTCCATTCTCGAAATCATACTCGAATACGTTGCTATAACTCTCCAATCTCTCTCTAACAGTTACAACCGACTGACGCGCATAAAACGCACAGCGTACGCACGTGCAACTGCAAAACTTTCCCTAGTAAAAATGTACTCTTTAACGCCGATGGGTACGAAAGCGCACAATATGTACCGGTGCAAAAATGGTAACATGTACAAATTTGAAATTTTTATGAGATATCCTCATCATTACATATTCTTTAAATATTTTTTTCTGAGTGTTTTCTATGTTAAAATGGTTATTTTTTCTCATGTCCGAAAACCAGCACCTGACGATGCACTTATCATTCAGTAGATGACGTCATATGATTTACCTGTTCAAGATGCATATGTAGGTCCATCCATGTATTATTCCCATCAAAAGACGGCTAAGCGATATCAACCACCAAACATTTTCTATGACGTTTCAAATACACCTCTGTTTTTTGTTGCGTTTTCGCACCCGTCGGCGTTAATGGGTTAAGGCAATTACACCTCTTCCCATTCTACACGCTACTTTTTTAACACGTTTTCGTTCTTACACAGTTTTTAAAATCAAAAATTCTACTAAAAAATAATTTTGTTTTTTATTCATTAATATCCATATATGTATGTACGATACAATCTTGCTCAAAATGCACATTTTGGCTTCGCTTCACTTATTTCAAGTCAATTTTAATCTATTTAGGCAGAGATCCGGCTGCAGAAAAATCGAGTGTAAGATTTCCACATGGGATGTATGCCAAATGGTAGAGGTAGACAAGCCTAAAGCCAAAGCCTGTCCCGATGGTCGAAAAAAACCGACTTTTTTTTAATAAAAAGTGTATAAGATTACAGCATAAAATTTGTGTCAAATGATAGAGCTCGATGAGCCTAAATAGAATATATAGGGTTGCCTTGCCAAAGCCTGTCCTAAATAAGGGTTGCATCCCGTCTTTTGGGCCAATTTTTTTCAATAAAAAGTGTATAAGACTACAGCATGAAATGTGTGTCAAATGATAGAGCTCGATGAGCCTTAAGCCCAATTTCCATGTGATTTTATCTTATCTTATTTTATCAAATATCAGGGAGGACATCACATGCTATAAGTATAGCAAATGTATGCTATTCGCTCTCGCATTCTCCAAGCGCATTAGGTTCTGTTCGCATGCTTTTTCTTTCTTACAAAATTTGATTTGATATCTCAACAAAATATCTCAAAAGTCGGCGTTTACACGAGGAAAGTCTGAGAGACAAATTCTTGTTCATTCTCTTTTGTGATTTTCGTTTCGCGTTTACAACATATGACAAATTTTTTACCTCGTCCCTTTCGCTTTTTCCCTCTTGCCAACAAACAAGAAAACTTTGCGGCAAGACTTTCCTCGTGTAAACGTTGACAAAGTGTAGGTTTCGTATCCTCCATTGTCTTGTTCCGTAATTTTTTTCACACTTCGGTGTTTTGATTATTTGGCCCATTCAGCAACTTCAGTATTTTTGAAGCATGTGATCTTTTTTGAACCTTTCAAATATCAGGGAAGACATCACATGCTATAAAGATATCAAATGTATGCTATTCACTCTCGCATTCTCCAAGCGCATTAAATTCTGTTCGCATGCTTTTTCTTTCTTACAAAAATTTGATTTGATATCCCTGATATGGGATCAAGAAAGATAGCATGGAAACTAGGCTTAAAGCCCAATTTCCATGTGATCTTATCTTATCTTATTCCATATCAGGGATATCAAATCAAATTTTTGTAAGAAAGAAAAAGCATGCGAACAGAACCTAATGCGCTTGGAGAATGCGAGAGTGAATAGCATACATTTGCTATCTTCTTAGCATGTGATGTCCTCCCTGATATTTGATAAGATAAGATATAATAAGATCACATGGAAATTGGGCTTTATTTTATTTTACATCTGACAAAGTTCAACTGTTGCTGACTGACAGGTCATCGTAACAACGTAACATAGCTAACGCAATTAAGTGGTGATTAATAAAATACATACCGATATTAAATCCAAGCGACGCGCTGCGTTTGCGTTGTGTTCCACCGCCGTGATTTACAAAATAATAACTTACATTTTTGGTGCTAAGAATTTGTAAAAGATCTGCAAATTTAGCAAAAAATATAAAATATTTAATAAGTCGACGTTTACACGAGGAAACTTTTTCCGTAAAGTTTCCTTGTTTGTAGGCAAGAGGGGAAAAACATAAGGGACGATGTAAAAAATTTGTTATATGTCGCAAACGCAAAACCAAAATCACAAAAGAGAATAGACAAGAATTTGTCTCTCAGACTTTCCTAGTGTAAGCGTCGACTAAAGCCTCAATCACAATGACGACGTCATGACGGGACGAGAGCGCGACGAGAATCGTCCAAAATGTCAAAAATACACGTCGTCATGCTGTGAAACACAATGGCGGCGTGACGAGATGAAAATTTGTATGTCAATTTAAATTTGTTTATCCTAATTTTTCGGAAAATAAAGTTTAATCTTTGCGCCAAATAACATTCAAACTTTTTCTTTTACTTTTTTATTTTTAATTTATCTTGTTGAATATTAGCCACATATGTCAAAACTCTCGTCGCGTGAAAAATTCAACAATTCTGATTTTTTACGTCGCGTCATCACGTCGTCAAGCATTTCATTGTGCGAAGTTACATTAGACAGCGTGTGTTTGAAATATTTTTGACAGCACGCCTCGCTCTCGTCGTGATGTCGTCATTGTGATTGAGGCTTAAGCGATTCACTATGTTAAGCCCAAGATACAATACTGCGATTTACGTGTGTGCGAGACGTTGCGATATAGCCTGAGGAATCGCATTGCGATGATACATTGTAGCGTTGACTGCCAAAATCTGACATCAAATTATTTAATTCTGAATGTTTTTTTCATAAAATTATTAAAATTACTTAAAAAGTGAAAATGTGAAGAAAAGTTACCAGAAATATAGCAAAATATTGCACTGTGGCTTATTTAGTCACCAAAGCGCTAAGACGATGATCTCCATGCCGTCTTAAAATTGTTTTCAGAACACTGCAATTCAGCTGCAACTTCTCGCTATGATTTTTCTTTCATTAATTTTTTTTGTGCTGCAGCTATAGCTAATTTTGATCCATTTGCAGGCGCAACAGCATTTCTAATGCATACAATTAAATATAATTTCTGAATTTTGCTTATGCTATATATTTTTTTCATTTAAAACAATATGTATGCATAAAAAAAACATCAAAACTTAGATATTACTGAAACGACAAGCATATGACAGGCTCGAAATAGAATCTTAAGAAACTCATGCTACCTGGCAATTTGCTAACTTCGAAAATTTGGCATTAGCCCAATTCACGATCCGGTGCAAATGACTTTGCAAAACTTTGCAGCGAATTGTGAGCGATCGTTTCATAGCAAAATGTTGGTGAGAGAATTGTATAGGAAAAAGAGAGTGACAAAAACCAAAATTTGTAAACAATAAATTTTTGATGAGAAAATCCTATAGGAAAAGAGAGTGACAAAAACATAATTTGTAAACATTTTTAACATTTGCAAATGTGTATATTTGGTTGTTGCCATTACAAACTTTGCAATAATATTTTGCATATGCTCTTTTGCAAGACCATATGCACCGGATCGTGAATTGGGCTATTATAATATTAGGTTAACTTAGGCTAGGGCCACATGAGTGTTTTTTCAACCAACGTCCTAGCATATCTCCAGCGTTAATAAAACCAACGTGCGTTTGAACGTTGCAAAATGCGCATGTGGTAAATTGTTTATAATTTTGAATAATGCTGAAAAGTGAGTTAGCTTAAGCGCGTTGAAAAAACCCGGGTAAAGCCATTCGAGCGTTTTTTCAACGCGCATTTAAGCATAGCACAAAATATGAAGTAATCCACACCAATGCGCGTTGGTTTTGTATACGCTGGTTTTATGCTATATGCTAAAGCTGTTTTCAGCTATATTTTTTTGTTTGTAATAATTTTGGACTGCTGTGGTTTCATAGATTTTGTTAGAGCAGAAGCTTTCCAATACAGCTTTCCGATAGCTAACGCATGCTGAAAAAACATGTGAAATTAACCTATTTAGTTAGTTACAGAATGCACAATATAAAAAGGTGACTTGTCAACACTGCTAGCTATTTATGTGAACGTACCCTTGTTTCCCTCTATTACAATAATCAACTTGACAATTCTGATAAGTAAAATTCTGATACAAGAAATTGGCAAAATGACAGCTTATAAGAAAAAACTCAAGAGAATCTGCAAAAATATTCGCAGAAAACTTTTACTGTAGAAAGAGAGCATGTAAATGATACACTCTTTGAATAAATTTTGGACGCTACGCATGATAACTTGAAACTTTTTTGCACAGTATCGACTGATTACAAAACGTAAACATGATGTACCGTGACGAGAAATTGTTTTCTGAATGGTATTTAACGTCTTTTAACATCTCTAATCCAGGACATAAGCAAAACGAAATTTTGTGGAGCAAAAGCTTATGAAAAATGCATGTTTTGTTAAAATTTCCTTTGATATATCAAAGAAAATCATTGTCCAAATAAGATTTTTCAGCAAATGACTTATGCGGTTTTATACGTTCGGTATTATTGCATTGAATTTGCCTACGGTGCGCTACTATCCGTCACATCACATTACGAGAGCATAATCAGGCCTTTAAGTTGAATTTATTTTTCACATTCGCAGAGGCATGGCTGGAGTACTTGAGCACAAGCAAGCGCATAAAACACGGAGAGCAAAAGTTGTGGCAAAGAATTATATACAATTCTTTGTTTGCGGTAGTGGAATAAATGAAAAACAAGAGCACAACTTGAAGCACTTTGTGTAGAATTTAATGTGGACAAAATTCAGATTCGCCAACGATTCAATCTACGTTCGTCGCCGTCGCTTGTGGATCGATGCGTTTCTTTCGTGCGAACGCGGAGTGAATTTTTGTGCGGTATTTTTTTCGCTCATATTTTGTTTTATTAAATTTGAGCTGCTGTGTTTGTGTGCGGTATGTGCACGCGATATGAGAAAGAAGCAGCAGCACACTAGACGAAAAAGAACAAGAAAGTCGGTTTTTGACGTTTTGCGCTACGAATATTTTTGGATGATTGGAGGAGTAAGAACGGCTGATTGACCATCAACCGACGGATTTTTGCGAATTACGCGTTGCAAATGATACAATATGAAATAAAAAATGAGATAAGAAAAATTTTAAAATAATTGAAACACAGTGCAAAGTGTGAGCAAATAAAAAATAATTCGAAGTGAAGCAAAATTTGTTCAAACAAATAAAGAAATTGCAAAATGATGTGAAAACGAGAATGTCAAAAAAAATCAACGAATAGCAACAAGATATGTATGTAAAGTGAAAAACGACAAAGCAGGGAAGAAAAAAAGTTTGCAAAAATAATTTATTTATAAATAGTGCAGAAAATAAATGAAAAGATAAAAAAAGTTAACGAAAAGCAAATTAGTGCATTGAAGAGTAGAGAAGAGTAGAAAAGTTTGTTAAGTAAAAGAGAGCGCTAAATAAATCAATTTGCAACATTGTTGCAGTTCGTGCTAAATTTATTCGCTCTCGGCAGAAACGTCTCAAAAAATAAGAAATAAAAAGTAAAAAAATACTTGAAAATTCCTTTCAAAAGTATAGTGTGAAAATTTGTATCCAAAAACGCTTCTTTTATTTATATTTAGAAAATAAAAATCTTTGCGTTGGGATTTGATATTGTGAAAAGAAATCGAAAAACGTGAGAAACCGTCGCCGCCGTCGGTTTTCCATTTATTAGTGAGTGTGACGACGACAATAGCAACAAAAAGCGCATTGAAAACAAAAACACGCGCCACCACTTACGACAGCAGCGAAAACAACACTACACAGTCAGCAGAGGGCACGCAGCGCAGCATCCGTTGCGTTGTGTCGCGGTTATTATAACAACAACAACAACTAAAATTATAACAAAATTCTAATTGGAATTTTTTCAACACTTCGTTCGTACTCGAAGTTGTGTTTGAGCGCACATCGCTGCTCGACACTAAATGTGTGTGCGTGTGTGTGACAGTTGGCGAATTGCGGAAATTCATTTGTGTTGTTGCGTCTGCAAGAAGTTTCCTTAAAGTTAAAAAGGAAATTTTTATTTAAAGAAAAATTAGAAAATTATTTGCGACTTTTCTGCGCGTTTGTTAAATTTTTACTAACAAGTCACTGCTCGGCATGAGCATGAGCGCTTATATGGCGTTCTATAAATAATTAAATAAAAAATAAATACAAATTTTCGTAGCACTCGCGAAGTTTTTATTTTGTCGACTTCGTGATTTTGTTGTCGCCTCTTTGTCGCAATGTGATGAAAAATGCCGTCGGAGCGGCTTTAAAAGTGACTGACCAACCAAACAGCGACAGCGAAAAAAAAAATAAAAAAAGTAAATAAAAGCAAAAATTTGTGCCAAAAAATATTGAAAATATTACACAAAAATCATAAATAGAAGAAGTGGAAAAATTTATTTTTTGTTTTCAAATTAGCGGCACACGCTATTTTTCAAAAGCCGTCGCATATTTCAAATTTCAATAATTGTGCACTAAAATTTGCAGTCCACTAAAAATCAAGAAGAATATAAAAGAAATTGCGGCGAAAGTGCTAACGTTTGCCTCTGAAAATGTACAAAAATGCACAAAATGTTAGGGAATTTAATTTTTTTCACTACACTGTCGCATTCTCCATTTACTACTAAAATATCGGAACGCTTTATTTTGTGACATCGCAGAACTTCGTTAGAATTCAAAACACCGCCGCCACAAAATGACTGAATACGTCACACAGAACATACGCACTGTTTTAAAGACGTTTCAGAACAGTGCACCCAAAAGTCTACAAGGTCCGGGTCATTCCCTTGTAGCCGCAACGCCATTAGATGCTACACTTGGTGGTGTCGGCGCCGGTGCAGTGGACTTAATGCCAAGCAATGCAGCAACAGTTGTTGGCATGCGTTCGCTAAGCCCTTGCAATCCGGCCGGCGAACATTGTCATCTGTCTGGCACAACTGGAGCAGCGGCTGGATCAAACTGTTTAACGACGGTGCAGCCGGGCGTTGCCCTCATCAAGAAGGAAATCTTTAGCTCACCAGAGCCACAACTCGATGTAAGCAATAACCAATCACCTTCGATCACGATTGTGCCACCACCACCGCCGGAACTAACACAGCCCATTCTCTCATCTGCCGATTCTGGCTCTGGTGAACTCTATGAGACTCGCTTGGAAGGCAAAACCATCGGCTGTTTCTCCATGGGTGGCGAAATGCGTTTGTGTTTACCACAATTTTTGAATAATGTGCTTGCGGACTTCACGCTGGATCAAATCAATCGCATATTCGATGAGCTCGGCATATTTTGTTCGCAATGCACGCCTGATCAGCTGTTGGAGTTTAAGGCGGCAAAGATTTTACCCTCAGATGTTAAAGCCAGTGGGCTGATAACACGCACAGATGCTGAGCGTTTATGTGCCGCGCTTTTGCATCGTTCCGATCGCAATAGTTATGTCAGCGTCGATGACATTCCTAAGGGCGCGATTTCGTTTAAGGTGTATCATCGTTGCTTTGGCAAATGCGAAGGCATTTGTACGCCGGACATGTATTCGTATACGAAACCTACTTGCATTATGTGTTTGGAATGCAAGGGTTGGTTTTCACCACAAAAGTTTGTTGGGCATGTGCATCGGAAGCAAGAGAATCGCACTTGCCATTGGGGTTTTGATTCGCGCAATTGGCATGAGTATTTGCATGTAGCATTGGATGTGGAGAATCGTGAGAAATATCAAAAGATATTGGATGAGCTAAAAGAAGTGGAATTTAAGGAGACACTCAAGGCGCAGCGAGACTTAAGCTACTTAAAAAGAAAGGTAAGTGAATAAATTATATAAAAAAACACCAAGTTATCAGTTAATCTCAACATACAAAACTTGTTTAAAATTTGTTTAATTTAAACTTAAATGTAAGTCAGTGCCATTGTCTCGTCATTTTTGTTTTATGTTAGTGAAAGTGTTTAATTTGTATGTTACTTTTTAATAATTTCAATTTATTGTGATTACTTGCATATTGTTGCATATTATGATTTTTAGTAACCCCTGAAGATGAAAAAAGAACATCGTTGAAATATTGCGTAAAAGAGACAAAATAGGCACTACCTATTAGCCGAAATAAAATTATAAAAATTTATAAAATTTCTATAGTTATTATATGTATGTATAGGTCTGTATGTTTATTGAAACAATTTTATAAATTATTTCATTAACAAATTTTGCAATATATATACTTACATGAATTCAAGTTTTCGATCTAATACTATTAAAAATTAAAGGTCTTGTTTCAATTTTTGTTTTGTTCAATGGTTATTTTATTATTACGAAGTCTACCCGCGAAGCTTTGTGTCTATCTGTAAGTTGATTAATTTTTCGTTTACTTAGTTTAAAGTTAAGTGCAGCTTGAAACACATAGTTTAAGCGTTTAAACATTGTGGTAAGATATTGAGAGATAACTTCACAACTCCTATGCAATTTTTTAAATTAAAATTTTGCTTTGCTTTACATTTTTTGATTTTAAATAAAAAATTCAAGTTTGAATAACGCATTTTAAGTTATTCCGTGCCAGTTTTGAAGTTCTAAAAATATTTTTTAAACGTTCTGGTAACGAATTCCCAACACTATGCACTAAATAAATATAAACAGCCAAATAATTGTCAAATTTAACTACATTAACTCAGTCTTAACGATAGTGTTTTATAAAACGAGTTTTTCTTATATATAACTAGTTAAATGAAACTAGGTCTGAATAAGGCTTCGTTTATTTTTTTTTCACTTTAGACCATTTTCAATCATACACCGCTCAGATTTCAAAAGTTCATTGTTACTCCTGTTTTTTCTATTTTTGGGAATGATAAACCGCT
This sequence comes from Tricholauxania praeusta, assembly GCA_949775025.1. Taxonomy (NCBI): domain Eukaryota; kingdom Metazoa; phylum Arthropoda; class Insecta; order Diptera; family Lauxaniidae; genus Tricholauxania; species Tricholauxania praeusta. The sequence goes on along the minus strand of OX459030.1, from coordinate 42,129,329 downwards.
GCTTTTGAAACTTGTAGGTTCATCTTCACTCAAACATTTTACGCGACATTTTTAGTGGTAAACAACTATTATTCATTTTCAGCAGGTATGCGCAACTGCTTTAATCTTCCTTGTCATGTCATGCCTTTATCCTAATTTGAAAAGCAAGCCAAGCTGTATTCTGTTTGTTTAGCTCTAAGATTGCGTTTATTTGTACTAAGGATTTAATTTTATATCCTTAGGGTATTTGTTTGTGTGCGTACAAAAGGAATTCCCTGCAAAGGTTTCGCATTTTGTACTGTAGACTGAAGGTTCAACGATCTTCACTGTTTCATACATTTTTTGTGACTCAAAATTCTCACGCTGATGTTAGGCAAATGTAAGAATTGTATTGAATTTTATTATTTGGCGTCATATTCGATCGTTTCGTTGTAGTTAAACCCAGGGCCGCGGTCTATCAGTCAGATATTGAAAAGTGAGGATACTTTTGTTTTTTTTTTGTTGCTTATAACTTTTATGTATATATGTATGTATGTATGTATTATTTCTTTAAATAGCAGTTAAATGTTGTCAAAAGTGTGAGTTTATATTTTTTTGCTCATCAATTTGAAAACATTGTGAAAACAGTAATTCATAAGAAGTTGTCAAATCGAAGCAAAAAAATTGTACATTCGCCCCCAAGTAGCGTACTTTCACGGTACAGCCCTGCGGTAAGGCATTAATTATTTTATTGTACTTAACTCTATTAGGTGCTTATGTCCAAGTGCTGCTTTTGTCTCTTTCAACGTGATAGAAGTTTCTTGTTAGTTTCATACCTGGTGACAGAATTTAGTGCCTAACACTTTAATTTTCAAATTTTGTTTACGACCGGTAGGTTTTTCATAAGTTTTTTCAATCAGTAGTTTTGCTAAATGTCAAGCTAAAAAAGTTTAAAAGGTATGAGATCATAAAAAATTGACAGCTGAAAAATATACCTATGTGTATATGATCTTGTCTAAATTATTTTGAGAAAATGACTAGAGTTTAACAAATTTCAAAAAACCGAACTTCATAAACCTTTTGTTGTAAACCCCCTTGACAGAGTAAGATGTTGAAATTCGGAAGAAAAGGGAAATATTTTGGGGATGAAAACTTATAAGAAAATTTCTGAAAAAACAACCTTGTCATTTGGGGGCAACTTTGTATTTTGCTAACGTTTTCTAACGTACCTTACGTATATGCTCTGCTAAATGTGTTTGAAGTATGTACATATCGCACCGTCAGAACAAGAGGGCCGCATCTCAAAATTTTAAGTTTCGAGAAAATTGAGATCAAAGAAATCTAAAATTTTCCACTGAATTTGAAGACAGCCATATTTATAGTTATGACAGTCTTGAACTGAAATACTACAAACTTATCTCACAAATCTATAGAGTAACATTGACATATTTGGGAATGTGGCAGTGTTGCAATTACTTTGATTGGAAATATTTTTGATTTAAGAAAACTATACTGCCTAGTTTTGATTTACTACTGTAAAAACTTTGAAGGAAAATATTTTAAGATATCTTTTCGATTTAAGGCTTTGTTGTGTTAATTGTTTTTTCTTTAATTTAATGGCAAAATATTAACATTTTGAATTGAGGCGGTCTTGCTTTGTTAAGAAAAATTTCAGAACAAAAATCCCTTGTCTAAAAATGTATTTTAGAAGTTATTGATTGAGCTAGAAATATGGTGGCAAGACTAAAATTAAGAACACTTAAAGAGCTATATAGTGATTTACATAACTCGAAAACTCGTTATTTTGATTTGCGGCCCTTTTGTTTTGACGGTGCGATATGTAGTAGTGATGTGTCAACTCGGAAATATTCCAAACCGAGTTGAGCGAGTTGAAAATTCACCCAACCCGAGTTCAACCGAGTTGACCGAGTTGTAAATTCAGCGAAACCGAGTTGGGCCGAGTCAACTCGAGTTATCTGAATCGAGTTCACCAAACCGATTTTATAGAAAAAATATGAGCTTTCGTTTCATTTATGACAATGTCATAAATGTTAAATAAGGGAGGATTTACATGAAAATTAAAATTTAATAGGCAAGATATAATAAATATATTAAATGTAAACGTATTAGAGGCAGTTAATGTAAATTTTGTTTTTGTTTTTAGGTTTTAAATTACCTTTCAAATATGTAATACCAATCGTATTAAAATCACCTTAGCGATTTTGAAAATATATGTATATCCGGAACTTAAATTAGCTATAGAAATTATGCGAAGACATGCTTTCCACGTCCAACATATGTATGTGCGTCTGATTGATCAGCATTATTTTCTTTACTATGTGTATTTGTGATGTGTCAACTCGAAAATATTCCAAACCGAGTTGAGCGAGTTGAAAATTCACCCAACCCGAGTTCAATCGAGTTGACCGAGTTGGAAATTTAGCGAAACCGAGTTGAGCGAGTTTGATTTCAACTCGAGTTGAACCGAGTTATTGAACCGAGTTCGCCATCACTAATATGTAGTACATATTTAAAAAAAACACTTAAAAGTTTGGAGACCAAAAAATATAGAAATAATTTTCATTTATGCTTTGCTAACTTCTCATTCGGCTAGCAAAAACCATAATTTTCACAAAAACTCGTGCAGCACTAAATTAGCACTAATTTATGGCATTGATAGGTTGCGTTTTGCTAACATTGCTTTACTGGGTTAATGGGTCTAAAAAGAAGCCGTTTTTCGTCAAAAAAACTATACAATTCAATTAAAAGAAGTTGTAAATTGATTGGACTCAAAAAGCTTTACTTCGGAACATTTTTCGACAAAAAAAAAAAAATAAACAAAAGCGGCTCTATCATTATCTCTGGACCATCTTTTGTGAGATTCAAATTTCATTTTATAGTAATCTTTCCTTATTGATTTGTCCAAAACCGCTTCTTGTGATGTCTGATATTCATTTCTAACTTTTCCGCATCAATTGGAAAAAATATTTGGTTTACAAAAAAAGAGCCATTGAATATGTTTTTTCCATTCATTCAATACTCAAATTTCATATTACAATTCCTTTATGGAACTAAAATTTTTTAATTCCAAAATTATTTTTCCTAGAATGGAATTTCCATTCGAATTCTAAATTCATAAGTCTACATATAGTGAAAAAATTTCACTAATTATCCCTAAATTTTGGCGTAGTAAATATATGAAAATAAACAAATTTAGTGATAGTGAAAAAATGTCCAATAAAAATTTTAGTGGAAGTAAAAATTTTTTCTTTCTATAAAGCAGCGGTGGGCACAAAAATCTAACAAAAAAGCAAAACAACAACATCAAACAACAACAAACGAAATTTTAAAGTTTTTTTTACTTTCATTTCGAAAATTGCCATTAGCACAAAAAAATCCAAATTACTCTACAAACAAAAACAATTGCTACATTCGTCAAGACACAATGCGGCGCCGTCATTAATGCCTTTGTGTTTTGTTTTTGTTTTCATTTGAATTCAAGTTCAAGAATTCGCTGTGCCTCGATAGCGTTGAAATTCTGCGAATTTTGTGCCTCGATAGCGTTGAATTCTGCGAATTTTTTTTTTTGCTTGCCTGTGCGTCGAACAACGGTTAGAGCAATGTGAGCAAATAGAGCCACTAAGTGCCCTTCACTGCTATAGAGCACTATAAATTTGGTTCCATAACCTTATTTTCTGGTGTACACATTTGCAATGGTGATATGTCAATAGTTCAGATTTGGCGCGAAGTTTTTGAAACATTGGTTGTAAAACAAATTGAATTGATCCTTATTTTTTTTTGTTGGCACATGTGTTACTGACAATTTGATGAGTGCCTTACGCAGTTATTTGAGTTGTCTTATCCAAAAAGTATAGGACCATTGTAGCCATAAATATTGTTGAGTAGTTAATTAAATGAGTTAGAATATAAAGAAAACTCTTTCTTTTCGAATAAAAATTAAATAAAAAATTAAAAGAAAAAGAAATGACGTAAAGTAATGTAAAATAACAACAATTCACGACTGTTTGACTCGCTGACAAACTTGACGAAATGTACACGAGTTGCCCATCAAAATGACGAACAACTTAACTTCACCTTTTGGGGTCAGTGAGCAGCAACTGTCTTGGAGCTGAGTTGAAAAAAAAAAAAACACAAAAATGCTTGCAATTGAATTATGCAAAAAAAAAGGAAGCAAAGTAAGGGCATACAAAGTATCACAATGGACCAAACTTGGTCTAAGTGAGTTGGTTTTTGTAACTGACTGCCACTCCTACCTAAGGGCATACAAATAAATAAATGGCATTCAGACATACACTCAGGGTTACCAAGTGAACGGGATTGGCCTAGCCAGGAATTCCATATCAAAGCCGGAATAGAAATCCAAAAAACAGTTAAAAGCCGGAAAATTAATTTTATATTTTTTTAACCAGCAAAAAAAAAAAAAATTCGTCTACTTTTTTTAACCACAAAATATTTAACTTGTTAGCATTTAAGGGATTAAGTTTTAATATCACTGGAAAAAAACGTCATGAATTTTTTCGCACAAATTTTAGCTTTGAGCATTTTATGAATTCAGTTTAGTTTTGCTGACCAAAATAAAAAAATCTTAAAAATTTTCCCAGCCTTTTTTTTGAGAAGGCTGGGAATTGCATCTGTAAGACCTGGTATTTCTGCATACATGCCAGAGCTTAACTCTAGTTAGTACTAGTTTCCTTTAAAAATGCGAATTTTCACCACTTATTGGCTTAAAAGAATTGCTAAATGAATTGAAATTCAAAAGAATCATAACATGGAATTATCTAAAAAATAGTTTTCTTAAACTAATTTTTTTGCTTAAAACTGTGTAGGCACAGTCTTTTACGTTAAAAAAGACGCAAATTGCTTCATGTGTTGAAGCAAAGTAGTTCAACATATGAGCCGTTTATGTTGTAAGTGATACAACTCAGAATCTGAAAAAAATAGATTGTGATCTTTGTAGCTGTTGACTGAACAAATGCCTTTTTGATATATGGGCATTTCCATGGGTCCCGTTCGACCGTCGAACACATTTTAAGTAAAAAAAAGTCAAAATAAAACGGATTTTTATTTTGACAATAGGTTTAACTTATAGCTCCTTATTAGCTTTATAATTGGTTAAATTTGTGAAATTTTTCGTTTTCAAGATAATTGCAAAAACCAAGGTATCGCACGTGACAAAAACTTCCGTTTTCGTGGAAATGGCAATATATTAATGAAATATGGCCTATAAGCTTTTCAACAAACATATTTTTTCAAAATTGGTTCTTAAATTTTTTCAAATGTTTTTCAGCTTAACCTCGACCTTGCACTGAAAAATTAAAAAAGTATTTTAAGGTTAAGTGAAACCTAACATTTTTATCTTTACGATTGTTTTATATACAATTTTAACGTGCAAATTTATCTTGAAAATTCAGAACATAGGTGCATCATACATCCGGCGATAGAAAATAAGTAAACAAAACGGATTTTTCTTTATTTTTCTGTTTGCTATTTTTCCATAACCCAGTTATACCGTAACTTCCACAAATGATGTCCCAGTTTTTTGGCTTTCCCCCCTCTTAGGTCATAATGTGTCACAAATCCGCGTACAAGTGTCACTTCACATTGTGAAATTTGAAAGGGGGCAGTAATTTTTGTTTTTTAGTCAATCATTTTCTTTAAATATTAATTCAAAATTGATACTACCAAGTTTTCCAAATCGAATGTTATTTCATGAAAAAAAAAAAAAAGAAAAAAAAAATTGTGACGTCACATTATCGAGAAAACCCCCGCACCCCCCAAACTGTCACATATGAGCTATGACCTCCTCGCCCCTAACACCCTGACCTCATTTATTGAAGCTCCCTAATGTCATACAATAAATTTATCATGTTATTAAATTAAATTTTAAATAGTGCATATTTTCCATAAATATTATTTACCTTTGCTGACATTCATCCAAAAAAAATGAATTTCCGAATATCTCAAACTCCAAACGTGTAATCTAAAAACACTTAATGTTGCGTTTTTCCGGAACGCCTCTACAACCGGATTATGTCCTGTATATTTTTGTGTTCTATATGCTACATTTTTAAGGTGAAAACGTAAGCAAAGAAAATCTGCCCATGAAATTAAACAAAAAATAAAACTAAGTATTTTCACGTGATCAAAGCACCAGAAAATACAAAATTTGCTACTTACAATGGTATACCTTTCATTTATGAATTTAAGTCATAACGAGTTTAGCAAACAAAACATTAAAGTAAACAAAAAACAAACATAAAATTTTTTGCGCAAATATTTTAAATTTACTGCTTCTTTTGGAGCATCCATTAAATACTTGAAATATTTTTGCGAAACCAGTTTAAGATGCTTGAAAACGAATAACAGAAACACTTACTACTAAAATGAGCAATTGCACGGAATGTAAAAAAAAAGGCAAAAGAAACCTGCAAAAGCTTGAGTTTACCCAAAAAAAAAAAACCCAAAAATAAGTGCAAAAAAATAAAGAAAAATTTAGTAAAAATTGTTGCTTAAAATATTAATGAGCAACAAAAGTGCAACACTTTGCAACAGATACATATACCCATGCGCTCGCGAATTATATTTAATGGAGTTTTTTTTTTCTCGCAATTGTCACTTGTTGTGGTCCCTGCGTAATAATTAAAAATAAAAAGAAAAATCGCTAAATTTTTAACTTAACCTCTTTAGATGACATTTTTAAATTTGATCCCATGCAAATTAAAAAGTCTTAGACACCGTATATTGAGGAAATATTTTTTTTTTTCTTTCTTAATTATGTAAAGAGTTTACAATTTGCCTGCATATTCGTAATTTATTTTGCAACTAAGACTCAAATAAGACGCTTCCATCTCTAATGATTTATTTGGCGCAAAAAATCCGAATGCCTATCTTCACGCATATTTTCTGAGTGAACTTTGAATGAAAAAACGAATGAAAATGAGTTTTTAATAAAAAGACGTGCCAGTGCTAGCATTCGAAATCCATTGGAAAATAAAACGCAATTTGACTTAACAACTTCATTCTTGTCTTCTCAGAAATGCTTCAAAGCAATTGAGGTTCTTGGCACAATACTACAAAAATAGTCATAAATATTCGGTGTTTTGACACATTTTAACCCCATTCAGTTTAAAAACCAGGCATAAGAGTACAAAATTAAAATCAGATTCGGATAAGGCGCAGAAAATTACAAACTAAATGATGAAAAAAAAAAATTATAAAAATAAATTTGTTTTTCAAAAGGTTCCAATAAATAAATTTTACTGATGACCTAGGCTTAACATTTTCCCAAAATAAATACGGCATTTCTATTGTCCTTCATTTGACAAAGCACCACTATTGAGAAAAGTCTAAAAGTATTGAAAAAGGTGAGAATTATTGAATACTTAATATAAAAGTGTATATAAGTCGAAATGTATTGAAAAATGTAGGAAAATCCGTAAAAGTTGTAAAACATCGATTGATATCTAAAAAGTGTATGGGTAGAAAAAACTACAGAAAAAGTCTTGAATTGGTACTATAGAATTGGAAAATATTGAAAAAGCTATAAATCGGTATGTATTGAAAGAATCAATAAAAGTCGAAAAGTATCCAATACCATTGAAAAGTATTGAGAAATTCGCTGAAAGTCTAAAAATATAGATTAGTCTCGTAATGTATCGACAAAGTTCAAAACTGCCCTACTCAGCCAAGGAACAATCTTGAGGCCTGAACTTCCAGGTTTTGAGATGAAGCTTAACATTTCAATTGAATGTAACATTTTCTGTACCGAATTCAATAAAACTTACACTCACACAATTTCATTAAAATCGATTGTTTAATACCAGGTACATTGAGAAAGAAGTTATTGGGCACACCCTATGAATAATTTTTTGAAATTTTAATATTCTGTTATTAGTCTTTTTGGAAATACAAAAAATTAAACTTATTTGCCAAAATCGAAGTTTAGAAGCAATGTACATTATCTTTGTAATGAATGATATGCCTTACAGAATCTGTTAACTGACTCAAGTCACTAGCGTGGCTCAGACGTATATGAAAAAAATTAAAGTTGCACCAAACTTCGCTCTCCGGGCACCAAAAGTTTCGTATTGGTGCCAATAAGAACCACGTAAAATTTGACCAATTTCAGAAAACATTTCATGGACCCGCCACCGTTTTGAAAACTAGAAAATGGTTCTCAGTCTATCAAAAATTATTAATATCTCCCCGAAGCTGCCCCCTAGAGGGATCAAATGTATGACAATGTCCCATTATTTTTCCCTCTCCAACATTTTTCCTGAACATACTTACCCCCTATCACAACCACTTAGGGGTGCTCCCCTGCAAAAATGACATTCTTGTGAAATTATGAAATTGACTTCCCCCTCTTCTCAGATGCCTCAGAAGACATAAAACGCAAGACAAACTCGCATTTCCTTTGATACACCTACCCCCTAATTGCCACCCTTTTGGGGGCCCCCTACAAAAATTTCGAAAAATAGTTCATAGCTCCCCAAGAGTGACCCAAAGAGGGTTCATATGTATCACTAAGTCCTATTAAATTTTTTTTTTCAATATTTTTCCCCAACATACCTACTCTCTATCTGCCACCCTTTTGGGGACCCCCCTACAAAAAACACAAAAAATTAAGATAATTTCTAAAAATACCCGTAGAGTGGTCTAATGTATTACCAGGTCCTTCCTACATTTTTCCGAACATACTTACCCCCTATCTCAAGACTTTGAAAAAATTAAAAAAGTTTCTAAAAATAATTCATATCACTACTAGGTTGTGTTATATTAATTTTTATTGCGTTCATTGTTTATATTAACTGGCTCTTTTCACAAAAAGGATATTTTTTGCGATTTACTTCTACGATTTGTAGCATTAGCTGCTTTTGTTCTCCATCATTTGACAAAATTTGGTTGTAGTCTTTCATAAACGCAACACCTCTTTCAGCGGTATCATTTACGACAGCTGAAGCCTAAACCAAAATAGACGAGACGAGACATAACGAGTAAGTTCGAGTGTATGTAAACCAATGTTGATAGCCAAAATAAACCTACATAATTGATCGAAAGTGAACGAAACCTTGTGACGAGACGTAAGAGTTCCGTAATAACCGAACTTCAGAACGTTGCTACTCGTCATAACAGCTTTTTCAGTTCGTTTGGGTTAAATGTCAAAACAGACGAAACGAGTGCAAACGTTCGTTCAATTGCTACCGTCTCGTCACGTCTATTTTGGTTAAGGCTTAAGCCTTTTCAAAAAGAGAGCACATCTTTGATCTCATCATCAGATTCCCGAGTTGATGGATGATTATTGAACATTCTGTATTCAATCCAAAGAAAACAAAAAATATATTTTTAGCAAATGTAAGCAGCGTTACTTTATTGACAAATTTTATGCAAATTTTCCATATCCCACCCTTAAGAGGTTAAGTCTTTACAGTGACTTTCGGCAAAGTCACAAAGTTAGGGCGAATGCCATACAAAACGTAGAGAGTTTTTTGTTCTTCTGTCAACATGAATATCTATCGATGTTGCCACTAAACTCCTCCTCCACCTCCTACCTCATCGAATTGTCTGCTTACATTGCTTGAAGCCAACTGCCAGTCATACTGTTTTCGTATTTGTTTGTCAGTGTGCGAATGCTTTAAGCCAAGTTTTAACAAGACAGCGTCCAGCCAAAGACCAGACTTGTACAACAAAAACAATAGCAACAAAAATGTTGAACCCCAAAAATAAACGAATTATTTGCAATGGCAACGAAATATAAACATAAAAAAGAAGAAAAACAGAAGAATAAATAAATAAATAAAAGTCGTTGAGCGAGATTTGCAATCTTTTGCATTTTTGGAGCCGTTCGTTTGTTCGTTCGTTGGCATTTCAGGTTCTTGTGTGAATGCGTGTGTGTGTTTGCTGGCGTTTATTTTTGCAAAGCAACTGTTGCGCATGCGCAACGGTCGATAGCGCGCACAAAGTCAAGAGACATTGTCTCGTCAAGTAAACCAGTTCTCTGTTTATCACTCTGGAGCCAATAACATTAAAGTAAAAAAAAAAAACGAAAAACAAATAAAAAAAATAAAAAAATGCTTTATATTTATTTTTGTCTTTGCGATTCGTTTGTTTTTGTCGTTATTTTTATTTCTCTCTTTATTTAATTTAAATTTAAATACCTATTTTCGTTTCCTTTTATGCGAAGTTATTTTTGATCGTTTAGAGAGGACTTTCAGTGTCCAGCTTATTTTGTCAGATGCAACAAAATGAAGTTACACTAATGTAAATGATAGCCATGTGGGACTTCGGCCATTCTATGATGATTCTAGGCAGATGCATCTTTTCGAAAATTAACAAATTTTATCTTTTACAAGATACAATGGAAATACTCCATATGATATTTTAAATGTATGATAATCAATTTAGCACAGAAGAATAGATGCCCTTTTTTTTGTATAAACACGAAAACCTCTATTTGGTTGAATGAAGAGGAGGAATTGGGCCATCTTTCAGTTGCAGTCTCAGTATAGAAAGCAGTGATTACTTTTAGAGTATTTTTAAAACAAACGTGTCTAGTCGAAACCAAATCCGAAATATATCAGCTTCGAGATCGGCTTACCAAAAGCTGGGATATAATCGTGGAAACATTTCCTATTGTTTTCATTTTTTCAGGCAATGCGCTGATTAACCAAAAGCCTTGCCATAGGGAGGAGAAAAAAATCTACTACTCTCTCTTTCTCTCTCATTGTAATTGTTATTGTTTGCCAACTAAGCTTTGTTGTTATTAAAATATCAAAAGCAATAGCAAATTACAAATAGAGAGAGCAGTAGTTTTTTCTCCTCGCTATAACAAGGCTTTGGAAGCTAATCAGTAGTTTAATTTGATATATCATTTATTGCTGTAGCAAGGAGGAAAAAACTACTAAGTGAAAATGTGTCGCCCTTTTGCGTTTCATTATGCACACCTAATTTCAAATCACACCCGTGCTAAAGAAGTTTGACATCAAAAATATTAAAGGTAATCGGAGAAGTAAAGCGAAACTGACATTTCCATGTGTTGACCTACCACTAATATATGAATACTCGTAGTTAATATACGCTTTGCAAAATAAAAAATAGCACCAGAGCAATCATCGACAAATTTTATTACCTATGGGCATGCAATCGTGGCTTATGGCACAAATTGAACCCCCAATCAAGCATTGTATTTACTGACCTGCTTATTAATAGCTTTCTGCACAACAGCACTAAAGTATTGACTGTGGTTGGTGGGACAGTACCTTTTGCTTTTAGACATGCAAGTCCTTTTTCATATCATGTCAAAACTGCTTTTTTCTAACCACTAAACTGCAAGTAACATGCAACACCGATGCATTTGTGGCATTGACATAGGTTAGGTTTTTTAAAGTTCGACTGTATTGGATTGAGGTAGGGTACATTTGATGAACAAAGAAGATTTCATGTTCTGTCGCTTATTTCGTGTCACATTTTAGATACATTACTTAAATGTTTTTTATTATACTGTTTGCTGCTTATCAATTAGCGTATAATTTAAAGTTGTCATTGTGAATGGTAAAGAAATTCGGTAGTTATTTTAACGTTATGTACTAATCTTCCTCAGTATCTCCCCTACAAATGCGTCATCTAACCTCAGTATCTCCCCTACAAATGCGTCATCTAACCTCAAAATTGCAGTAACACTGTGCAATTTTAATACATCGGTAAATGTTATGTCCCTATTGTTATTGTTGTGGCAATGAAGAGTGTTTAACATTTTGCAGCGTTATGTTTGCTGCCCGTGCGCCAGTTTGTGAGTTCAGCCACGTTTGCCTCGTATTTAAATCAGTTTCTACGATTAAATGCAATTTCCTTTATGGTGTTAGTCGGTGTGGCATTCTTCACACGTCATCATCATCACTATTGCAGTCACAGTCACCTTTTATTTGTTTATTCGCCTGTTGTTATCCAATCTAAGTAGACATAACTATGTGAAACTTTTATGTTCTCTTTGAATTTATCACATGTAGATAGCGCCGTATAAGAATATTTTAGCATCTGAGAGTAAGTTGTAGTATCTTTTAGATTTTTCAATGCTGATTGGATTAATTGATTTACTGATAAACGCATAGACACATTGTTATATCGATATATTTATATTTTCCTTCACGGACATATCGATATAATGATATATTTAGACAATAAATATATTAAGTATATATGTAAACATTGATATATTTCCATTTATTTTTGTGTTAACATATTTAATAACAGATATGAGATATAGTAGGAGTAAATTGGCTAACACGACACGTCCCGAAATAACAGAAATAAAGACTGATCTGCTAAAGTGCATTTATTTAAATTACTTACTGAGAAGGTTAATATTGGAATATTAAAGCTTACAGAATTTGTTTGAAATAAGTACAGCAAAAATTATTCTTTTTCCGTAGTGACCCGACCAACCGCGGAATTTCATGTCAGAGCCGAGGCCCTGGTAGGGATTCAAAGATTTCTGAAATAGCAGTGAATTGGACGATTTTTGTGACATAGACACTTAAATTTTTGGTTAACGAAAAAAAAAAATCAACTTTTTCAAAAAAAAAAAAAAAAAAAAAAAAAAAATTTTTTTTACCATATGAGGAAAACATTTTTATTTTTTTGAGATTGTCGGAAATCGCTTCTGGTTTCGATATCTTTAGACTTTTTCGATATTTTCCGGTATTATAATATCCTATACTTTTCAACTTTCTTCATACTAAGTATGTTCGATACCATTCGATAATGTTAATTTTTTTCAATAGTTTTCAATATTTTTCGATAATTTTCGCCTGGCATAGACACATTTGATGTTGTTTAATACACCTGCGATTTTTTGATACTTTTCGCCTTATATATAATATATTTTTTGATTTTTTCTATGTCGTTTGGTACTTTTTCGATTTTTTTCGATACCAATTAATACTTCCCGATACTTATTCATTTTTATCGACTTTCTCGTTGTTTTTAGACATATTTTTTCCTGATTCAATTCGATTTTTGGACTTTCATGATGATTTTCGACTTTTTTTTGATGTTTTTCAATACCACTTAACTAATACTTTTCGCCTTATTATGTTTATGATACTATTCGATATTTTCAACTTTTTATCCAATTTTTTCCGACACATTGTCTTTTACGATGTTTTTCGAGCTATTTGATGATTTTCGACATACGATGTTCCGTTACTAGTTATTTGAATCTTGTGATTTTTTATGATATTTTCTAATTTCGACTTTTTCTGTTTTTCAAGACAATGTGACAGTTTTTAGTTTTTGTAAAGTTTTTCTATTCTTATCGAATTTTTCGATGTTTTTCTATAATTTCATGATAATAATTTTATGATCTTCGATACCATTCGCTAATCATATGAGAAATTCATATTCCAAGTATCTAAAGCAGATTAGCCTGAACGATTCCTTCCCATTTAGTCAGTCAGAAAAAAAAAATTTTCTCACACACATCTATAAAGTGGAATTTGGTATTTATGGGATGTGGCATGACCTAAAAAAGCGATTTTGAAAACTTGGAACCCGTATTAGAATTTTTTTCCCATCCTTCTCAATAAATGCATTACATACATATTTTGAATTAGTTTCTACGAAGGGGGAACCCTTCGGAATAATTCTGAAACAAACGAATGAATCGATCGTTATAGTAGATTGACCACATAGTAAAAACTATGAGTCTAAACTACTGTTAGACTGTAGCTTAGAGTAATGGTTGGTTTTACCATAATTGCCCACAATTCTCAAGTATTTGCTAGAGAAATTGAATTGACCGCCATAAATTTGAATTTGCTAAATCTTTTTAATGTGACTTAACATTCCTCCTCACCATGCTACATTTCGTACCGATTTCCACTCTTCGGATATTCAATGTGTGAACCCTTTTCAATAAATAAATTCTTTAAGACTTATGATTGATTCTAGAAAAATAACTCTTGTCTATCTGGTTCGAATCTCAATTGCTTCAAACAGATTTTATGCTGTTATTATTCGCTATTCATCCGTGAAATTCTTTTTAATTTTTTCTAAATGCGAATAAAATATATTGCAAGATTACCTTGAGCTTTTATTTGTTGTTGTTGCTTGACAGTTTTGTTGTTATTGGCTGCTCTTATTCCAGTAAGTTATTCTTTTTTTTTTTTTACCTTTTTTGTCGTTTAGGTAACAAAGCAGCTACACGAAAAAGAAAATTTGATTCATATTATGGTTAAACAGCTGTTATATGTCGTCTGCTTACCAAAAAGCTAAAATGTTGCTTTCTGTATTATGATGCAATCAAAATGTACATTTTACGGTTTCCTTTGAAATTAACCTAGGAATAGTTCAAGCTTTTAAAAAAATAGTTCACTAAAACTCACTCATTAACACTTCAAGGCTGGTTTATGCAAAACTCTAGCACATTCTCGTGCAATCCTGAAATTTACCGATAGTGGCTGTTTTTACCTACACATTTATGTTTTCTATTGCAGTTCTCTTACTATTTATTTGTTTTAAATCAGTAGACTTAATTCGCTATAACTAGTGAATGCTAGAATATCGTACTATGCTTGTAACAGTTCAAGAACTCGTCGAAATTGCATAGATATATTTAATAAAATAAATTTAGTTATAAATTAGACATATTGTGTCATTAAATTATTTTTTAATAAAACAAAAACTAGTTATCTCAATATTTGTTAATTTGATGAAGTAATTTGTAGTCGAAAATTCTTTAAGGTGTATTTGCTTAAAATACTTATAGAACAGACAGACGTGCCAAGTTTATTGCATTTTAAATTATTTCTGCCGTAACATATGAAGATATGGAAGAGGAGGACAACAACAACAGAAACCATAGCAACAATAACAAACTACATACTCTATGGCAATGGCGACGACCTCACCTGGTGTTTCCACATACTCATATGTACGATGAACGAACTTATGGGAGCATCAGTTGATGATAATGATGATGATGATGGTGATGTTGACGATGATGAAGTGAGTTGTTTGAGCGCAAGATTTTAATCTGACAACAGTCTCTATAGTTGAGGTTTTTTTTTTTTTCACTAGACAACGACAACGACAACTACATCGACGGCGACTACAACGATGAGGAGGAGACACACCTACTTTTTTGTGTCTTAAATTTATTAGAAAGGAACTTTAGTTGGTATCCATCCATCCAGTTGATTATAAAATGCTTTGCGTTTTTTAATAGATGAAAAGTACTAAGATTAAAGAAAATCATTAAGGTAGATTAAAAGATTCAAAGATTAGCTATGAAGGCGATTAAAGTAAATGCTGGTTAGTTATGGTTAGGTTAATGAAAGCTCAATGTCAGCAATTTTTTTTTGTGGTTAAAGCCTTAAAGCTTTTGAATGACCATTAGTAAGAAAACTACTCGCATATATGATATGGTTTTCTATGTAATGTAACAACAGCATTATTTGTTGCTGTAGCGCAAGTAGGCGTGGGTGGGTACATCGCTTAAAATGGTGGTTGGTTTGTTGTTAACTGTCAGGCTTAGTTGCCGTTACAAAGTGTCCACCCATTTTAAAATCGCTCTTGGTTTTTTCTTTGCCTTTTAGGATTTTTTTTTTATTTTTTTACGTTGTTAAGCGACAGACATACCAGTGTTATCTTCTTCGTTGGAATATTTTTAGGCTTTTTAAAAGTTATCGCTTGATGCTTTCAACTGTTTAAATATTTACATTTTTACTATTTTGAATCATATTATGGTAATTGAAAGATATAGGACTATAGCAATCATCTTCTACTCGGATAGTTCCACAATGGAATATAAAACGATTTGTCCTGAATGACTGACAATAATGTTCAGACAAACTTTATATCTAAAATTATGAAATTCAAAATAGTTATTTATTTAAAATTCAAATCCTTAGGCGGTTTAGGACTTCCTAAAATTTAAATAATCCGTTTTCTTTACAGATCGCAGGGTGATGTTTGAAGTAACCTTTCTGATTTGAATTCGTGCTTTTTTTATTTTTATCATAATTTTCTCTTTAGATCTTTGCGAACAAGACTTGAAGAAATTATTACGAAACAATATGAAACAGATCATCGAATTCTGCTTTGAATACCAATTGTTTTGACACATCCACAGCCTTTTCCAAATTAAATAGCTACTTTAATGAGCAACAGGACTATGTAGAACCCAGAGCAGTTCATCAGCGACAATTACACCCCCACTTGAGTTTAGATCGGTGTATCGTTGGAAAAGATCATTGGACCATATTTCTCAGAGGTGCTCAATATAAGACGTTGATGGAAAATTCTTTTGAGGCCAGCTGTGCAAAACCATCCACAATTGTGGTGCCAAAGCGCATATTGCAAGGGACATATTCGCTTTGTTACGGGACATCTTATATAACCGAAATATAAAAATTCCATTTGTTATCAACTAAGGGAAGAATCTACGAAATTAAAATCATAAAGAGGTGTCAAACCTCTCAAAAATTTCAATTTATTATGGATAGAGCTATATATCTGTCCACTAAAAAATAAAGTTGGTTGGACAAGTGGGCGTGGAACATTCTATAGAAGTCCCAAAAAGTGAAGCACCATATAAGCTGATAGTTTTCCCATGAAATTTGCCTGAGCTCGATATGAAGACATAAGTGGCACAACAATTTAGGGAAGGGGGGCGGGGTGTGAAACTTTGTATAAAAATAAAAATTGACAATTACGCCATCGGGAAGAAAAATGCAAGAGATTAGAGAAGTGGGCATTGCACCAAATGGGTCTTGTTAATCTGCATTATTCTACACAAGTAACATGAAACCATTTTATCCCCCTTAATATATATCTACGATACCTACAAAAGTTTATTTTTCTCGAGCACAACCTTGTGTCTTGCACTTATTTAGCACGTTGTGCGCAAATATCAAATTGCTATTGGTGTAAAGTTTGTGATTAAAGTAAAGACTTTATCATTTACATTTTATTAATTATTTGCAATACGTGACAATAACAAGAGTTGAGTTCTAAGACAAAAATAAAATAACTATACAGATATTTCAATAATATTCAACTAAGTATTTAACTAGAAAATGTAGTATGCTATATATGTGTTTATTACCTTTTTGTTTCAACGTGACTTTTCAGCTTTATAATGATATCAACCAGTAGAAATCTGTGCCAATTTCGAAGGTTGTATCGATAGTGCTCGTCTGTAACAATTTAAATGGCTTGTTTTTTTTTTCTTCCTCTTTTGAAGTTCTCTGGAAATCTCGTAATGAAATAAAGTAGTCAAGTTGCTCACTCACTGCTTCATATTTCCTATAGCCATTGTATGTTGCTTTTGTATACTCGATTTAATTCCCGCATTACTTCCTACTTAACACCCATTAAAATGTCAACTCTTGCAAGTAGCTTAGACCATCACCTGCTTCTATCCCTATGGACGATGGCAGAATCAAACTGAATGCACTGAAACTGGCCTCAAAAGAAAAAATTGTAATGTTGCGTTAAACATCGCTAAACTTAAGCTTTACTCAGCTGGAACCAGTGCAAAGGGAAGGGGGGCGGTCTGCAACAGGTGAAGAAAACTCGATACACTTAAGTTTTAAAATCAACTGTGCTGTGCTGGTCAAGCACAAAGAGCATCAGAGGCTAAACAGTGACAGCCACGACACATATGTGCTCGTAGATGCATAAGATCATACAAACGTGCATACGTAGTTATAGACAAACTGACAGACAGGCAGACAGACAGACCGACATACAAACGGACATTTAAAATGTTATGGCCACAGCTTAGAAATTTCACAGAACAGAATGAAGATGAACGGCAAGCGGGCAGAGAAGAAAAAACAGACTATGAACGTACAACTGTCACTCGAGCAGGTGTAAACTGTCAATAAACATAGTAAATTGCTCCGCAGTTGGCAATGCTTTGGAAATAAAGATGTCGTCGTCTCCATGGTTAGTGCCGTTGCTGTCTCTAGCGTCAGTGTTCTGGTTTTTGACGTGAAAACTGTTTCCAAACTTACGCTGAGTAATAAGAGCAACAATTGCTAGAGTGCCGCAAAAAGGCGTATGAAACTAAAAGCTGTAGGTACAAATGCAGTAACAGGAAAATTCAATTGCAAAAATTCTTTTTTGTGTTTAATTCGACACGCAGCAATGAACTTAAATCAAGAAAACTTATAGCATAGCAATATCTTTGATATCAAAGCTGTGAAAAAATTAATTAAAATGTTGTTAGTACTTTCGAAAATAAAACATTTTACTGAAGACGCGCACCGGTCTAATTATATGATATTTTCCAAATTTATATCAAAAAATTCGTTTTGAAAGCAGATACATTCGTAGGATTGATTGAAAAAAAAGTTATGTCAAATATATTTTGAAACAATTTTTATAAATAAAAAAAATTCACCCCTCTCATGAATATCCGGAAGAAAACGATTCTCTCGGATTTTTTTTTGTTTCTCGAGAGGAGCCTTTTGCGATCATAAATAATTGCGAATTGGAAAACTTTATATCCAGTCACTGCTGCCAAAATATTTCCAATTATTTCCATTCAGTCCAAAATCACAGTTGCATATTTCATATTTGACATTAGCTTACCAGTAATTTTGCATATTTGACATTACCTTACCTGTCAACTGAACAATTTTATAAATAAAAATGAAGTGCATTTTTCTATATCACAAAAAAATCATCACCTAAAATATAGTATAGCATAGCTTGATAGTTTGCCATCTAATCCTTTTCATGAAGACTTTTACTGTATCCGAATTGGATTCCATGTACTGGACCAATATCAGTATTTGCTCTTTGTTTGTGTTGCTAGATCTTGTAAATATGTTAAAAAAGTCTTTTTATCAAATAAAATTACAAAATATTGCTAGCACTGACTCTTTCCTCACTAAATGTTAGGGAACAAAGTTTGCGTGAAACTTCAAAAAATGTTCCCCAAAAAAGTATTGCCAATAAGCTAATTTTCCAGGGAATTTGTTCCCATTCCCCAAAAATCTTCCACGATCGCAAAACAGGGGATTGGAGAAAAAATCCGAAGGAATGTTTATTCATGATAGGGGTGATTATGTCTAAGCGAATTTATTTAAATTTTTCATATTAAATTAAAGCATTTTTATACAAAAATGATTATGTTATATATTCTATTCCTCATAGTGTTTGAGATATTTTGTTTCAAAAAATGTTCAATAAAGTCACTTCAGAATGACTGATATACATTAGAGGTCTGCGTAAGTGCGCTTGACGTTTCGTTAGACTATTGGGTTTATTGACAACTATAGATCAAGTTTGATACTCTGCAACTCATCAGTACCAGTAGCACGAAACAGAACGATACAACGAAATGAGTTAGCGTCGTTTGCTTAGATGTGTAGTACGCTGTGAACTCAACATAAGATTTAGAACTATAACGTCGTTTTTCTTAAAAAAAAAGACACAAAACGCACAAGCAAACAACAACAAAGCGCCAGCTTCGCTTATTTCTTGGAATTGACATTGGGCTTGTTGCGTTTTAAAATATTTATTATTTTATGTGATTTTTTGGTTTATTCGTTAAAAAAAGAGAAAGTGTCCAATAATTTAGAAGAAACGAAACATAATTTTGAAGCTGCAGAACTAAATTCTTATAACTTATAAAAATAAATATAGGTTATTAACTCATTTATGGGAAACATAACAGTTATTTGAAAAAATATTTTTAAATATTTCAGAAAAATCATCACATCTCCAAAACTTTATGTCAAATTTGAAATATCTTTTCACCAATGTTGTAGCTCATTCAAATATCTTTCATACGAAACCCATAATTTGAATATAAGTCTAGGGCTTTCCAACTTATATTGACTTTTACAAAAGCTATATCCGCATGAAGCATTGTACTGTGTTGATCATATAATTTAAGTACATAAAAACTTAGGTAGAGTTGAAATGTGGTAATTGGCTGTAAATGGCCGTTTCAAATGCAGATCTCTAATATACATACATACAGTATTGGCCAAAACTCAAGCACCCTCTTAGTACTTGAATCGATCCATAATTGTTTCAGTCCTATGAATTGACCCGATTCTACTGCCTCCTACGTGCTTTGTAATACTTAGAATTCCGTCTTTTTCCTTTTGTTCAGCATACTCGCCTTATTCCATCGAAATTTTTCAATCTTTCTTTTAATGAACTTTTAAATGAACTCTGAGTTGTTGCTAGGTATGGTCAACTTTAACAATCCTGGAAGGGATTTGAGACACTTTCGTTTCTTAAGACTTGATATATGTAATTCTAACTATGCTCATTTTTGTCCATTTCGGTGTATATGTAATGATTATAATAACCTTTGTCATATTATTTCCCCCATGGATTCTCACAATATTATAAAGCAAAAAATAATTATTTTCTTAAATACTTGAAACTGTACTTTTTCCTTTGTTTCTGCTGCATAGCCTATGGGCTTAGTAGAAATTGTGCTCAATCTGTGATCGGAAATTGCTCTACCCATCATTTCGTTCAGAGAAATAGTGCAGTCCCGGTCACCGATCCGTACGATAGACGGATGTGCCTCACGTACGGTTTCGCCTAATGAACGCAGAGCAGTCCGGGCTGTTCGTAGTCGGTCACCGATCCGTACGATAGACGGATGCGCCTCTCGTGCGGTTAGGCGGGTAAGTGGGACCGCAGGGACCGATCGCAAAAAAAAAAAAAAAAAAAAAAAAAAAAAAAACTTGGATTCGTCAGAAAACAACACAGTCCTCTATTTTTGGACGCTCTAGTTGAGGTAGGCGTAGAATAAGGCCAAAAGCAGCTAGACTGAACCCTTAGCAATACAAAGTCACTTTAAAGCACGGAGGAGGCAGTGTAATGGTATACATTTTTAAAAACCCCCATGTCTCAAAATGTAAGAAACTGATTTTAAACTTTTGTACACTAATTTAATAGACTGTAAAATTACCTTCCATGTGACATCAATATATGTATTTGAAATCTATTCTGGTATTCCCAACTTATATTGATTTATAGAAAAGCCATATCTGCAGCTTTCCATGGCTATACCTCGGGAACTAGATCCAAGGGACAATTTAATTTTTAAAATTAAAAACCCCAACAAAAAAATGATTTTTAAAAAATGGAGGCCAAACTTCACATTGAATAAAATTTTTTAAAAATAAAAATTTGAAAAAATTGGGAAACGTTTTTTTATCCTATTTCGAACCAATTGAGAGGGCGTTCCCATTTTTTTTTCCTGAGAACCAATAACTTAAAGTGGTGGCTTTGACCAAATTTCACATTGAAATATGGTCAGCAAAGGTTAAAAATAAAAAATTTGAAAAAGTTCCTTAAATTTTTTATCTTATTTTGATTCAATTGAGGGGGCGTCCTCAATTGTTTTCTTCTAAGAACCACCCTAATGAATATATAGAATATATGTACTTAATTTTTGTCTTGAAAATCTGACAATTTTGTCTTTAACTAACTATAGCTAGACGACATTTCATGTAATCGCCATAATGTAAATTGAATTATCTTCCAAAACGGCTTTATTAATGAATTCGTTGAAATAAATAGTCCTGAAAATCTATGACATATTTTGTAAAATAAAATATATGCATATCAACTATCGAGTTCATTATGTAGGTTTAATATTAAAAATTTAAGCCGTCAATCGTATGTACCTACTAAATAGCAAAAATAGAAAATGCGTAACTGATAAGGAAACATTCGAATATATTTGCTTTGAAAGTGCTGCAAAAAACACGCAGCTCAAATCGAGAACATTTTTTTTTGTGATAATCAGAAGTTTTGCTTGGCGGTACAAAGTCTTTACAGATAGCAAGCAGCCTGATAATGTGCGAACAGTAACACAAAAGCAATTTTCGTGCTTGAAGTAGTCATTCAAACTGAATATTGATTTGAATAATTGTTAATTCAATATAAAATTTGCAATTTTTCACAACAGTTCTTATTATTACACACATCGCATTTGTTTTTTTTTTGCGCAAGAAACTGATGTTTACACAGGCACACAAAAAATAAATTTTTGACAAAATCAGAAATCGAAGGTGGTATCGTTTCTTGAAAAAATTATGTTTTCAAGTAACTACATCTGAAAGTTTTTTTTTTGTTACGAGAACTTTTTTAGTTCGTTGTATTAAGTAACATTTGATGGCAATAAACTTCATCTTAAATTTGCACATTTTGATTTTATGAATATGATAATTCCTTTCGCCCACTGAAATTGAGGATCTTAGTTCTCCGCAAAATGCTATCATACGTTATAATTCTGACTTTGACATCTTTGAAAAAAAGCATATAGTGAACGAGCTGATCGAATATGTTTGAACCTTTGCCCTACCCAACAAGTCAATCTCGAAGACCCTTTAACTCAGCAAAGCATTTTTAGCAAAATCCAACGAAACCTATACCATAATTTAGTGCTTATTAAGTGCTAATTTAGTGCTGCAAAAAAAAATTTAGTGCTGCACGATTTTTAAAAAAATTAAGGTTTTTGCTAGCTGAATGAGAAGCTAGCAAAGCATTTTTGTAAACTATGTTGCAAAATGCAATTTTAACTATGCCATAATTTAGTGCTTCTTAAGTGCTAATTTAGTGCTGCAAAAAAAAATTTAGTGCTGCACGATTTTTTGAGAAAATTACGATTTCTGTTTTCGTTAGCTGAATGAGAAGCTAGCAAGGCATTTTTTTTAAACTATTTAGCAAAATGCAATTTTAACTATGCCATAATTTAGTGCTTATTAAGTGCTGATTTAGTGCTGCAAAAAAAATTTAGTGCTGCACTATTTTTAAAAAAAATTAAGGTTTTTGCTAGCTAAATGAGAAGCTAGCACAAAATTTTTTTTTGCAGCACTAAATTAGCACTTAATAAGCACTAAACTATGGCATAGTTATAAATGCATTTTGCTAAATAGTTTAAAAAAATGCTTTGCTAGCTTCTCATTCAGCTAACGAAAACAAAAATCGTAATTTTCTCAAAAAATCGTGCAGCACAAAACTTTTTTTTGCAGCACTAAATTAGCACTTAATAAGCACTAAATTATAGCATAGTTAAAATTGCATTTTGCTAAATAGTTTAAAAAAATGCTTTGCTAGCTTCTCATTCAGCTAGCAAAAACCTTAATTTTTTTTAAAAATCGTGCAGCACAAAATTTTTTTTTGCAGCACTAAATTAGCACTTAATAAGCACTAAATTATGGCATAGTTAAAATTGCATTTTGCTAAATAGTTTAAAAAAATGCTTTGCTAGCTTCTCATCCAGCTAGCAAAAACCTTAATTTTTTTAAAAAATCGTGCAGCACTAAATTTTTTTTTGCAGCACTAAATTAGCACTTAATAAGCACTAAATTATAGCATAGTTAAAATTGCATTTTGCTAAATAGTTTAAAAAAATGCTTTGCTAGCTTCTCATTCAGCTAGCAAAAACCTTAATTTTTTTTAAAAATCGTGCAGCACAAAATTTTTTTTTGCAGCACTAAATTAGCACTTAATAAGCACTAAATTATAGCATAGTTAAAATTGCATTTTGCTAAATAGTTTAAAAAAATGCTTTGCTAGCTTCTCATTCAGCTAGCAAAAACCTTATTTTTTTTGAAAAATCGTGCAGCACTAAATTTTTTTTTGCTGCACTAAATTAGCACTTAATAAGCACTAAATTATAGCTTAGTTAAAATTGCATTTTGCTAAATAGTTTAA
This sequence comes from Tricholauxania praeusta, assembly GCA_949775025.1. NCBI lineage: Eukaryota > Metazoa > Arthropoda > Insecta > Diptera > Lauxaniidae > Tricholauxania > Tricholauxania praeusta. The sequence continues at coordinate 42,105,647 of OX459030.1, read as the reverse complement.
AAAAATGCTTTGCTAGCTTCTCATTCAGCTAACGAAAACAAAAATCGTAATTTTCTCAAAAAATCGTGCAGCACAAAACTTTTTTTTGCAGCACTAAATTAGCACTTAATAAGCACTAAATTATGGCATAGTTAACATTGCATTTTGCTAAATAGTTTAAAAAAATGCTTTGCTAGCTTCTCATTCAGCTAACGAAAACAAAAATCGTAATTTTCTCAAAAAATCGTGCAGCACAAAACTTTTTTTTGCAGCACTAAATTAGCACTTAATAAGCACTAAATTATGGCATAGTTAAAATTGCATTTTGCTAAATAGTTTAAAAAAATGCTTTGCTAGCTTCTCATTCAGCTAGCAAAAACCTTATTTTTTTTGAAAAATCGTGCAGCACTAAATTTTTTTTTGCTGCACTAAATTAGCACTTAATAAGCACTAAATTATAGCTTAGTTAAAATTGCATTTTGCTAAATAGTTTAAAAAAATGCTTTGCTAGCTTCTCATTCAGCCAGCAAAAACCTTAATTTTTTTTAAAAATCGTGCAGCACAAAATTTTTTTTTGTAGCACTAAATTAGCACTTAATAAGCACTAAACTATGGCATAGTTATAAATGCATTTTGCTAAATAGTTTAAAAAAATGCTTTGCTAGCTTCTCATTCAGCTAACGAAAACAAAAATCGTAATTTTCTCAAAAAATCGTGCAGCACAAAACTTTTTTTTGCAGCACTAAATTAGCACTTAATAAGCACTAAATTATGGCATAGTTAACATTGCATTTTGCTAAATAGTTTAAAAAAATGCTTTGCTAGCTTCTCATTCAGCTAACGAAAACAAAAATCGTAATTTTCTCAAAAAATCGTGCAGCACAAAACTTTTTTTTGCAGCACTAAATTAGCACTTAATAAGCACTAAATTATGGCATAGTTAAAATTGCATTTTGCTAAATAGTTTAAAAAAATGCCTTGCTAGCTTCTCATTCAGCTAGCAAAAACCTTAATTTTTTTAAAAAATCGTGCAGCACTAAATTTTTTTTTGCAGCACTAAATTAGCACTTAATAAGCACTAAACTATGTTATAAATGCATTTTGCTAAATAGTTTAAAAAAATGCTTTGCTAGCTTCTCATTCAGCTAACGAAAACAAAAATCGTAATTTTCTCAAAAAATCGTGCAGCACAAAACTTTTTTTTGCAGCACTAAATTAGCACTTAATAAGCACTAAATTATGGCATAGTTAAAATTGCATTTTGCTAAATAGTTTAAAAAAATGCTTTGCTAGCTTCTCATTCAGCTAACGAAAACAAAAATCGTAATTTTCTCAAAAAATCGTGCAGCACAAAACTTTTTTTTGCAGCACTAAATTAGCACTTAATAAGCACTAAATTATGGCATAGTTAAAATTGCATTTTGCTAAATAGTTTAAAAAAATGCTTTGCTAGCTTCTCATTCAGCTAGCAAAAACCTTAATTTTTTTAAAAAATCGTGCAGCACAAAATTTTTTTTTGCAGCACTAAATTAGCACTTAATAAGCACTAAACTATGGCATAGTTATAAATGCATTTTGCTAAATAGTTTAAAAAAGTGCTTTGCTAGCTTCTCATTCAGCTAACGAAAACAAAAATCGTAATTTTCTCAAAAAATCGTGCAGCACAAAACTTTTTTTTGCAGCACTAAATTAGCACTTAATAAGCACTAAATTATGGCATAGTTAAAATTGCATTTTGCTAAATAGTTTAAAAAAATGCTTTGCTAGCTTCGCATTCAGCTAGCAAAAACCTTAATTTTTTTTAAAAATCGTGCAGCACAAAAATTTTTTTTGCAGCACTAATTTAGCACTTAATGAGCACTAAATTATGGCATAGTAAAAATTGCATTTTGCTAAATACTTTAAAAAAATGCTTTGCTAGCTTCTCATTCAGCTAGCAAAAACCTTAATTTTTTTAAAAAATCGTGCAGCACTAAATTTTTTTTTGCAGTACTAAATTAGCACTTAATAAGCACTAAATTATGGCATAGGTTTCGTTGGATTTGGCTAAAAATGCTTTGCTGAGTGAAAGGGTCTCAATCTCGATCAACTCGATTCGTTCGACTCAACTCATGTTCAGTTCCTTCGTTGTCCGTATCACACGAATGTAACTCATGTGTTTCGAGCTACTCGTTTGTTCGAGTTTCAACTTTTTTCAATTTTCTTTTTTTTACCCAACACAGAGGGTATATTCACTGTGTCATGCCGTTTGTAATGCATAGAAGTGGGCGTGGCAGGTATGGAAAAGTATATATATTGTTGATCAGCGTCGCCACCAGTGTTGATTTAGCTATGTCCGTCTGGCTGTGTGTTGAAATCAGGTTTACGGGAAAACCAAGAAAGCTTATTGAATGAAATCAGCACACTCAGGTCACACCTTCTTGCAGGCATCTTGCTATTGAAAATGGGCGAAATCGGTTAAGGAACACTCCTACTGCCCATACTCTATATATATTTGCCCAATCCCATTTTGAAAGAAGTTGCAGCGATTCTGATGAAATTTTATGATATGGTGCACATGTGAACCAAATAAGGATTAGGCTAGGTTTTTAGTTTCCAAAGTTTCCTACAGGGGCGTGGCACAGCCCTAAATTTTAACTTTTATACCGTCATATCTCGTAAACTATGCAAGATGTTTTGATGAAATTTGGTAAATGGATACATATCATATATGTATGTCTTGAATTGTGATAAAAGTGGGCGGAATCGAAAAAGTGGGCGTGAAAAATTTCAACATATAAGAGTTTTAACTCTCTATATCTTGAAATTGGCACTCACGACTTTCATAAAAATTTAAGAGATGAAGCCACTCAAAGCAGCCATCAATACAAGCCTAGTCTGTTTACTGGAAAAACTAGTTGAATTGCGTGGCACAGCCCACAATATATATAAAGGTCATATTAAGAGAAAAAACAACGTAGTGGCTATGAAATTTAATGAGTCAGATATACTATAATGTATATAAGATATGCTATAAGGTCTCTTACTACAAAAATTTGGTTTGATAGTACCTGTAGGCGTGGCACCTTCCATGTAAGCAAAAAACGTTTATTGTTATAGGTAGTGTGCTATGAGAGTAATCTTCATTAAATTTGGTGTAAATATGTCAATTACTTTAAAGTTAAGATTTAAAATAAAATGAATGTCGACAGGATTGCATCAGTGGGCGCGGCACCTCCCATATTAACATAAATTTGTAAGCGCTGTTTTAAGGGAACTATTGTAGCAATTGTTATGCAATTTAATGTAAGTGGTTAACTTGCTATAAAGTATATCTGAATCAAAAGTGGCCGAAATAGCACCAATGGGCGTGGCATACGTTAAGTGGCATATTTATCGAAACATGTGAGCAATCATACTAAAATTTGTTGGAAGAGGTTTGTTTATGGAAACCTATTTCTGGATCAAAATCGGACTGGATTGTAGCAGTGGGTGTGTGTCACCGCCCTAAATTTTAAGTCTAACTTCTGCATGTATCCCAAACTATACAAGCTTTTGTGCTAAAATTTAGTAGGCGGAATTGGAGAAGTGGGCGTGTCATACTTAAATTTTCATTTCTAATTTGTACTGCCTCTGGTGGTAGCATCAGTAAACACCAAAACGAAGTCAAATCATACTGTAAAACAGCTGCAACTAAGAGCCACCAGGTGGTAGATTAAAGTTGTCCTGGACAAATAACCATGATATTTCTTTTTCATATCATTTAGAGGAGAACTGAGCCCCATTATATAGTCTAAATCTGCTTATTGAAAGGAACTCATTCTAAAACGGAGTAATTTTTGCTTTCTTTCAATGCAGTTAAGCATTAAATGTTAAATTCTATAAAAATATAACTACATACTTAGTTATTTATTACAATTGCGTATGTATATATGATAATTTACTAGGTTTGTTGATCTATTAAAGAGATTTAGAAAAAAATAAGTAATTTCAATATATTTTCATAGAGTGGCGGGCATCACTTTGATGTCTTAATTATAAATTTACATTGAACAAGTTCATTTGTTTGTTGAACCTCTACCTTAACTAATTTTGGCGCCGACGTTTAACAAAGTTAACGTTTGGATTTAATAAGACTGTCTATATTCCGTTTACTGATGCAATTTGAATAATATTACGGAAAAAGTGGAAACCTTAACATTGCTGCCGCCGCACATGTCTGCATTTTTTCTGCAATGTTTTGTCCTCATTTTTAATGCAGATTTTTATAGTTTAGCATTTACATGCTTGCCGTCGCCGTCGCCGTATAACTCGTATTCGTATGTGCAGCATGTCCGCTTCCGTTTGCAACACATAACTTTTCGCGGACAAGACTTGTGAGGTTTTTGTTCTGTCTTCATAGCAGCAAACAAACAACGTAACATAACATGAACGTCCGACAGACTGAAGAGACGAAAGACCAAACGTCTGACTATTCTACCAATTGACTAACCGACCGACCGACTTTATGGAGTCGCACTTTGCTATTGAAAAATCAACTTAAGACCAAGTTATCGACTTTTTGTTGTTATTCTTCTCCAAGCAAATGCCACAGCCACTCTTTGCTTTATCGTCATCACTCCCTCTGTCTATGCTTCCTCTTATTGTGTTAAAAAGAGGCTGAAGAAATAGCCATTCTTTTCTATGTTTTACTAGACAGACATCGGTCTGCATTGATGGACAGGTGTGTTTTTTTGCTTAGCTCTCTTTCTATCCATTTTTCAATGCGTCCATCGGTTCATCCATCCATCCATCCACTTATCAATAGCTCTTTGTATCCTAACTTTTTCTAGCTGCTGTAGTTGCCCTCTGGCGTAGCATGTGTTCTGAGTCGACCATTTGTTATACCCTACAGTTACTATTGTGCATAATGCATTATTCATTGTAATGGAAAAAAAGCAATATTTAAATATCAAATGTCATTATCATTGAAATTCACAATGCTAATTATTTGTATGATTATTAGCATTGATAATTTTAATGCTCATAATAAATCACATTTATTTTCATTAAAGCTAATGTCTATTGTAAATCAATTCCATAACCATAGAATCAATACCAGTCTAATATCATTGTACCCATTCGACTCTGCAGTAAACGCGTCGCTATAGGTTATGTGCAGAGCTGGGCACCACTACACACGTGTTTCTCTTCAATGTTCTTCAATGCATGTGTAGTTGTGCTTTGTTTGTTTTCAAAGCAACCTGAATTAATTTTTACGCTCTCTGCTTAATTTTTACGCTCTCCGCTTTCTGCCTCAGTCGCGCGCGCGGTATGTTTTGCCCAGCCACGGTTATGTGCAATGATGGGCACCAACATGCACGCAAGTTTCGTTTCCATGTAGTGGTACAGCAACCATATGGAATTCTACTCTGCTGAAGTAGAACTTAATCGTTGTTGTGCGCTCACATTTGTATACGTATACACAAATGCTCTCCCGTTACTCTCAATTGCGCTCTCGTTAGAATTTGCAGAAGAACTTGGGCCCATCTATGGTAATGTGCCATATGCGGCCTAAGCATTGTTTTATCCCATCGCAGTATCCGATCTACAGTTCAACACAAATTCTACTCTCGAATCATTGTCACTCCGTAGCGACACTGGGTTTCGACTTGCGGGCCATCAGCGATCGCTCAAACGACTGAGCTCCTTGAATTGAAATAAAAGCTGAGACTACTGTACAAATATTTTATAAAAACGACAAATTTATCTCAAAAACCAGAATTGGTATGGAGAAATGTCTGATCCATACGGAGCAGCATTCTGTCACCGGTACTTTTTTGTTAGTGAAAGGGGATATTAATGCTTAGTTTTTGCCGCAGTTTTCTAGTAATTTTCAATAATGCAGTGTTGGTTATTTTTGACACTTTTCTTTAAATGCTCTCTTTGAAAAATCGTAATTTGGCTAAAAAATAAAAAAATTTGGTTTCTTTCTGTTTAAAACGAACCGTGGAAGAGTTGGTAAATATGTATGATCGTGTTCAAAAGTCTATATTCGTAAGAGCACAAGTCAGAGTTATGGATACTTTTAAGGATGTGAACATTTGTTGGTTGCTGGGTGCGTTTTTTGAATATTGAGCATTTTGGGTTCTTCGAACAAACTTGACCGATTATAATATTTCGCTGTATTTATTCATCTGCTTCGAGTATTTTTCTGCCGTCTTTTGGTTTTTTTTAATGTTGTTAGTGTTGTTGTTTTTTATGAAATCTTGATGCCATGTGCGCGCTCGCCTGACTCTATTTCCGACATTTTGAGGTTGTAGACCTTCGACAGCGCGCGTTTTTTCTTTCTTCGTTAAATTCAATGCGTTTTTTTTTTGCTGTTGGTTGGTTGCTGTTGTTGTTGTTGTTGTTGAATTATTGCACAATCGATGGTGGCCACATTAGTTTGTTGCTTGTTTGCATGCAACAACATCAACAATGTACTATTTATATATAAAAAATCAACAACATGGTATCAATGTTTGCACTGCCTCCAAGTTTGCAACAAAAAAAAAAAAAAAATTGCAATTTAAATTGAAAGAAAAACGTTTACAAATTGTTTTTGTTTTAATTAGTTAACAACAGACTGGCAAATCAACCGACCCGACCAATCAAGTTCTTCCCAAAGGGACCTTTTAAACGTACGTACGTACGTACACGTATCACTGACTGCCCTATTCCGCCCTTGTCTGGCATGTCATGTTTATCAGTTGAGAAATTATTAAATACTCCTCTAATTGCTGCAATGAGTTGTTTGCTTGCTGCAACGTCGACTGACGCGAGCTGGTGCTGCGCGCGCTATCATTACAGCAACAACCCGCAGCAATTAACGACCTTGCTGTCTGTTTATATTGGAAATTCATTTGTTATTCAATGTTTGCTGTTGTTGCGCTTTTTGTTGTTGTTGTTGTTGTATTGTGGGAATTGCTGGTGGTTGTGTCTACTTAAAAATTAAAGTTACTGCAGCGCTACGATTCTTCCACTTCCTTGGACTTTGTTTTATTGTGTTGAAATATTTATTCATCGGATGTTTTTTTTTTTAAATTAAATTAAACCATTTTTTTGTTCTTAATTATTCTCTTAGCTCACCAATGAACATTTTTCTGAAGGCGCTCAATTTTACAAATCTGAAAAGTATCATAAATTTGAGCGCTCAAAAAAGTATCCGAAAAAATTGTTTTATTGCTAATTTTTCAGAGATTTTTCTCGTAGCTCATTAGACATAACTAGGAAAGAGCTAAACTTTTTCAGAGACCTTTATGTTAATGTCCTAGTGAGGTCCCGAAGAGTATTCTTATTATACTAATATCAGCTTTTTGTCATTATTTTGAAAACAATTCTGTTTTAGAGAATAATTGTAGCCATTAAACTTCTATTGAGTTTGATACATTTTTTCTCGTAGCATCAATCGTTTCGAAGTCTGAGTAGAAAATGTGCACATCACCATTTTTTTTTTGTTGCATTAAAGTTCATTTTGCAAATTTGTCAAAACAATTTTTATGATGAAAGTTTTATCTCACGAAATTCTCTATAAAAAAGTTTCTATTCCTCTATTCCGAAAACAAATTATTTTCATGCGATGAACTTAATTTAAGGCAATATCTTCATTCGATTGAGTACAAAAATTCCCTGAGTATTATTAATTTGGTGTTCCAATAGGACTGGTATGTATGTATTTACATTGTCAGTGTGGCAATATTGAAATAGTCTTAGCTTGCGAGGAAAACCTGTAGATAAGCGTTTGATAAATTCTTGTTTTTTGATTACGAAAGCCTTTGTTTAAAAGGGAATGGAGTGCTAGATTATGTAACTAGTAGAAAAGAGATCTAATTTTTTTCAAATCCTACACATAACCTCAGATTTAGCCATACGAGTCATTTTTCGGTTAATTAACCTTAAATATCTCAAAACGTTGATGTGATGGACCCATACTGAAGCTCTTCTCAAATTCTCTCCAATATTATTCATGCTCATGCTTAATTAATTGAACTTTCAATACTAAGCGCAAAATCGATATTTTTTTAAATTTACAAATCTTTCTGGTAAATATAACAACAGAGAATCGATGTAGCTTGGCAATGGAATGGTGACATATATATGTTTGATCTGAAACCACGTATACCTTATCCGACTAATTCGGTTAATTAATACCAAGTAAGATTTGAACCCTGGACTTGCAGTTTGAGGACAAACCAATCTTCCTTCTCTCGTATGAATGATAAATAAAATAGAGTGCAAAGATCTAGTATCTAATGGTTTGAGCTTCAGATTATAAAGTGTGATTGTAAACCGATTAAAACTGAGTGCGAATAATATCAAAACGTGAAATATTGATCTCATTATAATTCGTTCTTGATTTTATATTTTACTTGCCACAAATTATAATCGATTTGGATAATACTTGACCGAATCCATATCCGGTAACTGTTTCTTAGCAAAGTGTACGCCAGAGAATTTTTGTACTTAACTCCATCTGGCGCACAAACACACACAAACGCACCACACAATACAAGCCCAGCAGAAAATTGAGCAAAGTCTGTCTCAAAGAAGGTCTACTTGCACTGCTGCGACAAGTGAAAGATCTTCATCTCTTAGAAGGCCAGTAAGCCTTCTCACAGCAAACGTGCTATCCATCCTCACATTAGAAGGCAAAGAAGAAAGAACCCATTTATATTAAAGCCTTTTATTTCTTATATTGCAATGTTATATGATTCGACATTACTTTTTTGTCATTTGCATTGTACATATACGACATCAATAGCAGATAAATGGTGAGAAGTAAAGAACGGTGTGCATGTTGCCAGGCTGGTCTTCTGTTTCAGTAATCATTGTCAATTATAAATACAAAAAATAAACATTGAAAATATCAACGCAAGTGAGATGACGCCGATTAAAAAAAAAACAAATTCACAAACATCACACGACGTGTAATAAAATTTAATTTTTTCCAGTCCTACTGTGAACTCTCTTACGGTAAGCGGTCTTGTATGGTCTGTTTTAGCAGGACATTTCATATAAAAAAGAAAGTCAGTTTGAAATGGGGTGCGGGGAAGGCCTGTTTCTGCCAAAGTAAGACCTTCTAGAAGCGCTGCTTGCTCCTGCCATTGCCTACTGGAAGTATATCAACAGAAGGAAGAGCTCGATCAATACTTTTCCAAAAAGTCTAACTTGATGTTAATCCAATAAGAAGAAATGCATCTTTTGTAGCGGTTGCACAAAAAATATGTGTTAAAATACCAATAAATTCGATTTTTGAAGCCAAATATCAATTATGATAATGAATGATTTATTTTAGCCAAAATGCTTGTCAGAAAATAATCTACGAAGAAAATAACTTTGTTTTTTCACATATAGGTCCTTCAAGCGAACCACAACTTCTCCATAAAGTTTTCTCCAATCGAAAAATCGAAGTATCCTCTAACGTGTTTGACCCCCTTGAGTTGAATCTTAATTTTGGTCCGGTCTATTTTCATATAAGTGATATTCGTAAGCACGTGTTTGCTAAATTAGCTACGTAGTTATAATAAAATTAAAGAAATGAGGTCATTTTCATGCGCCTGCGTGACGATTCAAAATAGCGAAAAATTAAAAATTACACTTGAAATGAAAAATTGTAAATTCCTTGCATGGCAAACCGATATGATAAAATTTAAAACGCAATCAAATTGAATATAAAAATCAACTAACAACTGCTGATGTTGCTGCTGATTGTTGCTTGCAAAAAAGAGAGAGAAAAAAAAGTATGGAAGAAGATAGCAACAGGTTTATGACGACTGGAGTATCATATTTACCTTTTTTTTACGCTATAACAACACGTCCAACCAGACGTCTTGCGGCCGAGTTATGCTCAATTTGTTGTCACGTTGCTGTTGCTGCTGCTGCCGTTTCATTTTTACTGTTGTTGGCACTAGTGTTGCCAATTTAAGCCTACTAGATTTTTTACCATATAAATAAATTTTTCGTAACGTTTGCAATTCGTAAATTGGCTTTGGCTGTATTTTTAATATTTTTTATTCTCAAGCGCAAGAAATTGCTTTATCAACTTTGTAGTAAGTTGCTGTTGCTGTTGTTGTTGCTGCTGTTAGTGTTTCTGTTGCAGCATATTAGAGCACAATAATAATTTGCAGCAACATCAACAAGTGGTAGTCAAAAACAACAAATGCTGCATGTGCAACAATCTATCATGTGCACGCGCAAACATCTTGTTGTTGTTGCCATTGCTTCTGCACTTGTACCAGCAACTTGCATGTAATCTCTACCAATTATGGTATCACGCCGGATACCTGTTCAATTATGCCATTCCGAATTCTGTAGTCATTTTTCCATGACCTTAAAGAAAGCGCATGAGCGATTCAACAAAGTAATATCGCTATTAAAATTGGCTTAGAGAAGTTAAAGATAACAATAAAACAAAAAAAGTTCCATGTGTGACCTACACTGGCAACATAAATGTGGCACAATTTTCACAAAATATTGGAATCTTACACAAGTGAGAAGTTTTTGGGAAATAAGAAAAAAATGTACTGTCAAAAATTGAAAATTACTATACATAGAAGCGAGCCTGCTTCCCTCAAATAAATGTATATGGTTGACTGTTTTAAAAATATTTACTAGTTTTGGTTAATGTTATTGTGCCGTGATAATGCTATAGCGCGTATATTTGGTTAAAGATGATATTTGTTTGGGATAAATAAATCTCTAGTTTCCATATTTTATCGCTTAAATTGTAAGAACACTCTAAGACCCATTGTATTGTCCCTTTGGTATGCCCCTGATATTATCGAAACCACTCCTTTAATAATGGTTTTGCACAACGTCCAGATCCAGATCGTCAAACATTGTTTGCTTTGGAGTGTAGAGCATTCTCAAGGGAGATTTTTCTTCTTCCTCATCTTCGCAGTTCCTGCAATAATAAGATTGCGTTAATCGAGTACTCTAGCTCAAAATGAACTATAAGAAGCTCTAGTTCTTTTACTGAGCTTACTGTACAGTACAGTCTGTGTCCAAATTTGGTTATAACGGCTTGGAAACCCTACATCCTTGCATATGATAAACAACTTTCGATTAATTAGGTCCCTTGTGTGGTTATAAAATTCTGTGTAGAATTTCTACTTTATTCATATTTTACCATAAAATTCGCCAGCTTGACGCCGTTACAGCCAGACGGCGTATAATTTTATGTCAATTAGTTCAATTCGCGCTCCAATTTTAAACAGCCGGATGCTAGTGACGAGAGTGTTTCCATATGTTATCCAGATACATGACTCGAGGGTGAACGATTCCTCAAAGCAATCATATGCTTCTCTATCAGGCGCGGATCCAAGGGGGGGGTCACGGGGGTCATGACCCCCCCAAAACAGCCCGCATTTCAAAAAATAGAGTTGAAACAATATTATTATTTGGTTATTCTTGTTATTTTTGATTTTTTTCTATCCTGTGACCCCCCCCAGAAAAAAGTTCTAGATCCGCGCCTGTTCTCTATTCGCTGCATTGGCTGGGTAGCTTAAACGACCCATGTTGCAATCAATTTTCAAACTATTTGCGAAAGTTATGTTGAGAAGTTTTGAATAAAAAAGTCGTTTGATCCATTACACTAGTTTACAAATTTGGGCTTGATCTCGAGATCTGGTTTCTCAAAGATTTTTTTCGATGTATTTTGGGGCGTAGATTCCAAAAATGGCAACCATTTTTTTTTCTTAAGAATCGTTTTCGAGATATCGCCAAAAAACCCCTTTTGCGGCACTTTTTTCATTTATTTAACTATATCTCCATGAATTTTTTTTCGACTCAAAAACGACTTTCAGCTTTCGAAAGATATTTGTATTTCCTTTCTAACGATATGCTTTTTGTTTGAATCGGATAAGATTTGATGGAGTTACAAGCGCTCAAAGTCCAAAATAACTTACTTTTTTGGTCCTTTTTGAAAAACACTGAATTTCAATTGCTCCATTTGAATGGAAAATTCCTTCTTTTTCATATTTTTAAAATTTTAAATGATAGACTATCCTTTTACAAATATTTTAAGTATAATTTGGCGGAAATCGGACAAAAAATGTAGAAGTTATTCGAGAAAACAATAAAACACTTGCAATAAAATTGAACGAAAATACATACGATTGTGTGTTTGTGAAGTTCTTTACTTTTATTCTCTTTTCTTTTTAGATAAAAGACGTATGTATTTTCGTTCAATTTTATTGCAAGTGTTTTACTGTTTTCTCGAATAACTTCTACATTTTTTGTCCGATTTCCGCCAAATTATACTTAAAATTTTTGTAAAAGGATAGTCTATCATTTAAAATTTTAAAAATATGAAAAAGAAGGAATTTTTCATACAAATGGAGCAATTGAAATTTAGTGATTTTTAAAAAAGACCAAAAAAGTCAGTTTTTTTGAACTTTGAGCGCTTGTAACTCCATCAAATATTATTCGATTCAAACAAAAAGCATATCGTTAGAAAGGAAATACAAAAATCTTTCGAAAGCTGAAAGTCGTTTTTGAGTCAAAAAAAAATTCATAGAGATATAGTCAAGTAAATGAAAAAAGTGCCGAAAAAGGGGTTTTTCGGGGATATCTCGAAAACGATTCTTAAGAAAAAAAAATGGTTGCCATTTTTGGAATCTACGCCCCAAAATACATCGAAAAAAGTGTATGAGAAACCAGATCTTTTTTCTTGTAAACTAGTGTTATTTTACGTGCCTTTTGAAATCACAGCAAGTAATGCACTCGTCGCCTTTTTTAAGTTCTTTTTTTTTTTATTTTCTTATAATTATTTATATAGTTTTTGACGCTGAATCCGTATCTGGTATTGATGGTGAATTTTGTTTCGAAGTCGAATGTGGCAAAAAGACTACTTTTTATATTATTCAAGTGCTAAAATTAACGACACAAACCTTTTTGGATTTTTTCTGATTACCCTAAAATATGTTTATTTCATTTTACATTGCATTGCCATACAACAAGAAAACGCACACATACCAACTAACACACTAACTTGCCATTAAACGATTTGTTTTCACTTCTGTCGGCACTCCCGGAGTGCAACCCGCCGTTTTTTTTTTTTATTTAAGCACACTTTTCCATTTTAGAAATATCAAAATGTCTGTCTATAAATTTCGACATTTCTGGATACAACTATCATAAACTGTCGCCAACCATGTAGATGCAAAAAGCCAATTTTTAATTTTTTAATTTTAGTTTTGAGTAGTTCTTTTTCTCGGAAATAATTAAAAGAGAAAAGTTGCTTTGAAATTTGTTTGAGATTTCTTGTAGTAACATTCATGTGCTCACAAGTATTTAAAAACAATTTGATTTGGATATTTTTATAGTTATTGTCAGTTATGCTTACCATCCTTCGCAACATGTGTTTGCAACGTCACAATGCATTTAATTTTTGTTTTTAAGTTCGACTGCACTTTAGTTTTCGTATTATTTTGGAGGAGTTTTTGTTCCATGAAGTTATGCAATAACACAAAAACAAAGTATTTTGCGCTGCATGCCGACCTTCCAGCAGCAACAACAGAAGAATTCGCATATTAAATATTTGCAAGTTTTGTTTTATAGTACGAGTTTTTATTTTACGCGTAGGTGGGTATAGGGTGTATCAATAAGGTCGTCGAATTTGAACTTTGCATGATTTTGTGCCTGTGAAGTTCGGCAGCTCTCATAATTTCATGTATGACATCTGTTGTTGTTGCGATTATGAATATGGAACATTACACAATAGAAATTGTGTGTTATCCGTTGTTAAAACGCACTATAACAATGGGGAATTTTCGTAGAATTTTCAGGCAAGAGTTTACTGGCAGATCCGTGGGGCGCATTTGTCTGTAATTTTGTTTCATACTCAATCGCAACATGAAAAGTAAAAGTTTTGAAATTTCTTTTGCATTGATACACCAACTTTTAATTTTGTTGTGTAATTATTTCCTTAGGCACTTTGTACTAACTACTACTATATTTATTATTTTTTTCAAGAATAGGTATTTATTGAATTTTCCATGTAAAGAAATTCATATTAGACAAATTCTATAATTAATAAAATTTAATGAATTTTGTAATTGCGTCTCGCTTAGTAGCACCGATGGGTCATTTAAAGAAACCCGGTTGAGTACACGGGCCACTCAATAAAGCGGCTTTTTGAATATAATTAAGTATGAACATAAGCGTTAGTTTTTTTTTTTGAACAATATATTTCAGTTCTAATTGAATTGTTTTTTTGAAAAATGAAAAATATTATATTATGCCCGGCAAATATTTTTTATCGTGGATGAGTCATATGTTAATCGCGAGGCCTGAATTCATCTCCAGGTACAAATCAATAGTTCTGTCGGGAGAATCTATTCATCCTTTGATGACTAGCTAAAGACATCTTTATTAGCCCTATTACCGATGGCGACTCGCCTAAATTGGTATTACGGTTTGCGAGTCTCGCCTCAAACGTCAAAATTGCGCGAATGTCAAAAATGTTCATATTACTTATAGCGAGTCGTCTAACTTTCGTTCGCCAGAAATGTCAAAATCGGGCGAATAGATTTTCTATGTGACAAATATTTGGATAAGTGTTTGAAAAATTTTACAAAAAGTTGTGATATCGCAATCATGAAAAGCACAAACAAAACGTCGGTATAAAAATTTATAGATCAATTTTATTCATGCATGTAAAATACTTTTTAATTATTAGCATGAAAAAAACCAATATACAGCAGTTTCATAAACTAGTTAAGCTTATTGAGGAAAATCCTGAACCAGCAAAGAGACTTGGTAGTTTTGGGTCGAATAAGAAGACCAACAAAGATATGTGGGATCAACTCGCAATTGAGATAAATTCGCTTGGACCACCCACGCGTGATGGAAAAGGTTGAAATTACGGTACTACGACCGTATAATCCGAAGCTTATTCGGATTGTTTCCAATAAATACACAAACGCTTCTTTATTAATCCTGAAGTAAGACACAAATCTGAGAAAACCATTTTTTCATATATGTATATCTTGTCAATATTTAAGAAATGAGTTTGCTTACAGCCGGCTAGGCAGTTCGAGTGGGTTCGAGCTGTCTCTAATGTTCCGCCGCATTCTTTGAATATTGCTATTCACAACCTCATAGCTATCTTCAAAAAATAAGTCCACATTGCTTATCATTTTAATTTTATTTTTTTTTCACTTGTAAAAATTATATGTTCAAAATTTTCACGATATCAAATTTGAAGTTTTTCAGCTGTGAAATTCTGTTTTTAATTTGGCAGCAAAACTTCAAATTTGAAGTTTCTTAGACGTCAATTTCTGTTTTTTAACTTGGCAGCACTGTTTTGTAGGCGAACGTGTACATTCGCCAACCATAATACAGAGCCATAGGCGATTCGCCACGGAAGGCGAATCGACAAATTCAGGCGAATCGCCATCTGTAATAGGGCTATATGTTTGTTATTTTTTTTCAGATTTTTGTTGTGCATAGCTTTTATATAAAAAGGCACAGATTATGTCGTAAAAATTTTATTTAAGGTCAAAACTTAGGTTGGCCCTCATAGAAAAATATTTTTTAAATATCATTTTCTCGAAGACCTCTTAATCGATTCTCTCGGAATTTACACCACCATATGTTGGACTTTCAAGAGTTGGAAATCCAGATTATTTACATATTTACACTCCAAATAATAAAACCAAAAAGCATTGAACTGAATAAAATTCACATAAAAATTTATATAACTTTTTCATTGTAGAAAATATTTGATATTCTGCATTGAAATAAAAAAAAATTAGTACGAAATTTTCTATTTAAGGTGAAGCGAAGTGCTAGTAGATTATAAAACGTCCCAAAAACAAATATGTAACTACAACATATCCGTGCAAGTAGTTTCAAAGACTTTTATTTCACCTTCAACAACAATCGCTTGAAACTCTTCTATATGATTCATACGCGAATCGCTGTGCCGAAATGGACGTTTCTCACGAACAAGTTCGCTTGGCAACAGAATATGAGCTCTCGCGAGAACGAAAGCGCTGTCTCCACAATTGAAATATGACTGTCGCGATTAAAACTGTTTGCTGGGAATAAATGTAAAAGAAAGACGGAGGTCGCGTAGTGATTAAAAGTAAGAAGAATTACAAAGGGGAAAAAAAAGATCAGATCATTGACTAGCCTCGCTTCTAGTAAAGCTCAATTTGTAGCATCGACTCTGCGCGTTGCCTAAACAAACATCCTCAAAAAAATGTTTTTTTTTTTTGCTTTTGCTTCAGCTGGAAAATTGATATCGTTGCAAATTACTATTTGCATCAACAAAAACAACCCAATAATGTGGAAAATGCATTACGAATCCAAAAGACTGCAGTAAAAATTACGGTTTAACTTAAAATATTTTATGCTTCAAGTGTGTAAATTTAAGAAATATTTGCAATTAGACACCATTCAAACAAAAAACAAAAACAAACGACCAAAACTGAAAGAGGTTGGACTGCGAGTACCTAAATGCTGGACTAATTAGCAATTTGCAAACTGAAGAAAACACGGTCAGTCGATTTGTTTGAACAAACAAATGTTGTTGATTTGGTTTTCTTTTTGGTTTCGGTGTTTTACACCAGCGATGGATGATGTCACGTGTTTTACCTCAATAACTAACAACAATGAGAACAACAAAAACAACATGCTAAGCTAACTAACGAAATAAACAAAATAGCGAATCTGCAAAAATGTACAATGAATGCATCTGTGTGGATGTGTGTTTGCATCAGCAAATACATATGCTCGTACATGTGCACACGAAAAAACATGCAAGTCGTGTGTATGTACTCAAATTGTTGCATGTTGTTGTCGATTACGCGGTAAACGTAATAATTATAAACATGCACAAACACATACGACAAGCATGTATTTCTCAGTGTGCGTGTGTGTTTGTGCATTACTGTCTGTCGTGTCGGTTATGTGCATTTTGCGTGTCAGTTACAAATCAGTAGCACTAACAACAAAATGAAAGAGGCAAAAAAAAAGAGAGAAAAATTCCAATAGAACATTTTACTTTTGTTGTTGTTTTTGCTCTGCATTTTTGCAACGGGAGGTGTTTGTTGCTGTAATGTGAGAAGGGTGTCATCAACAGTAGAAAAATAAAACAAAAAAAAAAAAAGGAAACAAGACAGCAACAAAAAGTTGCAGCAGTGGAATTTGGCGGCTACAAATGATGACAGCAAATCTTACAGGGCTACCCTACTCTGCCTTTGTTGTAACTTGCAAACTTTTAACTTTTATTCGAATGCGCACAGTGGCATCATTTTATTATTCATGAGAGTAATGGACAATTTTTAGTTTTTGTAGATTAGGCGGCTTGGTCATGGACGCATGTGTGGAAAACCCATTTTATTTGCTCCGAAATTGTATGCCTTGCAATTTTTGTTATCTTCCAAGTTTTTCAAACATTAAATTATTGCTCTCGAAATCTGCCATTACTTTTCCATGCCATTTATAAGTTAAGTATTTGCTGAAACCCAAATTGGAAGCGCTCATTTACGGAGGTAAATATTGCATTTATTTGAATCGTCAGCCTTCCCAAACTTAGATTGACTTGCAAGAAAAATTCACCTGATCGGAATATCACAAATTTGTTTTGAAAGTGCGAGCTATGTATTTTTGCAGCCCCCCTCCAAAAACTTTATTGAAGTTTTCTGTTGCCTACACAGCAATATTGCCTTAGGTGACGCGTTATGGCAGATAATTTAAAAAACAATATCTGGAAAAGGTGCATAAGACGAAAGGTGAATAAGAGATATAATGAGTTGCAGCCGGAGAAATCATAGATCTTTGAAAGCTTATGAAATAGGTCGCAAGATGACAGACAGCATACTCAGGCAAAGTCGGTCTTGAAAGAAGAACAGCTGTTCCGATAGCATGAGCATTTTTCGGAAACCGTTCACACTCACCCATTAGTACTTACCAAACTCCAATTCCTCAGGAGAGATAATAGCTCTGATCTTGTGCTTCTTGAGCTCTAGCATTCCTTAAATTAAAGCATTCATTTTTGAAATGAAATTCTAGATAGACCACCCCCAAACAATTTTTTACTGTGAATCAGGGAATCTCATTTTTCCGCATGACAAAACATAACCGGACAAAACCTTACCTTGTTTAATAATTTTCAGAAATTGCACAAAGAAACTTAAATCTCTTACTCCATTTTGAATGCGGTTTTCAAACTTTACACTCTTCTTGCAAATTTTTTGCTGTTTAGTTCCATGGAAATCTAAGAGTTTATTTTGGTAGATTTAAAACTTCTTAAAGTGTTTTTTTTTTTTTGCATAACCACTCCAAAACCAAGTATTTTTTTTTCCTGGTGAAAAAGATGGATTGCTTTTTTTTCCTGCAAGCCATCTTTTTCATTTGTAGATGAACTCTAATACAGTGAGAGCAGTGATATATTTTGACCAAACATAAATATCAGGCGTCTAGTTGCAAAACCGGTCAAATCCCTTTTTCATACATTTGGAAAAACAACGAAAAACATTGAAGATATCTATGTTCATTGAAAAATTAAAACGTATTTCCCACATAATAGCTTATAAGATTTCTTACCCAAAACACGTCAGATCAAACTTTTCGAGTTTTATCTGCCTATGTTTTTGAGAAAAAAATTTTGGACTCGGCGGGTTTTGATACCAGTGTACTGGGCTTGGGCGGTTTGGACATAGTAATCAACAAATTTTGTTTGAAAAAAAAAAAAAAAAAAAAAAAAGTCTTAATCGGTTTTGATACCAATGGATTTGGCCGGTTTTGATTTCAAGTCGTTGAACCGGTTTTAAAAGCAAGTTCATGGACTAGGCTGGTTTTGAAATCTATGCATCGAAAAGAAAAAATGCAATATATGTCAAAAGTTTTTTTTTTTAATCTGAAAACATAGAAAGATAAAGCATGGTCTAGATTTGATATATGAGAATATTCCAAAATTTGAAATTGTTGGACTTGGCCGGTTTAGCAACTGTACGCCTCATATGTTTGTAAAATGTAAAAAAAAAATATCCAAGTACTGTCAGCATAATAGAAAATATATAAGGAATATCAGAGCTATATATTAAGTGCCATATTGGGTCAACCATCGAACCAAAAGGTTTGAAAGCAAGGCAAAATGAGCGTTTAGTTATGAAGCAGTTAATTTGATCCCGACTAGAAAATGTCGTTAGGCGTAAATTAGGTCCTCATTGGTTTTGCCTAACCAGACGTTAGGGCCAAGTTTGGAAACCCAACGACAACCTAATTTGGATTGTAACGGTGTGCCCCAAATTTTCCCAAATAGGATTGTTCAACGCCTACCTCATTAGGCTCTCGTTGGGCCCTTTCTACAAGGGGGAAATGAAAAAAAAAAAAATTGTTGTCTTGGGGAAACATTTTTTATCATTGGTTGTTTTTTTCACGTCATTGCAGTGCAGCGCCACACATAATGCATACTATTTTTTATATGATTTTTATTAACATACTTCCCCGTTAATATTTTTGTTGACTTATTTTAAATGAATTTATTTTTGTGACGTTTATTTATTTATATTGTCAGTCGTCATTCATACACAGAGTTCATATATATTCATATTTTAATACAACATCAAAGCAAAGAGTCACCCAGGCAACATTCACTTAGTTCATCACTATGTTTGTAAATTTGATGTCATATATATAAAATTATGAAAACAAAAAAGTTATATCGAATCATAAAAAATTATTTAAATTTTATTAGAAAAATTCAATGTTTACCTGCGTTGCCACATTTGGAAGATTTCCCCAAATTTGGTAGAAAATTTTTGGTTTGGTAGAAATTAAGATTTTTTTCATTTTGGTTGATTTTTCTTTGACAATAAAATGAACCGATGTAAATTAATATTCCTTCTGATTTGAAAAGTTACTTTATTTCATTAAGCTTGTTTTTGAATGCTTTTGTGTGAACTGTGTTTTATTTTAAGAAAAAACAGATTTACTGTTCAACCTAAATTAGAACGTTGGGCGTTGACTTTGCCGGCGCTACGCTTTTGAGTTGAGCGCTGAACCTAAATAAGAGCGTAGCGTTAAATGTCATGTAGAGTTTATTTGTTTACTGTTTGTGACAGAAAAATAATCAACACAATAAAATAAAAAATTAGCTGCCAACGCTCTGTCAAAATTAGAAAATCGAATACGTTGGCGTTAGAGCGTTGCTTATTTCGGTTGGCTTCATATAAAATATATGTGCATGAGAGAATTTTGACAGCTAAACGACGCTGGCGCTCTAATTTAGGTTGAACAGTTATAGTACAAAGCTGACGCTTACTTGGGAAACAGAGGCCTCTAATATACCATAAATATTGTAAGGCGACCGAATTCTGATCACTTCTGATATATTTTGGATATTTGTGGTTTTGCAAAAAGTTTTTAGAAACAAATTGTAGAACAATTTTTTACTTCTGCACGTGTACATGCTTTTGAACTACTTTGAGTCCCAATTCGAAAAGATATATTCCACATTATTTACGGCATCTTGCTGGTGATGTAGAAAAATTTTAGATGAATTCGATACGATCGGATTTGAAAATTACATTGGAATCCTATCAAAAAAGGCTAAAAAAGGGAGGTTCCATTGCAACAAATTTATCAAAGAACAATTTTTTCAATTACCAAAAATAAAAAATACAAATAATGTTACATTGAGCATTGAAAATTACACAAATAGGTATTTACTTTATAATTGTGACATTATTGTTAAGTCCATAAGTAAAACTGCAATTGTTAAAAAATACAGCACTTCATAATTCAGTCGTATAACCACTCTTTCGTCTCTAATTTTTATTCTATTTAACAACAACTAGCATAACTACATTCTTGAAAAGGCTTTTTTAATTATATATCTGTTTGTATTAAAAATATGTTGACACAAAACTGTTTTATAAATAAATAAAAAGTCATTGCTACAGTAAGCTTGTGTTATTTTAATATTCTAATTCCAATTATCGGGCAGCTACCACACACATTTACAGCAAAAAAAAATAATCAAACATTACAAAAACACCCAAATCTGGGAACTCTGATAAAATGACAATTCAAATATGACACTGTTAGAAAAATTATGCTACGCAAGCTACGCTAATAACTCGGAATGACCAGGTTCAACTCCAGCGCAGGAAAAGTTCTTCAAAATTTTTTTTTTTTAATTTGAGTTCGCATAATAAAACACCAAATTTAAAAATATATCAAGGTCAATATTCATTAAAAAATTAAATGAAATGGTGAAAATCAAAGTTAAAAGTTCAGGAAACGTTGCATCTGTCATCGGTCATTTCTTATAGTTCAGGAGTAAATTCGAACTTAATCACGACTACCACATTACTTATTCCCCAGATTTACTGAATTCAGGCATTCCTTAGGTTATTACCATGACCAAACCTTTAGGCAAACCAAACTTTGGCATGCCGCAGTAGGGCCTAATCAGGCAGTTGATAGGCAAAACTAATTTAGAAATGCCTTACAATTGCCTAATTAGGCTGCTAGTACACATTCCTAATTTTGGCTAGCCTAATTATTTCCCAGTTAGGGCCAAAAGTATATTTAGGCATGCCTAAGAAAATTTCTAGTCGGGATATAGTAGAAATTTATAACCTATAAGTTCATAGATATGTCCATTATGCCACACAAGATCAAAAGCTATTTCAACATCGAGCAATATGTACTAAATATCATTTTTATTTGGAATGTTTTATTGCAAAATTGTTCGAAGCCGAGTATTTCCCTACTGCAGTTTTAAGCATGCACTTAAAATAAGTGGGAGAAACCATTCTGCAGCTTTGGGAAAATTCTGTAGCATTAAGTTTTTAATAGCGTGATGTCCACAAGCCTTTTTGGAATATAGCGCACGTATTAACGAAGTTATATGTAAGTATTGAAACCCAATACTTTCTAAGATGTTGTAATCCAATGCAAATTCAAGAGCAAGATGATTTGCGTTATCTGTATTTGAAATTTGGGCCTCTCTCAGTACATTGAATAATAGGTGGAATATGCCGGCGGTTTTTTTTTTTAGAATATTTTTCAGGACTACTTTATGTAGCTTATTATTCCAGTTTTTATTTTGAAATTTAGATGTTTAAATCATATATCATCGAGAATCGGCCTGTTGTTGATTTCTACTTATGACACCGAAAATATTTTTTTGGATTTAATGAGACAAAAATTCATGATGGACGCACGGAATATTCTGAAATTTTTTTAAGGGTTTCAGAGGTAAGTCACTCAATGTGGGCGGTAAGCGTCATTGTATAATAAAAAATTACTACTGTGCATCTCTGATGACGAAGTCATAAAGAATAATAGCAGAATAATATGGTAGTGCAGTGGGTGGCGGGGACTGTACATGAGTATTATGATGAGTATCAATTTCACTCGTACTCCAGACGATGAGCGTCCTCCACACTGCACTTCCGTCGCACTTCGAATACACTGACTGGCTGCTAGCAAAGTAATGCAGAATAGCGGAGATGGGGGCTTAAAATTAAATGCTATTGTTTTATATTTTTCTATTCTTTAGAAGCTGCAGCGCATGTTCACTCAAGCGCAGTGAACGAGGGAAAAGAGCGACGTTTGACATTTACAGCATTCATGCAAAATGCGGTAGCTGAGTGTAGCATGAGACGGATGGTAGACTAAATGACTGACAGCTTGACTGACAGAAAGACTATATGAAATTATTTTGTTGCTATTATTTTCTTCAGTTAATAGTGTTGTTGTAAAAGATGACAGCAGTGCGCAACAACAACACTTTTGGCGCGAAAAACCAACGACTGCACAACAGTGGGTTTTGTGGTCAAGTGCTGTGATATTAAAAAACAAAAAACAAATTAACTGCAGCAACAAATGCAATCCACCACTCACCTAAAGAGTATGGTGGTAGCAAGAATAAGAGAGAGCGAGAGTGAGAGAGAACACCACTGCATAGTAACAGCGTAGAATGACAATAAATCAGCAGCTTTGCTGTCTCGCGCTGCGTTTTTTTTTTTTTTTTTTTATTAAAATGCAATAAAATAATAGAAATGTTTCGTTTAAAATTACAATTGCTGTCAATCAAATGTATTTTTCTTTTTTATTATTTTTATTTTTATACGACGTTGTTGTACGTACACACGTTATTTTTGCATAACGCTACGCCAAAACGTTGTCACAGCTGAATTGGCCAGTTGGCGTAAGGTATCAGTTGCAGTAATGCTGATTCAGTTAACGTTTGACGCTTTGAGAAGCAAACAAAACATTGAATCAGTTTTCATTAAATCAATTTTTTTTTTTTAATTTCATTATGCTACGTTTTAATAGAGAAAAGTAAAATTTTATTTTACTGAACTCCGCCCTGAATTGTGCTCGTTTAAATTGGGTCAACAAGTGGCAAGATTTATCTGCAAAGCCAAAGACGTGCTCACAAAAGTCATTAATGTTTAAAAATAAATTACGTTTTTTCCACATACTTGAAATGCTTGCAAAAACCGACCAAATTCCCAACAACATTGAACACGATTAGAATTCATGTGAGGGAAAATTGTTGGCCAAACAACTCAGACAAATTTCCTAGAAAATTTTCAGCAAAATAAAAGAAAATCAAAAGTTGAAAAGTTTTCAAGATAAACGCAAAAAAAAAAAAAAAAAAATCGAAAATGAAAAACCTACAAAATTATGAGGAATTTCTTTTTACAAAAGAATGACAATTTTTCAAAAAACACAAAGTGAAAGAAAATTGAAATATTCCAATAAACATGCAAGAAAACACAAATTTGCTGTCACAGAAAAATAAAAAAAAAAAAAGTTAAATTGTGGGCGTATTTCTGCATGTGTTTTGCGTGCGGGCGTGTTTGTGACAACAACTTGAAATGAGAAAAACACTAAACGGGAGAAAAAGGGAAGAAGTAGCTCAAGTAGTAGTATTGCGAATTCTATATGGCAAGCAGCGGGTATGCTTAAAATAATCTTTGCTCGAAAAGTAAGCAAACATATACCAAAAATGAGGAAAACTAAATGAGATTTGAATACCTGTCATTTCATGCATTATATTAGGACAACCGCACTAACACTTGGACTAGTTGGTGCTTGACCTTCAGCTCTTTTCTATTATGCACAATGCGCCATCTATTTGTCGTTTCCTATTTGTTGCCATAGGTTTTAACAGTGATGGGCACATAGTGGCTCTATTTACTCTCATTGCTCTCACCGTTATTCGACGTACAAGCAAGCGAAAAAAAATTCGCAGAATTTCAACGCTATCGAGGCACAGCGTTGACTTGAATTCAAATGAAAACAAATCAAAACACAAAGACAAAGACAAACGACGGCGCGGCATTGTGTCTTGACGAATGTAGCAATTGTTTTTGTTTGTAGTGCAATTTGGTTTTTTTTTTGTACTAATGGCAATTTTGGAAATGAAAGTAAAAAAAAACTTTAAAATTTCGTTTGTTGTTGCGCTCTTTTCTTAGATTTCTATGCCCACCGCTGGGTTTTAAGCCATCGGTCTAAAGACAATGTATGCTTTGATTTATTTTTCCTGAAAAGTTATTTGTTTTTGAGATCAATGAAGTTTCATACGAAGTATTTTAGTTTTGTGGTTGCTATTTAGAAACGTAACTTGTTTTTGTCACACTAAAATGCGTTTTTTTTAAAGCTGTGCCGAATGTCTTACTTCAGTTGCCCAAGGCGATCCATGCCTAAGATTTATTCCTTGTATTACTTGTAAATAAAATTAATTTTTGAATATTTTGCTGTCATCGCAATATATATGGAATTATTTTTATACCTTACACAAAGACTTTATTCACTTTGTCGTTCCGTTTGTAACGCATAAAAGAGGGTCTGACATGTATTGAAAACTATATATATTCTTGATCAGCGTTACCACCTGATTCGTTTTTGCTATGTCCGTCTGTCTGTCTGTTGAAATCACGTTTACGGGAAAACCAATTAAATTCAATTAAATTTGGCACACAGGTTACACCTTCTTGCAAGCTTTTTCGCCTGCCGCCCATACTCTATGTATACTTAACCAAACCTTTTTCGAAAAAAGTTGCAGGAATTTTGATAAACTCTGGTGGCTTGGTGCAAATGTGAACAAACGGACGTGGCATAACCCTAAACTTTAACTTTTATGCCGCCATATCATGCAAGATATTATGATGAAATTTAGTAAACGGATACAGATCAGCTATGTCTTAAATTCCGCCAAAACTGCGTAAATTGAAAAAGTAGGCGTGATACTTTTCATCAATTGAAGACTTTGATTCCGTATTACTCGAAATTGCCAAATATGATTTTGGAGACAATACCAATGAAAGCAGTTATCAATACAAGATAAGTGAGTATACTGGCAAAACTTGTTAAAGGGCGTGGCACAGCGCACAATATTTATAAACGTTATAATAAGGGAACTAACAGCGAAATCGTTATGAAATTTAATAAGGCACCTTCCTTCTCCTCCCATACAAATAAAATACGTTAATTGGCATATTTATCGAAATATGTGTGCAATCATACTAAAATTTGTTGCAAGAGGTTTTTTTATCGAAAGCCATTTCTGGATCAAAATCGGACTGGAAAAAACCAGTGGGTGTTAATTTTGAGGCTACTTACAGTATATATCCCAAACTATACAAGCTATTGTGCTAAAATTTTGTATGCGGATGTCGATCACGAATATAATTTACTGAATCAAAAGTAGGCGGAATTGGAAAAGTGGGCGTGGTATATATCGACTTTTTCATTTATATTCGATTTTCTCGACATTTTCCATATTTTTTTGACTTTTTCAACATTTTGAACCTTTCCCAATATATTCCATATGTATTTGTTCGAATTTTTCAACCTCTTTCAACTTTCTTGATTAATTATTCAACTTTTCATTGGTTAAACATTTTTCAACCTCTTGCCATTTCTCTGCAACGTCCTTTCAGCATTTAGTTAAAAGTTGCTTTCAATGCAGTGCAGAGTATGTGAGTTTCGGCCTGGCAGAAGATAATACTTTAACTAGTTTATTTTGCTATAATCTTTTAAATCGATTTCCGAAAGCCAAATTATGAGAATATACGACGGTATTATTCCGAGTCGAAGGTATACATATAAGTTTATGTTTTTTACTGGCTCGTTATATTAGTAAAATAAAAACCTTTATTACTATCATTTTGTATAAAAAAAAATAAATTGTAATTTTTTTGTCTCTTTTCAGGTAATTTATGATTTTGAAAACGTCTTAATGCGTAAGTATTTTACTGCTTGAATGGATTATGCGATGAGCACTAATATCAAGAGCATTTACATCAATGTAAACTTCACTGTATCCTCTTTCGTCATGATGATATAATAACTTTAAATTTTTATCCCGGTTAGATATAAACCATAGAGTTCAATAGTGATACCACGAATCCTTTCATTGCGGTATCCTTACAATATGATGGTGCATGTTGTTACAACGGATCTTTTGATTGCACTTAGGTGGACTTTTGTTAGTTCCTTCAAGGAAATTTTCAATAGTTTTCCATACCACGGGTAGTGACATTTAGCGTACATTTTCTATTTTAATTTAATACAGATCATTTTAAGTGACCAGTGTTCCTATTATTTTGTAAACATTTCATCAAAAAAATTCGAACTTAGCTTTGGTAAAAACATTTCAAACCAACACCGACTACTAATTTCATGGAAAGTTGTACATCATAAATCTAAGCTTTACGTCAAGACTTATACCGCTGACCACAGTGGTTCCCATATTTAAATCGTCATAACGTGTCGTGAATTAATTTAAAGGTTATGGCCAGTTAAAGGTAATTAGCTGAAACATTTTTCGATATATTTTTTTCAAGCGTAAGCATTCTATATCTCGGAAACAATAGAGTCAGTAGGTCTAAATATTGGTCATTGAACTTACAAATTTTAGTAAAATTCGTAGATGGTAAGGAAAAAAATTGTAGTTACCAGCATATTTTGGTTTTATGTTTAGTGTTAAAAGTCCAATGCACGTTTCTACTGACAACGAACGAACACACTTTGGCAACGCCCCGATGCAATTTATTTAAATCTTGGCATCAGAACAACATGTGAGTCACACAAGAGCAGTTGCAATAGCAAAATCAAAAGGAGCGCAAGGACTCTCATTAAATAAAGTTAGGGGGAAAAAAAAAAAGAAAAAAATCTGAGCTTGTAAAATATAAAAATATTGGGGGTAAAAGTTTAAAAGCAGTAATGTTCTAAATGTGACTGCAAACAAAGAATTGCCAAGGGCGGAGCGAAGCTCAAAGTAAATTGCGGCAATCAAAGTGATGGTTTTGCTGTTGCTGCAACGCAAAGTAAAGATGCGTTGCAATTTGATGGCAAGAATTTTTAATGATTTTCTTAGTCGCTATGTTGATTACTTGTATTTTGTTATTTCAAGATAGCGCAATGTTGTCAAAGAGTACGCATGTACAAAAAAAAAAGCACAATAAATTCGAGCCCCAATGAATTCGGTCTTCGCCTGACAGTTGCTTGAAGCTCTCCGGAGCTGCATCGTGGTGGTTGAAACCCAAATCGTGGGCAAAGCAAAATGTTGCGCTCAGTGTAGAGTTACATTTTTTCAACCTAGTGGCCGTTCTAAAAATACCAAGGGATGTGCGTAGATCTCGGCTCAAACCAAGGGTCCATAAACATAACTTCACTTGGTAATTGTTACCAATTGCAGTCGTCCTCTAATTATGGACGTATATAAAGTAATTCAAGTGTGGCACGACGCACCGTGGTCTTAAGGCTTAAGCCTTTCAAGGCAAGCGGTCACGTTAAAAAAACCAAGTCAGTTGTGATCTGTCACATTTGTAAACAGGTTATTTTGCTCTATCCGGTCAAGTGACAAAGTTTTCGAAAATTTTGCTTACCAACAGTTGTTTTCTGCGAATCCTAAAAATTCAGTGACCCAGCACTATCTGATGTGTCAAATTGTTCATCTGATGTAGAGAGATCTGATTTCCATACAAATCAGACATCACAGGTTTCAGTGAATCGGACACAACATCACTTTGCTGACAACCATTGGAATGGAGCTTTCGTAAGACTCCATATAATATTATTTGTACGCATATCTCAACTATTTCTTCTTAAACTCGGTGGTATAAATTATGGAGATAAATGTCAATTTATCGTGTAACAGGGAAGGCAACTTCTCTGAAACTTTCAGAAGAAAATTTGTTGCTAACACATTAAAAAAAGAAGTTAAAAACGCACAGTTACCCGAGTGCGTACTCTTTGCATGCTTTGCATTACAACAAATTCTACTTTTGTGTGCATTGCAATTCGTATCCTGTGAATGGATTTAATGCTGTTTGGGGAGCGTAGAAAAAAGTACAAAGTTTGCTGATCTCATGCGCTGATATGTCGATAAAGCAGTGCTAATGCAGTTTGCTAGAAAAAAAAACACATTAACCAAGCAACCAACCAAGTAAACGACAGACAAACGAACGAACGAACGCATCAACCTAACAAATGAGTTCAAATAAAGTTGATGAACTCCTTGAGAATTCTTGCAGAATGTTTTCAAAGAAAGTATCCTCGGACCTCGTTAAATGTAAAACATCCTTTGAGAGTTCAATGCAAGTCGAGAGTCATTGACTGAAGGAGGGCATCGCAGGGCGCTGGGAGGTTTCTTGCAAATGAACATAAACGCACTTTCAAATGCTTCCAAGTGTAAAAATACAAGCCAGGTGTTGCTTTGTTCTTACGACTACGCATTTTTCTTGTTGATTTTCTTTTATTTTTCTCTTGAAATTTAATGATTTCTACTGCTTAGGGTTAGCTGCTACCTTAACAAAGGCACTTCTTAAGAAAATAAAGGGTAAGAAAAATGCATTTTGAAACCCTTTGCAATATGCATCCCTATATGAAAGATGCGTTAATGACGCAGTTTTGCGAATGCGTATGGTAAAGAAAAATACATATTTGCATAGCTAGAGAAATTAAATATTTAGATTAAAATTGAAGCCAAAGGAAAGATAACCAAAATTATATTTACATAACAATCAAGATAAACGCATGATGGTATCAAACGTTAAAGGTATTAAATTAATTATAGCATGTTTGATATAAAATTTTTAAGAAACAACTCCCCTATTTCATTATCTAATGACGGAACATTTTTCGAAATTCTTTAAGACTGCAAACTAAAGTGACATTCGAAAATTAGGAATAGTTTCTTGAAGGTAAACGTTCACGCAAACGCGTTAAAGTAGTTTTTTCTTAGCCAAGAACTGTTGATCCTTTTGAATGGAATGAAATCTACACTATGTATTATATAAAGAGGTTAAGTTTGTTTGTTCTTCCTATACAACAAAAACACTATATCCCAAATATTATCACTGTAAACTTGAACCACAAATTATTCATTGATTTTTGTTAACCATTCCCTCGAGAAAATTCTGGAAATCATGAGAAGAAGAAACTTACTACGTCTCAAATTCTAACGAAAATTACTCATTAAATTACAGAATGACTGCAGTAACTTACTGGATGAGATCCTGGCGTTTCGCAAAGCAGAAGTTTACTGTCGCATTAAGGGCGCATATATCGAAAAACATCAAGTCAAAATCAATTTTAGTTTCTTCAGTGAAAAGAATAACGTAGGTACTCATTTAGAGGGTAACATGGAATTGTAAAATAATAGGAAACGAAGAGGCAGACATAGTCGACCAGAGAACTTTTGTCCGAAAGCCACTTATTTGTTGGACGTGCCGTATGTTTCGGGTCACTGTCTTGTTGAAATTGCCAACTGATCGACTTTTCCCAATCGGCATAGTGCAGCATGACTTCCTCCAGAATTTGTATGTGAAAATTCTTATCCATGTCCGGCTAACATGTTCCATACTGAAGTTCTAACTTTTGATGAAACGTTTCAGCATTTCGAATGGTATTTGGCGAATGACGCAATTAATCTTAGCTGCGTATCCATGTAGACTTTGGACTTTACGTAGCCCCAAAATAAAAAGTTCAGAGTTATTATATCACTTGATTTAGGCTGCAAAATAGTTTTATTGTTTCAAGAAATCATGTGAATTTTAAATAAATTTGAAAATGAAATTTTTGTGAAAGCAAAAAGTGAATGTTGATTTTTTGAACAAAAAAATCTTCAGCGATAAGGCTCATTTTCATCGTGATGGAAAAACCGATGCATCAGCAATCAAAATCATATAGCCGTCGTCACAATATTACTTATTTTCAAAATGCACACAAAAATAAATGTTCAACATTTTATTAGTATTTTCGCTGCTGAAAAATTGACGATTTTGAAAAAGGTTGATACCTTATTTCTTCTATTGCCTTCTAGTCTTTCGCAAATTATATACTTTCTGTACGGTATATAACTAGATACATATCTACATATATTAGCTTGCATAAAGACAATGATTCTGGCGACGATAGCAGTGATTGTGGTGATGGTCTTGCTGCTTCGCCCGTTGCTGTCGTCAACGTCGGCGACATCTCTAAAATGCTGTTGTTGCAGTCAGCGAAACTATTGTCCTCACCGTCGTCGCCTCTCTAATGATTTTTTCAAACTCCACACAGACACAAAACGACGATATCCTAGGAAACAATAAAAAAAAAACTGCTTACGTTTGTGCTTGTGTGCAAAATTTATTGCTCAGTACTGCGTGCATACGCGTGTAAAATAGAAAACAAAAAAGAAGCGAAGAAACAGAAAAGATCCTTGAAAGGTTAAAGACTTTGTTTTGCTGAATGTCCTGAACTGAACTCAATTCAACTCGCTTCGACTTTGCGGTCGTCGTGTAGGACAACTGGGACGTTATTTGGTTCGTTCTTTCGTTTGGTCTTTTCTTTTGCATTTTATTTTGTTGTTTTCGTTGTTGTTGTTATGTTTTTCGCATTGCAAATCCTTTTTATGAGGTAATTCGCACTGAAGTTGCCGCTGCTGCTGTTTGCAATTCCATTTACTCTCACTGTTGTTTCAAATATTGGTGGAGTCTATGCTGAAGCGCTCCTTCCTGAACGACCATAAATTTTCTATGTCCTATAATCCTTTTTATTCACATCCTTTTGTCATTCAATCGCAATGTGAGTACCAATCTCGTTTATTTGCTTATTTATTGGCGTTGTTTTTTCTTACGAGCTTATGTGAAATAAAATCTGATTAAAATTCAATAAGAAAAAAAAAAAAAAAAATCGCTCAGTCAATTTGACCGAAATTTTTCGGTTGAAAATCACGGAAAAAATTTTATCAAACTGTCAATTTAAAATAAAAATAATTGTTTTATTTTACTTGCACCTATTTTTTTAAACGTTGTTCCATGTTTTGTACCACCATAAAAGGTCAACATTTTAGAACGAAAAAGTAATAAATTTAAAAAAAAGAACTAAACCAAATCGTTTGAAGTGTTGAAACCCAGACTTAATTCAATGCACTTTGATTGATGATCCAGATTCTGAAATATCTTTCCTTGAAAGTGTTGACAACGTTGCTTTGAGACACACATATGTATTTGAAGCTATATCACAGCTTCAGTGTTCGAATCTTCATATTTGATTTGACAGTAAAGAAAGCATTTAGTATAGATTTTGGATTTAATTCAGAGCAGCTGACTTCAAGTGACTTCAACGACTTAATGTGACTTCAGCGACTTCAAAGTGATTTGAGGTGACTTCAATGCAATCACAATACTTCCAATCATGATTCCAATCCAAAATGTGATGTAACCAGAATATTTGCATTCTTTGCGATGAAAAAGGCTGCAGACTTATGGCATTGAAGTCTATAGGCGACGTCATTTTTGAATAGCTGCACTCTGAATGCTGCATTTTTGGCATTTTAAGCATTTCTTTCTATCGCACTCTGAAAATTAATGGAAGCGTTGCTCAAGAGTTCTTCTTTTGATTCATTTAAATTTAATTTTAAAAAATTGTGGCTGATTTGAGTGAAACGTCGCGAACTTTAATCTCATTTTTCACTATGAAAAATGTGGCTTGAGCACAAACTGATGGTACAATTGCAAAGAGCAGATCAAAATCTATGTTTTTTTTATATTATTTTCTGGCCACTTCCCCGCGATTACAAACGAGTTAAGCATTGCGTGTTCGGGTAAAAAAAAAAATCCCAAAACGCGCCAGGTGGCCCACTAGCAATGGTCGCACCCGTATAACCTTGAAAAAATAAATTGGGGAGTTTTTTTAAAGTGCACATATTCTGACCAGTCGCAAATTTCACTTATACGACAAACTCGAATTGAGCCAAAGTCGTCTCTGTGGAGTCAGAGACGTTATATTTTAGTATCTCTGGTAAAGTAGCATTAGTTCGAAAACGAGCTGCCAGCTTATTTAAACAAAATTTCTTTTAATTTTCAGTGCAATTTCTACTATACTCGTAAATATTTTGAAAATCGATTAAAAAATAACATTTAAAATACGATTAAATTATAATGTGCATGTTTTGCTTTCAAGATGAATTTTATGCGAATTTATATAGTTAAATGATTGTGAGTGATGGTTGTTTTTTTTTTCAAATAAAGTGGCATCTTTATTTCGTTGTTATTAATCTGCATTTTCTTTTAAAGACAAAAGGTACAAAACCTTAAACAGCTGATTAAAAAGTTTTCACTTTTACATTGAAACGTAAACTACATCAAAAATACTGCAAATCGACTTCGAAAACAAATTGATCCAAAACGTTTTCGAAATGAAAACTTACCGATTTGCGCGAGAGATCGAATTGTATTGTATGTAGTTTGATGAGTTATAAGTAAAAGCTTATACCGAGTCTTGCTTTTAAATACTTATACACAGTCATATAACCAGTGAAAATTATTCTGAAAAGTCGGCTTCTTTACAACTTTTTTCACATTAATTTGCTTAGGATCTCGGTTGAGATATGTCAATAATGCAGAAAATGCTTAAAGTGTGTCTGATTTTAAAGGTGTTTTTTAATGCTGAATATTATAAAATGTGAACCAAAGGCTGCTGTGGTTGAAATATATATATCCAAATATTATGCTTACTTATATATTATATACATTCATACACACTCCATGTCCCAGCCAGCACAGACGTTGGATAGTGATGCTCTTGACTATGTCAATGTCAGCGTAGAGCTTGTAAAGTTCGTCGTTCATTCGATTACGGTAGTCGTCGCCAAAGTGAATAGCATCGAAGATTTTGCCAAGAATCTTATGTGCTTACAGGTTTTATTTAATCTTTGCTAAAAGGCCACTTTTCCTGGAATCACCCATTTGTATCAGTTCGTGCAGATCATTCGCATCGTTTTATTTGCCTGATCTGTTTTTTTTTTCAGTTCTAGCTTACCTTTTTGTTTCCAAATATGAGGAAGTTATTGACGTTAATGTTTTGAAGGTTCCATGAAATTTTTAAGCATAACCTAAAAAATAACATAAATCCTAGAGCTCTTCAAAATTTGTTTATTGGAAAAACTCTACTACATAAACATACACACATAAATAAAAGTAATTTTTATACATTTCATAAGGATAAAAAAAAGTACACATAATTGTGCTGTATTTATTCTTAAAGCCAATGGCTAGCGCTGTCCTTCCACGCAACGCCTAGCCATCTGATGACGTCACCACCACTTCTTTAACCATAGCTAGGTATAGTAATAGTAAATATAGTCTCCACCGTTACCTCCTACGCCATCAGCACCTTGACCACCTTTATTGCCACCTTGACCACCGTCACCTCCTTTACCCGTACCACCGGCACCTCCATAGAGATTTCCTGAGGCACCGTTTCCTCCTTGACCAATACCACCTGAGCCTCCTACGATACCACCAGTACCACCATTACCTCCTTTACCATCGCCACCTCGACCGCCTATTTGACTGCCTTTGCCACCGTCACCTCCAATGCCATCTGCGCCATTACCACCAGGACCACCAGGACTTCCTATGCCATCCTCACCTCGACCGCCGACCTTACCACCATTTTTACCGGGACGTCCTCGACCATCAGTACCTCGATTACCTCTTGAACTACCCTTGCCACCTCTACCTGCTACACCAGTTCCAGCTTTACCGCCGCTGCCCCAATGTTCGCGTTCATTGCGTTTAGGTTTACGTCCACTGCCAACGTAAACTAAAAGAGAAGTAACAGGTCAGTACTACCGTAATTAATGTTTTTTTTTGTTTTGGCGAGCTGGTTACCAGAAACTATCAAAATGCAGAGTATAAACGTTACTTTCATTGCTTAAAACCAATCTGAGTTTAAAATGCTTCTTTCCTCTTTTATATCAAGTTTTTATTCAATGAACAAAACTTAATAGCTCGGCAGGGAAAAAAATAGAGATCAAGTTTTTTCTCTTATTGCTTAAAAATGTATGAGAAACTTCTTTATATTATTATATGCTTAATATTTCGGCCAAGGCTCGCACCCACATTCAAAAGTAACCATTTGACGAATATCCAATTACCACACCTTCTTTCACGTTTCAGCAAAGATTTTGTTCAGCTACCTTTTTGATCACTTAAATAAAATAAGCGAAGTCTCTACGATAAGTTGTTATTCCCAAATGAATTAAGTACTTGCAATATTTTGTAGAAAGTCTACAAAATCAATTTTCCATGTAACCTTTTTCTCATTTTGCGTTTAATGCCACGAACGTAGATGTCACATCTAGGGCTATCCACAATAAGAAACTTTCAAACCGCGCAGTTTTATCTGAAAAGCTTCATAGTAAATGTACGAAGGATGAATTTGAATTTGTTTCATATCACCTTCATCACCTCATATCATCATATAATCGATGAGTTAAAAAAACTTTTATTAGAAAGTTTATTTAGTTCTGTATTTTATTGGTATAAAAATCATTTCAGGAACGCTCTTAAATAGTAAATAAATAGACAAATTTAGAAAAATATGCTCAAAAATCAAAGAGAAAGACAAAGTCCTGCCACAAACATAATTAATGGTGTCCGAAATGTAAAGAATATTATTTTGTACAAGCAAAGGTATTAAATTCATTTCGGAATCGTAACGTAACGTCATCTCTTTACATTTCATTATTGTTTTTATATATGGGCATTTCCGCCAAAAAGCCAACCGTGACATAAAAATTAAAAGTTATTATAAAAGCGCTACTATCTGATATTATCTAAGGAAAATATTCAAATTTTGTTAATTTTAACAATTTACACCGGAATTCATTTATCACATTGAGCAAACCACCTGCAACCTTGCATAAATGCAGTTTCA
This sequence comes from Tricholauxania praeusta, assembly GCA_949775025.1. NCBI lineage: Eukaryota > Metazoa > Arthropoda > Insecta > Diptera > Lauxaniidae > Tricholauxania > Tricholauxania praeusta. The sequence continues at coordinate 42,070,478 of OX459030.1, read as the reverse complement.
CTTTTTTTGTAATATTGAATAGTAATTTGCCTTAAATATTTAAGTGTGTTAGAGAAGTGATACATGATGATAGTCTTTCCTAAAAATCTCTCTTCCAACGTCAATTAGCTAAAAGAACATCAAACCAATCTCTTTTGATTGAAAAAATTTTTTCTCTTTTAACTGAAAAATTTTAATTTGCTTAAGTTCATGTTCTAAAGTCACAAATAAAATACAAAAAACATAATTTGTTCTCATTTCGAAATTGATAACAGCAGCAAGTGTGACAAAATTTTTGCACGAACAGAGTTTCATGTACATAATAAAAAAAAAAAACGAGTGCAAAAAAATTTAAATTTAAAATTTTTGGAGCTGTTTGAAGTTGGTCATGTTCGAAAACATAAGTGTAATAAATAGGCAGTTCAAAACGGTTAAACCACTTTTTCACAGCCATAGCACAACATAATCGCATAATTTTTTTTTGGTTGGAAAGGTTGTAAAAAGAAGGAGGGACATATATACCTTTTTTTTCAATAGTAGGTGGTGCCACGCCCCTAACGGGAAAAAACGTTTCCACTGCTAAACTAATGGACCGATTTTGATGAAATTTTTCTTAGAGATAGATTGAAACCTAAGAAAGATTATTAGAAACTCTGATTCCTTAAAGCGGGTGTGACATTGCTCCAAATGGGGAAAACCGATTTTGATGAAATTCGGTATGCAGATAGATTGAAATTTGAGTAAAAATATATTTTTTTTTAAGTGGGCGGTGCCACGCCTATTACAGGAAAAACGTTTTAACATCAAAAAGACAAGTTTTATATTCTTTTAAGAAAAATATCTACTCCTTTTCTTTGTTAAAATTTATCTCACCAATTAATTTGATAAATATAAACATTAAATTTGTTATTTTTATTACTGTATATATCTTAGATATCATTATTTATATAAATATTAAAGTCGTTTTGAAAAATTGCCCAAATGAACATAAACGGAAAAATCGAATGTCCCGTTCGAATGGATTATTATGCCTTGTGAGAAAAAAAGTAAATAAGATTTTTCAATTAAACGAAATCTATTAAAAAGTTACATTATTCCATAACCTTTTAAAATTAGACGCATTAAAAAATGTTGCCAGGTTTCGTTGACTTCTGCTTTTCTAAAGATGGCCATGAAAAACAGTTCCGTTTTTTGTCCCGTTCCAATGGCTTTTTAATTGCCTCTATCTTGGAACCAGTACTACGTCTGGCATCAACTTTACTACTCAATATAGTGCTATCAAAGGGCTATTCCTTAAAGTAACAGAAAAAATAAAAGTGTTTTACTTTGACTTTTATTCCACTTTAAAAAAAAACTTCCGTCCCGTTCAACATGAGTGAAATGCCCATATGTGGCTTGCAGTATGTAACATATTTGTATCTATTGTATCATTTATAACAGGATATGATCGTGATATACATATGTATGTATGTGACAGTGATATTTAAAAAGAAGGTTTTTATTTCGTGAACGCTACCATTATTTACTGAAATATTCGGCATTTCGGAGTTACTACGAAAAATATCAATAAATAAATTATGTATCCACAGAACCACAGTTCTAAATTTACTAAATCAATCGTTTGTTACTAGGAGATTTTTGAATTTTGTAGGTGATTCTTGATATCGTTGTTATGACTCGGTGTTACAAGTGATGATATGCAATAACAGTCTTTTTCTTACACATTTTGCAAGACTGCAAGACCAATCCCAAGTGTTAAAGATCTTATCCTCTTGGTTTTGTTGTTTCGTTTTATTTATCTCAGTTTTCGTCTTTGTTTCGCTCATTCCTTTTTGTTGGTACGAGGTATCGTGAGACTGATGGATGATGGTAAACTTTCATTAAAAAAGCAGCCAGTAATATCTTCAATATTAGACACTTGATTTCAAAAATAACGCTAATCGAATATAACTAATGCTCGATGTAAAGGACCTAGGCTCTGAACGTTTTTGTTTGTTATGGGCCAATTAACCTTTTTTTCTGTTTGTAGAGGGCATGTATTGTTGGAATAATTTTTTCCTTTACTTGCTACGACCGGCTTAAGAAATTTTGTTCATCAGCACTTTTTCCGCACAACCCTTCAATGGGCTTGATGTGTTGTTCTTTTGAGCTGTATGCCGCATATTGTGTTTACCGAAACCAATACGAAACTTTATGTTACAGGTCGAAAATTGATTTGTTACGTATTGATTTGAGTTTCACACATCTCTAATTTGACTGTACTCTGTTTTTGATTTGGTTAATTGCATTGTGACGAATGCGAAATGTTGACAAGGTTGTTTTTTTTCCTTCTCAGAAAACATTTCTTTTTTGGTTCTTTTTTATTGAAACGTTAAGCTTTACGAAAACTATCTAAAATGCCGCTTTATTTCATTTGAAACACACAATTTACTAGTATAACCGCGATAAAAAAACCGCATTGACTAAGCGGTTGGTGATGAGGGAACTCATAATTTGAGACGATAAGAACGTCTAGTCGTCAGTCTAAAAAAAAAAATTCAATTCCATTCCGAAATAAAAAACACAAAACAAAGAAAAACGTTGGAGTGCAAAAAAAAAATATTTGCTTTTTATACAAAAAAAAAAAAAACAACAAAATTGTGTTTACTCTTGGAATAGTTCCAATTGTCATCCAACGGATGTCAAATACACATTTGTATGTGTGTTTGTATGTATAGTAGATATGTATGCTCGTATGCTATTAGAAGCACATTATTAACGATAAATAATAATTTTTGTTTTGGGGTTTGGGTTTACTGAATTTCTTGATGTTTATAAAACTTTCTGCTCACGAGTTGTCCAAAGGTTTTTGGTTTTAATACCTTTTTTTGTGTCAAAATTAAACTTAGAACTTTTTAAATTTAAACTATCAACATATTTTTAATTAAACTGAAACTGTATTTTTTTTTTTTTTAAATAAAGGTAGTAATTTCTGCGTGCTGTTTCTTGTTATCTGTCATAGTTTTGTGTCAAACAAAATAAAATGTTTGCAAATTTAAATAGAAACAGATGTTGAGTTCTGTCAAAAAAGTATACGCATAAGTATGTGCACTAGGGTGATTCAAATTATTTGTTGTTTTTGTTTCAAACAAATCTAATAGTACATAATAGGTATATTCTGGTGCGAGGAGAGCTCACAATATCAATATTTATTGGTGGCTCATCAAGCTATTTAGATTTCCATACGATTTATATGAAGAGAATGCTTAATTAGACAGTGCCGTCTATATTTCGTGAAAGAAAAAACACGAACTGAACCTAACCCATTCAAAACATATTTAACAAAAAAAAAGAATAAAAAAAAAAATAAGTAAAAAAAATAAATAAAAAAAAATAAAAAAAAAAAATAAAAAAAAAAAAATAAAAAAAAAAATAAAAAAAAAAAAAAAAATAAAAAAAAATAAAAAAAACAAATAAATAAAAAAAAAAAATCAAATAAAAAAATAGAACCTATAAAAAAATCGGAAAAAAACAAAATTAAAAAGAAAAAATAAAAAAATATAAAAAAAATTTAAAAAAAAAATTAAAAATTTATTCAGCTGACTTCGAAAAGTTTAAAATCTTAGATGTAGAAAATAACCACAACATGCGAATGAAAATAGAAAGTCTGCAAATACAGGAAAAAGTGGATATAGCCATGAATCACAAGGAGGACACAGACAACATGCATGTAACTACACAGTCCTTATAAATAGTGCAGGAGTTTCAATCATTATTTAAATTTCTGATGTCTTCAATTAATCATTTAATCAAATTAAGTCAATTTATTGTTGCTTGTTTTCTTATCAGTCTGGCAAGTAAACATTTTTGTGTTTTATGCCTATAGAAATAAAATCATCCTTGAAAAAGTCGCTAAATGTTACACTAATGTACATAATCTAGAGGACTGCTTACTGAGAAACAGCGGAAGAAAAATGTCTTCGAGATATGAACACCTGTACGTGAAATTGCGATTTTTCTCCCTATCTGTATTTCGGATTTCTGAAAGTATAATTTTTATAGATTTTTACATGCTCTACAAGGTTGCAAGCTTCGATTCAAGAAAAAAAAGTGTTCAGTCATATTTATCGGTCGTTTTATGATAAAATTATTCATTTTTTTCTGCCATTTTCGTGCAAAAACGTTCTGAAAATGGAACAAATGCCGTATAAAAAGAATACAAATTATTGGATCTTGTTTAACGAGTCCAAAACATATAGTAAGTGCTTCAGTGGGAAATTTTATATATATATACGGTCGGTTGGGTAATGCCTCAAAAAATTACGTTTTTTCAAACGAAACTTTTTTCAAAAACGCCCGACCTGGGAGTACTAAGGATTAATATATTTTCCTTTTAAATATCAGAAAATGATCACAAGACGTAATGGTTTCAAAAAACCGAAAAGCGTTGAAAACCCGAGCACTTTTGATTTTTTTTTGGGTCAGTCTAGCTTACATGTATGTACGTTTATGATCTTTAGCTTAAACGGGGAGTGCCATACTCACTGTTGCAATTTATCCGAAATAAGGTCTTGTGCGAGCATGGGTTTTATAACGACTCACTTAAAATGTTGCGCATACGTCATGGAGATCATTTTTTTTTTAAACATAAATTTAAAAATTATAATAAGAAAAAATTATTATACCTACAACAAATGAATATTCAACTTTGCCGTATGTCCTTGGAATTTCCAAGTTAATTGTAATCACAAAAAATCTCCCATCTTCATAACGAGCATGATATGAAAGTTCTCGGTAAAAATGGAGCATTAAATGAAAAAAATTCAAAATGCGTCAAGCGTTCAAATGAAAAAGGATGAGACTATGCCAACAACTGCTGTTGTTCTAAATAGATGTTGTTTCCACTACTGATGAAGATGTTTGTAAAGTTGGCAACAACAATAATGTTGCTCAAGCTCGCTAACGACGCGAATGACAACAACAACAACTAACCGGCTTCATGATGACATGTTTTTATAAAAAACTGACAAATGAAAAAAAAAAAAGAAAAATATATAAAAAACCAAACAACAGGAATGTGAATGCGCACGAATTGCTGCAGTAAACTTTGTTCTGTTCCAGCAGTCGAGGATGAAAAAAACATTCATATATATATATATCTATATGCGAGTATATAAACATATATACAACAACGTCACAAGTTGATAATGAAGATGATGAGGACGACTTTGTTGTATCTGAAGCATCGCAGATTCATAAAAAAAAACAACATTGCATGATGAGTAATGCATGGTAGAAAGAGTACTCTTAAAAAAAAAAATAAAAACAAAATGATTTAATGGGGGGATGAGGGTAAAAATCTTGGCTCGCTTCAGTTCAGTTGCTACCGCTTGTAGATTTTGTAGTCGTCCTTGAGTTCATTCCTTTTTATATTTGATTTAACCACTTGAAATACTAAGGAATTTAATACAAACAACATGAAATGTTCTGAATTTATTTGAAAACAATAAAAAAAAAAAAAATCAGGATACAAGAAAAGACTTTTTTCCATACAGAGCGATTTGTGCCAACAAAACATAATCTGCGGGAAAGTTTACTGTTTTGTTCCAACGGCAAAAAAAGATAGGGATTTTTCAATTGTATTGTGAGTGGTGGTGAAAAATGGGTTCATTACGATAACCCCAAGCGCAAAAAATGATACGGGCCGCCCGGCCGTACACCACAATCGACGCTAAATATTCACAGTGGACAGACAGGTCATGCCCTATATTTGGTGGGACCAATTGGGCTGCTAAAATCGGTTGAAACCACCACAGTCTAAATTTACCGAACTCAATCGATGTATTTGAGCCGAGCATTGAACCAAAAATGGTCACAATACGAGCAAAGGCACGACAAGAGGTAATTCTTCAGCATGACACGCTCGGCCACATGTTGCGCAGCCGGTCAAAACATACCTCGAAACGCTTGAAATGGGAAGTCCTACCCCACCCACCATATAGCCCAGATATTGCCCCTTACGACTACTAGATGTTTTCGTCGATGACGCATGCCCATCAGGATCAGAACTTTCGCTCTTTTTAAGAACTCCAAAATTGAATCGATGTGGTATCCAATAATTGGCAGAAAAATGAGAAAAAGTAGTGGCTAGCGATGGACAATACTTTGAAAAATAAATTTGTAACAAATTTTTTACAATAAATCGTCAAACTTGAAAAAAATTCTTTAACATTTTTTTTGTTCACCGATAATATTTTTAGAATTTCACTTTAAACGTAATGTGACGTCGAAATACTTTTTTTTTTATCAAAGCTTGTTAAAATAAATATCGATTTGTAAATTTACATTAATAATGCAAGTGCCTGGGCACAAGTTATTCTGCAAGTTCTAACGAGAGAGCATTCGAGAGTAACGAGAGACCATTTGTGTATACGTATACGAATGTGAACGAACAACTACTTCCGCCGAAGTAGAACTCCATATGGTCGTTGTACCACTACATGGAAACTTAGTTTTGAGTGCATGTTGGTTGGTGTCCATCATTGATAACGAATGATGATCGCTGTTCACTAGCTGTAAATTAATTTAAAATTATTAAGGATAATTTGGGGTCATCAAGCTCGAAACTGAAGTCAGATTTTTTCTTACACGTCAGCGTTTCGAAATAACAGTAAATTCAACTAATTTTGCCGCAAAACGCTTTTACATGAATTTTTAAGTCTGAGTGGTGTGATGTCTGAGGCAAAGTCGTTTCTCTTAAACAGACAAACAATTTTATTTGCACTATTCCTCCAGCACCACTTCTTGATCCTCCCTATGAAGCATTTTATTCAAAGATCGTAAGCAAAAATATTATCCCGTATGTACTACAAAGTGAGACTAACAAAAGTTCGCTTTTTAAAAATTTCAAGATGGTGTACGCTCAACAATTGTCTTGCGATTATTTATTTTAAATTTCGGAAAGATCAATCGGAATGGAGACGAAAAAACGCAAAATAACTGATGCAAGGTCGAAAGAAATTCCGCCACCAACACAACAAGAAATTCGTTGTGCGATTCTTTACGGCTTTCGGCTTCAACTCAAGATAGAACAAATTTTCAGTGAACGCCAAACTGCATATGGAACAAATGCACCATCTCTTCAGACTGTTTCCAAGTGGTGTCGGAGATTTCAGGCTGAATTTTTTTCTTAAGAGGGCGAGCGACGAGAAAAATGCGTCCCTGGTTAATGCTTAAGTTGACAAAGATCCACGATTGACATAAGAAATAATGCTGATGGGATTAAAAGCTATATAAACAAAAAATAAAATGCATTTACAAAATTTTCAAAATAACACTCTAATACATATATTATATATGTGCACAGTGCGACAATTTTCCAACCAGCCTTTGTGTCTCTCACCTGAAGCGTCAACTGCCGACATATATCGTTGGAAAGGTGTTACTTTCATCTTTTCAACGGCTGCGCAGCTTGTAAAATGATTTAGTTATGAAATTGTATCGGCAAATAAAAATGAAATAACGTACTATAATAAAATTCCAAGTTACATCAGATCTAAATGCCACAAAAACACGTTTTCGCGAAGGTCGCGAGTCAGCTTAAGACCTGAAACCGAAAACCCAAAAAACATGGCAAATGCTATCAAAAATCAAAGCAATGCAAAGCACCTTCTACGATAGCAAGGGTTTGATGCCAAACCGTTACGGCAGCATTCTACCTTGAAGTTCTACGTCGTTTGGTTGTAAGAGTTCGACACATGTACGGGCAGAATACAATGATACGAAGAGGTTGGCGCTTGTTGCACGACAACGCACCTGCTCACCGTGTGACTTCTTTCCCGTTACTTTCCCGTTAATTGGTGCTTAAAGATGGGTTTTTTCGAGAACGTTGATGCGAACGGTTGAGGACATGTGCCAATCGTTTTAATCGCTGTCAACAGTGTGTAGATGCGACATGAAGAGTTTTGATAAATATTGATACATTTCTACCGAAATTGTCATTTTAATCGCCAACGTTTTTATTCTTTTTTTGAAGCATACTCTTCAACCATGGTTTTTCTTGAAGTTAAGACTATCATGAATAAATATTCAAGGTGGAACAATTAAAATTCAAAGGGAGTATTTCAATAATTTTTTTGTTTTATATTACGTTGTTTAATATAGCCAAAATAAATCAAACTTTTTCAGTAATTGTCAGTCATAACTGTAAAGATAAATACATAAAATATATCACAGGTGCAATATACGAAAAGTCTATTAGTTTTTATTGGCTCTTATTTGGCAAACATCATATTTGTTTATTGCTATGGGTTGTTGTCAGCCATTTCCGCCTGTATTGCACTCTTTGAGGTGTAGATCATTATTTAAAAATAATGTGCCGCAAAAGTATTCACCGCTACATAGTTGAACGGATAATGAAACTCTCTAGTTTAGCTTAAAGAAAAACAAACCAAAAAACCAAATATGAAGAATTAATTTTATACACTGAGAAATCAATTTATTTATATTTACCAAGATTTGGTAATGGTTAACGTATATTAGAATTGTTGAAGGTGCAGTAAATAGCTATTAGTTTTTAATATTATTTGGAAGAAATGCTTCTACTCATCCCTTGCTTGCATAAAACATAATTCGGTAACTATTATCAAATTAACAAAAATAGAAATAAAACAACATTATGACTTATCAACACTTATTAATTATAAGCAAATTGAGTTAAAAACTGTCGACATACATATATGTATATATTATTATCGCTGTGTAGCTATATATATTTACGTATGAAAACTTTACTACAAAAATATTCACATGCATGTGAATTTGAAATTTATGACACTTTCTTGACTTTTGTGCGCCGTTAAGTTTTGAGGTTGTTTCCTTCACTTCCACGATTGTCATTTTCATGTATGTGCCTACGAGTATACGATCTATATATATATAATAAGTACAAGTCTACGTATCTATATATAATTTGTATGTTTGTTTTATAAATAATTTTTGTCTCATTTTAATTTGCTTAGGTTGTTGCATGTCGTCTCTTTTAACACTTTGAAATTGGGATTTCAGAACTTTTACGTTTGACTTAATTTCTATACACAAAACATTTTTTAAATTTAATTGATAATTTTGTGGCTGTTGTGATGATGATCGTGCGCTGCTTTGTCGTTGATCGTTTTAATTTTGTTGCTTTTATGATGGGGTATTTGCTGTTGTCGTCGTTGTCGTTGTCGTTCGGGGTCAAAATGTTCTATGTCTTTTTGAGTGCTTTTATTGTATTGGGATCAGTGAGGATCAGTTTTATGGTAACGGGCGGGCGGCATTTTCAATAAAGCTCTTTTAATTTTCAAGGGGAATTTGGCAGTTAATTTGTCTCCGCGGGTCAAATTAGATCAGTGATTATTTTGATTAGTTGTGTCTATACATAACATACGTTGTGAATTTCAAAGCATAAAAAAGAAACATAAATGATCTTGTAATTTAACTGTATAAAAAATGAATAAACTTGAAAAAATATGTAATAAGTTGCGGCCGTAAAGCTCAATTTAACTTTTTAAAAATTAATGAAAAAATGAAATAGAAAGATCAGCTTAAAATATTGACATCTAAGGGAAGGGGCTTCCGCTTGTATAAGATTTTGCTTTAGTTTGTAAGTGGTTTATTATAGTGCTTATTCAAATACTACATTTGGATTTTTTTATATTTCCAACTTACACTCGATTTTTACACCTTCTCTGCAGAGCAACATGTAATTGATTGTGCGAAGAATTTCTCAGAACTTTTGTTTTTTCTTATGTTTATTTGTTGTTTTTTTTTTACTCTTAAATTGAATCTTTTTCACGGTTACATTTAATTGCCAACATAATTTTACATTTCTTAACAGCTAAAAGTATGCAATGGAATTTTTGTATTCCTTTTCTTTTTATATTTGTTTTGTTTGGTTCTTTTATCTTCTTACATTATTCGCTTATTTCCTAACACTGTAAGCTATTTTATATAATGGAAGGATAATAAACCTATTTCATACCGTAGCTGACTCCTAACCGGGTTTGGTTTATTTTCATCAATGATCTACGGAAGTATAGTCACGGTGGGTTTTACGTATTAGAAATCAATCTTATTTTCCAATTTTATTTTCGTTCAAATATTATCTAATTTTGATAGGATTTTCGAGAAACAAAAGTGAGGACTTTTGTTTTTTTTTAGTAAAAAAATATTTTCAATTTCAAAAATAGAAAATATTTTCAATTAGTAGGAGGTGACAAATTACTTATTTGACCCGGGCGCCCAATGTGTGGAGAGTACGCCTTTATCTACGATATATTTGCTCCAAAAAATTGTTTTTTAGAGTAATTTTGTTTTTGAAAAAAAAACATCCGACATGTTTGTTAATTAAAAAAAAAAGTAAATATCGGAGTTGATGTCCACTCTAGCTCTCTCTTATACATATATCTTGATATTCCCCGTAAATTTTGTCCGGATGTTCTATGACGACGTTGAGTTACCTTAAGTTAATCGATAATTAACTTAATCAAGGCAATTAGCCACCGATACGCCTCGGTAGACTAATAGTTTTTTATATATTAGTGTGTGTATCTTCGAATTTAATTGCTCCCGCTATCTGCTACACTAAGCGTCAGTGTTCCTTAGATGCAATCTGCCAATGAACTCAAAAACAAAGAAAATTTGGGCATTAACTTTTCATTACTTAATTCAATGAAATAAAATTCAAGAAAACTGTTGAGTTTAAAATTTGCTAACCTCAGACAGCTTTTATTCTACATAAAAGTTTTTTCACCAAATACATTTTCAGACTCAAAAGTTATCCACTGCGTATAACGAAGTTTTCGAGACACATCATCTCTGGGTAGGAGAGAGGGAGAGAAAGAGAGAGCTTAGTAGATTTTGTTCTCCTCGCTATGACAATGATTTGGTAGTTGTCAGTGCAATGCTTGAAAAAATTGAAAAATCGAACCGATCTCGAAGCTGATAGTTTCGGGCACTCTGCTCGATGAGTACTTTAATTTGATATGTCATTTATTGCTGTAGATATTCTAGCTTCCGTCAACTAAGCCTTATCTTCAAGGAAGAATCTACTAAGTGAAAGTACGGCTAAAAAAAAAGTGTTTCTGTTTTGCATTTCATTATACGCACCTAATTTCAAATCACACCCACGCTAAAGAAGTTTCACTTCAATAACCACTACGATAATAATGTGCTTAGCGGTGGTGAGTAGTGCATGTTTTTGATGTTTTGGTTATTTTTCTTAAGAAAAACGACGTTTTTGTAGTGAAGAGCTAAAATTGGCTCATTTTTCCTATTTTGCCCTTCGCTGCTTTAATGCACATTTTCCCAAAGTTTCACTTCTGCACAAATATTTTCCAATCTTAACCTTTTTTCGCTATGCTATGGAGTTTCTGTATTACTTTTTCTCACTGGAATTTCATTTCACAGCTTTGTTTTCACAAAAGTCATTTGGAAAACTAAGCAGCCAGTATGCAACTACAGTCAAACTTCCATATAGCGAATACGCACGGGACCAGAAAAAAAAATTCGTTATATAGAAAGTTCGTTATAAAGATATATTTCTTTTTATTATTTATTTAAAGAAGTCAGTAATTTTGGTTTGGACTACACTCTTTCATTTTTGTCCATCAACAAAATCTTCTAATACATTAAGAAAGGCGTACACATTAGTCGCTACGTTGCTCCTTATCTCCATAAAGTTTCGAAATACGTCAAATGATATAGAAATTTGTCCTTATGTAGGAATCACCTTATCAGCAGAGGCCAGTTCCTATTCATATTGAGAACTTCGCGTCTTCTACACTTTTTAAAATCACTGCCTTATTCTTCAAAATTGTTGATAAACTGTTGCCAGGAATCCCAAACTAACTAGCAATACATATCTTTCTTTTTAATCACGCCTTCCTCAACTTTTTTTTATTATAATAACTTTTTTTTCGAGAGAAATGCTACTTCGTTGCAACTTTTCACTTCTATAACTGAATACTGACTGAACTATTGTCACCATTAATAATGAAGGAACTTTATTTTTTTCGATTGTTGTTATTTTCATATTTTGGGAATCTTTTTTCTCCGTAATTCGGTTTAAGGAGATCAGAAACGCATAAAATACTGATTTTCAGCAGCAAAATTTATTCGTTTTAAAGAAAACCTCGCTATAAGGAAATTCGTTGTAAGGAGATTAAAATACACTGAAAATAGAACGAGAAAGCTGTGTACTTGAACTCAGTTCGTAGTAGGTAGAACTGCGTTGCATAGAAGTTCGTTATAAGGAAGTTTGACTGCATCAATATTTCTGTAAAATTTTACAAATCTGCTCAATGATAAATGCGTGATATGGTGCTTCCGAAACAGTTTAGTTGTTGATACGGAGAACATTCATGTTAACGTTTCATTTCAACAATCTAGAGCCGAAGAAGTTCTTATGAACCGTGTGTATCTTAATGTCATAAAAAAAATTTACAGGAACATCGATCATTGCTGTTATCTGCTAAAGGTCATTGTTATCATTTAATTTTGAAAAAATTTATTTTTTTTTTAAAAAAAATGTTTTTTTTCGATATCTATTGAAAATTGTCAAAGTTATCATATACATATATTAATCAGATTGAGATGGCGCATCCGTTATATAGATTTTTAGCCTTCTACTATGCATTTCAAACGAAATGACTGTATGTAGGGTATAATTATATTGTCAAATAGAATATTTAGCATGAAATCGCGGCTCTAGCAAGAACTTTTGCAAATATGTATAAAAGAATTAACAAATTTTATATGAAAAATGCAAATAGAAATTTAATAATAAAATATTGCCTATTTGAATCGTACTGAATGTCATTTCGGACTATCTCTGACTGAGTATTTGGAAAATTTTTGTTATGTAGTGTCGTCAGTCTATGCTACAACGGCTATCGTAATATCGCCATTTATTTGTAATTCTGTAAAATTATTTTGTTTCCGTTTTCAAGTTTACTTATTTTTCTATTTTTCTATTTTTTCTGAATTGAAAGAAACAAAATAAAAACTGATAATATTTATATTTCGTTGTTGTTTTCATTGTGTTGATAAGCCTATTCGGCCTATTTTTGCGTTTCGTTTTATTATTCACCTTCACATGCTCACGCAATTACAAATACATTCCAATGTCTTCACACAAACTTAGACACGAGTATATATTTTTATTATTAAAATTTTTATTTTTTTTCCTATTTGTTTATTTTAAAATCATTTTAGTACTTTGCAAAAAGACACCAACAACGAATTTCGTTCACATTCCACTGTGCCTTGAGGTCTTAAACAAAAAATTTGTTTGCTGTTTTTTTTTGTGTGTAGAAATGCTTAAAGGTTCACGACACTTTTCGTTTTTCCGCTACGATGTTGTGTCAAAAAAAGTAGCGATTACAACGCTAATCTGAGAACTTTGTGATTTCGGATGAGAATGAAAGTACAAGGTTGGTATATTAAAACCTCAAATGGGTTTTACGCTATGAAGTAACGTTGTTTTTGTGGCCTTGTGAGTTTTTGCCCTTCATTGCCTATTTTTAAAATTTTTATTTACTCAATTTTTACATAAACTATCGCAATTTTTTTTATTATCTTCTGAGCAATATTGTAGCTAATATATAACTATATGATTTTTAACAATAAATCAATGCCAAAAAAGATTGAATGTTACTCGACAGAAGTATCGAGTATTTACTCGTAGTTAGTTGTATCGGATTGACACTAAGTAGAACTCTGAATATCAAAATATACTTGGATATTGGAATATTTGACAGGACCGCCAGTCTGGGTTGGCTTCTATGGCTTTTCCATGATAAGTTGAGATTTCTTGCTAAGAAGAATTTTGAAATTTATTTTGTTAATCGTTTTTTGTATTTTATATAAAACAAATGGTACCCGCGGCTTCGCACGCGTACATACCGTTTTCTTTTTCATAATGAAATTGTTCTCTTAACATCTCATTTTATTTTCTCTCTTCAAAAAAAATAATAAAAAAAAAAACAATTGAAAGAGAGTTTGTCCTTTGAACTTCGGAGTCAAATACAAACGGCACAAATGAGAAGAAAACAAAAAGGTGCACTAACAACACAGAATTCAAGAATATGCAATAAAAAGTCGAGCGACAATTTTTGTGTGAGGTTTTGCAAAAACTCAATCCTAAAAAAGAAGATGTATAATTTGAAAAATAAAAAAATAAGTATACAGTAACCTTCTTTAGCACAAATATGTGGATTTAAAAAATAAATTATTAAAATCGGCTCTGAATATTTTGCGCCAAAGCGTTACAAATCATTTTCATGTCAGCAATTTTATATAAATAGTATAGATTTAACATAATATAATTTCAAACTAACAAGTCCCTGTGGTAGTGGAGAACTATACAAGAAACGTTGCATAAAAAAATAACGTATTTAAATTTTTTAACCTTTTTGAACTTAACCTTCAATTGATGAAAAATACCAGGACTTCGTTCGCCAAAATTGATAAGGACAACGTTCTCCGATTATACCCTAATTACTTAATTGCAAAAACCCTGTTGGACTGTGTTATTATCACAATCAAGGTTTTTTTTTTTTGTTTTAAAATGAAAATGAAATTGCAAGCATAACTAAATGCAACGAATCGTAATTGCAATTGTAATTAAATAGTCTGATTTTTGTATATGAATTTCATTTTTATAGTCGCTTTTTTATGTTCTAACATGCATTCTACAATGTTCGTTTCATGATTACCAAGCTGTAGATAATCGATATACATACGCATGTATATAGCGCATACAATAGATCAATTCCATTAAGAAAATTACGCAAACGAAAAAACACAGATCTATACCTTTTTTTCAATAAATAATACATAATATTGTTTATCGATTGAAAATGCTTTGATTTATTTATATTTCACCGATGCAGAAACATTTTAAATTATAGTGAATATTTTGAAATCAGACGTAATATATCATTAAAAGGCGATAACTTTTTTCCAATTACATGATTTGAATTAAGGTTACCTTCATAAAAGCATAAAATAAGAAGATTAAAGCATATCATATCGACATGTCTGAGCTTTCAACCCTTAAATATCGGTAAACATTTTTTTGAACAGATCAATAAAATTGTATACAGACTTGGTCTGCGTACTAAGCGAAAAGGGCGTATCTCCGAGATTCTTATGGCGTCTAATAGAATACTCAAAGTGCCGGCATCTTAGTTCAATCATATGAAAAATCTAGAAAAAAAATTTCCTTTATCTCAATTTTACAGGTATTTCAATAAATTGACATAAACAAAACATCGATTATCTCGAAATAAGTTTTTGGGGATACGCCCTTTTTGCTTAGTACGTCAGTGGTATACATACATATACATTTTTATTAAATTGGTAACTATTCCACCTCGGTATGTGCTGACTGGTTTGACTAAATGTACCCACATTGAACTTTTCAACATTTACTTTAATAGATCTCTACGAAGCGTTTTTAAGCTAATGCTTTTGTGGGAGGTACCACGCCCTATTTTCGAAATTCATCAACTTATTGTCTGAAGCTAGACCATTTTGAGGAATTTTGTTACATCAAATAACCATACAGAGCCATAAAGCAGCAGTAGCTCCAGTTATGTGGCAAAATGGCGACATACTGTGTCCTCTGCACTTCGAGAGCTGGTTACAGCAACACCTGTTTGGGTAAAAAATCTCAAAATTATTTTACGAAAAAATTTTTTCAATAGCTGTATGCAAACAAGAAAAAAAAACCAACAAAAAAAAAATCAAAAAAAGCAAAGCAAAAAGAAGAATCAAAAAAGGCAAAAAAAAAAAAAAAAACGGCGGGTTGCACTCCGGGAGTGCCGACAGAAGTGAAAACAAATCGTTTAATGGCAAGTTAGTGTGTTAGTTGGTATGTGTGCGTCTTCTTTTTATATGGAAATGAAATGGAAGACAAAAACGGAATATGTATTCAAATTTTACTCTCGCTCTCATTCTCAATTTGTCAACGCAACAACGCGGAATTTGAAAGAAACAAACATGTAAGCATAACAATCGTTGAATGAGAATGGAATGTGTCAGTTGGTGTGTCTGCTTTGCTTTTTGTCTTCCACTTGGAATATTTATTTAAAAGAAACAATAGAACATTCAAATTTTACTATCGCATTCATGACGGGGAATCCCGATGACGGTCGGTGTCGCGAGTTTATACTTTTTTCCTCAGCCGCACAACGTCCATAAGAAGTTTTCACTTCAAAAAATCAAAAAGTAAAAGCTGAAGCAGCAAGTGACTTGAAAACAAAATCACACAAACAAAAACCATGCGGCGATAGCGAATTCCCTACTTTAGCTCGAATAACAAAAGAGCCCGAACAGAGCTCGAAATTTATTGTTATTGCTGTAACAGCTGAACGCGTTTCGAGCTGTGCATTGCTTCCTGGCTTTATAGCGTTGACTTTTTTTTTCTTATTTGAGGAGTCTATTAATATTTGCAACAACTTTTATTCTTCAAAGTCACTTTAACATAAAAACAATTTGTTTATTTTGTCCATTAACCTTTAGTGAAAATTTAAAATTGAAAATGTGCTTTTGTATGCGGAAATTTCTATGGCAATCTAAATATATTTAACACTTGTTTTAATGTATTTTGTTAATTGTTTACTTTAATTTCTTCTCATTTCAGGTAAGACACATATTATCGACTTAAAGTGCTAGCCATTTGTGCGTCAACGTAAGTGCAATTTTAATTGTTAATCCGTCATAAGCTAATGGATTTTGTTATCGATTGATAGCAGGTCATGAACAATAGCGTGAAATCAATTGTATGGGTTGTAGTCTGAAAAAATGTCTTTAAACAAGGTTGATATCTTCTGTTTGTAATATAGTCAATAGTAATGGCATGGAGCTTAAGAATCTCAAGTAGTGGTGCCTTAAACAGATATCACAATATAAACAGAACGAAAAATTTTCGATAGATAAATGCAAAAAATTTAAACTCCTAACACTATATACATATACTACCTTGATCAAAAAGTTTTAGGACTTTATTTTTAAAATGAAAAATACAAGTTTATTCATCAAAATCGATATTGTCTCCTTCAAAGTACTCCCCATCGACTGCAATGCACTTATTCCAACGCTTGACCCAGTCCTCAAAAGCCTTTTTATACTCGACCGTCGGTATGGCCATCAGGGCCATCTTCGATTTTTCGATGACCTCTTCTCGGCTGCTGTAACGCGATCCGCGGAGCGGTTTCTTCAGGTGGCCGAACAGGAAAAAGTCGCAGGGAGCCAAATCAGGCGAATTCGGTGGATGTTGGACGGTATTCATGGAGTTTTTGGCCAAAAACTCACGAATAATGATCGCATTGTGCGACGGCGCGTTGTCGTGATGCAAAATCCACGAGTTGTTTGCCCACAAATCCGGTCTTTTTTGGCGAACTGCTTCACGCAAACGTCTCAAAACGCCCAAATAATATTCTTTGTTGACGGTCTGACCTTCTGGGAGGAATTCATGATGCACAACACCTCTGTAGTCCATGAAAACCGTGAGCATCGCCTTCTTTTTCGATTGAAAACGACGTGGTTTTTTCGGTCGCGGCTCATTGGGTGAACGCCATTCACTCGCTTGATGTCTGGATTGCGTGTCGTACTCGTAAATCCACGTCTCGTCACCGCACCGTCTGCGCACCGTTAAATCCGTTTTTAACACAAAATTTAATGCAAACTCGTTGCTGCAAAGTTGATGACATTTTTTTTTTTGTAAAAAATCGAAACCACACACAAAAGTAGATGCACACAATACGGCGTCACTTCAAGAAATGTCAAGCTGTCAAGCTGAAAATTTGACATAACGTCCATGACACTTCTACCAACACAACAAAAAAAAGAGAATTGAAATCGGACGAACGAGAGCGCCACACGGTGACGAGTCCTAAAACTTTTTGATCAAGCTGGTATAAACTTATATCATAGAAACTTAAATTTTTGTTCGAACATGAAAGGAAAACATTTAAGAATTATATGTTAATTATTACTACATATTTATTTTTTAAAAAAACTGATGGTTTTTTGAAAAAAACATAAACCAGAAATTTAGTAAAATCGCCATATCTCAAAAACTATGATTTTCACTCTCCCCCAAAGAGTACGTATCTGTGTATGAGTCAACTCTGTGCATTCGATTGTGTGAAATATCGGCTAAGCTCAAATCATAAAGGGGTTTTTTTAATGAAGCGCGTTTAAAATTAACAAAAACTACTTTTTAGTATTAAAAAACTGAACTGGAATGAGCTATTTTATGTCATCGCCAATCTATCTCCATACTAAATTTCATAAACATTGGTACATTAGCTTAGCCGTGAAGACGTTTTCTTGTTAGGGGCGTGGCACCGCCCACTTTTAAAACTATCTTCACTCAATGTTCAATCTTTCTCCAAATAAAATTTTATCAAAATCGGTGAGGCGGCTCGGCCGTGATAGCGTTTTTTCCCATTACGGGCGATGCCACGTCCCCTTAAAGAACTTAAAATTTCTAATTACCTGTCTTAGGGTTCAATCTGTCTCCAAACCAAATTTAATTGAAATTAGCACTTTTATACTTTTCTCCGCGATCTCTATTTGCTCAAAAAAAAAAAAGAAAAAATCTAGGAGTTGATTCTAAAGTAAACCTGTTGAGACTTCCCTTACTTTTTTCATACACAATTTTTATAGTAAATTAGAGCTCTAGCCCGAGATAAAGGTTGTGCCATAAAACCACATAACGTGTGAACTTCCGCACAATTTTAGTGAAAACGGGGAGTCATAAATCAAAACGGGGCAATATAACTTCATCATTCTTTTATGATCGCAAATCTTCTACTTATTTGAAGAATCCAGATTTCTTATTGATGCCACACGTTAAACTTTAATTTCCCAACAATAATCAAAACTGAGTTACAGTGCGCTTACTGGTTAGGCGGGAGAGCTGCATCTGAAAATATGCTGACAATAATTCTGTTGGTAAGAACTTTAATCTGCGAAAATGTTATGGTATTATTTGTTATCTGCTAAATTTGTATTTATTATTTCACATTCATTGCTTGTCCACGTGTTGCTATTGCAGTTATTGTAGCTGATGGGCTTTAAGCCATTCTACTGCACTCAGCTTAATGTCTTTTGATTTCATATATTTGCATTTTCTTTTATTGCAAGCGTCAACATCGTTGACTTTAATATTAAGTAACAAATGCAGGCAGTGGATTGCAATTCTTTCTTTTTCCTTAACATTTTTAAACGTTTTTGCATCGCTTGTCCATTTTATTATATGTTTGTCCATTTCCATCCATCGGCGTTGCATATGAACTGTAATTTGTATTTATTAACTAGAAATATACAACCCAGAACTAAATTAATCTGTACTTATTGTTTTCTATTTATTTGCTAATATAAAAGTCTGGTCTGCAAGTGGTTGATACCTTGAAACTGAACTAACAATCTTCTTATTTCATTTGTCTCGCAATCATCATCACATTCAATCGTTTATAAACATAAGCGCACATTAAGCGTTTTATTGTCGGCAACATGTTGCCTGTCAGTTTAAGTTTTTGTAATCGCCTTTTTCATAGCTGACAAGTTTTGTAGCATGCAAACGGTGTGATTTTAGCGCCTCAACTATTTTTCAAGCTGTGCTCTGTCTGTCCATTTAATGGTCAGCTGTATGTTAAACTTTTTATTCGATGACTTAAGTTTATGGTTTCTATTGCAACATGTTGCTGGTGTAACTTGAATGAATTTTTATTTTTTTTTTATTTTTAATTTATAGAGAATTTTTCTGCATTCCGATACCAGCAAAGCTTACACGAGATTAAGGTTGCTAAATAAAAAAAAAAAACTGTTTTTAGCTCCTCGCATTTGCGCAACAATTTAATAACTTTCAAATGTAACACAAATACATTAGCGCATTAAGTTTAGCCAGACTCAAAGCTGAAATGCCGCCTTTGTCAAGGCATGCCAACACGGTATCGCAATGACACTGCTATTTTTTTGCTCAGCCTGTCTATGCGTCTGTCTGTCTGTCTTTCCATCTGTTTGTCTATTACTCTGCATCAAATTGGATTGCAATGCGACTTTTAACATTTTCGAATTCCGTCCCGGCATGTATCATGGTCAAATCAATAAAATAGTAATCTATGCGACAACGGCTGACAGTTTTATAGGTAAAATGATATGAAAAAAGAAAAACTGTGGAACTGATTGAAGTGTATGCAAGTTGCCAAAATTCTATTTGCTATTATGTCTTAAACGCATCCAGAATTTGTTTTCGTAGCCAAGTAAAAACTAAAAATTGGACAAGAAAATAACTTCGTTTTGATCTGATGTAGATTTTTCGTTTCGCTTTCATCGAAACTCTAGTAGCATAAGAAGGTTTAATAGCTTCTTTTAAAGGCAAATACGTATAGCAACACAATATATTATATTAATAGCGCCTAATATGACCTATTGAAATATATATGTGTTGTCTTTGAAGAAACTCGTTAAAGTTTTTTTTTCGGGGTTCCTTAAAAGACACTTTACAAGATCTATCTGTGATAAACATATTATATTGTACGTGAAAAGCGATTCATATTTTTCCCATATTTGTCTTGGTAAAGCGCATTATAAAGACAAAAAATGGACCGTATAAAGTCATGTCTTATATGTCAACAATATAAAGACTTACACACAATTTGCCGTCTCATGCATTTTATTATATACAGTATACAGACATATAGTGCAGAATGTATTTTTTTTTCTAATACTAGGTGGTGCCACACCTCTAATAGTTAAATATCTTTCCACGGCCAAACTAATAGACTGACTGATGAAATTCGGTTTAGAGAGGGATTGTACTCTAAGTAAGGTTATTTAAATCTTTAAGTTCTTTAAGGAGGCGTGGCACTGCTTTTAATGGAAAAAAACGCTGTCATGGCTGAGCCGCTGCACTGATTTTGATAAAATTTGGTATGGAAATACATTTAGCTCTGAGTAAAGATATTTGTTTTGAGTGGGGGGTGCCACGCCCCGAATAGGGAAAAACGTTTTCACTGCTAAGCTCGATCGATTTTGATGAAATTTGGTACAGAAATAGTTTGAACCCTGAGGAAAGGTATTAGTTTTAAAGTAGTCGGTGCCACGTCCCCAATAGAAAAATATGTTTGGGGACGTCCATAAATTACATGGAGGTTTTTTTTGAAAATTCGGATTCCCCCCTCCCCTTGGTGAATTCTGGCGGGATCCCCCCTCCCTTCCGTGAGACTTATCTTATAATTTTTAGATTAATTTTCTGCATTAAAAAGTTGACGCAAGATTTTCACTGACCCCCCTTCCCCTTGGTGAGATTTGGTGATACTTTGCCGGACCCCCTCTCCTTCTATTTTGACTCTCGTAATTTATGGACGGCTCCCTTTCACAGCTTAACTTACGAACCGATTGAGATGAAATTTGGTGTGGAGTTGGATTCAACCTTGCAAAAAGGTATTTTTTTGAGGGATTGGCGCCACGCCCCTTACAGGAAAATATGTTTTCTTAGCTAAGCTAATCGACTGATTTTTATGAAATTTCGTATAGAGATATGTATGAATATAGTATTGAACTCTAAGGTAGAAATAGAGATAGGGATAGGACAACATATTATTATTATTATTATTTTTGGAAGCGATGATAAAAAATCGCTCTTTTTTATATAAGTTTTTTTCTCTTATAATGGTTAAATTTCAATCATTGGGCGAACTCTAGTACTTTGAAATGGTGAGACGCAGTATTTAAAAATATTTACGTGGAGGTGCAGATATTGAGTATGCAACGAAAAATATTTCCTGTGGCAAATGCCATCGTCACTTGCTATCTTGGTTTAATGATGAATCTCAATCTATGCCATGCGGTCCCTACCACTGTATCATGAAAAATGCTTTTGATACCTTAATAAAACAACGCTTAATTGAGAAACAGTAACAATGGCAATTAGAGAGAGTAGTAGATTTTTTTTCTCCTCGCTATGGCAAGGCTTTGGTAGTTAATCAGTGCATTGCTTGAAAAAATTTAAAAAATAGGAAATCTTTCTACGCTTATGACTCAGATTTTGGTAAACTGATCTCTGAGTTTTCAGGCACTCATGAATACTTTATTGCTGTAGCTATTCTAGATTCCGTCAACTTTTATCATTTTAATAAAACATGTTTGTCTGATTCTATCGCAGTTTAGTTTTCTTAAGGTTTCACTTGTACCACGTGTGAGTTAACACATGATTTTTTTTTTGTTTTATTCAGTTTTCTATATCTTTTTACAATGCATCTAATAATCGAAAATATATTTTGAACCTCCTTAGTCCACGCGCTATATTGAATGTTTGGCTTAGCGGTTCTGTTAGCTGTTTTCCTCGTTATTTGAAAAAGTATCGATAGTTTGTAATTACAGTAATCATTAGATTTTATTTACAACAAAAGCAATACTTTCTGATCTTGTATTTCTCTCGTTTTATTTGTTAATCACTTTTAAGAACAATTTACAAAAAATCATGAAAATATCATTCCGTAACTTAAGAATCAATGAGTAATCAATGATCGACACTATAGAACGTAATGGCATCAATCTTTTGCCTGCTAAGTGTGGCATTTGGCATTGGCAATAAAAAATTGCATTGCAACAAGAGTTAAGTGAAAAAAAAAAAACGTCTCTAATTGTCTGCGATCTTACGTTTGATTTCTTAGTTTTATTTCATAGGTGAATTGAGCCGTACCCTCATCTATTGCCATGTGGCCTTGTGGTGACTGCTGCATGCTGCCTGCGTGCATGTGTTGTGGCACAGATTGCGCTATGGGTGGGTGGCTTCATTAAGTCTTGCTATCGCTGCTTTTATTTCTGTGTTGAGTTCTCGGTGCACACATTTGCGCACCTTATGATGACGGCACTAATGAACTTAAAGTCATTGTTTGTACATATAAGAAGACCCTTAGCCGTAACAATTTTGCTAGACTTTATGTGTCCTACACTCGACAGCCCAGGTGCGGCTATAAGGGGCATCGGCGCGAAAGAGTTTTTGGGTTTTGTAAATATCTTTAGTGGTGGGTATGAGTGAAGTATTTAATTCACCATGTCACTTATGTTTTTGTTTGATCATTTTATTCAAAAATAATTTATTGATGGCACTTATGCCATGAAGCAATCCGGAAGAATTATTGGGGCCTTCTCACATATCTTTTACATATGTAGATGATTCCCAAACCTTCTGTGATAATGGGTTTAATTTGTATTTGGCGTGATGAAACCATGCTTCCCATTGTTACAGGAGGTATGTCGGCAAACATAATCGTGTCGTAGAATACAGTAAGGTTTATCTTATTTGCATACCGTGGTACTTTGGCGTCTACCTGACTCTTTTCTGTTTGTTTAATTTCGACTTTTTCGATACCATTGTGAAACAATTTCTAGGCCATCGTCTAGAGGGCCAAGGATGCCAGTTAAGAGTGAAAGCACTAAGCTAGTACCGTAAATCTCCAAAAGAGCTTGGCACTGTGATGCTACATTGTTTTCTTATGGCTTCAGTATGTTTCGGTTTATAATAATAACAATATAGTTTAGCTATTACAGCTATTAGCCTTCTTAGCTATCTAGCAAAAAGCTTAACATCATGTCAAGAGCTTAATTTTATAAATGAAAAAAAAAAAAAAACCTTAGATTTGTTATTATTTTTTTAAATGTTTTTCCTTAGCTTTATCACACTTTTTTAGCATACTCGTTACTACTCGAACTGTTTTTTTTTTAATTTTTTTGCTATTTTTCTTTACGGTTCGATATGTGTCAAACTTGTCGCTACTTTCGGAATCTTCTTCAATACTATACCACTTATTTGGTACATCTTGACTTTGACAATATATATATAGTATATACGATATTTCACGAAATTTTTCGTTGCTCTTTGGTACCATAACGAACTTTTCATTACTTTTGAATCTTCTGAACTATTCTTTCCATTCTAATTTCTATCTGCGATATCTCTAAAAAGGCTGCTTGTTAAACGCTACCATTTTGTAAACGGCTAATTTTTAGATAACTCGAAAAATGTTCCTTCATTTATCAAAGAACAAAATCTACTAAGGCAGACGTACAGCTCAATTAAGTCAATTTCAGGTAGATAATTTACAGCAAACAGCGCGCCGAGATTGCAGAAATCTCAAATCTACTACAACCAAATCATATTTTTTGACCTTAAAAATTAGAAAAAACCTTGCAACAACCACCACACAAACAGCAACAACAATGCATCTAGCCATGCAACTGTTGCAGCCACATTGAGCAGGCGTTTAACAAGCAGCAGCAGCAGCAGCGGCAACAACAAGAAGCAGAAGAACGAGAAAATTGCAATGAGCCAGATATAAATTTGCAACAATAAAAGTAAAAGAAGCAGAAAATATGCAGACTGCAACCAGTAGATATTTCAAGGTGTACAATTTGCAACAGTTGCACCAAAAACCAACCACCAACAACAACAACAATAACAACTTGCTGCATCAGCAACAGTAAATCATAGTGGTGAATTATGCAGCGATTATCATCGATTACTCATTTCAAAATGATGCTTCATTAAGCAGCATGAATTATGTTTAATAAAATGAATTAAGTAGAGAGGGGGGCAGTGCATATAAAGATACCCTACAATACAATCGACTAAAATTTGACCAAAATTCATCATTCATTCACTTATTTGCATACACTACGCATCCATTACTCAAAGAAATAATAAAAAATTCGTGAAAATTTTATTGGAAAAAATCGCCAAGAACTTTGAATGATATTAGAGGTTGGTAAAAACGCCAAAAATTCTTTTAGAAAGAGAAAGCAACAACCAAATGCAGAAAAATTTAATTTTGTAATTGTTTTATTTAATCGTCCAATATTCCTTAGTAATTGAAATAACTATTTTTCGATTTCTGGAGAAAGCTTTTGTCTTTTTTTGGGGATTTTCTAAAAATTTCTTTCGATCGTTTTTTGTAAACCCTATGAAAATCAGTTTAATCTTAAAATTTCCCTAGCGAGACAGCAGTAACAACTTTAAAGCGCAGGGCACATAAAAATGTAGACAAAAAACAAAGAAAAATCGGATTCCTAAATGCAAAACCACACCTAACTTAAGTGACAAACGAGCAAAACAAATAAAACTAAGGGTGTGGCGCTACATCAATGTACTTAAGTATATTGTATGTTGCAAGCAGCGATGGTACTTGCAACTTTTTGTCTCACAACCAAAGCAAATGGCAAGGAATCTTTAGGAAAGAAAAAATTAATGCAATTTAAATGTTTAGCCTAGTGGCCATACCGTTTTTCTGCGGAATTCTTACGAAGTTCATGAATTAAAATAAAAATGTTGGGTAATATTTCTGAAATATTCTTTTATATCTTAATTATTCTTCTTAAAAAACATGAGTGCTAGGCCCCACAACTGCAGAAATTGAAACATCTTCAAAATTCTTTATTTTATCACCAAACAATCTTCAAAATTACTACTGATCTATCTCATATATGAAATTTCGTTGCAGTATTCATAGTTTTTCTCTTAGAACATGTGCAAGTTTGTACTTGTGTGGGAGTGTCAACGCCTACTTTTCCATTGCTGCACATTCTTGGTACACTAAGAGTTATCTATCTCGTTGTCCACATACATACATATATAATTTCATAAGATTCGATAACTATGTTTCTTTATTATGGTGTTCAAAACTAAAATGCTTGCCACACCCCCGGTAATTCCGCCCATTCTTAACATAACGACATTTACTGAAATTTAAAACGCTCTTTCTTAAAAATATATAGAGAAATCGTTTTTGAGTAATTAAAATCCAGAAATTGTTACGAAATTTGGTGCCACGCCCACTTGTACAGTTCCGCTCTTCTTTATATGAATGGTTCTGGAGATATACTGCATGCAAATTTACAGATTTGAGCATTACCACGCCCATAGTAAAAGCTTTATAAAATTGACACTCTCCCAAACTTATTTATTCCTTTAGCTAAACCACCTCCAGTTCGGCGGAACTGCTTTAAAAATTAGTTTTTTACCTAAGCGTATGGATCTCATTGCCGCATTTCATGTTAAAAATCAATGAAAGAAACCAAAAGTGGCGGAAAAAAATCCGTAAATATTCCAGAAATATTATACAGATTTTTTTTTTGTTTTTCAATTGATGCACGTCGAAGCACGCTATTATTCACTAAAGACACTGGACGACTAGCGGTGGTGGAGCGCGGCACGAGAACTACGACAACGATTCACAGCCAAAAATAGTCTGCACATGCAGAATTAGCAACATTGCAAGCAGCAGCGTCGCAACATTAATTTTAATTTCCATATGCAACAGCAGCAGCAGCAGCAGCAACTGCATCAAGTCAAATCGAAAAAAAAAGGATTCGTAACAGCAACAACGAGCAAAAATAATTGCAGCTGTGAAATTAGCGAGAGTCAGCACAGACAGAACGACATCGCACCGCTGCCATTGCAATGCGTTGCATGGTATGTTGCACTTTGCAGCAACATTGTTGCTGCTGTTGGGTGTGGAGCGACAATGAACGCACCATCTACTGCACCATTTATGCAAAGTCAAGGAAACAGGAAAAAACAAATTGTAGACGACGCTAAAAAATGTTGCCTTTCTTTTATTTTGGTTTAGTCACTGGAAAAAAAAAAAAAAAATGATGCACGTCGGTTTGTTGCACGGTAGCGAAATGGCGACTATTGGTGCTGATGTTATAGAGAAAACAATCGCACGTGATATGCTGCAAGGCATGAGTGCTCATTATGTTTTTTATTTTTACTCTTTATGACAAATTTCGTTTATTGAATCATTCATTCTTGAAAACGCTTGATGAGCCCAAAAAGCTTAGATTCCTAAGCGTACGGGCACAGTTCCAAAGTGGGTGCTGACCAACTATGTCATGGGCTGGAAAAGTATAAGCTATAAAAACACACCCAAATCTGCAATGCAAGTTTGAGACGCAGTTGTACGAGTTTTGCTGCCTGAACATAAACTGTAATTTTGTATATTCGGTAAGGAGAATTTCTGTTCTTATAAAATTGTTTTACTACGATAGCTTTCGCGACGAGAATTTGAATTACGATACTCTTCGCGGCAAGCATTGAACTGCGATATTCTTTGTAGCGGAACTGAACTGCGATAGTTTTCGCTGATAATTTGAGCTACGATAGTCTTCGTAGGGACCAGCGTTACATAATCATGATACTAAAAATGATCCTAGCGGTGTTATGTGAGTCTTCTTTCTTGAAAATTCGTACCCCCTCTCTCCCTTGGTGAGATCTGACGAGCCCCTCCCCCTCCCTGTGGTGAGATTTACCATATCATTTTTAAATACGTAGTTAAATTTACTTTATATGTTCATGTATGTTGCTTTATACAACTAATACTAATGTCTTCCACCCATTCGACGTGAAACGTTTCAGGAACATGATGTAACGTACCAGAAATTTTTCATTTGAAATATTGCAAACGTAACGTTACAGGAATCATTCAGAATTGTTTCTGAAAGGTTCCAGATTCAACGTTTCCTGAACTTTTCAAATTTAATTTTTATAAACAAAATTTTTAACATGTAATCAATCGTGAAGTGTTTTTGGAAGTTTGCAGATTTTATGTTTACTGAATTTTTTTTAATGAAATCTAAATACTATTTTAAGTATAGTTTATTGTTGATTATAAATTAACACCACTGTCATGACTATCTGAGATGAAAATTTTGCAATCTTAAATAGTTGAGGAGTGGAAAACTTAATTTCCAGCCAGTGCTATCAAAATATTTCCATTTATGGACGTCTCCATATATCATTTTATTTCGATTTCGACATCAACTTAAGCCACTTAAAAAAAAAACAAGCGTTCGTTTTGTTTTCCTTACAAAATCTTTGGTGTGGTGAGGAAACATATTTCTATAAGAACAATCTGAATGCCAAACAGTAATCCATGTCGGGGAGCATAAAAAGTGCAAGTCCAAATAAGGTGAAATAAGACAAAAATAGTCAGTTACAGAGGTATATTGTCGATTTACATTTCCGGCCGAAAATTGTAGCTGCTATTTCTCCGAAAAGATCCAGATGCGTACTGCTTTGTAGTATACAGAGTTCACATGATTTCAAAAATATAATGGAAACCAGAAAAAAGGGGAACTGCGTCAATATTTTCCGACTAGAAATTAGTTCGGGTCTGAATCCGAATCGAATTTGGAACAGGACACCATTTCTGATCCGATAATGACAATAATCGCCACACCGCATATGTAATGGGCTGGATCAACTCAAGAGACTCGTTTCTGATCATAAACTGTTTTCAGAAATGGGTACGTTTGGTTGTATGATCAATTGGGGATCAGGTTTTATATTCAAATCCTGATCACAAAAGTAGATTGAAGTTTTTGACATGCTACTTAATAATTAAATTAAAGAACATTTAAAATGTATCGAAGATTTTAGGAATTACTAAATTCCTTCTTAAAGTTTTGATAAGGAATATTACATGCGTTCTGGATCAGGAATAAAAATAAATTTCGTATTGCGATTTAGTTGAGGATATCGAATACGATCGTGACTTAAACAACGTACTAATAAAGAACTGATCAGATGATCGGAATAGGGAATGTCGCACAGTACCCTCATTAGAAACTGATCAGATGGCCGAATTCAGATATATCTGATCCGGATCCGAACATAATCCGGAATATCTGAACTAATTCCTAGTCGGGCTATTACACTACGGCAATGTGCCAGCTCATACTGCTGTCAGGCATTGAAAAAATTCACCTGTCACCATATTCTCTGGATCTAGCGCCGTATAATTTCCGGTTGTCTCCAGAGATTAAAAAAAGTATTTAGTAGTAAAAGTATGATTGTAAGAAATTTATTCAAGCAAACGAAAATTATGTTTATAGAGAACTTAAGGTTTAAGTAATTGAAAAAAAAAATATTTTTTTCTTTTTCAAATTTCACGACCAAACTTCTGTTAAGCCCCTCGCACAGAGGACGTTTGATGGCGACAAAATAAATTTTGATGAATAAGTTTCTATCCAATTGTGTATACTTCTTGCACAATATACTATGTTTTTTTTTTTTTGGAAACCAATCTTAAGATGTCATTACAGTATGCAACGTTTAGCACAGCTTTCCCAGCCTGATCTAAATTGTATTGATTCATGTTTTTTTTAGCTTTCAAATAGCGTTGACTCGCAAACAGATGAACCATCAAATGTGCGCCATAAATGTACAAGTGCACGTTGTTTTGAAAACATGCAATTTGAATTATTGCACGAAATATGTGAATGCGATTTCCCCCACATTAATAATTTTTAGCCTTAAAACTGAATTTTCTCTTTCACATTTGATGCAGAAAAAAAAAGTCGGTCGTTCGGTCGGCAAGCACTTTAAATCAGCCACAATACGAGGCACCACAAGCAGCATTATTATCAACAACGATAGGCGAAATCCAAATAATAATAGTTATAATAAGAGTCATTTCCAATTGATATCTACACGTACAATACGCACATACACACTGGCAAATTATTTTATAAACAAACATTTAACCCTCAAGATATGAAACAGTTCGATTTTCAGCTGCATAATGAAATTAATAGTGTCATTTTTCAGTATCATGGTTGGCTACATTTTATTCACTCCTATCATGAATATCCGGAGGAAAACGATTCTCGCGGATTTTTTTTTTGTTTCTCGAGAGGAGTATTTTGTGATCATAAATAATTTTGGACTGGGAAACTTCATATCCAGTCAGTGCTGCCAAAGTATTTCCAATTACTTCCATTCAGTCCAAAATCACAGTTGCATTTTTCATATTTGACATTAGCTTATCAGTAATTTTGCATATTTGACATTAGCTTATCTGTCAAGCTGAACAATTTTATAAATCAAAATAAAGTGCATTTATCTATATTACAAAAAAAAAAAATCTAAAATATAGTATAGCATAGCTTGATAGTTTGCCATCTATTCCTTTTCCTGAAGATTTTTATTGTATTCGAATTGGATTCCATGTACTAGACCAATATCAGTAATCGCTCTTTGTAAATATGTTAAAAAAATCCTTTTATCAAATAAAATTACAAAATATTGCTAGCTTTGACTCTTTCCTCATTAAATTCCTCGCCAAAAAGTTAGGGAACAAAATTTGCGTGAAACGTCAAAAAATGTTCCCCTAAAGAGTATTGCCGATAACCTTATTTTCCGTGGAATTTGTTCCCATTCCCCAAAAATCTTCCACGATCGCAAAACAGGGGATTGGAGAAAAAATCCGAAGGAATGTTTATTCATGATAGGGGTGATTGTCTCCATAGTATTGAGTTCCACACTTTGTGGATTACGGAGATACTTCGCCAATGTCGCCAACCATGAAGCCAATTCTTACTTGGCGACTTAAATGGCGAGATAGAACCAACCATGAAAGCGCTGAAATTGAAATTTGTAGAATTTAAATTGCAGAAACATTTAATATAACAGAAATAACTATAGTCTAATCCAGTGATGGGCACATAGTGGCTCTATTTGCTCTCACCGTTATTCGACGCACAAGCAAGCGAAAAAAAATTCGCTGCGTTGACTTGAATTCAAATGAAAACAAAAACAAAACACAAAGGCATAAACGACGGCGCCGCATAGTGTCTTGACGAATGTAGCAATTGTTTTTGTTTGTAGTGCAATTTGGTTTTTATTTTGTGCTAATGGCAAATTTGGAAATGAAAGTAAAAAAAACTTTAAAATTTCGTTTGTTGTTGCTTGATGTTGTTGTTTTGCTCTTTTGTTAGATTTCTATGCCCACCGCTGGTCTAATCAATTGTTTATCGTCGGAAAGCTTTTTCATTTTTTAAATTCACCAGCGATCAATCGTTTTTTATGCGTTTAGCAATTTTTAAGCAAATGGTTAGAAAACAAGCTCATGTTGTTGAAACTTTGGACTCCATTCCGTACAATATTCTTATATTTTTCAATTTATATTCACTTCCAAAGCTTATTAGCCAAATCTCTTAACACGCTGCATAGTTTGGTGCTATCTATCTCAAATGCATTCTGATCTTAATGCTAATGATAAGCAAAATCAGTCATGGTCATTCGCAATTTGCAAAACCATAATTAGGATATTGGTATGATTGTAAGATCAATAGCGCAAAACCGAGACGTATGGTACAATGTGCTACGGTCCTTATCACTACTTGATAAAGCAAGCTATCTCTTGAGCATGAGTTTTTGAGGGTTAAACCTATGCATACTTGTACAAATGCATGCAAATAAACGAGTAGTCAAATTAAAACGATTATTATTTACAGACTCGATACTCGATGCCAGTGTGGCGTACAATGAGTCGTAGTTTTGCTTTGGCATTAAACTCGGTCAATGTTTGCTGTTTTTTTTTTTGCTATTTCTATTTGAATTTGTGTACGGGGTATTTAAGCTATAAGTTGGTTTTAATTTTGACCACCACTACCAGCAATAGATAATTTGTCTAACTGTCTAGTCAAGTTTGGTATGGGCGAGCAGAAGTAGAGACAGATCGACACTCAGACGATCAACCAGCGATGGATTTTGCTGGCTGAATTCATTGTATGCATGTCAATTGGCTGAGTGAGTGGTGGTAATGGTGGTGGCTCTTCATCTGTCTGTCTTTATTTTGAAATGTTTTTTATAGTCGCCTATCCACAGCTTTACGAGTATCTTAGCATACATTTAACGGGCGGTCCATGCACACATACATACAAAGCTACACTTTTGTGCATCCCACAGAAGTTTACTTTCATGCGTTTTATTGAGTTTTTTTTTCCATCATAATTCACTTTTCTGTTGCATTTGCATACAGAGCAATTTTTATGCGTGCAGTTTATTTGGCACAGGTTTTCTTTATTGTTGGTTTATTGCTGTGGCAACATGCAATAGCAAAATCTCTAATAACATTAATTATCGTCATTTGTATCGAGTACGTTTCTGTGATGCTTAAAAAAGATAAATCTTTACTTTGTAGAGTGATAAACATAGACGTAGAAATTTATTGTAAAAAGCCTACGGAAAGTAGTAATATTGTACGGCAATATTTCTAAATATGGCTATTGGAAGTCATTACTTACAAACGCACGTTCACTCGAAGGAACACATCTGAAAATTCGTATATTCAGAGTAAATATCAAATTCACACTTTGACTCTGCTTAACGAAAATGATTTAGTCATTCCGAAGAGTTTTTTCTCAAAGTTTGAAATGTTTTATATATTTTTTCATACTGAAATTACTCCCTTAACATCTCATTCTATTTTCTCTCTTCAAAAAAAAAAAAAAAAAAAAAAAACATTGAAAGAGAGTTTGTTCTTTGAACTTCGAAGCCAAACACAATCGCTATAATTGAGGGGAAAAAAAAAACAAAACAGAATTCAAGAAGCAGTATAAATAACGAAAAATCAAATGACAATTTTTATGCGAGGCTTTGCAATAACTTCATCCTAAAAATTAGGATATTTAACTTTAAAAAATAAAAAAATAAGTATGCAATAAACTACTTTAGCAAAAATATGATGCTTTGAAATAGAAATTATTAAAATCGGTACAGTATATTTTGCATCAAAGCGTTACAAACCATTTGCTTATAAAAAATTTTATATAAATAGTATACAATTGAAAATCATTAAAAAATGTTAAAATTATTCGAAAATTATAGTCAATAGCTGTTTCTTTTGTGAAATTGACTACTTAATAGAATGGCGCTCTCAGTTTTTGCGAAAACTTCAACTATGTATGCTGTCCACCGCTATCAACAAGTGAATTTTTTGATTAATTTTAGGCCAGTAGTCGAAAATAGCAGAATAGTAGAAAAGTGACAGTATCTTATACAATGAATGATATTTTCAGGACATAATATTGTATACGTATGTACATTTATCACCGTTTAAATTCTCAAACCGCTCTAACCCAACTAGAAATTAGGTCAGGTTTGGATCCGGCTTGGATCAGATTTACCTGAATCGGATCCTATAATGACAATTATCGTCACATCTCATATAAAATGGATCGGATACATTCAACTGTTCCAGTCTTAATCCAAAATTTGTTTTTAGAAACGGGTCAGGTTATAGGGTCAATCGGGTTGCGAGAAGAATTGAGTCGTTCTCATCGGAGTTTTTTTAATTGCTACTAAATACTTAATTAAATAAATATTCATATTAAATTGTATTGAACATTTTAAGTAGTTATTGTATTGAACGTGTTAAGAATTACTCAATTTCTTGTAAAAGTTTTGATAAAGAATATTACATACGGATTAGATCAGAAAAAGACTTTATTTCGTAAAACGGTTTAGTTGAGGACATCGGATACGATCGTTACTCATGCAATGTACCGAGGTATCTTATATTGTTTTCTGGTGAGGAACTGATCAAATGACCGTATTAAGGAATATCTAGAGCAGTGAAGGGCACTTAGTGGCTCTATTTGCTCACATTGTTCTAACCGTTATTCGACGCACAAGCAAGCAACAAAAAAATTTGCAGAATTCATCGCTATCGAGGCACAAAATTCGCAGAATTTCAACGCTATCGAGGCACAGCGTTGACTTGAATTCAAATGAAAATAAAAACAAAACACAAAGGCATAATTGACGGCGCCGAATTTTGTCTTGACGAATGTAGCAATTGTTTTTGTTTGTAGTGTAATTTGGTTTTTTTTGTGCTAATGGCAATTTTGGAAATGAAATTAAAAAAAAACTTTAAAATTTCGTTTGTTGTTGCTTGATGTTGTTGTTTTGCTCTTTTGTTAGATTTTTGTGCCCACCGCTGGTCTAGAGTGATCATAACCCAGAATAACTGAACTAAATTCTTGTCGGGAAGGTGCATTTTTCGCCTATCAAAATGTAACTCAAATAATTTTTTTAATCACAAAACTTTATTTCATTTAAATACTTCTTACTCTTCGATTTATTGAGCTGAAAAAGTGGGTATTTTTTGGTTAATTTTTGTATCTTAAAGCAATTGAGTTTGCAAAAATAACCTGAGCTTCACGTTAACTGGTAAAATGCATTTAAAATGAGTCCGTACTGTATATAATCTGCAATGTAACAATCAGTGATTATTGAAATTACCTTAAATCAAATTGGTTGTTAAGCTGGCGACACATGCGATCGTGCTGTCACATAGTAACTGGGTATACGTGACGTATGATTAATGCGAAATTCGTTCGTGCCTTCTGACGCTCATTTGTTGTTTATTTAGTTGCTTATTTTTCTCTAAGGTTGTTTTATTTTCAGCGACTGCATTACCCGCTTACCACGCCCTCTAATGTGGTGCGGTTTCTGATGGCACAGACTGGCAGTAAAGCTCAATTAAATATAATTTTTTGCTATTTCAATATTACAATGTCATTTTGATTAATGTAAATAATTGGTTAGACAGACAAGCGGTTAAAGTTTAGCAGACAGATAGACGAACATACGTGTAGGGCGGAAATTTTTGAAATGATTACTAGGGCTGCCATTTATGAAGTTTCTTAAAAAAAGGTTATTATAAGCGTTCAATGGGAACTTAATGCGTAACTTAAAAAACGTGTATATTATAACTATTTAATTTCAATATTAATTTTGTGTCTTTATTGTATGAAAATAAATTCAATTTTCGAATTCGATAACACGATTAAGAAGTGCATGCAGTCATCTATAAAATATACATTTATAAAAATTCATTCTTTCGTCCAGAATGTGGCTTGTTAGTTAATAATTTGCTAAATACTAACAAATGTAGAAATGTTTATAAATTCTACATTTTTTCGTCTTTAAATGCTTTGCCATTAGGTTATTAGCACCAAATCAAAATCAAAAAGTGTGGTAAACTTTTCTTTCATATAATCAGTTTTTCTTAAAAAAAAAAAACTAAAGTAAAACGCAAAAACTATGTAGCAACCCTGCGCTGCTTAGAGACTTCTAAATTGACATGTTAGACGGTTAAATAATTAAAAAACAACAAAACATTTTAGATCAGCAACTAAGCAGCACCAGCAGTAGCAGCAACATCTCTTAATTGCAACCAACTGCAATATACAGAGTGATTTATTTTTTTTTTTTACTGCTGCGCTAAAACGCTTTATGACTTTTTTTTTTTGTTTGTTTTGACTTAAACTCTTCACTTCAGACCTGCTTTTCATTTTATGCCTTTGTATTTATCTGGCAAAAGGCATCAAATATTTTTTATTTTTTTTTTTGATAAAAACATTTTTCTCTATAAAATAAAAATATTTTTTTCCTTCTTCCTTTTTATACATTTTATTTATGCCAACACAAAGCTTTGATGTCAACTAAAAAACAACAGCAAAAATAAAAAAAAAAAATGTTGAGTCGAGAGAAATCGTTTACAAAGCCATGTTCTAAAAAAAGAAGCCTTAATTAATATAATTAAAGCGAAAAGCAGCAGCAGAAAAAGTTTTTAAGAACCAAAAAAGAAAATGCGATTTTTATTGCAGAAGCTGCTTTGGTGCTCCAGCAAAATGTCATTGAACTTATAGTTTATTTTTTAACGTTTCTAATGTTTCATTAAATAAATTGTACATAAATAAATCTATGC
Source organism: Tricholauxania praeusta (assembly GCA_949775025.1). Classification (NCBI taxonomy): domain Eukaryota; kingdom Metazoa; phylum Arthropoda; class Insecta; order Diptera; family Lauxaniidae; genus Tricholauxania; species Tricholauxania praeusta. Next base: position 42,034,902 of record OX459030.1, on the reverse strand, counting down.
TTACATTGAAAAATATGAAGTAACATCACCCTTATATCAAATCTTTTATTTAAAATCAATATCTCAAAAGCCAATGAATCTATTGGTTTTTAAAATTTTTGTTGTTCGATTTTTTTTCCGATTATTTTTTTTTTTCATTAAATATTTTGAGCAATATCTAATATGTCGCATGAAAATAAAAAAAAAAACGGCGGGTTGTACTCCGGGAGTGCCGACAGAAGTGAAAACAAATCGTTTAATGGCAAGTTAGTGTGTTAGTTGGTATGTGTGCGTTTTCTTTTTATATGGCAATGCAATGGAAGACAAAAACGGAATATGTATTCAAATTTTACTCTCGCTCTCATTCTCAATTTGTCAACGCAACAACGCGGAATTTGAAAGAAACAAACATGTAAGCATAACAATCGTTGAATGAGAATGGAATGTGTCAGTTAGTGTGTCTGCTTTGCTTTTTGTCTTCCACTTGGAATATTTATTTAAAAGAAACAATAGAACATTCAAATTTTACTAAACCCTTCATGACGGGGAATCCCGATGAATCCCGAAAATCGAGTTCGTTTCCCAAGTCTTCAAAGAACATTCAAATTTTACTATCGCATTCATGACGGGTAATCCCGATGACGGTCGGTGTCACGAGTTTATACTTTTTTCCTCAGCCGCACAACGTGCCATAAGAAGTTTTCACTTCAAAAATAATAATAGAAAAAATGCCAACGCAAAGCACCCAGCATCTATTCAAACAATCGTTTGCTACACTTATATCGATTGCAATGGTTTTCGAAAAAGATTATTCACTATTTCACAAAAACATTTCAGAATCGTTTGTCTATTTTTTTTTTGTTTGTTACCTTACTATGTCCATAAGTATTTACAGGAATTGTTTTTGTAGACATTTTGTTCTAGTTAGACATATTTCTCGATTGTAATCGTAGAATAAAATGCAGAAAGCAAAAAGTGTATTTCAAACTTAAACAACTTGCCAGAGAGCAATATGGGGATGCTGTTATATCGGAATTCCAAGCATATGATTTAAATTAATTGTGATTGAAGGTATGCATTAATATGGACGTCCTTCGAAATCAAATACTAAAGATAGCCTCAAAAAATTTAAGGAAATGCTGCTGTCACACCATTGCTTTGGCACTATGCTTATTGGTGATACTGTTGGTAGTTCGTCCCTGAACCTCCCTTCCTTTTTAATAAACTCATGGCCAAAAAATTAGCCGAAATCAACGACCAAGCCCTGTATTCGCCAGGTATGGCTGCGTTGGACTTTTTCTTATTTCCCAAACTCAAATTGGCGTTCCCTTATAATCGTTTTAAGTCCATACGGGACGTAAAAAATGTTTCAATAAACGAAATGATTGTACGGAGGAGGCATATTTTGAAGGCAATAAAATAAGAGTCGTTGAAAAAAAAAAAACAACTGAAATGGTTGGCAATGTATTTATGTCATTTAGTAGATAAGTACCAGAAGATTTTTTTATCTACTTTGCGTATAAATTCAAATAAATTTTTTCGAAAATGAAATTTAAATTTAATGAAAGTAAAAGTTGAAAACGTTAAACTTCGATACTCAAATTCAACGATTGAAACAGCGCGACGTTATGCAACGACCTTTCCTGATTTTGTCTTTTGGGATTTTTTTCTTGTTTCATTTTATACCGATTACATGTGATATATTAATCAAAATATTACTTAAAAATCTTTGCTTCGCAAGTAAAATATTACTTTAAAAATATTTATGCTAACAACTTAAAATTTATAATTCAATTCAAATAAGTTCGTCGGTAGATTAAAGCAAAAGATGGAAGGAGTTCCAAAACTGCAATACAACATAAAAACTCGAAACGACGATTACTCAGTTTTGGAGCAGATTGTAGAAATATTAAATTAGTTAATAGTTACAATAATTTATGTAATGGAAAGAAATAAACTTTATAATCTCGCTATCTCAGAATATAAACCGTTCGGCATAATATTCAATACATTTCAAACAAAGTCCGTTCTCTTGAGTGAGGGTTTTTATTTGGTTATTATTATGAACTTATTTTTGTAATATGTAAGTGAACATTAATAAAGAATACTTAGTGAAGCTTATTTAAATAAATCCAAAATAATGAAGTTATAACTCATTTCACTAGATTTTCTTTTTGAAGATAACATGGCGTATGAGTAACTTAAACGGAGATATCTAAATGCAAAGCCTTCGTATCCATAAATTGTAAGTTAATAAAAACAATTTTAATTAATATGGTTTTTATTAGAATGTCTTTTTTAAAAAAAGATGCATGTATATTAAATTGCGTATGTGTAAGAGGACAAAAATATGTAATCATTGCACGCACACATGCTCCGTAATTTTCTGATTGACTTTGTCGCTAGCGGTGACAACACGGCTCGTGCGACACATGCAAATCGCACTTAGTCATCGTCGAAATGTCTACTATTAAGAATTAACAATGACAACAATAACAGCAACAACACCGTTGGCAACAACAGCAAACAGCTGCAGCTAATCGTTGCATAGTGCACATACCTACAAGTTGCGTACCATAAATAACGGCAGCAGCGAAAATATCAGCAACATGGCGTGACATGCACGCATACTGATACGCATGCAAACCAGAGTGCTCCAAAAAAAAAAAACCTCATGTCCGTGAATTTTTCGGGAACGCTTGAAATTCGATAATATTACAACATTAGAAATATATTCATTAACAAAAAAAAGTATTATGGGTTGCTGACAGCGCACATCGGATGACTGTTGGCCATAATTACAAAAATAAATAAAATGATTGCTGGTAACTCACATACTTTTTGAGCTATTTCTCAAAAAATGGATAAATTGAGAACATTAAAAATGTTTTTACATAAATTTCTATATAAAAAATGCTTATGTAGTAAAAATGCGTTACTTTATTTTAATGTAAAAGTTATTTCCTTTTAGAGCTGCTATACACATGTTTTTTTTTTATCTAAGCAATACGGATATAATGCAAAACTCAACCGTTAAAAGAATAAAATTTAAAAAATGCTTTCTCATTTTTTTTTTAAATATCTTACGTAGAAATTTATATTATTTTCTGTAAAATTACTTTATTTTTTGAATAATCTGGAACAATTTTTTAAGGATTATTTCATGGAACCACTTCTACGACTACTACTATCTTTGGCTCGTTGTTTTGACGTATCCCATCCTATCATTCGGCGTCTCGATGCTCTGGGCCTTCTTTTGCATCTCACTGACAGATTTCCTTAGTATGGCCTATCTATTCCCAGCGTCTTTTCATATCATCAGTTGAGTTAGAAGTATGGTTGGTTGTCAAATGAGTAAGTAATTTGAGTTCGTGCGGGGCCAACAAATTCTCAATATCTGTCTCAAACAGAAATTTACAAAGTTTGTCTTCCATGACGATGTTTCGCAAGCATAAAGCAACACTGCTTTAAATTTTCAAAGTTTGATCTGTTATGAGATTATGTTTGACTTTCATGTATTGTGAAACTGTGCAAGGACAATTAATTCATACAAAAAATATTATTTTATTTATTGAAAGTTTTAAATTACATTAATATATATATTTTTTTTTAAATACAACTGTTGACAACTAATTGGAAACGAAATCAATCATTCGTTGTGTTATTGGTAGTATTTCTCATTTATTTTTCTATGTATACCTGAAAATTTATACATAATATAAATGTGGCACATATGAGCTTAAAAAAGGGACATAAGTGAAATCAAATTCATAGCATAAAAAAGTTTTATGAGAGACTTTCTGCTCAAACCTCAGATTTGACTGAGTCAACTAATTGAAAGCAAAAAAATAATTTGCGAAGAATAAAAGAAAAACTTGATAAAATATTCCAGAAACGATATTGTCAATGCTTGTGAGAACACTTTTTGACCAAATTTGCTTATTAGCATAGCCTTAATCATGGGTAGTGGCTAAAAGTTGTACATACATCGGCCATGTGCGTAAGTTGTAAGACGGCCATGAGATATCAGGCGATGGCAAGGCAGCTAAATTGCTCCAAAAAGATGGTATTCAATTCGATAAGTATGACACAACCCAAAATGTTTCTCGCAAAAAGAGACCTCGTAAGACTTCTGGGTACAACGATCGCCAGAATGTGCGCAAAACAAAATTGGATCCTCGTAAGACTGCTGCAGACATCCAGCGCGAAATAATTGATCAATACGATGCACAAATATCCAAACGAGCTGTCGCTTGTCTATTGGTTGAGGCTGGACTCCATGCACGAATTTCACGCAAGAACCCATTGGTGAAAGTTCTGCATAAGAAAAGCAACATACAATTCGCTAAGACGCATGTCGGTTTCGCGCTTATTAAATGAAAGTTTGTGGTATGGAGCGACAAAACGAAGATCAAACGCCTTGGCCTAGATGGTGGAAGATATGTAAAATGTCTAAAATGGGAATACTTCCATTTAATGGGTGGCTTTTCCTCTGCTGAACTGATCATGGAGTCCAGCCTCAACCAATCGTTTAGATATTTGAATATTTGTGAATCATATTCGTTTGAAGGTGAGCTGCAGGAGCACATGGGGATATGATATAAGAAAACTAATTAAATTAACAATAAGTACGGAACTATATTTCATATTCTTGATCCATTGAACATAAAATAAAAGATGTGATGACAATTTCAATACAAACGTTTATGTGAACGTCCTGAGCATTGTTTTGACGGATTTGTGACGGGGCTACTGAATGGTAAAAATGCGAAATCCGCGCTGACAGACTGGTAACGGATTCGAAACGGATCCACATAAGTTTTTTGTGCACATTTTATAATTATTAAGGCTTCGTGCTATATTAAAGCAAATACATATATATCGATATCGATAAAGTTATAAAACTGACTTGAATTCTCATATATATCAGATGTTCAGAAACATTGTATGCCAAGTCCATTTTTTTTTGTCAAAATGAGTTTGACATGAACTCTACAGTCGACATTTTGTTTGAACAAAAACATTTACTCGATTAAAGAAACTTGGAAAAAAATTAACAGTCTAGTGCACATGTATCAATAATGCCAAGATTATTTATGACAATTTATATTGGTCTCCATTTTATATTGTAGTCCAATTTTCTTTAATCTCAAATTTAGACTTAATCTTCTATGACTTCAAACGCCACATAATTAAGGCGATCTTCTTTACTCTAAAATAAAAACATTATTACAGATTTACACTACATTCGACGAAACTTATCGCTTTGTTTTCATTGCTAATCTAACAAATGTAATGTAAGTAATTCGGATTGTGACGTTGAACATCGGAAATTGCCGTTTACTTAGCACGAAATAATAAATCGCAATTAACGTTATCGTCATGTTGAGTAACAAATCAGTACTGTAAGGCTTATAAAAATAATAGAAACTTTTTTAGGCTCGTGGACTAAGCCACTACGCATGTATTAAATGTTTTGAATTTAATTTAGTGAATTTTTTCGCAAAATGATTTAAGAAAAGAAGCTATGTACGTACTAAAATTTTTTAGGAAGATCTAATTTGGGTTTAGAGTTCCTCCACTATTTATATCAATTGTTTTTTTTTCTTTGACAGCTTATGGCCTTAGATCTATAATCAGTCGATCCTTAAACAATTTTGTATTAAGATAGATTTTTCCTTCTTTTTTTATCCACAAGTCGCCATATTTTAATCCATTTAAAAGTTCAAAAAAATTTTAAAAATTATCCTTTGTTGTGAAACTTCTCATTTGTCTTTCCTAAGAAAATTTACTATTTCATAAAGCTTTAATATTAATTTTTGTCTAATTATATAGAAAAATAGGTATATCAGAGGAATAGCCCTTATTTGTAAAATTATATTTTTTTTTTCATTTTAATCACTTTCTTATGATTCGCAACATTTTAGCATTGCCATTTTTCTGAAGTACACAATTAAGATGCATATTAAAAATGAGATGCTCCGCTCATGTGCTATACGAACTCAAGGTGTCACCCTACGTTTCGTCAGAAAAAGGGCAAAATACCAATGTTTGTTCTTTGAGGAGCAAGCACTTGTAACATTTAAATTTTTTTTTTTTTTCGAAAGAAAAGTTACTGGTTTTTTCGAATAGTAAGAAGAGGTTTAAAAAAATAACTGGAATGCCCTTGTTTCTGTATTTGTCGTCCCCTAAAAATCAAGCATGCAATGTCAGCGTTCTTTGTACATTTTTTTCTCTCATATTTTACATTTGAAACGACAGTCTAAATAAATCTTGTGCGCTGTACAATGACGACGTACGTAACTGTAAATCTGTTAAGCTTGTTCTTTTATGTCCTCTCCTCGCACTTTAGTGCGCTTTTTACGAGATATATCTCCATATTAAGGTCCCCCTTATTATTGTCTTTATTTTTCTCCCTACATTTTTTGATTGCAATACTCGCATACAGCTGCAATTTCAAGCCCCTTCTGTTTAAACTCTAAATTGTTTTGCATCATACATAGCTCCCTCGACGTTTCTTGTCGTTTGTTTTATTTATTTTTATTATTTGCATTGAAATACAGCCTCGTTATGTGTAAACAAAACGCATTTCCATTATCTATGCATATGTGAGTATGTATATGATTGTATCTATGTTGGTAGCTATCAGATACGAGTACTCTTGCATTAGGGTGGAAATTTTGTGACAGAGAAAAATAATTAAAATTTTTAAGAGATTTTATTTGTTAGATAATACTTAAGGTAAAAAACGCCTAACTGGACTAAAAATCAAATATATTACGCTCGATTAATTAAACCTAAATTGCAATCTAGGAACAGTACTATAACTAGCTGGATATAAGTAAAATCATAAATTTACTTTATTTAGGGTGTTCCACCAGGCAAAAAATTAAATACCCTATGATGCATTAACAGTGAAGTCTCCGTCATCAAATGTTGTTGTGTTTGTTTATTAACATTCACTTCAGTACTACCCAGTAAGCATGCCAGGATTAATAATAACATGGTTTCCTGAATCAGCAGACACAATCTTATATAAGTTTTCTTCACAAACATCATTGGGGGGTAATATGGTTATGGCTCAGCCTTACTAAGTAGGGCACAAGCGCAATGGCTTAGAATTTTCTAAAATTAAATGTCCACATCCCTTTCTGCCTTACTCGGTAATGCACAAAAGCAGCAATAGAGTTAAAAAAAAAAGATTACATTTGTGCGGAAATGCTATCTATTAATGTTTATTTCGTATCCACGAACTTAACCAATGTAGATAAATATAGACATATTGGCTGAATTGGAATTGAATTGAATTTTCGAGTATGCACTTTTTTTCATTTATTTTATTTTTTATTCCATTTGTTATTTTGTGTGTTATTTTATTTGTTATTTCAATTTGCAAATTTTTGAAAAATAATTAATATTTCTTACTTTATTTTGAACCCCCTTTTTTTATTAATTTAAATGTGTGTTAAAACTTTCAAGCTCATTTCTGTAAAATTTTAATTTTGTATCATATCTATCACCTTCACCCACGCATGAATAAAAATTTAGGGATTAAGGAAATTTCGGTTATCTCGGTTGGTTTTCTCGGAATTGTGATTTCCATAAATTTATTGATATAACCAACGGAAAACGGAAGCGCTTCGGATTTGCTTCAAGGGAATCAGGAAGCTGCTTCCAATGCACATTCTCACTGCTTATCTTTTTAACATAAGTTGTCATTGCGGGTATGCACATCTTTGGAAGTATATGAAATACGCTTCCTTGAATGCTAAGTAGAAGCATATAATATACGCTTCCTGGAATGTTGAGTAATAGCATATTTTTGGAAGAAAATAAAAAATGGGCCAGATATATTCAAGGAAGCTTGATACTGAAAAAAAAAAATGTTTTTTATTTCTAACTTTCACCTACTCTTATTATTAATTTCGGTGAGACTAAATCAAAATGAAAAGTTGAGTTTTTATAGTTGCCACGTGATAATTCATAAAATATACTTTTCGCCAGTCAAATATAACCAGAGTTTTTGCTGATGTTGTTCCTAAACCGCGCATGTAACAGCATGGAATGCTCAGGTTCAAAGCCCAGTGAATGCGAAATATAATTTTTTTTTTAAGTGAAGGAGAATATCAAATTAAATGCTACCGAAGGAGCACGTTTGAAGTGTTCCCCTTGGAAGCTACTTACAGATTTCCCGTTGGGTATTTCTAGGCATTGCTGCATAAGTATGTGCTTAATAAGTATTCACACGCCGGTCCGGTTTAGCAGTGTCATAAATTTGTCATGCTTCTGTACCGAACCAACCCAATAAAATAAACCACAAAAAATCCTGTAAAAAAATTGTTCAACGATTTGATGCGATTTGCGATTTGGTTTTTGAACTTTTTTTTTTTTTTGAAACAAATTGCATGACCAATTAATCCTTAGGGATAGCACTCATAATTTGGTATTCTTTTTATATGTTCGCAATTTTTTTTAATTTCTTTTTTTGCACTTTCAAGCTGTTATTTGCTAAACTATTTACTTATCTAAATTCAAAAAAAAAAAAAAAAATAAAAACATCATAAAATGAGGTCCACCCTATCGCCCATGTGTACATATGACGCGTCGCATTGTCTGCCAGCGTCTTTAACACAATGAGTAGCTGCTGCTGCTACTGTTTTTTGCCTCTGTAGACACATGTGCGCTGCAGTAACGTAATGGTAGCAAAGAAAGGGGGCCAAAGCTTTTAGCAAAATGAAGTTGTTGTTCTGAGTGTTTTAGGGCAACAGTGAAGGAGGCGAGCGTTGTAGGCGATAGGCGGAAATAGCTTGGCTACCACTGGGGTGCCGGTTGTTAGTTGTTGACAACTTAAAAATAATTGGAGTAGGTTGCGTTACGTACGACGTAATGATTTATTTTCATTTTTTTTTTTGCATTTCAAATATATTCTTCATTTCTTCTTCAAAACAAAAGTCCGTTTAGCTATGTAAAAATTCCTCAGTGTGGGCTTTTCTCAAAAATATTTAAAGCAGCGATAGCTCAAATTGCAATATTTATAAATATTTGGACTTTATTTTGTGTATTCAGCATAATCAACAAGAAATTGAATTGTAAATTTAAAATAAGCGTTTCATGCCTAAGGTAGAATATTCGGTCTTGCATAGTCCAAACTTTCCACTTCATGTTTCAACATAAAGTTAAATCAGTAAACATATTCTTGTTGCAATTATTTTTTTTTTTTTTTTGTGTTACTCTAAAAGTTTTGTACTGTATTTAAGTAAATACTTAGTTCTGTATTGTCTTGAAAGCAAACGATAAAGAAAAATGTTTCTTTAACTTGAATTAATCAGGTTATATTCATAGTTAGACCTCTTCATATCTAAAATGTTTTGCGTTGATTTGCTGAGGATATTTCTTTTTTGAGTTTTTTGTTAAAAACATGGTATTATGACAGTGCTGCGATAAATCTCAGGGTTACTGAAAAATTACGCTTGCGAATTAAACACAAAGATCTTCGACTGTTGAAGAAAATTAAATGTTTTTCTTATTTATAAATTTTTTTAATATACACCAAGTTTTTAAAAAAATTGCTCCCATAGTACACTATAACATATATAACACCCCAGTGTGCCAAACGGATCCGTTTCGAATTCGACACGGAGTCGCTTCTTCGTATATTTTATCCGAAACGGATTCCGTTTCGGATGCATCTCGAACTCGCTTTCGTATGAAATTCCTCTCGAAAAAGCGAAAGGATCGTCCACTTTGTCAGAACCGTTTCGTACTCGGAAATAAAATAAAAGTTTTGATGACTACTTAAATACTGCCTTTGATGTTAATGATCTATGGCTCTATTTTGTGGTACCACGCCCACAGGTACCATTGCGCACAATATAGGTTACGAGATACCTTATAGCAAGTACAGCTACCATGTTAAATTTCATAACGACTGCATTGTAAGTTCTCTTATTATAATACTTATGAGTATTGTGGGCTGTCCCACGCCCTTCAAGAAGTTTTACCTGCATAGTGACTTAGCTTGTTATGAAACGCATCTAGTGGTAATATCCTTTAAATTTTTATGAAAATCGGAAGTGCCATTTTTGTGTTATATTGAATAAAAATTTTCAATTATTTATAAGTACCATGCCCGCTTTTTCAATTCCGCCCACTTTTTGTATAATTTAAGATATCTATGGTCTGCATCCGTCTACCAAATTTCAGTACAATATCTTAAATGATTTGCGAGACATGAAGTTGTAAGAACTAAAGTTTAGGCCTGTGCCACGCCCATGTTAAGAACCATTTTCGAAATAAAGTTTAACCAAATATTTATATACATACATGCAATTTTAGCTCGTTTAAGTATAGTACACACATAGATATACCATGTAGATTTTTTTACCTGTTACGACTATATGGTCTTATTGAAGACTTATGCTGCAGAGTAAATGAAGAAATGGTCCTATGCTCTGCCAATTATCAAATATGTCAAAAAACCGTGTGTTTTACACTTTTAGCTTAGAATATCTCAAAACCTTACGTGGTGAAATTTTTTCACAATTTTTCCCGTAATCAGAAACACTACTCGAACTTTAAAAAGGGCATTTGTTGTAGGACTGTATTATTTTGCCAACCGGTTAATTGAACTAATTAATTAATTCAAAGTTAGCATGTAAATGAACGATTTGCATATTTAAGCTGTGACTTTACCGATTTTCAATCCAAACGTCCTTTGAAAATAAAGCGCAAATATACAGTTCAGGGCATAATAACGACCATTTAATCTAATTATATAATTTATTACAGGAAAACTTTGCTTTAGTTCAATATTTACCAACATTACCTAATTAAAGCGTTCCCTCGTTAACTGAGCTCACTTGGTACTAAAACGACAAGATTGAATTCTTTAGCTTAGATTGATTTTTCAAAATGAAAGCAGCGGTCGCATTGAGCATTCTCTTTAGTTGCGTTTTTATAAATTATGGTTAGTGCAAAACCTTTCAGAAACTGATTTATAGTACGGACTGACTTTTGAATTATTCCTTCTGACTTTTGAATTATTCCTTTAGCATGTCCGATTAAAAGCAGTGGAGTCGATGGTGCAGGCGGTAATGGAAGAATTGGTAATGTTGGTGGTGCTGGTATTGGTGAAAGTGGCGGTCCAGCTAGTCAAGCCGGCAGTGGAGTCGTTGGTGCAGGCGAAAATGGAGGTGGTGGTGGTGCTGATATTGGAGGTGATGGCGGTCCAGGTAGTCAAGGCGACAAAGGCGGTGCAAGTGGTAATGGAACCAATAGTTCAAATAAAGGCGAGCAAAATGCCAATTACAACTTAGAAAGTGCAGTGGATGTTAATTATAGTGATTTCGACTTGTTTGGGTTAGTGTGGGGATCAGATCTAAATTGACAAAAACAATTTAATATTTTATTAATAAATACTTTTGGAATAAATAAATATGAAATTCATTCATGTAATGAATGATGGTGATTGAAATTAGTTGGAGCCGCTGAGTAGCAAAATAGGCAGGAATGGTTAGAGATGTTCGAGAGTTATTTTATCGGATGTTGAAGGCGATAATTCGATGTTTTTCATTTTTATTCTTTACTTTATATAGTCCTAGATTTATGTCCTACGAATTTGTACATAAAAATACAATGTCGTTACCGTCTTTGAATAATACAAAGGCGTTGCATTCTGCAAGGGAATGTTCTTTGTCCTTGTTTTCAATGAAATTGTTTCTTATTTCGAATTGGTACTATTCGCAGTTATGTTAGTTGGATATAGCATCTAAGTAAGATAACGCTTAAGCGCATATGACGACGTTTAAAATTGTAGCTCTCTGAACTCCTACTACAGAGATATCCACTTTTAAGGAAGAATATTTTAAGAACTTTGAAGTGTCTCAGTGGTAGAACATTCAGAAATCTAAAAAGATCCATGGAATGATGCAAACGGTGGTTTTTGTAACAAATAATTCTTACGATGCTTTTTTTTATAGAGACAGTATGTATGCTCCTCTCCAACAGGATATTCCATATTGAATTTTTGAGTGAACAATTCCATAATAGAATTTTTTCAGAAACTTCGTCGAATAAAGATTTCTGATTAATTAGAAATTTCGTATAGACGATCGAAGAAAATATGTTCTTAAATTTTAAATGTGTTCAGCCCACCTAATGTAGTTGTCAATTATGACATCCAAGTAATATCTGAAATTTTGTACTGGTTCAATTAAGAAGCAGTTATCCTCGTAGGGCAAATTACTATTTTAGAATTTTTCACTCGACTCTATTGTGCTTGGATTTATATACTTATAATTAAATCTTTTACAATTTGTAGCATGAAAGACGAATTCAATATCTGGATGTACCTTAGAAGACAGACTTGGAATCGAAAACCAATTTCGTAATAAGTCAATATCGTTATTTATAGTATATCACAAACTAAGTTCAATGGACTATTGGTCACATTTTCAATAGCTGTCATTTTTTCGTTCAAAAATATAGTTAAGATAAATTAAAAAAGGGATCGGTCCAAGGACAGATCCTTGAGGAGCACCAATATTGATTCTTGTAGAGTTACTACAATGTCCAGCTACTTTCACTTTTTGCGTGCGATCTTAAAGATAACTCTTAAACTAATGATTCATAACCCCCCTCAATCCAGCATTATATAGATTTTCCAAAAGTATGCTATGATTGACCTTAGCGATGTCAACAAAAAAAAAAGCCACCACAAAATTTATTGTTATTAAGTCCAAAGTTCTATTCACCAATATTGTATCTTCTAAATTAACTTTCATACGACACCCATAATTTGGATATAAGTCTAGGGGTTTCCAATTTATATTGATTTTTTTTTAAAAACTATATGCGCATAAAGCATGAAAACGTTCGATTTGCCCTCAGACTTGCGCTTGAACTATGTTGGACCTATAATTTGCGGTTGTAGCGATCATCTCTCTTGCTGGTTTTCGTTTTATTTTGATTTGATTTGTGATTGAAGTTCATAAAAACTTAGGCAAACTTGTAATGTGGCAAGTGACTTGATGGCCGTTTCAAATGCGCTTATGAACAACACATGCTATCGTGAGAGCGTTTGCTTGTGGTAGTGGGTACCACTGCACATGATAAATTCAAATAAACATTTCAATTTCTGTAGTGTTGCTATTTATATTTGTCAATTCAATTTTATTTATTAAATTGATTTATAAGAAAATGTAAAATATTATTTTATATTGCAAAATATTAAAAATTACTAAAATTATTTTATTTCTTTTCTCGTTGCAGGTAATATTCGTGTAGATAGAATGATTGTGATACAAATTTTATGGTCGAAAGGTAACAAAAACTATTAAATTCTATTTGTATTAAGGGCAGGGTAACGTATTTAACGTATTTATTTTTTCACTTTTTTTTCTAAATGAAAAACCTTTCAAGAATATTGTGTGACGGATCGGAGCAAAAACAACGAAGATACAGCAGTTTAAGCAACCGTGCCTCATATATGACTCAGTGCACGTTTAAAACTTTAAACTCACGTTTTTAAAGTCGGTGTCCACCGTTTCTTCAAAACTACTGCATCGATTCTTTTGAAATTTTGAACACTATTTCTGTATATAATTTACGAGGTAACGCTGGAGAGTTTTTTTCAAATTTTTATAATAACAAATTATCTGATTTTTTTTGCAAAAATCTCGTTTTTCACTTCAAAAAGTTCCCAAAAATTGAAAAATTTAAATTTCAAAAAAACCCCCAGCGTTACCTGGGGAAATCGATTACACAGGTCAACAAATCGAAAAAAAAAATTTGGTGCCGAGATATAGTTAGTGGTTTTGTATTAAGTATGTACTGGCAACATTAAAAATATTTTTAATTTTTTTTTCCTACGTGCCATTTTTGATAAACGGTCACTTTTGAATATTCGCTGTAATAAGTACTTCCGTGTGCATGATTTACTATTTTATCGATGAATTTCTAAAAATAAATTGATTTTTACATCATGTCTTCATCGCGAAGAAGTTGTCTCATTGATCCAAATATGTTTTGTTACCGCTATGGTGAATGCACGGTGAAAAATTTCAGAAAACCTATAACAGATTTTATAAAAAGTGCTTATTATGCTTACATTAAGTCGAAAATTGTGGATGAATACAAGCCGTGGATACCCCAAATTGTTTGTAAAATGTGCTATGAACACTTAAGACAGTGTATTAGTGGTAAAAGAAACCATGTGAGGTTCGGAATGCCTATGCAATGGAAAGAACAAAAAAATCACTTTGTTGACTGTTACTTCTGCTGTATTAATTTGTATGGTGTAAACGTTAAAAAAATGATTTATCCAGACTTTGACTCTGCTAGTAGACCCTTACCACATTCAGAGGAAGTACCTATTCCAGCATTTTGTTCCATTCGTGAATCATCATTTGAAGAAGTTATTTATGAAGTGAGTAGCAACAGCGATTTCGAAGGAATACCATCTACAGAGCCAAAATCTTTTTCCCAAGAAGAATTAAATGATTTGATAAGGGATCTTGAACTCCCTAAATAATCTGTAGAGGTTTTGGCTTCTAGATTAAAAGAAAAAAACTTGTTGTCGTCAGGTACAGAAGTGACGTTCTATCAAACAAGAGAGCAAGACTTGCTACCTTTTTTTCAATCGGAAAATGATATTGTTTTTTGTTCGGATGTGAAAGGCCTTGTTCTCGAAATGGGCCTTTCAAAATACCATCCAAATGAATGGCGTCTCGTTATAGACAGCTCTAAACGAAGTCTTAAGTGTGTCCTTCTACACAATGGCAACAAATTTGGTTCAGTTTCTATTGCTCACTCAACAAAAGTCAGAAAATTACTCTGAAATTGTAAATGACATGCCAGAACACTTTAATAACTTGGGATGTAATATGTCAATCAAAGTGCAATACCTTCACTGTCATCTTGAAAAATTCCCAGACAATCTTGGATCCTATAGCGAAGAACAAGGGAAGCGGTTTCACCAGGATCTAAAGACTATGGAAGAAAGATACCAAGGCCAATGGGATCGCCATATGATGGCTGACTATTGCTGGGTGATGCAACGTGATAATCGTTCGAGGTGTACCTCATTCGCGAAAAAGTCGCGAAAAAGAAAGTTTTTATTTAAATAATGTAAAGTGTTTTTCATGTAAGCCTTTTTTTTACATGGCAAAATCTAGAAAACTACACGTAGGATATCAACATTTTTAATAATAATATAATCAGTATAAGGTCCTTAGTTAAAAAAAAAGTACAGCTTCTCGGCACCAAAACTAGTGTTGACCTGTGTTATCTAACGAAAATTTTTTTTTGATTTGAGATGATCCAGCACCGACTTATCGTGGGCAACGCAATTCTACTTTTTTCTGAGACGCTTCCATTGCCGTAGTTTTCAATATTTCTACCCGAAAATTTTTCAAAATATTCTTCAAATGTTATACTTTGATCTACCATTGGTTTTAACAAATAGATTTTAACTGTGTTGTCGAAAAAAATTCACAGAAAATGTGCCTGTTTTTTTACGAATTAACGTTACCCTCCCCTTAATTGAGGCTACACTTTTATTCATAAAATGTTCTTAAAATTCTTTTTATAGCTAATATTCCGCGAAACAATCAACTATTTCATTTTTCAAAATTGTTTCTCAAAATCACTAGAGACTTCCTCGTTTATTGGAAAAATAAAAGCGTTGGAGTGGCCGTTAGTTTAAGAACAGACTCTCTTAGACCAAATATTGATGCATTATGATCAGATATTTAATTGATTCCTCTCATTAAACCAACGAGATCTCGTAATGAAACTAAGTTGCTGATCTAACGACATCCAGGTCAATAAATAAGATCAAGCCAAGTGTTCTGTGTCGTTTTCTAGCAAGTACGAGATAGGTGCCAAAAAAAAAAAAATAAAATGTTTAATTTTTTACTCTTCCACATCCCTTACATATGTAAGTCAAAATACCAAACTCCTAACCGCTCCGTATTCCATTCACTCTTTTAGTATTCCGTTTCGGATCGAGATTTGCCTTGTTATATTGCAAGTTGATTCTTGGCTCCATCTTGAGTTAGCCTGCAAAGACTTACTACATTTGTCTTATTTTCTGTTCATATTTTATTAAATTTAGAAAAACAGATACCTCAATTCATAATATTTTTTGACAATGATTTATATATTGTACAATATATCTATGTATACCATAATTTTTTGAGTTCTGCTGTTTTTTTTTCTTTTTACTCAGTATGATTCATGTTAACAAATTTGTTAAACATTTCAGTGCCAACATTTATAATTTAATTTTTGCTAAAATTATGCTAATTAAAAATATAAATATTTTGCAAAATTATTTTGCCGTTGTGTTAAACTTTATTGTTGTAAAAATTGTGTCGGTATTAATTTAATTTTTCAAAATATTGATTAATCGCTTAAATTTTAATGATAGTAAAACCATACTTAAAGCTAATTTAGTGTAGCGCAAAAATGAATCGACTTATGCCGAAACGATTCATTTAAAATAAAATATTGTTCTTATTAGATTAATTTTGACAAAACTCAATGGAAATGGATGGCATTATCATACGAGTGTGTTGAAGGTTTCACTGTTAATAAATAAAATGTTGCGGCAACATGTTGTCCTTTTTAAAGTGTAAAATTTTAACAACACCAATCGTTTTCCTCTTTTCTTTCACAATTTTGCATTTTCTTTTTAATTTTAGGTTTTTCATTTGAACGGTTGTTTATGAGTGAAAATTTTCTTTCGTTTATTGTTGGCAGATTTTGTTTTCTCCTCTAATTTTCATCATTTGAAAATTGTGGCACTTGACTGTTGCTTGCTTGGCTGGTTGGTTTGCTCTCGTATGTTTGTTTATTTTACAGCTTAATATTAGTGATGTTTGTTTATTTTTAACGCTTTGCATCATTATCATAAAAGAAGCAGCAGAGACGTGTCTGTACGTCTGAATGTCTGTCTGTCTGTCTATCCATCCATCCATCCGTTCAAATTCTCTTTGCCAATTCTAATACTGCTCTTGGCGTTTCTTGGGCTGTTGCTATAACTGAGCGGAGAAGCGGGCAGTGTCGGCGGGCAATGCAATTAAATTTATGCGTTCATGTTATTTACGATATTGATTTTGGCGAACATCAAATTAAAATATGGCGATCACCACTTGTTTGTTACTTTTACTGCTGCCTGTCTGATTATTTGCAGAAAAAGCCAAACACCTAAGTACACAGAGATGAAAGTGGCCCGATAATTGCGTGGTTCAATATTTTTGTTTAATTTCAATAATAAAAGCCATAAGTTCCTACACAATTTTATCCTTTGCCTCAAAGCTCAAGAACATTAGCGAATTATATTTTTTTTTGTTTTGCAAAAATTTCGTACAATTAAACGTCGATTTCAATTTAAGAAAGCAGCAGCAGCAGCAGAAGAACACCCGCTGTCTAGGCAGTCTAAGCAAAACAAATTCCGGTAGACATAAAGATATGTATTAAATTTTGTGTAAACACAAAATCCCAGCAAAGTGTAGCTAGACAACTTGAACGTAAATCAATCAATTTATGACTTTTTGAAATTGGCAAAAATACGCTTTGTTGAATTAGATAACATTTTGTGAAGAAGATTAAAATATTCCTAATGATTTATGATGTGAATACAATACACATAAATCTTTGGCACACTGTCGATACTTTTTATGAATTACTTTCGTATTGCTTTGATGCTGAAGCGACGACCATTCCAATGGCAATAGCTAGCAGCTACCTGCATATCATTTGTACGAATAGTTGGAAAAAAGTCATTTATTTGTGTCGTTTATCACACAATTAACAATTTGTTGGTCTACGTTCAATTACCTGTTCATTTAGTTGTTGCTGCTTGAAATGAAGTTGACTACGTGCTCGATTGCTGGCAGCTGTCAATCACCTGGCGAACGTTATGCAAAGATTTTCTACCGAGTTGATATTCTTTTTTTTTTTGTTCCATTCGTGCTTTGACGATTAAGTGATCTTGCTGTTATTTTTCTTAACTAACATGCACTGAAAGAATTATTTTTTTAATATTTTCAAGTGTTTTAGACTTTTTGATGTGTGAAAATCTATAATGGAAAGAAATGATCACGCAACTAACTTTTGAACAATTTTCAAATTTATTAATACTCATTTTTATAACGTTTGCAACATTTTTTCAACGTTTGCAACATTTCGCCAACGTTTGCAACATTTTTGAACTTTTTGTCAACATTTTCTGTACTAACAACCGAACGTCTTTTTTTGTTTTTCTAAAGCCTTGTGCAGTTCTGTTCTATTTAAATGAAAGCCAGAAGATATACTTCTGTGCTTGTGTTTCGAACAGTGGTGGGCACGTAGTATGCCTATCCGCCCTCATTGCCCGCACCGTTATTCGACGCACCAGCAAGTGAAAAAAAAAAATTCGCAGAATTTCAACGCAATCGAGGCACAGCGTTGACTTGAATTCAAATGAAAACAAAACACAAAGGCATAAACGACGGCGCCGCATTGTGTCTTGACAAATGTAGCAATTGTTTTTGTTTGCAGTGCAATTTGGGTTTTTTTGTGCTGTTGGTGAATTTGGAAATGACAGCGAAAAACTTTGTTTGTTGTTGCTTGATGTTGTTGTTTAGCCCTTTTGTTAGATTTCCATGCCCACCACTGGTTAAGAGCATAAGAAAGACATGATAAAATTCGCTTAGTTGGTTGAACACAAAAAATAAAAGTTTTTTTTAACTTCTCTATATAATTTCTAACTTTCAAAACATCCCTAAAAGCCATCTTATTGACGCTTCTTAATTTCGACCTTCACTGCATTATCTCCGCCCTACTGTAAAAGTTTCTTCAGTATAATGCAACTGGGCTTATGCCTCGGAACCCAATTAGTACGAAATGGATTTTATGACTCTTTTTTTTTAAGAGATGCTTTCCCATTGTGTGCTATTTTGAAAACTCCTCAGTTCTATTTATTCACGACTTTCATTTACTTTTTCTTTGCAAAAATATTTAATATTCGAACATTTGTAGCTCCTTGGAATGTTAATTATACATTTTCAGTTTTGATCATTTACTCGAAAAGAATAACCTAAATTGATAAATTATAAATTTGTTATTTTTTTCACCAGTTTTACCCCCATTTTTCATGGTTTTTAAATAATTTATTTAAACTTGAAATAAATAATTTTGTGGTTTCATATGCATTTTGAATTTCATGGAAAACTTGCACTGTTAACGTCATAATACTTACTTTGAGAAAAGAATTTCTGCCTACTTAATGGAAATTATCACCGTTTTGTCGTTTCATTCTAACGATCCTTTGAAATTTTTAAATAACAAATTCTAAGATTATCGTCTAGCAACATTAGATATTTAAAAAACTATTACCACCACCTAAGCGGATATTTGCTAGACCATCCGTACCATCGACCGTTTTATCTTGGATTCTTCGTTTGATAAAAGTAATAAGCGTATTCCTCTAAGCGCGAAATCACCTTGTCCGAATCCTCACTTCGTTTCTACGTTTGGCTCGGAGAGATCCTTGCCAATTCTTACCGCGCTGGTGGTGTTGGTTAGCGTCATGCTGCAAAGTTGGATGAGCTTTGCAGGGATGCCGAATCCAGACATAGCGGCGTATAAGCGATCCCTGATCGTACTATCGAGTGCAGTTTTAAAGTCGACGAATAGGTAGTGAGTGTCGATCTGCTTTTCTCGGGTCTTTTTCTGGAGTTGGAGTAGTGTGAATATCTGTTCAACGGGGGACTTGCTAGATCTAAAGCCTTACTGATAAGGTCCAATCAGTTTTTTGACGATGGGCTTCAATTTTTCACACAGTACGTTTGACAGAACCTTATAGGCGATACTAAGCAAGCTTATCTTGTGGATTGGGCAGAGCACGCTGAGCTCATGCTTTCATCCGACCATATTCTGCTGCCTAGGAGCATACGTTTACGTTTTGCTTCGCCTCCTGTTTTGAATAGCTCTGCCGGCAGACCATCTGCACCCGCGGCTTTGTTGTTCTTCAGCCAGGCCAAATGCTCTCAAAACTTCGTCATGATCGGGCGGTGGAAAATCAACACCGTCATCAGCAACCGGGTTGTTTGCATCACCTTCTCTTTCGGCGGAATTATTATCGTCATCACCAGTCAGTAGGTTCGAGAAGGGATTCTTCCTTATAGACAGTATGCAACTATGGAAAAAAGAAAAAATTCTATGAATCACGCTTTTAATATATTTTAAAAATCGTAATGTTCAATTTATATGCAATTTACAAAAGAAATTTCATATCGGCGGCAAATTGTTTCGACAAACGGCAAGACTGATTCACTTTCCGACTTTTCGAGGCTGCTCTCTCATCAAATTTACCTCGAATATTTCGAGGCTTGAGTAAACTTTGCTCCGTACAAGGTTCGAGGTTCGAAAATATTCTCAGTTTATACACTTTTCGCTTCGAATTCGCATATAGAGAAATAGCCTCAGTATTTTTTAAACCACAGATGATATCGATATTTTCAATGTAATTGATACTTTGTATTTTCATTCCATTGATATTTGTTTTGCTACCTAAATTGCACTATCCTTACGACTATTCGGTATCACTGTATTTTAAATCATATACTATATGGAAAATTCTACGCCCATAAATTTTTAGTGCCGGAAATAGTAATATGAACTAATTTCTGATTAATATCTGAAGAAATTTGAGGGAAATAATCTTTTCTTTTCAGTGCCATTAAGTACTATTAGTTTAATTTCTCAGTGTAGATTAAAAAATAAATAAAAAATGGCACGTTTTTACTGTCAATTTTTGTTGTAAAATGTATACAGCTCAATTTCTGATATTGCTTTGTCTCTTAATTGTTGTAAGAACTATCAGCCCATTTGTTGTTGTTTTTTCCCTATCATTGTTGTTGTTGTAAAGTTTTATATTTGATATTCTCAAGTATTTTTCAAGATCGATTGCAAAAAAAATTGTTTCGTGTTCAATTTAACATCTACGCTTTATACATTTTTACTGAAATTATTTGAGGTGCAATTTTCTCGAACCTGCATTACCTACCTACTTTAAGTATCAAGTAATTATTGG
Organism: Tricholauxania praeusta; assembly: GCA_949775025.1. NCBI lineage: Eukaryota > Metazoa > Arthropoda > Insecta > Diptera > Lauxaniidae > Tricholauxania > Tricholauxania praeusta. The sequence goes on along the minus strand of OX459030.1, from coordinate 42,013,844 downwards.
TACTTAAAGTTTTTAGCATTTCAGCTTGTCAATCAATTGCGAATGTTCTAGACAACTGAAGTCGAAAAAAATCAATTGAGTAAATACGTTCTACCCATAATTATTTGATTATCCGAGACAATTATTGCAATAAGTGTAACGATTTATATCGCATTACCAGCAATTACGTTATTCTGTACTTGGGGTTCATTATTTTTGTATGGAAACAAATAATATGTATCTACTTGAAATATTCACAAAATACAAAAAATAAAATTTAGTGATATTTCATTTAATGTTAAACAGTAAATTAAGGTTTCGACACGGCAGTTTCAAATGGCATCTGGCCTGAGGATTTGGTGCTAAGATATTGTGCCGATATTCCGAGATAATAAATTCCCCTGTTCTAATTTTCATAAAGATACTTTTTCACAAGATGGTTATAATGAAGACAAATGTCTCTCAAACCGAGAGTCTATATAACGCTGAATATATGTATCACGACGGAAGTGAGTACATGTTATTTAAAATTTGAGAAAAGACAACACTGACGTATACGCGCCAAATCTGACATTTCTTTCGTTGAGTTTACAATTTTTAATGATGCACATGGTCAGAAGGTTTTGCCGTTTGAGTGATATTTCAGTTTTTTCCAGAGAAATTAAAACTTTGTATCGGACAAAAAATTAAATTAAGTCCAGAACATTTTCATGAGACGATTTTTTGAAACTTTTAAACTAATAAGCTCAATCGTCAAGTGACTTATTGTGAAATAAAGGCATTATTTTCACTTCAATAAATTCAATACTGCCTGAACATTTGACCGAAAAAGAGACTTTTTCGAGCTTGATACCGCATGATATGATTCCGATACCGTCCCTTTAATTGGAATTCCATTCCAGCATCCCTCGTATTAATGTAGCTACATATTATAATTGACAGTCTCGATCAAACACGTAAGCTCTGGTACTAAGGCCTGATTTCACAGTCAGTACTTTATTCAAAGTTTTTACTTGACACTGATTTCGACTTTACAGTGTGCCCAGAATTGGGACGGGGTCGGGAAAGCGGCAACGATTACCAAAAAAAAAATCAGTCGGAAAATCGTTTGAATGAACACAATTGCGGTTGACGACTGCTTTTCACGACTGATTTCTTGTGAGAGAATCGTATGCAAAAAGAGAGTGACCAATTTTAATATATTAGACTGATCCGACGTGAAAATAGAATTAATTCTAAAGCGACGGGTACCCGTCGGAAGGTTATCAGTCTTACTCCGCAATTCTGTTTAATTTCACATGATCAACTATGTTATAATTTTTGACAGCGTGTAATCGTCGCCGCTTTCCCGACCTCGTCCCAATTCTGGGCAAAGCATAAGGCATTAGATGTCAGCACGAGTGCACTTGAAACGACCATCAAGCCACTCGCCACGATTGTGAGTTCATCAAGCACTTGTGCACGAAAACCACAAATGAAATCAAAACAAAACGAAACACCAAGCAAGAGAGGTGAGTGCTGCACTCGCAAATAAAATTTTCTACTATTTTAAGCGCTCGTTGTTTATTGCATTCGGCACCGAGTTCGCAATTCTTTTAGGTGTAATAGGAAGTTCAAAGCAAAAAAAATAAAAACTTCGCCCATTCGATACGTTACCGTACCCAATTTAAAAAAAAAATTACATTTTAATGGAATACCTACCAATTCCAACACAAAACAATATAAAAATTTAATCAACAAAAATAAAAGTAAAACTAAAATTTCTAAACTTTAATCTGACAAGCAACAGCAACTACTCTCCTCTGCTGGCTGTCACTTTAACTGACGTAACATTTACGAGTAGAAAGTTCAAGAGGAAATGATGAAAAGGAACCAAAAAACAAAAATAAACTTTTCATGTACACACTTATGGCAAGTATTTAGATTAAGTTAGAACGCCCGATAAGTGCGATAACATTTCAAGGTAAAAGATGTCGATGAGAAATACTTTGTACTAATTGCTGTTGTCAATACCTATGTATGCATATTAAAAATAACAGCAACAAATAAATGAAAGAAATTTTCAAATATTACGGCATGTGGCAAACATGATTAAATATTTCGAAAAAAATAAAAAAAATTTTCATGTATAAATACATGTTCCCGAACTAAAAAACTTAATCAAATGACAGCATTAAAATAAGCGAATTCAGTTCTCTTCCAAAAAAAATTGTAGTTACAGTAGAGATCGATTAAATTCCGGCAAGAATTTCCTCCAACGTTTTTAGTTTCCAAAATACAGAGGTGTAAAGCTTAGAACTTTGATTTCATTTGTAAATTGAGAATTGTAATGAGTGATACAAATAGATGTTTCCATGTCTCTAGCAAAAAAAATATTTTGTTGTTGAAAAAACTTATTTTTAATAATTTTTTAATTAAACTTATATGAAAGTTTAATTTATTAGCTTTCAGAATATTAAGATGGATGGCACTAGGTTTTACGACTTGTTGAATGGCGCTGCCTGGATACTGCACTGTTGTATCCGCTAAACTTTGCGTTGTCGGTTGTATTATACTATAGATCCTACTCCACCTTCCCACCAGAATATCATGTCGATATACGCAACACTCACGTTGCAATAGAACAAAAAGTCTCAGTTTCGTCGTAGCCGAGCATTGAAATATTTTTTATAAAACACAAAAAAAAAATATTTCAATATTAGACTGCGCTAAGTACTGTCCCAGAAAAAACTTGCACTTTTATTTTTTAAGATTATACTCTACCTGATAATCTTATAGGTCTAAAAAGACAAAATATTTATTCCATATAAAGTGACGTTTGATATGATGTATAACACTTGAAGATAGCACTTCTAACGACAAAGATGTCTAGCAAGCAAGAAAAAGTCCGCGAACTGATTTTGTCCACATACCTGCAAAATCCAGGGTTAAAATATTCAGCTATAGCAAAAATAGTTGGTGCATCAGAAAGAACTGTCAAAACGGTTATTTCTAATTATAAGAAGGGTCAACCTGTTTCACGAAAAAAGGGTTCAGGCAGAAAACCAGAATTTTCTAACCCAAAGGTAGCGGCGAAGGTGAAGCGCCTTTTTAGGCAGAATCCCAACACGTCAGTGCGATATATGGCGGCTAGAGAAGGTACCTGATTAAATTTGACTGCTGTGTTATGGACGACGAAACTTACGTTAAAGCAGATTTTAAGCAGCTACCTGGGCACGAATATTATACATCACCGAAGAAAGGGAATGTGCGTAGTTAATTCAAAGAAAAAAAAATTTCGAAATTTCCGAAGCAATATATGGTTTGGCAGGCCATATGCACCTGTGGCCTCAGAAGCAGCTTCTTTGTTACGCAAGGCACAATCAATTCCAAAGTTTATATAGACGAGTGCCTCGAAAAACGTCTTCTACCATTTATTCGTGCACATGGGGGTACCGTGATATTCTGGCCAGATTTAGCAACCTCTCTTTACTCTAAAGCTACGATGGAATGGTATGCAAGTAAAAAGATCGATTTTGTACCAAAAATAGCAAATCCGCCTAACTGCCCAGAGCTTCGCCCAATTGAAAGATATTGGGCTCTAATGAAAAGAGATCTTCGAAAGAGTGGCAGGACTGCAAAAAATTTTCAAGACTTCAGACTTAAGTGAAAAAGATCGTTCCGTACTGTCGATAAAACACCTGTACAAAATGTAATAAAGGGCCTTAAGAACAACGTTAGAAATTTTTATGAAAACAAAAAATTGTTAATTATGTTTTTAGTTATTTATATTCTTAACACTAGCCATTATTAATAAAAAAAGAAAACAGACCAAAAAATTGCTCGGTATTTTTTTATAACTAAAAAACAAAGTGCAAGTTTTTTCTGGGACAGTCCTTATATACGGGTCAGTCGCGGCGCTTTTATGTCTGAAATTATGCTAAATGTCATACAATTTTCTACGGAATGAGGAGACAAAACACCCTATATTTACTAACCTACATAGTTGGGATTTTCCTGCTTGAAAAACAATAAGTTCATAACTTACAAATTTGTAGTTTTTTCATCAAAATTGGATGATTAAATACCATGACAGAGCCAATGTACAATGGCACATTTTGAAGTTTTATTGCTGACAAAAGAAAAAGAAAATAAAATGCGAAATCAATTGTTAACCAAATTCAATATCGCAAAGATTGATTATCTCTTATCTAAAAACAAAAGTTTTCTCTCACGTTCAATTATTATCTAATTCTCTCTCTCTCTCGCTCTTTTTTAACGCATACTTTATACAACATGTGTTGTTGTTGCCAAGTTATTGCTTTCATTGTTATATTGCTAACAAATCGGACACGTGCACAGCCAAAGGTGGATGTGAGAAAATACATAGAGTACAAAAAAAAAAAAAAAAAAAAAACAAAAAAGTTAAAAAGGTAATAAAACTGAAAAAACAGTAGATAAAAATAAAACAAAAACAGAAAACATTGCTCGTAAATGCGCCATATTCAGTTAACAAAGTCTAGACACATCGTTGGTCTTGTTGCTGTTGTTGCTATTGTTGCTGTTGTTGCTACATTAGTTTTAGTTTTAATTTTTATCTTTTTGCGAAAAATGTAAACAATAGTATTTCATAAATATTTAACTTGTTATTTGTTGCGGCTCTCCTTCGTCACCGCTTTTCGTGCGATCTTCTTGTTTTTCTCCATTTAAGCAAATGAAGCGTAAAAGTGGCGCCAAAGCTTGACGAAAACAACCTCGGTTCGACAGAGTATTTTTGTGAATGAAAACTATGCGATAATTAAATTTGAATAATACGAATCTGAAGGTTCAACAAGCGGCGGGGAGAAGTGCACGAAACATTAGAGATAGAGTTGAAATAAACAAATAAACGCAGCAAAATGGAACTGGGTTAAAAAAATAGTGGAAATGTTTTGTTTCTATCTCAATATCGGTTGACTCAACATTGTGAACTCACTAAGAAACTTCAGTTAAAAATAACTTTCGAAAGGTTAGGATATGCATTTGAAAAAATTTTTTAAATAAAATTTACTACAACAATGTTGTTGGTGTGAATTTTTTCTGTTTTGGACGCAAAGTTCAAATTCACACATGTTCGATTCTTTCTGAATGGCGCCCAAATACGAGCCGTAACCGAAAAAATAAAGTTCGCTGAAGGAGTTGAAAGCTATTCCTCAATCAAATGTATAATGATAGGGTCTACTTTGAAGGCAACAAAATACATTTTGATCAATGAATAATTTTGTTTCGTTTTATTAAACAAATGTGGATACTGCAAGTAAATTATGGTCCAGTTATATCAAAAAAATTATTCGTTGCCGATAAATTGACCTACATCATTTATTGTTTTCAGCATGCTCAGCAAAGTATTCCAAGTTCTTATTCCACAACACTGTTGTTCACTTCTCGCTAATCTGCATCGATTTGCTCGTTCTTTATTGTTTTGCTTTTGTATCACGCATAATTTATTTGTGTAATTTTTAAAAAATTCCAGGCCTTTTCGTCACAATATTATTGTTTGCTCAATATAAATATGTACTTAAGCTTATCGCAATATATTTCATAAATAATTTTGATAGAAAACACAGATTTTTAATTAAAAATTCTAAACTTTTTATTGGTTCATGTATGGTATATCATATCGGGTAAATTTCCTCCACGACACGGCTTTGCTGGCACTGAAGCACTCTTTTGTCGAAACTTTTCATGAGTGTTTTGCGCAAATGTGGCTGAATTTCATTGATCGATCTATATTTTTCCTCCTGCAAGGTGTGGCTGATTGTAGGCTTGTTGGCATAAACTTTAAACTTAAAAAAAAATCCCAACGAAATAACTTCACCGGCATTAAATCGCGTGATCTCTGGGCGACCAATTCTGATTATCAAAACGGATAATTACACGACCAGGTAATGACTCTTGAAGTCGAGCTCTATGTCTTGCTCAAACCACATGGATTATCACGTCGCGATAGCAAAGATTTGGTCCTGTTCGAGTTGGCGACGACTATCGCATTCGAATGAACCACGAGCTGTATGAGCTCTACGCCGACATTGACATAGTTAAGCGTATAACAATACAGCGACTACGCTGGCTGGGTCATGTCCATCGTATGGATAAAGAAGCTCCAGCGAAAAAGGTATTCGAAGGGAAGGTCCCCGGTCAACGACGAAGAGGGAGACCATGCCTCCGGTGGATAGACCAAGCTGAGGAAGCCCTAACCGCGCTTGGCATTAACGATTGGAGAAGGCGCGCGCAAAACAGGCGCCTGGCGAGGGCTAATGAGGTCGGCCGTAACCTGACAACGGGTTGTTATGGCCATCTAAGTAAGTAAGTAAGATAGCAAAGATTAAATGTTATGTGCCCAGAATTAGGCTTCACTTCTTGAGTCAATTGAACTTTATAAGCCTGACCACTGTGCCGAATTGAAGGTCCCCTACCCTCAGTAACGCTCTTATAAACTGTTTCGATGTTTTCTGTTGAGCGACTTGTTGAAGAACGGCTATAGTGTCTTAGATCACAAAGTGTTCAAGTCTCCGTGAATTTTATAGTTAATCTCTTCTCAGTTGATGAGTTAAATCACTATTCCGATCATATTTTGTACGAAAACGTAGTTGCGAACTGCAGTTTCCAAACCTTCACTATTTTCAAAATAGTGCACAACAATGAAAACGCATTGTTCTTTCGTATAGCGAAAGAGAAACCCTGATTTGTCAGATGTCTTTTAATTTCAACAACAGCTTACCGCACAAATTGCGCGAAATTGAAATCTTTCGTGAATTTTGGGACACCTTTTAGAAATGTGTGCATACTGCTGTGACCGACTACTTAATTAGAAATGTCTCTGCGTTAACGACTCTCTTTTTTTTTTTTTTGTCGCTATCCAAAATATGTTTTGTTATTTATTTATGATATTTTACACTCAAAAACTTATTCTATATCTGCGCAGTCAATAAATGTCCCGTTTTTGTTTTTGTCAAGAAATTTTAAGAAATCGCAAAATGTTGAAAAGTCAATTAAAATCCAAAATATAACACTTTCTTTGCAATTGCGTTATTTCATATCCACCAGGAAAGATTTTAACATTGGAGCTAAACACTAATGTATTTCTTATTAAAAAGACAATTTTGACTGAGCAAAAATGTAAGTCTTAAAGTGCAAAAAATCAATGCAATGCAATGCAATTTTAGGACAGTGAGAAAAAAAAAACACGCATTCATATCAGTTAGCTAGAAACTTATAAATTGATTTATTTCCAAAGTAGTTTTTTCGGATAGTTTCGGATTTGAGCTTAGCTTTTGTATCCATAACTTTTTTTGTCGTGTAAATCAAAGATGCCCACACGTAGCTCGTTTAGATCTTCTAGCTCTTATAAAAATATCGAGCCCTGTCCGAAATTCGAGCTAAATCATTTGAGTTCGCAATTATCGCATGCTTTTTGTTTGTGTAATTTTTTCTTCAACACATCTGCTCGTTCAGATCTTGCCGACAATCAACTTAAATAATTTCTGTTCGCTGTAGTCGCATGCTATTTGTTTGTGTAATTTTGTTTTCAAAACGCTTGCTCCTTCAGCTTTTTGGCTTTTTTGTTACTCCAATTAATGTGTAACCAGCTCCCAAATCAAATTTTGTGTGCATCTCTAGTGTAAATATTTTTTTTTTCTGAAAATTTAATTGTTTTATGCACAGTGTTCTTTTCCTATTTTCAATTTTGTCCACACTAATTTCAGTCAACATTAGATATGATGCTTCAATTTTTTTTTTGACATCAATTTAACCTTAGATAACCTATATTTATCAATGGAAATGATTAATGAAATGCTGGTTTTTCTTGGTCAATTTGGCAAGAATGTTGCTGAAGGCTAAGTAACTTAGATTATCACATTAAAACTGAATATAATTTTATTAAGACACATTTTTTTTAATTGCGGCAAACGAATTTCTAAAAAATTAATTAGCAATATCATTTCTCGTAGCGTCGTCGCACATCATTAAAATGCATCTTAAATTAATCATAAAAATTGCGGTAGGCAAAACATTGCCGCTAGCAATAAAACAGCGACAATGACAGCAACAACGATAGCAATAACAACAATAAGTGTTAATAAAAATCGTCTTTTATTTTTGTTTTTTTTGAATGCGACCAGAAGAACAGTGAAAGAGACGACGACGACGACGTCGATTGCTGCGACTATGATAATGCAAATGACAATGATGGGTCATTGTCTGGTCATTGGCCGGCACTAACTGACTGACTGACTGACTGCACTGACAATAACAACGGCAACGACAACATCACTAGCACCAATACGAGCACGAACAACATTTGAAGGAACCACAACAGTTTACGCATTGCGTCGTTCATTTTGCTGTCAATGTTGCTGCTGGTGCTGCTGTTAATGTTATTGCTGTTGCTGTCATAGCTATCAATATTACTATTATTGTTACTGGTGTCGTTGCTGTTGTTGATATTTCCACGATCAAGTTTTTACCATTTGTCGGTCTGTCTATCATTTTCATATTTATTCAGTTTTTCTGGTTTTTCTTTTATGTTCTTTGTTGACAACAGCAGTTGTTTTTTGCTCTTTTTGCTGTTGTTGCCCATTTGTACGCATGCGTGAAGGTCCAAGACCAAGACAGCTTTTGTTGACTCTAACTGAATTCTTTAAAAAGATTTTTGCGCATTCAGATAAAAAATTGCAGCGTTTTTTTAAAGAAAATATCAAAGTAAAATTTTTGAAAATTTTTTCTCAAAAGTTTTCAACTCAAATCGTTGTACAGTGCGGCCGAAGTCGCATTTTGCGGTCAAAATTCGAAAAAAAAAGTTTCTAGATAGGGATTTTTTATCATTGAGTTGGATAAAGGGATCCTCTAAGAAGTGAAAACCGTTCACAGTATTGTCCTGAACCCTAAGTCCTCTCTATACTTTCAGTTGGAATGTGGCCTTCGCTCAAGCACAACATTATTATAGATACAAAGGGAAAAGTTATAAACATGTGAAAGTGCTTCGAGTAAAGAAAATCCAACAAAACCAAATGGAACCTACGTCTGAAGGTTAAAAAAAAGTTAGTTAAAAATTTTTTGAATATCAATACTGTAACAGAAAATTGTAAGAAATAAAATAAAGGAAGGGCTGCTTCTATCTGCTACTAGAATTTTAATATATTTTTTCTTAATACAATGGAATATTCGATAACTGAGTTGAAATGATACATAAAAAATGAAAGAAATGCAGCGTGAATTTCGCAATTCTGACAGCAGATTCGTAATCAGCGACCTCGAAAACCCCCTAGTACGAAATTGCAAATCATTTCTTTAAAGTTTCAAATTTTTCGCATAACACGACGCCATATTTTGTCCGCCATTTTGAATTTCATAGAGAAAATTACTTAAATTTTCGCCTCATTGTGCGACGCCACAATTTGTCCGCTATTTCGAATTTCGTAATTCTGACTTCGGATTCATAATCAGCGACCCCAAAAACCCCCGAGTGTACATTTTGGAGTGAATTACTTCAATTTTGGCCGCAAAGTACGACTTCGGCAGCACTGTGCGTTGCTGAGAAATTGTTTACACTTTGAAGCTTAGTAACTCCTGGCGAGAACTTCTTAGTGTGCTGAGCTATGAAAAGTTCAGTGACAGCAGTTAGTCAGTCTGTCTTTTTTCTAAGCTGGCAACAGAATATAATAATTTGTTTTAAAAAACAAAATACTTTTCTCAGTGTATTCTGGTACCTTCTAATCAATTCCATTTTACTAAAATTCTATTCATCCGCCTTGAATAATTTTATTGCAATTTCTTTCCGTCTGCTCCGCCTTCGGAGTTGTCATGTCAATGAACGCTGAATTTATTGCTGATGTTCTCTGTCGTTGTTGTTGTCGCTGAATTTGCCGTTGCCGTTGCCGCTGCTGTCAATGCTGATTTTGGTTGCTGCTTTGCTAGCATACGCTGTCGGCCTATCAGCAGTTGGCTTTGATATGTTTGTCAATTTGACAGCTGCGCACATTTGACAACTCCACGATTGCATTTTTTGTGCGCGTTTTACATTTGATTGAGTGGCGAAATGTCTGCCGGTGTTTGCGATTTTCTATGTTGCTGATGCATGCAAGCGCGCATGTTGCATGTGCTTTGAATTAATTAATTTAACTGCCACAGTGTTGCACAAATGTTGCAGTTGTAATTCAAGTGTCGCCTGCATAAATATGCGGATTTGCGTTATTTCTAAAAAAAAGAAGCAAATAATCTTGAAAAAGAAAAAAGATGACACCTGAAATGTAGCTTTCTTTTTTTATCAATGGCACTGTTAGTAATGGAAGGTTAAATTGGTGAAAACTTGCTGAAATCTTGCCAAAGCGAATAACTATCGACAAAGTTTGAGTTTTAAAAATTTGCAGTTCGTTTTTTCCTATTCTAAAGTAATAAGTTGAAACATTTTACTAAACAGCAATCTGTGTCGCCCTCTTGTCGAAATTCGCCAAACTTTTGTTTTATGCTAGACCAAACTGTTTCTAACATTTGTGTGAAATTTCGTTCCATTGTAATAAATAATTCTCTCAGTATATCGCTCTGAAGTTTTCGCATGGGAAATGCCACGCCCTCTTGGCGTTATTCGCCAAACCGATTTCTATGCAAATAATCATAAGAACTTTGTTAGGTGCTTATTTTTTTAAATTGACAAACTATATCTTTTCATTGACAAATGATTGATCCAAAGCCCTAACGAAAGTAGCTGTAGATATATTTGCCTTTGCAATGTTTACAAAGTATTTATACCTAAATCAAATATATGGTGCACCTACCCTAATTTGAAAATAATGTATTTTTTTGTTGTTGTTTGTTTTTGGGACAATCGTAAAATGTTGCAAAAGTAAACTGTTGTACATTTGAACTACATACTCTACAGTTTAAAATGCAAAATTACAAAAACTCGGAAAGATTTTTTTTACATCCGCAATCCGAACAGCATCCGATAAAACTTTCCAATGAAAAAACGAGGACACAATTTGAAATTGTGGCAGCAACTACAACGACATAGCACCACTTAACGTCTGGTTTTTGTGGGCTGACATATTGGAACGTGCACCAAATACGAGTTACAGAGATAAAAATTTTTGTCACGACTTCGCGAGACGTGTTCTAGACATAAAATGAAGGTTTTCATTCCTTTTTGTGTTTGCTAAGTAGTTTTTTTAACATATAATTTTTTGTTAGTTCCTTAAACTATTTTGTTTTTGCCCCCATAAGTTTGTGGTTGACTTTGGTCTTCTCAATACGCATCAACCATCACATGATTTGGTAATTCACTTTGAGAACGTATAAATGCTATTGAAATGAAATTGCCAAAGTTTTCAAGTTTTTTAATTTGTTTTTGAGAAAGTTTTCAGCTATTCTCGATTAGATTTAGTCGAAATATCTTTTTGCATAATTTTGCCCTCGAATTGTTTGCCATCTTAGATACTCGTACATTGCAGAAACATTACAAATTCAAATTTACTTATGACACGGTATCATATTTTACAAGCCGACATAGCAACATGCATGCAACATTTTTCCAAGAATGACACTGACAATATTGTTGCCATGCTTTCTGCAACGTATATCATCGTTGCTTTTACTGAGAGTGTGACTGAAGTCATAATTGACTCTATAAAATTCTGTTTTTCTTTTCTTCGTTTTCCTTTCGGTTTTTTCTTATGAAAATTAATTAACTCCTCATAGTAAAGAATTTAATGCAGGAACGACCACCCGGCCAAGTTGGAATAGTCAGCGGTCAATGTTATCGCAACAACAATCGTCTATGTTATGAATTTTGTACTGTGTGTGTTGCGTGTTGCATTGAAAGTCGCTTCGCGTTTAATGCGGTTTTATTTGCAATAATGCAAAGAACGCTACAAGAAAAATTATAACTCAACGTCATTTGCCATCTTCTCTTCTTTCTGCCCTTGCGATGTATTGCTTGTCAATTGCCAGAAATAATGGAATTCAAATAAAATGTCGGCATTCTAAGCAACTCTCAGAATTTTTATGACTTCTAGTATGTTTGGGCATTAGTTATATAAGGCAGGGAGAAATACTTTGGTAGGGTGTAGTTCGATTTATCATAGCACATAGCAACATCTGTTTTTGCCTAATCTGCAAAAAAATGAATCCTACGTGCTAGAAGAGCAGTAGGAGCTTATCTCCATTGAATGAAGTATGAATAAATGACTGAAGCCTCGCTGTATCACACTAATTGCTTATCGACCCACCTAATCCCTACTCACCTCGCCACATCACTTCATCACAACTTCATTCCACCCCATTTCAGCTCGCTACACACATCACCTCAGCTGACCTTTGCTTACCATACTTTACTTCACTTCACTTCACTTTTTTTTTTTTTTTTTTTTTTTGCGGGTGAGGCAGGTGAAATGCTTTTCGTGGGACTTCCGTTGTGGTATACCCACTAAAACACCTCTCTCTTTGTCCGGGAATTGATTCCCCCACTGGGAGGCTATCTTGAGCATTACTTCAGTGGGGTTCCCTTTATTTAGGCATCCAATGCCATTAGCTGCTTTCTGAGCCTGCGGCCAGGTCTCCATCTTGTCTTCTTTGAAAAACGTCAAGGTCCCTTCTCTTTATTTGTAGTACGCTTTCGACGTATCTCGTTATCAGCATCCAGTACTCCTCGCTTCTTAGCATCGTCGGGACGATGTTTTCGACTGTTAGTGGGCCAACTTGTCCTTCTAAAGTGCTCCTTCTTTCAGCCCAGTTCCTGCAGTTGAACAACGTGTGTTCCGCATCATCAAGGTCTGCGTCACCATATATGCAGTTTGGTGACTCGGTTTTTCCCATCCTGTGCAGGTATTTTTGGAAATACCCGTGGCCAGACAGGAGCTGCGTGATGTAGTAGCCCACCTCTCCAAAACATCTATTCAGCCATATGGCTAGCTGAGGTATTAAATGTGCTGTCCAGCGCCCGTAGGTTTCATTTTGCCACCTTTCTTGCCACTTTTGTAATGTTTGGCTTCTAGCCTCTCGTTTTGTCAGTCGATTTTCGGCTTGGTTCCTCTGCTTCCATATCCTTTGCCGCTCCAAGACCAGTAGGTCAACTGGGATGGTTCCGCTTATTACAAGCACCGCAGCTAGTGAAACAGTGCGGTATGCTGAGTCTACCCTTAAAGCTGCCGTTCTTTGTACTGAACTCAGCACTTTCCGGTATTGCTCCTTTTTCACTGCGTCCGCCCATACCTCGCAACCATACAGCAAGGCCGCCTGAGTTGTTGCCATAAGGAGTTTGCGTTTGCTTGCTATTGGTCCACCTGTGTTTGCCATTAATCTTGACAGTGATCTTGTGGCTTGTGCTGCTTTTGTAGTCGCGTGCTGTATCTGCGCCCAATAAGTCAGCCTGGAATCCAGCCGAACTCCCAGATATTTTACCGCCTTTTTCGTTTGAAAAGTCTCTGAGATCGTGTTTATCGGTATCTCTAACGGTATATGCTTCTTTGTAAGAATGAGTAGCTCCGTCTTTTCAGATGCCAGCTTGAGCCCGTGATTTGCCATCCACGCCTGCGTTCGTATCATGACCTGGTTCAGCTTCCGTTGAGCGTCTTCGATGTTTCTCGCTGTGATAACTGCTGCGATGGCGTCCGCGTAGCCGACCAGATAGGTGTCGTCCGGCATCTCAATGCGAAGTACTTCGTCGTAGCAAACGTTCCAAAGGTCTGGGCCAAGGATGGAGCCTTGCGCCGCACCTGATGATATTTCCATACGACGAGGGCCACTGCTGGTGTCGTAAATTAGCGTTCTGTTATGTAAGTAACTACTTATCAGCCTTCTTTGATATTCTGGAATCCGGAATTTGTTTTCAAGGTCGTCGATCATATCTACCCACCTAGCACTGTTGAATGCGTTTTTAACATCTTATGTTGCCAGTAATACTATTTTCCTGCTGAAATGGCTCTGCGCAGATTGTACACTTTTTATTACGTCGGTTATAGCATCGACTGTAGACCTTCCTGGGCGGAATCCGTACTGTTTGTTTGAAAGACCACCAGAGTTTACTATCGCCTCGGAAAGCCGCGGCTTTATCAGCTTTTCCAATAGTTTTCCCGCTGTGTCCAACATACAAAGTGGGCGGTATGAAGATGGTGCCTCTGGGTCGCCTTTGCCCTTGCCAATAAGAACCAGGTATTGTGTTTTCCAAACTTCTGGAAAAAGTCCATCCGTCAAACAAGCATTATACACTCTAAGAAGCAACTGAGGTCGTTCTCTTGCGAGAATCTGGATTATCTCGGCTGGAATCCCGTCCGGACCCGGTGCCTTTTGGTTCTTCATCGTGCTGGCTGCCTTGGTAAGCTCTTCCTCAGTGAACAGTTCTAATGGGCTGTCATTTGGTTTCCTATTTCTTTCAGTAGGTCTAACTTAGTGTGTTGGGAACAGCATGTTTACGATGTTTTCTATTTTGTCTTCTGGCAAATTTGCCATTGGGGGTTTACCACCAAGTTTCTTCGTGACTAGTTTGTAACCAAGGCCCCATGGATCATTATTGATGTCGCTACGAAGTTCCTCCCATTTTTCCTTTTTACTTGCGAGTATCGCAGTTTTGAGCAGTTTTTTGGCTTCCTTGTAGTCCTGGGCTTCTACAGCTGCGTTGCCATGTCTCCTTGCTCTTGTGTATCTTCTTCGGCTACGGATGCATAATGTTCTAAGGCAGCTTATTTCATCCGTCCACCAATAGGCGTTTCACACGTTTCTTTAAAAAGTTAAGTTTCGAATTAATCGCCATCGCCATTTTGGAAAAATGCGGTTTTTATTGAAAATTTTGAAGTAAAATGACTTGTTGAAAACGAAATTTATCGTCCAAAATAAATACTTTTGTTCAAAATTATAGTATTTATTGGAAATGTTAAGACCGTGATAGATAGGTCAGTCTTGTAGAGGGGATTTTTGATAAAATCGATGTGCTTTTATCTCCTCTACAACATTGGTCTTGTTATATTTTTCTATTTGTGGCTTACTTTTCGTGTTATTGAGCGAAATTTTTTTTTTCGGCCTCTCACAAACATCTTGGATCATTCTACTACTCGAAAGGAATAATTTAAAATAGAAATCAAGCGGGCGGACATATTAATGTCATTTACAACGCTCTGCCTCCCGGACTATTTGTCTGTGCTGATGCCATTGAACAACAGTAACATCATCATCACCATCAACATAATCACGAGCCAACACCAATTCGAACACATAATGATGACAATGTGTTACCATTGTTGTCGTTTTTGATGCTGCAGATGTTGCTGCTACTGCTGCTGCTGCAATTGTTGGAAATAATGTTGGCAACAGCCGCACATGAAACAATTCACGCACATGCAAACAAACTAGGTTGTTTGTTTGCTTGTGTTGTGTGCAGTGATGTAAAGTAGGCCAAAAGGAAATACACACACACACGTATGCTTCGCTACACTCACACTTGCGTTTCACTCAAATGACTCAATGTTTACACAACCCAAATCAGTCGCTGAGCATATCCTTTTTGTAATTTTACGTATGATGGTGATTGTAAGTGTCAGCAGTGTGCGTTTGCATGTAAATATAGTGACAAGTTTGCATTAGTATGTGGGTCAAAACTGTCACGACAACAACTGCCATCAATACTGCTCGTACATACTCGTATTATTACTAAACCGAACTAATACCAATGGAATTATTGACAATAGATGTGGTTCTATTAAATAGTTGTAATTAAATTCTCTTGGGTTTTAGTACTTTCAAAGTTTATTCTGGATTCTGAACCAAGTTGAAATTCGGTGACAAACTACAAAAATCTTAATTTATGAAATATATTTTATTGCGGGAAATATTGTTTCACGTCCTAAATACTTGTCCAGTTGCTAAAAAAATTTCAGAAATCGAAAAAAAATGTTTACGTCTCTAAACTGATCCCATTATCTTACTATGATTATATCAAGTTCACGCTACTATTTTAAGTTATTCATACTCAAAGAAAATATTTTGAAAATATTTAATACTTTAAGAGAAAACATTAAAAAAATGGAGATGTGCCCTTTTGCAGGGACCATCTGGACATGTGCCTGTTTGTTAAAACCTTTAATAGATATGTGCCTGTTTGTTAAACCCTTTGATGGACATGTGCCTTTTTGCTAAACCCTTTTAGGGACATGTACCTTGTAGAATTAATTAATGGAACAGATTCCATACTATGATCTTACGATGGTTTTTTTTTGGCTTCAAAATTTATTTCGTATACATTTCTCTCCATTTTGTATTCAGAACAACAATAAAATTGATAATGTATATAGCTTATTATATATAAAACGCACGAGAACGCTGAACTAAGTATGTAACACAAGGCAATGACAAGTAACAGACTGGCATTAGTTTTACTTAGATGCGTTCCACTCAAAAACGTAATACGAGTACAAATCAGTAATTATAGTTTGTCTAAATACTCCTACATTTATACTATGTATGTGCCGCTTTGAACTTCCATTGTTGAATACAATCTTTTTAAATGATATACGAGCCCTTTTGAAAATCCACACTCAATATACAATCGCTGGACATGTGCCTTTTTGCAGGAAAGCCTTGACTTTGCTATCAAAAAAGTATGTTTTTCGTATAGTTTTTTGAAGTGCCTGAGATTAAAATTACTTGAAGCTTAGTATAATGAACACGATTCCATCAAAAAACTCAAAACAACCGAAAATGGAAGGTGACACACGCAATCGCATAGAAAGTAAATTTAAATTCTACTTTTTCGCGAAACTTTGTTGTCATATCGAATTCTTAAACATTTCCTCACTTACATTGGCCCTCGACTATTACTTCGAGTGTGACTGATTGAAAAAATAATTATTACTTTTTATAACAACATGAAAGCCATTTTCAATAAATATTATTGTAAATATAAATGTTTATTTTACAAAATTGGTTTCGCTTCGTTAAAAGTTTTCATACGATGATGATGTATCAATTTTCTTCAGACCATCTGTGCCAGCAAAAACGCTTCACTTCGATGGATTTTTAATTATTTGCATAGCAATTATTGCAAACGTAGTGCATTCCATCTAATTTTAATGGAGATAAATTATTTATTTATTTATGTTTTCAGTTTGCTGCAAATTTTAAACTTTTTTCTTAGCATTGTACTCAACTATTTTTTCTATTGCTGCTATTGATCATGCACATCAAATTGGTCGTACACTCAGCGAAAAAATTACTGATTTTATGTAAAATTTATTAAATTTGAAGGTTTTTACGATTGAAATAAAATTAAAAAATGTTAATTTAAAGTTGTTTGTGTTAAAAATAAAGAGAAAAAATGTTATTTTTACTATTTTCAACTTGAAAATTTGCGAACATAAAATTTCATGAGTGTAACTGTGTTAATTAAATTTGGTCATCTTTTGTATGCAATTTACTTCCTGGTAATACATCTTAGTGAAGCAGCGCAACAAAACATGTTGCTTTTATTGAAACTACGACGTTGATGTTCCGTTCAACTCCTCAATATTAATTTTTCACACTTGGAACGAACAATGCGTTCATGTGACCGATCGGCCGACATCATTTGTCATCACTGTCTGTTGTGCTGCTGCGCAGCCTTTTGACGTGTTGCTTTTGCTTGTCAGTAACAGCAGCAGCAGCAGCAGCAGCAGAAAGTTAGACAGACAATTGGGCGACTGCACGGTGCGAAAACGTTTGCTTCTTCTTCAGTGTTGGTTGGTTGGATTGATGTTACTATGAAACCACTTATATTGTGTTCTCTTTTGCTCTCTTTCTATTTTTGCTGCATCTCTAATGACCAGACATTTCAATGAATGCAGTATGATTGGCATGAGCTGCTTTGCTAGCACATTTTCCCCTGCGTCTCATCCAGCGAGCGTTAGACCAACAGGCAAAACAAAACAAATCTTTGTCGGCAACGACAGCTTTGTTGTGGGTTTCTTTGTGCGCGATCAGCATGCATGGCAGCAGTAAAGCCCAAACACCGATCACTGATCACAGCGTACAGTTCAGTCTATGTAATGTTGTGCACTTGACTGATGTAAAGTACACGCATGGTTTATTTTTTAATTACAATCTCTAGCTTTGAATCTGACGGCTTATGAATTTGGCTGTGTGATGTCGTCAAATTCCAAAATCGATTTTTTTTACCCTACGCTGCGTGCGTTTATCCGTTTGAAGGGGTGTGGCAAGCATGGAACTATTTGTGATAATGCAATTAAATTGTAAACATTCATATACACGAAATGCTAAAAACAAGCATAGGACAAAAAGTTGGCACATTTTGATAAAAAGAAGGCGTGGCATAAAATTCCACACAAGGACAAGGACTCGTTTGGACAAACGCTAAATAAATGGTTTGCCTATTTTGAGAAGTGAGCGTTGTACTAAATTTTATTTAAATAAATGTTGCCAAATTCAATATGAGAACGTTTGGTGATACTTGACATGGCCAAAACGAAAACCCTCTTAAAATAAATTTAAGACCTACGTGCACTGCTACTGTTTAGGTGGTGGTGCCTTAGCTTCAAAAAGTAGACAGTAGAGTAAGTAGGCATGAGATATAGCAAGTCCTGATAATGTGCTTGTCAGTATGATAGATATTTCCAGTTGAAATGGATTGGACCAGTCCGGCTTTATTAATTCCAACCATTTCTTATTCAGTAGTTTTCTTGGTTACCCAGCATTGGTTATCGTTCCAAATTTTATAATATTCATTTTAACCCACTAATTTGTTTTAATCTTTGTCGATATGTTGTTAGAAACTAATTTTGTCAGCGTTCACTTAAGAATCCCACACATTTTGATAGTTGCTGAGCATTTTCGCGCTAATTGTTTGTTAAAAATTTCCACTTACACACACTCTTTCACCATGTAGTTGTCAAAATACCAGGGAAGGATTTCTATCTAGTCGACATGAAAAAGGAAAATATTTATCTGTAACAGTTTATAGTTATACCTAATTGTACTGCTCCACAGCAAAACACTTTGACAATAACTTTATTTGAATCGGTATTAAAAATAGAATTTAGCTACGGCAGCTTTTATCCTTCTTAGCTATTCAGAAGCTTGTCATCAAGTCAAAAGCTCATTGAAATAATTCCTACAGACATAAATGTTGGGAAATTTCCTAGTTATCCTAATATTTTTGTTTTTCTTAACCCATTAACGCCGGCTCCTTTATTCGTGGACATGGAGGGTTGAAACTTCGAGGAGGATGTCTTAGGGACACTCGTATTCCGCGCACAAAAAATTAGCCTCCTATCCCTACTCACAACTCATGTAGGGGGTGGTTCGTTTTCGCACCCGTCGGCGTTAGTGAGTACATTTTTACTAGTGGTAAGAGTGGTTATGAAATATGTGGATTATAAAAGAAATTAATGGATCAAGTCAAAGTTTATATTAGATTTATTTAAAAAGTAGATAATAAATGCATGTCGGAACATATTAATTCAGAGTTTTCGACAAAATATACAAAAAAAGTTATGAAAATGCGCTAGAAAGCACGTTATATCTAGTTCCCGACATGTTATGCCACTTTGCTCTTGGCACAATAGTAGATGGTGTGGAAAGCACAGTGGCAACAGCGGAAGCATTTCGTCTTCTTTTCACTGTTGTGGTCAATGTTATCCACTCCCAATTGTTTTTGAGAGAGTGTGTCTTAAGTTTTGGGACCATGATGATGTGCCACTACCTCACTTTGCGCCATGGAGTCAGTCACTATGTTGTGGAATTCGAATTGGCCCATCTGCCTGAATTCCTTTTTGGAGCTATCCCTGTTAGACGTTGCGTTTTTGCGCTGGTAGTTGTGGATGGAAATATGTAGCTTCCAAGCATTGACCATGGCAGCATCGAGACCATTTGTTATCAATGGCCAATACTATTTTTAACCACGAAGAGAAATCCGGTGATTGTTCATCAAGACCAACGCCTCGCATTCGTTTGCTGTATTGTTGAATGATGTGTGGCTCCTCTACCATTACTATCTAACGTTGATTTCTTTCATAACTCCACACGCAATGTTTTGGTTTGAATTGCAGATAATTGGACAACACAATTACGGGCTGCAATTAAGTAAATAAACCAATCAATGTCGTTCCAATGAATTGCTGACCAACCATTTTTTAGGACGGTGTCTGAGCAGGGGCAAGTGCGACCACCCGTTGCTCCAAAGCAAATTGATAGGGTATATTGTCATCATTATTGGTGTCCGGGTACTCAACATACATTTCTGTGGTACCAAAAATCTCGGGCATATTTTCCAAGGTTCCATCAGTATTGGTAGGCCCATCATCATCACAGAATATGTGGTCGTCTGAGGCATCTACAATATCCTTCAAATCTTTCACAGCATCTGGCGGCGAAACAACTACAACAATAGCCAATACGTTCGACAATTGTCTTTGGTCTTTGCGGCTCGGTTTCCTCATCAAATTCATGAATTAAAAAGACTTCCATTCTCGAAATCACACGAAATACGTCGCCATAACTCTCCCCGAATACACAAACATTCTAAATAACAACCGACTGATGCGCAAAAAACGCATAACGTACGCACGTGATGCTGCAAAATGGCTACCGATCCTCATCATTATAAATTGTCTAAATATTTTTTTTCTCTGTGTTTTCTATGTTAAAATGGTTATTTTTTCACATGCCGGAATCTGCATCGTCATTAAGTAGATGACGTCATATGACTTAACTGTCCAGGACGCATATGTTGTCCTATCCATGTATTATCCACGTCAAAAGACGGCTAAACGATATCAACCACCTAACATTTCCCATGAGTTTTCAATTACACCTCTGTTTTATGTTGCGTTTTCGCACCCGTCGGCGTTAATGGGTTAAAGAATTAGTTATTTTTCATTGTAAAAACAATCTTTTGACTTGTGAACTCCGCCATTTTGACTCTATTTAAAATTTTTAACAGTCGACTATCAATGAATTTCTGGGTTTTTTCATTTCAAAATACTTAACCGAAATACTTGGAATCGAGCAAGTTTCTGCTAGCAAGTTTTCTTCTTCACACTCTTTTGAGCCCATTCTAGTCTTTTTTGGTTCTCTTTTCCACCTTATATTGTGGGTTCACCTTCTATTTTACGTTTGGCGCCAATAACTAAAATCGATAATTTGGCCTTTGTTGCCTTCTTCAAACTACCGACCCATTTGCTATGTCTTTTTTTTTTTTAATGAAATTCATCGATGTTTGTGAATATAATCAGTGCAGAATATGCGAGGGTAATTAAATTTTCTGTCATTTTCTTCCTTAAGCAGTTCTTCCTAGTCCAGTTAGTCAAAAGTTAAACTTTTTTAAACCTAGCAAGATAGGCTTGAATGAATCTCATTTGATAAGACTCACCCACAACATTATGTTGTGCAATTTAAAACTTTTTGCTTCGTTTATTGTTTCATGCTGGATGTTAATATACCCTTTAGTTCTTGGAAAATTCTCATTTCACTGTGCTGCTTCTTCTATTTTGCATTCAACTTTGTTTGTTTTTTTTTTTTAACAGCTGCGTCGCACAGTGCACTTTTTTATGCATCTGGCTGATGAAAAGTCTATAGGTTTGCTCTTCGGGTTATTAAAATAACAAGATAAAAACTTAAAACTTTTATCCAGAACCTTTGCAGTGGTGACCTGTAATATTTCACCCCCAGCCCACCGCCCGCCTCCGCGCACTTCGGTTCGCTCGATTCGCGTACATCTCAGAATTTTTCTTTTCTTATATTTGGCAAAATAATTCTAAATTTCTTTCACAACTCAAAGTATGCAATGAAAGTAACCCTCTCTTTAACTACTAAAAGTATGCAATGGAATTTTTTTCTTATAAAAGCGAAAGTATATGGCAATTTTTTGCTCTAATTTTGTGGGAAAAGCAGTATGCCGCTTTTTCTGTTGGTAGAAATAACTTTGTATACAAATATTGTAGGGTATACTCATCGAAATATTTCTAATATATATTATGGGTGTGGTATTACTTTAGGTTACTCAATTTCAATCAGGAACAAAATTATTCAGCCAATTTCATTAACATATTTTTGAGCAGTCATCCATCTGCTTCAGAAGGCGCACTGTGCGGCGGCACTTGAGCAAACAATTACCAAGAAATTAAGAAGAAAATAAAATTATCAATAAACTATGACTTGACAATAATTGTTGAGTTGAACATTGTTAAAGCTAAGTGGAATAGCGAAACATATGGGCAACTTAACAGGCAGACTTTCATGTAAGTCAATCAACTTGGCAGACAGAAAAATGAATAAATGGACAGACAGACAGACAAACAGACTGCTACTATGCACTTTGCATATCAAATAGTTTTTTTTTTTTAACAAACAATAACAATGCAAAAAATTAAAATAAAATTACATAAGCGTTGAGCAACATTGAAAAAAAAAATGACATAGACGATCAGACAGTTGGAAAGACAGCTCATAGAATTAGCAAAAAAAAAAAAAAGTCATATAACAAAATAATCAATTGGATTCAAAAGCTTGATGTTAGACCCTATATAAATTTAATAGCATTAGAGTAAATAAAGAACCAAAAGCGGTAAGGAAATTTGAGAGAACGTTGGCATGGGTCCACACGTTCCATGTATGGAGCGCTTAAGAACAAAACGTTCATTTCTTTTGTACGACTGTTTGCGCACAACAAATCCATTGAATTAATCGTTTCCTTATTGGAAAATCAAAAGAAGCGAAGACAATTTCGCTATTGAAAGTCATAATAATGAAATAATGACGGGATTTAAATTAATTTAAACGTAAATGAATGATATTCAAATAAATAAAATATGTTGAGAACATAAGTAGTAGGTAGGTTTACCATCAACCATAACCTTAAAAAGACTTTAATAGCAGAGTTAGTTTTAAAAACCTTTTGGAAATTTCAATCCGGTTGGCACATCTTCGAGTTGATGTTTTGGGGTTTTCATCACTACTGTCTCGCACAAGTCTAACATGCTCGTGTTTCCGAGCTGAACTTGAGTTGCCATCTCTTGAAAGATCATTAACTGGCTCGTAGTGCCACATATCACTAGACGATGAGCCGTGGCCTCACAAAGAATATTGCCTTAATACCAAAATATCGACAGGTGTGTCGGTTGTCGGATAATTCTCAAAGCAAAATTCAAGCATTTTGATGTGAATACACAGGTCAACACGAATTTTGTGTCTGGGCTCTAGTTGTCAAATTTTGATTTATTTGTTATAATTAATAAAAGATAAAATAGAGAAAAGAATTTGCAAGAAACGTCAAAAATTATTCATAAGACAACTCATTTCCCATAAAATTTATTCTTATTCCCAAAAAACTTTCTACGATTACTGAGCAGAGAACTGAAAAAAAATTTCGAGGTATTGTTTATTCATGACAGAGATATAAGAAACGTCACAAAACATAACTGCATATTACTTAAATATCAATGCAAGTGTTGACAAATGTACAATGAATAACTCATAGTCCTGATGACGTCATAAAATAACAGCGCAACTAACACAGAATAAAGAAAAGTCCGAAGACGTAGTAAAAAATATTCATAAATTTTTCAAATAAAATCAAAAGGCGGACATTGATTGACACATTGCAGAAAGATTTCTGAAATGGAAATGAAAGATTTCTGAAATGTAACTGAAGTTTTGTAAGATTTCTAAAATATTTACGTAACGCTATATGTCGAGTGGGTATGTGCTATATTTTTTCCGTAAAATAAACCTTAAATGTATTATCATTTCCCTCCGCTAGAGTTTCACTAAAAAACTCACATTACGAATGCTGTATAAAATTTAGTCAAAAAATTTTGATGAACTCCAAAATGTTAAAAAAAGGTTGAAGAAGTCGAAAAGTGTTTTAAAAGTAATTGAAAGATTTTGTTTACACATTAAAAACTGGATCGGGTAGGGTAGGGGTTAAGCAAATTTGTTACCTTCATGCATATATATTGCAAAAAAAAAAAAAACATTTCTTTGAGAACTTTCAAAGCATAAGTTGCCGTAAAGCAACATTGTATCAAAGTTGGTTAAGTCAATAAACTTTAAGTGCGATTTACATTATCTGTGGAAAAAACTTCTTACTTTTTTTTTGTATTTTGTGCAATTTAATGTGTGTGAAGACTTACGTTCAAACAAGCAACAAACCAGACACTGAGCGAACCCAACATGAAAATCCAGACGCATTAAATCAAATTAATTACATCAGTAATTACAGTGGTGGCGGCAAAAGTAACACAAAAACAACACACAAAAAAAAAAAAAAAAAGCACAGCACATTATCAACAAGTTAGTGGTAGGGTTGCCATATATGCGTAATAATTAATGACAATAATACCGTAGAGTCTATTGCATTGTCATTATACGGTACGTGACGCGAAATGCATGCGCATAAAAGTTGCATAGAAATGAAAATAATTAAAAAAAAAACAACAACATAAATTTTAATTGAATTTATTTGTTACTTTAATAATTCATAGGTCGTTAAGTCCAAGTAGATGCATTCAATTGCATCTAATTCAAAAATTATGCAGCACTCTATGCAAGCGCGAAATTTACATTTTTACGATTTGGCAAAAGCTGCATTTCATTCGTATGTGTGAACGCGTTTCTGTTTTTTGTTGTTTTTGTCTCACGGGCTCAGGGTTGCGGAAAATGACAAGCGGAAGTGCGAGCGATGAGTTGCCAGAACACTGCGAATTATTAATTCGATAAAAGAATAGATGAAAGATTTGCTTTGTTTATTTGATTTTTTGCCTAAGAAATATTTCTTTTTGTGGAATTATAAAAGAATTTCCTGACGAGCTGAATGTATTTATGGCTGCGCTTGCGTAAACACAGGTCTTGTAGTTTTTTATGATTTAATTTTGGTATGCCTAGCGGCATTTTGAATTTTTCCTGCCTGCACCTGATTACTCGATATGGTGCGCTTTATTTTATAAAAAATTGTTATCGATACATTCATGCGTGTTTCAGCTGCCTCTTAAAGTAGGTTAGGTAGGAGTGGCAGTCAGTTGCGAACCGACTCACCTAGATGAAATTTTGATGCATTGCGATACCACATTTGACTACACCTTCTCATTGAACCAACCAGACATTGCAATAAAACTAAGTAGCTGACATCTACTAGCATGTCTAAGGTCATC
This sequence comes from Tricholauxania praeusta, assembly GCA_949775025.1. Lineage (NCBI taxonomy): Eukaryota > Metazoa > Arthropoda > Insecta > Diptera > Lauxaniidae > Tricholauxania > Tricholauxania praeusta. The sequence continues at coordinate 41,988,723 of OX459030.1, read as the reverse complement.
CAGGCCGTCAAAAAAAAAAAAACGAACCAAGTGTTTTGTGGCGTTTTCTAGCAAGTGCGGGGCGGTAGCAAATAAAATGTTTAATGTTTTCCTCCTACGCCACATTCCTACAACTTCTACAGAAGTCAAAAGACCAAACACCTAATCTCTCCGCATATCCGCCGATGAGCCAGTTGCCTGTTATGACTGCATTGTGCGGAATATCAGTCTTAGAGAGCACTTATTGTCCCATTTCGGCCAGATTTGCCTTGTACTTTTTAACATGTTTATTTTTAAGCAGTAACTTGCAAGTTGCAAATGGCATGCCAACATCTTCCTTGTCCTGAGAAATTTGTGTAGCAGTCCCCTGCCTAGCAAGTTCATCAGCTTTGCAATTTTCATCAATGTTCCTATGCCCAGGCACCCAGATGATGTGAATGTTAAAATGCTGAGTTATCTTATTAAGAGACCAGCGGCAGTTTTGGGCCACTCGTAAGTTTAGGAAAACTGATTGTAGAGATTTGATAGCAGCTATCTGAATAAATGGTTATATCTAATTTGAATACGACATTTATCCTCAGGCAGGATGCTACCTCTTCTATAGCTTTAACCACTGCCTGAAAAATACAATAGTATCGTAACCTCGCAGCAATTCGTATCTTCAGTTCCTTAGAGTAAATACCATAATCCACTTGGTTATTTAGCTTGGAGCCATCCGTGTGAAAGCTAATATAACCCTTTCTTCCCGGTATTCCTTTTTTCCAGTCATAGATGGAATGTGAGTAACATAATCCCGTTTGAATCAGATAACTGGAACAGTATAATCCAATTTGGAGGGGGTACACATATCAATCTATGAATGATATCTGAGTGTTCTTCCCTCGGGGCAGCAAACAGTTTCCCTGAGTCTAATGGCGACACATGCTGTCATCCGTTTACCTAACAGATCAAGGGGAACGAGATGAAAGAGGACCTCCAAGACGTCAGTGGGTGTGGTCTTCAGAGCACCACTGATGCACATGGGAAGCAGCCTTTTGAACCTTCTGCAACTGTTTGTAGTAGATGACCTTGTCTAAGTCAGGACAAACCACAGACACACCACAATGCCATATAAAAGAATCGTTCGAATTACCGCTGTGTAGAGCCAGTAAAAAATACGAGGTGATAACCGCCATCTTCTAGCTTCGTCTATTTTACAAGAGTATAGCACTACAGTTGTTACCAGATCAAAATATCTCGCACTACCTTTAAAGACAAGTCTAGTGCCCTTTAGCGAACGTGGTTCTCGAATTAGAAGTCTGTGACTCCTAGTGAAGAGTACTAGTTCAGTTTTTCGGATTTGTACCTAAACCAGCTTCATCTACCCATTAGACGAGTCTGTTAAAAGCATTCTGAAGAATTTCATGCAGTGTGTTTGGGAATTCGCCACATGCAATTTGACCTACATCGTCCGCATAGGCAACAGCGCTACAGCCGTGCTTTTTTAGTGGCATAATCATCTTAGGAGATAGAACTTCACCTTCGGCGTTCCTCTGCAGACTAAACTAAGTATTAGCCTTGGAGCTACCAATATTTTTGTAAAGTTTGAACAACATTTCCATTTTCTATGTCTTTTATCGTCATATTACATAGCTACGATGTGATACAATTGGACCCCTATTACTGTATGTGGCAACCCTAAACTTTTCCGATAATAATCGTTATTTTTCAATTTTTATCGACTTTTTCGGTACTATTAAAGATATTTCGACAGCTTTCAAGCTTTGTTTGAATTTTTGATATTTTGATATTCAATACTAGTCACAACTTTAAGAACTATTTACTCTTTCGATATTTTCGATACAAAGCAAACTTAAATTTGAAATTATCCATACTATGCGATACTTATTGACCTTTTGACTTGTTCAATATGTACTATATATCTCGAAACTACTCAACTTTTCTTAACATTTTTTTTTTTGGTATAAAATATTATTTAACTTTTTCGAAATTTTTCGATTTATATCCACTCTTTCGATACCCTGCATTTTTTACTACTATTCTATAACTTTTAACTTTCAAGTCTTTATGGACATATTCGCGTTTTATTTTTTGTTTTTTAATTTTATTTCTAGAAAAAGATTAAGACCAATCTCTCATCTGATGGTTCTTCCAACTACGAACTTTATTTTACTTAACTAATATTTAAAAAAAATTGTATTTATATTTAACTTTTTCGAGTAAATGACTTGAGAGAATTTAAAAAATAGCTTTAATCATCACAATAACGCTTATAAGAACCAGCGAATACATCTTGAATTGAATAGTGGTTCCAGAGCTTTTTTCCAAAGGAAACAATGTATCCCAGAATGCATAACGTTCTTCGAAAGGTGCTGGTGCTAAATGTGCTTGACGATCGATATATATAGCACCTTTATCTGCTGTGGGCCACAGTCCTTCATAATCTTCCACATATATAGAACTATATAAACAGAGAGCATAATATATTAAATGTAAGTGCAATTCAAAATATGTAACTAAATAGTACCCATTTGTTGCAAATGATGTCCACCATTTGGTTAAACGATCCACCATTAACATATCAGGATGATCTAAAGGAATTTGTGGACCATACAATAGTCCAGGCATTAGGTATTGCAAGTCATCGCCGTGACCAACACCTAAAAATTACATCAAAAATCTCTAGCAATATTTTTAGAACCATATTCATTTTAGTCACCCCTTGGTATGCCATTGTGGTCTACATTGGCACCACGTTGGCCCTGGTAATCCATGCGATAGTAATAAACTTCTGTATTTGAACCCAATAAATCTACCAAACGCCGCACAGGAAATCCTAGCGTGTCCGAAAATATTTCACCTAACGTGGTAAGATTATCCAGTTTAGCATGTTCCGAATCACCTAAATAAAATGTTTGTATTCTTCGACTCACTGGTGGATCTTGCAATTCAGCTGAGACATTGTAGAGAAATATCTCTGGTGCATATTTGTCAAAGTTTAGACTGATGTCATTCAACAGACCGGTGTTATTTTCCTGATCTTTTTAAGTAAAGAAAATAATTTCTTTCAAATGAATAAGTTCTGAATGAGCTATACGTACGATAAACTGCAAAATCCAATTCATTTTTAGTGATTCCAATCAGTAACGGTACTGAGTTGTGCTTGCCACTACGAAATATTTCCGTTGGATGATCTTTCAAAAAGTTCCCATCTATTTCAAAGTTCCACTTCATATTAATAAAGTTATACGGTTCCCATCTTGAGCAAACGTTTAGAATAGTTTCCCAGCTGACTTCACGCAAGCAATCGATTACATCCTGGGGATTGTACATAGGACACGACGTCTCACGTGCCAACTTACGCGTCCAATACAAATTATCAATGAAATAATTGTTTGTTGCCGAGCCACTCATCGCAATTGCTCTGTGAAATAATCCTTTAGACAGCGGTGAGGCCATATGTAATGTCACTGCCATGGAACCAGCACTTAAACCGAAAATCGTCACTTGATTTGGATTTCCACCAAAATTTGTAATATGATCTTGGACCCATTTAAGAACTAAAACTTGATCCAAATAACCAAAATTACCGGGTGCCTCTGCGGTACGTGTGCTCACAAATCCAAGAGGTCCTAAGCGGTAATTGAATGCCACCAAAACGACATCGTGATCAAGTAGATATTGTGGACCGGCTTCGTACAAACTATGACCGCTACCAAACGCATTGCCACCACCGTGTATCCAGACCATTACAGTGGCATTGCCAGTTAGGTTGCGTGAGAAGACGTTCAGTTTGAGACAATCTTCACTCATAATACTGGTTGGTAGTAAGAATTGCGGACAAATCAAAGAATCCTCTGTAGCTTTTAAAGTATCACTCCAAGCAGGAAATGGTTGTGGCGCCTTAAATCGTAAGTCTTTGATTGGTGGTTGTGCATATGGAATGCCCCGAAACGCGTATATTATGTTGCCATGTTGAGAAGTGAGCGTGGTTCCTTGTATTTTTCCCAGTTTGGTGTCAACTATGGGATTGGTTTCATCTTGTTGTAATGTTGCTGGTGTGTGCCAGAGTAAGAGACAAATCAAAATTCCGAACTGTGAGCTGAACATAACTGTGGTTATTCGCAAACTGACCAGCTGCGTCATATACATGCTTCTTTATAGAAGCCAATGGTCACGTAATGGGACAGTTATCACTTGTTAAGTGTGCCTTATCAAAAATGATAACATCAGTAATAAACTATTGGCTTATGCCAAAAAACTCATGAAAATGCGTATTGAGCTTGATTAGATTAGACCTTAAGCAATTGTGAACTTGTGAATATGAGTCGTTCATGGAAGATAGGCCATCTATCAATTTTGATTTGAAGTGTATAAAATATTAAGAAATTGTTAAGTATCAAAACCTAGCCAGAAAAACAGAATCTCAGATAATTTAGTTATAAAATCAAACTCACTCAGACTGACATCATGCTACATTGTACGCTACATTATATCGAGTTGGTCGAAAGTGATATCGTTAATTTTTTCAACTTAGTACTTATTTTTTACAACCAACTTCACACTTAAGCCGCATTGTAGTTATATATTTTGACAGCTGATAAAGCATGGTTTGTTTGCAGAAAAGTTTGTGTATCTCTGCCCGGTAGTTCTTATTTGATGCCCTATCAAATATTTAAATTCGAGTGCAGCAATTTCGTGATGTTTTAATTTTTTACCAGCGAAAAGTTAAATTAGAAATAAGCCAATGTGCCGCAATTCCTAGGGGGAATATTGAACACAACAGATCTCAATAAAGGGACAAAATCAATACTACCTGAAATTAAGTCAAAGACAATGGAAAGAGATTGAATCTTACGCACTGGTTCAAAAGACTTTTTGCCAAGTAGTAAACAAAGTGCATTGTAAGATGGCAAGGATGTATCAAAATTTAAAGAACGTAACGCGAACCTAGTAAATGACTTTTGAACCTTTTCAACTCTAAAAGAATGAGTTGTATGGAAAGGGGTCCAAATAAAAGAAGCATATTCTAATCTGGACCTAACAAAGGAATTATAAAGAGTTTTAAAAGAATAAGGATCAGTAAACTCCAAACTATTTCTTCGAACAAAAGCAAGTAATGAAGAAGATTTAGGAACAATGTAATTAATATGTTCAATAAAGGTGAATTTTGAGTCAAAAACTACTCCACGATCAGAGAGCTAACCGCTTATAATGGCATCCCATAAAGAATATAAGATGTAGGTACTTAAAGTTCCTCGTGACTTTGAAAAAGTAACTGTAAAATATTTTTTAATATTTAAAGGAAGAAAATTTAATACACTCCAAGATAAAACTTCATTAACCCTTTCAGGACCAATGTAGCCTATAGGCAACATTGTCTTCACTTGGCAAAATCACCGTTTTGTTATTTTTTTCAGCGATTAGCTTTGCTTTTGTCTTATCGGCAGTTCTGTTTTCAGTAAGGAAGAACCAGGATACCGAGGACATAAACATTTATATCAGTTACTCTTTGTGATCATAGTAATAAGAGCTTGAACTCAAATATTTTTTTCCCTCCCATTTTAATTCGGTCCTGAAAGGGTTAAGATCTCTCTGCAATAATACAGGGTCATTGAAACTAGAAACTTTACAAAATTATTTCAAGTCATCTGCATTTAGTAAAAAGCTAGGCGAGTGAAAAGAATATTAATAATTCTTAGTTTTTACTTACCTATTGACGGGCTTTCTTCTAGTTCAAACAGTTTCACAGGTCCAGCTTTTAAATTGCGAGACACCTACAATTATGACGCACAAATCTGTAGAATGTGTTTTACCTGACATGAATCCAACAGACCTCAGCAAGTGTAAGAGATGGCTTTACGAAATAGCAAAAGCTACACTCTCCAGAAATGCTCAGTTAAACTTGAATTTTGAAGGTCTTGGTCTTATTATCTAGGCCCGCTGGCTTACAACTGCAAATAGAATTCTTAGATTGTGCATGTCAATTAAAAGGCCCACAAAGAGAATGTAATCAATAGTGAATCTCTTACCTTTGAGATTTACCATAAGAAAGAACAAGTCAATTACTGATGGTTGTCATCAAGCGGTCAGGGTATCTTCCTTTGAAGTACCGAAGTTAGTACATGCAAGCATTCAGACCAACGAATTTTTTCCGATGCCTGAGAAAGTTCTAATCACCGCTCCGGAATGCACTGAAAATTTTAAAAACGGAAAATAGGAACAACAAAATGTTTAAGGGTCTTGAGTATGGTATAATATTTTCCCAAAAAATATAATTTTATTGCAATTAATTATACACAAATAATTATGTGGCACCAGTCTGATGTTTCAATGCCCGGGAAGGCATTTTCGATAAGATAATTCTAACCAGTGTACATGGCAGCAGGCCAGCTGAGTTTGAGAAGTCCTAGTAGAATTTTCGTACTTACTATGTCATACTTCAGCTGTCAATAAGTGAAACCTCGATAATCTTAACTAAGTATAAAAGGAATTCGTAAGTACATTCACAAGAGAAATATACGAAAGTGTATATTGAGTACACAATACTCATGCATTAAAGTCACAACAAGCATAAATTTATAATTGGACTTTTTATACTTTTTGAATGTTTTATAATGTTCCTATAAGTTTTAACTTTCAGTTCTTATCGATTGTTTTAGAATTTTTCAAATGTAATGAAATCATTCGCTTTTTACGTTTTCTTTTTTAATTTGATTTTAAGACAAACAAAAAAAACTGAGATTAAGTCTTTCATTTTCTGCTACAATTTTCTTAAAATTTTATTTTACTTATCTTTATTGAGTAAATGACTTAATGCAATTTAATAAATGGCTTTGAGCATCACGATGATGCTTATAATAAACAGCGAATACATCTTTAATTGAATAGTGGTTCCAGAGCTTTTTTCCAAAGGAAATAATGTATCCCAGAATGCATAACGCTCTTCGAAGGGTGCTGGTGCGAAAAGTGTTTCACGATCGATAAAAATAGTACCATTGTCTGCTGTGGGCCACGGTCCTTCATAGCCTTCCACATATGGATCACTAGTTAAACAAAGAGCATAATAACTTAAGCGTAAATGCAATTCAAAATATGTAACTTAATAGTACCCATTTGTTGCAAATGTTGTCCACCATTTGGTTAAACGATCCACCATAAACATATCAGGATGATCTAAAGGAAGTTGCGGACCATTAAACAGTCCAGGCATTATGTATTGCAGGTCATCGCCATGACCAACACCTAAAAATATCATCAAAAATCTCTAGCAAAATTTTTTAAATAAATTGTATTTAGGTCACCTCTTGGTAAACCATTGTGGTCTACATAGAAACTACGTTGGCCTTGGTAATCCAAGCGATAGTAATAAACTTGAGTGTTTGAACCCAATAAATCTACCAAACGCCGCACAGGAAATCCTAGCGTATCCGAAAATATTTCACCAAATTTTTTAAGATTTTCCGACGTTACATTGCCCGAATCACCTAAATAAAATTTTTGTATTCTTCGACTCACTGGTGGATCTCGCAATTCAGCTGAGTCATTGTAGAGAAATATTTCTGGTGCATATTTGTCAAAGTTTAGACTGATGTCATTCAATAGACCGGTGTTATTTTCCTGGTCTTTATGAATAGAGAAAATAATTTCATTCAAATGAATAAGTTCTAAATGAGTTATACGTACGATAGGCTGCGAAATCCAATTCATCTTTAGTGATTCCAATCAGTAACGGTACTGAGTTGTGCTTGCCACTACGAAATACTTCCGTTGGATGATCTTTCAAAAAGTACCCATCTATTTGATAGTTCCACTTCATATTAATAAAGTAATACGGTTCCCATCTTGAGCAAACTTCTGTAATAGTTTCCCAGCTGACTTCACGCAAACAATCGATTACATCCTGGGGATTGTACATAGGACACGAGGTCTCACGCGCTAATTTACGCGTCCAATACAAATTATCATTGGAAAAGTGATTCGTTGCCGAACCACTCATCGCAATTGCTCTGTGAAACAAACCTTTAGATAGCGGTGATGCCATATGTAATGTCACTGCCATGGAACCAGCACTCATACCGAAAATCGTCACTAGATTTGGATTTCCACCAAAATTAGCAATGTGATCTTGGACCCATTTAAGAACTAAAACTTGATCCAAATATCCAAAATTACCAGGTGCTTCTGCGGTACTCGTGCTCAAAAATCCAAGAGGTCCTAAGCGGTAATTGAATGCCACAAAAACGACATCGTGATCAAGTAGATATTGTGGACCGGCCTCATACAAACTATGACCGTTACCGAATGCATTTCCTCCACCGTGTATCCAGACCATGACAGTGGCATTGCCAGTTAGGTTGCGTGAGAAGACGTTCAGTTTGAGACAATCTTCACTCATAATACTGGTTGGTAGTAAGAACTGCGGGCAAATCAAAGAATCCTCTGTAGCGTTTAGAGTACCGCTCCAAGCAGGAAATGGTTGTGGCGCCTTAAATCGTAAGTTTTTGATTGGTGGTTGTGCATATGGAATGCCCCGAAACGCGTATATTATGTTGCCATGTTGAGAAGTGAGCGTGGTTCCTTGTATTTTTCCCAGGTTGGTGTCAACTATGGGATTGGTTTCATCTTGTTGTAATGTTGCTGGTGTGTGCCAGAGTAAGAGACAAATCAAAATTCCAAACTGTGGGCTGAACATCGCTGTGGTTATTCGCTTACTGAATGGATGCATCATATAATTACATCTATATAAAGCCAATGGTCACGTTATGGGACAGTTATCACTTGTTAAGCGTGCCTTATCAAAAATGATAACATCAGTAATAAACCATTGGTTTATACCGAGAAAGTCATGAAAGCGCTTATAGAGCTTGATTAGATTAGATCTAAAGTAATATTCAACTTGTGGTTATGAGTCACACATGGATTATTGTAATATATTTAACAAATTGTCAAGTGTCAAACCTTAGCAGTAAAACAATCTCAATCTTAAGTTATTTAGTTACGATATACTGTATAGCAAAACAACTATCACCATCGTGTTCAGCAGACCCAAAAATGTAAGAATCAATGCCAACAGCCCGTATCTAATGCAGAATTGTCTTTTGGGAAGAGTTATAATCACTCGCAAATAAAAAGAATGGATTTAATTCCTAAATCGGACACCAGCGACCTCTTAATATCAATATTTTTTAATGAAATTTTTTCTGGACTTAATTTTTTTACATAACACTAACTGCTTTTCATAAAAACAACATATAAATCGAAAAATCGATTTGTTTTGGTCACCCTAATGTAGATAAGTCAAAAAACCATTTTAAAATGAATTTTAATAGCTCTTTTTTAGCATCAAAAGTTAATAATTTTTAAAAATTCTTAAACTATATGAGATTTTCTATTAAATAAGATAACGGGAACAAAATTTATCTTCTTCAAATATTTACTGGAGACTGTTTAAAAAAATAATGGAAGAAAATGGAAAAATTGTTTATAAAATTTGTGTTTAATATCATTTAACACCACGAAAAATTGGTAAAGAAAGAGTAACTCTTCTGGCTTTCTGCAAAGTGGCGGGAAAACATACATAAGCTTCAATTATTGATGATCGGAAAAGCCAAAAATCTCAGGGCGTTTAAAACATTAAGCCTACCGTTAGAATATGTTTACAGCAAAAATGCTTGGATGACTGAACTTTTGTTTAAAGATTGGTTTGAAAAATTATTTATGAAACAAGTAAGACGCTACTTAAAGAGAAAAATTTGCCAACCAAAGCACTTCTTTTGCTAGACAGTGCAACATGTCATCCAAAACCATTATCAGACTTTGATAAAGACATATGCGTCCTATTTTTGCCATCAAACTGCTCGGCCCTTATTCAACCCATGGACCAAAATGCTATTCGAATTTTAAAAATTAATTATCGAAAAAGTTTTTTATCTCTTCTTTTATCCAGCCCAACAAATAATTTTATGGATTGTTTAAAAAAATTTTCTTTAAAAAACTTTGCTTTTCTAGCATCAGGAAATGCTTTAACAAATATCTTAATGACGAAGAGTTGGATTCAGATGATGATCTACCTCCTGCAATCTTACGCCCCATTAACTCAACTGAAATAGTTAACCTAATTGTCAAAATATCTTCGAATGTATATAATGATATGGAAATTGATGAGTGGTTGAATTACGACACTAAATTTATTGACGATGTGATTGAAGAAAATGAAAATCAAGATCCAATAATTCGACAATCTCAAGCTATATCCGCGTTTAATACGTGTATTTAATATTTAGATTAGCAAGATTTTGCCGCCGGGAACATTTTAAAACTTGTTAGTCTAAGAGATTGCATATAAAACGAAAAATGAGACAAAATTTCGACAAATGAAAATTTCTAATTTTTTTTAAACTCACTAAAATATTTCACAATAAAAATTAGTTTGTAAAGCATAAATATTTGAGATTCAATAAAAATAAGTTTCATTCATAAGCTCAGTAATATCTTTTCCGACTTATTTTTTTTAATTCGGACATTTTGATAATTCGGACACTACTAAGTTTTTAATTGTCCGAATTATCGAGATTATACTGTAAAGTAGTTTTTAAATGTATAGTACTACTAGAATTTTGAAAATTATTTTTTGAATTTCATTTCTTAAGTTTAATTATTGAAAAGTTTTGAAATTGATAATTCGAGGGCACCAAATATTGTGATAGTATTTGTTTTCTATTAAAGTAAGTTTTTTTAGAAAAAAATTAAAGTACTAAAAATAATCGGGCCCCTTCGAAAAACTGCGTACCCAAAAGGAATATTCACGCTTGCTCCCCCCCCCCATCCTTGTCATTGGACTTTAGGATAGTGTTCCACCAATATAATGCAAGACCCCATGCAGGATTTGTAACTTGTCAAAAGCTTATACAGCGGATCCCGAATATTTTCAAAGTACTTGTTTCTTACGAAAGTATGTTAGTGCGATGTCACACGACAGGCATTTGAGTGCGCGCAAGCAAAATTTGTTGTTGTTTCTAACGAAAAATAAATAATAAATAAAAAATTCTATGGCAACGAGAGAGAATGAACTTTTTGTACGACGGGCAAAATAATTCATTTTGAGTGGCGAACATGACAGCAATCACCACTCAAAATAGTGTTGCGATGTAGTAAATAAAAAAAGTATTGTGTTAAGGAGCGAAAAAAGTACATTAAAAACTACTTATTTTGAATAGCATTAAGAAAACGAGTGAAACACAACTCCTTTTTCAAAAACGCATTTAAAAACGGAGTAGAAAAATTAATAAATTATTATAAACGTCAGAAGTTGACCGGCACTCATTTCACTTTTGTGTGACTGGCCTCCACTCAAAAAGTGAAAGAGAGTAAAAAATTATTGTTTGCCCGCACTCAAATGCCTGTCGTGTGACATCGCACTTATAAAAAAAAAATCAAAGTACTTAAAATGTTCGGGTCCCTGCGAAAAACTGTGGTCCCTAGAGAAACCTTCCCGATTGCCCCCCTCCCCATCTTTGTCGTTGAACCTTAGTATAGTGTTCCACAAAAAAAAAATACAAGACCTCGTACAAGATTGGTTACTTGCCAAAAGCTTTTACAGCTTGGTTGGGATGTTCTTTCACTGCCACTATATTCTCCAAATCTGGCACCTTCGAATTATTACTTAGTCCGACCTCTACACAATTGCTTAGATGGCAAAACCTTAACTTTAAATGAGAACGTCAACGACATAAGTCAGCTTTTTGACAGCAAAGATCAGAAGTTTTATGAACGTGGAATCATGCTACTGCCAGAAAGATGGCAAAAGGTATTACATCAATTTGCAGAATATAGTATATGCTTTAAATTCGCATTTAATTTCATGTTTTTTAATTTTATTTTAGAAAAAAGCCAAAAATAGAGTCTCTCTTCTGCTGAATGTTGCAACTACGCACTTTAAGTTATTTTACTTTGTTAATATTTTAAAACATTTTATTTTTTCTCAACTTTATTAAGTAAATGATTTAAGGAAATTTAACAAATAGCTTTAATCGTCACAATAATGCTTGCAAGAACCAGCGTATATATCTTCAATTTAATGATGGTTCCAGAGCTTTTTTCCAAAGGAAACAATGCATCCCAGAATGCATAACGTTCTTCGAATGGTGCTGGTGCTAAATGTACTCGACGATCGATATAAATAGTACCTTTATCTGCTGTGGGCCACAGTCCTTCATAATCTTCGACATATATAGAACTAGTTCAACAGAGCGCATAATAGATTAAATGTAAGTGCAATTCTAAATATTTCACTTAATTGTACCCATTTCTTGCAAATGATGTCCACCATTTCGTTAAACGATCCACCATAAACATATCAGGATGATCTAAAGGAAGTTGTGGGAAATACCATTGTCCAGGCATTATGTATTGCAAATCATCGCCATGACCAACACCTGATAATGACATGATAAATCTCTTAAAATATTTAAAAAATAAATTGCATGTAAGTCACCTCTTAGTATGCCATTGGCGTCGTCATTTAAACCACGTTGGCCCTGGTAATCCATACGATAGTAATAAACTTCTGAGTTTGAGCCCAATAAATTTATCAAACGCCGCACAGCAAATACTATCGAGTCCGAAAATGCTTCACCAAATTTGGTAAGATTATCCAGCTTTGCATATTCCGAATCACCTAAATAAAATGTTTGTATTCTGCGACTCACTGGTGGATCTCGCAACTCGTCTGAGACATTGTACATAAATATTTCTGGTGCATACTTGTTAAAGTTTAGACTGATGTCATTCAACAGACCGGTGTTATTTTCCTGATCTTTTTAAGTGAAGAAAATAATTTCTTTCAAAGTTTTGAATGAGCTATACGTACGATAAACTGCAAAATCCAATTCATTTTTAGTGATTCCAATCAGTAACGGTACTGAGTTGTGTTTGCCACTACGAAATATTTCCGTTGGGTGATCTTGCAAAAAGTTCCCATCTATTTCAAAGTTCCACTTCATATTAATAAATTTATACGGATCCCATCTTGAGCAAACTTCCGTAATAGTTTCCCAGCTGACTTCACGCAAACAGTCGATTACATCCTGGGGATTGTACATAGGACACGAGGTCTCACGCGCTAATTTACGCGTCCAATACAAATTGTCAATGAAAAAGTTGTTTGTTGCCGAGCCACTCATCGCAATTGCTTTATGAAATAATCCTTTAGACAGCGGTGAGGCCATATGTAATGTCACTGCCATGGAACCAGCACTTAAACCAAAAATCGTCACTTGATTTGGATTTCCACCAAAATTTGTAATGTGATCTTGGACCCATTTAAGAACTAAAACTTGATCCAAATAACCAAAATTACCGGGTGCCTCTGCGGTACGTGTGCTCACAAATCCAAGAGGTCCTAAGCGGTAATTGAATGCCACCAAAACGACATCGTGATCAAGTAGATATTGTGGACCGGCCATATGCAAACTATGGCCATTACCGAACGTATTGCTACCACCGTGTATCCAGACCATGACAGTGGCATTGCCAGTTAGGTTGCGTGAGAAGACGTTCAGTTTGAGACAATCTTCACTCATAATACTGGTTGGTCGTAAGAATTGCGGACAAATCAAAGAATCCTCTGTAGCGTTTAGAGTGTCGTTCCAAGCAGGAAATGGTTGTGGTGCCTTAAATCGTAAGTTTTTGATTGGTGGTTGTGCATATGGAATGCCCCGGAAAGCGTATATTATGCTGCCATGTTGAGAAGTGAGCGTAGTTCCTTGTATTTTTCCCAGTTTGGTGTCAACTATGGGATTGGTTTCATCTTGTTGTAATGTTGCTGGTGTTTGCCAGAGTAAGAGGCAAATTATAATTCCGAACAGTGAGCTGAACATCGCTGTGGTTGTTCGCAAACTAAACAGCAGCGTCATATTCTTGCGCTCTTATAGAAATCAATAGTCACGTAATGAGACAATTATCACTTGTCAAAAATTATATCATCAGTAATAAACTATTGGTTTCTATTGAGAAGCTGATGAAAGTGCTTATTGTGCTTGATTATATTAAATTTAAAGTAATAGTCAACTTGTGGTTATGAGTCATCAATCAATCTTACAAATTGTTAAGTGTCAAACCTTAGCAGTAAAACAATCTCAATCTTAAATTATATGGTTATGAAATCCAACTCACTCAAGGGTTAAAGCAAAACGTTATATAGAGTTGTTCGGAAAATGATCTTGTTAAATTTGATTTATTTGGAGATGCACCATATTCTGGAATGGCAGTTGAAGTTGATGACAACAAAATAAGGGCATTCATTGATGCAAACTGCTGAATAACAACTCGCGAGATTGCTAAGAGATTAAATTTATCGAAATCGTACGGAGTGGATTTATGTTTCTATTTTAATTAACTTCTTTGTTAAAATTATTAATGCACAATTAAATTTTAATTTGCAAAATTCTGTCGGAGTTGCAAACAAAAGGCGCCAGAACTATTTTTAATTCTCATAAGCAAGATGTATTGCCGATTACACAGAGTAGAGCATTCAAATGAGGCTCTGATAAGTCTACGCCTAAATCAATTCGTGTATGCTCCGATGCAACTTTAAAGCTAAGATGACATATTTCAGGGAAAGCATCGTGGTACAGCTTAACGTTATTATGGTATCAACTGAGGATAGAACTTTGGAAAGACTTGGTGAGATAATTGCTGATTTCACAAATATAAAAACCACTATTAAGAGTGTAATGGCTACTGTGGAATTGGTGCAATGAATACTGATATAAGTGACCTTAAACAACAAATAAAGATTCGAAGCTCTGGTGCTGTTGCAATCGCCCTTAATACTGAGGTCACTGAGCTGAGAGAAGTGATTGATAAGAACGAGAATGATTTTGTTGTTTCTGACATCATTATGTTAGGAATTCGTTTTCCCAAAACGAAAACTTGCATGCATTGTTCACTAAAATTTGTGATACGATCGGTTGTAATGCTCCAGATATACGAGACATATTTAAACTTTGACCTAATAATATCAGCAATCTCGGTATATTAGCCAATCTTTCTTCGTCCTTCGAGCGAAACAACTTGTTCAAAGCTTCACGTCATGTGAGCTAAGATATCGTAATACATGCTTACCTGCACGGTATTCTACTTAGCAACTGAGAAACAAGACTTGAACGTCTTTCTTGTGTCCGATATTGCCTTTCTGTTAAAATTTGATCAATTATCCTTCCTGTCCGATCATGACTTAATTTGTTACGGCATGAATATTGGTATTGGTCGTATTCCTCCTCCTGTTAGCTTTACATACCGTGACTACAATTCAATAGATATGAGTGCAATGAATTCTGAACTGTCTGGAACATGCTGGAACGATTCCTGGTTGATAATAAGCTTGAACTTTTTATGAGCAAAGTTCAATATGCTTTTGACCGTTTCGTGCCTTTACGTTCTATCAATGTTATTAATCATAGTGGTCCATGTCTTACGATTCGTGTTCTGAATGCCCTAAGAAGATGGAATAAATATCAATCCAAATGGAGAGCTAGTCTCGCATTAGCAAACTGGGAAGAGTTTAGAAAGGCTCGGATTGTAGCTAACCTTATTATTAGGTAGGAAAAAAAAAATTTCATCAAATCTAAATTTAATACGAACTTAACATCAAAGCAGTTGTGGCAAAATATTCAAAAATATAAAGCTTATACAAAGAAAACGAAAGGATCTATGTAGTTTGGAC
Organism: Tricholauxania praeusta; assembly: GCA_949775025.1. Lineage (NCBI taxonomy): Eukaryota > Metazoa > Arthropoda > Insecta > Diptera > Lauxaniidae > Tricholauxania > Tricholauxania praeusta. The sequence goes on along the minus strand of OX459030.1, from coordinate 41,973,017 downwards.
CCTGAGGTACTTAACGATTTTTTCGCAGCAGGTAGTTCCTTGAGGTAAGTATATGAAGTGATGTTCTGATATCTGAATCTCATCATCATTTCGTGTCAATTTATTTCGTTTTTCTGCAGTAAACGAAAAAAAGGTGGCTAAAAATGTGTTGGAAATTGATTCTTATGCTGTAGGAAGTGATGGTATTGTCATCATCATATTTTGTCGTCTTTTGCTTATATTATTAATAACTGTCTAACTTGCTCCTGTTTTCCTAATATTTGGAATGTAGTTGCCATTATTACAATTACTAAATTGTCATCTTCTTCTACATCCAGTGATTTAAGGGCCATTAGTATATTACCTGCTTTGGGAAAGAGTGTGAATAAATCCATGAACAAATCACCACACACATCAACCAACCTGACCTTTTATCTCCTCTTCAGTCTGGATTTAGGGTAGGTCATAGTTCTTCGACAGCAATAGTGAAAGTTATTGATGATACTCGCTCCTAACATGACCAGGATCTCTTAACACTTCTATGCCTTCAATATTTTTCTAAAGCTTTTGATTCAGTTGACCATTCCTTACTTTGTTTTAGATTAAAGTATTTTTTTGAATTTCATTTCTAAAGTTTAATTGTTAAAATTTTTTGAAATTGATAATTCGAGGACCCCGAATATTTTCAAAGTACTTGTTTCTTACGAAAGTATGTTATAAAAAAATAGTCAAAGTACTTCAAATGTTCGGATTCCTGTGAAAAACTGCGGGCCCGAGAGGAACCTTCCCGATTGCCCCCCTTCCCATCCTTGTCGTTGAACCATAGTATAGTGTTCCACCAAAAAAATACGAGACCTCATACAAGATTGGCTACTTGCTAAAAAGTTTTACAGCTTGGTTGAATGTTCTATCAGAGCCACCGTATTCTCGAAATCTGGCACCTTCAGATTATTACTTAGTCCGGTCTCTACACAATTGTTTAGATGGCAAAACCTTAACTTTAAATGAGAACGTCAACAACGACTTAAGTTAGCTTTTTGGCAGCAAAGATCAGAAGTCTTATGAACGTGTAATCATGTTGCTGCCAAAAAGATGGCAAAAAGTTTTGTATCAATTTGCAGAAAATACAGTGTTGGCCAAAACATTTTTTTCAAATCATGATTTTTTTATGAAAACTACGTTTTTAAAACATGTTACGTATTTATTTTATTTATTTATACCTTTATTATTGAAAGTTAACATCGAAGGAACATTTTAAACCCAAAAACTTAATGGAAAAAACTAAAGCACCCCCATTTTTATGGTAAATAAAAATTTTTAAAATTAGTACTTAGTTGGAACCCTATATTCTTGACGACTCGCGCAACTCTTTAAGGCATAGAAAAAAATAAATTGTTAATGATATCCTGCGATATCCTTCCCCAGGATATTTTTAGGGACTGAATGGATCTTCCGTGGTGTCGCAATTTTTTCTGATGATATTTATGTTAAAAATATCCCAAAGGATCTCAAGAGGATTCAGGTCGAGGCAGGCCAATCAAAAACTTCTACCCTATTGCTCTGAAACCAGCCCTTACAAAATTTAAAGACATTTTTTGGATCAGTGTCCTGATGCAACCTCCATTTAAGTGGCATCTCTACATCGGCGTATGGCAACATCACATCTTTTAGTATGTCAACGTACACGAAGTGATCCAAAGTTTCTTAAATCCTATGAATTGGCCCAATCCCTTGACCAGAGAAGAAATCTCAGACCATTACACTGCCACCTCCATTCCTTACAGTGGCCTTGCAATGCATAGAATTCAATCTTTCTCTTTTTGGTCTGCGTATGCGCCTTATCTTATCCGAATCTTTCAGGTTATAATTGGATTTGTTAGAAAACAACATAGGCGCATATTCATAGTTGTATTTTAAAGTTGAAATTAACTTAACTCAAACTAAGCTCAAAATAAATTAAGTCATGACTAAAAATTGTTTTCTATTCATAGTCGATTTTTTAGTATTGACTAAGTGGCATAAGCTAATGAATTCACCACACAAAAGCTTTCGTGGTAAACTTGTCAAATGTTGACTTTTTAATTTCAAGTTAGTTAAATAACAAAGAGAGTATTAAAAATTTTTGCACAGAAGGCACCGTGGCGCAATGGTTAGGACTGTGAACTCATAGCCCTCAGGACGTGGGTTCGAATCTCGTCAGTTAACATGTTTTTTTTTTTTTCAAAACATATGTGTATATGAATATATATAATTTTTTTTTACCCTTCCGGTTTCTAAAGTGACCTGCCATTATAAATTTTGACTTTTTAATTTTACACTAATAAATTAACAGAAAGAGTAATAAAAAACTGGATTTTACAAGGCAGGGTGACGAAATGGTTAGGACTGTGGACTTATAGCTCAAAGTGCGTGGGTTCGATTCTCATCAGAATAAAATTTTTTTTTTTCTTTAAACTTTTTTTGACACGCTAAATAAAAACAGCTTATAATTCTCTTTAGTTTTTTTTTTTCTAAAATCATATATGCATGTATATTTTTTTTAACACGCCAAATAAAAACAACTTATAATCCTCAAAATTATCAAAATTGAATTTTCTGATATGAAATGAATGAATTTTCTCCATATTTTCTTTTTTGATATCGACTTAATATCAACTTCAGCTGAAACTATTTTTTTAGTTATAACTAAGCAGAAAAGCCGATGCTAAATCGACTATGAATGACTTAGTTATTGCTAAAATAAAGTTCTAACTTAAACTGATGCTATGGCTATGCGCCATAGTCTTTAATTTTTGGACACTCCAGTTGAGGTGGGGGTAGAATAAAAAATACTTTCCGAATAACACAATAGCTTATCTGAGTTCTATGCGCTAGAAATTGAAGCAGTGCACCCGCTGCCTGGTCATGAAAACCAATTCATTCGTCTCGCATTTAAGGCACTCATCTTCCATGCTTGATGTGGGTACATTAAGCTGTGTAGATGTCGACTCTGGTACCTTATCAACGAAAAAACTCTGCTCTTGCCAAAAAAGGAAATATTACGGTGATATATTTAGTTCTTATTTAATATATTTCGAAACAACTCAATTTCATTTTTCATGTACGACTTATTATTCCATTTCTCAATTTTTTACTACTCTTCTATAGCTATTAACTCCTATCGGCTGTTTTCGAATTTTGTGGACTCACTCACTCGTCTTTTATTTATTATTTTTTAATTTTATTTTACAAAAAAGCTTAAAATAGAGTCTCTCTTCTGCTGAATGTTCCAACTACGCTGCTTAAGTTATTTTACTTTGTTTGTTTGTTTTAAAATACTTTATTTTTTCTCACTTTTATTGAGTAAATGGACTTAAGGCAATTTAATAAAAGGCATTGAGCATCACAATAATGCTTGCAAGAACCAGCGAATACATCTTCAATTGAATAGTGGTTCCAGAGCTTTTTTCCAATGGAAACAATGTACCCCATAATGCATAACGTTCTTCGAAGGGCGCTGGTGCAAAAAGTGTTAGACGATTGATATAAATAGTACCTTTATCTGCTGTGGGCCACGGTCCTTCATAACCTTCCACATATGGATCACTATTTAAACAAAGAGCATAAAAACTGAAACATAAGAGCAACTCAAATAATGTAATTCAATAGTACCCATTTCTTGCAAATGTTGTCCACCATTTGGTTAAACGATCCACCATAAACATATCAGGATGATCCAAAGGAAGTTGTGGAAAATACCATGTTCCAGGCATTAGGTATTGCAAATCATCGCCATGACAAACACCTAAAAATGGCATGAGAAATCTAGAAAAATTAGAAAAATAAATGTGTCACCTCTTGGAATGCCATTGGCGTCTAAACAGGAACCACGTTGGCCTTGGTAATCCATGCGATAGTAATAAACTTTAGTGTTTGAACCCAATAAATCTACCAAACGCCGCACAGGAAATCCTAGCGTGTCCGAAAATGCCTCACCAAATTTGGTAAGATTATCCAGGTTTGCATATTCCGAATCACCTAAATAAAATGTTTGAATTCTTCGACTCACTGGTGGATCTCGCAACTCGGCTGAGACATTGTACATAAATATTTCTGGTGCATACTTGTCAAAGTTTAGACTGATGTCATTCAATAGACCGGTGTTATTTTCCTGATCTTAATAAATAAGGAAAATAATTTCATTCAAATGAATAAGTTCTGAATGAGTTACACTTACGATGGATTCCGAAATCCAATTCATTTATTGTGAATCCAATCAATAACGGTACTGAGTTGTATTTGCCACTACGAAATATTTCCGATGGATGATCTTGCAAAAAGTTCCCATCTATTTCAAAGTTCCACTTCATATTAATTAAGTTATACGGTTCCCATCTTGAGCAAACTTCTGTGATAGTTTCCCAGCTGACTTCACGCAAACAATCGATTACATCCTGGGGATTGTACATAGGACACGAGGTCTCACGTGCCAACTTACGCGTCCAATACAAATTATCAATGGAAAAGGTGTTTGTTGCTGAGCCACTCATCCCAATAGCTCTGTGAAACAAACCTTTAGACAGCGGTGATGCCATATGTAATGTCACTGACATAGAACCAGCACTTAAACCGAAAATCGTCACTAGATTTGGATTTCCACCAAAATTAGCAATGTGATCTTGTACCCATTTAAGAACTAAAATTTGATCCAAATAACCAAAGTTACCGGGTGCTTCTTTGGTGCGCGTGCTCAAAAATCCAAGTGCTCCTAAGCGGTAATTGAATGCCACCAAAACGATATCGTGATCAAGTAGATATTGTGGACCGACCTCGTACAAGCTATGACCACTACCAAGCACATTGGCACCACCGTGTATCCAGACCATGACAGTGGCATTGCCAGTTAGGTTACGTGAGAAGACGTTCAGTTTGAGACAATCTTCGCTCATAATACTAGTTGGTACTCCGAATTGCGGACAAATCAAAGAATCCTCTGTAGCGTTTAGAGTACCGCTCCAAGCAGGAAATGGTTGTGGCGCCTTAAATCGTAAGTTTTTGATTGGCGGTTGTGCATATGGAATGCCCCTAAACGCGTATATTATGCTGCCATGTTGAGAAGTGAGCGTGGTTCCTTGTATTTTTCCCAGTTTGGTGTCAACTATGGGATTGGTTTCATCTTGTTGTAATGTTGCTGGTGTGTGCCAGAGTAAGAGACAAATCAAAATTCCAAACTGTGAGCTGAACATCGCTGTGGTTATTCGCAAACTGAAAAAATTCATCATATAATTACATCTATATAAAGCCTTTGGTCGCGTAATGTGACAGTTATCACTTGTTAAGTGTGCCTTATCAAAAATGATAAAATCAGTTATCAGTTTTCTAGTGTATTATAAAATTAGAAGTTACTAACAAGCTATTATATAAATCTATTACGTAGCAAAACATTTTGATTACATTAGTTATCGATCACATTTGATGTATATGTCAATATTGTACTATGGATTAATACTTTTAGTCCTGTATTTAGTCAGGATGCTTTGAAAATAATGCAGTCAGTGTTCACTCTAGTTGAGATAATTACGCTTCTTTTTTTTCATTGGCCCAAGCACTCAATTATTGCTGGTATTGCTGACTCCTATCCTATCGACGCAAAATACTTAACATATACAAGGCCGAAAATTGGTGAGTCTGTGATGATTGCCAATATTGGGATTCGTCATTTTTACACGGGAAAAGTCGCTCACCCATACTAGAAACACAACTGCAATTCTCATTAAAATCGGTCTTCTTTTTGTTATTTGAGCTCGAAAATTCATAGAAATTTCATTTTCATTTTCTTCGTCATTGTCCGTACAAGATAATACTGATACTTACTTTGATGGGGAAGGTGATGAACAGAGCGATTCTTGAATAGAGGTTAATGATACTTCTGCCGCAACGTATAGATGATTTTATTTTATTTTCGAATGGGGAGATAGAAGAGTAAAAATGAGGTTAACCCATTGAGCAATGTTTTTTTTTAAATTTTTTTTACTTTTTAATTATTCTAGCCAGGCCCGTGCGCAGAAATCCCATGGGGGGTTTTAACTTGGACATTTCATGTTAGATTATGTTCATAAAAAATTCAATAAACGGTTTACTTTTAATATAGACTTTACTTTTAATATCCGCTACGATTAAGATGAAATAAATTTGTAGCCTGCCAGTTGGCTAATATTGTTTGGTCATAGGGAATAAAATTCAGAATATATAAAATATAAAGAATCATAAAACATGAGAATATTTGGAATTAAACTATCAAAGAGCAAGTTAAAAAAGAAAAAAAGGTAACAATTTAGGAAAAATATATTTAGAGATATGGATTCATGAGGTTTTTTTTTATTTATTTCAATATAGGAAGCAAAAATTGCTCCTCTTTTTATTTAATATCATAACAAATTTATGAACAAGAATGCTAGAAGGATATCTGTTACATCATCATTGAAGCAATTCAAGATCATCAAGGTAACCTTCAAGACTATATCCAAGGTTACGGTTGGAATAGTTGCAGCGTGGATATAAGTATGTGCTAATGCAGGAATTTAGTTTTTACAATAATGAAAGTTTTATTTTCATTTAACAAGTTAAAACAATTTGAAGTTTGAATTTAAAATTTTTGAAATACTTAATTGATTTAACCTAAAAATGAATAACGTACAGTAAATATTTAATTATTAATCTATTTAGCATAAATTGAGTACATATCAAAGGGCTTCCAGACAAGTCAAGATATCACATTTTCATATAATTTTCATAAACTATATACATATATATTTACTGTCGTAAAGCCTTTTCAAAGTAAAGCCATTTTGAAGTTATTGAAAAAAAAAAAATCGACCTGGAGCAGGGAAGTTCGATAACTGCGTGAGATATAAACGGCTCCTTCACATTAGATGAATGGCTCACTTGGCATGATAAACATTTCACTATCATGTTCTCTATCGCTTCATTAACCCAGTAATCACATCCGCTCTTTTTTCTTCCATTTTCTTAATGCTTCAGTGTAAGGTGTGTAACTATGATAATATTTCTACCCGAAACTTAGAAGGTACAATGATTTTGTCGTTGAAAAATATGATGCCGTCATCGATAAATAACATCATTTCGATGCTGAATGCGCCTATCTAAAGGTCAATCATCAAGTAGGTATCATTTTGCGTAACTGAACTAAGCGTTTATCTACATCCTAAAGCTCTTATCCCTCAGGTGCTTCATTGACTGTGTGTTCTCGATTCATTTTTTGCAGGGCTGTCATTATCAAAGCAAACTAACCATTCGCAACAGTATATACTTATTTGAGTTGCCTGTAAATAAGTTTAATATTGCACCAGTTCTCCGGCATCCTAGTCATCACAACCAATTCGGCTATGCCGTCGTTTCCACGTCCACGTCCTCGTCCTCGAGTACACGTGCAATACAGTCAAAACATTCGTAAATTTATAATTCGCTATATTTTTGATACTTTTCGAATTTTATGAAATTATTCGCAATTTACTTTTTGTTTTTTAATTTGATTTTAGAAAAAAATAATGAAATCACTTCATCTGCTTAAATTCTATAAAATTTTATTTTTAATTAGCTTTATTGAGTAAATGGCTTAACGGAATTGACCATCACAATAATGCTTATAATAACCAGCGAAAACATTTTTAATTGAATAGTGGTTCCAGAGCTTTTTTCCAAAGGAAATAATGTATCCCAGAGTGCATAACGTTCTTCGAAAGGTGCTGGTGCAAATTGTGCTTGACGATTGATATAAATAGTACCTTTATCTGCTGTGGGCCACAGCCCTTCATAATCTTCCACATATATAGAACTAGTTAAACAGAGAGCATAATATATTAAATGTAAGTGCAATTCAAAATATGTAACTTAATAGTACCCATTTGTTGCAAATGATGTCCACCATTTGGTTAAACGATTCACCATAAACATATCAGGATGATCTAAAGGAAGTTGTGGACCATACCATGATCCAGGCATTAGGTATTGCAAATCATCGCCATGACAAACACCTAAAAAAGACATGAGAAATCTAGAAATATATAAACAAGAAATTTGTCACCTCTTGGAAAGCCATTGTGGTCTACATAGAAACCACGTTGGCCTTGGTAATCCATGCGATAGTAATAAACTTCTGTGTTTGAACCCAATAAATCTACCAAACGCCGTACAGGAAATCCCAGCGTATCCGAAAATATTTCACCAAATTTGGTAAGATTATCCAGTTTTGCATGTTCCGAATCACCTAAATAAAATGTTTGTATTCTTCGACTCACTGGTGGATCTTGCAATTCGGCTGAGACATCGTAGATAAATATTTCTGGTGCATATTTGTCAAAGTTTAGACTGATGTCATTCAATAGACCGGTGTTATTTTCCTGATCTTTATAAATAAAGAAAATATTTTTTTTCAAAAGAATATATTTTTAATGAGATACACCTACGATAGGCTGTAAAATCCCATTCATTTTTTGTGATTCCAATCAATAACGGTATTGAGTTGTGTTTGCCACTACGAAATATTTCCGTTGGATGATCTTCCAAAAAGTACCCATCAATTTCAAAGTTCCACGGAAGGTCGATGAAGCCATACGGTCCCCATGTTGAGCAAACGTTTATTATGGTTTCCCAACTGACTTCACGCAAACAATCGATTACATCCTGTGGATTGTACATAGGACACGAGGTCTCACGCGCCAACTTACGTGTCGAATGCAAATTATCATTATAATAGTGATTTGTTGCTGAACCACTCATCGCAATTGCTCTGTGAAATAATCCTTTAGATAGCGGTGATGCCATATGTAATGTCACTGACATCGAACCAGAACTTAAGCCGAAAATCGTCACTTGATTTGGATTCCCGCCAAAATTTGCAATGTGATCTTGGACCCATTTAAGTACTAAAACTTGATCCAAATAAGCAAAGTTACCGGGTGCTTCTTTGGTGCGCGTGCTCACAAATCCAAGTGCTCCTAAGCGGTAATTGAATGCCACCAAAACGACATCGTGATCAAGTAGATATTGTGGACTAGCTTCATATAAGCTATGACCACTACCTGCCGTATTGGCACCACCGTGTATCCAGACCATGACAGGAGCATTGCCAGTTAGGTTGCGTGAGAAGACGTTCAGTTTGAGACAATCTTCACTCATGAGACTAGTTGGTAGTGTGAATTGCGGACAAATCAAAGAATCAGCTGTAGCTTTTAAAGTATCACTCCAAGCAGGAAATGGTTGTGGTGCAACAAAACGTAAATTATTTATTGGTGGTTGTGCATATGGAATGCCCCGAAACGCGTATATTAAGTTGCCATGTTGAGAAGTGAGCGTGGTTCCTTGTATTTTTCCCAGTTTGGTGTCAACTATGGGATTGGTTTCATCCTGTTGTAATGTTGCTGGTGTGTGCCAGAGTAAGAGACAAATTAAAATTCCGAACTGCGAGCTGAACATTGCTGTGTTTATTCGCAAACTGAGCTGATGTGTCATAGACTTGCATCTATATAAAAGCCATTGGTCACGCAATGGGACATATGTTAATGGTTAGGTGTGCGTTATCAAAAACGATAACGTCGGTAAAAAACCATTGGTAAGAAAGTCATGAAAGTGCTCATTGAGCTTGATTAGATTAGATCTTAGCTAAAAGTCAACTTGTGATTAAGAGTCACACATGAAAGATAGGCTATCTATTAATTTTGATTTGAAGTTTAAGAAATATTTATTAATTATCGTCATATCTTGACGATAAAAGAGCATTTCAGATGATTAACTTGCAAAATATAATGTTCATATATTAAGTACACCGGGATTACTTTGAACACTTGGCTAAATGACTCGTATATGCTTGAGCGTTCCATCACTAATGACTCATGGGCGCAATACTTGAATATTTGCAAGTAGCTACTGGCACGAATTCGTACTTCCTGAGGCAATTGTAGAGGCTGGTAGCAAGCACGGAACACAAGCTCTGCAAGAGAACTCTGGATTTGGAATGGTCTCGGTTTTCCTCATTAACTCTAAACTTATATAAGGATTCTTTATTACTTGGAAGGAATTTGTACAAATCGGTGACTCTAAAAGATGTATGTTACCTGTGAGGTGAGGAGTCCCTCAAAATAGTATCTTTGCGCCTTAAGAAAATATAATTTTCAAAAAATATCGGGTGTGTGAACAAAACTCATGAAATTTCATTAAATAGCCATTTATTTATGTTCGAGGATTTAATATGCGATTCGCTTTTAAATACAACTTCGGGCATATGTCCACTACGGGTGTATCTGAGGAATGTCATACGAGAGACAGTGTTTTTGACCACTTTTTTATGCATTTGTGACCATATATGGGGATATAACACGAATATTTTTGCTTCGAATGCGTCTTTCAGTATCCGCAAAGGAAATAATCAAAATACGATCTCCAAGGTCAAATTTGTAGTTTTTAACTCATTCAGTATGTACCTAACTAATGTGATGACGAAAGTCGGCAGGGCCTTGTTTTCGCCCGCAACCAACAGCAGCGGCAACAGAACTGAATTTCATTTTTTATTAATCCTTTTATTTATTAATTTTTATACACCTCGAAGTAATTATTTAAGTATTAAGCTAAGAAAATTTATTAAGAAAATGAAATCGTATGTATTCACACGAGCATCGGACCTAAGTTGCATCGAACACACAGGTGTCAACCTAAGTCGACAACGTCAATGCACCAGCGATGTCAAGTACCAGCTATGTCATCGCGGTGGTGAAAATAAACGCAACCACTGGTAGGAATGATCAGCTGTTACAGCCACGCCATGGAAAATTGATCACAGCTACGGCGTGTGTGTAGAAGGGCAATAGCAAGAACGTAGAAGTCGTCGTGAGCGCCGGATTTTGGTTTATGAGTGTGTGCGCTCCCGTATCCGCACACTCGTGATCTGGAAGCTGACACGCCTACGGTCAGTTGAAATTGGTGGTAGGAAGAGTGTAGAAGCTGTCGGAATTTGGGTTTGCGGGTGTGTGCGCTCCCGTATTCGCACACTCGTGATCTGGAAGCTGACACGCATACGGCCAGCTGAAACTGGAGGTAGGAAGAGCGTAGAAGCCTTCGTGAGCGTCGGATTCTTCGTTTGCAGGTGTATGCGCTCCCGTATCCGTACACTCGTGATCTGAAACCGACGCGCGAACGGCCAGCTGAAACTCAAGGTTCCACGGTGCTTTCGCTCTCCCGTATTCGCTAAGCGCGGTGGAACTGTGAGCTCGGCAGTGAATAAGAGGACGGTAGGAAGAACGGAAAAGCCGTCGTGAGCGTCGGATTCTTGGTTTGCGGGTGTATGCGCTCCCGTATCCGTACATTCGTGACCAGAGACCCGACACGCATAAAGGCAAGCTAGACTCAGCGTTTCCCCTCATGGTGTTTGAGCCCCCCGTTAGGCTATGAGTAAGCTAGGAAGCAGTAGAGAATAGAATTGGGCACCGCATAGGCAGAAGAATCAGTCACGCTCCTCTCATGAACCTCACTACGACGACCAAGCTAAGAAATACGACGAAAGAGCGACGAAGTACAACAACCGAGACACGCTGACGTGGTAACAGTATAAGTTTCATTGTTAATTTTATTTTTATATATATATTTATGTATCGCTAAATTAAAATAAATATTTAAACCGAACTCACTGTGCGATCCCCTTAATTTATTAAAGAGGCACTCCTTGCAAAATACAAATTTTTGTGACCGAACCTCTGGACTCCGGCGAGTCAAGACCCCCCAGCCGTAGGTTCGTTACACTAATCCCAATCAAATTGTTAAAGGTTTTCTGATTTGTAGAAATTTCTGCTACACAAATTGTGATCAACATTAATTTTCTGTTCGCGTATGAATTCTAAATAAAAAAAAAAAAACATTAAATTTCAAGTTTTCCTTAAATTTTCGTTTATGTGCAGCGATAATAAAAGGTGACAGCAAAATTGTTGCCAACTCCTTTGAAATTATGAATCATTATTTCATTTCACTTTTCTTTTGAATTGTCGACGCTACACAAACACATTTGCGTATGTGTGTGTCGGTGTGTCAAAAGGAAAGGAGTGCGCGGCAGCGGTATAAAATTTATTTTAAAAATAATCACACGATAGCAATAATTCTTCTGTCACATAATAAATTAACGCAATAAATTAATTTTAAAAATGTTGAACGCTGAACGATGCTTGCAACAAACTGCTGTGAGTGTCATTGAACATAGTTGATGTTTTTGTTGCTGGTGCTATGTCGTTGTTGTCCTTTCGCTTGAATCAGGCGACGCGACGAACGCACAAAGACACGCATGAAATCGTTGCGTCGCCGCCTGGCGACACAATTGAAGCGTCAAAATGGCGACGACAATATGTCGCCAATATAGGCAGCGTAGTTTTTGTTGCGCTGCCATTGTAATTTCTAACATGATGACGTGCTGATGATTCCTTTTTTTTACTCGCTAATTTTCCCTACTTTGTTGTTGGTTGCTTCCTCATTCATAGTTTTTGTTGTTATCATACAGAATTTTGGTTGCTGCTGCCGCGGCAACAACATTAGAAACACATTTTTTTAAGTCGCACACGAATGCGTTTGTAGTGCGTACTCTTTGGTATGTTGGGAATTCTTTTTTCATCGTCGACACACAAAAATTTAAAATAAATCACACTCTGATTCATGTGATTTTGCATTCAATTCACTTTCAATGTCTGTCTGGCTGGCTTTATGTCTGTCCATTGCCGTTCGGACTAATCCATTAGTAGTTCGTTTAAATTTATTGTTTTTAAAATGTTTTAAGTGGAATTTTGCGTTAAAAAATTGGCCATTAATTAAATCGTAAAGCGGTCTGACCTTTTGAACTTAAGATTGTAGATTTAAATGTTCTAGTTAAATGGCATTTTGTTTAACCCATTGTACTCGCTTGGGTACAGAAATGAAATTCCACACACATTTTTCGAGAAAATTGATTAAAGAAATATAAAATAAACTTTAAAACTGTGGGAGACAGTATCATGGAGGACAGGAAACATTTGATCGAATGTGGCATATTGCACTCTTATCCAATTTAATTTCAGCAGATCGTCAGCCTCTTGAATGTTAAGCACTATCTGTGGTCTTTCAATTCGTATTGTGTTAAACGTGGTTACATCTTAAGAATAAATCTTAATAGTAAAGATGGAGTTTCCCAATGGGCATGTCTGACTGTTCGCCTTTTACGATTTTATTGATCAGTGAAACATGCTGACAGGAGTCTTTCAAATCTTGTATTGGAAAATCAGACCATCTATTTAATTGGACCAACAAACAAATACAAGGTACATGAGATACCATGTTATCAACATAGGAATAGATGATCTTTTAAGTTAAGAAATGTGAACATTCAGCGAGTTGTCCTATCTCCCGTTTTATGCGGTCATACAAGACGTTAGAAGGTTTCCCATATATTTGAGATACATTTTTCTAGCAACAGAAAAATAGCTAATAATAAATAAAACTAACAGCTCTAACCAGATCGGGAACGAAAAAAACTTCTAAACTTAAGACCGTAATGTTAAAGATAAGAATTTATAATAATTTATATTATTTTTTTATTAATATTTACTATACTGTCCCACTGTTCGCCTTACTGACTGATCGTAATACAAGCAAAAAGTGTGACAGTTTGACTTTTTCTAATATTAACTGATAATCACTTTGTTATTAGTTCGTTCACTTAACTTCCTTCAATAATAATTACGCACGGATTAACTAAGAGATCTAAACGGAACTCAAAGTTATACCGATATAGAAGTATTTCGTGACATTTACTGAAACCTCTAGAGCGAAAATCGAATGGAACCTCAGATTGCATCATTCCTTCGATCATTTCTTCTTCAGCCGAGTCGCGAAAGAATATGTCTTGAGAGGAAATATATATTTTGCACACTCAACTATATCTTTTGGCCATTGTTGCATATTAAGACTTCTGAGTCCTTTAACTGGCCATTTAGACTATTTGTACACCAAATAATTTTGTCACAATCAAGTTCAATTCGAATTTTGGATTTGTAAGCTATTGCACTGAGTGAAAATTACGCATATTTTAAAAACATTTGCCAACAATTTTATGCGCGATTAAATTAACTTTGTTTTTTCCGCATGAATGGTGGTGTTTGTTGTTATTTAGGCTATTATTTTTGCTATATTGCACGGAATTCGCTATCTATCCCATTAGACAATTGAGTAAGACCTCTTATGAAGACGGCCTGTTTTCAATGCCAACATTACTTCATGCGTAGGCGCTTATATGAGACCTGCTCAAAATCAATTTTACATGCAGCAGGTATGTTAGCTGAGATCTTATAGGAGATTATTTTAAACAAGCTGCTGTATCTTTCAAAAGCGAACCTAAGTAGTGCCTTAACTATAAACCAAAAATCTGATTATTTTCATGAATCGTTTTTCAGTTTGCTTATGGGCATTTTGTGACAAATATAGTATGCTTGGGGCGCTCACAACCTACTGGATACTAACGATATTCTTCATCCGATATAAGAGTTAGATATTAAAAATTATCGGCATTCAAATGTGTCGATACTTTCAACTAATTTTTTGCTTTCCATTTAGAATCGGGCGCGGGCGAACCTGCTATTCTCCTTTCTACTGGGAAGGGAATACACAAGTCCTATTCGACGGCAACCCTACTTTACACCTTTTCATTTTGAAGCCTGTACAGAAAACTCACTCTAGAAAGCTGAAGTTGAACCAAGTAATTTCACGTTATAAGATGTGCTCTTTCCCTAGTAATGCCTTCTTATGGCGCTCCTTACTCCAGCTTTTGCTTACTGGGCTGTAACACTGCAATCAGCTGTGCAATATCGCACTTGAGTTTTTCATGTAAATTGCAATATAAACAAACAAACTCATAAATATTAAATGCGCTATTGCCAGGCAGCAGCAGCAGCAATAACAACAAACAACATGCCACAGCGACAGAATCGTCGTTCAATTTTTCTGTTGCTGTCGTCGTCGCATTCAATGGGTTTCCTTGATTTTATTGCCTAGCAAAATTTTGAAAGTGAAAACTTTTTTTTTTTTTTTTTTTTTTTTTTTTTAATTTCTTCTGAAATTTTTTACTTTTTTTTAAATCAAAAAAAAAAATAGATAATGCATTCTGCCCCTTGCTGTTGTTGCAATTGCTGCGCTTGCAACATTAATCTTGCCACAAAGTGCAGTAGCAAACCATTGAAATTGTCGAAAACATGCGGATTTCAAAAGGATTTTCGCTGGGTTTTTATTTTTCTAAATTTAAAAACAAAAACCATCTCTGATTGTTGTTGTGGCTCGTGCAACACTGCTGTCATTGCTGCATAAAATTTAAATTTCAAAATGTTTTTAGTAAATTTTTCCCCATTTTTATTTTTTTTTGCTTTTGGTTTTCAGATGCGCGCAAAATTTTGTGCGCGCTTGACTAATCCAAATGACTTTTATTGACACATTAATTGCAGTCATTAACATTCCTAATTTTTTGCCTTAGCTCTTCGTCGTATGCGTTTGTGTGTTGCCTAGTGTTATTATTATTATTTCCAATTTTTTTTTTGTTCTTCTTTTTGATTCGTATCAATATATTTTAAAGCCGTTGCGGAATTTTATTTTACGAAAACGGTTTTTGCATGCCAAGCAAAACGATTTTTCAACGTCGGAACGAATTTGCCTATCAGCAAAATCGATTATTTTGTTTTTGGGATTTTAGGGCATTTTTAAATTTTATATTAAAAAAAAAAAATACAAAATTTCATTAGATGCTAATAAATGTTTTTTTTTTTTCTTTCATTTTAGGTAAGCTGTACAGTTTCTGGTTGGAATTTGAAAACTATTAAAATAATGGGAATGTGTAAGTACACAGATTTTTTTTTTGTTTTGGTTTTGTGAAAACTGTGCTCCGAAAAAATTCCTGGAATTCGGAGTACAAATGGTTTGGAAATAGCTGAAAGATTCTATGTCAGCAAAAACCAAGTGTTTTGTTGCGATTCGTATCAAGTGCGGGGCAGGAGCAAAGAAAGTATTTAATGTGTTCCTCTTCCTCAACAGAAGTCAAAAGATAAAACTTCCAATCTGTTTACATGAAGCAACCAGTTATGATTGCTACGACTGACTGCCACTAAGTCTAGCGTGGGATATCGATGCAAGGCTGCTCTTAGCACTCCATTCCGGCCAAATTTAAATTGCTATATTGCTAGTTATCCTTTTGTCAGCTTTTCTTTTTTCAACAACTTGCTTGGAAGTGGCAACACCTGTCTTGTACTGAAAAATTTGTGAAGTTCATCTGCTAGTAATTGCCATCCCTAAGTCCTATTACCCCGGCACACAGGCAAAGTGCATGCTAAAATTCTTAGCCATCCCATTAAGAGACGAGCAGCAATTCATGGCATAACGGCGGAACCTTGGTCCCGGATGCAGAACGTCTCGAAAGACGTGGCCTAAACTGCATCTAGGAAGGACACAAACACTCTTAAAGTTCAACAGAGTAGAGTTAAGCACTGTTTTAGAAGTGTTATTGATCATATGGCCGCCAAATATGGTGTCCCTTACAGAGATTTCTGCAGGAGTTGTGAAGACAAGAAAAGGATGAGACGGTTAAGCATCTACTCTGTGAATGTCCGGGGTTAGTGAGGAAATAAAACAAATATTTTGGCTCTTTGTTTTTTGTTGGTCTTGAGGAACTAGCCAAATTGAAGCTTATCAGCAGACTCAACTTCACCAAGACTATATATATGTAGGGTATCACAATGCACAAACTGCCTCAGAGTGAAATTTGCTATATACAGGCGACCCTTTTAACCAAACCTAACCTAGTTTGTTTAACGAAGGGGTAGGTGCGGGTATTTTCAATGCCAACACCAACTTTAAAGAACACTACTGGCAGCATTTTTCAAGCCAAAATAAGTGCAATTCAAAAAGCAGCAGAGAACATCTTAACGAAGCATAAAAATTTATGTTGACAGTCAGGCCGCGTTAAAAGCTCTCCAAAGTATCACAATAAAATCAAAAACAGTTCTCAATTGCTATAAATCTCTGCAAGACCTTGGCATCAATAACAAAGTTTATTTGTACTGGGTACCCGGTCATCACGACATCTTCGGTATCGAACAAACCGAAAATGCCTTTAAATATCGCAGAACCTATACAACACTTTAACTCAAAAGTAGACATCTTCACGTTATCAAAACCTAACTCATGCTGGGTACAGCTGGATACTAGCTTAATAACCAAAACAGAATCCTTACTATCTTTATCTCGGAATGACTGTCGTCTCTTGACAGGGGTTACTACTGGACACTGCCTGATATGCCATCATGCACTCAAAATGAGAACACTTGAAAATGGTATATGCAGGAACTGCATGGAACCAAATATGGAAGAAATGCTAGAGCACTTACTCTGTGACTGTCCTGCACTCGCTCGGACAAGGGTCAGATCACTTGGACATGCTGTCTTATACTCATTGCACGATGTTGCAAAATTAAAACTCCACAGAATTTATTATTTCGCCAGGCGGACGAATACTTTTACCATCAACCAAACAACTAATTGATTAATTAACTAACAACTGATTAATTCATGAGCGATATGGTATCACTATGGACCAAAGTGTCTATGTGGGGTTTCCAGTTCACCACTATTACCTAACCTAACCCTAACCTAGTTTCTATAGATGTCAACCCTGGAGTTGATTTCCAAAATGTTGAACATTTTTTAACCAAATAAGCATATCAGTGTGAAGTAAATAGTTAAAAAATTAACTCTTATGCTGAAAGCAGAAAATGTATATGGATTTCAAGTAAACGGAGAATCAAAACTTACACCTAATGGTTGAAAATTTTAAGAAAATGCAAGATCTTTTGAGAACTTTTCAATATTAAAATCAATCTTTGATCCGTGTACTCGATGGAAGTCAAAGCAAAATTTCATTCAAAGGATCAAACTACCATTCTGAAGACTCGTTATCTCATTCAGTAGCAGCACATTGTCAGCTTAAAAGTCAGTGGCTGAAATATAAAAAAATGAGAAGATTAATTGCTTCAATACGGCCAATCAATTTCCTATACTTCTTGCAGACTATAATTGGGCTCGAAGTGAATCGATTAGTGTTTATGTATAGTGTTTATCCCAATACAACTACGGAGAATCTCCATTTTTCATCTTTTCGGTTGTCATCCTAAATATGTTTTAGATAAAGTAGCATTTAGAATACAGTTGAATACATATTTAACCACTAACAAAACAGTGTCTTGAAGCAAATCACAAAGGGATTCCCCACAAAGCACTAGAAGATTTCCTTGTTCGAACGTAGTTAAAATGGGTGCAGCTTTTAATTTTCATTATTTTCGATAACATTCTTTTAAACTATTTGGAATTTCGTAAAAAGTGTCCCAGTAATTGCGCCGGATTTATCATTGGGAAAACGATATTGCTCACAAAATTATCTTTAGTGAATAAAACAAGTAAATAAAATAAAAATAGTCAAAATTCCTGAGCGCTGCAAACCGATGATAAGTGATTTTTTTTTCTGGTTTCAGTAGGACGGCACAACCTGTCATAATGCATGTAAAACAACTGTGTTGCTGAATTTTCCGTTCGGGTAATCTTTTTCTTTGATATTTTTGAAGCCACAAACAATTCCTGAGCTTAAGGTCAGAGAACGTTTCTCTGATCCAGTCAACAACATTTCCGTTATAGTCCAGCGAATAAAGAGAAAAAAGTAGCCAAACTTCGGAAAATTTAGGGGAATGCTGGATTTTCATTTGAACCTTCCTTTTGTGGCTCTAAACAAAATCCCAAAAGTCCCCATCGATACGTGAGCCGCTAAAAGTTTTACACGGGGTCAAATGTCGCTAAAAACAGTTTTTCGTGAAAATATTGTCAAGAATCATATATATTGAAAAATAGTACGCATCAAATTTGTAGCTTATCAAATTTCCCACAAAAAATATTTAGTTACTTTTTTTCGATAGAAAACAATCGATTCAAAAAGTTGTGACGTGTAATCACTCAATGGTATACATTAGAGCGGTTCAGAAAAAAACATATTTTTTTTTTTTTTTGTTAACTTAAATTGATTTTCAGAACACAAGTATGTATGGTACCATGTGCATCTTTTGATTGAAATTCAATCATGTATCGGTGTCAACTTTCAATGAAATCTGTTGTACTGCCAAAAAAAACATAACGACCACGCACAATTTATTAAAGAATCCACTTTATACAGCGAATGACCTTTTCAAGGCTGCCATTGTCAGTTCACCCTCTCACTAACACATTGAAAAATTATCCAGTTTGTCGTCCTTATTCTTGTCGCTGCTGTCATGTATGGTATCGATTCGGTTGTATCTTAATAGCAATTAAGTTTCTGATTTTATTGGTTGCTACCACATTTTATTTTTCTTTTTAATTTCGCTTTGACATTTTGTACGAAATTTATAACATGTTATGTCCTCATTTTGTTGTTCTTGTTGTTTATTTCTTTTTTTCTTTCTGTTGAGATTTTTAATTTCCATTTAATTGGGATATTCTTTCATTTCTGCGCGTATTTAGCAAACAAAACTGTCGGAATTTTGGCGTTAAAAATTGAAAGTGTGCTCGATTTATATTGCATTTCAATTGCATGTATTCCTTGAAAATATGCCACATCGTGTAACATTGGTTATTTTATTAATTTTTTTTTTGTGAGAAAGCTTTTCCGGGTCGTACTTATAAAACCAATCTTCAGTTTGTCAGCAATCATGTCTTATGACAATCCTGGATATTCGTCAACTTAAGCCTTTGCCGGACCCACATTTCTCTCGTCGATCGAATATTTTTTTGTGTCTCGTCCTATACAGAAAAATATCCAGTCTGGAATCTTCGACACTACTGAGAAGATAGTGCATCCGTTCCATATGCAGTTTGGTATTCACTGAAGCTTTGTACTGACTTGAGTTAACGCCGAAAGTTGTAAAAAGTCACGTAACGAATTTATTGCTGTGTTGATGGCGGATTTTCTTCGACCTTTCATTAGTTATTTTTCGTTTTCCGGTTGCTATTCCGATCGACTTTTTTTTGAAATTTAAGATGAAAGATCGCAAGGCCATTGAATTTTGTAAGCTAGCAACAACTTAGCGAACTTTTGTAAGCCCCTCCGTATATGGGTTATATAAGTCGAAGTATCTCTTTTAAATCTCTTTTACTTATCAAGTTCGTCGAAAGATGTGGCCTCCGATATACATAAATTTATGTTAAATCCTTGGGAATTGATTTCTCATTTCATTTTACTATAAAAGTATGTGTTCAAAATCTTAAAATTTTGAAAGTCATTTGCTTTCCTGCTATTATCAAGTAAAGTACTTGTTTCAGACTTTTAGCAGAAGGAGCTTATCAAAAAGCAGTGCGAAAGGATCATGATGTTTTTAAAAATATTTGTTCTCAAATTAAAATACAATTCAATACTAACGTTATGTATTCTCGCTTCAAATTCCCTGTTAAATAATTGGATAATAATTTCTTAGTCAAATGTCAAAATATCCCTTCACCAAATTATTGTCGATAACTTTACTTTCCAGTAAATTTTTATCGCTTTTGCCAGGGAGTTCGAGAAAGAACTCACGAGATTGTTCATTCTTGATAGGGCCCATTGTCAATAAATAAAGTTGGCAACATATCAAAACGCGTGTCCATTACAGAGAATATTTTCTCTTCTACTTACTTGCCAAACTAATCTTTCCAACATTATTCATAGATAATTATGCAGATGACATTTAGAACCTGGAACAGACACGAGACTGTTGCAATTTCTAGTTTTTTTTTTTTATTTATTGAGACATTTAAAGCAAAACTCCATCACAGCGCCAATTAAGACCTCAGGCAAGGTAGCTAAACAAAATTGAAACGCATTAAAACTCGCTCAGCTGTAGCATGATATTTAAAAGAAAAAAAAACCATTCACCAGCTAACTGTCAGTCATGTCACTTCTTTCTCTCATATAATTAATCAAAGTTGTGTTTTCATGCCGCACAGATAGAGCACAGTGAGCGAAATTGCACTTACGATCTTCAGATGTGATCTTGTTTTTGTGTTGAAATGTTAAATTGCTAAAAAATAAAATACGCAGTCTATCATTTATCTGCACTTTTCCACTTTAGCAATACACTCAACCCTAAATTTGTCCCATTCAGAATTCACTTTGCTACGGAATTTCAGCGTCTGACTGCAACGTTATCCAATCAAAAATTTTCAATTTGCGTGCTATTGTTAAATGCAGCCATTGAATAATGACAGAGGTGTTGCTACTTAAGTGAAAAAGTGTGCCGACACGTCGATTCAACGCTTTAACGCAAAAACAAGCCACGTGTGAAGACTCCTAATAAAAATAAAAAAAAAGATGTAAACAATAAAAATGCGACGACGACTATAACAAGAAATCGATAAAATTATTACAACGACACACAACGAAAAATTTCAGTGGTATTTCGGTAGAGTTGTGGAGGAGGGGTGTATTTAAGTGATTCGGGGGGTTGGTGACAAAATTTTGCGTCTCAAACGTACCGAAGCACAAAGCAACGGGAACAAAAATAGCAGCAACAGCAATAATTTTTGGTATCGGAAGACATAAAAGACGTTAGCGGCGGCAACACCCGCGGCTAAACTACAACCAACTTCAGTCAAAGAAAAAAAAAATACACCCTTGAGACAATTTTCTGCTTTATAGCTTGCCATAAAAAGTTTGATAAAGTAATGTGGAAGCAACACAAAAATGTCGAAATAGAAATCGCGCTACAGCATAAAAATTGTTTATTTTTTTTTTTTCTTTTTTCATGCCAGAAAGAGTGCTACAAGGAAAAGTTGATGACATGCGGTATGGCAGCCGAAAAGGGGGGGTGTTACATCAGAAAAAAAAGCGAAACTTTTAACAAGCAATGACGCTTCATACAAATTATGTTGCGATAGGTTGTGGTGGTAAAGCCGCCGCCGTGACACCAAATGTTGCTCCTTTTTATTTCTTCTTTACAACGCGTTGTCATTGTTGCTGTCTCTGTCTTTGGCTGCGTTGGTGTCTGTATACGATGAAAATTGAGACTGTCTGCTTTAAAATGGTAGTCACAGTCTGTACGTATGTTTGTAAATGGGTGAGTCTGTGTCTGTGCATGTATTTCTGAATATTTATGTATTTGCTGAGGCGGCGGCGGCGCGTGTATCACAATAGCAAGACTGTCATAATGACAGCGTATTAATTTCGATCGAATTCCCAGGAAGTATAGGAATTTACTTGTCAATTGCAAAATTTGTGTATACTATTTCGAACCAATTGAGGGCGCGTCCCTAATTTTTTCCTTAAGAACCACCCTAATGTACATATATGTACTTTGCTCTGCAAACAGTTTGTGGAAGACATGTGCGGAAGAGTTGACTTTGGCTTTAACCTAACGTGACTAGATCCATCAAATTTGTGTTAAAATCAGGGTTTCGAACCCAAACCCAAACCCATTCAAAAATTTGGTTCAGGTTCAATTTTTATTGCGCTTAGAAATTCAAATAACATATTTTACAGAACTTTTTAAAATTTCAAATCTCATATTTCACAAAATTTTTTTTGCTCCAAGGAAGACTATTTTTTGTTGTTTTTGTTTTAGTAGTATCTTATTTTGAAGATGAAAGAGCAGACATGCTAGAAGAGCTGCTAAAGAACAAGAAAAACAATTCAACATCAAAGAATTCGAAATTTATCAGACTTATCCTAGGATTTCTAAAGAAAATAGATTTTAGTATTCTGGCAACAAAAAAAAAAAAAAAAAAAAAAATTGATACACCTCTATTGTGTGAAGCTACTCAGGTCATATTAGCTGTTCCAGGAACTCAAGTCAGTGTCGAGAGGGATTTTTCTGTGCTGGAGTTTGGTGGAGCTTCGCAAAGAGTGCATCTTTACGAAGAATCAGTAGAGAATATTCTACTTGTGCGTTTAAATGAACGTTTTTTTTTTTCAAAAATAAAATAACATTCTAAAATAAAAATTAAATGAAATTGTTTAATTTTTTTATTTTTTTGGGAAAAAATTGAACCTGAACCCGAACCCACTAAATTTAAGTGCATTGAACCCGTACCCGCACCCAAAATTTACAGGGTTCGAAAGGCTGGTTAAAATCCTAACATTTTTCGGAAAAAGTCCATGACACTTTCACATTCAGAAAACCCTATCAACATGAGATATATTTCAAAAGTGTTTATTTTAGTATATAAAAATATTAACTGAAAGAAGGTCCTCACTTTCACATTTCGAAAACCCTAGCAAAATATAGATATATTTCATGAAATGAAAGCGCGAAACGGAAAGTCAAAAACGCGAACCTGTCCCGCGAAACGCGGATCACATGGTCACGTTACTTTAACCATAGTGTTAATGATATAAGGACTGTCCCAGAAAAAACTTGCACTTTGTTTTTTAGTTATAAAAAATACCCAGCAATTTTTGTGGTTTTTTTTATTTTTTTTATTTTTTTATTAATAATGGCTAGTGTTCAGAATATAAATATCTAAAAACTAATTAACAATTTTGTTTTTTCTATAAAAATTTCTTACTTTTTTTTAAGGCCCTTCATTAAATTTTGCACAGTTGTTTCATCGACAGTACGGTACGATCTTTTCCACTTAAGTCTGAAGTGTTGAAAATTTTTTGCAGTCCTGCCACTCTTTCGAAGATCTCTTTTCATTAGAGCCCAATATCTTTCAATTGGGCGAAGCTCTGGGCAGTTAGGCGGATTTGCTATTTTTGGTACAAAATTGATCTTTTTACTTGCATACCATTCCATCGTAGCTTTAGAGTAATGAGAGGTTGCTAAATCTGGCCAGAATATCACGGTACCCTCATGTGCACGAATAAATGGTAGAAGACGTTTTTCGAGGCACTCGTCTATATAAACTTTGGAATTGATTGTGCCTTGCGTAACAAAGAAGCTGCTTCTGAGGCCACAGGTGCATATGGCCTGCCAAACCATATATTGCTTCGGAAATTTCGAAATTTTTTTTTCTTTGAATTTACTAGGCACATTCCCCTTCTTCGGTGATGTATAATATTCGTGCCCAGGTAGCTGCTTAAAATCTACTTTAACGTAAGTTTCGTCGTCCATAACACAGCAGTCAAATTTAGTCAGGTACCTTTCATACAATTTTCGGGCTCGTATCTGAGCCGTCAACTGCTTTTCATCAGAACGGTCTGGTACTTTTTGAACTCTATATGTCTTTAGCTTACTTTTCTCCTTTATCCTTTGCACAGTAGATTTTGATGTACCTGCTCTAGCCGCCATATCTCGCACTGACGTGTTGGGATTCTGCCTAAAAAGGCGCTTCACCTTCGCCGCTACCTTTGGGTTAGAAAACTCTGGTTTTCTGCCTGAACCCTTTTTTCGTGAAACAGGTAGACCCTTCTTATAATTAGAAATAACCGTTTTGACAGTTCTTTCTGATGCACCAACTATTTTTGCTATAGCTGAATATTTTAACCCTGGATTTTGCAGGTATGTGGACAAAATCAGTTCGCGGACTTTTTCTTGCTGGCTAGACATCTTTGTCGTTAGAAGTGCTTCTTCAAGTGTTATACATCATATCAAACGTCACTTTATATGGAATAAATATTTTGTCTTTTTAGACCTATAAGATTATCAGGTAGAGTATAATCTTAAAAAATAAAAGTGCAAGTTTTTTCTGGGACAGTCCTTAAATGTATCTTTAGCATAACCGCTATCAATTGAGTTATCTTTACTATAACCATTATGATTACATTCACCATTATGACAACCATAATCATTCTCATAACCATAGCGATCCTATCGTTATTGATGTCACAGTAACCATCAGCTGTACGAAAAACTGTGATATACTTTTTCAAAAGATTTTGATATATTTAACCCTTAAGTATTAAAAACGCCATTTTCGGTCGTTATCTGAAATTCTTAATATTGTTATTATCCAAATGAAAGTTGTTATTTCTTATAGATTTTTCGATGCTGAATCTAAAGTCGGTCACAGAATCTCTAGCACGTAAACCTACGAAAATTAAAAGTTAATCAAACGACACTTTAACCTATTTTAGAGACTTTTTTAGCTTTATTTAATGTATACATCATAATACTAAATGTTTAGGTCACATAATAATAATAAATAGCTAAGGTCAAAAACATTTTTTTGACATTTAAAAATCGAATTTTTTGATTTTTGTTTATGGATAATTACCTATAATATAGTCTAATTACCATATAGGTTGACTGTTTTTTTTATGTCAGAAAATTATTAGCTTTAATTTAAATTTTAAATTGCCTAATTCAGTCTTGAATGTGACCTCTCCTCCTTTTATGCACACACATCAATCGGCTGTCAACTGCATTTACCCTTAAGGCATTTAACTACTCAACTAAGTCCACTTGTAAGCCATTAGGCACTACTTATAGATGCAATGCGCCACAATCAGGGTATGTGTGGCACTACTCCTACTACCACTAAAAAACTTTAGTTATATTGCACACCTAATCCTTCTGGTCGCAACGTCATTTAGGAGTCTGCAATCACAGAAACAACAAACAATGCCTCACCTAATGCACTGACACATTCTCATCTCACATTATTCTAATTCACCCCGTGCATGTCACATGTGTCACAATTTTTTCTTTGCACATAACTCAGCTTTATGTATGGTTAGCCTATGGAGTTGCATTGTGAACATGCCCTATTTACATACTACTTTTTTTTACACAATATCCCCCACATCAATCTCAACCCTCCTCTCTTTCGCAAAGGTTGTAGTCAATTTTTTGCAGCTACTGTACTTGGCCCCATTTTAGTCGCGTTTGCATTTGTAGTGCAGTCCCGGTACGTGGTTTTAAGCACTTTGACATGGATATCCATTTATTCTTTGTTCGTTTTATTTTTCTGTTTTGTACAATTGAGTGCATTTTTAAATCTATAATCCTTTTGATATCGTACTATATTTTGCCTAATGAGATTTTTCCAGTTAAAACTTCAAATTTTTTTTTATTATTTTTTTTTTTTAGAAAAGTTGAAAATTGTTTTTTTCCTTTTGTTTAATTTTTTTGGAAATATTAACCTTTCGTGACGTCATTCGAAGCCATTTCAAAAAATTTGAATTATAAAACTCCTGTTTCTTCATCTTTTCTCGATAGTTTCTGAAACCTGCCACTTTTTAATATAACATTCTGTCTTCATTTACTCAATCTGTCCTAGTCGACGAACTTTAACTTTTTGAACTAAAATCTTCAGGTCATTACCAAGTTCGTAATATTCATTCTCATCGCATATACCAGGTTGTTCAATAAGTTCGCAGAACACCATCTGTTGATTAAAAACAGAACTAAACTTCGACGCCATTTTAATATATCAGTACCAGGAGACCGACCCTAGTTCGGTTTTTCGTTTTGAGATTTAGAAAGTCGAAAAAATATGCAATATTTTGAAAAAGTGAAATGAGGTTAAATTACATATGTCGAAAATATGGAAAATATTTAAAAAGATAAAATATGGAAAATGTAGTAAAACGGCAAAAGAGGTTGAGAAAGCTGAAAAATGTTTGAAAATTCGGAAAATATGGAAGATATTAAAAGCTGAAAGAGTCAAAAAACATGGAAAAACTCGAATAAAGTTGAATGAGGTTCAAAACGTCGAAATAAATTGAAAGAGGTTGAAAAAGTCGATAAAATATCGGAAATGTTGAAACAGACTGATAAAGTCGATAATATATGAAAAGTGTTGAAAAATTTAAAACTCAAAAAAAATGAAAATTTTGAAAAAAGTTGAAAATCTCAAAAAAGTTTGAAGTTTAAAAAAGTCGAATGAGGTTGAAAAAGTCGAAAAAATATGGAAAATGTTGAGGAAAATTGAAAGAGGTTGAAAAATGTTGAAACAGTTGAAAGAGGTTGAAAAACTCGAAAAAAGTTGAAAGAGGTGAAAATGTCGAAAAAATATGGAAATTGTTGAGAAATGTTGAAAGAGGTTGAATAACTCGTTGAATAAGGTTGAAAAATTCGAAAAACTATGGCAAATGTTGAAAAAAGTGGAAAGAGGTTGAAAAATTTTGAAACCGTTGAAAGAGGTTGGAAAACTTGAAAAAATTTGAAAGAGATTGCAAAAGCCGAAAAAATATAGAAAATGTTGAAAATAGTTGAAAGAGGTTGAATATCTCGAAAAAAGTTGAATGAGGTTGAAAAAGTCGAAAAAATTTGGAAAATGTTGATAAAAGTTGAAAGAGGTTGAAAACTGTTGAAACAGTTGAAAGAGTTTGAATAACTATGAAAAAGTTGAAGGAGGTTGAAAAAGTCGAAAAAAGTTGAATGAGGTTGAAAATGTCGAAAAAAATGGAAAATGTTGAGAAAAGTTGAAAGAGGTTGAAAAATAATGAAGCAGTTGAAAGACGTTGAAAAACTCGAACTAAGTTGAATGAGGCTGAATATATTGAGACCAAATTTTATTAGGATCACTAATATAGTATACTAAATATAACATAAAATGTTTTAAGCTTGTATGGGAGGTGCCACGCCCACTAATGAAATCCCGTCAAAATTCATATAATTTTAGATTTAGTAGTGACCGACACATCTACACCAAATTTAAAAAATATTACTCCAATAGCGCACTAAATATGGCATTTAACGTTTTTTGCTTATATGGGAGGTGCCACACCCACTAATGCAATCTCGTCGATTTTCATTTAATTTCAAAGCTTATAGTAACCGACACCTTTACACCAAATTTTAATGAAATTACTCTTACAGCACACTTAATATAACTTTTAACGTTTTTTTGTATGTATGGGAGGTGCCACGCCTACTGATCTAATCCCATCAAAATTCATTTAACTTAAACGGTTATAGTAACCGACATCTCTACCTATGCCAAATTTTAATAGGATCACTCATACAGTGCACTAAATATAGCCTTAAATGTTCTTAGCTTGTATGGGAGGTGCCACGCCTACTAATGCAATCCCGTCGAACTTCATTTAATTTCAAAGCTCATTAATAATAGGAGATAACATAACAAAATTTCTTTACGATCTTTCAATTCAATTCTTTGTTTACAAGCCAATTAAAGTGGACATGTCAGCACATATTTACAGTTTAGAGGAAATGGAAATTCATACCAAAATGGTAACGGAATGTAATGGACAATAGTTTGAAAGTAGACTATATTGCTTAAATGTGGTCGTATAAGCCTTGAACACGATCCGCGTGAAGAACGTCCAAACACTGCATAAACAGAAGAAATCGTCGATTGACCGAGAGATATTTAGTAAAAGCTTTAGATATTTCAATAGCCAGAGTGAGCAATGTTTTAAGTTAAGTTTTGAGTTTTAAGAAGCTGTGTGCATAATGGGTGCCGCCTTCGCTCATAATGCAAGAAAAACACAATCGAATGCAACTTTGTCAGCAACATTTGAAGCGTTTTAAAAAGAGTAAAAAGGATTTTGTGCATTGTTTCATCACTGCGGATGTGACTTGGGTCTACCACCATGAACCTGAATCAAAAGGAAAGGTTAAGGAGTGGTGTGAACCCGGCTCCAGATCAGTTTTTTGAGATGCTAAAGGAATTTTGGTGGTGGATTGCCTCCAAACTGGTAAGATAATAAACTCAAAATTATGCGGCAATTGTCTTTGTATTCTGTGAACGATCTGAAACGAAACATAATTTTGAAAAAAATTCAATTACTTAGAAAGTTGTGATTTATTTTCATCTTGATTGACATTGATATCACTTCAGGTTTTCTAGATATTTAACAAGGAACTAAGTAAGTTAAGTTAAGTTTTTCATGAGGAGGTTTTCATGAAAGAATGCTGTGTAGATTGCCGTCCTGGGCTCGAAAAGGTGTTGCTGTACCACTGTCTGCATAATACAAAACACATTCTTGAAAGTTTTCTGCGCGTATTTGATGTCGGCTCAATTTTTGTGACCAAGCTTCTAGACCAAGAAAACGGAAGGCATTGCAACTTTGCGCTACTTTCCCAAATTTAGGTCACATGGCAACTGCCATGGCGTCCTTATTATAAGCATCCGTTTTGTTGTATTTTTTTATTTCAAGCAACGCCATATTTTCCCATCCTTTTTATGTTTTTCTGTTTGGTCTACACTG
Organism: Tricholauxania praeusta; assembly: GCA_949775025.1. Classification (NCBI taxonomy): domain Eukaryota; kingdom Metazoa; phylum Arthropoda; class Insecta; order Diptera; family Lauxaniidae; genus Tricholauxania; species Tricholauxania praeusta. Next base: position 41,943,886 of record OX459030.1, on the reverse strand, counting down.
CATCACTGCGGTTAGCATTCAGTGCATTTATTTTTCTCTTGTGCATCACCACTTTTTTTTTCTCTAAAGAACTTGCAAAAGTGGAGCAGCATCGTCATTGGTTGTTTTTTTCTTTATTTTAATTCTTTAAGATTTTAATTTTAATGTTTTGCTCTCTGTCTGCATCGTAGTCTTATGCAGAGTGTGAAGAATATCTTTTCATTGAGATATATCTCCCTAATGTCAAAGTAGGTATGGTGACATATTTCGATCTGCAGGCCATCTCAATCGCGACACATTTCGATATCGTTCTCTTTATGGTGGCTTAAGCTCCATAATGCGTACTCCTAAAAATTAGTTCAAGTTTCTTATGGTTTGGAAATGAAAAGAAAATTTGGCCTTCATTTGGAAGATAAAAAAAAAACGTCGAAATACGTCGTCAGCTGTTGACAGTGAAATTGGCGGATGTTTTCATCAGCCGTACCGTCTTACGTTTCAAGTAGACCATCAGCATTAAAAAAGGCTACGGCGCTGGCCGGTGATGCACTGCAACTGGGCGAGGTAACGTCAAATTTATGTGCAAACGATTGGCATGAAATTCTGAGCGCAGAGCAGCTCTATTGGTGAAAGAGATGGATGTAAGCAATCGCAGAACCTTACCGCATTGCAACGGAATGAGAGCTGGTACGCATGTGCCGCAAAAACGAGTTGCCCTATTTGGTGTTTTCTGACAAAATACTGTTCTGCATCGTGCAGTTCGTCAACAAACAAAATGATCGGGTTTTGCTGAAGTCACTCGACGCCAAGGAGCTGAACAAATACCATAGTATGGGCGGCAGTGAGCGAAAATGGCAAGTCTCCACTCGTTTTTCTACCGATGAGGTCAAAATAAATCAACAAATTTATCGGGCAAATGTGTTGGCCTTCTGCCATGGGTAGAAGGCTCCGAGCGCTGAACTTTCCAACAGGACTCATAGTTTACGAACTTAAGCTGCTGTCCTTTCAAGACCTAAACCCTCTGAACTACTTTATTTGGGGCATTTTGCAGGCCAGGACATGTGCCAAGAACCACACGCTAGCATGAAGCCGCTGAAGAAGGATTTGACTCGAGCATGGAACAATATTGACCAGAACATCATATGGGCATCGTGTCAGTCGTTCAATAAGCGTCTCAAGGCTGTGGTCAAGGCCAAGGGCGAAAAAACGAAAATGAAAAAGTTAAAAATTCATTCAACAGGGATGATTTTATGCCTCAGCATTTGTTTAGATCCAAGTAGGTCGGAAAGGAGTTTTTAAGCCTCGCGAGACTATATTTTGGATAATCTCTCCGTAAGAAAGGAACTCCCACATTTTTGAAGAGAACCTCGACCCTCTATTTGAATGCCTTCCTGAACTTTTTTTTTTTAATTCGTATTGCATCGATCGATTAAGTGTCTTTTTGAATAATAATAAGGGTGAACCGACCCACTACTTCCTATTTTATGCAACTCGAAAGGAAAATTATATGGCATTGTAAGCTAAAGCTCCATTGACCATACTTTTCTTTACTATTTACTTTTCATCATCATCATATCAATTTTTTTTTACTATTCAGAATTTCTTAAAATTTTTTTTTTCAACTATTTTTACTTTTTCCCAACTTTTCGTAAATTTTTGTGTTATCTTTTGTATTGCTCGCGTTTGTTATTTATTTTCTCTCAACTCTATTCTATGCCAACCATATTCCCCCATGGTCTTCATTATCGTGCGCTCGTCATTATAAACCCTTTGGGGCTGCTTTTCTTTTGTCTCAATTTTTTATTTGTTTTCTTCACTCCGATCCTCTTGTCCTCCTCCCTTGCCATAAACTTTTTGTTTTGTACTCATTGCTATTGCTGTTTTGCAGAATTTCGCAAAAAAAAAAAAAAAAAAATGGGGGAAAAAAACCGTCAGTTTATCCTTCCGCCCTGATGCTGCTGCTGTCTGTCTGTCTGTCTGTTTGCCTGTCCATTTGTCTGTCTGTCTGTCTGTTTATTTTCACTCTGTTTTATGGTTTTTGTTTTAGAGACGTGTATTTACTCGTAGTTTTGTATCTGCATTGTCGTCGCCAGTCTGCCTCAGTAGCATCGGCAGCAGCAGCATAGCATCCCTGGCCAACCCCAAAGCCTCTGTTTCTTGTTTTTATTTTGTGCGCATTCTTTCTCCACTTTTAGTCTATGCTGTTTGCCATTCATTGTGTACTTTTCGTTTTTTTGTTTTTTTGTTACATTTACGTAATATTTGTTTTTACGTTTCTGCCTGCTACTGCTCCTGCTACTTTTTGTACTCTCGGGGTTTGTTCTCCTTTCAATTCTCTTATTTTAATATTTTTTTTCGATTTACTAGGGATTTTCTTTTGTTCTCGTGAAAGTTTTGTTTCATTTTGCTGTGTGTCTTTCTTGTGGTACGATTTTTCAATCAACCTTATTTTATCTTCGACATTTCATGTTAAACTTGATCATGGTTCGCATGGGTGTCGGAGTAGTTTCTTTACCCTAGGTACGTAATTAGTTGAAAAAGTAACTTCTTTTGTAATGAGTTAAATTAAGTTATGATGTAACCCACTAACTAAAATACAACGTAACCTATGCCACTATATAGTGCTTAATTGAGTGCTAAAAAAAAAAAAATTCATGCTGCACGAATCTTCAAAAATATCCAGGATTCGGTCATAAGAAGAGGTATCACACAAAAAAATTAATTTTCTATATTGCTGAACATCAGAGCTTCATTTAATTTTAAAATCATCTTGTCGTTTCACCCAAAAAGCCCACGTACCAAACAGACAGGCATTTTAAGATGGAAGATAATCAAACGCTTAATCATAGAAAGTACTTTAAGAAATTTTTTAAAATTTTAAACAAAAATTTGTTTAAAACTGAGAATTTTTTGGTTTAAGTATGTATTATTATCAGATTCTTTTTAATGGACAATATTTTTTTTATTAATTTTAATTTGTTTTTAGTCGGCTAAATATTATTAATTAATTGAATTTTAATCGCATTTACAGTCAATTGCAGTAACCGATATTCATGTGAAATTTCAAAAATCGGTTTATGCTTTATAAACAAACATGACAAAGATAACAAATGGAACAATTTAACCTGGTAATTGGTGACATTTGTTTCGGCTATTACCACATATATAAACATATCCATATGTATATACATAGCCTCATCAGACCAGTTCTTGGTTAATTTGTAATGAGATTCGTACCCCGACCATTCCATGAATTATATGTGGACAGCTGCTCTTAACACTTGAGCCATGGAGGTTCTGCTGAACGACGTGTCCAAAGTGCACATTTATATTCACATATGCCACCAATTACCAGGTTCAATTGTTCCATTTGTTATCTTTGTCATGTTTGTTTTAAAGCATAAACCGATTTATGAAATTTCACATAAATATCGGTTACTGCAATTGAATGTCAATTCGATTAAAATCCAATTAATTTTTTTATTGATTTATATATAAGAAATATTCAAATAATCAAAATAATAGCTGTGGTCGTCTGGAATAACGACGTAAGTCCTTTTTTTTCGAGAAATGAATCTTTTTGAAATAATGGATCATGCCATTCACCTTATTAGATCAGATTTTCAAAGTTCATAATTGCTTCGATTTTTGACTTGAGTTTATTTTCGCAAATACTAAGCTTTTAAAGTGAAATTTCTCAAAGAAAAGTAAAATAGTTCGGGTAGTTTCAGATATATGGCAAGAACAGTGGCTATTTATAAGCCAAATAAGTATGTAACCTTTACCATTTCACTGCTTTGTTCCTCAACTGCAGAGCATATTTGTTTCATAAAGAGCCTTGTCTAGTCGTTTGAATACTTTAACGAAACTTTCTTCAAAACTAACTTTTCGGCATCTGGTTTTAAGAATTTCTTGGGTATTACACTTTAAATAGCCAAAAGTAGGTAAACAGAAGTAAGGTTCTTCTGCAACGTATCTTAGAGAACTTTGACATGAAGAAAAAGAGTGATCATGGTCCCCAAACAATTCAAAGCTGCGCGAAAAATGCTTTTCAAGATATTCAGCATGTACAAAGTTTGAATTTGAAACCAAAGATGCTAACTGTATAACACTTTTTGTGACACGTGAACTTTTTCACCATTCACAATTTGAAAGATAGATGATTACAAACAAAAAATTAACTTTCTCCATTTTCTCATCTTTTTAATGAATAGTTTCAGTCTTATTGTCTAGAAAACCATTTCCGTAAATGGGTTCGTAGAAAGTTATTGATATCAGACTTTTAAGATTTAATCAACAAAAAACCACTAAAAACGATTCTGATTTATTTCATATTTCGTTTTCAATTACTTTTTGACTCAGGCGCTATTGGGACTTAGTTGAAGCAAAAATTTTGGTGTGAACATATAGACTTTATGTCAAAAAAACTGCAGAAGAGCAGAGATAACAATTTTTCAGCTTTAGTTAGTGGCGTGAAAGGCTTATGATGACAATTCGAACAATAATCTGAATAAAAATATCGACAATTACACGACTTTATAAATTTTACTTGATACAACTTTCATGTACATACTATTTCCCTTACATAAATTTAGCTATGACCATTAATTAACTCTCATCTTATACAATATGGCTTTTACCAGTGACCCAAAAATTTGAAAAAAAGTTTTCTGCTTATAAAAAAAAATAGAATTACGTCCAAAAGATTTCATTAAATGCTATATTTGTGCATGCGATCACATGCAAAAATATCTGTGGGTGCGATTTTCTTATTAATTTTTCCCGCTTCTGTCTTTACGAATGTCTTTTGTAGTCAGAAAAATATGAAAAATCCAGGTAAAACAAAGATGTGCATGTGATCACATGCACAAAACGTAATTTGCACAATTATTTGAAATTTACGATGAAAGTTGCTATCGACGATTTTTTCGCTGCCACTAAATTCATTGGCAACATTTTTTGAATTCTGCAATTTTTGTCTGAATATGCTTCAGATACGACTCAAATAAATAAAATTTGAATGTGAAGTGACATGATAATTCAAAAATTTCACAAATAAGAGGCAATTTTATTTCGGCACCATTTGGACATTTAACAAGAGACAATTATAATTGCTAAGCTCAATTAAAATAATTATGGATACAATATCTGTCATTTTTTCATAATTCAAACTGAAAGTTGCATCGTAATTATTTCGCCACCCTGTAGTTGACCTTAATTAACTAAAGGTTATTGACTTAAGATAATGCACGATGACTTATTCTTTGAAATCCAACTTTCAAGCAATTGCAGCTGTTCTGGTTTAACCAAGCAAATGATTTAACCGAGTCCGTAAGTGTTTTGGCCAAGTTGTATAGCTGTTGATACCATGAAACAAGCCCACAGAATTAATGAAAAGTAAATGTAAGTGAATTAAATCCGTTGTTGTTGTTTTACAATGCAACAACAGCTACCACAATTGCTGAAGTTGAACGCAAGTGAGTGGCGGCACATCGAGATTGAATCTGCAGTTCGATAATTAAGATATGTTCTAGATTCACATATCCTACCTACTCAATGAATGACTCTATTAAAACAAATATATACATAAAAGATAGATAGATATACGAGTTAGATATGCTCGTAAATAAAGGTAGCAATGCCAATTACAACATGTAACGACCGTTGCAACTGTCAAGAGTAAGGCACTTGCAATAAACGCCAACGGCGAGAAGTTGGCAATGCGCGCTATGTAATCGCGTTATTGTGTGCAGTACCAAGTAAGCGATTTTAATCACGAACATATTTATTGTGGACTTTTTATCTGTGCGATTCTTTTGAAGATCTCCGGCAAACATGACAACAAGTCATATTTCTTAATGGAAAATTTGCCATCTGAGTAAAGCACAGCACAGCACAGTACAGTACACACCCGCACATTTCGTACGTCGCATGAATTGCGCTAGGGTAATAAAAGCTTTTGTCACGAAACATCTTGGGTCGTACTTTGAAGTTTACATCATTTTGTAGCTTTGCGCTATGGCGATAAATATCATAAAAACAAAAAAGTCGACAAAAAATCACGTACTTTATGTTATTATTTGGAAAAACCTATGAAAGGCTCTGGCGTTGAACAGGATATTAGAAAGTTATAGGATTTATGAATATACGATTGCACGGACATTAATTTTCAGAGGTTCGAAATTTGTTTTCTATTTTTGTATGAAGGAACTATGTAATATTACAATATTTCTTCAAAATATAAGCAACACGACTTGAAAAAACTTCAAATCAAAACTGCCTAACATTTTCCTATTTTTAAAGAATAAATATTAACTAAAATTTTCGCTAAACAATTTAACCCATTTTTGCAACTTCATTGGAATCTGATGATGACGTAACACTTTGGCTATAATTTTGAGAAGTCTGATTTGTGACTTTCGCCCAAAAAAATTTGCTTACCTGCTCAAAGAAAAGTGGGATATCAAATTTAAATATTTTCAATTTTGATTTAACAAAAAACGTTTTTAAATATTCTCTTGTAATTATAAATCAAATTTTTTACTTATGCCCTCTAAGGAAACCAATTCAAATTTGGAGCATGTAACACTATCTTTTACCAATTTCTCTAGCAGCTAGTACTTATATGCAGATGGTATTGACATCATTCTTTTTGAGATTGAACAATTGACAATTTTGTGGGGCTTTGTGGAGCGCGCGATCAAAAAGGTTGAAGTCGATTTCATACTGTTCAATAACAAACCAACTACAAACTACTATCTTCGATAAATTTAGTTTCGAATTGGTTAATGAATTTGAAGTCAACTCCACAGATGACCCTGATAAAATAGGTGAAGTTTTGAAGAAAAACAAACTTTGAAGACCATTGTAGTTTTGGGTCATTGAAACTGTTGGGCTTGACATTTCTCTCTCATAACGACATGTCTGTAAAAGACATAATTTTTGCCTGTTGTTCCATACAAAGCCGAATCTTGAACAATAAGAAAAAAAATTTATTTTCGATGACGTTGAATTGAAACGAAGTTTCAGCTAAAAAATCTATAAGCGGTACAAGAAGAAAATCTTTCAAATATTTCGAACACATTGGTCGTTATGAAGACGCCACTCCATGATAATCTTCTATCTTCAGTTGCCAGATAAGAGAAGAGAAATGTCAAACCTTTGCTTGAGAGATCAGGTAATGGCCATCACTAGAACACTCAGGCTTAAAAACTATTAAGAACTTGCCTGAGCTCGAAGAAGATGAAAGAATTCCTAAGTTCATGCCATGGCCCTGCCTGATTTGGTACTCGTAATAAAGTGAAGTAAGATAGAATCGCAGTAAATGCATTACAAAAATTACAAAAAGTTCTTGAAGTATGTATACTTCTTTAGAAGAAGTAGCTTAATTGCGCGAAGTAAAAGATGTGATCATTGTTAAAGCATTTGAAGTTAAGGAAGTACTTTAAGTGTGCTCGAAATAAAATAAATCCTCTATCTGAAGTACTTAACGCGGAGGAAGCGCTCGAAGTAAGATGTGTAATTGAAGTACTTAAAAGAAGTATTCAAACTACGTGCTATAGTTTTTTAAGTGAAAGAAATATTTAAAGTAGCGGAAATAAAACGATGTGATGTGAAGTTAAGAAGTACACGAAGTAGAATTCTTCGAGTCGAAGCATAGTACGCAATGTAAAAGAAGTAGTCAAAGTGAAGGAAGTACTATTATATGGCGAGATATTTGAAGAAAGTGGAAAGTGTTTTAAAAATATCCTGAAAAACATTAAGAAATATAAATGCTGTTTTTTGGAATCACCTGATCAAGCGAGTGGTAAAAGTGCATACAAATCACCATCATAAAAACTTTAACTTAATATACGTATTTGAAGATATTTCTTGAATTAACTGCTGCCCTATTTTCCTTTATTTCCATCCCATTTCTTTATCCACCAAATATAATTCGATTCATAAAATGTCTGCGCCTGTATTTTATGGGATTTAATTTTTATTATCGACAACGCAGCAACATTTACTTGTGTTGTATGTACAATTTACTTGCACATATATGTATACGCTTTTGCTGCCAACACAGCACAGAAGCGCTATTTGACACAGTTCTGGGCTTCAGTTGTTAAACCATCGTCATCGTCGTCTCTTGCCACATCTTTCCATCAATTGAATCACAAACAGGCAGTCGGGCAACCATGGCCCAAAGAATTTTTTGCATTTCCTCTTTGCCCGCCGCTTATTACGGATTGTCCTGTGCGACAAGCATCCTGTGCCCTAGTTACTCCGTCCTTTCAGAGTTTTTGTTTTTACTTCTTCTTTTTTTGCCAATGTGGTCATTTTTGCCACGACGCTGCTGCTGCTGCTGGTTTACTTTCATTTTATGTCAAATCAACGGAAATCTATGCCACATCCAGAGTTTGACATAAAACCTTTCTTCAGATGCCGATTTCCGTCTCTGCTACAGTGAATATTTATTTTGTCTCCTTGGTCCCCTTTTTTTTTTTGTTTGCTTGAAATGACACAACTAAAAGACGTTTGTATGAGTCGGTTACCCTAACGCAATTCCTTTTGAATTTTCCATTAGTCCAGCAACTACTGTAGTGGAACTGAAATACAATTAAATCCTACGTGCATATATTATGAAGTCAGAACAGTGAGAACAATTTTTATTTTCTTAGAGAGTTTTTGGATCATAAACTCTAACTCGCAAAACTTTATGCAGATTTTTATCGCTTTCTCGAGACAAGTCAACATTTAATTCTCAATGGCATTATTTTATTTTAACTTTTAAGCAAAGCACAAAAAACGCTGTTCAAGGCAAGTCAATGATTCCTTCTCATCGGACAATACCAATATGTATTTGTTTTCCTGCACATCAACAACATTTGCAGGACAGTACAGAAAACAGAACATAACATAAAAACCGGAAGGTTCTGTAGTTAAAGAAAATATCTGATAAGGCGTTCGTGTCGATTTAAGTTGCTTGTCCTGTCGCTGTTACTCTGCTCTTGTTGTCAATGTTTTTGAAAGTTTTAATGCTGTTGCTGCTGTGTCTGTTCAAAGGACGATTTCCTTTACATAACAAAGTAAGAAAACCCGTAGAGTAGGGAGTGGGGGTACACGCACTGTAACAAAACATGATGACCCCCCCAACCGTCCTACTACCATGATGTCGTCGTGTTCATCCTTAAAATTGGTAGGCACGTGTATTTTTGCTTTTTCCTTTCCTTTTTATCTTCGTTCTCTTCTGCGCTGCCTCTTTTTCTATCCACGCCTGAGTGCGTCGTCCATTGCTGTTATGGTGCTTTCATTTTCATTTCTGTAGAGGCTGGCTATAAAAAGAAAATGTTTTTCCGTTGTATGTCCTTCAAAATGTTTTCCCTTTTGCTTCCTTTTTCTTCGTGTTTTTGCTGTTCGCTACTGTAAATAAGGGTATCTACATGAATTTTGCTTTTGTGTGTTTTCAACATCCCGAGAAAGAACTGACAACAATGGCCAGAATTAACAAAAAAAAATTGTCTATCCATATGTCTGTATATCTGACTATCAAACTCATCCACTGTGCGCCGTTGGTTTATGGGTTTCTGTGTATTCCTTTGATATGTGTAAGTATGTGTGCGTAGGTTTTTAATGCGATGTGTCCTCTCTCATTTTAAGTTTTTCTTCAAAATGTCTATTAACGTCTTCTATCTGTGTTGGATATTGTGGGTTGTATGCTAGTGGATAAGTAGGGATTGCAAAATCCCGAAATCACCAGTTCCTAAACCTTTTTCAAAGTACCGAAAATCCAGAAATTGCCTGTCAAAAAGTTCGTGGTTTTCGGGATCTTAACAAAAACTCCAAACAAAGTTGCAATTTTAGTGGCAAAGATACTACGTTTTATTTTTTTCTCTCAAGATGTCGCGTTTCAATCGATTCTAACATGAACCGATAAATATGGATATCGTTTTCGTTTCCGGTCCCGATAACGATAACGATAGCTAGACGATATTAAAAAAAGAATTCTTTGTACGATGAAGGACGAGAACTAGAAAGGTCTGGCTGATATTTCGTTCTCCGCAATAATGTAGTGTTTATCGAACGACACGTAAAACAAAAAAAAGCTACGTATGTGCAGTTTTTCCATATTTCGGATTAAACGAAAAATTCGAAAGCTAAAACCACATTCAATATAAACGGCTGATATGGATTAATTACAATGGGGATTAACATTTTATTGCATAGATTATATGTAGCTACGAAGGGCGTTAGATAATTCTGTGAAAAATTAAATAAGAAATGATTTTTACGGCAAAAAAATGTTTTATTTCCCAATATAGTCTCCTTTTAGCTCGATACACTTCGTCCAACGTTCCTCCAATTTTTTGATCCCATCCGAAAAATACGTTTTCGGAAGGTCCTCAAAATAGGACTCTGTTTCGGTGATGAGCTCCTCTCCGATGGTGAATCTCTTTTTGCCAGGTTCAGGTTTGGAAACAGAAAATAGTCGCTGGGGGCCAAATCTGGAGAATATGTTGGATGAGGAAGCAGTTCGTACTTCAATTCATGGAATTTTGCCATGGGAGCAGGGCTGAACGCGCGCATTGTCTTGATGGAGGAGCAATTTTCCTCGCCAAATATGGACGTTTCTCTTTCAAAGCGTAGTTGAAACGGTCCGATTTGGCTGCATAGTATTCGCCATTGTCCGTTTTTTTTCGGTGGAAAGTAATCGATGTAGATTATACCGCGTTCACCCCAAAATACTGTCGCCATAACCTTTCCGGCCGATAGCACCGTCTTCGCCTTCTTCGGAGCACGTTCGGTCGGTGAAGTCCATTGTTTCGACTGTTGCTTTGTCTCTGGTGTGTAGTGATGGATCTATGTTTCGTCCACGGTTACTAATCGATGGAAAAAATCCTTCTTATCTTTGTTCAACATAGCCAAACACGCCTTTGAATCAGTCACACGATCGCGTTTATGGTCGAGAGTGAGCAAACGCGGCACCCATCTTGCGGATAATTGTTTCATATTCAAATGATTTCGCAAAATGTTCCACACCCGTTCGTCTGAGATGCCTACGGCCTCAACAATCTCGCGCATTTTAACTCTGCGATCGGCCAACACGATATCGTGAATTTTAGTGACCATTTCTGGTGTGGTGACCTCATTTGGGCGCCCAAAACGTTCGGCGTCACTTGTGCTTGTACGACCGCATCGGAATTCAGTAAACCACTTGTGAATCATTCCAATCAATGGTGCAGAGTCTCCATAATATTTATCAAGCCTTTCCTTGGTTTGGCTTATGTTTTTTTTTTTGCGCAAAAAATAATGCTTGATGAGCACACGAAATTCACTTTTTTCCATTTTCGCAAAAATTGAGAAGATCTTCTGCTGCCAAACACAAACTAAGCGTCGCAGCGAGCTGAAATTTTGACAAAAGTCATTAACAGGTGGTAGTTGACAAGATCCGTGTTGTATTTAAAGTTTCTTCGCGGAAAATTAAAAAATTCACTAACTTCTTAAATTGCCCTCGTATATATGCTGAAACGATATTAATACATGTTCAATATTAATTGATAATAATATTAGTTATATATTCTAAAGATGTTTCAATTTTGTGCTTCTGAACTTCAATTGAGCGTTAAAAAATAACATTCCTTATAAATTCGAGCTAAGAAATGCAAAAAAATCTTGAAAATTGACGAACCTTTTGTTTTCAAGTAATTTTCTTTTATTCCGAAAAATCCAGTGGTTGTAATTTTTTTACCCAGAAAACCTTATGGTATTTCCAAAACCTTGCCGGATCCCTAGTGTTGTTGCCAGCATTCCAAACCATTAACTGTCTTCTGTCGACCTCTGTAAATGCTGCGCCGTTTGAGTTTAATATTTGTTTAATGCTCTGCTTTTTGGAATTTTTGAATATAAATGTGTGCTTTAACGACTTTTTAAGGGAAATTTTACTTGCCGCAACTCCAAGTGTGGTATATCTTACTATTATTATAAACAAAGCGAAAACCAGTCGTTAAAGTTGAGATCTTTGAAGTGAAATTTCTTAAGCACGGGTGTGTATACTGAAACGTTAAAAGCGATTCCTAACTGGACACCGCAGGACTAAAAATCCTTTCTCAAACATGTGACTAGTTTCAGACGAGAGGTGAAGGATATAGCGAAAAAATGAAGAGACAGCAGAGCAGATATTATAACACTATCTTAGCCAGTCTAAAACTAAAAAGTCTTTTATAGTTTACAATAGGAATTACCTTTTTTTTTATAAAAACTTCCTTGACAAACTAAGTAAGTACCTTTAACGCTTAACATATCCAAAATCTTCTAAAGGGTCAATGAAATTTATAACCTTAAGCTACTTTCTATGACTACACACCCCTTTATGCTCTTTCTTCCAACTGCTATGGTAATAAAACTTTCCGAATTCATGATAAACCATTAAACTCTGGTAGAAATATCGTTGCCATTTTTAATGGTTTCCAGTTTTTTCCTAAGCAACCATATCTTGTGGCATACGAAATGGAACGAAATTCAAGAGCAGACATTTACATTTTGACAATTTAACAAATGTGATTCGAGTTGAAGTCATTTATTTGAACAACAATTCAAATTTCGGTTCCACCCACTTAATGGAGCACAAAAACTCTCTGCTCAACAGCAACTGACTGGACCAAGAGTTGGCATTTTAAGGCTAAAGAATGTACAAGGTTATGTTGCTGCCGCTGCTGTTGCTGCTTGTTGTTGGCCCAAACTAAAGTTAGCAATTGCCAATAATATTTGAACTTCAATAGTTGATGCTATTGTTGTTGCTGTTGTTGTTGGCGGCGGTGGCGGTGGCGGTGGTGATAGTGAGTGGTGCTCTGCTGCCAAAACATAGAGACGTTACCAAACATAGAGATGACTATCAATTTGTTGAAATCATTTCCGCAATTTTATTGCAATTGTACAGGAAAAAAATAGGCAACGCTACCCCATAAATGGCATCAATAACAAAAACAACGAAATAAGACAATTGCAGCGTAGGGCAAGCAGCAAAATTAATCACACTGATGGGAGGGTGTGTCTGAGTCGCTATATCTTTAAAACAGCAATATACGAGTACTATGCAGGTAAAATGATGAAAATTTCTTTTAAGAAGAACAGTCATACGATTGTATTGAGAGGCAATTCTATATATGACTTACTGATGCTTTGAATGTACTAATACCTGAAACTTTCAGTTTTATAGTTGAGTTATAAAACTGATCCTTTAGTTGTCAATAACTTTAAATTTCCACCTCCAAAATTGAAGTATTTCAATATCAACACTTCAATTGTGAAAAAGTTGATATGAAAATGGCATTTGTATAACTGAAATTTTGACTATAATACTAGTTCTGAAATAGATACATCATTTGTAAAATGCTTCAATTGCCCATTTCATACTTCAATTTTCATATTGATACTTCAGTTGTCCAACTCATACTTCAATTTTCATAATGATATTTCAGGAGTCAAACTGATTGATTGTTGAAAGCATGTTCTAAAATTTATTTAAGTTGTTCATACTTCAATTTTCATTTCAATACTTCATTTGTTCAACTAATACCTCTGCTTTCATAATGATACTTCAGTTGTCAAACTTATCGATTGTCAAAAACATGGTATAAAATTTATTTAAGATATCCCTCAATAGTCAATTTCAATACTTCATTTGTCCAACTCATACTTCAATTTTCATAATGACATTTCAGTTGTCAAACTGATCTATTGTCGAAAAAATGATATAAATTTATTTAAGAAATACTTCAAGTGACCATTTCATACTTCAATTTTAATATCAATACTTCAATTGTTCTACACATACTTCAATTTTCATAATGATACTTCAGTTGTCAAAAACTTAATTTTGTTAAGCTATTTGCAAAATGACCAACCTGACAATTGAAGTATTTATATGGAAATTGAAGTATCTGAAAACTGAAATATCAATTTTAAGTACTAAAGTGTTTGTTAAACACTCAATATTTCAACTAAACATTGAACGTGCCAGTTTGACTACTGAAACATGGAAGGTTTGAGTAAGAAGCTATCTGCATAAGCATTAAAGTTCGTTTTAGTTTCAAAATGTTATACATTTCAGACGATTGTTAGAAACTGCTGCCACCTAGTAAAGAAATTTCCAACCCAATGCGAACAAAAAATAATATTCATATGGAATGACCCTCATTAATTCTAAGTTTTTACGTGTTTTACTTTCATGTTTGCTTCAATATTCCTATTACTCGTAGTTTTTCTTCCAATGTTTACAACTCTTAGGTCAAGTTCTTTGAATTTTGTGGTATCGTTTAATTTTTTGCGCTTCACCAAATCAAAAGTTTTCACCAATGGATTTATTTTACAATGTCAGCAGCAGCAGCGGCAGCAACAACAATGACGAAAAAATTAGTGCCAACTAAACAAACTAAGCGACCCCAAACAGCAATGGCAAACTCTTAAAAAAAAAGGCATCAAGTAACAGAATTTACAAGAGATACAACAATAGCAACAAAAACAAAAATAATAATTGCAATAACAACATCTCAAATAACAATAGCAACAACAAGTGTGCCAACTTTTTAGATGGTTATCATCCATAGTTGCAATTGCCATGTTGCTGTTGCTGTTGCATTTGCAGCAACATCTTTTTTCATTGCCATCAATCACTTTGGCCAAAGACAAACTTACAACAACTGCGACCTCGACTTCGTTGGTAACAACATGGTGTTACTTCTTGTTTTTGTTGTTGTTGTTGTTGTTGTTGTTGCTTTGGTTCGTGGCAACGTGTTGGTATCATTGATAGGTTTATGACTTTGCTACCGTGGTTAGTGGTTTTGCGTTACTTTATCGTCTGTATTTGCGAAAAAGCAAACAAAAAAAAAAAATCAAGAAATAATCGTACTTCTGTGATCAATAACAACAGTGGGCTCAACTGATGAAAAAATTTCTGCAAAAGCAGTGGGATCAAAAACGAGAAAATGTCTTTTGTCTCATTTCGTTCAAGTGAATCGTAGTCCCTTGATAGTGATTCCGAATAATCCTTTATAATAAACTGTCCTAGTTCAGAAAAAGCTTTGAAAATGATGATGTAAACAAATTAAAAGAATGCTCAGCGCTCTGTCGCACCAGAAATCACACGATCATTTCCCCGAAAGTCTTGCGATAACTCACCCAGAGTACCTACAGCGTTGTAGAATTCATTTGGAATATGTTAGGTTTGACACAGTAAAACTCTTATGAGATCGATGTGCGTAGACTGTCTGTCTTAAGGACTGCATTTATTTTAAGCCATGTCCACCGAACAGACTTCATTGAAGTTTTGTGTACGGATCTTCGGTCAACATTTACATGCTAATGCGCCAAGTATCACCAAAACCCAAATTCCATTTGAGAAAGACGGCTCCTTATTGTTCACAGAGAAGTGACTGAAACTCCAAATGTCCTTTTTTATACGACGCACATTGGGAAAAACATAGTCAAAACACGCAAAACAGGGATGAATTTATATTTTCTTTTTTTGTAATTTAGATACATCCAGCATGTCGAAAAACAATTTCGCAACTCATTTGACAAGAGAGCCTTTGCAAAACAGCCATCTAAAGTTGAGCTTCTAACGAAATTATTTTTTTTTATTAAAAAGTATCATTATCAATGCTTTAGGTAGATGTCGGTAGAATCGACATTTTTCAATGGAATCTTACCATTTCTTATAGGTAGAATAAAAATATTCCCATAATTGATTTGTTGTTAAAATTTTATTTTAGTTGTACTTATTTACGCCACCCTCCGTTGTCCAAAAAATTTAAAACTATGCTCTAAGCCTTTGCGATATTGATGCAAATATAGTCTGCAAATTTGAGCTTAGTTGGCTCAGTAGTTTCCAGGTCTATAGATAACAAACAGACATACATTCATTTTTATGCATATATTTTTATTGGAAAAGTGACCAAGCATCTAAGAAATTAAAAAATAAATTTTTTATTGAAATGCATGCAGTAGCTTTAGCATAATGCGGTAACATTGAAAACGTAGTTATTATTTTATTACATAGATTTCGCTAAAATGTACCCACTTTAAACTCTTTTTTAAAAGTTTTTAGATGTCAATTTTCAAAATGCTGACACACGTGTTTAGTTATTTTTGACTATCTTCAAGTAACCGTTGACAGAACTGTACTATTTTAGTTTGATTTAACACAGCGTAGCTCTTCAAAACTTCCGGCTGTAGGGTGTCAGTTCCTTGCGTTAGAAATTGAAAAAAGATCCTATCAGAAAATGTTCAAAGTTAATGACCACAAAGTACAAGTATCTAGCACTAACAGTGTAGAACAGGCAATGCGCCCGTTTTGCCTATGTTTTTCCCAATGTGCGACGTCAAAGCCAACAAATCACAACCAAATACCATTTTCAAGCGAATTGACCTCAGTTTGTCTTTTTGCGCCACAGTGCAATCAAAGTAGGCTACAGCGCCAACAATAACGACTAACAAACAACACTTAAGTATTTGTTTATTTCTAATCATGCAGTAAATTAGCAGCAGTTACTGCATCCCACCATATGCCGCATCAGCAATTTTGACACTAACAACAACCACAGATGCAACAGCAAAAACTGCCAATGTCAGCAGCAGCAGCAGTAAGAAATGCCAGCAATTGAGCAAAAATAGCAACAGAATAACAGCAAAAGCGGGCGGTAATTACATTTTGAATTTGCGATAGCGGCCAAAGTTGCTAGCCTGCCTGATGCCCGACTGGTTGCCTACCTGTATGGCAGTTGAGCATGCGCATGCGACTTTTTTTTTATTTGAAGAGCACCGCCGTCAAAGCTGCAACAATAAAAATAAAATGCAATAAATTGGCTTTTCACAGTTAAACCGCCAAACCTTGATGCTGCTGTTTAGAAGATTCATTCGATTGCTGCTGGCGCACATGCGCAAACAGCAGCAACATTATCAAACTAAGGGAAGGTAGAAGAAGGAGGAGGAAGCTTTCGGTCATATAGGCAGTAAATTAGCGAAACAACAGGTAAAACTGTTGATTATCTTTAAGAAATGCTTTGATCAGTTAAGTCAACAAAGTAAAGATGCAGCTACTGTTTTTGGGTTAATTGTCAAGGAGGCGGTTTCAATTGAAGGCAATTTTCCAATAGCTATTGATGTAGCAACTATTTAAACTTAAAATTGAGTATAATCAAGTCGTAATGCTGATATTTTTTGAAAGTAAGGTTGAACTTAACTTCTGAAATTGTTCCATTCGATTTGGGTTTAAGTGCGTTAGTCATTAGACTAATCGATGGGAAAAATACGGAACGGATAAAAATTAATAAATTGGTTAGATGTTTGATAGAGAACTTTTTCATAATTTAATGTTTTATTCAAAATGAGTCCAATTATCTTGGAACAGAGAATGTATGGGAAGCTGTCGCCTTTGTGGTTCATATAACTATGAACAAAATCCTCATGATATGCAAATCCAACAAAAAGTGGATAGCTTTATTCCTTTGGAAATTGTTATGATATATAATGGCGACACCAATAAGAGAATACGTGCTAGAATCAACAAAGCGAGAGACACCTTCGTTCAGCTTCATAATGTCAGGCAGCCTTCGTTTCTGTCAACAACAATGAAGTTTATAACCTTTCTGGTTGTGAAACTTTCATTACCAACAGAGCTCTACTACGCAATTTACGAGTATTGACCAACAATTGCCTTCGCTGAACTCTGAACAGCATGGTGCTACAGGACCATTTCCAAGATCGACTACCTCACCAAATGGTGAAAAAATCGGTTTCCGTTCAACTTCAACTTCAAAATTAGAATTACTTACATTTGTCAACCGTTGCGGAAATCACCAAATGTGGCCGTCCTAAATTATCGTCGAAATAATCGATAAAACAGGAAATACGTGTATCTGGAAAATGTTGTAGAGAATTAAAATCAGTCTTGTGTCTTGAGTCTTGTGGAGGCTTTTTGAGATAAGGAACACAAGAGAGTTAACTCCTCACATTTCTCCTTTGATCTATTGGTAGGTTTCTGAGTAACAGTAACAATTTAAAATGGCCACATATTTTGAAAAAATTCTTGAAGAAAATCGATGGAAATAAATTGAACATTGACTTTTGACATAATTCTTGTGTGTATTATTTAAAAACCTATCACAGGGGATTGTAATTTGAACTTAAATCTTATAATTTTTCCATTGCCTTTCATTTTTGCCAGTTGCGGTATGTGTACTACCGTATACCATTCTTCAGATAGAATGCATGGGACGAGGAGCGACAATTTTACAAAAACAATTAAGATGAATATGTTGAAGTTCAAGAGCGGGGTACCGTGCTAATTGGGCGCCCGGGGCAGTGAGGCAACTTGCCACCCCCTGTCAACACAAAATACTTTCTGTTTCTTGAATTATCAAGAGTTCTAAACAAAAAACCTCAATATTGGTCCTCCAAAACCCTAGCAAAATGAGATATAATTCACATTGAATTACAAAACCTACACATTCTCTTGAATTATTTTTGATTTACTAAAATTGAATTTCATATTACGAGGACCATTGTGTCGCCCCCAAGTGGTTACGCCTAGGACGGCCACCTCTTTGGCCTACCTCCCTAGGTACGCTACTGTGTTTAACATGGTGAGTTTAAACTTTAACAATAAAATAGAAATTTTAGGTCTTTGTTTTTCTGTTTCATTATGACATTAAGTTTTGTGAGTTCTTTCAACATATTTAATAGTTTGGACATTCTTAGCAAATAACTTTGATCTGACAGAACAATAAAAAAAATCCTTTAGGGTCTGCACAAAGCAAGTTACAAGTATATATAAATATCACTACTTTTCAGATTGCAAAGTACAAATATTTTATGATTTTCATGACGCAAATGTACTGAAAAAAGTACAAATGTACCGAAAATGCCATTGCAAAACCAACAACACAGCGAGAAAAAAAAACTTTTTTATTTCTTACTTTGTGTTATAACGAGACTTTTTACCGTGTTAAAAGAAAATATATCCAAAAAAGTAAAACGTGTTAGAACGAACTACCTGTACTTTAATTTTGTATCATATCACCTTCATCCCTGATGTCTTCAATTATTTGTATTAGTCATGAATTCAATTCATTTAATCAAATGCCATGCTCTACTAACATTCTCATGCACACTTTGATACTCCTCTCTCTCTACATGCATATTTTCATTTTTGTATAATACTCTTCCACTCAAATAGCTAACGGTACTCTCTTGAGTAGGACTCAAAGCGCTACTCAGCCCTTTATCACATTTTCGCCACGAATTCGTCCACACAAATAAAGCATACGTAATAGAGCATAGCATACGTTCTCTCGTATGAGAGAAAGTATGAGTTGGAAAAATTTGTGCTGTCGGCAGCTTCGTCGCCTTCGTCGTCTCGTCGTCGTCGTCAACTTGGTATGGGTTATTTTTAAACTTGTACGAGACTTGGCTAGACTTTTTTTTCTAAAATATTTTTGCATGTGATTGCGTGTATGTGAATGTTTGCAAATTCGTTCAAGTACAATATTGCAGTGGTGTGTCTGTGTGTCGGTGTCGTCGACTGTCTTAAGCCTACCGCAATGATAAATTGCTGACTAGTTGACTTATTATTGATATTAAAGCGACGTTGTCGTTGACGTTGCAATAAAATTATCGTAATTCGATCGATATAATCGATTTAATTTAGCTAATGGGGAAGGAATTAAGTGCCATGAGAGTTGGTTAAAAAACAAAATAAACTACAACTTTCAAAATTTTTTGTTTTCCCCATTATTTACTAAACATTTTTTAAGCCGGTGAGTTAATCTCTGCAAACCTTCATTAAAATCGCCCTTTTTGAGCTTCTCAATTTCAACACTTACTGCATTAATTACACCAATTTACAAAGTTTTTATCGTAGAATTCAAAAGTATTTCTTTAATGACTGAAGTACGAGAAAAATAGTCTGGCACTTACGGTTTTCGAGATACAGCATAAAGTGTTTATTAGCAAAGTTGATTTCGCTTAATTGCAAAGGAATAAAGTTATAATTGATTTTAATAAACTACACACAAAATTTTACTTAACTTTACAACTTAACTTTATGGTTTTCATGATTTTATCGTCGAGATACCAGCTAGATTCAGTGCTCGTTAACGTTTTGGAACAGTATATGTAGAATATATTTAGAGTGCCCCAAAGATTTCTTCAAGATTGTGGCATTGGTTTTTCTGTAGAATTGAATCTTGAGAACAAAAATATCGCAAGCACTGCTGAATAAGTTTTTCGCTTACGTGTTATGTTATTGCCTCCTTTTGAATAAAATGTTCAAGGGTAGCAGATCGATCAACACATTTGTAGCATTTTCAGTCGTAGCACTCAGTGCACCACTATTGCCCAAACATCATCTCTCCGTCTACAGGTCGTCAGACCTATGACAATAAATCTGTCGACTAGACTAGCTAAGGCATTGCCATTTGCTTAGCGCCTTCATGCCTTTCTACTCGTGGTGGATTTTCCACAAAAACTTCATTCTGTCTCTTCTTTGAATATATCGGTATCAAGTACTTTGAAAAATGTTCATCTATGAGATTTTTTCGGTAACATTACACACTTTTCATGATTCGAAAAGAAGCTCCCTCTCCATAAAAAAAGCACTGTCCGACAACCCCTTATTTTGTAATATTTATTATTTTGGTCTGATACCTTTTGCTTTCGAACTTCTTTTTGCCCTTGTTATTTTCATTGGTCCTTCAAACCATCTACGTAATTTTAGCTATTCAGAAGTTTTTCAGTCTCTCCCAATCAAAGTTATTTCCATTTTATACCCTTCCAATTAATATTTAATAAAAATTCTTTTCTGGAAATCAAAGTACTGTAGTAAATGCTATTGCACTACAATAACAACAACAACAACAAAACCCCAATGCTAAAATTAAAAATATTCGCTCATAAAAATTTCAATGGAATCGCCAAGTTTTTCGTACTATCCCTTCGCGCAACCCAAGACCACCCTTCGCATCCACCCATTTGGATCAAACCACTTTTTGCTTAAATGCCAGACTATAAAATTATTTGCAGCTTTTGGCTACCACCGCATAGTTTGACGACATACTACCAACTTAGCCATAAATTATGCATGTATACTCGTATGCGTGCTGTGGAGAGATTACGTGGACGACTGTCTGCTCGAGTAATAAAACAACCACTTAATGCCACAAGTACTGTTGCTTAGTTAGTTGGTCAGTCGGTCGAACGTCAAGTCAACAGTCAGTCAGGAGATTGTGTTCAATCGTTCATGTGGTAGGTCTGTGCGTATTTTAAGCAATTATAATCTGCACTTTTGTGCAATTTTAAGCACGACATACGATTCGCATTTTCATTCCAATATCGACCAACCGACCTATTGAAACCCATTACACAACTATGGCAACAACTACATGAACCAAAGCTATCCATCGATATACCAACAGCGAAACTTACCGGTTATAAACAACAACCAACATGTCGGGTTTTCATGCTTTTCCTACCATAAGCTCGAACCGAACTAAGTCAGCACAACAGAACCCAACCCGAAATTCCAGCCCATTTTCACTTCATTCAGTGGACTTTTTTTTTGTTATTTTCTTTTGCTGGCTTACTTCCCACAACATGACCTAATATGGTTCATCGTTGTGTTACAGTAGTTGTTGTGTCCCACCCACTCCTTCTCCCTGTGGGTGTCTGCCTTGGGGTTTATTTAGTCTATTCAACTATGCTGTACAAAAACGAATTCAGTGTTTTCAGTGCTGACGGCAACGACGACCATCCACAATGTAATAAATCGTAGTGTTGCAAGATGCGAGTATGTCAGCCTGTACGCCTGACGGCATAAGCACATAGCAGCAGAGTATGGTGTCGATACATGTGTCTATGTTGGGAGCAGCAGCATTTGTCGTTTAGCTCAGGTATATAAAACGTTCGATTGCGTGACCGTCATTGATCAATGACAGCAGGACGTACAAGCAAACACAAAAATGCCGATATACGACCGACCAACCAACCAACCGACTGTCCGACCAACCGACCGACCGAACAAAAGAACGGGGAAATCAAAGTGGAATCATGAATTTCAGTTTGTCACTGCGTGTTGCCAGTCAGCAGGAAAACTAAAAGCAACAACATGCGAAATTATGGGGTGTTTTTTCAAGCTTTGTGGTGTTTGGGGTTGGTGCTAGTGAAAACTATGTTGATGCAGGTTTTGCTGTATTTGCCCTCGTTCGTCATTGACTCGCGGCAACTTGATGCGTTCCAGTTGTATCTAGTGACTATTCGGGCACTAGTTTCTAGAACATTGTTTTTCTCCATAGAACCGTTCACTTTTCGTTGGTGCTAACATCCCAAGTTCTCAACCTCTTAGCTCTGTAGTATTTATGACACTTGCAGGCAGTATACATAAATTGTCTGTCTGTTTGAGTCGTCTACAAGAACGACGACATATTTATGTACATTGGAGTATATAGTACCAAATTGAACAGACAACTTCGTTTGGTCTTCATCATCGTTGTCTTCATCATCCCTTGCCGTGCCGTCTACGTTTGCTTCTAACCTACTTTGGCGCAATTCGTTTTACTTTTCGCTAACATTTTTTAAATTGCATGCTCTCTCTTCCTGGGTAGGTTTTAGTCCAGCTCCAATATGTTTTTCTCCTGCTACTACACCCTTTAATCTGTTTTTTTCTTTCATTAAGGGGGTTGACTGAGGTTGTCCGTTGTGCTCTGCAATTCATCTATAGATTTTTCATGGCTTTGGGTTGCACACTCTTTAATGCTTTCCTGTTATGGGTGGGGTGGTTGGTGCTCTCAATTATTTATGCTCCATTAGAGGGTAGACTCTTTACTAACCTAGAAAAAAAAGTGTTAAAGCAAAACTACTATGATCCCATGCATTTGATGGAAATTGTTTAATTTTTTTCTTTTCATTTTTACCTTGCTGCTGATTGTAAAATATTTCTATGGATTAAGCTTTAGTGAACAGTTTTGAATGCGGTCTGAGTTTGTAATTTTCGAGAGATTAATGCTTCGTTTTCATAAACTTTGCCAAAAGAAAATCTAAGGACATCAAGATGGTGTTATTTGAAGCTTATTTACTTATTGAAAATGTAAATTTAAATAGAAATGTAAATGTAAATTGAACACCCTGATATTTTCAGCATATAGTCGATAAAGTGGATAGCTTCACTGTTTTTGACAGCGTGTTCTGGCAGCCTTCGTTCGTATCACCAACGAAGCTCATATATCTAGAGTTAAATGTGAACCAGTTACTCCATCTGGTTGTAAAACTTAGTGTATCAATTTGCAAGACCCGAGACTAGCTCAAAGGTCGAACTGCTCACCAGACACCGAGAAGGTTCATTTTTCGTTCAAATAAAACGGCGAAAGGAGAAATAATACACACGTTGCGGAAATACCAAATTGATGCCTACTGGCAAGCATTGGTGTGGAAGCCTTAGACCGCTACAAAAAAATAATGCACGATTTCGGGAATCGAGAAAAGTATAGGCATAGCCAATTTGAAAATAATCATACTCAAAATGTTGGTCTACCAAACTTTCTGGCCACAGTAATTTACCGAAATAACTTTCTGATTCCCCACTTTAATTGACGAGGATTTCGGCGAACCACTTATAAACTCGTGACTGCTTATGCCAATGTTTGGAGCCGCGTATAGATGGACTATCCGTAATCGAAGCCAGGTCGAATATCCCGTCATCTTGTTTATCTAGGTACTTGGAAATAGGGATAACAGGGGCACAAAATAGCTGCACAATAAAGCATTTTGGGTTTGTTAACCTTTGCCTGAATTGTTACTCTATGTAAAATCCTGAAATAAAAAACCAGGTCTTCCTGCTTAATAGAAAACAGTGATAGAATTTTTGTTTCTCAAAAAGTAAACCAAGGATAAAAGGAAGGAGCCGCATGAAAAGAAGCTCAAGGAACCATCATGTCAATTACTGTCCAATTCTCCAGATTAAGTCCCGCAAGACTATTTTCTGTCTTCAAACTGTAAGAAATGGGCTCGGTGAATAAAAATTTGCTGCCTTCGGTGATGATATCTTATCGCTGAAAGAAAGTCCATTTGGAAGGTTTGTGGGAATGGCATAATTCAGAGACTTTGTTAGAAAATAGAATGTATCCGCGCCAAAAATGTTGGTGTCCTTGTAAGACCAGGTACTTACTTACATATCATGCGACCTTTGTCCATTACAGTGAGCATATAACCACTATTGAGAATTTGGGTTAATAATGAACTTGTACGCTCCGCTTTAAATGTAGGTCTTATTATTTTATGTGTATGTACATACATCGAAGAAGTGACTTATGTTATTTTCGCTATCTTACAAAGTTCATAAACAATTTGGCCAAAAACCATGATCTCACTGAAATAAGTTTCTGTCACCTATTGACAAGGTGCCAATACCGAGGGATAAATTTAGCAGATTTTCCTTAAAAATGGATGTAAGGTTTTTTAGTTTTCTGAAATTTACTTTGTTTTACCAAAGCCGAAGAAGATTTCAATTTCGTTTTTAAGTGTTAATTCTACTCATTCCACGGAAAGAGCTTTTTTTCTTCCAATGACAAACGTACTATGCCTAAGCGAAGTGTAATGATAGATGCTAAAATCGAGTTTAATGTTCACATTGACCGTGTTATAGTATTAATGAGGTTAATTGTGTTTTTCGTTCCAAAAAAACTATGCTCTAAAGATTGCGTGATCCAACATCTTTGGTGGTCAAAGTTCGTCGAACTTTGCGAAATGCTGGGCTCAAAGGACACGCAAAAGTTAAAAAGCCATTGCTCTCGGAGAGACACAGAAGCCTGCGCTTAGAATTTGGGAGAAGGTTATATAATCAGACGAGACCGTGATCATATATGAGACCGTGAGATTGGACGGCCGTGAGTGGGTCTGGAGAAGTAAAGGCTCGAAACTGGTGTTAAGATGTATGACCACCAAAGACATTGGCAGACTGAGCAAAATTAAAGGTCAAATGACAGCGGAGTCCTACATTGAAATTCTATGAAGTCATTTACTTGGTACTGTAAATGATTTGGAAGTGAATGATTCGGATATTGTCTTTCAACAGGACAATGATCCAAATCACACAACAAGTTGGCCACCACAATCCCAAGACCTCAATCCAACTGAGCATCTATGGGGGATTCTAAAAAAACCGATAGTAGGCAAAACTGCTACTTAACATGGATTGTGGCCTCCGGTGCAAAATGCATGGGATGTTATAACTCCCGAAATTTCTAAAAATCTTGCAGACCGGATATGGTCAGCCATATATAATAATGTAAATATATTTTTGTATAATTTAAATTGTAATTTATGAGGACTTAACGCTTATTACTAGCACTATGTGTAGCTAAGAGTTGTACCCTTTTTTTTTAATGAAACATCAACTCATTTTAATGGACATATGACTTGAATTAGGTTAGTGGTGTTTTTATAGTACACACTTTGAGTTAAGATTTTTCTGACAAAATTCGCAAAAATACCATTCAGTTTGTGCTTTCCCCAACCAACTGCAATTCGAAATATCGTAAAATTAAGTAATGGAATATTTTAAAATTTCTTAAATTCAGACCTACCACACAAGTAGAAATTTTGCTTTCTGTTTACTTCTGATTGTAAATTTTAAAGATTCCATATCTGTGTTCACTTTTCGCATTTTCCTCATTTATCAGAAAAGGTCTGATTTGAAAGCAGCTCCAAGTCATTCGTTTTTATGTCGTTCACGTCCTGCCACACCCGCCTTTCGTTAACGCAACAACAATAACAACCAGCTACTTTCACCATTAGATTCTTGGTAATGAGCGTCTGCTTTGAATCGCATGCACACAGACTTATTTATTGCATATACTCCATGCCATATATACCAATATATCGTATGTATATACCAAAATGTTGGATACATAAAGTCAGGTTGCGTCTCTAGAGCAGACACTCCTTTTTCTATAC
The DNA here is from genome assembly GCA_949775025.1 of Tricholauxania praeusta. Classification (NCBI taxonomy): domain Eukaryota; kingdom Metazoa; phylum Arthropoda; class Insecta; order Diptera; family Lauxaniidae; genus Tricholauxania; species Tricholauxania praeusta. The sequence continues at coordinate 41,917,927 of OX459030.1, read as the reverse complement.
AAATACATACCTACTTACTTTGGCACTATGTGCGCCACACACACAGCCTTCTTCCAACTGTGCCACACATACAAACGTACTTACGTAGATACATCGTTATACACCAAGTGAATTCGTACAAGCGACATCCTGTGATTTTAGGTCGTGCGTCTGCCTGTCAGCCATTCTAATGGTCCGACTTAATGTCAGATTTCGTGCGTCGCATGTTTTGCGTCTTTGACGCTTCCGACACTCGTTCTCTCGTTCAGTCGTTTGTTCGTGCGTGCGTACGTTCGTTTGTTGAACAGCAACTGACAGACATGGCAAACAAAGTGACAGCTAAACCGACAGTCGCTTCGTGTAGACGATCGTTAATTTTGTGTTGTTGTTGTTCTTGTTGTTGTTCTTGTTGTTGCTACTGTTGCTGTCGTCATCGTCATTGTCGGCAAAAACTCCTGCTGCGTCGTCGCCGTCGTCGTCGTCGTTGAGGCTTCAATCGGCCATCCACAGCCACCCACTTAATTTGCGCCTCACACACTTGTGACCTGCTTCCCCGTTTGACCCTTTACCCTCCTCTCGCTGAAAAATCTTTTGTGGCGACTATATACCGACATTTTAAGCAGACAACAAAAATAAGGTTTAATGTTTTCGTTGTTGTTGTAGCTGTTGTTTCTGGTGCCACATGGCGCGCCAGGCTCCATATTTAGTCTCGCCAAACGACCGACTGCCTGAACGACCAGCCAGACGCAAATCGACGTTGGGACTAAAAGTTTTTGTTGTTGTTTTGTTGAGGTCTGGTTTTAAACAGTGGGTGGTTGGGTTGGCTGGCAGGATGCTATCATGTCTACGTAACTGTGCTGGAAAGAGACAAACGACTGTATCAAAATACAATTTTTGGCAATTTTACATTGTTGTTGCAGATACGAGCTTACTCGTATTTTGCTGTTGTTGTTGCTATTGTTATACTCTTGTTGGAATGTTGTAGACAACGCTGTCTGTTTGTTTGTTGCTGTTATTTTAGCTGTGGCTGACGCAGTCCTTGTTCTATTGGCATCGTCTCGTCTCGTCCTGCCCCGATGCAATCTGTAGCCAACATACGTCTGGACTGAAACTTTTTTGTTTTTTTTTTTTTGTATTCTGGGGTTGTTATTTCGATTGAAATTCACTTAAGCCCAGACCAAGTAGGAAATGTAGCTCACATTATTTTTGAAAGAAAATAAAAGTTGATGACGTCATTGGCAGTGGCTCCCATTCGCGAAAATCATAGTGATTTTGTGAGCATTTATTTGTAAAATTGAAGATTGTGGTATTTTTTATTCAAAATTAAAGAGTCTGTGCCAGAAGAACGGAACATACATAGCTTAGACCAGCAAAATTTTTTGTACAAAATTTCATAACATTTTGCAGGTTTTCTTTCAGTAAAAATTTACCTGCTGTGATAACGATTTGTGTGCACTAAATTCGGAAACAGCAACCTAAACTACACAAGAAAAAGATTATTTCCTACGACTAGAAAAAAATTTGTCGGTCCGGCGAAAAGAAAATCACCAACAATTGTATAGTTTTGAATTTCAGCGGAATTAAAGAAAGTGCTGTTAGCACTAAAAGAGAACACTTTAAAGCCAGCTCACACATTGATAAGTCACATTTTGTAGTGTTATATTATTTAACCATGGCCACTCTAAGCAATCTAACCCTCTCCGTGGCAGATCAATAGATTACTGTGTTGCTTAAGAAGTTGTGATGAGTGGAAAAAATGGCGGAAACAAGTTTGAGGTCGATTGGAAAAAATTTTTAACCAAAATTTTTTTTGAATTTATTCAGCGCTTGACCTAATCGAAAAATGTTATTTCTTCAAGATTTTGAATTTTTTAGCGCTTGGCCCACTCAAAAAATTTGACATCTTCAAAAATAAAAATTGCCAAATAGTTAACCTGGGAAGTGGCCATTGATTCGTATACGCATCACCATAATTGAGTGCTACATATATCTCACCTAAACAATCTGGAAAATAACATTAGTCCTTTTGAATCTATTCTGTGATGGATTTGTCCACATTTTATCAATTTTAATATTTTTGATTAACCCATTTACAGCCATTGTACCTGCTTGGGTACAAAACATTCAAATAGCTGTAAATTCAATCAGAAAAAAAATGTTGTAAAGGTTATTGCGAAATTTCATCATATTCACAGTTGACTTCGTCTCTTTGTCAGTGTCGGTAGTGTTTTTAAGTGTGTTGTAATTTTGTTATTATTATTTTCTAATAATATTTGCAGTTAATAATTAATAAATTTTGTGTTTAATTTAGTGTCGTTTCTTAAAAAATTGCATGATTATATTAATAATTTTGCTTTAATTTTGTGTTTTGTTTATTTTGCGTTACACACAAACATACATTTATGTTAATATTAACTTACTTTCTGCAAGCAAAATAAATCAGTGTAAGCAGTGCAACAGTTTTGTTTTTGATTCGCTTTTGTGCTTTGTTCGTATACAAAGCTAGACTTTAAACTCTGTTGTGTTTGTTGTTGCTGCTTAGCGGGTGAATTTTTTGCTTGATTTTTAACCCTTTTTGCACTGCTCTAAAAATATTTTAAATTACTTTCTTTTTTTTTAAGATTTCAAGATGGATTATTTTTCCTCAGAAAATTTGTTAGCTTGCTCTCTAAGAGATCAGTGCAAAAGCCAAAATATATTGAATTCTATGTTTTCCTGTTCAGGTCCCTGTGAACAGGTGTTTCATGCCTCTTGTGTAAACTTAGCAAAATCTGTTACTGATTTATTATGCTCTGTTCATTCGGGCCTGCAATGGTACTGTCCATCTTGCAGACCCCTTTCCCCGTCGGTCTTTTACGAAAAAATTAAGCAATTTGGGGAAAATCTTAACAATCTGAATAATAATTTCAGAGATATTCTTAACTATTATCCCCAAATTGAAAAAAGCCTTAATGAGGCTATTTCACCGGATGTTAGTTTGCAAAATAAAACTATTACCGAGGCTACTATGGTTTTTGCTTCCACTCCTTCGATCTCCACTTTACCTAAACAAGCTATTTCCTTAAAAAAGAAAAGAAAGTCTAATAAGAAATTAAATAAGAAATTAAATAAAAATCTGGGTAATGTGGGGAGGGTGGGCGGTGCGGCCGTCAGTCGTGACAAAACTCCCGTGGATTGCTCTCTAAATACCTCTTCACCCACTCCCAATTTTCCCGCTATAATCTCTAGTAGCAATCTTTCATCTCCTTCCTCCACTATAAATAATCCTCTGTCAATTTCGGCTAATCCGCGGGTGGATGTTGCAATTGATAGCTCTGTGCCTCCGGTTTCCCTGCAGGCATTACCAAGGTTAAAATCGATTTTTATTTCACGACTGCATTCCAATACTACCTCTGACAGCGTAAAAAATTTTATCAGACAACATCAAATTATTCCTGCCGACGCCTTCGTTTCTTGCAGGAAACTCGGTAATAAGCCAACTCATGCGTCTTTTAAAATAACAGTGGCATCTTCTCATGTTTCTGCCATTCTTAAATCTAAAGCATGGGTGGATAATATCTATATTTCAGAATTTAAATCGAAAAAAAATGATAAAACTGCACGTTCCAATTCAAAAAACTGAAACGGCTATCCCTTTACTATCAAAATGTAAGGGGTTTGCGTTCCAAGACGCAAGATATCTTTTTATCAACTCAGAATTTCTCTGAGGATATTATCGTGTTTACCGAAACTTGGTTAAACAACAGTTTTCTCAATATGGAACTTTTTGATAATAGTTTCCATGTTTTTAGAAGAGACAGACACTTGGAAGATCTTTCTTCTGTTGGTGGAGGCGTCTTAATAGCTATAAAAAATCATTTAACCAGTTCATTAGTTGAAATTGCCTGTGCATCTAATATTGAACTGTTATGTGTTAAGGTCACACATTGTAACTCTAATTTATACATTCTTAACACTTATGTTCCTCCAAATAGTAGCGCAGATCAGTGCTGTCGTTTGTACTACAATAGTGCTTTTGTACTACCCTTCAGCCACGCGTACTACTCTAGTACCCAACCCTCAATTTGTACTACCCAAAATTTGTTCCAACCAATCCGCAATTTGCACTACCGCACCATTCTTTGATCACTCATGCTTGAATTATAATTGCATGCAAGTTATTAAACTCATCTCTAAAACTGAAATATTTAATTCTTGAAGTGTCGAAATCATCACTCATTATTTTGGTTTACTAATTTTGACATTAGTCGTTCAAAAATTTATGAGAAAGAAGAAAAATTTTATCATCGCATCAATTCTTACAATTGAACTATGAACGATCATAATTTATGATTCATTAAAGATTCATACCTTTAGAACGCGACTCATTTCGCTTGTATTAATTTTTCTTGTGCGCGTCTTTAAATATACATAATTAATGTAATTTTTTCTTTTGCTGTTATGGAAAAGTATGCCACAAATTTACCAAGGTATAACTTGATAGGAAAATTATTTATTTTTTATTATAGGTTTCTAATAAAGTCGAAAGCAGCAGCCGCCAATTTAACCAAATCTGGTACCAACACAGAAAAAGAATCTGTCCTTCAAATAGCTTCATGCAATAAATACATACTATAATAAATGAATTTCAACAAATACTGTTAACTTTTATTAATGCTTTCTTACTATCATAGTATGAGTAGGTGTAAGTACAAATATATTAGTGTAGTACTACCCATTTTCACAATGTACTACCCAAAAATATTAAATTGAGCACTTAAATTTTTTTTCGAAACGACAGCACTGGCGCAGATGTCTACGAATGTCTTTCGATGGCCGTAGAATATATTATTAATGAACTAGACACTAATGACGACATTTTGTTGTTAGGTGACTTTAATCTGCCTGACCTAAAATGGACTTCTTCAGACGATGGTACATATTTTTATGCATCTTGTCCAAAAACTCGACAACAACAAATTTTTGTTGACGAAATACTTTCAAATTTACAACAAGTAAGTTGTATAACTAATTGCCATGGACGACAACTTGACTTAGTCTTGGCTACAAATAGTAGCAATGTTGTTGTAAGAAATGCTATCCATGCTCTGTCTACGGTAGATTCCTATCATCCACCTTTGAGTATTGTGTACCAATCTGACAATGAAAATTTGACTAATGCATGTTCATCCATTAATATTTACGAATTCAATTTTAAGAAAGCTGACTTTTTAAAATTGAATGAAAACTTAAGAAATAAATTAGACGACTTACTCATTTTTTTTAATAACAATACATTTGATGATTGCATTAAATTTTTCTATGGTGAACTTTTTTCTGCCATAGCATTGTCGGTTCCATATACAAAAAAGTACGTCAATAATTCCTCGTATCCCTGGTATACAAAGGATTTGAAAAAAGTTCGCAATGGCCGTAATAGGGCATGGAATAAATACGTTTGTAGCCAGGACCGTAATGACCTTGTTGCTTATCAGCGACTGTTTCTTGAATTTAAAGATATGTCAGCTTTGGTTTATTCTGAATATTTGAATAAAATAAGGCTGAATATTCTTCATGACCCCAAAAATTTTTGGGGTTTTATTAATTCTAAAAAAAAATCTGACGGGTTTCCATCTGAGTTTAAAACAGTTGATGGGCTTACTAGCGACCCACAAGTTATAGCCGGGTTGTTTGCTAATTTGTTTAATGAATCGTTTTCTACGGATTTATTTAGCCCTGAAATCAACTATTTTGAATATATGGATAACGACCCTTTAGTTTCGGTTAATGAGATATCTTTCTCTCCTGACCTAATAGAGAAATATATTTCATCTGTTGATGATGACTTCAACTCCGGGCCGGATGGTATTCCAGCGACAGTTTTAGTAAACTGCAGCTCTGTGCTGAGTCAGCCCCTCAGTATTTTATTTAATAGATCAATTCAAGAAAGCTATTTTCCTAAATTTTGGAAAAATGCATACATTAGCCCCATTTTCAAGAAAGGGTGTAAAAATGATGTTTCAAACTACAGGCCCGTGGCTAAGTTATCATCAATACCGAAAATTTTTGAACATATTATATACGATCAGGTTAAGGTGTGCTGTGGTGAAGTCATAACAACTCGTCAGCATGGTTTTGTTAATGGCAGATCTACAGTTTCTAACCTCCTTGATTTCACTTCTTTTGCGTTAAGCTCTTTAGACTCTGGTGGGCAAGTTGACTGCATCTACACTGACTTCAGTAAAGCATTTGATAAATTACCACATAATTTGATTTTGTTTAAGTTAAAGAAACTTGGATTTCCCTTAAGTTTTGTCAGCTGGATTGAATCTTATTTATCTGATCGCTCGTATCAAATAAAATTTAGGAGAGTGTTTTCCTCCCCATTTAGCGCGACATCAGGTGTTCCACAAGGAAGCCACCTGGGGCCGCTCCTGTTCATTTTAGCAATTAATGACGTTACACATGTTATTAAAAACTCCCATCTTTTAGTATATGCAGATGACATGAAAATTTACAGGAACGTAAAGGGGGTTGGTGACACTATTCCACTTCAGTCTGACTTGAAATCCTTTGAAGTTTGGTGTTCTAAGAATAACTTACATCTTAATCCTGATAAATGCCAAGCTATGATTTTTACCAGGAAGAAAACTATTGTGGAATTTGATTATAAATTAAAAGATAAAAATATTTGTCGTGTCGATGTAGTCAAAGACCTAGGCATACATTTTGATACTAAGTTGACTTTTAATGAGCATATTAATCAAATTTGTAAAAAATCCTCATCTCTGCTTGGCTTTATTAAGAGGTGGGCAAAAGAATTTAATAGCCCTTTAGTAACGGTGACTTTATATAATACAATAGTGCGCCCTCACTTAGAGTACGCTAGCCAAGTATGGTCACCATTTTATAATATTCATATTAATAGAATTGAAAGAATTCAAAAAAATTTTATTCGTTTTGCTCTCAATGGCTTAAATTGGATTGACCCTTTAAACCTTCCTCCTTATGAGGATCGTTTAAAGTTATTACATATGCAGTCTTTGAGCTCGCGTAGAAATATTGCGGATATACTTTATCTGCATCAACTTGTAACTGGGTCTCTTGCTGCACCAGAGCTTCTTAATTATATACATTTTAATAGTAATCGGAGGAGTACTCGTAACTCTTATCAGTTATTTTATCAACCGGTTAGTAGAACTAATTATATGGCTACAGCTCCTTTTAATCGCATGACAACTCTTATTAATAATTTCGAAGTTTATAACATTAGCTTGTCAAAAGGTCAACTCAAGCTTAGACTTAAAACTAACTGTAGCTAAATTTGTAGCTTAATGGTGGTGTGAATTTTTTTTGTTTGTGTTGTCCGAGCCCCACAGCATGCTGGGTAAATTTTTTCTAACATTTATGTCTTGGACCACGTAAATTTATACATATAATTATTTTAATATCTATATGTCTATTTTTACATGGTGTGAGTGGGTATGTTGAGAAAGTGCGATAAAGCTAAGAAAAAATTATAAAATAAATAACAAATTAATGTGCATGATAATTTTTTCTATTCCATTTTTTATTGAATAAGCTTTTTACTTGGTATAAAGCTTCAATGCTAAATAGCTAAGAAGGCTATAATAGCTGTAGTAGCTAAACTCTATTATTATTATTAAGTAACACACGTAGACAATGAATGGAAAACGAATGACGTTTTTCAATATTTTGCTTTGTTTTGATACTGCCTTTTAAATTTTGCGTATTTTGAGGAGATCAGTGTTGATAAGGCTTTTGAACATTAAAAATTAAAATTAAATTAAAAAAGATTACACTTCATTTGCAATGCAAAACACTTGTTTTTTCCTAGTTTTAACGAGTTGAATCGAAAAAATTTAAAGAATGCTCATATATTCTGCCATTGTACCCGCTTGAGAACAGGCTCAAAAGCGTTCTGTATAAATTTTTTTTTGTTTTTTCATATTTTATAAGTATCTTATGATATTTTCATAAAAACGAAATACACGAAGGCGATGATTTTTGATCTTAAAAGGTCTTGGCTTTAAATGGGTTAGTTTTCAAAAATAATATCCAAAACAATTGTTTTTTTAAAACTTCCTTTTAATCCTAAAAAATGGGCGTGGCACGAGAAAGGAAATTTTTAGAGAAAATTTTTTAAATATAAAAAATATAAACCTTCGAATTTTTTGTTATTTTATAATGAAAAAAATGTCCAAACATGAGCAATATTCGTGTTTCGTTAACGAAACAGAGGTACGATATGGGTTAAACAGAATATATCCACATGACAGAACAGAATATGCACATGACAATCGTTAACGATTACCTGGAACCGAATTTCGGCGGATGACTGGAAACCTGCAGACACGTTCCTGTCGATTTAGAATCTAAATAAATAAATCTACATAACAATGAACTTTATGCCAACGATTTGTCTACGGGTATTATTTTGACAGCGGATAATCCGTCACCATCCGTGTTCTCTTTAACGCATAATTTTGACAAGACCCTGCGTACTGATTTCTGGCGAGGCATTGGCTTCAAGTCGTTATTTTCAATACGCAATGCGCAGTCCGCATTGATGTGGGGTACACCGTTAGTGTTAGGATTAGGTTGATTTTCGAAATCGACAATTTTGAACTGAAATTGAATGGATATTTTTATAGCATATTTTAACTAAAATGAATGTGCTTAATTCATATTGGCGCCATACTTATTCCAGCTGGTATGATACATAATCGTCCTCAATTTCAGTCGTTACTATGCCAGCCAGTATGACTACCACCCACCACCAAGATGGTGAAAGTTGCTCTTATTTTTTTATATACTTAAAAACAGAAGTCTATTTTTTGCCACTGCGAGTGAAAAGCTTTGCCGCATCAACCACAATGTTGGTCCTTTTTTGTCGAAATTTGTGTTAAATTTATTATGCCGGGTCAATTTTATTCAAGTGGGAATATTTTCACATACAAAATGGTATTTTTTTTTTTTTTTTGCTTTCCAAGTTTAAATTTCGGTCATTCTTTTGTTTATCTTTTTTTGCTACGAAAACTGATGTTCTATTTTTTGCGCTTGTCTTTGTTAGCAACTCTGTCCCTGGGGTGCTGCTGGCATCTGTGGTGCATGAGTATGTGTGAGCTCGCTCACATGCATGTTGATGTTGATAATGAAGTTGATGCTCCATAGTAGTGGAAACGCTGGAATATTTAGGTTAACGTCTCGCTATGACAGTCAGCAACTTTTTTTGTTGCATTGCCAGCACTAACGCTGTGTGTTGTTGGTTGGTTTATGGCGCAAACGTGTTTGCTGTCCTGGATTTTGTATCTTCCTTTTGAATTATAGTGTATGGGTTGCGGCTGGTGGGGGATGTTGGGGTAGGCTTACTTCTGTTACTTCTTTGAAATAGAAAAAAAATCCCATTCTATGACACATGATGTTTTGCCATGTACACAAAATATTGTATTTCATTTAAGATATTCATATATTTATTTAGAAAAAGAAACTGATTGTATTCTTCTATTTTTCTTTCAGGTAATTTTCGGTTTAATTGTAACAAAATCTTTTCCCAAGAGTGAGTACTACATTTCTTTTTTATTTTGAAAAAATTTCATCTTAAAAATTGTTTCAAATTTCAAACATTTGACATTTTAAAAACTTCCAAAATAATACAAGAAAATAACTTGAAAATTTGAAATTGCAAGTGAGTTCTTATATCATTTTATATATTAAATGTGGGAGAGATTTTTGTGTATACGAGTACTTAGGAAAATCGCCTGATAGCCATATCTTTGTTTTTATTAAAATAAATGACTCATTAAAATCAAACGACTGGGATTTTTTTAATAACTCTGTTAGTCAATGGTTTTTTACCAATTTTTTCATAACATTTCTTATACAAATGAGCTCTAAGCTTTTTTGTATGTTCCGTATTTTCCTCAATTTGTTTATATTATTTTGTTCTCTGCAAAACTATCTCGACTACGATTTCTTAAACTACGATACATACATTTTTTATGAATTTTGATTTTTAAATTTATTATTCATCATTAACTATTAACCGATTCCAACGCAACTCACAAAAAAAAATCACCAAACTCTAAATTGGGGCCATAAAACGAATTCCAATCGTTCTTTGCTATATTTTCCAGACTTTGCCTCGAAGCAATGGCACCAAATATGTTGACATTGCGTTCTCCTCTGCATAGCATCTAATAAATCTTGTACCCTCAATATAGCGTATAAGGTACATGTATCAGATTCCTTAAGCACATTCTTCGCTCAAATACTTCCCTCAAGTTTTGTATGTTTCAATACGGCTTATTCATGTTATTTATTTGCGCCATCGTTGAGTTCTTTGGTTGGCCGCCTTATCCCCCGCGTGTTATATGCTAATACGCGATTACAAACATTGTTTTGCTCTCTTCTTAAGCCTAAAACAAAATAGACGAGACGAGACATAACGAGTAAGTTCGAGTGCATGTAAACCAATGTTGATAGCCAAAATGAACCTACGTAATTGATCGAAAGTGAACGAAACATTTTGATGAGACGTATTGATCCGTAAGAACCGAACTTCAAAACGTTGCTACTCGTCATAACAGCTTTTTCGGTTCGTTGACTAGCGTAACATTTTGGGTTAAATGTCAAAACTGACGAAACGAGTGCAAACGTTCGTTCAATTGCTACCGTCTCGTCACGTCTATTTTGGTTAAGGCTTTAGAGAGCTCTGCAAGCGACGATCGGTTTTGGCTGCTCCATTCGCCTCCACTATGCGCGCCCTGACGCCAGTTAGAAATACCAATATTTTTATGCGCTTTACTATGTCCATGGCGGCGTATAGCTTATACAGCTCATGGTTCCATCATATACGGTATGCGTCGTTCACGCACATTGGACCATAGATCTTGCGAATAATTTTTCTCTCGAAAGCTTCCAATATCTTCTCATCGTTGTTTGTCATCGTCCATGCTTCAGCGCCGGACAACAAGTCGGGGAGAATGAGTGATGTGTAAAGCGTTGTTTTTGTTCATCAAGAGAGAGCTATACTCTTCAATAGCCTACTAAGCCCAAAGTAATACTTGTTGGCAAGAGTTATACTTCGCTCGATCTCCAGGCTGACTTAAAATTACCTGGTGCAGCATTTTAATAGACTAACATTATCTTCCAAAAAACTTAATGAGTCCACTCGGAAGGTTTCAAGTAAGCAACTTGGATTGAAGAGAGAATGTCATAGTTCCGCCAACAGGTTTGCGGCAGCCTTCAGTACCTCTGCAGTTATATTGTCAAAACTTGCTACACTTCTATTACGAGTGGTTAGTGCTAGTGCAATTTCACGTTCTGAGAGGTCTCCACGTTGTTCCCGTAATGTATTTCAATATCTTCCCTTCGCAAGTTCAATACTATTTATCTCGAAGTGACTCCTCTATCATTTAAGTTTATCGTTGAAAAAAGCATTATTGGTTGGGACAAGCATCAAACAAAAACTAGAAACATTTTGAAACGAGGGCGTGGCACCTCCCATACCAGCAAAAAAAGTGCAAAGCTGTACAAAAAGAGTCTTAAAATGTTGTACCCAAATATCACACAAATACAGAAATTGTTTGAGACAAGCACCAGAAAAAAAACGGCGGGTTGCACTCCGGGAGTGCCGACAGAAGTGAAAACAAATCTTTTAATGGCAAGTTAGTGTGTTAGTTGGTATGTGTGCGTTTTCTTTTTATATGGCAATGCAATGGAAGACAAAAACGGAATATGTATTCAAATTTTACTCTCGCTCTCATTCTCAATTTGTCAACGCAACAACGCGGACTTTGACAGAAACAAACATGTAAGCATAACAATCGTTGAATGAGAATGGAATGTGTCAGTTAGTGTGTCTGCTTTGCTTTTTGTCTTCCACTTGGAATATTTATTTAAAAGAAACAATAGAACATTAAAACTTTACTATCGTATTCATGACGGGGAATCCCGATGACGGTCGGTGTCGCGAGTTTATACTTTTTTCCTCAGCCGCACAACGTGCCATAAGAAGTTTTCACTTCAAAAATTGCTGGAAGAAGTATATCGAGTTCGTTTTCCAAGTCTTCAAAATTCTAAAATCGAGTTCGTTTCCCAAGTCTTCAAAATTCCAAAATCGAGTTCGTTTTCCAAGTCTTCAAAATTCCAAAATCGAGTTCGTTTCCCAAGTCTCCATAGAACATTCAAATTTTACTATCGCATTCATGACGGGGAATCCCGATGACGGTCGGTGTCGCGAGTATATACTTTTTCCTCAGCCGCACAACGTGTCATAAGAAGTTTTCACTTCAAAAAAAGAGGGTGGATTTTGATAATAGGGTGTTGCAGCCTCCGTACAATCAAATACTCAAAACATTATACCACAAGCTATTTAAATGTTGCCAATTTTAACATCGGAACCTTATTGTTAATGCAGTGCAGGGTAATCAATTATTGTCAAAGCTATTAGTTTTTAATTTAAAAAAGAATTTATAATAAATTTCTTAAAAAGAGTTTTTAGAGACTTATGACTATATAATATCTCAGTTTGACATTAAGCTGTCAAAACAATGGTACATCGCTCAGTTGTGGCTAACCTCAAATAATTGCGTGATAAATATATCTTAGATTGAACAACTTTTTTGGGTGATTTTATCTAACCGATTCAAATTCTTATATTAAATTAAACAAAACGTGGCTTAGTGAAAAAGTATGCCATTTCACCAATATCTTTACAATGTTAGTCATTTTGCCATTTGATAGAAGGTACATATTTCTAGGCCAATGTCTCACTAGCGATTCTGATACCAAAAGAGCTCGCATTGAGGCTATAAATTGGTTATGAATGGAAATGAAGCAGAGGTTAGTAACCAGTAGAAAATCTTCATCGTTTGACTTTGGTTGTCATTAGAAAATTGGTTGGCCGCCCTTATAAAATTTGAACAATTTGTGTATTATATTATTGATCGAACAATAACGATCATGATGTAATTTTAAAACAATTAATATTCTAAACATAGTCCTCAAGTTTCTCTGTCTCTGATTTTGAAACATTTTACAAAGAACTACATTCATAAGGGTGTAACACAAATAGTGGCTTAGAGTTCAATTAGGCAAAGGCTGGGAATAGTTTAATTTTAGTGCGCTTATTAAGTATCCTAGTTGCACAGTATTTCACATCCCCTATCATTATTGATGACAACGAAATCGTATGCACGAAACAATATTGTCGGCACAAAACTTTTAAATTGCGCCTTAAAATATGCCTTAATAAGTTCCATTGCGTTTCTTTTCTTTTTTTGTAAAAAAAATAGCTCCAAATCGTCGGTCGCCCCAATTTGAGGTGGCACATAAATGACACCACACCTTCTTCCATATTATCACCAACCATCCTCATGGTTTCTACTACCAGGCATGCGGATTCAACACCAGCGAACATTAGTGTTGTGTCATCGCCTGAGTAAATTCAATAAAGATTTGCGATTAAAAATCGCTGCCTTGTAGACTTAAACATGTCACAACATGCTAGGATATTCCATAATTCTATTATTGTGGTTGTTGTTGTTGCACTGTCGCTTTGGAAAATTATTATCGCCATAATGTTGACAAAGCCAACAACAACAACAACAGCAACAGCAACAACATGAAAGCAACAATGTCGCATTTTAATATTTTCAAGACACGAGCTTTTCTCAGCCCACCTTCTTGCCCCTATTCGTCGCTCCTTTATTTTCCATTAGCTGCTGGTGCTGTCAGTTAGTTTTTCCTTCCGCAATAAGCGCGCACACGACAGACAAATGGGTGACATTGGCAGCGTCATGCGGGATTAGCATGAAAAAGAATACGCGTGGCGGTGAGGACAACGACAATATACATACATACATATATATGTATGTGTGTATGTGTATATGTACGTAGTTCACTGTCGTCGGTCGCATTGGCGACTATGTTTGTTGTTGCGGTGGTAGCATTATAGGCGACGACTGCGCACAGTGGTGCCAAATTGAGTTTCCTTGAATAAAATGCATTTCTCAGCTTAATACACGATAGTTAGCTGAAACTTGGACAAAAGTCGCTGAATACGAAAAAAGGTTTTAACAAAGCACACTGATTTGTGGCAATTAAATATTTGATTGAGTCAAGCGTAAAATGCTTCAACAAACATTAACTACTATTCGATCTAACCCTTTCATTCCTGGTGTACTTTATATTGCAACAGTTTTAAAAAATTTTCTAAAGAAATTCTGTTTACTTTAAAGGCTGCTTTATTGAAAGAATTATTTTTATTCAGCCACTAGATTCGCTTCGGGATTGAAAGAGTTAAATACAATATATTTGGCTCAAATAAATATTCGATTGTCTATATCAAATATTAATTTGTTATATTCAAACAATTAATTTTCTCAGTGCAGCTATATTGGATCTAAAGTTGAAAACATCTGCAGTGAATTCATGTTCAGCGATCATTAATTCCAACTTCTAGGTTGTATGGTATTGAGCTGGGAAATTCATTTTGTCCAATGAAATTTAATTTGTCACCACTGTGCGGCGGCGGTGACGCTTTATGTCATTCATGCAAAAAAATGTTAAGGCGCTTAAACGCATTTTATTTTATTTTTCATTAACTTATTCTACTTCTATTCGCTCTGTCTGTTTTCGTTCACTTTCTTTGATGGTGCTTGCCCACTTATTTCGAAAATGACAACTATTTTTCGATCAGCTTTGATTTTTAAAATCTTTAACAAAACGGTTTTCAAAGGTACCATGCAAAGGCTCAAAAGACCGCATGTTTTATTTTCGTGTCAAAAAATTCTTCCAAATCATTTTATTGGAAGCGAAGCTTATGCCCAATATCGGACGATGTTAGAAATTTTTTTTAACCCACCTTCGCTGACTCTTTTTCCATAGCAAAAAACGCAGCAGTAACATCTCGCTTACGACGCCAAATAATATCAGTATCATCGACATGTGCAAGAAAATCGACACTTCTGTAGAAAATAGTGGCATTACGATGTACACTGGTTTTTTGCAATATCCCTTCCATCACAAAGTTGAAGAGGTTGCATGATAGTGGATCGCCTTGTCTGACACCTCGTACGGTATCAAATGGTCCGGAGAGGTCCTTTCCTACTCTGACAGAGCTGAATGTGTTGCTCAACGTCATTCTGCTAAGCCGCACACTAGCTTCGCAGGTATACCGAACTCAGACATGGTGGTATATCGGCAATCTCGTATTGGGCTATCGAAAGCACTTTTATAATCGATAAAGAGTTGATGGGCATCGATCTTTTTCTCGTGGGTTTTTCCAGGATTTGGCGTAGTATGAAGGTATCGATGCTAGACTTCCTACGTCTAAAGCCGCACTTATTAGGCCCAATCAGTTTGTTGGCGGACGGCTTGATTCTTTCACACAGTACAATCGACAGGATCTTGTATGAGATGGCATGAAGTCATATTCCCCGGTAGTTGGCGCAGATGGACAGGTCACCTTTCTTCAGTACAGTACAAAGGACTTTGAGATTACAATCTCTTCTCTCTGGTCATATATAAGATAAGATCAACTATACGAAAACTATTATTCTTCATAAACACTATTGGATCTATTATTAAAAATATTTAGAGTTCAGAGCAATAAAAGAGATAAAGATCTACTAATTCTTGTGTGACGATCTGATAGCCGTTTTTTTTTTAATATATATTATGAGAATAAATATTGATTCGATTTTTTTGAAAAATATATGTAAATATTTGTTACATTACCTTGTTTCGTCGATCCATAAATTTTTTGTACTGAAGTTTTTTATGACCAGAACAAAGTCCTGTTAAATTCATTTCTTTGACCTTGAAAACTAGCAATTTTGGAAATCAAAGCCTTTCCCTTCTTAATGCCACCCTCTCGTCCCTTAATATTTTTACTTGTTAATTTAAGCAACACACGCCAAGCCTGCAGCTAAAAATAACAACAACAAGGAAACCATAATAATTTCACACTATCGAAAAATAAGGGAGAGAGTGCAGGTAGCACCATCAAAACTCTGTCTATTCCCATTTTATCTACCAAACTACCTTACCCGCCAAACGCGAATACCTTTAAATAATAGATGATTAAACCCCATCTGCTACCGCTACAAATAAGCTTTGCTTTTACCCTACATTTAGGATTAGGGTGGTTCTATTACTTTAAAAATGTGAGAACACATGTAGTACGACATGCGAATAGCTTTGACTCCTTTCAATTACAATCAGTTTTTGCAATATTGCGTCTCTTTTACCCATTACTAAATATTTTCTTACTTCTTATATTGATTCTGCTTTCCCGTCTAATTGATATCAAAAATGTCACTGAGCTCTTTGTTGAGTTGAAAGGTGCTTCGCGAACATGTTAATTTTGCAGGACGAGTAGTGAAGGGTTTCTGATAAGCCCTCCATCTAGTTCTTGGCTCGTCGGTGTTCAAGGTTCGGCGATCCCCCTGTGAATAGACACAAATACAGAAATTAAGCTCAAACATTTTTTTTTTATTTCAATAATCATAAGAGTAAATTTTAAACCTTTAAAAAATATGTTATACTGTGTACGTCCGGTATAACGAATGATGTAATGTTTGAAGCCGTTCACTATAGCAAATATGTTCGTTATATTGAAAGATTTTTGAAATTTTTCTACGCTTGTGTGCTTGTGTGCTCGTGTGCTTGAGCTTAGTTCCATCATCAATTTCTTCCTATGCTGTATGTGCTCTGCTCTCTCAGTGAAAACCACTGTGGCCATAAAGACTATTCACTGATTCACAGTGGTTGAATTTCCAGTGGTAGGCTTGGCACTGACAATCAGTGAACAGTCACTAATTCACAGCAGTGATGGAATTTTCGGTACATTTGCGTCGTGAAAAATCGTCGTCAGTACATTTGCCAAGTTGTCAGTACATTTTACCCATTTGGACTATTTCTAAAAAAAATTTTACTCATTTGGACTATTTCTAAAAAAATTGCATTTATTTTTAGTAAGTAAATGAGCTAAAATGTTCGTAATAACCTGCCGTAATAGTTTGCTGACCTTTTTTTTTTTGGTAAAAAGTTGAAATCTTGTTCGAATTTTCGGCATTTTAAGTAATTTTTTCATTTCAATGGCGAAAAAGTACATTCGGCATCTAAAAAGTAAATTTGAAGTCTCGATTCAGTACATTTAAGCAAAACCCAAATGCCATCACTGATTCACAGCGGTATTGATTGATTCAATTTAAGGTAGTGGGTTCCAACAAAAAATCGCTACAATCTCGCGTTCGAACTGGATTCTAACATACGTTGATTTTCCTTGGACGTATTTTAGCTCGCTTCGAACAAAATCTTTCACTATGTTACGTTCTCGTTTACGTATTGAGTTCCAATATACTCGTGCGTTGATTTTCTTTGCGCTAACAAAAGCAAGCTAGTTCGCTACAGGTCTCTGCCTGGATATAAATTGAATTGTTCGCTGTGCTCCCGTGCGTTGAGTTTCAACATACGTTGACGCCACGCTCTCGTGTACGTAATGAGTTTAACGTACGTTGTTCTACCTGTCGCTTTGCCTACCGTCTGTTGATTCGCAGCAAGCCACTGCCCAACAATTATCATTCCTTACGTCATGATTTCGAGTACGTACATTGGTGGTTTGAAGGAAGCCTCTAATCCATAGGAGGGCAAAATTTTGGAAGCAGGAGCAACAAAAACTCAATTTGAGCATTGTTGTTCTCCCCTTGTCTCTCTAGCTACGTTTTTTTTTTTTGTATGATACAATAATGCAAATCCCGTGCATGCCGTGTGTAAGAAAACCTCAACGATAGAAATGCGCGTAGCAGTGTTGAGTGCATGTGTTTGTTGGTTTGGAAACTTTTCTTAAGAAAAACAGAGCTAAAATTGCCTCATTTTTCCTATTATGCCCACCTATGCTCTAACCTACTCTTAACGAATACCAACAAGAATTATAAGTTTTCACCAATTATAAGTTGCTACAAAAATCGAACATTTTGAGACAGTGAGAAAAATAATTTCGACAATCGAAATTTAACTTTTTTCTTAATTTTCGCATCGTGTCTCATTTTTTGTTAAGAAAAATTATGATCCACTCTATTGTGAAAGTCTAAGTGCGTCACTGTATGCCTATTTGACAATACCTCGTTTTTTTTTTTTTTTTGATTTCATGCTGCGTCATTTTTCCCAAACAATTTTCCTTCACTTCTACTGTCTCTTTCTATTTTTCAGGTTCACTTCCTGTCTCTGTCTAACCGTCTCGCCAACGACGCGTCGAGCGTCTTTGCCTTGTCTACTGTCGAAGTAGATTTTGAAATCCATTTACATATTCAATGAGCCTCATTTTCAATGGTGGCATGCTACTTTTGCCTTTAAAAATAAATGAAAATAAAAGCAGAAAACCCCATAGCCTGGCAAAATGTTACCTACTATCGACAACAACAACAACAACAAAAGCAACGATAACAACAACACCAACAACAATGTTGTTGATGACGACAATTTCATCTATTGTTGTTGTTGGAATTTGCATGATTTCACGTGGATTTTATTGAGTGTGGCAACCTCATTCTTTAGGCTTTTCAATTTAATTTTTGTTTTTGGGTTTCTTTCTCTAAGGACTTAAAGTGGATTAGAGAGAATACACAGCAACAAAAAAAAGCAAAAGCTTAAGAATTCCACAGGAAACATTTTGTGGAAACCCTTTTTTTTTGTTTTTTCTTTTAACGAGTAAAAATGTATGTCATTTCCAAAAAAAAAGTTTATTGTTTTTAGTAAGAAAAATATGTATGTTTTATAAAACGACGCTGGTTTTTCGCTGTAAATTGAAATTGAAAATGTAAACGCCTTTGCTTTGATTGCGCAGTGTTTTGACAGTCAGACTCTCCACGCGAAGATTGAACCAGACAACTAAGGTCAGGAAGAGAAGTTTAGTTTTTAGCAACGAGTAAATCATCACTCCACATTTTAAGAAACCTGGTCAGGCAAACTAAGGTTACTGAATTTTCGGCGAATATCCTCAAATAGAATTGCACACTAGCGAACAATTGAAAGTGTCAAAAGCCTAATGGACAAATTTTATAACAAAGTCGACAGAATATATATACTTCTTTAGCTCGCTCAATATGTATGTATATTAGAGTCGTTCTTAAGAAGATAAAATTGGAGACGCCCCCTCAATCGGTTCGAAATTGGGTAAAAAAAATTTAAAAACTTTATTTATAATTTTAATCTTTAACCCCTACGGACCCTATTAAAATATGTCAGCTTAAGTCAAATTTCATTTTGAAATATGGTCCGTAAGGGTTAAAGATAAAAATTTTAAATTAAGTTTTTAAATTTGTTTGCCCTATTTCGAACCAATCGAGAGGGCGTCCCATTTGATTTTCGCAAAATCTTTTTTCCGTATGTAATTTATTCTTAGTTGATGGCCCTGGAGCACCGCTTTCATATTCAGAGCCTGTGTAACTTCCTGCCATAATTTGTTCACCCGAAAATTCACAATATATTAACTTTAAAATTTTAATCACTTTTAATAGCTAATACCCGCGACTTTGTACGCGTAACATGTGAAAGACACAGAACAAAAGCCTCAATCACAATGACAACGTCACGACGGGACGAGAGCGCGACGAGAATCGTTCAATGTGTCAAAATTACACGTCGTCATGCTGTGAAACACAATGACGGCGTGACGTCATTAAAATTTTTATGTCAATTTAAATTTGCTTATCAAAATTTTTCGGAAAATAAATTTTAATCGTTGCGCCAAATAACATTCAAATTTTTCCTTTTGCATTTTTATTTTTAATTTATCTTGTTGAATTACTTACTTACTTAGATGGCCATAACAACCCGTTGTCAGGTTACGGCCGACCTCATTAGCTCTCGCCATGCGCCTCTGTTTTGCGCGCGCCTTCTCCAATCGTTAATGCCAAGCGCGGTTAGGGCTTCCTCAGCTTGGTCTATCGACCGGAGGCATGGTCTCCCTCTTCGTCGTTGACCCTTCGAATACCTTTTTCGCTGGAGCTTCTTTATCCATACGATGGACATGACCCAGCCAGCGTAGTCGCTGTATTGTTATACGTTTAACTATGTCAATGTCGGCGTAGAGCTCATACAGCTCGTGGTTCATTCGAATGCGATAGTCGTCGCCAACTCGAACAGGACCAAAGATTTTGCGGAGAACTTTCCTCTCGAACACCCCAAGAGCGGCTGCGTCTGTTGTCGAAACCACCCATGACATCATTGTTGCTGGTTACGGCAGTGCCAAGGTAAATGAATTCCTTGACAACTTCTAATTTACAGATGCCCGCTGTAACATGAGAGTCTAGATCCCGTGCTCTCTTGTTGTTGTTAGTATACATCATGTATTTCGTCTTGCCCTCGTTTACCGTCAAACCCACTTTGGCTGATTCCTTTTCAATAGCAGTGAAAGCAGCAGTAACATCTCTCTTACTCCGACCGATAATATCAATATCATCAGCGTACGCAAGGAGCTGAACACCTTTGAAGAAAATGGTGCCATTATGATGCACACCGGCTTTTCATACGATCCCCTCCATAATGAAATTGAAGAGATCGCACGAGAGCGGGTCGCCTTGTCTGAAACCTCACTCGGTATTAAAAGTTTCGTAGAGGTCATTCCCTACCTTGACGGAGCTACACGTATTGCTCAACGTCATCCTGCAGAGCCTTATCAACTTTGCAGGTATACCGAACTCAGACATTGTTGCGTATAGGCAATCCCGCACTGGGCTATCGAACGCAGCTTTATAATCGACGAAGAGATGGTGAGTGTCGATTTGATATTCATGGGTTTTCTCCAGGATTTGGCGTAGTGTAAAAATCTGGTCTATGGTGGACTTACCAGGTCTAAAGCCACACTGATAGGATCCGATCAGCGTTTCTGTATACGGCTTCAATCTTTCACACAATACGCTCGAGAGGATCTTATATGCGATGGAAATAAGACTGATACCCCTGTAGTTGGCGCAGATTGTCGGGTCTCCTTTCTTTATTGCAAGACAAAGCACGCTGAGATTCCAATCGTCGGGCATGCTTTCCGCTAGCCATATTTTGCTGATGAGTTGATGCATGCACCTTATCAATTCATCGCCACCAGCTTTAAACAACTCAGCTGGCAGGCCGTCAGCACCCGCTGCTTTGTTGTTTTTGAGTCGCTGGATAGCAACTCGAACCTCTTCATGGCTAGGTGATGGTACTTCCACTGCGTTATCATCGATTGGTGGTATCGTGCTGCATACTCTCTGGGCGGAATTGATGGAATCATCGCCCGTAAGCAAGTTGGAGAAATGCTGCCTCCATAATCTCAGTACACTCTGTGTATCTGTAACCAGATTTCCATTTTCGTCTCTATAAGTGGATGCTCCGGGCTTGAAACCTTGAGTTACACGCTTAACTCGTTGATAGAATTTTCGTGCATCTTATCTTGTTGAATATGTTTCATAAATTCATTCGTTGTGGTTTGCTGGTATGTTTGATAGCCATATATTTCATAGTCACACAGCCACATGTGTCAAAACTCGCGTCTTCACATCGTCGCGCGTTTCAGTGTGCGAAGTTACATTAGACAGCGTGTGTTTGAAATGTTTTTGACAGCACGTCTCGCTCTTGTGCCGTCGTGACGTTGTCATTATGATCGAGGCTAAAGCACACACACTAACTTGTTTCTATATGGCGAAACACATAAAAAGCAAACATGCATCGTTGCCTGCGTCATATTCTGTATATACTTAGAAAGCATCTATTAAAATATGTCACTCTCTTTTACCATACGATTTTCTCAGCAAAAAGGTATTGCTTACAAATTTTGTTTTTGTCACTCTCTTTTCCCATACGATTCTCTCACACAAAATAGCTAGATCCAGTATTACCAAATTCAAGTTTTTTAGACACGCTTGCAGTTTATTTTTGCAAATTGCAGTTTTTTTATTATAAAATTATGACCATCAAAAAGGTCATCAGCTTTTAATAATCACTTAAATTTCATATTTTTCAAAAAATGTGGTTTATTTCGAAGGTAGCTTTATTACAGTTTTTTTTTCAGAATTCGCAGTTCTTCATTTCTGGCAACACCGTCTAGATCACACTTGTCGTAAAGCATTCACCGGCTTACCCCCATTTCAAGCGTCCGTATAGAAGCATATACTTCAAAAAATGAATGGTAAAGTGGCGTCGGAAGTTGAGGGTTTCTTCTTTACCTTCAAATAGACCAATCGTATAGTTCCACTTATTTTAGACGTTGCCAACACGCAGGGTATATCTATTTTGTCCCTCTGTTTGTAATGCATAGATGGCGGCGTGAAAGATATCCACAAGTGTATATATTCACCCACCCTGTCAATCTAACCATGTTCGTTTGTCCTTCTGTGTGTCTGTTGTCACTTGTACTTCAATGTCTTGAAACTGGGCATAAAAAATAAATGAATAGCCAACACGCAGGGTATATCTATTACAACAAACTTACGAGTTTTTCACAAAATTGCAGCACCGAACCAAGTTCGTTTAACACGTCTCGTTATTTTTCTTCTGTTTATGCCTGCGTACAAATCAAGAGTTTCGATTGACTAAGCTAACGTGACCAGATATTTTTCATCAAGATCCATCAAATTTTCGTTGCAATCCTAAAATTTTTTGGAAAATGACCTTATCTTTTTTTTGTGGTCCTCACTTTCTCATTCAGAAATCTCTAGCAAAATGAGATATGTACATTTCATGAAATAAAAACGCGGATCACATGGTCATACTACTCTAAACTCATGAGATTCTATCGTATGATACGAACGAACGAATCAAATTGTTCGAGTTTGACTCATTGCGTATGGCAAAAGTTCGAACGTGTTCGATCAGCTCGTTGCACTGCCGCTTAGTTTATACGGTTTGGAGTATTTGAATTTTTGCCATAGCCAAATCTTATATCCATACCAGTTTATTGTATTCAGATGATTCTACGCCCATACTTAAGAAAATGTGTCTGTTTTTGGCTTAATGCGAAACCACATGGGTTAAAAAATCTACATTGTCGAAATCTATGGAGTCCTTCAGTTTCCATCTCTTACCTTCCTCATACTTTTTATGACACTGCGTCGCTTTTATTCCTTGAAAAACAAAAGCTCGGTCCATTATTATGCAGTTCGTTTATTTTCCGTAGCAGAACTAGGTTACCTGGTTTTGAATTGCACGCTTTTTTTCACATTTCAACGCTGTAAATCACAGATAAACTTTTTTAAATACGTAACGTAGTAAAAACCCAGTAGAAAATTTAAAACTTTGTCTCATGATTCGTAACGAACTCTAACGTAACTTTGTTAAATGCACTTCCACTGTATTAAGTTCTTTTCATCAAAAAGTGTCATTAATATTTTATTAGCAAAAAGCCTTGCGTTCAGAAATAAATGCAGGCCAATATAAAAGTCACTACCACATAAATTTAAAAGTGCCTATATCACTTTGTGAACTTTCGTACACACCTACATACAACGAGCTACATATTTACATATACAGCTTCTATCTATGCTTGCTTGTTTGTACGAGTACGATTTCCCAATAAGCCTGGCTACTAGTTACGCCTGTTCCTACCCCAAAACCTCATTGTAACTTTTTGTTGAGTTGAACAAAGTTTTCTCGTCCCCAACCAACTTTCTCTTTCGATCTTTTTCTTTAGTTACTTCCAATTTCCTTTATGGTATCTGGCATTTTTTATCATTTTATTTTTACGGCTGCCACTTTGTTATTTTGTTGGTATTTTTTTATCTTCTTCTTGCAATTCGTTTTTTTTTTTGCCTTCGTCACAGCCAGTACTTTAGTACTTTTACAATCATCCTTTATATTTTGCCCAACCCCTTCTTCTTCTGCTGTTCAGTTTTCCTGTCTAAATGACTGGCTTCTCATTTAACATCCTTTTTGAATCGTCATCACCATATCGTTGCTATCATCACTCAGGTTCCATGTTGAGTTTTTGCTGTAGTTATTTGTGTTTCGTTATCATCCGGCTGACTACTCCATTTATTCGTTCATTTGGAAAAAGGCTTAGAAAACTGTGTCTGCCAATTTGTTTCCAGGCATTTAAGTCTTTAACATTTGTTGTTTACTCAACCTAACACGTTTACTTTGTTGAAAATAAAACTGAACTGAAAATCGATATTATCTCTTTCTGAGAATTTCACTGAGTTTTCATGGAATTTAAAAGTGCGTACATTGTTGAAACTGAATTGTGAGGCTGAATACTGTTCCTTTTTTAATTGAAAAAATACGTAGCCATCATATTGATGTGTTTCGTACAGTCGAAAGTCGGAGTTTTACATTGCCGCTTGAGAGATTTGATGCTTTTTCGTTTCTCAACTGACACTCTCTACATTTTTTTCATCGTCCTGCATATTTATTAATCAAATTCTGAGTGAATTATCATTACCACACAATTAAATTTGTAGAAAAGAAAAGAAGCATATATCTTACACTTAGAAAGTGGCAGTAGTACTTACCAAGTTTTGGTGAAGTTAATATACTAGGTGTACAAATATGAAACCGGTAATTTTTTATTCAAAAATAAACACGTTCATTTTTGCGAAAATAGTTCCAAATTTAATCTTCAAAGTAATTCCCTCGCTAGCTACATATCTTTTCCATCTTTCAGGCAATTTATGGATTCCTCGCCAAAAAAATTCTTCGTTTTTTAAGGCTATCCATTCATCGAGCCATTTTTGCACTTCCTCGTAAGAATTGAAGTGCGAATCGTTGAGTGCGTGTCCCATCGATGAAAACAAATAGTAATCGGATGGCGCCAGGTCCGGTGAGTACGGCGGGTGGGGCAGGGGCTCCCAGTTGTACGATTTTACCAAGTTTTTATTGACCGCTGCTCGATGTGGCGATGCGTTGTCATCTTGGAATACAATTTTGTCATGGCGAAGTTGAAATTCGGGCCTCTTCTGACGTATAGCACGGTTCAATTGTTGATGGTAACGTGCACCAGTAACTGTTTCACCTGGTTTTAGTAGCTCATACCAAATAACAACACGCTGATCCCAGAAAATACACAGCATTGTCTTTCGGCCGAAGCGATTTGGTCTTGGCGTTGATTTGGATTGTTGGCCGGGGCTCAAATATGATTTTTTTCGTTTGGGATTGTTGAAATAAATCCACTTTTCATCGCCAGTGATGATTCGATGGAGAAAACCTTTTCTGTTTTGCCTGGCGAGCAGCAATTCACAAGTGGCTTTTCGGTTTTCTTGCTGCCTGTCGGTCAGTGCATGTGGCACCAATCTACCGATCTTTAAAATCTTTCCCATGGTCTTCAAACGCAAGAAAACGGTTTGTTGTGTCACATTAAGTTGTTCAGCGAGCTGTTGTTCCGTTTGACCATCATCTTCGTCCAATAATGTTTGCAATTCGGTGTCTTCAAACTTTTTCGGTGGCCGGCCGCGCTCCTCATTTATCACATCAAAATCACCACTTTTAAATTTATTGAACCACTCATTGCACTGTGTACGACCAAGAGCATGCTCGCCGTAAGCCTCAACAAGCATTCGATGCGATTCAGAAGCGTTTTTTCTTCAAATGGAAACAGAAAATCAATGCTTCCCGCAAATGAGAGTTTTCAGGCACAAAATTCGACATCTTTACGAGCGGAAAAATGCGTTGTTGTATGAAACTTGACAAATTGAGAACTGAATATTGTTCACAGATGACAGAATGAACAATTAAGACATTTGGTGCGGTTCGGAAGCTCATACATATACGGCTATCGACCGCTATATGTCATTACCGGTTTCATATTTGTACACCTAGTATTGACCAATTATTTTTATTCAACATATGCATGTTAATAATTATTAAATCATGCTTTAGTTCAAATAAATATATGTTTGTCACAAGCGTTCATTTCTTTACTCTTAAAATGTATTTGAAGAAAGAGGTTGCCAAATTGATTTTATGAAACTGCTTAATACAAAAGTAAAAACGAATTACAGTGAGTCTATTTCAAAATTCTTGAAATTAAAAATTGTTTAAAAAAAAAAACATGTTGGAAAACCTTCGTACGATAAGATTTCGTTATTATGGTTTGTAATTCCCATCTTATGACGATTTTATAGCTATTAAGAGTGTGGTTTTTACGGTGCCACACTTTCCAATTACCAATTACCACTAGGTAACGCTCCAGATGCTCGAAAAAGTCAAATATTAAACTTTGAAACTTGAGAATGCTAAATGGTATAAAATTATTTACCGAGTAATGCCAAGACTCAGGTCATTTGAACAATTTCTTATTATTTTTTATTTCATTTCAATTCGAAACTGTGACGAAAACGCCCTAGGTAGATATGAATGTATCGTCAAGCACTAGGAGTACTGAATAGTTTAAAATTTTTTTTTGAAAAATGTCTATATGTCAAAGAGTATCAAGAAATATCGAAAAAATTGACAAGAGTCGAAAATTTTGGAATGATAACGACGAATATTGAAAGTGGCGATAGATGTTGAAAAAATTCTAAAAAGTGTAAAGGGTCGTTCATAAAAGATGTCCACAGCAAGAAGGAGGAGGTGTCATTGAAACGTACAAAAGCGGACAGGCAGGGTTGCGGTCGAGAACCTTTCGAAAGTCCATTTTTCTGTTTTGATTTTTTTGTTCATAGAAAGGAATAAAAAAAGGGGTAGCACAATTCTTGTGGATGTCCTTTAAGTGAGAAAACGTTAGCGAAATTGGACAAAAATTACAACCAGTAGGAAGGGAGTGAAAAATAAAAAGTAGAAAAACGTTCAAAAGTTGAACATTACAAACGTCACACAAGAGTCACCTAATGTTGAGCAAAAATGTAAGGCTCTTTGTCTTGAAATTTCTGCGCTTGATCGTACAATCCTATGATACTGTCGTAGTTTTTGTCTTGCAAAATGTGTGAGACCAGGGCTGATTTTGCTCTGCACTTATAAGTTTTGGTCGTGAATATTGAGTCTTGGCCCTGGGTTCACATTCATAATTGTTTCATGGTCCTGCCAAACCAGGAGTTAGGCTAAATTTTCCCATCACTAGCATACATAGTGTCAAAAAGTATTGAATAGAATTAGATATAATTAAAATAAAATTTGGAAAGTTAACAGAAAACAATTCAAATAACTGAAAAACTTGTTACTTTTACAAAGATTATAGATAATTATAATAATTTATCTTGTATGTTAACTAAGAAGAGGTAATGAAAAAAGTTTTGTAGTCTACCTACTAAAAAAATGTGTAACAAGTTTTTGTAGTAAGTTTACATACAAAATAGTAAACTAACAATTTTTTGGTAGACAAAGAGTAAAATAAACTTACCATCACTCACCGGTTAAAGTTTCTAGTTCGGACCATCGTTTTCGGTTAAATTTACCTACATTGTCTGTTACGTTTACGTCCATTGTCCGTAGACTTACCCACAAATTAGTAAACTAGCAACTTTTTCGATAATTTTTTTAAAATAAATTTACTACCTTTCACTGGTTTGATTTACTATTTTGAAGGTTTCTAGCGTTTTAACCGTCGTTTTCGATTACATTGACCTATCAAATTACACGGTGCTGCAAAAATAAAAAAAAATTAAATGAACTTTTCAAACGACCTAGTGCAAGTTGTAGATCTGGTCGAGTACAACACGAAACCGTGTTTGAATATTTTGTAACACCCCCAAATTTTCAATTTATGGTCGAAAAACCGTTTTTTGGTGACTTTTCGCACTCAGCAATTTCTAACTTAGCAATTTTTCAACCGATTTCAAATTTTAGAACGGATTAGGAAAGTCAAATGTCAACACTTTCAAAATATATGTGCTAGTTCTTCAGTATAACAAAAGTATTAAGTGATTTTTTTGTGAACATCTAAATTTTTTTTCTTTTTTTCTAATATTTGCAACTTCAACGCTTTTTTTGGCCACAATTTGCAAAAACAGAAACATTGAAAATTTCGTTTTCTGAAAGAGCCATCGATCTCAGGTGAAAAAGTGTTTTCTTATTAAAATCGATTGCAAATTGTCGAAGTTATAGAGCTTTCTCTGGAGAAGAAAATTCGATCTCAAGTTCGAAATAAAATTCTTGTTCTAAGTACTTGATGCAGATATTTGCCTTATGTGATCAATTTCAGTTTCTTAATGCAATCTTTACTCGCGTTAAAATGTTTTCTTGATCTTCTACGTGTATAAGACGAGTCGTCAGTGTCTCGTTTGAGTGACCAGCAGTACCTACTTAGACAGCATTTTAACTTGGCTCTTTCCTTCAAAGCGCTTTTCGGTTGCCGATACTTCTTGGTGGAATCGTTCACCCTTTTCATCGCTGAGTTGATACAAATTTTTTGGGAAGAATCCCAAATGAAAATGCAGAAAATGATTTTTGATGGACATATTAATTCCCATTTCTTCATAAGCCTCCAGAAGTTCGTTTACCACCTCAACATAATTATGACTTTTCTTGTTGCCCAAAAAGTTCTCACACAAAGAAATGAAACTCAGCTATGCTCTTTTTGCAACTGGGTTAAATTTTTTTAGAAAGTCTGTGTCAGTCATACATAGGCTTCCGCAAAACCCTTGTAAACTATTATCAAAGAATAAAATGCGAGTAAATACGTACGAATGTAACTTTGAAGTCACTTTCCACAAGTCGGGACGCTAAGATCTTTGTTTGTCTTGATGACAAACGAGGTCATGTTAATCAAGATTTGACACTAAGTTGTGATCCAGTTGGAATATATGGTATATCATTTCTCTCGCTAGGAAATTATTCATCTAAATTTTAGAAAGTCCCATATTTTTTTTCTCATTTTTTTCATTGGATATTTTTTGGACGGTACCATAATTTCGCCATCGACTTGTGGCTAAATATTTCGTTTTCCAGCTCTTCTCTCCTGTTTTCTACATATTTGATGGCGGTAATTGTCATTTTTGTTGAGCACGATATAATGTTTAGAATATCTTTATAAAATTTTCCTTCTTTCCTCAACTTTAAGATTAATTTTCGCTGATTAGCAGCGCAATCGCGCTCTCCACTATGGCCGAAATCGTCAAAATAAATTAATAACTTTCAGTGTTATTCATAAAAAGATTACAAATAAAGAATACTCAACTTACTTTCATTAAAATGTTTGGAAAAAATTACACTTTTTTCCATAAAACTCAAAAAAGATAATCACACTGCTATTTTAATGTTAGGCGAAAAAAGGTTACTTAACTTACTTTAAAACCCGTTATCTACAGAGTTGAAATTTGTTATTATGAGATTTAAACTCCTCCGTAAGCCCAGAACCCCTAGTAATATAAATTATTGCTCAAATTGTTACTTAGGGCTTGTGTGAAAAAAAAAAATATAGGACTTTATAAAATTTAGATGCTATTTGATATACTGCTATTTGAGATATATTTTATTGTTCAATATTGGTTCAGTTGTTATATCTTAATTTTCTTTAAATCCAGCGATGGTATTGCGTCATCTGTTCATGTTGCAGAACCTACTGTAAAGGCGGAAGTTGTGGCCGCGTTTCCGCCTACAACTTAAACTTCGATTTTTCCCTTTATATTTATATATTTCTATTATTATTATTATTTTTTTTATATCATTTACTGAATTAATGAATATCTGTGTTATTTTTATATTTTAAGAGAAAATTATGCTAAGTCTTAGTCTTAAAATTTAAGTCAAACGGCAACACTTTGTGGAGACTTGACAAACAGCTGTTCATTCTCTACACTCAGCAGTGAGAATAGCGTATATAAGAGACAGCGCACTTGGAGTGTGATCAGTGGGTCGCCAGTCGCAGCCTGATCAACTCCACTCTGGTAAGCTGTAGTTAGTAGTAGACCTTAGCAAGTAACTTAGAAGGTAGATAGCTGAAGCTTCTGTCGCACGTCTGGGTGCAACGCTAACAGTCGTGTTGACAGAGTAACATTCAGCGCTTGTAGTATCTAGTAGCAGTGATTCTGTCGCGCGCTTGTGTGCAACGCTATCATTCGTGTCGGCAGAATGGCATTTGACCCTTCCCTGTAGTTTGTACCGCTGACGATTCTGTCACACGGCTGTGTGCAACGCTATCAGTCGCGTCGGCAGAATAGTATTCGGCCCCGCCTGTAGTTTTTACCGTTGAAGATTCTGTCGCACTGCTGTGTGCAACGCTATCAGTCGCGTCGGCAGAATAATATTCGGCCCCGCCTGTAGTTTTTACCGTTGAAGATTCTGTCGCACGGCTGTGTGCAACGCTATCAGTCGCGTCGGCAGAATAATATTCGGCCCCGCCTGTAGTTTTTACCGTTGAAGATTTTGTCGCACGGCTGTGTGCAACGCTATCAGTCGCGTCGGCAGAATAATATTCGGCCCCGCCTGTAGTTTTTACCGTTGAAGATTTTGTCGCGCGACTGTGTGCAACGCTATCAGTCGTGTCGGCAGAATAACATTCGGCCCCGCCTGTAGTTTTTACCGTTGAAGATTTTGTCGCACGACTGTGTGCAACGCTATCAGTCGCGTCGGCAGAATAATATTCGGCCTCCCTGTAGTTTTGCCGTTGATGTTTCTGTCGCACGTCTGTGGGCAACGCTATCATTCGTGCCGGCAGAACAGCAGTCAACAACATAACATAGATATAAGACGGAGTAACCGCGTCACGATCCATCGTACGGCAGCTACGCAACGTCGGATTGCGCACATGCAACGTCGGGAAACGGAAAACGGTTACATTGTAGAATAATCCTAAAATAACTGTAAACTAGTAGGTTAAGTCATACCAATGTAGAAATAAACTATTATAACGTATTTTGAAACGAGAAACTCCCGTATTGTTAATTTATTTTTGTTGGAAAACTAGTCACTTGAGGTTTGTTAGCCACCTGCAAAATTATAAATTTTTGTAGCCGAACCTTGGTTACCGACGAGTTAAAATCTCGGCGCGAGGTTCGTTACACTACTGATTCACTCTCAAGATTTTTTTATTCAGTATATTTTCTATTTACTTGTGATTGTCGGGTTTTTGACCAACGCTTAATAAAAGTTGTCCAAGTAGTTTTTGTATTTATTAAAAAGTTGTATGTCGTTTTGTAGGGGTTACAATTTTAGCATAAAGTGTCTTCCAAAGAGATGGCTTGATTTCGTTTTTTTTTTCTCGATTTCTCTAATCAAGTCTAAACTTTCCCTTTGACGTGAAAAGGGGGTGTAATTATGAGAAATTCATCTTCAAACATACAAATTATGAGCCATACATAAATGTATGGAAAGCTATATGTCAGATTCATTAAATTAATTTCAATTAAAAATTGGGTTTTTTCTTTACTAACGCGAAATTGATTTCTTTGCGTTTTTTTCTTTTTTTTTGCATCCATATATAATGCGTTGATCCTTTTGCTTGACTCATCGCGCACTGTCTTTCAACTATAACGCTGCTTTCAAGCTCTTCTCGCTTTTGCTAATGCTCCCCTAGTGGGCGCTATCGATTTTTATTTTTTTTTTTCACCCAATGCTACCATAATATTTTCCATTTAACTATTATTTTTTTCGGTTTCTGTTTCTCTACCTCACCACTCCCTCTTACTGCTAACGGGCTTTTTTGTGGATTTGTTTATAATTTCACATTTTTATTTCAAGTTTTTTCTTTTTTTTTTTTTAACTTGGTACAAAATAAAAAAGGAAAAATTTTATGTTTTTAATGCACAATTTTCAAGTATGAGTGTTGTGGCGCTGTTTTACATGAGAAGCCATCATACTGCGCTCTCAGAGGGTCCTTGAGCGTCTGACTGTGTGTATAGACTTGGATTGGATGGATGTTGCTGATGATGACTACGTTGCTGCGTGCCTTCGCATGAAAATGTGCTTGATTATGAGAAACCTTCTATTAAATGTGATTTCTGTTTTGTTTTTCTCTGTTTCGCTTTTTGCTTTTGTTTACTTTGACGAGGCACAACAGCAAACAAACAAAAAAGAAACTCGTACGTCATAATATGAAAAAACTTAAGTCCTTAATGATCCTTTTCTGGTATTGTAATTTTTTTTTTTTTTTTCTCTTTCATTCAAATTTTCATTTATTGTGGTCATGCTGTTTTCTTTTGTTTTCGGCTGGCGTTTAATGCGTTTCGCTTTTTTGTTGCATACTTTTTTGGAGGGCAATCGTATGTTCTATATTTTTCTTTAGATTTAAGTGTGGTGGATTAATGAAACTTAAATTTTTACTGTACTTTCGAAGCGTCAAAAATTTGCTGTTTCTGTAACAACAAAGTAGCTCCATGAAAAAAAAGTTCACTCAATGTTGATTAAATTTATCAAATCATTAGAACCAGAGTAGACGCTGCCGTCGAAAGATGTCAAGCTGATAGACCTGAAAATTTTGTACATCTCTTCTAGATTTAGAAATAAAGACAACTCAGCTAAGTCGACACTTGTGGTAACGCTGATCAAGAATATATATACTTTTCCATAACTGCCACGCCTCCTTCTATGCGTTACAAACGGAATGGCAAAGTGAATGAATATACCCTGAGTGTGGGATATTAAAATAAGTTTTTCTGCGGAATACGCTCCATATTTAAAAACAACAATAATTTAAAAATACCAAATGTCAAACACCAGCTGTTTATTTTTGACAGTGGCAAAGTAACGCCAAATAACAATTTTGAGCTCCAATTGAATCACTATTTACATATAACGTTACTGGTTCGTTTGACACTTTGTCAATTTCATCAATATCAAAACAACACAGCCGTTTTTTCTTCGTCCTTGCTATCCTTGTCTTTATTGCTTCTGCTAGCGCACCCATAGTAGCAACTAACTACTTAAATTTTCGCATGTCATCGTTGTCTTGGTGCTCTAATTCGCTTCGTGATCTAATTCGCCACTCCTTACCCTACTGAATCTCCATTTAGAGAACTTTCTACGCCTACTTTTGTTCAAACCACCCAACTATGTACTTTATCATTCAACGTCTCCTCTCATTACTTGAGGTTAGTATTTTTTATTTGTCTGCTTGCGCCTCACTTACTGCCCTGCACTTCAACCTCTGTTGGTTTCTTTCTTCCTTCCAAGTTAGCTTCTGTTGAGTCCAAGATTGGCAAAGTATCTACAGTGGGCAAAACTTTCGAAATATTTTAAAAACAATAAAATTTTAAGTCAACGCTTTTGGGACTTTACATTAAAGCCAATATTGCACATTCGAAGAATGATGTAAATACACGCAAAAATAAATTTTGCTCCATAGTGCAAAACTTTTGTGGCAGGTGTCTTTCGCCATCTTGTTGGCACTGAAAGTTGTTGTAATTCTCTTCCACTTTACCTTGCAACCGCTTCTTCATCTCTTGAAACTGTTACACTTACTAGGAATCAGAGTTGGGCGTAACGCATTAGTTGTTTTTCAATATATTAAAGAAGCATTAATTCAATTAATTTTAATTAATTCAAATGCAAAAAATAATTCATAAAATTTGAGTGGCCAACGCTAATGAAAATATTGAAACTTTGAAATGTAATGCAAATGTTAATGTAAACAATTTCCCTTTTCATAACCTCGTATGCTAGGACTTTTGAAAAACGAAATTTTCTATCTTGGTAACTCGATTGGAGTCAGCTCAACTTGGTCATCGCTTACTTGGTTAGAAAAATAAACAGGAATAATATGTTGTTTGTTTATTTTTAACTTTCATCTTTTTATATGTTCTCTACATAATCACAATTAATTCCAATAGATTTGCTTAGCCTGTATATCCACTTGTCAAAAAAGTCCTAAAATCGTGCTTTTGTAGCTTCTATAGGCGCCAGATCCGGAAAACTTGGAATTGGGCAAATTTCTTCGATGCCAAAGATCGCATGGCTCATTATCGTGTTGTTAAAAGTAGCGACGCAGTTCATCTTTTATTTTGTTATGTTTTCCAACAAATTTTCGTAAATTAACTAACTCATGTTTTTGCAATTTTACATGGGGGCGAAAAAACTGCTTAAAAACTTCAAAATCTCATGTTAGGGTCTTCTTTCAGTTGTGTGTAAGTCCGCTATGTTTTGAAATATTACGTTTTGAGTGGACATGTATTTGAGGGTTATCTTTTGGGATCGACAAAAAAGTAAATTTCGGAAAAAATGAGTTAGGACCTTTCTACCCGAGAGCGACGATATGTTCCGTATGCAGTTTTGGCATTCACTGAAAATTTGTACTCTCTTCAGTTGACATTGACAGCCGTAGAGTCACGTAACAAATTTATTACACGATTGGTGGCGGACTTTCTTTGACTTATCATTAGTTATTTTTCGTTTTCTCGTTTCTATTCCGATCAATCTTTTTCGGAAGTTTAAGATCAAACATCGCAAGGCAATTGTGAAGCGTATACCGTCTTTGAATTTTTTAAAAAGAAATATGCTAGCACCAACTGAGCGAATTTTTGGTCAGTCCCCTAGTTTCTATTTCTGACTAAAATTATTGTTGTATGATGATTTTTCTGTTAAGTTTGAATATTCATTTAGTGCAGTTACTTATAAACATCGACAACTTTAGAGCTTTTATGCATACAGATTAGTCGCACGAATAAAAATTAAGCAGAGACTGATCTTGTTTCTTCTAAGGAATGAAAGTAACGTCACTTTGTCTATTTCATCGTAAGCGATGGTTCGAAACGAAAGTGTTAAATCGGTCTTGTTGTAAGGATGCGAGACCTGGCTGGTTACCGAACAGTTAATGAACAAACTGCAATTAATCGCTAACGAATGGCTAAGAATGTCTGGTGGCCAAATTACATCTCAAATGCCTATTCACACTTAAAATGCAACCAGTTGCTTATAGCAAACGAAATAAGATTAGGCACAAAAGATAGATCAAATTCTCCGGAAAACCTTCCACTGAAGTTTGTATTTGGAAAAGATTGCTAGAAGAAGAAATCATAGCTACGGGAAAATTATGGAAGAAGTGGTGATGGTGACATTTTATTTTGGTTGAAAGGAGTTGAAAGAATACAACAAAATCATCGAATGTCAACTAGAATATTAATAATGCAATGTAAAATATTCAAGTATACAGAAGGCCTAGTCTTGAATTCCAATGGCAACGGAAAAAACTCAAACTGGGCTAACAAAGTTTAGAGACGTCTTAGCTTAACTATAAAGTTTTGAAAAGAGAAATTTTTCTTAGAAATCATTGAAGCTACTGCAAATCATATGCAAATATTTTTGCTTTAATATCAATGCAATAAAATGTTCATTTGAATTAATGCAATGCAGTGAGATAGCAATGCAATATGTCCAACTTTGCATGGAATAGTAAAGGTAAAACTGATTTTTACATCGTCGTCGACATTTTTATGGTTTGGTTTGGATGACTGCCATGTCATGCTGCGAGTATTTCTTTTTCTAAATTTTTATTAAACTTTATGTTTGCTGTTGCTGCTAAGTTTTCCTTTACAATTCCTTGTCGTTTCGATGGCGGTTGCCTGTGTGCCAGTTAAATGGTTGGTTTCCATTATGCGGGTGTAATTAGGTCATTCCAATTTGATTAGGTTTCTCTGTTCTCTATTTCTCTGACTGATTTTTCTATTCTGCTTCAAGTACTGTCTGTTTCTTATGTACTGGATATTGTTTTTGTCATTTCCTTCCACATTGTCAGCGTAGATGAAGAATTTTTAATTGGTTTTATAAGGTTTTCCATCTTATTTATTTTTTCATCTGGGACATGCTGGCTGACAGAGAAAAGTTTACTGTTTAAAGTTCAAAAATATCAACAACAATTTATACAAATCCAGCCTTAAGTTTTCATTTCGTTGCTAGAATTTATTTTAGTTAACAATCAGAGTTGCGTAGAAATCATTCCTTGGAGATTGAACTCCTCTGAAATTGCAGTCTTAGGGCATTGAAATTAGGAATCATTAAGAAATGATTTACTTGATTCCACTACAAGCACTAAAATGTGAAACTCAAAAATTTTGAACTCCAAGGTACCTAAAAAAGGAATTCAATTAGTCACTATTCTGAAATTAATAAATGCGGGTAGGTCGGAAATGGCTTTTGACATCACCACTTGAAGAGTCCGACTTCATACCATTTGTTGGAAGAAAAAAATAATAATATTTACTCCAATCGATGCGGAAAATGGAATTCGAATGGTTCCGGAGAGTCCGTTTTCTTATTGACGATATTTTCGCCTGAGGATTTAGTCTTTCGTCATGTTGATAAAGATCAACACAAGAAGATAAACATCACGTTTACTCCCAGCCTGCACTTTATTTAGATCTTCTCTGTAGCATTGTGTCTCAGTACATCTCATCTTTATATTTATTTGTTTGGTCTCGTATGAGCTGCCACGCCTACTCTCTGTTAAGCGACTTGTTTCCTTAGTTAATGCCATAAAGTACATATTTACCCACTAAGGACTGCAGCGCAAAATATTACGAAAAAATTTTCGCCGATTTTGTCGTCAGGTGCATCAGTGGTGCACTGAGGACCACACCGACTGATGCTTTGGAGGTTCTCTTTCATCTCGTTCCCCTTGACCTGTTTGGTAAATGAATGGCAGCATGTACCGCCATTAGACTCAGGGAAACTGTTTGCTGGTCCGAGGGAAGAAGAGGACACTCAACTATCCTTAATAGCTTGAATTCCGTACCCTCTAAATTGGACTACACTGTTCCAACAATCTCTTTCAAGACAGATTACGTTACCCATATCCCATCTAGGGATGACTGTAAGGGAGGAATCCCGGGGAGAAGGAACCATATTAATTTCTACACGGATGGATCCAAGTTAAATAACAAAGTGGGTTATGGTATTTACTCTAAGGAACTGAAGATAAGAATTGCTGCGAGGTTACCAGACCATTGTAGCGTTTTTCAGGCAGAGGTTATAGCAATAGAAGAAGTAGCATCCTGGCTGAGGGTAAATGTGGTATCCAAGAAGGGTATCAACATTTGTTCAGATAGTCAAGCTGCTATCAAATACCTAGAATCAGTCTTCCTAAACTCACTAGTGGCCCAACAATGCCGCTCGTCTCTTAATGAAATGGCTCAGCATTTTAACATTCACCTCATCTGGCTGCCTGGGCATATGATGGCAATTGCAAAGCTGATGAACTTGCTAGGCAGAGGACTATTGCACAAATTCCTCAAGACAAGGAAGGTGTTGGCATGCCACTTGCTACCTGCAAGTTACTGCTTAAAGAAGACATGATAAAAAAGGCTAACATAAGATGGACCCAAGGGTTAACTTGCAATATAACAAGGCAAATCTGGCCGGAATGGAACGCTAAGCGATCTCTAGAACTGATATCCCGCACTAGACACAGTGTCTCGTCAGTTGTTGCAGTAATAACAGGCCACTGGCTTATCGGCAGACATGCGGAGAGGTTAGGAATTCGGTCTTTTGACTTCTGTAGAAGTTGTAGGGATGTGGAGGAGGAGGAAAACGTTAAACATTTTCTTTGCTCCTGCCCTGCACTTGCTAGAAAACGCCACAAAACACTTGGTTCGTTTTTGTTTGATGACCTAGATGACCTTAGACATGTTAGCATAGGTCAGCTATTTACTTTTATTACGAAATCCGGAAGGTTCAATGAGAGGGTATAGTAAAGTACCCTGTGGTATCACTATGGACCAAATTTGGTCTAAGTGATTCGGTTTTGGAAACTGACTGCCACTCCTACCTAACCTAACCTAACCTTGTCGTCAGGTGGATGTTACAACGGTTGACTTGCAGCACCAGTGCAATGAGAAATTTCCTCCTCAGAAAGCTACGCCTATTTGAATGATCCCGCCCATTTTTTTATTCAGTCGGTATTTTTGTTTCCTATGGTTTTTTTTTTTCAGGTTTCCTCAAATATCCTTCCTTGTCAACAAATCGAGTGAGGTGGTTCTTTTAAAAATGACACGCCCACTTAACAACTTTTTATATATGCTGACAAGTGGTCTTGTACCAATGCAATTAAAAAATATTTCATTATTATTTTTTGTTCCGTGGAAGATACCACGCCGAAGGGTACCTACATCACTTTGCTTCCATTAACCAAATTTTCGAATGTTATGAAAAATCAGAAAATATGATCAAATTATCTAAAAGGTACGAAACTAAGCAAGGGGTTAAAGGTTTCCTAATGTACATTTTCAACAAGCGCCAACAAG
The DNA here is from genome assembly GCA_949775025.1 of Tricholauxania praeusta. Taxonomy (NCBI): domain Eukaryota; kingdom Metazoa; phylum Arthropoda; class Insecta; order Diptera; family Lauxaniidae; genus Tricholauxania; species Tricholauxania praeusta. The sequence goes on along the minus strand of OX459030.1, from coordinate 41,879,867 downwards.
GGACTTATCCAGGATAAAAACAAAGTTGTAAAAATAAAGAATTAAATTAAGGCAGGTGACTACAAATATATCCACCCACTCGCCCATTTCTCTCTTGCTGACATACCATATTTGTTATTGTCGCAACGTCCTTTGAGACAAAAAGCATGTGACAAACTGAACGACAACATTAAATTCAGTGCTGGCGAAAGGACTTCTCCTTCATCACCCGCACATCGATTGTATTCACTATCCCTTGCTGCTTGAGCTTTTGCGCTCGTTTCGCTTGTGTCAGACGAATTTAATTATTTACTCATACTTTCTGAGCAAATACAATCGAAGATATTGTCAGAGTTGCCAGCCCCTTGGAATTGGAATAAAAAGCTATTTACCCATACTATTTGCCCTATGTCGAATCCAGTAAAATCAAAGTCTGGTTGCTGAAATTTTATACTAAAACCTTGTACTTGGCTTCGGGACAGCTCAAAACTCCACTGCAATGAAATGAACTTTGTAACGGCAACACTGAATAGCAAACCATCGTACAAAAGAGCGGTAGTGAAAGGTGAAAGACAACAACAGCAGCAGCAACCGAGTAGGATAAGGATTCTCAATGGGAATTAAAAGTCAAGTATTGATGAGCATACAAGACATTAAATAGATGTTGTTGTTGCTGTTGTTGTTGTTACTGACCAAGTAATAAGAAGCCATAGACAGGCAAAATTGTTGCAACAATGACAGCCTTAACACAAAGTGCCGATAAATTAAATACAACATGAAAAAATAAGACGAACCATCAGTGTTGAAACGGGCCGGCCGGACTGTATCGTACCGTACCGGACTGAGGAGCCATCGAATAAAGTTTTTACAACAAGACTTGACATTAACACGAATGAGCGAACGCCAACAACATGAACCTGTGCTGTGTAAAATTATAGCCTTCAAGGAATTAGCCGACAATCACAAGTGACGGACGTAATGAGACGCGCAGTTAAAAATGGCAAGGATATTAAATTCCAAAGAAAATTTTACCGACTTACAGCTATTAATTTAGGTAGGTGGTTGTTGTTTTTGTTTTTTGTTTTTTTAAATGTGAAAAAGTTGTTATGCCACACACAAATTAGGATTGCTCGCAAGTTGGTTGAACAAACTGTAAGGGTGTTTTGGAATTTTTTTAATTAAATGTTTTAATCATATTATTATGGCGAATATATATTTTGTGTGTCCTTCTTTGTTTTTATTTTTACTCCTTCTCGTTATTGATTCCACCGAATTGTTAAATTTTGAGTGTTTTATCGACCACTCTTTCTGCAGTGTTTTTATTTTTTTTTTTTTGGACGATATCCATTTAGCTAATTTTCTTTTTCCTTTGATTTGGTGACTTAAGTCTTCCCAAATCTACGTGTTCCATGCTATCAAAGTCAGGAAATAGTGGACGGCTATCAACCAACTTTTGTGTTCCATAGAACACATGTATTGGCATGTGCGCTTATTATTATTGACTTGTTCGTAAATATAATGCAAAAGTATACAAAAGTTGGAATATATCAAAATATATAACAAAAAATCGATCAATCTTTATTTGACAAAGGGCTACTTTTGCGAAATCAGCCGAATTCAATGTCTAATAACCCTGGGCCTGGTCAACCATTTTCAATGTGTAGTATCTCATTTAAAAGCGTAGAAGCAGACAAACAAAATAAAAAAGAAAAGACTCGTCTTAAGAATTATGAATAAAATCTCGATAAAGGGAACCATTTTTGTCATACTTTACTAAGACCTATTTCAATTAATCGGGTCGAAAAAAAAAGTCCGAAGTGCTAGGAACTTAAATTTTTCTGATATGTAAAACATCACATAATAAAAAACAATATTTCCGTAATAATAAAATTTGGAATTTTGGGCTTTTAGATCTAAAATTTTTAAAACGGACTAAATACGGCTATTTTCAGGCCAAAATATGGCTAACGGAGTTGAAATTTTGGCTTTAGCGCTATCTATTAAAATACTTCGTTGTGTCAATTTTGAGCAAAATCTGAAGTTTTCAAAATGTCATACGAAGGTATGTATGTACCCAGCAGGCAAATGAGCAAGGCCTGACTCGGAGAAGGCCTGCTAGCACTGCTGCGATTATATAAGGACTTCTCAAAACTAGATTTTCATGCAAATAAAAATACAATCACAGAAGGCATAATATGCCTTCCCACAACAGACGTGCTATCAGGCCTGATATTAGAAGGCAAAGAAGAAGGACTCCATTTACTTTAAAGCATTTCTGTTTCTTTTTTTATTTCATGCATTGCAATGTTTTATGATTCGGCATAACTTTTTTGTCATATGCATTGTACATATACGACATCAAAAGAAGACACATGGTTAGAAATTAAGAGAGGCGTGCAGGCTAGTCTTCTGTTGATTCATGTTATGTTAAGGAGGTAGAGTTTTATGAATCATCACAAAAAAAATCATTAAAAAAATACCGAAGCAAGTGAGATGGCGCGGATAAAAAAAAAAAAAAAAAAAAAATAAACAATATTCAGAGTCTTTTACGAAGTATTGAAATTTAATTTTTGCCAAGTACTCCTGAGCGGTGTTAGAAAGCCTGCTTAGGAAGGCCTGTTTTCTGAGGACATTTCATATAAAAAAGAAAGTACGTTTGAAAGGAGGGTGGAAGGCCTTATACTTACCAAGGAAGGCCTTCTAGAAGCACTGTTAGTTCCTGCACTTGCCTATTGGGTATGTCTGTATATACATATGTTTGTATGTATATACATATGTATGTATGTATTTAATATCATTAAAAAACAGTAAATATGTAATAAAAAAGCTCTAAAGATTTCTTTTGTCGTAGCCTATATCGACTCTAATTTACATCCAAAATATTCCCCAATTCAAGTTTTTGTTGTAACTCGAACATTTATTAAAATGGGCATCAGCTAGTCCTACATAAAAAGCTCACAAATTAGCCGCATTTTCTGCTCAATTGGTCAATCATTTAGTGTTCTTAATATTGTTGTGAAGAGTGCAATGTATTTGTACTTGTAAATTTTTTGTTAATTTTTTCCATTATCAAAAAGGTGAAACTTCTCTTTCAACTTTAATATTTTTTTACCTCAAAAAAACTTAATATGAACTCATTTGACGTATGTCTCGTGCTTCGGACTTAAAATATGCATATATGCAATAGAAAATTGTCTGTTTATTTTTTTGTTTTTACATAACTTTCCTTAAAATATTTAAATGCAACCAAAAATTTCATCACTCTTGACAAAAAAATAAAAACTACAAACTAAAGCAGAACAGTAGTGATTTGTATGCGAAATGATCAAAGTATGAAAATTCTTAAGAAAGTACAAGTTGATGATGAAGATAGCGCTGACATTTACATAAAATATACATAAGAAAGCGGATAAAATGAAGAATTTTTCAACAAAAAAAAAGTCCAACGAAGAAGGATTAAAATATATGCGTTCACACCCAAGTATTAAATTTATAAGTTGACGATGGCAAGAAATTATGATGATGATGGATAAAACCAAACAAATGAGAATTTCATCAACGTTGCATAATTATAAAAGATGTTGGCAACAGGGGAAATTTATTTGAAACCACTGGGATTTTAAGTTTAACACTTTAACTTAAATAAATGTATTGAATTTTACTTATTTTGAGTGAATTTTTATTTTTAATGAAATTTTTTAATGCAGTGAAAACATTAAACTCTCAATCTTTATATCGACATTCCCTCGAATATTGCGCTGAATGATAAAAAATGCAAAGTGAACTTCATATTGGTTAAAATTGAGCAACATCTGTGTTTCTAAATGCTGAAAAAGACATTTCAAAATTCTTTCTGATTTAGCAAGTTTGTGCAAAATTATTATAACGTATGCGGAATGAATTCCGAACACATTGTATAAAATGATCGTGGAACTTAAAGTAACAACTTTCTTCGTAAAAAATTAAATGTATATTTTGCTGATAAATTGGCATAAAAACTATAGTGGTGTGCTCAAATTCAGTTGTCAAAATGTTGTTAAAAGAGTTACAACTTCGGAAATTGATTTGCAAATTTCGCACAGAAAATCTAAATAAAAACAAAAGTGCGATATTCCAACATTTTAAAAACATCGGATTTGTAAAATCGGCTGTATATCAAACACTTGGACTATTAAATAATAAGAAAATCATAAAAAGAAAAAGAGGTTCCGGTAAAGAATGCGTTTTACAAGACCACAAAGTTCGTGCTCAGCTGAAAGCAGATATTGTAGGTCGCAAGGCAAAATCTTACCGCCAATTAGGAAAAAAGTACGGAGTCAATCAAAAGACTGTTATAACGTATATAGAATCAATGGATATTCAACTAAAAGAAAGAAAATCAAAACCAGCTACTTCGGACAAGCAGTCAAAACTAATCAAAACTAGGTTGCGCGCGCTTTCTGAAAAATACTTTGCCACGTCTTCTAATTATATTTGTATGATGGACGACGAGAGTTACTTCACAGTAGAAAGAACCGAATAGATGTCAAAACATTATTTCGAGTCTGAAAACTATAAAGCACCCGACGAGGTGAAATATATTGCGAAAATCAAGTCTCCAGGCAAAGTATAGCTGCGGTGAGTATTTTTCAAAGGTGGCTTAACGGTTTCAGCGCAGACTTATGCAGAAAAATGTATCCCTGTATTTCAAAAATTTACTCAAAATTATCATCGACGTGATAAAGTCGTTTTCAGGTTATATTTACCATCATCCCATTATGCAAAGTCTACTTTAACTGCGTTTAAGACACGAGGTATTGAATTTGTACCAAAGGCTTCAATCCCCAAAACGTGTCGCAACTGCGGCCGATCGAAACATTTTGGGCCAAATTGAAAAGGAATGCTTACAGCAATGGATATACAGCTAAAAATATTAACTACCTTATTCAAAAAATTAAAAAGCAGCTCAAGGAAATCGATACAAAAGGAATTCAGGAGTCAATGAACAAGTTGGCCCAAAAAATACGGAAAACTGATCGCAATGGGTTAAATTTTTTTTGTTAATTTACTATACGTTTTGAAGTATAAAAATATATGTTCACTGTATAAAAAAAATATCGTTGAACATTTTATTTTTTCCAACATACATTTGTTCGGATTTCATTCCGCAACGTTATTGAAAATTCAACGGCTGAATAGATCGAAAATTATTTTGCAGCAAAATATAATAAAAAACATCATACTATTCTTTGTAATTGAATTACGTTTTCGTTTACGTTAGATATAATACGCACAGCCATGCTTAAAAATTACCTTCTCAAGTAAAATACGATGAGGTAACCTCGATATCCGGTGATAATTTCCCCAAATGGACGTTTTAAGACGATGAAAATCTTGTTTTTTTCACTTTTTATACCCTACGGAGTGAGTATATAATAGAGCATATTATGCTTTGTCATTCCGTATGTAACACATTGAAGGGGGTGTGGCAGGCATGGAAAAGTAAAGCTATTCTTGATCAGCGTCACCACCTGAGTCGATTTAGACAGGTCTGTCTGTGGAAATCACGATTGCGGAAAAACCAAGCAAGCTAATTAAATTAAATTTGGCACATTTGGATTGAAAATGGAATGAAAACACGTCCACCACCCATCCAGAAACACACATAAAATATTGAGAGAGTTATTTGATGTAGTGTAACCAAATTTCTCAAAAATACTAGAAAAAACTTATACAAACTCTGGAAAATAAGTTGGCCAATTTCGACGAGAGGGCGTGCGAATACTTCAAAATGCTATACTAAGAGAATCATTTAAGTTAATGGCACCAAATTTCACACAAATTAAAAAAATGGTTCGGCCAATCGTCAGACAAAAAGTTGGCGAATTTTGAAAAGAAGACGCGGCACCTCTCATGTAAATAATAAGCTTTAAAACGCTACACAGAGAGCTATTTAGATAAATGTTGTCAAATTCAATGTAGGCACGTTTAGTCAAACTAATCGTCATGTAGGGTAAGGCCAAAAATAACAACTTTACTTGTTTCTTATCTAAGTACTTGAAAAAGTTTTAGAGAAGGAAAGGACATCAATTCCTGAACTTTAAAGTTTCCCTTCATTGTGATTTCACCAAGTTATATTGTTCAAAAACACCTAGGTGGTCAACTTCTGAGCATATTACTTTGGTTAAAAGAAAACATATTTTAAGACAGAAATCAATTTTCTACAATCTCAAATATATTAAATACTAGCTATCCCGGCAGACGTTGTTCTGCCCTTACCGGTAGGTGGCGCGAAGCTGTATGAACTCATGCTATGGAATGTTAAAGCGAATCAGCCCATTTTTAAAGCGAAATCAACTTCTGTCCCTACTCTTTTACATAAAGTACCATACTGCTAGGTGGTGCGATGAGTTTAATTTATTATAGTTTTTGCGTTTTATATTATTACCAAGTCTCAATCATCTGCATCTAATAATTGCTGATATATACAAAATGTTGTTTTATTCGAATTTTCTCATTGAAACTTCTTTTTTCCCGTACTCATTCATCTGCATCACCAATTTTGGTATTTTCTTATATGGAAAGCGTGGTACTGCACGGTCTTAGCTGTGCCTCCTTACATAAAAGATACTTGTTGTAACTTCCATGTGAATCGATGCAGTGGTCTTTGTAAAAATGCTATTTCAAAAATATTTTTGTATGAGGGCCACTCTAAATAAAAGTTTTGTAGGCTTAACTATGCATCTTAACATAAAAGTTACGTGGTGTAAATTCGGTATGAATTGATTAACCGGTCATAGTGAAAATGATTTTTTTTTAAATATATTTGTATGAGGGCCACCCTAAATAAAAATTTTATAGGCCAAACAGTGTCTCTTAATATAAAAGACACGTGGTGTAAATTCCATGTGAATCGATGTAGTGGTTTTTGTGAAAATGATATTTTAAAAATATTTTTGCATGAAGGCCACCCTAAATATGCACCTTAAATAAAAGTTTTATGAACTTTACTATGTTTCTTAATATAAAAGGCACGTGGTCTATACTCTATGTTAAACGATGGACTGGTCATTGTGAAAATTCTATTTTAAAAATATTTTTGTTTGAGGGCCACCCTAAGTATGCGCCTTAAATAGAAGTTTCATAGACCAAACCATGTCCCTTAATATGAAAGCTACGAGGTGTAAATTCCATGTGAATCGATGCAGTGGTCTTTGGGAAAATGCTATTTTAAAAATATTTTTGTATGAGGGCCACCCTAAATATGCACCCTAAATAGAAGTTTTATAAACTAACCCATGTCTTTTAATATAAAAGCTACTTGGTGTAAATTCCATGTGAATCGATTTATCGGTCTTCGTGAAAATGCTATTTCAAAAATATTTATGTTTGAGGGCCACCCTAAATATGCCCCCTAATTTTTCTCGCCGTAAAAACCATCCTTGAACTTCAACGAACATTTTAAAAAAAGATTTGGCCAAATTGGTCCAGGCGTTGTTGAGTTATGCGCTTACCAACACATTTTGCGATTCATTTTTATATTATAGATTTTTAAAGTTAAGAGCTGTTGCAAAGAATTTTTTGTTTTTTAAATTTTTTCTCTTTATAAAATATTTTATTGAAGATAACCCTAAAACCACCCAGTAACTTACACTTGTAACTTATTTATTAATAAATAATATGTTCTTATATTTTCAGGTGAGTTCTTATCAAAAATCCTCAAAATGAACTATCTACCACAAGGCAAGTAATCATAGCATATTTAAAGTTCGCTCTTCAAAATATATAACATTTCCTGTGAAGATAAAATTTTCTACAGAAATACCAATAAATCAACAGCAGCGAAAATTTATTTCTAATCAGTAAACATTTTAGTACTTGACAGTTTATTGTTATTTGTTGGAACGTAATCACAACTTTATTGTGTAAAATTAAGTCGCGTGTATTCGCTGCTTCCAAATAAAGCGAGTTACAAAGGTCGCTTTGTAGTTTTGTCATAAACTTCACCTACTGCCTTTGATAGAGTGGGAAATTTAGAAGTTTTTCCCCCAGCTATTTGATTTCCCCAGATATTTGTCAAATGTCAATAATTTCGCATGTATGACAACATTTTCCTTTGTCGCACGTCATTTATGTTGCCTTCGATATTCAGGCGCTTATCTTAAGCGGATGCTAATTTAATTGATAATACTCGTAATTATTTTATATTTGTGAGCTCTGATATCACTGGCAAACGATCTCTTGCCAACTGAATCTCTCTGTCCGATGCTACAGTGTCGTCGCCTCTGTTGTTGTTGTATTATTTCTAGTGATTGTTATCTACTACCAACTACTGTTGGCTCCTTGGTTGCAGCAACAACTGCAATAAAATGCGTTAACGACATGCATGCATGCACACGCATAAAACTTTTACTGTTCTACAACAGTAAAGGCGGCTAAAAGATTCGACCTCGTTGTCATCTTCAGCGTCAGCATTGCAGTGGATCCTCTTGCAACATTATGCAGTTAAGACCACTAATCATGATTGTCTTTATTATATTGTATGTGCCTACATATAACTTGGCCAATGAAAAACTCACTTTAGATAAATAGATTCGCCATGGCTGTTTCATTAGGTATTAAGTCTGTATTGTTTTTATAAAATACAGTGGCAAAAAATGACAGTGCTGAGATTTTTTATTTTTAATATTTTTATTTTGTACGAATATTTACTAAAACAGCTCTCAATACAGCGATTTTGCTTGTGCTATAGGTCGTCTGAACCATTTCTATCAGTCGTCTGCAATTAGTTCAAATTACCTTGAAAATAGCTCTCTCTTAATTGATTAAACGGTCCCAAATCGACATAATAATTTGAAACTTTAAAAAAAGTACCATAAACAATTTTATCGCGTCTGCCTTATACATATATTAAAAAATGTGTGTATACACAAAAACAGATAAATGCAAGAGGCAGACATTTTTGTTGTTGCGTTTAAGATTCATTAAATTTTTTAAAAATCTTAAGATCCATAGAAACTGAATTGATTTGATCATCAGACAGACTGCGATTATTATAAAGATTATATCATAAGAAACAAAAGAAACAATTTCTGCCAGTTAGTTATTGCTGCATTTAAAAATTGCAACATTACAAACATGTAAAAAAAAATTGAGTATTAAACCATTTTATCGCATCTGTCTCTTGAGTGAATGGTTCCTTTACTTATAAAAAACATAAAAATAAAGAAGCAGACGATTCCAGTGCTGCTTTTTCGAAGGCAGACGTGTTGGAGCACTTAACGTGCCTAATATTAAGGATATACATATATAAGTATGTATTAAACTAATGCCGTGCTATCCAAAATATACCATCCTATTTTTTCGGTCGTTCATATTACCTTTTTAGTTATTATTTTTCTGGCTGTGTTCATGGGGCGCTAAATTGTACTCCATTTTGATTTAAGCATCTTTGATTTTTGTGTAAACTTTTTTTTTTCTTTAAGTGCTGGTTGAGACTAGCCTCCATATTTTTTTAAATTTTTTTCTCCGACATATCGTTAACTGAAATTTATGACACAGTTTGCCCATACCATACCATAAAAATCTGGTGTCCCTGAAACTAATATGTGAATTTGACCAAAAACGACGATTTTGACTCCATATATTCTTAAAAAGCGGCGAGCAACACGTCTGCCTCTTGTATTTTCAGTTTCTAAAGGCAATACGGAAGACAGTGGAATTCTGGAAGAAAACGATAAATTTATTAATAGATTTTTTTTTTACATATTCGCTGTTTTCAAAAATGCGGCAGTGTGGACGTCTGCCTTTTATATTTTCATCTTTACTATGCCTTTAAGACAGTGTATCAGAGGCAGACGTGATAATATAATTTAATAAAGTTTTTATTCACTTGCAACTTCAAAATTCATTTAAATTGGCTATTTTGGATGCAGTCATTTCACTGTGTATTTTGAAACAAAGAATTTCAATCACTTAGTACGACTATGTCGAAAGCTTTTTGCACCTTTTGATAGATCTGCTAACACTCGTTACACAGTTAAAAAAAAATGTAAATGTTAAGCTGCTTTTCATAACTTACAACTAAGTGATTCTAATGTATCCAACGATCTGAAAACTTATTGGCATAGTTAACTTTATTTTTAAAAAGCTTTTCAAATCAATTATTGACATATAATATGCCATTATTTTTTATAACTTGAACCTTCTGCAGATCTAGTGCCTCCAGTTGTTCATGTTTCAACATGTAGTCGATATCTGCCATCATCATGGTCTGCACTGCAAGCCATTGACTAGTTACTACCTGTATTTAGTAGTTGGCTACCAACTGTGCCGAGCAGCACAGCTCACTTTGTTACCGATACGCTACCTAGATATCAAGGATTCATTTTGCTACGCTTCTCCAGCGTTGCGTTGCGTTGTCGTTTTGTTTTTGCTTTACTTATAATCAGAATTAATGATTGAAATTATCAAGAAGCCAAAGTTGTCTGCTGCCTACCCGGCTGGTAAGTTGGCTGTGTTGTGTTGTGTTGGCGCTGTCCCGATAGTGTCCGCTAACTGCGGCGGCTGCTGGTGGTGCCGCTGCTCTTTCAGCCCGCGACTGTGTTCATTTGTCGACTTCAGCGCTCGTATACTTAACTAAAGTAGGTTTTTACAGCAGCATCGTCGTCGTCTGCAGCTACCAATTTTATATTTTAAATTGCTTGATATTAAATAGAAAATTCATCTTTAGTTTACTTCCTTGTTGTTAAATGTAGGAGCCGGCGAAACTGAGCCCCAGCTTCTGCGTACTCTTGGTAAAATCCTTGCTGGCCATTTTAGCTGCAAGGGTTTTGTTTTGTTTTTTTTTCTGTTCTATTTCGTTGTTGTTTTATTTTCGCAATAAATATAATCTTTGCAATTGGAATCTTTATAGGCAAGAAATTGTACCTACTTTTGTTTACTTGAGTTTTGTTTTTAATGATATATTTCTTGTATGACTTTTAAGCTAAGCATAAAGTTGAAGTGGCCATTAGTGAAATAAAAATGACTGTGCATAGAATCTTCGGTTCAGTTTAGAATGCAAAAATGCATTAGATGAATATTGGCATCCGAACTGTTCGTAGGCCTATTTTATATCAAGAAATGGAAAGATTTTATTGCATGGTATCATTAGATCTTAGAAAATCTAAAAAAGTTGAAATAATACTTCTCTACATAATTCCGGATACTAGAATGCTTTTTGCTCGCTGTCAGCAAAAGTTACCAATTTTACGCTTGCAGTTTTTAAGTTAAATGTTGTGAAAAATTTCAGAAATCTCAATTTTGAACACTTATTTTATAGACACCAATTTTTACCTAATATTGTTGACTATATTATTGTTGATTCGCAGAATTTTTTGAAAGTTTAGTTTTACTGTAATGTGCCCAGACTTTTACTGTGATGAACACTTTCTGGAAAAATAATTGTTCCAAGTGTTTCATTTTTATAAACGAAATTAAATTCTATAAAAAAAATCGGCTAAAGCTAGTCATGTCATGCTATGTAGTTTCATCTGTGCTAAACGAAATCATCAGCGGCTTTTAAGGCGATAAGTAAGAACTTCTAACCCTGATATGATTTCATTTTTGCATACATCAGTTGAGAACTCAAGCGACAAGTGAAGCACAGTAAAACAAAAATTATAGTTTCTGTTGTTTGCTTTTGTTTTTGTCTTTGTAATTTCATATTACACTTCTCTTGTGAGCGGTTCGTTGCAAGCTTTTTTGGCGAGTCAAAATTGGTGAGCCTAGACCATGTGATGTTATACCTTCAGGCATTTTCCTCTGGGGCCACGTCATCGAAAATTTAAATTTCAGAATGGACCATATTAGTCGCAGTTACGGCCAACATTTGAAAGATTATTTCTCTAAAAAAGTAATGTATAAAAAGGTTCTTTTGTATTGTAATACAAATTATCTGATAAAATTTATTTTTTTATTGTTTTTGTTTAAAAAATTAAATAAATCACCCGTTTCAACTCATACGTTTTTAACGAAATTTTAATAAAATTCGGTATATTTTTCATAAAATTTCAACTTTTAGTTGATTTTCCATGCTTCTTATCTAGTTCCTTCGGAGGCAGTTTTCTTAACTTCCTGAATGCAGCTTCAATAACTTCTGATTGAGAAATAACTAATATGATTTTCAAAATTCCAATCTCTTTCATATACTACCTACATACGGCAATTGGCCGTAAATTCTGCCAAAACTCAGTTTATTTCTCTTTCCCGATATACTTTGTCCAACGTTTCTCCAATTATCAGATGCCTTCCGCTTAATGTGGTTTATTGATATCCTCAAAATAGGATCCTCATTTCTGCGATAGCCTTTTTATTCGATCAAAACCTTACAATTTTTAAGTTTGGAAACAAGTAACAGTCGCATGTTGTCAGCTCCGATAACTTCCGCGGTAACGAAACAACACCAAAAGTCCTTGTAGCAGTTGAGCATTGCCAACCACTACTTCAAAATGGTCACAGATGTGTCTTTTATCGAGCGAACTTCCTCGTTCCGCAATATTCATCTCATGCACTATTCACCCGTTCACATGAGATGCATACTGCCTGAGAAATTTCTCGCGCTTTCACTCCCATTTCTGTTGCGACCTCTTCTGAGCGCCCTGGACGTTTAACACCAAAATTGCACGTGTGAACGCGTTTTATTTAGCTGTCAAATTTTTTTTTTAATTTTGAAGTTACAGAATTGCAATAAACATCACTCAATTCGATGTTGATGATTTCAAAGAACACAAATCTCGGCATCACTGCATTTGAAGATCTTCGCAAAGGACAGCATTCATTCGATAGTGGTGGTGCCATATGTATATTGCCCTGGGCGATTGTTTTTCAGTTCGCCCGCTATTATAACGTTTTTAACGCATCAGTCACAAGGTGGCTTAGCTTTTTCGTGCTTCTTTCGTTTCATGTCCTTTTTTTATCGGTTGAAACTTTACCATCATAAGATTGCTACGTTGATAGTAAGGACTTTTTAATATTTACCAAACCAAACTAAAGGTAAATGTTATAAAAGTAATCCACCCTATAGTATTGATAGAGTGCATAAGACCAAAAACAAGAGAGTATGAATATCGTGGAAGTAATAACAAATATCGAAACATGGACAAACTACTATATCCCTATGTAGCCGTTTTTTTTTTTTTTTTGTACTGTACGTGCTGTAAATACAACGCGTGTACAATAAAACTAATTACACGTTGGTGCAATGAAATCGTTAAACGTAAAGTGGTAAAGGCTTCCATTGCTGCTGCTGTTTACGATGCTGTTACTGTTGCTGATGCTGCTCCTTTTTCTGCTGTTGTTCTTTTAAATGAGGAAGCATTAGCAGAAAATACCGCTCACATCCATCAACGTCATCATCCGCATGACCTGAGGATGTGATAATAATCATAATAATAATGATAACAATTCTAGTGTTACCTTATAGACGATGGTTGGTAGTACACGAACGAACAACCACTGCAACAACTTCTGGTCAAGTGAGTAGTTGCTGTTATTGCTCCCAATGTAGATCACTCAGTAGTCAGCAATCAGCCTAGGGTTAAATAATATTCAAGACATCACCATCGTCTAAAACTTTCTGTCTGTCTGTCTCTCTGGCCGTTGGTCTTTCTATCTATCCAACTGCTTGTCTGTCCGTCAGTAACTCCAATCTAATTCCTCTGGCCGTTGGTTGAAATTTAGAATTAGATTAGAAATTGCATGCTTGATAATTCAGTTTCAGACTTTTGTATTAAGATATAAACAATTAAAAATAAAAATCAACTTGTTACAACAAATTGTTTGGCTTAGTAGTTTTATTTTTATATGTCTACAAAATATAACTGCTTCTTCTGTTAGTAATTAAATGTTGATTAAGATTTCAATTGCTTCTTAATTGCTCACAGTGTACTTCTTAAACTTTCTCTATTTAGATGGTTGTGCATAATAACATAACCAATTAATCGTTAAGTTGAAGTCCAACCCAATTACCACAATACTTGGTAATGGAACTTAAAACAGATAGCACGTAACATTTGGTGCAAGTGAAGTTCAAATCCCACTGTCACTTTAAGTTTTGTGCGATATTTTCTTTAATTCCATACCAAAGAATAGTTGATGTGACTCTATATGAATGTACCTGAATTCCGGAAATTTTGCAGGAGTAGATTTTTTCTACTTTTCTGTGCTTTAGCTGGCATACGATACAGTGAATTTTTGGCGTAACTATAAGAATTTCAGCTACAATATTTTGCCAGGTGGTACGTTGTAGGGTATAGAACAAATTTGCATCAAAAAGTCAATTTCGAAAATATGGCACATACATTGATTTCGCGCAAAGGGGTCGATATGATTGCATGCATTGAGATAACAGCAACGTTCCTTGTGATTCGATCATTCTTGCAACCGCACAAGTGGCGCATCCATCTAACATACGGATCGGTGACGTACTGAGAACACTCCCGTCTGTTCTGAATTTATGAGCATGAGATATAACTGGGAGTTCTATCAGTAGGGTCATTTTACCAAAAGCTTAGCGAGAGTTTAAATAACATATCGAACCTATGATATTTTCGAAATGAATCGATGTAATTAATAATAACATCAGATCCTTGGTGGGGGCCAATGCCCCCCAGCCCAACCTAATGGACATATAACTAACAGATCATTAGGTTCTATTGACAAACCAAAGTCGTATGCTTATACTGCCGTACAGATGAAAAAAAGCACTATCTGCATTAGAATCAAAGTCAAATAAGGAAGAAAAACATTTAAATATTTATTTTCTCTTATAAAATCGGGATTTTAACATTTTACAATTTTTTTTATGGTTTTTGGTATTTTTTTGCGGTGTTTTTTTCAATGGTGGAAAAAAAGTTGTAAAATTATTTAATTTTCTAGGTGAAATTGCAGATAGGCTGTTTTTCTATGCCGATTTATCGGAAATTGCAGATGAAAAAACGCACTATGTACATAGGCATTTTTCATATGTATAATAAATGAATAATTAGTACTCAAACAGATGAAAAAAGCACTATCCGCAAGAAAACGTAGATAAGCTAAATTCTTATGTAATTTTCCATTTTATTCTATTAGTAATACATAGAAAATGTAGACACTACTCTTCTCATTCCCTCCCGCATTTACAGGGACTATCGCCTGAGCGTTGGTTTAAGTTTGTTGTAAATTTTTATAAAACTGTACTTATTCATTTTAGTAAGTAATTGTTTCAAGCTTTCTAATAAAAATATCTATAAAGTATAGTATCATCTCAGTCTAATGCTTTTCTTTCTAGCACTTGGTTCGCCGGTATCTAAGGTTCGACTACACAAAATTGATGATTAGTTGCGATAAAAGTATTTAGCAAAGTCTACAGTTTAGTTCTCAAAATAGTTCGGCAAATTCAATTGTTTCTTTTGTAATGTACAAAGTACGCTCCGCCCCCTTCTCGCTTCGATCACCCAGCTCCCCTACTTCAGCACTCTTCACTTCGCTCGTAGGCTCTGGCGTGTGTTTCTCAGAATTTTTGTTTTTTCCTTTTATTTGATAACTTAATTCTACCTATTTTTCAACTACTGAAAATATGCAATGGAACTTTGACTTTCTTTAACAACTAAAGTTAACTTTTTGTTTTCTTCTAATATTTGTTTTCTTTCATTATAGGCACATTTTCTGGCACTGAAAACTATTATATACTCGTATCAAAAAAATATTCCTTCCTCCGAATATTCAATTTTTTTTGCTCAACATCGATTTTATTTCTGAAAGCCCACTTTTCAGAATTGTTTTGTTTTCTGTTTCTTCTGTTGTAACTGTCAACGGTAGTGAATATTCGGTGACTGTCTAGATCAGGCATGTCCAGAGAGTTGAGTAATAAAGCTGGAAATGCGAGAATCGAAAAGAATTCGTGAAACATAATAGGAGCGATCGCAACAACAATTACGCACATTACCTTTCGATATACTGTGTGTTTTTTTTAGAGGTTTGTTTTTCGAATAGAGATAAAACTGGCATTTTATGGTCAAATCTGGCAACTCTAATGTCATTTATGTTCAGTTTGGTTTGCCATTTCATCATGAACAGGTTGACAAAAGAACAACGCTTGCAAATCGTGCAAATTTATTTCGAAAATAATGGTTCAGTTCGCGAAGTTTACCGCAAGCTCCGTCCATTTTATGGTCGACATGCTCAACATCGATTTTATTTCTGAAAGCCCTCTTTTCAGAATTGTTTTGTTTTCTGTTTCTTTTGTTGTAACTGTCAACGGTGGTGAATATTCGGTGACTGTCTAGATCAGGCATGTCCAGAGAGTTGAATAATAAAGCTGGAAATGCGAGAATCGAAAAGAATTCGTGAAACATAATAGGAGCGATCGCAACAACTATTACGCACATTACCTTCCGATACACAAGCATGATCAAGGTTCGTTTCTTCAAAAACTTAGCCAACATTACTTAGCAAACTTTCGTCAGTCCTCCTCTCCAA
This sequence comes from Tricholauxania praeusta, assembly GCA_949775025.1. NCBI lineage: Eukaryota > Metazoa > Arthropoda > Insecta > Diptera > Lauxaniidae > Tricholauxania > Tricholauxania praeusta. The sequence goes on along the minus strand of OX459030.1, from coordinate 41,863,406 downwards.
ATTTCAAGCATTAAACATATTCAAAATTAATAAGCAATTGACCACCCTAATAGTAGCAACGATGAACAACCTAAAAGAGAAGTAAGTACATGCGAATCAACTGTAACTTTGTCACAAAGTTATTAAATTGATTATCATTCGTCTATGTGACGAACACTTGATTATAGGACAACCAGGCCTACTGTGGTCGAACTCAGTGTGAGACTCACGTACGTTGTCGTCATTTGTAAGCGTTCATTGGTAACTAACTAACCAACCAACCCACATGCTCGCTCGCTGGTTTGCTAAACAGGTGAAATTTAACGCGCTGCTGTGTTGTTGCCGCTAACTTGTGAAAATTCCACTCGAATCGCAGCGGAAATCGTCTATCTGTTTGTCGCGCTGTGCTGATTCGGTTCGCCGAACGGCGCACTCAATGGATCGGTTAAGCGCACACCGCCGCAACGCTTAATCGATGTCGTCCGCATAAAAACTGACCATCACCAGCAGCAAAAGGTTACTGCTTAGTTTGGCAACTGCAATTGTTTTTTATTGCCACCGTTGCCGTTGCTGCTGCTGCTGCTGTTCGCGCGCTGATGTTTATCACAATCACCGTGATGCGCATTTCGCGATGGCGGAGTGCTGATTACAATTTAAATTCGTATTTACGCATGGGTTTCATTCGCGTATTTAATTCTCTTTTGAGTTTTGTTTTCTACTTGCAACAATGTTGCTCTGCACTGTCGACAACATATTGTCGAAGAAAGAAAGAACGTCAAAACAACAAACATCAATATTTGCTATTTTGATAAAGCAACAAAAATGTTGCGATAATGAAGTTGCTGTGTCAACTCAATTGAATTCAATTTTAATTGAAACTTTCATAGGAAGTGCAACATTTTTTTATCGTGGGAAACTTTAATTTGCGTTGATGATTTTTGTTTTAATGTTGCGAGTGAAATATTTTATTTTTATGAACTTTTCTGGTTGTAAAGAATATCTCACGCTCTTAAGCATTGTTTCTGTTAAAAAATCTATTATATCTCACATTTCATGCCAAAGGTAAAATGAGCCCTCCACGATGTCTTCGATTTTTGTGATAGTTTGTATATTGCTTTCCCTGGATCAATAAAAGTATTACTTTGATAAGTTTTCATTTAAGTTGGAAAAAGGGAGGCTACAATAGGGACTGATTTCTGTAATATCAAAAATTCATACTCAGGACCAGACTGTTAGTTGCCTGTTAAAGCCGTTGGCCTTGTTGGAATTGAAAAATTTCAGAAAAGGCCTTTAGTTGCAGGATTTTTCGTAACAAAAAAAAAAAAAAAATCATAAAATTTGTGGTCTCAATGACAATGGCCGAATGTCAATGGGCATTACCAAAAATGTCTTAAATAAATTTTCAACATATGCGACTAAAAAATAAGGTCAAGTTCTCCCCAAAAAAATTTACTTTTTCTAATTTTAAGGATTAGGGTTAATTCATTAAATTCCACTTGGCAACCCTGTTCATAGCTCCGTAATTTTTGCTACCTACAGTAAGTTGTTTTGAAGGTAACTTAAGACGCTTATCCATGAAAAATCGGGGCCAACTGAAAAAGATTGTTTTTTTTTCTTACACCGTCAAGATTCTTGTCATTAGGCGGACCAATTGTCTTCTGAAACTTAAAAGTTTTTTTTTTTACTTCTGCAAAATACTCGAGTTGTGGCATAAATCGGGATGTATTTCTGTGAACTGTGAGCTTTAAATGCATCTTCTTCCATATTCGACTACCCAAGAACCTGAAATGGTGTTGAATACAGCTCAATGACTTACGTTTAGTAACGAACTTAGATCCTTAGCTGAGGATTGGTTTTAATATTGCAGTAACAATACATTGAACGAAATACGCTTGCATCCTCAATTTTCAAAGGTCCTTTTGCATAAAAACATGCGTTGGTGCGTTTTTTATTTGTTCTTCCCAGTTTTGTTTAAAAATGAGCTCGACCCAAGAATTAGTTTGATGCCAATTTTGATTGATCGAAGACAGGTGTCATGTACTGTCCTGTGAACAACGGAAAGTAAGGACTGTCCCAGAAAAAAATTGCACTTTGTTTTTTAGTTATAAAAAAATACCCAGCAATTTTTTTGGTCTTTTTTCTTTTTTTATTAATAATGGCTAGTGTAAAGAATATAAATAGCTAAAAACTAATTAACAATTTTTTTTTTTTCATAAAAATTTCTGACGCTGTTCTTAAGGCCCTTTATTACATTTTGTACAGGTGTTTCATCGACAGTACGAAACGATCTTTTTCACTTAAGTCTAAAGTCTTGTAAGTTTTTTGTAGTCTTACCACTCTTAAGATTTCTTTTCATTAGAGCCCAATATCTCCGAATTGGGCGAAGCTCTGGGCAGTTGGGCGGATTCGCTATTTTTGGTACAAAATTGATCTTTTTATTTTGATACCATTCCATCGTAGCTTTAGAGTAATGAGAGGTTGTTAAATCGGGCCAGAGAATCACTGTACCTTCATGTGCACGAATAAATGGTAGAACACGTTTTTCGAGGCACTCGTCTATATAAACTTTGGAATTGATTGTGCCTTGCGTAACAAAGAAGCTTCTTCTGAGGCCATAGGTACATATGACCTGCCAAACCATATATTGCTTCGAAAATTTTGAAATTTTTTTTTCTTTGAATTTACTAGGCATATGCCCCTTCTTCGGTGATGTATAATATTTGGGCCCAGATAGCGGCTTAAAATCTGCTTTAACGTAAGTTTCGTCGTCCATAACACAGCAGTCAAATTTAGTCAGGTACCTTTCATACAATTTTCGGGCTCGCATCTGAGCCATCAACTGCTTTTCATCAGGACGGTCTGGTACTTTTTGAACTCTATATGTCTTTAGCTTACTTTTCTCCTTTATCCTTTGCACAGTAGATTTTAATGTACCTGCTCTAGCCGCCATATCTCGCACTGACGTGTTGGGATTCTGGCTAAAAAGGCGCTTCATCTTCGCCGCTACCTTTGGGTTAGAAAATTCTGGTTTTCTGCCTGAACCCTTTTTTCGTGAAACAGTTCTTTCTGATGCACCAACTATTTTTGCTATAGCTGAATATTTTAACCCTGGATTTTGCAGGTATGTGGACAAAATCAGTTCGCGGACTTTTTCTTGCTTGCTAGACATCTTTGTCGTTAGAAGTGCTATCTTCAAGTGTTATACATCATATCAAACGTCACTTTATATGGAATAAATATTTTGTCTTTTTAGACCTATAAGGTTATCAGGTAGAGTATAATCTTAAAAAATAAAAGTGCAAGTTTTTTCTGGGACAGTCCTTAAGTTCATTTTATTTTTTTTTGTCCATCTTGGCATTTCTCTTTTCATGAAATTACTGATTGTAAGCAAAAACTTGTCCAATATTAATAGGACCAAAGTCATCTGTATTCTACAACCTACTTATATTTGAATTCTTGCCAAGGAGAAAACAATTGTGCTTACTGCGAGGACCCACAGAAATGGTGAAATGGGGAGACTTCCAATTGCATTTTATTTACTACACTTTTTCCTATTTTGCAGTGAGTGATCCTGGAATCAGCGACGACGAGTTTAAAATCTTTTCTGCCTTATTGAAGGCAGTAGGCGCGAGGACCTATAATAAGGTAAACTTGTTGAGCCTGACTATGTTTGAAGGCATTCAATAGACCCCTGACGTACGTATTCAGTATTCTCTCTAGAGTTTTGAGCAAAAACGACTAGAGACTAATGGACTTGTAACGCTTGTCTGTTGTATGGCTATGTTTTGCGTCTTTTAGAATATGTATTGAATATAATATTTGAATATAAAAAAACTGAAAATCGTTCAAATCCAATAACGGATTTCCGCTTAAAAAATATCCGACATAATCTTGGAAACTTTGTTCTTTTTGAATTCTTGGGTCACTATGCCTGCAGGCGAGCTTTCTCTGTGCAAATAGTCTTGAGCTGGTTCTAATTAACTTAACTATTTTTCAAAACAAATCAGCGAGAATGTCAACATTCTTAAACATAATGGCAACAACAACAGCAACAGCAACAAAACCAATCTAAACAAATACATTTAATGAAGATGAAATTAGTGGCTGTTGTTTTTGTTGATGGCGGCGACAGCGTATCGCGATAAAGTAGCAACACAAAGCTACGAACTTCGCACATTCACTGCAATAATATAGCGGTTCGGTTGAATCGTTGCTCATGCGTTAATAAGCAGTCACCAAGAGTAGTTGCCAACCAACCAACCAACCACCCACCCCACCTTAACCAACTGCTTTTACCCGATAGCAGTCAAAGCATTTCGTATATCAGCTCTTTGCCGCTGCTCCATTCATGTTGATAATTGCGGCTGGTCATGGCGGCGTCGGCGGCATTTCTTCTGATTACAGAAGTGACGTCTTCTGCAAGTTGCTGCAATATTAAGGGGAGAACGCCTTCGTAAATGAAACAAATATATCGAAATTATGTGGTATTGCACCCATGGCACTACTATCTGTAAACATTTTTATCTAACTAATGTACAATATAAGGAGAATATATTTAGTATCTAAAATAAAATATTTTCACTTAGCGTCCTCTGTATTTTTCCAGTTTAAAGTGTATGGGACGAAGTTCCTTTAAGTCTCTAAAAGACTTAACTTAAACTTCATATTTGGAAACATGACTGAAATGTCATTATTTCATCGACTTTTCATGATGCATCTTTCATATCAAAACTGGCAAATAAGAATGGTCTAAGCCCCAAAATTATGTCTAGCATGCCCAGCTGATACAAAAATATTTTAATCAAGCTCTATCGCAAATAAGAGTAGTAATAACCAAAGACATGTGATGATGGGAAAAACTCTCTTATGAGGATTTGAGGGAGCTTTTACTGTTGCCCGTCCCAAATCAGATTATCAGCTGTAGTTGAGAATTTGTACGGATAAGTTTATGTTCTTCTTTCTGAATTGAAACGACAATATTAGCACTGCTCTCAGTGCTAAAAGCTTTTGAAATTTCCCTCTTTTTTGAGCGCATCACTCCTAAGCAAGAGCACTACAAAAAAAACTTTGAGTAAAATTACAGAAGCTTTAAGCATTGAGAGAAATTCTTGCATTGTTTTGGAATTGAAAAGCATCAAGCATAAAACCCACAGTGCGCGAAGTTTTAACTGCAACTTATCTCCTGATTTTGTACACACAAGAGCAAAAGCTTTAAAAAAAAGCTTTCTCGCAAGGATATGAGTTTAACGTCACTGCTTAAAAGCATAAGTGAAGTCAAAAAAAAAAAGGTTTTTTTTCAGAATACGTTCGCCTTAACACTTACTCCCGATTCAACTTAACAAAATTGTTGCACGCGTGCGTTTGTTTAGCATTTTGCAAGTGGCATCACCTGCTTCGATCACTTGCCGTTGCTGTCTTACGTCTGCGACATGTTATTATCTTCATGAGCAGATCTTCGTCTCGACTTGATGTTCATGATCTTTTATTTTTTTTAATTTGGTTATCAAGTTTGATCGACTTTTTTCTTCTGTTTGCTAAACTGCGAATTTCCGCGCTAGTACTGCAGGCACGTAATTAGATATGTGTATACGACTAGAAGAAAAGTAGAAAAAAAAATCTTTGTAACTTTATAGAGTAAAGCACCATCTTGAAGAATCCTAGTGTTTCTTTGATGATATTTACTCTTAAATACCTCCAAAAGCAAATTTGGCAGAAATCAATGATGGGCCATAACTTCGCGCACGGCCAATGTATCCAAAAAGCGTCTGATACAGAGTAGATGGATGTATAGAATCGCACATTCACGGGCTGGACTCATACAACCCAGGGAAGCAGCTACTTACCTGAACGATCTACAATAAAAATCTGCCACCGCCAATCAAACCAAACACTGAAGTACAGCAGGGTTGCTTGATGTCTTCATATTATTTTTAATTGTTCTGGATTATTTGCTAAACCTTACTTTTTCTGGGAACCAGTAACTTTTAGGTGTCGGTGTCATGTAGAAAACTGGCTTATGCCAACGATATTGTCCCGCTTTTATCAAGATCGTCCGATATACAAATCAGCTTTACAAAGGCAAGCGATCAGACACTTTTGGTCTTCATTTTAACATTCCGAACGAATTCTCGACGAATTCTTTTACTCCTTCATGAGGCGAATAATGAGGTGATGAGTGGCCCCACATGAACTCGAATCAGGAGATTTATTTGGACAACTAAGATTATGAAAAAATGGTGGCAATGGTTAGGTCACACGATCAGAAAATGTGCTAGAGAAACTTGACGATCAGCTCATTGGTGAAACACCCAGGATAACAGATGCAGACCAAGTCCTACAACTTGAGAAGGATATGTCAAAATCAGAGCAAACTACCGTTGATTTGGAACCAACTATTTTTAAATTCTTTTTTTTTATTACGTGCTCCTAAAGCGATGACATCGTCTTTCGCAAGACAGGAATGCCTCACATTACCTCTTACATTAACTAAGTTTTGTGATTTGTTTTTAGTGAAACGATATGTCTTTTGCTGCAAAGACGTCATATATCATATATAATTTGAGGTCTGACTTATAAAAAATAAGGATTTTGATAAACAATCTGGTATTTACTCCTTGCTACCTTTACCCTATAATAGTGACTTAATGAATTGCTTAGGGACACAAATTTAATGAACGGCGTCAAGTCAAATTGCTGTAGTTTTGATGGAACAGTTTTTTTTTTTGTTGCTTTTTCATCGTGCGCTCGAAGTGCAAGCGCTCCTCCTTGACCTACGTCTCTGTTCTCCTTTTTCCCCTTTGATTTTCTAATGCGCTAAGCTTGTTTTTACCAATGTAAGGTAATTTTTGCTCCTTTGTTGCTACAACATGCAAATGAAACCTTTACTTACACTCACTTTGAGTCGCTAAATTGTTGCTGCTGCCACTGCTTCCTTTGGACGCATAGTCATTGATTTTTAGTGCTCTTAGCGTTGCTTTTTTATTACTTCTTTTTATTGTTGTTGTTGTTGTTTTCTTGTAGCGTACTATTAGCGGAAATTTAAATTCTTGGCGCCAAAAACGCTCCAAGCATTATTAGTTGGTCGCCATAGTTGGCTAAATGGCAGATTATGTCGCCGCATAAGTGCCATCGTGCTTTGCTTAATTCTTCTATGCTTATGAAGTTGTTGGTGACTGAAGCATTTGTCTTCTGTTATATACCCAATGTCCAATTGTGGATTTGATTTTTTTTTTTTTTTGTATTATGTTTGAAATGTTGAATCCGTTGGAAATCCGCTTTCAGAAAAACAGTTTAAAGAACGCAGTCTGACAAAATCGACAAATACCAATTTATGATCAACTAAAAGATAAAGCCCCTATGCACGGATGAGTTTTGGTGAATCTAACCAACGAAGGTTACCTTGTCATAGCCCGTCTCGTTGCCCGAATTTTGGTCAATTTTATTATTTTATTTAAAAATGTATGAGATAACAGGTTTAAATTATAGAATCCGAAGAGCCAAAATAGAATATATCAGGTTGCACTGTTGAATCCTTTCCCAAACATGGATTGCCACCGGTTTTTTGGGTCAATTTTTCTTCAATGGATGGCAATCCATGTTCGGGACAAGATTCAACAAGACAACCCTATATATTCTGCTTAAGCTCTTCGAGCTCTATTACTTTGCACACATTTCAACCTGTAATCTTCGAGAAATATATTGCCGATTTTCAAACTGACTCATTCCCTCAAAGAGGTGATGCTCGTACTGGATTACGGCAATATCCCAGCCAAAGCATTAACCTCAATTTAATGGCGCAGTCACTTTTGCTTCTCCTCAAAGCCATTTGTAAATAAGAGAGTTACTTGAGAGCTTCAATTTCTTAAAAAGGATTAAAAATAACAGAGGAATGACGATCCCACTGATTCATTCGAGAGAAGGTTCGATCCCAAAAGTTTCAATAGTCTGACTAAGGTTTGCCTTCTTCGGATCTCTGCCAAGATGTGACGTTAACTCCTAGGTATATAAGCTCCGTGACTACCACGAAATTCTAGCAATTGCATTTTGTTTCAGAAGGACGGTTGATTTTAATATGTTACTGGACTATAGGTTTTAAGTGGAGCTATTTAATTGATTGTTTTGATATTAAAGCTCTAATGAGAACTAGACGAAGAAACGTTTCAAACTACATTCAACACTCTGTTTACGTTACTCGCAAATATTACTAAATACAATTTGGTGATTACGATGGATTTACCTTGAAAACATTCAGGCCACACAAAACTCCAGCAATTACTTACTTTTGCCTGCTGCTGTTGATGCAACGGTTAGTTGAGCCACCTCACCAAAGGCCAAGTCGTGTCCCCATATGTGGCGTCATCAAACATCTACATACAATCGAGTACAATCCCTCTAAGACATTGTTGCCGTCACCGTCCTCGCCACCACCACTACCACCTTCAACACCAACTCAATGGCTGCCGTCGACATCACCACTGCCGCATGCAATTAACTCAATTTCAATCAGTTAAGACATTCAAGAAATTTTTGTTGCTGACGGCTGATTGTCGAGTGCGCGCATTCAGCGCACTCTACTGGCCTCTGGTGTCAGAAAATTTCTATATATCTTCCAGTGTTTGTGTGTGTGTGTGCTGTTTATTCAAGTCTATGTATGCGTTTTGCATTTACGCGTCGGCGGTTGTCTTGAGAACTTGAGGCGACGTTTGCTATGACAGCGCATTCAAGCTTGAGAACCTTTCATTTTGGTTTTGGTTGATTTGATGTGTGCTGAAATTGGTTGGGGATTTTCTTCTGCTATTTTGTGTATGTGTGTGTTATTCTGTTCAAATTGAGCGCACTACGCTGTTTTGTTTAAATGTCATACAAAATTTACCACCAACAAAGAAAAATTCAACTTTTGCGAAAAAAAATAAGAATTTTATAAACTTTCTTTGCAAAAAAAAAAAAAGAAAGAGTTTTTATAGTAAAAAAGAAATAGTATCCAATTACAGCCCAAATGTCCTCCTTTCGTGGTGCCATCAAATGTATACAATGCATTTTGAATTTAATGTATTTTTTGCAAACTTTGTGAACTGGACGATGCTTCATATCCAGTCAGTTAGAGAAAAATTGCAACCTAATATTTTCTCTTTTACAGAAATCTCTTTGGCAATTTTTCCTTTCGATATCTCTATCGTATGACTAATTTTTGTAGCTAATCTAAACTCTCCTTTAAATATAAAGGAAATATAAAATCTTTTCATCGAAACATCAAACCATGTAGTGTGACTCAATTTTTCAATAATCTCTGAATCCATCAAAATTATCATATCAATCGAATACAAATTGTATTAAAGAAAATGTACCGCTGGGTAATTCTACAGCGGCGAATTTGTTATTGGAAACCAAACCGCTAAGTCCAAGCAATAAACTCTGAACTTATGTACTGAGAGAATCGAATTTATTAATGGAACGTGTGTGCCGTGTTTCGGTAAATAATTTAATACCATTAAACATTTGCTGGCCGTGTTTGGTCCAAATACAACGCAATCCGAAGACTTTATTCTCGGCGAGTTTTTCGAGCATCAATGACCGTACTCGACAGTATACTCAGAAAATAAATTTGGTAAATGTAACCAAATTTTTACCAAACCTCAGGTTAGAATTTTCTAACCTGGTGGCTCATGTTGTTGAGTCTAACTAACCTGGGAATCAGGTTAACCACAAAATTTTCTCAAAAAACGAAAGCTTTTTTTTTGTTTTTTTTTTTTTATCGTATTCCCCTTCCCCCCTTATACTTTGCTTATTAATTGGAATTTAATTTATTTATGTTGCACTTTATAAACTTCAAAGAAAATTCAAATTTTATTTGTCACGTGATTAGAACCTAGGTCTCCTACGTTATGTCACTGTTCAGAGGCGCGCACATCTTAACCAACTGAACCACTCTTATTAACATATTGCGCGAAAGTAAAAGCATGTAAGTACTGCGCATGTAACAACACAGAATGCCTAGGTTCGAACACCACTGGATGCAAGAAAGAAATGTTTTTTTTTTAAATTAAACATAATTCCATAGAACAATTTTTCAGGTTAATGTGTTACCTGACGCAGGTTAGACATTTTTTCCGAGTGTAGTTAGTACAGCGAATGTTGAGTTTCAATCCAGAGGCTTCAAATCAAACGATCTATATGGCCAGTCGACTTTCGATTTCAACTAGTGAAATGACACTGTCTACTTAACGAGGGCTTACCAGTGCCCTTGGGCGTTATGATAAGCCTAAACTGGTAGTAGACAGGAAATTGTACTGTGCTTGGTTACGCTAGTGCGCAGGGTTCAAGCCATATACTTTGGCTTGGGCTTGAGATTGGCTTTCCTTGTATAGTCCTTTTTCAAACTACTAAGCTTGACCAGAGGTGAAGGTGCAAACTAATCTGGTACCACGGGTTGTTGGGAGCCCCTAGGACTTCGGTCCTAGTCCAACAGTGCGTAAAGCCCAATTGGGCAGATCGCATGGGAAGGATTCGTGGTGGCTGTGGTTGAAACTTAACTCGTAGGAAGAGTAATATGCTAACGTAAATTGCCCGATGTGGAGTTGCATTCTCAACCAAGTGGACGTTCTTCGAACCGAGATAGGCCTCGGCTCAAACCAAGGGTGAAGTTATGTCCATAAACATAGCTTTACTTTGTAACGGTATTAAATGCAGTCGTACCTAGGCAAGGCACGAATATAAATTAACTCATGTGTGTGAAAAATCACACTGTGATATTAAGCTATCAAGGCAGGTGATCACATAAAAAACAAAAGACTCTGTCTGCTTAACTTATATTAGACCCAAACTATAGTATAACTCCCACATTTTGGCCGGTGCTCCAAAAAACACTTTTGAGCTGCTAGATCATGCTCAGTGACGATAAAACTAATAGGCGATGAATCTTTCATCTGCTCTATCGATTTCCTTCACCACCGGAGTAACGTTGGGTGTTTACCCCTTTGCGTAATGCCAGTGTTCAACAGGACATCACACTTTTGCGATAATTCTTTCATTGGCCGCACTCGTCTGTCTTCCCCAGCAGTTGTGACATCGGTAAATTCTAGACAAATGTTCACCAACACTACTCCATCTATCTTCCTTTCCTCTAACCTTTCTCCTTTTCTTAAAACCAACACGGTGCATTGCATCTATAGGGGACATCCCCTGAGCGTTGGCTTATGCTTAAAAAAAAAAAAACTGTTTGCTTTTGCGAAGAAAGTACACAAATGTGGTTAGAACCATTCCTTGCATCCATTGAATCTGAATCATCCTCTTATCGTTGTCATGTTATGGAACCTTGCTTCAGTAATCATCAAATTCCACCCTATATGGTTGAGAGCAGATGTTGATGCAATTTCAATGTCTTGCGGCTTACAGTAAAACCAATATATCCGTAAAGTAATTCCTCCAAAATGAATATGGCTCTCCCCTGTAAGATGGATATGTGAATAACCTGCTATAATGGAGGCCTTAAAAGAACCAACCTTAAACCTTAAAAGAACCAAAAACCATAGTGCTACCGGATTAAAGATTAAACAAAAAGTTAATACATTATTGCGCAATAAGACCATTCATACGATTATCCGGAATGTGCAATAAAGCCATTATTTTGCAATATAATGGCATTATGTCACATGCGTCAAGAGAATAGTTTTCATAAATAGTATCATAACGTCCATATGGCGTTACGCATGACTTTAAGTTACGTTGCTACTTAAAAAAAAAAAAAAAAAAACCACACGGACGAAGTCACCGGCAGCTCGCTAACTAAGGACTTAAATAAAATATTTATAAAAGCAAAAATCCCATTTTATTTTTTAATTTTTATGACTTCGTTAAATTTTTGCGACATAATTGGAAAATATTAATAAAATAGCAATAATTTATGACACAGCAAAAGAGTTGACTTCAAAGTTAAACCGACCTAAGGCACTTGAAGTCAAATCGCTGAGTCGCTTGCTGCTGCTGCTGCATTGTTACACTTGACCACATTACATTGCCCTGTCCATAGTAATCATAGTAAGTAATGGGATCTACAACAACAATGACAACAAACAATACCTGCATAAATATTAATAATTTTATAAAAAAAAAAAAATTAAATAAAACAACACACCGACCCACTGTGTTATTGTTGTGGTTGACATGACTGAAACAAAAAAAAAAAAAAAACGACTGAATGAACTTGGTACAAGTGGTTTGTTGAGTGACTGTTTGACAGTCTGAAAGTTTGGCTGCCTAGGTTTTTGGTTGCATGGCTATGATTTGCTTTGGTTGGTTGGTAATCGTGATTGTTGTGAAAACGCCCCGTAAATTTATAGAAAATGTCCACCTCCGCAAATGCAGGTTAGCACTGCGCAGTAGAAGGCATGAGTGTCAGTACGTATGTGATTTGTTAACCACAGCTTTCATTATGCTTACCAGTTTGAACAAAAATTGCAGAATTTCAAGGTTTTCGGATAAATGAGTTTCATGTGTAAAAAATGGAATGACAATGCAGTAAACTTGAAGATGGTGGGTAAATCAATCGGAAAGCAGTTCAGATTTTGTAAAGTATAGGGTGTTTTAGTTCCCTTCTTAAAAGGAGGCTGGCTAGAAATAGGCGACATCTGTCTGCTTGGTTGTTAGCAGTGTACCGCTTTTAATTTTGATTGAACTTAAAATGTTGATAAATTTTCCCGAAAGTTATTACGCTGTGCTGTAGTGCTCGCTTAAGTTATCGTTCCTCTGTTTCTGCCGCAAGACTGCATGCCCAAGCTCTTTTGTCTTCTGTACAGTTCAGTGTTAAACGTCTCTATGGAGTTATTTATGGCGCTGCTCTAGGTTTGGCTTTAGTTTAATGCGTTCGGAGGGTGTTGCGCTGGATTTTAATTTTAACTTTGACTCAGGGTATTATCGCTAACCTAAACAGTTTTTTCTTTTGCGTTTGAATCTGACAGCAGCACTGCAAGCATAGTGGATCAAGTTCTTCAGATTTGTTCATATATTGTTAGTGTCATCTGCGGGTGCGAGATTAAGGGCAATGCTATTAAGTAATTCGGTGAAAATATTTTTAGTGTTTTGGTCTATGAATCGTTTCACTGGAAATTATTTATTTAGGCAGCTTACTCGTAAGGGGAGGGTAACGTTAATTCATACAAAAACAAGCACATTTTTGTGAATTTTTTTCGACATCCAATGGTAGATCAAAGCATAACATTTGAAGAACATTTTGGAAATTTTTCAGATAGAAATATTGAAAACTACGGCAATGGAAGCGTCTCAGAAAAAAGTAGAATTGCGGTGCCCACGATAAGTCGGCGCTGGATCATCTCAAATCAAAAAAAAAATTTTTTCGTTAAATAATCGATTTCCCCAGGTAACGCTGAGGGCTTTTTTTGAAATTTCAATTTTTCAATTTTTGGGAACACTTTGAAGAACGCGATTTTTGCGAAAAAAAAATCGAATAATTTGTTATTATGAAATAATGAATATTGACAAATTTGAGTAAAAACTCTCCAGCGTTACTTCGTAAATTATGCACAGAAATAGTGTTCAAAATTTCAAAAGAATCGATGTAGTAGTTTTGAAGAAACGGTGGACACCGACTTTGAAAACGTGAGAAACGTGGGAAAAACGCTTCAAAGCCTTAAACGTGCACTGAGTCATGTATGAGGCACGATTGCTTAAACTGCTGCATCTTCGTTGTTTTTGCTCCGATCCGTCTCAAATTTTCACACAATATTCTTAAAAGGTTTTTCATTTAGATAAAATATAAAATAAAAAGTGAAATAAATACGTTAAATACGTTACCCTGCCCTTAAGTGTTTGTCTATTGGCATCGCTCAAAGTCCAACTTTAGCCACGGAAAGAGTCTGACCGAAACCGTAGGCTGCGCTTCTCTTTGTGCGAACGTTGAGAAACCTGCTTCAACTGTATACTTTATGACTGGATTTGTAAATGAAGATCGACCTCTCCATCACAATTTTGAAGGTATTACAAAAATGCATTAATAGGTTGCCATTTTCGCTTAGTTGGCCATGCATGACATGTTCGATGTTGCTATTGCCGATTTGATAATTAAAATCGCCTATTAGCATAATTATGTCCTGTTTCCTGATGGAGTCAATAGTTAAGGTCTTGATCTCGTGTTTGTTTATATTATTCAAATGCATACTCTCCATTCGTGCCCGCGGCTTGCTGCTCCCAACGAAAATTATCTCAACACATTTGACTTCATGCTTGTGTATCGAAAGGCAATGTACGTAATTGTTGTTGCAATTGCTCCCTTCGCATATTGTTTTTTGGAATATATTCAATTCTTGCAATTTGGGCTTGCAAATTTGTTCACTGGCTCTTTTAATCAAGTGATTAGCGACTTTCAGCTCACTTACCCAGCTCTTTTTTCCATGCTTGCTCCAGACGCTAAGCTTAAGTGAAATGAGGATCTTAGAAATGAAACGAACTGGAACTAAAATTTAAACAGAAACAAAATAATCTCATGGTTAATAAACAAGTCTTCAATATGATATACAGCTGTGAAGTTATAAAAGTTATAGTTAAATCTTAAAGATATAACGTTTCTAAAACTAACGATCTTCGCCGTGATCGGTAAATAAAATCAGTTCCAGACGTCATAAGGAAGTTCGCAATGGCATAATTCAACCGGCATTGTACAACAATTGGAACGTACGATCAAATTAGGTAGGAAAATAAAATACACTAGACAAAAAAGGTCCTTAATATTCAGTTACTAAGTAGCATAATAAATTTAACATAAAAGCTGTCGTAAATAAAAAAAAAATAGGATGAATTTTAGCTGCCACCCGCCCGACCTTCAAGTACATAATTCTGTCGGAACATTTTCATTTGAACGTTCTTTTAATTCATTTGAAAACACGGAAATGCATCTTTCGACGAATGCATTAAACTTCTTAGACAGAATGCCTATTTATGCCCAAACCAACGTAGTCATTTGTCAAATCTTTTTTAATATAAAAACAATTTGCATGTTGTTGCTTTCGAAACAGTTTAATCAGTTTGGCTTAAGGCCAATTTAAATTCCTTTTTTTTATACAACATATTTTTATTTAGAGTGCAGCAGCAGCTACCAAGTAACGCACTAAAATAAAAATAGCCATAAAATGCTAATTTTTCATAGTAATCGCCAAAACAGCAAATAAATCATTAGCGAGCAACTTCAAAATTTACAATTGCAGTTGGCAAAGCCGCCTCGGCAACTATATTTGTTGTTGTTGTTGTTGTTGCTGCTGGTGCTCCACCAACTGTTCGAGATATGCAAAACACACTGTAATTATCATCATGATTGTCATTAGAAAATTTGTTGATGCCAAAATTAATGTTCACGCTTATGTAGTTTATTAATTGCTCATTTGACAGTTTGAACGTCAGTGCAAGTGCAATGATACTCCCTGAACTTTCTGGCTGCCACACCCTGTTATTTTCTTGCAGTCTTTGCTAGCATTTTCAATTATAGAAATTCGATTTATCATTTTTCTTATCGCTCGCTGAGACTTTGCCTGAGGATGCACAAATTATCGTTTTACATGATGGTGTGAAAATGAACATCTTAAAAATAGATGATATTTTTTGGTGCATCTTAACTGCTGATATAGTTGAATTTGACGAACTTCCTATTAAATTTATAAAACTGATGATGCCATATTTAATAGCCTCTTTTCCCTTTTCCCCACATTATAAACCATTGCTTAACTTGCTTGCCTATCGCGAAAATAGCGACTGCTTCAGCATCAAATGTTCCCATTCGACTTATTAAAACTTTACCAGAGTTAGAAAAAGTTCTTGAAAAGATAATCTGTTATCGGGTTGTTTTCGGTCTGAAAACATTTGCCCGATTTTTATGATGACATTAATTAAAGTTGTGTATGAAATCTTTCGATTGTCTTATCGCTTTTTCGGTTGTTTTCGACTCTGTCAATCATTTTCTGCTGTACACAAACTTAACATATTATTCCAAATTCTGTTTTAAAACTTGGCTTCACTGTTTCCACTTCATTGTTTCCAATGCACTTCTCATCAATCTTTTTGGATCAAAAGCTCTGAACATGATTCCTATTTTTATTAAAACTTCCCAGTCAGCTACAAACCTATACTTTATACCTAGTACTAATCATGTTTATTAGGTTGTGTTTAAAATATACGCTACTAACGAAATTCTACTAAGTTCATCCCTCTTGAAACTATGTAGACGTACCCTTGTGTTGCAACAAGGTTCCTTTTTTGATGTTGTTTACAGCAGGCTTGATTCCCCGTTTCAACAATAAACTTTGTTGGTATTAAACAACGCTACAATATATGTTCAACGTTTTGAGCATTTCTCTGAAATAGGTCATGGTATTCTTGGTGTTAGCTTGGAAGAATATTTAAATATTTGAAACAAAGACATTAATACATAAATATCTATGCATCTTTTCGACGATTTTCCCAATCAGTCAGATTACTTAATCTTATTGTGCCCAAGTACTTACTTAACAGCAGTGCCAGTTAGTGCCATTAGACTTTAGAAGTAGTTACCCAACTACTTGTATTCGAGACAAGAAACTTTAATAATATCGAACTAATAAAATGTTAAAAAAGGAAAATAACTACGGCATTGGACGTCTTTTCCTTGTCTTTATCAACTCACTCCATACCATCCATCAATCGTTCTGTTCCAGCCCGTATACATTTTAATCTTTTTTTAGGAAATCTTCGTATGTTTTCAAACCTAAACCAATAATCAGAGGAAGTTCTCTCAAATTTGTGCTACCCCCGTCAAATTGAGTTGGTTTACAACAGTGATCGGCACCCCATATGCTCGCGAGCAAACGAAGAGCTTAAGCGAGTGTAAGAAAACTACAAATCGAGCTGGTTATTCCGTTAATGCACTGTAAAAATGTTTGAAATCAAATGACAACATAAATATTTTCTTCCGAACATTTGTATGGCAATGCAGAATGCTTAATCTGTAAAAGAGTTTTATTGACAGTTATTAGATTTTATATAGAAAAGCTTTTTATAGCTAAATTTCAACTCCTGAAAAAAGAAATCAGATGGAGCGTCAACAGCAAAACGAGCTAGCATTTTTGTCAGTGCTTGCAGCTTTATCACTTCACTTTCTTTTGAGCGTAAAAAAATATTTGATATTTGCGCTCTGCCGACCACTGGTTTACAAGGAAAGCAAATTGCTTGGATGGAAAGGGGATAGATGAAGCAGTGTGGGTTAATATTTTTCTTAAATCTACCGATGTCACAGCTGTCAGGAGAAATAATGCCAGTGCAAATTTCGACGATAGTGTAACGTTCTATTGAGCACCTGTTTGACGATAGGAATCTCGAGTACTGCGACATAATAACCGAACTAATACAATCAGTTCACGTATATCTCTAGAGCACATTTCGTGGCATTATCTATAAGAAATAGCGCTCGGAAAAACAAACTCCTGTAAAAACTGCCATGCTCTTCATTATAAAATCCGTGCAAACGATATAGAAATTTTTCTTAGAAACATTAGCATTCTCAAGCGCTCAATTTTTTAGACATTCCAGGACTTAAAACCTTTTATAAGTACTTATGTTGAAAAGGTTGAAATCGTCGTGTTAAAAATACCAAGAGTACTATTAAATTTTATTTGAGACTTTGTCATATAAAAAGACACTAATAGTATAGTCAGCGTTGCCGTTTTTGGTAGTTTCCTACCAAATCGGGTAGGTTTTTTTCCTCTTGGTAGGTTGGTAGCTTAAACCTGATTTTGGTAGGATTTAGGACAAATTTTTATGAAAATCGAAAATTGAAATTTTTTCGTAAAGTTTTTCGAATCCGGAAGCAAATATTTATATCCGGAAATAAGCTTTTGCCAACCCTATCTTCAACAAGTGGGTATGGTCTCTGTTTTCTTGCATACAAATTACGTTTGGGAACACGCATAGGTATGTACAATGTGACGAAATAGTGTTGCGACTGATCGCACATCTAAATTGTTGCATGTGTGCTCTGACCCTCAGTATTAGAAACGAAAGTTACAAGGACTATTAGGGCCGGTTTCACAGTGTTTAGATAACCAATTAATTAACTTAACTAATGTCTGTTAGTTAACTACCAAATTTAAGTTGTTCAGTTTCACAGTCCATTGGTTAACTAATGATAATTTTTTGTACAAAATTTGGCATCACTGCACAAAACATTTGTTTCTTATTTGACATTTCATAGTTTGTGAAATGGAATCAACAACAAGATCTTCTAAATTTTTGGCAGACGAAATAAATTGCTAGTTGGAGCTGGTCGGCAACTTTGAAAACATCATCGAATGCAAAAAAAAGGATAAAGTTAGTCTAGACGAGAAGGAAAAAATATGGGGGACCATTGTGGACGATTTTAACGGCTTGCAAGGAACCTACCGAAAGTAATATGGACGGGATCTTAATATTTTTTTTCGACGAGCAATTGCAATATTCCATACTACTTCAATATCTGAATCACTATGAACTTTGCAGTCCCAATCTGAATTCATATTTATATAGGTACTATTTGCTTTTCTGAAACTTTGTGCTTTTATTTTTTATGTTCTTTTTCGTTATGACAGCAATCAGCTGTTAGTTAACTATTAGTTAACCTGTCAAATTTGTTTGGTTAACTAATTGCTATGAAACTGAAATTGGATAGTTAACATCAAATCTTTAGTTAACTAAACACTGTGAAACCGGCCGTAAATAACATAATTTTTTTGATCACAGCTCGGATGGTCCATTTTTCGTCTATCGAGCTAAACGTTTTTTTTTTTTTTGCCACTGTACGTTGTTTATTTGAAATCCTTTTATCCTCTTTATATCATTTAATAATACCATGAACCGCTTGCTTTCATTTTCTTAAAAAATTTGTAACTTTGCGATCGGTTTTGCCTTCAAAATGATTATTAATTACTATTTTTCTTTCTTCTGACGTTTATCGCTTAATTGTACTCTGCATGTATCATGTGGTAACTTTTTGCGCACACTTGCCCGACATTTGATGTGTTAAGCATTTCAAACGACGACACACAAGCATATTATTTTAAGCAGCATTAAATGTTAATAAACGTGTTCAATGCTGCAAAAAGGTTTTTTTTTAATTTGTAAAGTTTTGGTAGGTTACAAACGATTTTGGTAGGTTTTCGAGAAAATTTTGGTAGGAAAATAAATTTCTCAGTGGCAACACTGAGTATAGTAATACTTCCGAAAACAAAAAATATCCAATTTACTAAAAATGGTTTCCAAAACGTCAAGGTGTTTTGACACTCAAAACAAAAAAAAAAAAAATTTTCTAATGCATAGATGGGTAAAATTTTGAAAGCAAGAGCCACTTACAACTAAATCAACGAACGACAATTACAACAAAAGAAAAAACCCCTCTATAACTTTAATATCGATAGCAAGTGACAAATTCAGCTATAAACCAAAAGCCAATTCCAAGAATCAAACAAGAACAACATGAGTGTAGAAATAAAAGTACACTGATCGAACGAAACGAGAGAAGCTGTGCTCAACGTGCGTATTGTTGTTTCTTTGTTCGCTAGCTTCAGATTTTTTGTTCTGAATAATGCATTAATATGGGGATATATACGGATATCAAATCCCGTGCATAGCGCATCTACAAGAAAAAAACCAAAAATGGCTCGTTTTTCGTATTTTGTCCATCACTGATATTATGGACTTAAAACACTCCCAACCAACTCCCAACTGGGTTGTATTAGGAAATTAATTTAAAAAGTATTTTTTCGACCATTCGACTGATGTATGATGATTTACATATGTGCTTTAGACCTGACCAAACGATGCGCCAACGGCTTCTTCTTGTATTTTTTTGAACAATCTTTCCTTGCAGTTATAAATGGATGCATTTGTATGCTTTTAAGGAATATTTACTGTTCCAACTTCAAATGGCAGTAAGAGATGATTGTCAGTAAATTACGAGGAGAAGTGCCTTAAATAAAAGTATTCATTCATGACAGCTTTGAAATTCAAACCGCGATAACCTATATAATAGGCGAACATGCTAACCACTGGGCTAATGATGATATCAACATCCCATATTAAATTCAAGACATGTCGTTGAATGCAATCTAGTAGCTCCAAAATTTTTATTGCGGTCCGTCCCATATGTGCGAATTGTTCTCGAATTTAGCTATGTTTTTGGCGAAATAGACTCGGTTTCGACTCATTCCATCAACACTTTTTTATTTATTAAATTGCTTGGCGATTGTTCTCAACATAAATTTTATTTTTGCTTAAATTTCCAATTTAAATAAACAGCAGAAGTAAAAAAAAATTGCAATAGCTGTATTTAGCAAATAAATTCAAACCAAAAAAGTGCAACCGCCATAAGAGTTCTGTTCGCATACTTTTTTTCTGATTGATTGCCAACAATTAGTGAGCTCACAACCTTCAGTCACCAACAACGACAACAACAACAACACAACACGCCCAAACAATCAGCGCCAATTAACCGTTGGTTCATGCCTGGCAGGCAGCTGGGCAACAACAACAAAAAAAATGTTGCCATTTCCATAGACAGCATGTCCAGCATTGCAAATGCTGCAATTCAGTCCATTCAGCGTGCACTAACAGACAGTTAGACGACGAAATGTTTAACAAAAATATAACTCGCATTTGCCGCTTTGTTGCAGCAGCTCTGTTTGCTTTTGACACACAGCGGCGCGCACAGTGGCAGAAATTGCGATCATGGAGTGATTTAACCTCAATTTTATGTTTTGTTGTTTTTTGATGTTGTGCAAAAAATATCAAATATGTGGCCACATTTGGTGATAACGGTACTTAGAATGTGAGCGTAAAAGAAGCTGTCAAAAATCACATTTTATTCAAACGTCAATAACTTTTGAATGGCGTAAGCTTTTAAGTTAATTTTTTCTTTCATAAGCATTGTAAACAACATTGGATTTAACAACTTCGTCGGCAAATATAATTTATATATTATTTAAATTTAAATATAATTTCTTTGATAAAAATTTCTTCAATTTTCCGTAAAGAGTAAAAAATTACACGGTGAGAAGTATCTGATTTGGTTTAGATCCACGAATGCTATAACTGCTACTAATTCCCTATATTCAAGATTATGAGCCTGTTAGTTCCGAATAATTCGATAAAAGTTATATTGCTTCTAGTAATGTCTTTCTTACGGCTCACCATGTGTGATGACCTTTGACCCCGATAGGTTTTCGTTGCAGACTGTAAGCGATTATCTCAAACCAATTTTTTTTGGCTCTGGCTCTGGCTCAGAACCTTTTAAGAGAACGCTTAAAAAACTCCTGATGTCCATTGACTGAAGGAAGAGTGAAAAGATTTTTCGATTAATTTTTATGTTATTAATTTTACTTAAATAACTTCACGCCCAATGGGGTAGGTGACTTCCTCGTGACTACGCCATTTTTTAAATTACCCAATTGTATGATAATTTGAACACTTTGAAGCCAATTTTCAAGATAGATTTATTAATCATTTGTTTCATTGTTAAGTTCCTTTTATTAATTTTGAAATATTTTTTCAAATTTTCACTGGAAAGGTTTAGGTAAAGCTGAAGAATTATCGAGGAAATCTCAAAAACTGCAGAAACCATTCTGAAAATGTTCTATCGCTGAAAAGAGTATTCAATGCTTAGACTTATAGGTTCTGTTTCATATTAATATATCAAAATGGCGATGCACCTTCATTTAAAACGCTCTACTGTGGAAACTATAGTTTTGACACTTTTTGTCCACTCAACTCCGCCCGCTCACTTTTCTCCCGAAATTTTCTATTCTAATAACTCCCGATTTTTTTTTTCATTGCTGAAGTAACTACTTCAATATGGAGTATTAAGTTTTTTATTGTATGGAACGTACCATGCCCACTTGTCCAAGTCCGGCCACTTTGTTTTCAAAGAGTATTTGTGTTACCAAATGAGTTTGGTTTCATTTGCCCAAACAGTTTTTTCATCAAAGTTTTTGAAATTCTCTGCTTGAATTAAAGGTGCCTTTCTTTTTTGCTATTACAAAGAACTTGGCTTGAGCTTACACACCCTTTTTATATATTAAGATAAAACATAGTCTCACTTTAATGCACTTCTCAAAATAGTCTGAGACTTGCTCGAAAATATATATGTATTTTTATACCCTACACCGAGGGGGGGGCGTGGCAGGTATGGAAAAGTACATATATTCTTGATCAGCGTCACCACCTGAGTCGACTTAGCGATGTCCGTCTGTCTGTCTGTCCGTCTGTTGAAATCGGGTTAACGGGAAAACCAAGAAAGCTAATTGAATGAAACTTTCACACACAGGTCACACCTTCTTGCAGGCATCTTGCTATTGAAAATGGGCGAAATCGGTTCACAGACACGCCTACCGCCCATACTCTATGTATATTTACCCAGGCCAATTTTGAAAAAAGTTGCAGCGATTTTGATGAAACTTGGTGATTTGGTGCACATGTGAACCAAATTAGGAGTAGGCTAGGTTTCAAGTTTCCAAAGGATCATACAAGGGCGTGGCACAGCCCTAAATTTTATCATTTACACTACCATATCTTGTAAACCGTTCAAGATATTGCGATGAAATTTGGTAGATACATATCAAATATATCTTGATTTGTAATAAAAGTGGGCGGAATCGAAAAGTGGGCGTGGCACTTTTCAACTGTTAAAAATTTTGATTCCGTATATCTCAAAATTGGCACAAACGATTTTCATAAAAACTTTGGAGATGATGCCGCTGAAGGCAGTCATCAATGCAAGCTTAACCATTTTACTGAAAAAACTTGTTGAAGGGCGTGGCACCGCCCACTATATTTGTAAACGTTATATTAAGAGAACTAACAACGTAATCGCTATGAAATTTTATGAGGTGAATATACTTGCTATAAGATCTCTTATTACACAAATTTGGTCCAATAATACCTGTGGGCGTGGCACCTCCCATATAAGCAAAAAACGTTTAGTGTTATAGACAGTGTGCTATAAGGGTAATCTTCATAAAATTTGATGTACAGATGTCAGTTAATATAAGCATTGAAAATAAGTAAATTTTTACAGGTAGGCGTGGCACCTCCCATATTAACATAAATTTGTAAGCGCTGTTTTAAGTGAACTATTGCAGCAATTGCTATGAAATTTAATGTAAGTGGTTCAATTGCTATAGAGCACATCTGAATCAAAAGTGGCTGAAATCGCACCAGTGGCGTGGCACCTCCCATACAAATAAAATACGGTAAGTGGCATATTTATCGAAATATGTGAGCAATCATACTAAAATTTGGTGTAAGGTGTTTGCTTATGGAAAGCTATTTCTAGATCAAAACCGGGTTGGATTGTACCAGTGGGTGTGTCACCGCCCTAAATTTTAAATTTAACTGCGGCACATATCGCAAGCTATACAATTGTGCTTAAATTTAATATGAAGATGTCGATCACGAATATAATTTTATGGGCGGAATTGGAAAAGTGGGCGTGGAAAATTTCAAATGTTTCATTTCTATTCGATTTTTTTCAACATTTTCGATATTCTTTTGACTTTTTCAACCCTTCAACTTTTTCCAATATATCCTATTTGTATTTGTTCGACTTTTTTAACCTCTTTCAACTTTCTTCATAATTTTTTTTATTTTTTCGACTTTTTCATCAATTTTGAATTGTTTCAAATTTTTTCAACCCCTTTCAACTTTTTTAGAGTTTTTCAACCTCTCTCAACTTTTTGCACATATTTTCGACTTTTTCAACATTTTTCAACCTCTGTCAACCTTTCTAACATTTCACATTTTTTTTCGACTTATTCAACTTCTTCAACCTCTTCAACGTCTTTTTAATATTTATTTAAAAGGTACTTTCTTTCAGTGCACTTTCACTTTCGGCCTGGCCGAAGATAACACCTTAACTTGTTCTACTTCACTCACTCGTGATCTTTTCAAAAGATTTGTCAAGTTTCATTGCGAATATTGGCTTACAGTTGGAGAATGATAGCTGACTTATTGACGCACACTCGCTCGTTCAAATAGGTCTAAATCCTGCCAATTAAGGTCGCTACTGCGTGAAATAATGCATTCGTCAAAGATGTCCCGTAACAGAGTCATTGTGTCACTTGAAACCACAGTTGTGAATGGTTTTTAACAGCTGACCTAGAAAAACTTTCTACTAGCCACATTTTCGAAAAAGGATCCTTTCGAACAATTCACCGCTCCAAACAGTACACGTAAGAGGTGTAATGTTCGTTAATGGAGCCTTTAACCTGCAGTTTTGTTTGTTAAGGAAGCCATTTAATTGGAAGTGGGCTCCAATTGTTCATTTCCGAATTGTGAATGAAATCTATGTATTTTGATCTGCTTCTTTTTCGATTTTTAAAATTCAATGATATTGTAATAAAAATGTTAAAACGATTTTATATCACTAAGGTCATTTTGAGCCACCCTGTTTATGGATTATTGAAATTTTTATTTACTCATGTAAGGCTTTTTTTTTTGAGTCTAATTCAGTTTTTTTTATTTCTTGAATTATTCCATAATTTTCTAAATTCTTAAACTGCAATCACCATGTTGCCATTCGCAGTGCGGGTGTTTTGCGCAAACGCAAAACCTGCAACAAAAGCGACACCATCGGTCGGTTAGCAGCAGAGTGCTGTTGTTGCAACAGTCAATGCCATGAACCACATTTGATGGTCGGAAAAATCGGTCGAACGGTGTTGCGCTTGAACGACTTTCTTGACTTTGAGGTTGAGTTTTTTTGTGCGAGCGCCTGCCTGTACGTTCGACGATTTTGTTATAATAAAATCATACTTTTTTTTGCATTTTGTTGCCTTGAATGAAGTAGTGTTGCTGTTGTGTTGCTTCTGTAGCTGTTGCTGTTGTTGTTTCTTGTTTCCCGCCAATTGTTGTGGTAAAACGCCGTTGTTGTTGATGTTGGAACTGCAACACAAATATTTCTGCAAGCTTTGATTTTGGCCTTAAATGCAACAGTTAATTGCAGCAGCAACAGCGATGGCAGCAATTGCAACTCAAATGCATTTAAGCGCAAAAGTCTCGTTCAAGGAGTTTCGCTTAAGCGTTACCGTGGTTTTATTTTTAAAAATGTTGTTGTTTTTCTTTAAAGATTTTCATTTTTAATGTTAAACTTTTTGCTTTTGCATTTTGATTATTTGTGTCATTGACAGCTTGGTTGTGCTTAGATTTTGTTTGCTAAGCTGCACGTTTGTTTTTTTGTTTTTCTGTACCTGCCGGTTACCAAAGGCAAGAACAAACATCATGGCACCGATAAATGAGAACTTTTTGAATCACTTTATAAAGTTTCATTAAATAAATAAAAATATGCTTTTGGGTGGGTTACTGTATGTAGTTGCTAATAAATTGGAAAGTTTCACGTCACCTCTCTGCACAAAATTTAGCGCAATGAAAAATAATGATATGGATTTGTAAAAATCTGTACTTTCGAAAAGATATGGTCTTAGAAAAATCAATATGATGGAATTAATGACTTGTAGCGGCGTAAAGAAGGCAACTCATCAGAAAATGTTTTCCTATGCAAATAACTTCTTAGCTCTAACATTTTTCCCAAAGTTTTTGAAGTGAATCGTAATTTTTAATTGAGTAACAAAAATGCCTTTAAAATCATTCAAATGGAACGAAATATACCCAAAAAATACAGGAACTCCAAAAGTCACATGTCTAGAAATAAAAATCTGGAGTGGAATCCGCTAAGGTGATAGTCAACAATTGATCCCTCTGTAAGATGATTGTCAATTTGATTATCGCTTTTTTGCGATTGTTTTATGTGATAGCTATTTAGGTGTCGTTTTTTTTTATTCTGTGTAGTTTTTTTATTCTATAATAATAATTTAAATTTATTTGAAGTTTATAAAAACCATGTTTACTTCATTGGAAATATTTTATGGCAGAAATAACGAAAATGATCTTAGTAAAATTAGGAGTTAATAATCCTAAGATTCTATTGCAGTTATAGGGTGAATTGATGGTAGTCATATTATGATTCTAAGGCCAACGGAAAATGAGAATATGTTCTTTAATCGAAAAGGACGACATATGTTAGTATAAATGCCATGGCTGTAGGTTTATTATAAAATATCATTGACAAAATGATTTATAAATTATTCTAGATTTGCAATGAGAGCACAGAAATTTTGGCCATAAATGCGAGGTATGGTGAAAGTGCTCATGATAGCTTTGTTTGGCGCCAAAGTCATGAAAACAAATGTATTGGAAACAGATTTTATATCACGTATTATACGATCAGTATTATACGATCTGGCCAGCTCCGGGTGCTGCTCCATAAATGAGCAGAGCCTTTTGACCTGTTTCTTATTTGCATAACTCCTACGAGAGAAGAAACAAATCGTTTTAAATTTAGCAACTCAATAAATTTCACATTTACACAAAATATTGAAAATATTATTCAAAAGAAACAGAGCTTATAATTAAATGACATTTGAAAACTGTAAGTGCTGCCAATAAACAAACAATTTTTTTGATCATCTTACAGAGAGAAAAGTAAAGTTGATTATCAAAAACGACAATCAAAAAAACGACAGTCAACTATCACCTTAGCGGATACCGCTCCAGGCTTCGAAACTCTGCCCAAAGAAATATTTTTTTAGAAAAAAAATTCCAATTTTCAATGTCCAAAGTGTAGCGCAAAATTAAAAATTACTCCATTATCATAAAATTCATTAAGTTTTTTTAATAAAAAAAATATTTTAGTTACAGTTGAACGCCCAAAAACGAAATTTTTGTAGACCTCTTAGATTAGATAATGACTGTATGATAATTCTGCAATCTAAAGAGGTTCAAAAACTAAAAAAAAAAAATTTAAAGAGGTTGAAAAAATAATGAAGAAAGTTCAAAGAGATTGAAAAAGTCGAATAAATATATATGGGTTATGTTGGAGAAAGTTCAAAAGTTGAAAAAGTCAAAAGAATATGGAAAATGTTAAAGAAAATCGAATAAAAATGATAAACTCGAATATTCCACGCCAACTTCTTCAATTCCCCCTACTTTTGGCTCAATAAATTATGTTTGTGATCGACATCCGCATACCAAATTCAATATGTAGCAATATCTGGTACAAGGAAAATTGTTTAAACATATAAGATTTCGGGAACAACTAAAAAGTTTGAAAAAATCATGCGAAAGAAAACATAAAACTACTGCACATGATGACAAACAAATTGTAATCCTGACCAAAAAATATCCTTAGAATTCAGCAATAGAAATATTGAGTATATCAATGTTCTCACTGAACGAACAGGACATAAAGGGTTTCTATGCTAAGCAAAAGACTTTCATTTGACCTGCAAACCTGTAAAGAAACGGCTTGACTTTGAAAAAAGCTACATAAAAATTCAAGAATCCCTTTGAAATCGAATTATTTGGTCAGATGATTCTAAATTCGAGTTGAAAAGTTCAAAGAAACGATAGCGATTATGGTGTGAATCTTCGCAAAGGTTGAAATCAAAAAACGGTGCTCACACGGATGAGGCTCTGTGTGATTTTCGTCAACTGGCTTTAATTTATTGTAAAATCACTGGGGCGCACATTTTGAAGGAAAAACTAGAAAAAAATGCTGGAAAAATTGAATTGCTGGATTTTAAATTGTCGAAAGAAAGATTAAGTGTCATTTTATGTGCGCTTGCAGATGGGACATTCGAGAAGCCTCTTGTTATCGGTAATACATAAAAGCCGCGTTGTTTTAAGAACATCGATACAAACTTGATGCCAGCTCAGTGGTTTCGGAATAAAACTGATTGGATGACTACTGTCAATATGCATACTTGGTTGACAAAGTTTAATAACCAAATGAAAGCACAAAAACGTAAAACTTTACTTTTTATGGGCAATTAATGGATTTGTCGAACATAACTAATGTATTTTCCCTCCAGTGTGTTGAAGCGCAAAATTTTAAATCTTGACTTTCACTTCGAATAAGAGAAAACTTGCGAATAGGAGAGAAAAAAAATCCCCAGACGTAGTCTCTTATTGACAAGTTTGAGTGTATGTAACATTTAGGTTTTGCACTCTATTGTATTTTAAAAACTTAGTTCCTATCTCCTGTTTTTTATGTTATTGCAAAAAATTTTCAAAGTTTTGTTTTTATTAATTAAAAAAAAATTTGCAAAAACTTTTCAGCCAAAAATTCGTCCAACAGTGAATCATTCCATAAATAACTGCACACTTTTTGGACTTTTTTCTCCGTACCTTATTTTTGATTTTTATATATTGCTAGTGCTTATCTAAAGTTGAATTTTAAACTTATTCAAAACTAAAAATATTTATTTTTAAAAAAGTTGTGAGTATACCATCCAATGAGAAAAATTTGAATTTTACAATTCAAATACAATTCAAAAAAAAAAAAAAATAACAATTCAAATTTTTCTTATCGGATGGTTTGTAGGAGTAAAATTGCCTAGGTGGCGACACTTAAACACTCGTAACTTTTTTATTTATGAAACGTACTAACATTTTTTTTCAGGAAAAAGTTGTGTAGACTTTACAGAACAATTCTGTGGAAAAATTTTGTTTCTGAACATATGAGAAGTTGGTTTGAATTATATTTGTTCATTAAAAACTTATTTTTTTATAAGTAATAAATAAAATTTTTATAAAAACTTTATTTCATATAAATTGTAAAACATTTCTTGTCCTATCGCGAAAATCTTACTAACTTTTTCCCAATATTTGCTGAGAAATCGCAATTTAAAAAAACACCCACATAAAAATTCACTTGCTCATAACTTTTTAAAAAATCCAAATTTTGCAAAATAAAATATAAGGCGCTAATATCGATCAATAAATCTTCAAAGTTACACAAAAAAAGTTTAAGTTTAATAAGTTGGTTTTTTCTGTACCCGCTTGAGAAAACTTTACTCTATGTTATTCTTCAATCAATCCTTAGGTCATATCTGCTTTCAGATCAAAATTCCTGACAAAACTTTGGGAAATATTAATTTTATTTTTGGAGACGCGCTCCATCTGTACATACAATTTTGGCTCATTAAATTACAGTAGATTTATGGTGTTCACTCATACGAGCTGTTGTATGTACATTAGGGTGGTTCAGACATAAATGAAAAAAATTAAAGTTGTTCCAAACTTCGCTCCCCGGGCACCAAAAGTTTCGTATTGGTGCCAATAAGAACCACATTAAATTTGGTTCATTTCAGAAAACATTTGATGGACCCGCCACCCTTTTAAAAACCGAAAAATGGTCCTCAATCTATGAAAAATCATTAATATCTCTCCGAAGCTGCCCCCTAGAGGGATCAAATGTATGACAAGGTCCCATTA
The DNA here is from genome assembly GCA_949775025.1 of Tricholauxania praeusta. NCBI lineage: Eukaryota > Metazoa > Arthropoda > Insecta > Diptera > Lauxaniidae > Tricholauxania > Tricholauxania praeusta. The sequence continues at coordinate 41,834,102 of OX459030.1, read as the reverse complement.
TTTTTTCTTCTCCAACATTTTTCCTGAACATACTTACCCCCTATCACAACCCCTTAGGGGTGCTCCTCTGCAAAAATTACATTCTTGTGAAATTGTGAAAATGACTTCCCCCTCTCCTCAGAAGGGGTAATACTCAAAACAAACTCGCATTATTTTTACTCTCCCAAATTTTTCTCTGTACACATCTACCCCCTATGTGCCACCCTTTTGGGGGTCCCCCTACAAAAAATTTCGAAAAATAGTTCATAGCTCCCCGGGAGTGACCCAAAAAGGGTTGATATATATCACTGAGTTCTATTATATTTTTTATCCAATAGTTTTCCCGAACATACCTACCGTCTATCTGCCACCCTGTTGGGGGTCCACCTACAAAAAACACAAAAAATTAAAAAAATTTCTAAAAATAGTTCACAGCTTTCCCTGAGTGACCCGTAGAGTGGTCTTATGTATTACCAGGTCCTCCCTACATTTTTCCGAACATACTTACCCCCTATCTCAATCCCTTTGGGGGATCCCTTTGAAAAAATGAAAAAAGTTTCATATAGCTTATGTTATGTACTCTATTTTGGGATTTTCTTACATTAAATGAAATAAGCACCAATTAACATGAAATAATCCCCAAGAATTGGCTATTGTTTCATGTAAACCATTTATTTTTTTTTTTTTGGCTTAAGCGCCGGTGATGGATGAGTAACTTTTACTTGCTATGCGAAATAATTAAATGTCACTCATACATACTTCATGTTGCGCAAAATTTAATTAATAAAATAGAAAGTATTCCTTGAAGCGCTATAGCTTACGAGAATTATAATAATTTAATAACTTAGATATCGTTTTAAATATAAAAGTTAAAAAAAAATGGTAGCTAAGTAGTGGAACTACAGATAGGGAACCAATCGATTTTTGGTGGATCTTCGAAAATTTTTTCAAAATCAGGTTTTTAGTCATTGCTTACACTTTCAAGAAATGATTAATTTTATATGCACTCACAAAGTAATTCCCAAAACAAAACCGATCGAGGTGGTCCACTTTAGCTTGCGATACATATTAGTTACAATCTTCCAATTTTTCTGAAGGGCGAATAGTTCAAAGGATGACCAATATACATATATTAGAAAATACAAAATATTACATTTTTAATATGGCAGAACTTACTCAATTATTGGACACATTAACATTTTTGCTGCAAACTCTAAGGCATTTCTGTTTTTATCTTTGCAGGTATGTAAACATGAGTTGTGCGTGCGGCACTTCAGGCAGTCGTGGTATGTATGCCTATTATGTTGGAATTAATTCCATGCATTTCTATTTTAAACTTTCATAATCAGCTTAACAATTCATATATAATGCATGAAAGGATTTCAGCTAAATCGCTGCATTTTATATGGAAATGTCATATTGTTACTTATTTTACAAGCCAACTTAAGATGTAACTTGCATTCTTGTATAATATGAAATCAAATGGAGAATTAGTGTAAATAATAATAATGGACTTGAAATTCTGCTTAAAAGAAACACTAAATTATATTAAAATATTATAAGTCGTAAAGTTTATTTATAGAAAAAGGAAAAAAATTACTGACTCGTTGCATTGCTCATTTATTTAATCGTAAAAATTTTATGACTTTATAAAAGATGAGTTTGTGCTAAAATTTGCACACGTCACGCGCTGCTGGCGATGATCCGGATTTCGATCCTTTTGCATTTAATTTAAGAATAATATACGGCCAGCTATTGGAATATCGCAATAAAATTTATACGAATGGAGTCATAAAAATAAAATGCACCAATGGTTTTAATTGTGTTTTTCTTCTTCTTTTTTTTAATTAATATTAAAAATTTAACGTCAAAACTTCTTATGGTAATATTAAAGCTGCTTAGGTTTACAAGAAGTAATTTATGAATCATGCATACTGACCGCAGGCTCGCATATACAGTGGGTCATTTGGGAAAATAAATTATGTACTTTCTAAACTTGTTTGCTCTATTTGAAGACAATGCTACGTGTACTGGTAAAATCACAGATAATTTGTATAGTGTCAAGTTAGTCCTCAGCCTTGTATTGTTCCCATTAGTGTGATTTTCGAAAATCTTTCCAAAAGTTTTCCTTATGAGATTCCAATATATACTAGGGTTGATCATAAAGATGTAAAGGTGTTTGAAATAAAGATGTAATTGTTTTCAAACTTTTTTTTTATTTTTAAACGTAGTCTCCTCTTAGCTCTATACACTTTCCCAAGCGTTGGTTCCGTCTGTTTGATCCCTCAAAAAAAAAAAACGATTTTTCAAACTCTCCAAAATACGCTTATGTCTCGGTGATAACCAGTTCATTTGAGCAGAACTTTTTTTTTGCTGCGAGCCATGTTTTCAAGTTAGGGAACAGAATAAAGTCGTAGGATGTCAGGTCGGGCGAGTAAGTTGGCTGCGGAAACAATTCGTAGCGCAGTTTGTGCAATTTGGCTGCGACAATCCAAGATGAATGTGCTGGTGTGTTATTGTGTTCAAAAGCACTTTTTTCTTAGCCAAATGGGGCCATGTCTCCTTTAATTTCTTATCGAATCTGTTTAATAACTCACTGTGATACTGCTCTGTGATAGTTTTTCCTTTCTGCAGAAAGTTCATGTCAATTATTTCTTCCGGAATCCCAAAAAATCGTGACCATTACCTTTTCGGTGAAGGAAACCGCCTTTGACTTTTTCGGCGCAGATTCATCTGGAAAGATAAATTGTTTTGACTGTCTCTTGGTCTCTGGCGTGTAATAATGTATCCAGTTCTTATCAACGGTAACCAAACTACGTAAAACGTCCTACGGATTTCGCTTAAATCGGTCCAAACATTGCTTTGACATTGTTACTCGTACCCGCTTGTTGTGCGCCGTGAGCAATCACGGACCCATCGGCCGACTCTTTTCCCACAGCTATCTGATCATTTAAAATTGTGATTACCGTTCCGTACGAGACACCTATGGCCTCAGCTATTTTGCGCACTTTCGTACGGCGATCAGCGAGGGCCATGTCATGGACCTTTTCGAAGATTTCCTCGGTCTCGGTCCACGTCTGACAGGCATCCTTGTCGTTCTTTCGAAAATAGTTGTACGACCACGCTTAAATTCGTTAAATTTCGCTCTTGTCATACATGGTGAAGGGTCCCCATAAACAGCGATCATGCGTTCACACATTTTTTATTCAAAGTTAAACAATTTCTGTGGTACTTAAAACTTTTACACATTATGAGTGGATAATTAAACATTTTTGCATAAAATTGAACAATAACATAAAAGAATCAACCGATAAATTTAGCAAAATTTTTCTATCATAGCAATTCTAAACCAAAAATTTAGAGTGTACGTCGAGATCTTTACAGTCAGGAAGTCTCACATAGTCTATAAAAGAGTGTCTGTCAAAAAAAAGAGCGTTGCACTTTGTGTTTCCTCACAAGATCATTTTGACTCACTACCTTCGATAAAAATGGTTTGCTTCAGAATGAAGATTGTGCAAAATCGTAACACTGCAGCCCACTGTGCGCTACATGGCCTGCACTTATTAAAATGCGCGCTTGGTGGTTGCGTTTTGCATTTTCATTTCTTGTTTTTTTTTTTTTTTTGCTGCATTTACATTTTTATTAACATTTTTATTTTCAATATTAATGTACCTGCTGATGATGAAAATATGCAACTTTTTTTTTCAAATGCAATGCCAATGGTTGGTGTTGGTTTTTTTTTTTTTTTTGGTCTGTTACTATTGTTACTGGTGTGCATTTAATGTAAAACAAACAAACAAAAGCCAACATTGTTTGTTTTATGACTCCATTGTCTTGTGTTGTTTGCAATTTTACATGCGCCTTTAATTAGCACGGATTAATTAACACGAATGTTAATTATTATTGTTATTATTATCATTATCATCATCGTCGTCATCAGTATGCGAATATTTCTGCAGAAATGAGTTATGCGAAATATTATTTAATTTATGTTGTAGATGATTTCTGCCCTCTGGCAACTGTTTTTAGATTATGTTCTACTGATAGGTATGCTGAGTGACTGTTGTGTAGCAAATTTTGTTTTAAAAAAATGTACAACTGGAAGAAAACTATGCAAGAATTTTGCAGTCATTTAGAACCATTTTATTAAAGTAATTAATTTTTTTTTTAAATTTTACTTTGGCTAAGCTCGCGCAACTGCCAATTGTTTTTACTGCAATTGTTGATTGGCAATGTATGCAAATCAGAAGGAAGTTTACTTTATTTATTTGCAAAATACTGTAATTATAGGTTTCGTACCCTGTAAAAAAGTTGTATTTTTTATCATTGCAAATAACTGTGGTTGCTTTATGTTGATGATGAAAATCGTAAGCTCTTTTTAATGTTTTTGGCTTCTTCATGAATGTTTTTTGTAAATCACCAGAGCTTTAGTTTTATATCAACCTGATGAAATTCTTAAAACTTCAATGTCATGGGTGAAAGATTTTGCAATGTGACGGCACACATGCTGTGGATATTGTCTGATATATGTATATACCATTTATATAGAACTGCTTTTATGGAAATGGTTTGTAACGCTTTGGCTCAAAATCAACTAATCTGATTTTCATAACTTCTATTTTAGAAAAACATATTTGTGCCAAAGAAAGTTATTGCATACTAATTTTTTTATTTTTTAAAATAGAATATCCTTTTTTTAGGATTAAGTTTGTGCAAAATCTCACAAAAATTGTCGATTGATTTTCTGTTGTTATTCGGGTTTTTTTTCTCTCATTTGTACCGTTTGTATTTACAATTGTTTTTTTTTTTTTTGCCATTTTTGAAGAGAGCAGATAGAATGAGATGTTAGGAGAGAAATTTCACTATCAAAAAAAACAAATTTACGTGCGCGTGTAAAGCCGCCGGTACCACTAGTTTTTCTAAAGGGTGTTTTCTGAGAGGTTTGTTTTTCGAATAGAGATAAAACTGGCATTTTATGGTCAAATCTGGCAACTCTAATGTCATTTATGTTCAGTTTGGTTTGCCATTTCATCATGAACAGGTTGACAAAAGAACAACGCTTGCAAATCGTGCAAATTTATTTCGAAAATAATGGTTCAGTTCGCGAAGTTTACCGCAAGCTCCGTCCATTTTATGGTCAACATAATCGTCCATCAGAGCAATTAATTCGGTTAACCATGGGTCGTTTTCGCACTACGTTTACTCTATGTGATAATACGCATCCGCAGAGACGTCGAACAGTGCGCACCGAAGAAACAATTGCCGCTGTAGAGCAAAATGTTGAAGAGAACCCGAATGAATCGATTCGCCACCGTGCACAGCAATTGGAGCTTTGTCCATCAACTTTATGGAAGATTTTGCGCAAAGATCTTGGCTTGCGACCTTACAAGATCCAGCTTGTGCAAGAATTAAAGCCGCGAGACCATGCAATGCGTCGTGATTTTGGTATATGGGCCGAAAATGAGATTGATCTCGATGCTGATTTTCATCGCAAAATTTTGTTCAGTGATGAGGCTCATTTTTGGTTGAATGGCTACGTCAACAAGCAAAATTGCCGCATTTGGAGTGAAGAGAATCCACATGAGACCCTTGAGACGCCATTACATCCACAAAAACTGACTGTTTGGTGTGCTCTATGGGCTGGTGGAGTCATTGGGCCATACTTCTTCCGAAATAATGCTGGAGAGTCAGTTACCGTTAATGGAGACCGGTATAGAGCCATGATAACCGACTATTTTGTTCCCGAATTGGATGGCATGAATGTGGATGAGTTGTGGTTCCAACAAGACGGCGCTACATGCCACACAGCGCACGTCACAATCAATTTATTGAAGGAAACATTCGATGAGCGCATAATTTCGCGGAATGGACCTGTCAATTGGCCACCAAGATCGTGTGATTTGACACCATTGGATTATTTTCTTTGGGGATATGTGAAGTCGCTCGTCTACGCCAACAAACCAGAAACGTTAGGGGACTTGGAAGCCAACATTCGTGGCGTTATTGCCGACATACGGCCCCATATGCTCGAAAAAGTGGTTCAAAATTGGACCTGTAGAATTGGCTTTATTCGAGCCAGCCGCGGCGGCCACATGCCCGAAATCATATTTAAACATTAATGGCATAAAATTATCCTTCCAATAAAGCCAAATTGATGGACATTAAAACGATTTTCTTGTGTTTTATTTCAATTCGAAGCTCTATACCTCTAAAAAAAACACCCTGTATGTATTACAAAGTAGCCCATACCAAAGGAGGTTAAAACCGGAATTTCGTTTTTTTGCATCTTTAAATTTACGAGCGATTATAAAAAGTCATGTGTCGGCAAAACATCTCTACAAAAACAATATCTATATCTCATTTAATGTATGACATTTTTAGAGCAAATATAATTTTATTCAATTATATTGCGCAATAACAAGCTCATTAAATGTAATTTACCGAACCAGACTGAGAAAACTTGAAATGTTAAATGAATGCAATGCGCATGTGCACACGCCTAGGCACATTTCACTATGTTAATGATAGCCTATGCGTTTGTGGGAAAAAATAACATCGAAGCTTAATTATTTATATTAAAATTATTGTTTTTTTTTTTCTTATCATTTATTGGTAAACGAGCAGCTAATGATGGTGTTCAACGCATGCCATATGCCGCCAACGCCATAATTGAGGATTATTACAATTTACCTCATATTTATTTTTATTTATCTATTATGACTTTTTTTATTTAATTTTTTTTTAATTATAATTTACTCAGTTAGGCTCCCAAAGTGCCGCATTAGATTTTGAGGCCATGTGTCGAGATGCTTAATTAATATTATATGGCAATATCTCGTCAGAGTCAATGATGTTTTAACGACTTAATTTGTAAGCAAGTTGGACGTGCCCGTGAAACGTTTTTGCTCAGTTTTGGTAATTGTGTGCAAAGTGGTATCAGTATTCAGATTATAAAATTTCATGCATTTATTGCTTTTCGTGGTCCTCTAACGACAGTGTTTTTGGAAACCTTGCCAGATCATCTTCAACTTTGATATATCTTACAGAGTGCTGCTTTTTGGTTTTTTTTTTTTTTCATATAGAAAAGTATCATTAACAGTGAATATCGAATAGTATCGATATGTTTTCAAGAAGTCGATTCAAATTTTGAAGTTTCGATTAAGTAGTAATCAATATGAGGTACTTGATTTTGTCGAAGCATCGAATAGCATTGGAAAAGTCGATAAAAACTGATGATATCAAGTACAGTGCTCTGCAGAATCTTAGGTTTTGTAAAAATGGCACTCGTAGCTTATTGCATTTGGCACCGAGTGGCTTGTTGTCTCTTTGTGCGCTTGCTCAGACAACAGATTTGCTTTGCCGTTTTGCTTTGTGAGTTGAACTTGTACGAGAACAACAATTTGAAAGACGCGTATCGCTATGAGACGTACACAAAACAGACCTTAACATACAATCAATCCTTAAGCACACTGCCGTCGCTCTTTTGGCTCTTTGATTTTTCTCTTGTTCCGTGTTGTAAATGTTTTGTTCGGTTTGAACAACGTTGAGAGCGAAATACCAGTCAGAGTACAAACGAACTCAAGTCATAACGTGTGATGGCTCTGTTTTGTGCGAGTCTTTTATGACTTGCAGAATGCCAATAGAACTATTGTACTCGACAGCGAGTACAATAATCTGTTGACACATCAAGCGCACTCATGCAGACCTCTCGTACTTAACTCATTTCGTTGGTCCTTTCAGTATGAGTACTAAAATCTAAGGCCAATATCAATTACTAGAACACTTACGGCTCAAAATGCCAATTAATCAGTGGTCGGCACCTCATGTGCAAATGAAGTGATTAAGCGAGAGTTAACGAACTACAAGCGAGTTTTAGGTATGGTTAAAAAATGTTATGTAGAAAGTTATTCTATATCTAAAATTTAACCCCTGAAATAAAAAATTTCATGGAGCGTAAACAGCAAAACGACCAAGTATTTTTCTCAGCTGAGTCATTTCCATCTCTTTTGAGCGTTAGAAAATACTTGGCATGCATATGTTTATAATTGGAAAGATTTCGTACGTACTCTTTTGTTGGGAAACAATTTATTTCGTTAATTGAGTGTACCATATGGGGCTTTATGGCAGACATGGACAGATGAGCTGAGAAAGGGAGCTGGAAATCGCTAATTACTTTATTAGAAAAGCCAATACTTAAATATGCAAACCCAAATTGCAAGAATTGAAAAAAATTCAAAAAAACAAAATGCGATGTAAGTCAAATGTGTTGAGGACATTTTACGTTGCAAGTGGAGAGCCGCGGCGCACAGTGCTTTGGGGAGTGCTTTGTTTTGTAGTGGGAATTAATCAAAAAAGTCTAACTCTCCGAATAGTACAAATTTGATATCATTCAACATACTCCTATTAAGATAATTTCAAAATATTTCTGTTGAAAAATTACGAATGTAGGCACGGCATCTTGTCAAAGTTGACTAATTTTTAAGGAATTCCAAAGGCCAGATGTTTCTTGAGGTTCAGTGGAAATGCTCTTCTAAAAAACGTTCAACAAAAATTTATAAAAAATATATAATATTTTTCTGAAGAAAAAAACTATTTTTAGGTCTTTTGAGTTTTTCAAAAATACTGAAAAATTGAATTTTTTATTGAAAATTTTAAATTAAAATTACTAAAAACCGCCTTTTTCGCCCAAAATAAACTTTTTGTGATCAAAATTACAGTACATATTGTAAACTTGAAAAGTGTGAGTCAAATCTTTTCGTATGGAGACTTTTCAGACAAGAAAACGATATGTTTTCATCTCCTCTACAACATTGGTCTTAACATATTTTTCTACTTGTGGCTTGCTTTCCGAGTTATTTAACGAAATTTTTTTCGTCGGCCTCTCACAACCAGGCCCACCATGATCCTGGCAACTGATTCTTATTTCGATTATCAGCCATACCAAAACTATCAATTGCAAAAAAAAAAATTAAGTGGGATGAAATGACTATGAAACTCCCCCGGACTATAAGATCAGCAACCTGAAATTATCTTGCTTACAAAATTTCATCCAGATTGTACGACTCCATCTATTTATTTCCAAAATTTGTATTAGGCCAAAGCACCGTGCGGCGCTAGTTCTAGTATTTTTGCGTATTATTGTTATTGCTTTACTTTTTGCTAAGTAGAAAATTACAAAAACCAATGAAACTGAAAATGAGCAACTGAAAAGTAAAGAGGAATGTTGAAAAGGAGCCAGAATAATAAGCTTTTGTTTGACTTGGTCATCTCTGACTTAAATTATGTCAAAGGGTTATAATAAAGTAGAATTTTTGACTTAATTCAATTAAACGGCGACAAATTTACTATCAACAGCCAGACAACATCATCATCGCCGTCGTCAGTCAGTCAGCCAGCAACATTCTGTAAAATTTGTTGACAACGCAAGTTGCATGGTTAGCAACAGCAACTGCAAAAATTGAAGCCAAACCTAAAGTTTTTTTCTTTCTTTTAATTTACACCACCAGCGCCTTTTGTTGCTGCTGCTTCTGCTGTTGTTGCTGGCGTTGCCGGCATATTCGCTTTGACAGTGACACTGACAGCAGTGTTGTTGCTGTTTCAGCTACACACATATTGCAATTTGATGTTGGCGACAGCTGATGAGCAACAATTTACTGTCGGCGGCGGCATTTTACTTTTAATTTTGAATCTATTTGCTTATTTATTTTTTCTGTTTCATTTGTTTTTAATATTTATTGCACAATATTTTGTTGTTTGTGCGTTTTGCACAGAAATGCCTACGCAATGTGCATTGCTGTTGCTGTTGCTGTGACTGTAGCTGTTGCTAATTAATTATCACTCAGCTGCTGCTAGGCGCTTTGGCTTTTTAAATGTTTATCCATGTTTCTAATTAAAATATTTATTAAATTATTGCAGTACTTGACAATACACACAAATTTCAAAATCAACAGAAATTTAAAATCAACAACATTTCGCTGTCAGCCAGAGTAAATTAATGTTTTCAATTGCCACGAGTATGCAATTCAGTTGCTAGAATTTTGAAATAAACAACAATTGATTGTATATATAATATGGCATTTACATATGTATGTATGTATGTTCACCAAATTTGAACTAATATTTTTCTTTGCAAAAGTGCCTAAACCCATTTCCGAAAATTTTTTATTTTTTACTGTAGGTATGAAATTTAGTTGTACCACCTTAAATAAATCCCACAGTTTAGCGTTTTAAAATGTTCGCTTTAATGTTAGGTGTCACGCCCTGTTATTGAAATGCACCCACTTTTTGGGTGATGCTTGATCGAATCATATAGTGTACTTTTATGAAATTTAGTAGCATTATGTTGAGCAACTCCCTTAGTATAGCATTTAAAAACTTTTATTTGTATAGACGGTAGGCGTGTCCGTGAATCGATTTTGTAAATGAGCTGTGTTTGGTAGTGAAGCCACTGTTCTAAATAAGAAGTTACGAAATCACAGAAAAGTTTTGCCGGTTTTTACTATTATATGCTAATACATCGAGAAATCATTAAGTTTCACGAAGGAATGTGGCTTGTAAAATTTTGGGTTTTAGAGACACACAATGCGACAATTTTCCACACAGACTTTTTTTTTCATAAAACCCAAACAGTTTTAATTTTTTATTCAAAGTACTTCCTGGGCCCTGTTTCATAATAATGTACAAAGTAATAGGAGACTGATTCTAGCGGCCAAACTAGCGGCCGTTTCCACGGCTAAACTAATAGACCGATTTTGATGAAATTTGGTATGGATATAGACTGAATCCTGAGAAAGGGTTCACAAAACTTTTTGCTTCTTTATTGGGCGTGGCACCGCCCCTAATGAGTAAAAGCACTGTCACGGCTGAGCCGCTTCACCAATTTTGATGAAATTTGGTATGGAGACAGATTAATTCCTGACTAAAAATATTTGTTATTAGTGGGTGGTGCCACTCCCCTGACAAGAAAAAAGTTTTCACTGGAAAATTTTTCTACCGATTTTGATGAAATTCGGTACAGAGATAGATTAAGCCCTAAGAAAATTTATTTGATTTAATGGGCATTGCCACGCCCACCACGACCGATTTTGATGAAACTTGATATGGAGATAGATTAAACCTTACGGAAGGAATAGAGCAACATGATACCATGTTTTTTTATTTTTGAAAGCGATGACAAAAAACAGCTCTTGGCTTATGTCTGGTTTTAATACCAAAAGTATTTTTTACTATTTTTATGTCCGCTTCATAAGAAAATACGGAAAAAGATTTCGTTTTGATCTGAGTTTGGACAATCTTTCACACAAACGAATTTCACACACAGACTTGGGTTATACACAGCTTGGTACTCTGTGTTTGTTTCCCATAAAAAATTCATTAAGATATGATTACATATAATGGTTGAATTAAAACCCCTGGACGAACTCTAATTAAATTAAAAAAAAAAATCAGTCTCTCAAGTTTTATAATTTCAGACAAAGATTAAATGGAAGACGGACCTTATCTCTTATTTAAAAATATAAATAAATAATTTAAGGCCATATTTTAGAAATTGCGACCTATGGCCGCTAGAAAAAAAAATAATAAAATTAAAAAAAAAAAACAATCATCATATTATATCTTACAATTTTAAACTATTTGTGTATGTAAGGACCGTCTTTATCTCTCATTTAAAAAAAATAAATAAACAATTTAAGGCCATATTTTAGGAATTGCGACCGAAAAACCTTACCAAACCTATGGCCAAATTGCATTTTGCTAAATACTTTAAAAAAATGCTTTGCTAGCTTCTCATTCAGCTAGCAAAAACCTTAATTTTTTTTAAAAATCGTGCAGCACAAAAATTTTTTTTGCAGCACTAAATTAGCACTTAATGAGCACTAAATTATGGCATAATTAAAATTGCATTTTGCTAAATACTTTAAAAAAATGCTTTGCTAGCTTCTCATTCAGCTAGCAAAAACCTTAATTTTTTTTAAAAATCGTGCAGCACTAAATTTTTTTTGCAGCACTAAATCAGCACTTAATAAGCACTAAATTATGGCATAGTTAAAATTGCATTTTGCTAAATAGTTTAAAAAAAATGCTTTGCTAGCTTCTCATTCAGCTAAAGAAAACAAAAATCGTAATTTTCTCAAAAAATAGTGCAGCACTAAATTTTTTTTTGCAGCACTAAATTAGCACTTAATAAGTACTAAATTATGGCATAAGTTAAAATTGCATTTTGCTGAATACTTTAAAAAAATGCTTTGCTAGCTTCTCATTTAGCTAGCAAAAACCTTAATTTTTTTTAAAAATAGTGCAGCACAAAATTTTTTTTTGCAGCACTAAATCAGCACTTAATAAGCACTAAATTATGGCATAGTTAAAATTGCATTTTGCTAAATAGTTTAAAAAAATGCCTTGCTAGCTTCTCATTCAGCTAACGAAAACAAAAATCGTAATTTTCTCAAAAAATCGTGCAGCACTAAATTTTTTTTTGCAGCACTAAATTAGCACTTAAGAAGCACTAAATTATGGCATAGTTAAAATTGCATTTTGCTAAATAGTTTAAAAAAATGCCTTGCTAGCTTCTCATTCAGCTAACAAAAACCTTGATTTTTTTTAAAAATCGTGCAGCACAAAAATTTTTTTTGCAGCACTAAATTAGCACTTAATGAGCACTAAATTATGGCATAATTAAAATTGCATTTTGCTAAATACTTTAAAAAAATGCTTTGCTAGCTTCTCATTCAGCTAGCAAAAACCTTAATTTTTTTTAAAAATCGTGCAGCACTAAATTTTTTTTGCAGCACTAAATCAGCACTTAATAAGCACTAAATTATGGCATAGTTAAAATTGCATTTTGCTAAATAGTTTAAAAAAAATGCTTTGCTAGCTTCTCATTCAGCTAAAGAAAACAAAAATCGTAATTTTCTCAAAAAATAGTGCAGCACTAAATTTTTTTTTGCAGCACTAAATTAGCACTTAATAAGTACTAAATTATGGCATAAGTTAAAATTGCATTTTGCTAAATAGTTTAAAAAAATGCTTTGCTAGCTTCTCATTCAGCTAGCAAAAACCTTAATTTTTTTTAAAAATCGTGCAGCAAAAAAATTTTTTTTGCAGCACTAAATCAGCACTTAATGAGCACTAAATTATGGTATAGTTAAAATTGCATTTTGCTGAATACTTAAAAAAAATGCTTTGCTAGCTTCTCATTTAGCTAGCAAAAACCTTAATTTTTTTTAAAAATAGTGCAGCACAAAATTTTTTTTTGCAGCACTAAATCAACACTTAATAAGCACTAAATTATGGCATAGTTAAAATTGCATTTTGCTAAATAGTTTAAAAAAATGCCTTGCTAGCTTCTCATTCAGCTAACGAAAACAAAAATCGTAATTTTCTCAAAAAATCGTGCAGCACTAAATTTTTTTTTTGCAGCACTAAATTAGCACTTAAGAAGCACTAAATTATGGCATAGTTAAAATTGCATTTTGCTAAATAGTTTAAAAAAATGCCTTGCTAGCTTCTCATTCAGCTAACAAAAACCTTAATTTTTTTTAAAAATCGTGCAGCACAAAAATTTTTTTTGCAGCACTAAATTAGCACTTAATGAGCACTAAATTATGGCATAATTAAAATTGCATTTTGCTAAATACTTTAAAAAAATGCTTTGCTAGCTTCTCATTCAGCTAGCAAAAACCTTAATTTTTGTTAAAAATCGTGCAGCACTAAATTTTTTTTTGCAGCACTAAATCAGCACTTAATAAGCACTAAATTATGGCATAGTTAAAATTGCATTTTGCAACATAGTTTACAAAAATGCCTTGCTTGCTTCTCATTCAGCTAGCAAAAACCTTAATTTTTTTTAAAAATCGTGCAGCACTAAATTTTTTTTTGCAGCACTAAATTAGCACTTAATAAGCACTAAATTATGGTATAGGTTTCGTTGGATTTTGCTAAAAATGCTTTGCTGAGTTAAAGGGTCTCTTAAAAACGATATCTGCGTCATTTTTTTTTTTTAGTCGGAGAAAAACCAATGAAGCACTTTTGATCCTCCTGAAGATCCTTTTTGGCTGAAAAAATGAGTTTTTTGCTCTTAAATTTTATTCCTTCACTGAATGGATGCCCGAATTTACTCGAAAAATAACGATTACGTTCTTGCAAAAAATTTGGCATTAAAAATTTTAAATTGTTTTTTATTATAGATAATACTCCATCCCAAAATTCGATTTTTTCACATTTTTTATATGGAAAAATCGAATTCTGGGACTAAATATTTTCTATAACAGAAAAAAAAAGAACGCAATCTTTATTTTTCAAGCAAATTCAGATATCCATTCTGTGAAAAAATAAAAGTTACGAGCAAAAAACACGTTTTTTTTTTAGCCAAAAAGGATCTTCAGGAGAATCAAATGTGTTCCATTCGTTTTTCTCGGAACGAAAAAAAACTGTGCAAGTTTCGTTTTTAAGGGTACTTCTAACTTATGAGTTGCTGTCTGGCTGACTTTATTTTGCTTCATACAAATCGACCCGTTCTAATGTGCATATCTAATTAATCAAAAGTTACAATGTTTTCTATGCTAAAGCCCTTATAGCTGCCACTGCTAGTGCTATATCCAAATCGATTCAAAGCCAAAAAATTGTAATATCGCCATTATAAGAAAACTTAGTGGGTTCAATTGTGGAGCGTTTAACCTCGCTGTGTGTGTTATAGAAACATATCAAAAACTTCCACGTCTAGGATTTAATTTGTGAGGCACCGCTAAGACAACATGCGGAAACATTAGCCGCAAGTGAACATTTTTAACCTCTTTCATATGAAATTCATCTGAGATGAATGATAGCATTCACCGCAAAATAATCAAATAATCAAAAATAATCAAATTGCCTTGGCTTCATAGTGTTCTTCGGTTCCGAAGAAAATGCTGATTGAGAAAATTCAAACGTTTTTATGTCAGCCACACCTTCCTCTATGCGTCTCAAACGAAAGAACAAAATGATTATTCTCTATGTAAACTTCACTAGCTGATAACCATGAACTTTACGATATCACCAAATTATATTTTTATTTGTGCAACTCAGGCGAAATTCACAACTGATTGTTTCAAACATTGCAATTTTCATTTGATTGTATCAAAACAGCTAATATCGCTTACCACGAGTATTTTGTTCAGATCTAAAAAAAATTCCAGTCCTTTATTTGCCTCTAGAGACAACCGTTTTTATCAGTTTTTAAAAATTTCAAAGAGCAGAGATTGTCAGACTATCAATTATTGAAGTAAATTCCAACCATCGCACCTCAGCTCAGAAAGCCTTACCGTCTTTGCGCATCTACAGAATATTGTAGCACACTTTTGCTCCCACTATTTAGCTTACTCACTTTTGCTCTCAGCGCGACATTTCAAAATTATTTTAATAATTTTAATTATTTTAATAATTTTAATTATTTTAATAAAAAACACGAACACGATTTTGGAAAAAGATTTAATTTTTAGCGATATATTTTTGTATACTGGTAATTATTTCCAACTACGGCAGCCATATAATATGTTCTATATGGGGACACCTTGAGCCAATGTCCATTCTCAGGTGTGCGCATATAAAGGTAAACTTTTTTGGCTTGCGTTTTGATTTTTTTTTTTTTTTTTTTTTTTGCGTTTGTTCGTTGTTTTTCGCTTCACTTGAATTCGCTTTTGCATTCTCGCGCTACAGCAAACAACAAAAGCGGACCGTGTCCATTGCACGCTTTGAAATTGATTGAAGTTGTCAGTTTTGCCGCCTTGTCGGCACTTTGAAATTACAACAAAAATCAACAGCAGAAAGGAAAAAAATTCACTTTGACCATTCTACCAAAAGCTTGAAGTAAACAAAACTGAAAGCAATGCAATGCAACAGGAAAAAAATCCACTTTTTTTTTTTGTGGCACTGCCAACAATGCAGCAGAATTTGTTGCAAAAACGGTTAAAATATCAAAGCATTGCGCTCATGGCTGGACGTGGTGTGACGACAGAGGGGAAAGAAAGCAGAGTCTCTTAGTAAGTATGTAATTCGATATGTTTCATATGTGAGCAGGATAAAAACACACAAAAAGCCAAGACATTACAAAGGGAGCATTTAATTTTTCATTATAATTTTTGAAAACTTAATTAAAGACTTTGGTTAGAAAAGTCAAGCAGGTCTGATGTGTGAAGTTAATGTTACTTTATTATTTGTGCCTAGTTTTGAATATGTTGTAGGGTTTTTTAAAATACTGAAAAATTTTAAAGGATTCGAAAAATGTTCGCAAAAGTCAAGAGTCGAAAACTGGAAGACTAAAAACGGTTTAGAAATTAAAAATTTTGAAAACTTTCAGAAATTTGAATTTGAAGTCGAAACATGTTGAATTATCATAAATGCTCAAAATTTTGGAAATTTTTTGGGTTGTTAAAGTTGAAAAATATTGAGAAATCCGAAAAATGCTGAAAAATCGAAAAACGTTCAAAGTGCTGAAAAATTCGATAACTAAATATTAAGAAATTAGAAAATTGTTAAAAAATTCGAAAGTCGAAAAAAGCTGAAAAATTCGAAATTATATTGAGAAATTCGAAAAATATTGAAAAATTCGAAAATATTGAGAAATTCGAAAAATGCTAAAAAGTCGAAATATGTTGAAAAATTTCGATACATGTTCAAAAATGCTGAAAAATTCGAAAAATATTAAGAAATTCGAAAAATGATAAAAAGTCGAATATTTAAAAAAATTTCGAAAAATGCTCAAAAATTCGAAAAATTTTGAGAAAATCAAAAAATGGTAAAAATTCGAAAAATATTGAAAAATGCTAAAAGTCCAATAATATTGAAAAATGTCTAAAAATGCTGAAACATCCGAAAAACATTAAAAAAATCGGATAATGCTGAATATAGAAAAATGTTCAAAAATTCTGAGAAATTCGAAAATTATTGAAAGTATCCAAAAATGTTGAAAAACTCAAAAAATATTAAGAATATCAAAGAATGTTGAAAAGTCGGAAAATATTGAGATATTCGAAAATGTTGGAAAGTATTTATTAAAAATTTCAAAAAATTCTGAAAAGTTCGAAAAGTATTAAAAAATTCGAAATATATTGAGTAATTCGAAAAACGTTGAAAAATTGTTATAAATACGAAAAAATATTGTTATTTTATTATAAGTCAAAAACTAAAACAAATAGCACAAAATTTAGTTTAGTTAAAAATGTTGCAAAAGTCGAAAAATGTTGAAACATTTTGAAAATAATGCAAATTTTTAAAAAAATTCAAAATTTTCCTCATGCGCTTCCGTCAGAAAAAATTCTTCATCATTTTTTGTTTTTGTAAAATAGCATATAAATTGAGTTATTAATAAAATAATTCTATCAAATTCCCATCAGAAAATTATATATAGCGCTTTTATTTTCATTTTTATTGCTCCATAATAAGTCGTATCCCACATAGACGAGCGTAGTTCGACCCCCATCTTAACTACAAAAATGCGCCATAAAATACAAAAATAAAATGCGACACAGCAACTTTCACAAATATTTGACAAAGCATGTAAAATATTTTCGAACTTAACATGGGCCCAGTTATGGCCCATGAAGGCTTAAGAAACAATCGATGAAAAATCCACACATTTAATCTCTGAGATATCATAACTTAATTAAGTGCATTCATCTAAATGCCTAACGCAATGTGGGTTGCAGCTTTTGCTGATCGATTTACGATCACACAAAGACAAACTATGACACCCATGTAAGAAAACTTTGAAGAAAAAGTGACCGGTTCGGTGCAGCCAGCAGATCGACGACCACCAGATGATAATTTATAACCTCAGCAAAGTTTTGTGTCAACTTTTGTTGTTGCCCGCATGACGTGTGGTTTTATTTGCAGCGCATCTGTTTCTTCGTCTTCTTCTTTGTTATTATAATATAAAATAAATATTTTAGTAAAAAAAGATGTTAATTTATTTTACGTTAAAGTTTGTTGTGCTTTTTCTTAAGCCACCCACATGTTGATATTTTTTTTTTTTTTATTAATGACATATACCAGATTAGTTAAGTAGACTGGACTGTGTCTAAAAATTTACGTAAATTAGCTGTCTCGCGGTGTGGCGAAACATTTTATTAGCTGACATAATTAAGTGCGATTTTTCAAAAAATTAAAAATGGAACTTGTTTTATAGAAAAAATAAAAATAAAAAATAATGAGAAGCGCTTTACGCCCAAATTCTATGAGCTATAAAATCATCAAAGTCATTAAATTCGAATTGGAAGCAATTTGAATGAATTTTTCGTTAGTACGCGGTTCCATATAAGACTTGAAATAGATCAGACCATTAATGTCAAACTAGAGTTGGATATTCAGTAAACATTACAAAAAAAAAGTAGCAAAGCAGATATGGAATCTTAACTTAGTTAGCCAGACTTGCTTAATATGTTGAATAGAAAACAGTTGATGTTTATTTGTATTTAATTAGATTTTGTAATAGTTACTACATGAAGTGGTTAATACAAGCAAATTAAATTTTAATGAGTTGCTTTCTCTGTCTTCTTGAATCTAGCATACATTTTAAATTAATACTTAAACGCTTTTTTATGTTATATTACATCAAATAAATATTTGCTTTGCCCAATTTTGTTACTTGGTAAATATAAATAAATAAAAATTCGAAACTTTTCTGACAGAATTTTCGAGATGTGACTAATGTTTTGAAAATAAAGGAATGATTTCGGGAAATTCTTTCAGCAGGACTGGAACAAAATTGTGCTGAAAAAATATCTTAACATAAAAGCTTGAAGCTATTTATGGGGCTCATATTTTTCAAAAAACTTTCTAAATTTTTCAGAAAATTCTACTTTTCGACTGTTTTTCGATGTTTCTATCGTTTTTGGATACTTTTCGATGTTTTTTTTATACTATTCGATATCAATCGACTCCTGTGAAATGTTTTGATATCATCCCGAGTAGGACTTCCTATCAGGCAAGCCCTGTCATAGTCAGCTCCGGATCAGGCTAGGTATGGTCGACCCTATTACGGGCAGTCATGTGTGAATCTTATCAGGATCTAAAAGGTGGAAACGTATTATGGAATTCCGGATCAGGGATGGGAAAGACTAGCCCTATCGCAGCTCTTCCAGGGAAAACCCTAATAAATTTCATCCAGTCCTGATCAGTTTTGCCAAATCAACATAAACGGACGTAGACGATTCTGGTACAGACTGGAGCTGGCAAGCCTCATTTATCTCTTTTGTGGAAAGCCTTATAAGACTTATACAATCCTGATCAGCTTAGCCAATTAAGAACAGTTCAGGCTAATCGGATGAGGTAAAGGTATGGTGGAATCTATTTTCATATTAAAAAGGTAGACCCTTTAAGGGGTTGTTCCTCTTAGCCAGATAAAATGTTTTGGTAAAATTAGAGTCAAATTAGGAATAATGCATTTTTCTCTAACCTGCGTCAATTAATAAGTTAACCTGATAAATTATTCTATGGAATTCTATTTAATTTAAAAAAAAAATCCACTGGGATTTGAACCTGTGCATTGCCAGTTTACACAATTGTTACATGCGCAGTTTAACGACATCAGCTGTACTTTTGTTATTTTTTGGCTGGCTAAGTTCTTTCAAGAAATTCATATAAAAAATATGTTATTTAAAAAATTCGGTTTGAACGTAAATAAAGAAAAATTTTGAAAAAGTCCAAAATTGTTGGAAAATTCGACAATAATTCAAAAAAGCAAATTTGGCTGAAATTCAGGCAATTTCGGGCTTTGACAAGGATGCCCTGGTTGGATTATTTCATCAAGATGTATAACTATCTTTCCAGTACATCCCATCCTGTAATCTTATGCACTCTACTTTTCTATAGTGGGCGATTGGACTATGAGTTCTGTTAGACTAAAGTAAGCTAGAATAAAGTAAGTAAGTAAGGCTTGGTCAAACTCTGGACGCATCAATATTCCCTAAATTGAAAAATGTCTAGTCCTTTCTTAATTGGCTGAACAGGTATGTTTTTCTGCGACCATATTAAATATTCACGAAATAAACTTTTTTCTACATTTTTAATTAACTTCCAAGAAATTTGACACTCTTCTGAGGAAGCAATTAACAAATAATGCTAATTGTGATATTATCGAGCTTTCGCTTCATGGGAATATTTTACAGTTTTTTATTCTAAGCAGAATTGCCTATAATGCAAACTGTAATTTACTCGCACTAAATAGACAAAAAAAAGCATCGATGACAGTTTCTCATAACGACAAATGTGTGGTCTGTTTATAGAGTGACCAGAATAAAAAACATAAAGAACACTGTTGTTGTTGACCACACGCAGAGATGCAACACACATGACTGCACACTTGACTGGCAGACTGTCAGACAGACAGACGCACATTATGATAACTGACATTGATATTGAGGGAATCTTGAGAGTGAGATCATTAAAATCTTTTTATTGCAATAAACTTTATTTATTGTTCTTTGTATCAAGAGCCTGGCTCGAAGAGAAAAGAAAAGTGTTGCATACAATGTTGCATTCATTTCCGCCAACACACACAAAGTGCTTATGACTGCTGTCTTTCTTTAACTGAAATCAATGGAGTTTTTATCTGTAACGGCTTTGGCAACTGGCATAGATTGCATAGTTCCGATGATCATCACCACCATGAGCATCATCATTGGCATCATTATGTTGATCTGCAACATAGCGATCAACAGCGCAATACATTGGAGCATTTTATTCATCCGCATAGAATTTCAGTTTGTCTGACTGCTCATAAATAATGACACTTTGCCAGACAACCTGTCTGTCTGTTTATGTCCGTCTGTCTGCTCTGCCTGCTGTGGGGTTAACAGCTAAACTTGTTGCTGCTGCTGATGATGGTGTAATGCGCTTATCCGCACTTCAAAAGTGTGAAGTGATGTTTAGTAGTCATCACAGCTTTGGCTGTCAGTGATTATCATCATTTGCACTGCGGGTGGGGAAGAGCAAAATCACTTTCTTTTTTATTATTTTTAGTAAAGTGCAGAAGACTTGTAGTAGACTTCAAGGAATGCTTTTGACTGTACTACAAGTAGATATTGCAATATTATTTTCTTACCACTTACAGTGCATTGCAAAATCGTTATGGTTAAAAAAATGTCCTTATGACTGCGGTAGAATTCGATATGATAAACTTTTCGACACTCGCTGCACGGATTCGGCAATAAACTGTGGATACTTGACATTCAGCAAAAAGAAACAAAACATTCCAATATATTGCACACGAGTTGAAAGAATCAATATAATCGCTTATATTTAAAGAGATATTATCACTTAGTGACAATAGATTTCAGGTGATAGTGAAAAACACAACCTATTTACACTTTACATCGAGTGGATCTCAAACCTTTTTACGTTTAGTGCTAACGAAATACAAATCCTAGTACCATAATATAGTGGAAGTTTTTATCACTACCAGTAAAAACTAAATTTTTGTTAAATTCAAAAAAATATTGAAGTAAAATATTTAATAGAAGGGAATTTATTGGATATATAAAATGTGTGACACCCAAACGCCATCATACTTCACCTTAAGGTTGTGATCTTTGCATTTTCATAATAAAGTAATAATAGAGTTTAGCTACTACAGCTATTAGCTTTCTTAGCTATTTAGCTTGAAGTTTTAAAGTAAGCAAAAACGACTACATATTCGACTTTTTCACATTTTTTAACGTCTTATTCAACCCCTATTTTTTACTTCTGTCGACTTTTTCAACCAATCCACATCTATCAACTTTCATCATATTTTTCGATGCTATCGATAGATATCGATCGACCATTTCAACATAATTGAACCGAATTTTTTAATTCTCGATACTCTTTGACATACATATTTCTTAATTCATAGCCTTTGAAATTGTTCGACATTTTGACTTTTATGGACTATTTCATCCATTGAGACATCATTGAGTATCATTCGACTTATATAGAATTCTACGGTATTTTGTATATTTGGACTTTATTCGACAATTTTTTATATTCTTCGGTGCAGTTCGACATTTATTATTTTTTTCGATAATATTCGATTTTTTCGTCATATTTGAACTTTTATCGACTCTTTTAATTCTATTCACAATTTTTCGGTTTAATCAAAGTATTTTAAACTATACATTTTCGACATACTTATTTTGACTTTTTTGATACCATTCGAATAATGCGACTTTTCGATCACTTTGCTAACAATTATAGCCTTATGTCGACCAAGTCTTATAATATATAAAAAACAAATTTTTTCTTGATTTCACTCCACCCTAATGTATATTTTAAAGTTCTTTTAAATGTACAGAAAACTGTTAAAGAGAAGTTATATGAAATTTACAGAACTATAAGAAAATATCGTATTTCCATAATGTTGAAGTAAATTTTTTCTAGGAATTTTAATAAAATGAATTTGATATCCCATTAAACAAAAGTTAATTACATACATTTCGAACTGATCTTGCTTATGAGTTGTTGTTTTAAATATGCTATGAATAAGCTAAAATTAAAGCATATCCTCCATCTAACATATTTTCAGCCCAGTTTTCAATTTAAGCATCAACATATTTTTTTTTTTTTTTCAGTAGACTGTCTCTATTGTAACTGACAAAATTCAATTATTTCAGAATTAAATATCTAGAATTACACGAAAAAAATGGCTTTCTTTACACATCCAAATAGTGAAAAGTACTATTTTGAACATAAGTCTTGATTTAGTAAGTTGCCCCATGTCATGTTCAAGAAAATGTAGGCACAGCTCGCCATTTTTGAAGCAATTTGTCTGCGAAGTCAAATATAGGTAGACTTTTTGATGCATTTTACATTTCAATATTAAAGTGGAAACTATTGAATCAGCTGACGCCCACTCGTGCTATTTCGCTCACTTTTGATTCAGGTATACCTTATAGCAAGTAAACCACCTAAATTAAATATAGGAGGTGGCACGCCTACTACTGCAATCTCGTCAATTCTCATTTAATTTCAAAGCCCATAGCAGCCGACACCTCTAAGCCAAATTTTATGAAGATAACTCTCAAAGGACACTATCTATAACAGTAAACGTTTTTTGCTTGTATGGGAGGTGCCACGCCCACAAGCTTCATTGCGCCAAATTTTTGCAAAAACTTACCTTCTAGCAAGTATTAAGTTTCATAACGATTACATCGTTAGTTCTCTAAATATAACGTTTATAAATATTGTGGGCTGTGCCACGCTCTTCATCGATTTTTTTCAGTAAAGTGGCGGAGTTTGTGTTGATGACTGCTTTCAGTGGCATCATCTCTTAAATTTTTATGAAAATCGTTTGAGCCACTTTTGAGATATATGGAATCAAAATTTCTAACTGTTGAAAAGAGCCACGCCCACTTTTAAAATTCTGCCCACTTTTATCACAATTCAAGACACATTTGAAATGTACCCGTTTACCAAATTTCATAACAATATCTTGCACGGCTTACGAGATATGGTGGTATAAAAGTTAAAATTTAGGGCTGTGTCCTGTAGGAAGCTTTGAAAACTTTAAACCCAGCCTAATCCTAATATTGTTCATATGTTCATCAAATCACCAATTTTCATCAAAATCGCTGCAACTTTTTTCTAAATGGGCCTGGGTAAATATAAATAGAGTATGGGCGGTAGACGTGTCCGTGAACCGATTTCGCCCATTTTCAATAGCAAGAAAATGTGACTTGTGTGTGAAAGTTTCAATCAATTAGTGTAATGTCGCTAGTCGCAAATAGATGCCGCTAGTTGCGTTACACAAAAGAAACAAAGAAAATATTAATCTGTCAAAATGAATTGTCATATAGTATGTAAGAAATTGAACAAATAAAATCTTTCTCTTTTGTTACGAACCACCAAGCAGGCAACATCTCATTTGGCGACGAGGAGAAAAGTATTCTGCGCATATAAATTTTATATGTATTAGTAGTAAAAACCTACTATTGGTGTCATGGCTAATAAGGAAAATAATTCCACGTTGGCGGCGAATGCTTCCAATTTGAATGCTTCGTTGGTAGCAAGTTCGTATGGCAGCGGTATACAGCAATTCCGACCGCATGTGGACAACTTTAAAAATTGGTGCGATGTTCTCGAAACGCATTTTGTTGAAATGGAATGCACCGAAGATAAGACGAAAGTTGTAGTTTTGGTCAAACACATTGGCTTGGAAGCATATGGCTTGTTAAAAGAACTGTGTGATCCGGATTTGCCTTCGACGAAAAGTTATCAGGTTTTGATTGAAACGCTGGGACAGCAGTTTTCACCGCCAGTTATCATCTATCGTGAAAGGCAAAATTTTTTTGTTGCGACAAAATTGGATGCCGAAACAGCTACAGCATGGTACGCTCGCTTAAAAAAGATGGCGATGTCGTGCAAATTTGGTACACAATTAAAACCATTTGTATTAAACAAATTTGTGACGGGTTTTTCCGGTAAAATATTTGATAAGCTGTGCGAAGAAGACGAAAATTTGACGATCGAAGTGGCATTGAAGAAAGCAATGATAGCTGAAACAAAATTTTCACCAGCAGTTCAAAGTGAGGTTAGTTTTGTCAACAGGCGAAATGCACGAGGTTGGAAGGCAAACAGCTACAATGAGCAATGTAGCAACAAAAACAATGAACATCGTAACAACAACAAGCAAAAAGGGAATAGAAGATGTGAACACTGTGGATGGAAAACACACAGCAGCAACCAGTGTAAATTCAAGGAGAGCTCGTGTGATCTATGCAAAACGAAAGGGCATTTAGCATCCATTTGTCCGAAGAAAAACAATAAAGTTAATATAGTATCGACTAATGCTTTAGATTATAAAAGTAATTCAGAGGAGTTGGTTAATAATTGTGATTTTTCGAATTTTTCAATTTACAGTGTAACCGGTGGACGTGCATCTCCGCCTTATACAGCTAGTGTGGTGATCAATCATAAATCGTTTGATTTTATATTAGACAGTGGTTCAGCAAATTCACTTATACCCAGACATTTGTACGAGAAGCATTTTGAACACGAAATATTGCGTTCATGTAGCGACGAATTTTTTTCGTATGGAGGCGATAATATTCCAATTGCGGGTGAGTTTCAGGTACAGTTGTCTTATGGCGGCCAAACGCATTTTGTACGATTGATTGTTAGTAATACCAGAAGTGTTCCTCTGTTAGGTCGAGATTTTATGGAACAATTCGATATTGGATTTTCCAACGTAAAAAATTTACATAATGTTTATTCGGTTGAGAATAACAACGAGTTAATTGCGCGTATTAAAAATCGGTTTTCAAAGGTTTTTGATGAAGGTTTGGGTACGTTTAATGTCAACAAAATTAAATTGTCTTTGGTTGACAACGTTAAACCAATTTTTTGTAAACCAAGACCAGTTCCGTTGGCTTGGCGTACCAAAATCGAAACACAGTTGCGTGATTTAGTGGAAAAAGGTGTGTTAATACAGGTCGACAATTCTGAATGGGCAACTCCACTGGTGCCAGTAGTCAAAGCAAATGGTGACATTAGAATTTGTGGAGATTATAAATCGACTATAAACAAATATTTAAATGATGTCAAGTATCCATTGCCAAGGATTGAGGAAATTTATGCTCAGTTAAAGGGAGAATGTTTTACGAAATTAGACTTTTCGAACGCATATAA
Source organism: Tricholauxania praeusta (assembly GCA_949775025.1). NCBI lineage: Eukaryota > Metazoa > Arthropoda > Insecta > Diptera > Lauxaniidae > Tricholauxania > Tricholauxania praeusta. The sequence goes on along the minus strand of OX459030.1, from coordinate 41,808,488 downwards.
CCAGCTAGTTTTGGATGAACCATCACAACTTTTATGTGCATGGAGTACGCATATCGGTATATTTAAAGTGACACGTTTACCTTTTGGTGTCAAGCCGGCAGCGTCCATTTTTCAAATGACAATTGAAAAGGTTTTGCGTGGCATTCCAGGCGTCATAAATTATTTAGATGACATTATTATAACTGGTGCAAATTTGAGTTTGCATGTGAAGTCACTCGAATTAGTTTTATCGAAGTTAGAATCTGTGGGCTTAAAACTTAATGGAACAAAGTGCGAGTTTTTCAAAAGTAAAGTTTCATACTTAGGTTTTGACATTGATCGCAATGGACTGAGTAAAAATCAAGACAGAATTTCTGCACTTTTGCATGCTCCAGTTCCAAGTAATGTTTCCGAATTACGTGCCTTTGTTGGAATGTTAAATTATTATTCGAAATTTATTGATCGCTTTGCTCACAAAATGGCTCCGCTTTATGAGTTGTTAAAAAAAGATTCGAAATTTAAATGGTCTGATAAATGTCAAGATGCTTACAAATTGTTAAAAGAAGAAGTTACTTCTGATCAGGTTTTGACACATTACGATCAGAAAGTCCCCATTACTTTAACAACTGACGCTTCCAATGTGGCGATTGCTGGTATTCTTTCCCACGAATTTGCAAATGGTATTAAAAAACCAATAGCTTTCGTTTCACGGGCGCTTACCCCGTCTGAAAGAAATTACAGCACAATACATAAAGAAGCTCTGGCGATTGTTTTTAGTGTTGTCAAACTAAAACATTATCTTTTGGGTCAACATTTTACATTATTATCAGATCACAAACCGCTTTTATCAATTTTTGGTGAAAACAAGGGCTTGCCAGTAATGGCAGCAGCACGGATGCAACGCTGGGCGTTCATCTTATCTGGTTTCAATTATACATTCCGACATTGTAAGGGTTCGGGGAACCACGCAGATCATTTATCTCGTTTACCACAGCTAAATTATATTAGCGATTATAATGAATGCAATTATGTAAATTTTGTCGAAAATGACAATCAGTTAAATTTGAATTACAAAGATATTGCAAGGGAAACTAGACGTGATCCAATTTTATCTAGATTACTTGATGCAATACATGATGGAACTATTGAAAAGCTAGACGGTGATGAGTATAGTTCATTTAGGAATAAAAAGCAAGAACTATCCGTTGAATACAATTGTATTCTATGGGGATACCGCACTTTAATTCCACGAAAGTTACGTACAAGTGTTTTAAAGGAATTGCATCGATCACATCTAGGTATTGTCAAAACCAAATCTTTAGCGCGTTCGTTCGTTTGGTGGCCTAGGTTAGATGACGATATTGAAAAAATAATTTCAAATTGTGTGTCTTGTAGATTAACTTCGCCCAGTCCTGAGAAAGGTATATTGATTCCGTGGCAACCAGCTGATTCAGTTTGGTCTAGAGTCCATGTCGATTTCGCAGGGCCTGTCAAAAATTTTTATTATTTAATTATTGTTGATTCGTATTCGAAATGGGTTGAGGTTTTTAAATGTAAAGATATGTCGACAAATTTTGTTATCGATCGTTTAGGTGAAGTGTTTTGTCGTTTCGGCCTGGTTGATGTTTTGGTCAGCGACAATGGAACTCAATTTTGTTCCGATGACTTTAAGCATTTCCTAGCAATGAATCACATCAAACATATTTTAACGGCTCCAGGTCATCCGGCTACAAATGGCCAAGCCGAAATTTTTGTGAAGATGCTAAAGAAGTCATTGAAAGCTTGTTTAAACGATAGTGTATCACAGAGCATCGACAAAATTTTGCAAAGATTTTTATTTGATTACCGATGTGCAACACATTGCACCACTGGTGAATCACCAGCTAAATTAATGATTGGTAGAGAGCTTAAGAATCGATTTTCATTGCTTAAACCACCAACTGTAAAAGAAAAAATCGTTGAAAGTCAAACATCTAACGTTAAAAATTTTAAAGGTTCAAGAAATATTCAATTTGAAAACGGTCAAAATGTTTATGTTCGTAATTATTCTAATCCAAACAAAGCCAGCTGGGAACCAGCAATCGTACAGAAACGTTTAGGACCGCGTTCGTATAGTTGTATTTTGAAACGCAACCGCAAAGTAAAAAAAAGACATCTGAATCAAATGATTCGAGGTTCAGATCAGACTGCTGATGTAGAAAATACAAGTAGTAATTCTTTTCAAGATGCGGTAAGTGCAACAGAACTAGAAACTTCTGCTACTGTAAGTCAAGCGCCAGGTGAATCAGCTACTGCTGTCGGAGGAGAGGTGCAAGTTCCGGGATGCATTGAACCAAAAACAAGAGAATCGGAAGGTATTTTAAGGCGAGTGCCTAGATTAAATTATAAAGAATAGTTAGCATAGCTATTACTGAGTTATGTATTAAATAACTGAAAAGTAATGTGAAGTAAATTTGCTTATTTTTGTTTTTATGATTTTTCGAGTATAGATTTTTTTTTTGATATTGTTAATAACAATTTAAAGTGGAGAGTAGTGTAATGTCGCTAGTCGCAAATAGATGCCGCTAGTTGCGTTACACAAAAGAAACAAAGAAAATATTAATCTGTCAAAATGAATTGTCATATAGTATGTAAGAAATTGAACAAATAAAATCTTTCTCTTTTGTTACGAACCACCAAGCAGGCAACATCTCAATTAGCTTTCTCGGTTTTCCCGTAAACCTGATTTCAACAGACAAACAGACAGACGGACATCGCTAAATCAACTCAGGTGGTGACGCTGATCAAGAATCTCCATACCTGCCACGCCTCCTTTTATGTGTTACAAACGGAAGGACAAAGTGAATATACCCTCGGTGTAGCGTATAAAAAGCAAACTACAGCTACAGCTCTAGGATATGAGCCCAATAGCTTGAGCGTAAGAGTGGCTGGCCTAATATAGTGCATGGAAGCGACGTGGTTCAAATCTCACTTAATATAAAAAACCAAACCTAGTCTGATGAAAATATGTATATTAATAACGTTTATTGTTTAAATAACTTTATACTTAACTTCTTGAAACGAAATATTCTTAAAACTATTGTAAATAAAATAAAAAACATAATCATTTTTGTTTCAAAATGCTTTAATTTAATAATTAAAAATTAATTAATAGACTTTAAATGAATTCGTTTAAACATTAATTTTTTAATTTTAACTTTAAGCATTTAATTTTTATATTTGTTATTCTTCAATCAATCCTAAGAATGTGTAGCTTTCAAATCGAAATTCCCATCATAACTTTGGAAAATATGGAATTCATACCATTAGACTGCTGCGCGGCTTCAATAAAAAATCAGTTGATAAAAACAACTAAAATTTCTAAGAATATTTACATTTTTCGGACCTATAAAAATAATTTAATGTCTCGTCACTTTACAATTCAATTTTTTCCGTGTATCAATGGGTAAGTATTTAGTACCTTTTTTTATCGATACTGAAGTGGTTGAACATTTTGGAAATCATATTAATTATACAAGAAATAGGGAATAAAAGTAGACAGTTAGGCTCGGTTCACACGAACGTTTTGTCAACGCGCGTTAGCTAATGCGCGTTTCAGCATAACACATAACTCTATGCAGCAAGTCACACCATCAACGTTGCGTTGATGAAACGTGCGTTGAACGCGCGTTGGTTTTGTCAACGTCGGTGTTATGCTAAAACGCGCGTTGGTTCTCTGCTGTCTTTTGTTTGTTTGTAAGCTCCTGAATAGATATCAGTAATAGGGGTGTCATAAGAAAAATAATTTAATGGTCTACAATAATGATACGCAAAATTTTGAAATTTTACCAATAATTTTAGAGAAATGACGCTTATTGTACGAATAAATAACGCGCGTTGACTGCCGTGTGAAAAGTACCAAAATCTGCGTTGAAAAAACGCAATAGCTAACGTGCGTTGACAAAACGCTCGTGTGAACTTAGCCTAAAATACTTTTTTTTACTATGGATTACGATTCTCTGAAGTTTATTTTGTTAGCTTTTAATCTGTTTTCTAGGAATTCGAATATGAACTCCACGGATTCACTAATACCATTGTCGTTCTTTTTGTTGTGTCCCGACTTTTTTTTTGTAGTCTACGTTTTTTTGTCTTTATTCTTTTTTTTTTTTTGCAAAGGATGGGTTCATTCATACCGTAGTTTTCATGTTGTAGTTTTTTTTTTTTTTGCTTCATGTCCACTATTGTTTTTTGTTTACGTCGTCACTGTTTTTGTTCATCTTCTATTTCAGGTAGAACGTAAGCACATGCACGTACGTACATAGTTACACCATCATTAACTATGAAAGGAACCAAACTTTTGCTATTTTAATAATTTTATTCCCGGAATTGTTTGTGGATATTTTATCCCCCTTTATTCTTGAACACACGAAGACGCATCATTGATTCATAAATAAAATCTTTAGAGCTTTTGTTTTGCTTCAGCTTAAAAAGGGTATCTTCGATTAATATTTTTTTTTTTTGTTTTTTTTATACTGAAATGGTGTTCAGAAATTCCAAGAAGGTCATTTGATTGGGTCACAGAAGTGATAATGTGTGTGTGCTAAGAAAAACAGGAAATTGTTTATCACATGCTTACCAAAACGGATACCACTAAAGGGTTTGAAAAGTAAAGAAAGGATTCGTTGACACAAATATGATTCTTGTATTATTTGCCATTGTTTATGAAATTTACATAAAAAAACAAACAATTGCTTCTTTCTATTTCAATGCGTTGATTACAAAAATCCATAAAAAAATTTGGAAACTTGAAACTTGCTGACGAAACTGGACGATACAGACGTCAAATTATGGTTTGACGTTCTTAAATGCGTCTTTTTGTTGTTTTTGTACAATAAAATAGTTTTGTTTTTATCGTTTTTGTTTTCCATAGATAAAGTAACTTCTTATACTGAAGTTTAAAATTAATGCAAAATAACATGACATTTTTGTTTTGAAATTGCGTCCTTATTTTTATGTGATCAAATTCAAACCTGATTGCCAAGAAATCTCTTAAAATATTTTCGAAGAGTGGAAAATAAAAGTTATTTTATTATCAAACGTTAGCGCAAATGTTAAGCGATTCTCTTAAAATTTATTTTGCTTTCCAAAAGCTTAAGCTATTTGACAGTTTGAAAAATTCGATAACGAATGCTGATACGAAAGTTAAGTGACTATTAAAGCACTCTTCAAGAAGATAAGTAATAATAGTTAATTAAAAAAACAAACTTACTTGTGGTATGCCACAAGTCGATAAAAGGCCATAGAGCGTCAAAAAACACTGAAAAAACTAAGTAGTTTCGGAATGTGACGACTGTATGTTATGGATTCAGAATAATCTGGAATATTCGAAATCGGTAACGGATCAGTGTGTTAGAGGAATGCGGCTTTTGTGCGTTTTGGCAAATGAATGGCGTCAAGCACCGTTCGCAAAAGGAAAAAAAAATTAAAAGCTTCGGAAAACTAGATTAACGCCCTACGGTATCAAAAAATCGAGAAAAGTCTAAAAGTGTCGATAGTATCGAGAGATATAAAAAGTCCCCAAATGTCTGAGCGCATCGAATAATATCAAAAAAATGGATAAAATAATTAGACATGCACCGATACGCATTTTGGCCGATACTATACCGATATTCATAAGAATTTATCGCCGATATCGATACCGATATTCATAAAAAACTTATCGTTCATAAATTAATTTCTTGTTTAAGCTTATTTTGCGCGCTGTTTTTTACCTTGGTTGTGACGTTTTTTTATTTTAATTAAAATTGTTGTTTTAAGTAGTGTAATTTTCTATTTTTTTCATTATTTAATCTTTGTTTGTGGTGGATTCAACAAAGTCTGCCTTAATTTGAAAGTTTTTTTTTCTGAACGGTTTTTTTTGATATTTTTGTTTTGACTTTATCCACTTGTTTGATATTTATTCTGACTGTACTGCCCTCAGAAGCGGAAAGGGTGTATCTCAAAAAAACTCATATTCGTGATTCTTATGGCATCGGATAGCTTGAGAAATTACGAGACCAATGAACTACTCCAAATACCAGTATCATAGTTCAAACGCATAAAAAATCTCGCAAGAAAACTTTCTCTATCTCAATTTTACAGGTATTTCCACAAATTGACATAAACAAAACATCAATTATCGCGAAGCTCATTTTTTTTTTTTTTTTTTAGATACGCCCTTTTCGCTTCTAAAGGCAGTATAGTAGTGTTTTTAATTGATTTTGACTCTTTGGGACACAAGATATAATTAAACATTTTTTTTGTATGTATCGGTGTATCGGCAAATAAATATCGCTGATATGGATACATCGGAGTATCCCGGCATATCGGTTATCGTATTGGTTGCATCTCTAAATATAATAGATTTAAAAGTTGATAATAGTCAGAAAATACAAAAAATATCGAAAATGTACCGAAAAAATAAAATTGATAAAACTCCTTAAGTATCGATAAATATCCAAAAGAAAATCTAAGGATCGTTTTCATAATATCCGGTCAAATCTTAATTGAACTTTAACCGGTGGTTTGACACAAAATCTCATTCAAAATCGTTAGTTAAAAGTTACGGTGAGGTTTAACAGGACATTGTGTAAATGGCACTTAAAGCAACGAGTACTACCGAAAGGAATAAACATTCAAAGGTTTCGATTACTGTCGCAATGTTTCGAGAAAGTCGATAATTGTCAAGAAGTATCGATAAAGTTGATAAATGTCGAGTAACAATATTGGAAAAGTCGTAAGTGGTCGACTTGTTTTGAAAATTGTGATAAAAGTGGTTTGCACTCGAAAAGTTACGATAAATAGTTAAACTTTGAACAGTGTCGAGAATGCCGATTTAAATCTTAAAGTAACGAATAGAATCGGAGAGTCAATTATAATCGAAACATTTCGAATCGTATCGTCAAATGTAGCCAAAGTAAATTAAACTCGACAAGTATCGTGATGTAAATAAAAGTCAAAAAGTATCAAGAAAGTTGAAAGGTGTCGGTTTTCATCAAAAAGTATCGATAGAAGTCAAAAATGTTGATTAATATTGAAAAATATTAAATATGTCGAAAAAGCTCGAAAAGTCTCAATTGAGTATCGAAGTTGTGTTGCCTTCATTATAATCTATAACAATAGACTTAAGCTTTTACAACTATTAGCCTTCTGAGCGCTCAATGTTTTAAAACATGTAAAAAAAAATACCAAAAAGTTGTGACAAACCTCACGCAATCAAACAAACTGCTTTGGTGGAAGTATCTCAGTATCACATACTTCTCCCTGAATGTCGAAAGAATCAATGATTCATCAATAATACTAGTTTACAAATTTGAGGTTCATCTCCAGATCTGGTTTCTCATAGACTTTTTTCTATGTATTTTGAGGCGTAGATTCCAAAAATAGCATCCATTTTTTCTTCTTAAGAATCGTTTTCGAGATATCCCCAAAAAAACACCTTTTTTGCATTTTTTTCATTTATTTGGCTATATCTCCATGAATATTTTTTCGACTGCCTGATTATGTTGATATTTTCTAACTTTTTTGGTTCTTAAATCTATACATTATTAAGGTGCGGTTCAATTTCGAGCTCTTGTAAGAAGATCCCTAGGACATGTCTGCTATAGATGGAAGCAAAACAGCAACTAAGTAAATAAGCTACAAAAATATGAATTATAATGCTTATGCATGCCATATGCTAAAGCTTGACGCTATTTATTGCTTTCATCGTCATTACCAGGAAATTTCTGTCCAAACGTAGTTTTTTTGCCGCACTAAACCCCATTTAAGCTGAATTTAAGACCAACAATAACTTCCAAACACTAAAGCCAAGATTTTGGTAGGCACGTCAGTTCTTGTTGTTATTACTTTTCCTTTTTGCTTCCTGACAATGTTAGCCTTTTTTTCTTTGAGGTTTCTTGTATGTTCGGCATTGGGTTTTTCTTTCCGCAACCAAGCAAGGTAAACGAGGTTCAAAAGTACATATCAGAAATCACACAACAAAAGCAGGCATGTTTCAAAAAAAAAATAAAAAAAAAGTATTGGTCGTTCTTTTGCGTTATTCAAACCAACATTTGACGAGCCCATCTTTGTTGTTTTGGTCGCTTTTATGTTGCATACATAACTTCCCTCTAAGGACGGTTGGTTAAAATAAAATCAAAAATGTCCAAGCATTCGTCCGTCTTTTAGTAAGGAAAACAAGTTTTATGCATGAGCTGAATCCATGTATGTCGATGTCCACATGGAAATTGTCGCAAGAAAAGATGAAGTAAGGAAACGTAGAACTTTTTGCTTTACTTTGATTCTGTGATTTTGTCAATATAGGGTAAATAAGCAGCTTGATGAAAAGACTTTTGGTTAGGAAATATCTGAACATTTCGTCATCGAACGTCTAGAGCTCAGTAAAGATATATTGAATAAAAATGTTGGTGACTTAATGCTAAAAGAAACGTAAAACTGCGTACTTTTGGAATCAACGAATATACCCTACTTGATTTGCTTTAACATTTTCGACATTTCGTTTATTTTTACGCAATAACGTAAGTGTACATTTAGTGTTTTCGCCGTCAAGATGCGTCACTTAATTATATAACCTTCTTAAAACACAACACTGCACAAATAGCACTAAAAATAAACATTAAAAATGCCAAAAGCAACAAAAAACAAAACAAACTTTAGCACTCTCTGAGGATAAGGTAAATAATTCCAAACAACGAAGCCACCAAACAACCTTTCATCCTCTGCGCAAATATTGCTGCTGCGCTACACCGGCGGAAGGTCATCGCTCTCTGTCAACCGCCGACAGCAGCACCAATGGCTCCATTTTTGCCTCTTTAATTTTGTTCATTCGTTTTTTGTTTTTGTCCTTTGTTTGCATTATTTCTTCATTGTTGCTGTTGGCTTTCTTTTTGCATCTTGAACGACATGACGATGATGACTCCAACTCTGAGGAGGACGTCTACAGTTTGTAGTTGCACTGCAGCAACAGAAGAATCGTCATCATTTGTCTAGCAGGAACAGCAGCAGCAGCAGCATTGGAGAAAATCGTCGCTATTTAATTTGTGAGTTCTTCTTTTTGAGTTTTTGCTTTCATTCGTAGTTTCTTATTGGCGTTTTATTCAATTGGTTTGGGATTTGAACTTATGCTATATTTGTTGGGATGGGTGCGCATGTGGTCTTCCTCCCCCTATTTCTATCATGTTGATTTCTATTGCCAGATATAATTCGAACTAAAATATAAAACCTGATAATTTTACCTACAGGTTCTGGGAATAAAATGCATCTTTATAATGAGTAGGCGCGGATCTAGAAATTTTTGCTGGGGGGGGTCACAGGATAGAAAAAAATCAAAAATAACAAGAATAACCAAATAATAATATTGTTTCAACTCTATTTTTTGAAATGCGGGCTGTTTTGGGGGGGTCATGACCCCCGTGACCCCCCCCCTTGGATCCGCGCCTGATAATGAGGGTGTTCCTGAAAACGCGAAAAAGTCTCGAAAACTGCGTAAACTGCGAAAACTAAGTACATTTTCGGTCCCCGAAAATAACCCTCGAAAACTTTCGAGGAAAATTAGTTGAGCAAGTAGCCTCGAAAAGTCGGAACTGGTTCACAGTTTTACTGTTTGTCGAAACAATTTGTTGCTATTCAATTTTTTTTTTACTATTTTGTGGCATTTTAAGGATTCTATTTTATTTGGCAAAGAATTTGATGAAAAATTTTGATTATTTTTCAACAAAATCAGCAATAACTGAAATAGTGGACGTTTTGACTAAAACACTGCAACACGGCAACACTGATCAAACCGTCAAATTGCCATTGGTCAATGATTTCCGCGTTTGCATTGATAGTAGTGTTCCCGAAAGCAAGCTCAAAAACTTTTTTTGGGATGATGGAAGGCTGGTGTGATGAAGGCTGCCAACGCCAAGTCACTACTTGCCAAGCTTCGTATGGTACAGAGACTCGCCTGTCTTGGTATAATGAGATCAACATCACAGACGAACCTGGAAATTATAATGCATCTTCTTTGCATTGACCTATAAAGCAGAAATACGGTGGCAAAAGGGATTCTTCGGTCAAAAGAATATAACAAGCTTCTAAATTGTAAGGGTCACGAATCTATTTTGCAGGATATGCAGCGGGAACTTCGTCTTACGGCTACAACATCAACTTATCAGCAAGAGAATAATGGAAGTCTGGCACCGTTCTGGAAGGAAGGAAGCTAACCATCTTCACGGATGGACCCAAGATGAAATTCGTCGCAGAAGCGGGTGTTTACTCAATTAATATAAGCATGAAAATGTCTTTCAAACTACCCAATTATTGTAGCGTTTTTCAAGCTAAAATCTATGCTGTAGACCAAGCCGCACAGGTGATACGGAACAGGGTACTTACTCCCTCGTTTATACATGTGGATAGTCAGGCAGCGATCAAAGCACTGAACACCAAAACCATAAAGTCTAGGGAGTCACTACCTTCAATCCGAAAGCATACTATAGAGCTCTGCTGGGTATCTGTTCATAAGGGTATTTCCGGAAATGAGATAGCTGACGAATGTGCCAAAATAGGATCAAAACAACAGAAAAATCAATAAGTGGTAACCCTTAGGATATCGCAGACGGAACTACACTATCGGATAGAGCGCACAACCTAAAAAAGGAATCTTCGATCGAGCAGAATCTTACCGCCGGATGCAGGACGTCGCGATACATGTGTCCTAAATGATCAGCAAAGGAGAGTTATGAACTGTTGCAGGAGTGCTAACGGTGCACTGAGTTATTGGTCGGTATAGCCGCCAGATATGATGCCTCTTTCAGAGATTTCTGCTGGAGTTTTGGAGACGAAGAAGAAGATGAGACCATTAAACATCTACTCTGCGAATGCACGCGGCTAATGAGGAAAAAAACCTAATATTTTTGTTCTGCGTTCTGTGTTCGCCTTGATGCAACATTGATCTGTCGACCGTGACGGATAAAATTGAATAAAATCAGTGATCGACAAAAAGCGAAACTCAAATTTTTCCTTAGTCTCAAAAAGTAGGGAAATCAATAAGAGAAATTCTTGTATGCTTTAATTTTTTTCCTACATTTTTATAACGTATCGAACAAAAATTCAAAAAAGTGTGCAGTTATTTTAGAATTAACGATATTTATTATAATACATATTACCCCTACATATTTTTTTCAGTCTTCTGTCAGAATCAAATGCCAGAAATTTTTTCTTTTTTTTGTGGAGGTATTTATTTTTATTTTATTGGGTGGATTTTTATTTCAACCTGAAGCTTTATCACTCTAAAAAATCACCCTTTATATCTTTAAATAATTATTAAATTATTTATTTTCTTTTTTCTTGCAGGTACTTAATGATTTTAAATGCTCCTCACTACTTGTAAGTATTAATTTAAATTAACCGAATAATGCAAGTAAACAATGAGGCTCCAGCGAAACCTCAGTGCCCAGACGCATAACTTAAAAATATGATTTATGGATTTATTTCATTATACTCATCGTAGGAGTATGCTCGTCAATTTATATGCTCAGAAATTATTAGCCACAAAAAATATTTGTTGTTCAACCACAAGACATGCCGCCGATCTAATTCCTGTTCAATTTTAATTGGCAACAGTTTTTATGTCTTGTTAAAATGATATCTCAACAAGTTAATAAATTAGCAGAAATTCATTTAAGGCGGAGAAATCCGTGGCCAATGGCAAATGTTCAATATACATAGGTATCATAAATAGCAGACATGAGCATTTTTGAATCGCATGTAAAATTTGTTGAAGTAATAAAATTAAATATTTTCGTAAACTAATTTCGAGCTGAGACTTTCGCACCGTAAAAAATTAAGAGCTAAATAATAAAATTTGAATTATTAGCAAATTGGCGCCACCTTTATAAGAAAATAGAGGCAATTAAATACTTAAAAATTTACGGCTTCGCCTAAGACAAATGAAATTGTTTGTAAATATTTCAATATAAAAATATTCATTATAAAATGTGATTAAATAAATCTGTGATATTCGCGATCAGACCTAGAGTTTGGTTTTACCTAACGTGACCAAATATTTTCCAGAAAAAAAGAAGTACAACCTAAACTGAAGAGCCTTTATTACGAGCAAAATTTTTTCATAGGGGTGCAGTCCTGAGAGGTGGGCGTGGAAGTCAAACGTTTAAGTAAATCAATTACAGCTTTATAGCTGCAATTAAAGTTTTCATGAAAAGTATCAAGCAGGCTGTAAATTTTTCAAATCTCTCTAAACTTTTAAGGGCGCCAGTACTTTAGTCGACTTAAGACAAATGGTGAGATTTGCTTGCGGTTTTTGGGAATTACGAAGACCTACATAAGTTTTAACAAATTTATTTCTAAAGTTGTCATTTTACCCTTTTGAAAATAAACAAAAATTAAATTTCTATAAAGCAGAAAGAACCCTTTAAAAAACATAAAATTCCCTGAACATTAGTCAGCCATCTGCACCGCAACTTTGGTGGTCGTCCGACTATGCTCGCATCTCTCGGTTGCTTCCCTCACCTCCAGCGCCGTTAGCTGGTTGTTATTGAATGAATGAATGATTAGGTTGTTTACATACTGCTAGTTGGCTTAATTGAAGACTGAATAGCGAAATGGTTGAATGAATGAATGAGTGGATGGTTGGCTGGTTTGTGCTGGACTGGAATGGACTGAACTGTATACATAAGTGAGCATAAATGGAATTAATACACAATTTAAATAAATGCTGCAGAGCGGAAGCCCCAACGTTCTGCAAAAGCAGTAAAAATATTAAAAAACAAAAAACAAAAAAAAAAAAAAACGGCAATGCATGCAAAAATATCTTTTGTTAAAAAAAAAAAAAACAAAAACATCATTTTTGTTGTTGTTATGATTTTATATCACCACAAAACTGTTGGAGGTACTCAAGATCACCGAGAAAGTACGAAAATACGCAAATGCAATAAAAACTATTAAATCATAAAAGGAACTGAATATAATTTGTATTTAAGAATTTTTAAATTTATGATGACAGGTTGCATGTTAAGATGTTTAATGTTATGTGAAACGATTGAGTCATACCAACCGGCAATAGAGATTTTCATGGATTTGATTTTATTGCAATTTTTTGTTTATTTTGTTTATGCAATTAAGTAGATTAGAAAATGTTATCGAACTTCGAAGGTCTGCAGAAAAAATATCTTTAGCTGAGGATATGTCTAAAGAGCCTTTGGGATGGAAGAGTATTATCCTGGGACGAATAGTCTTTTTGACTTCCAATGAGACATCTAGAGCAAATGCTTTAGAGATATTACCGCATTTTTCAACAAGTTGAAGGTACCAAGTGGCATGCCTACATACACATATGGTCAAAATAATAAGTACACGCTCACATAATTAGTTCAATGGCTTGTAGGCAAAAATTTATTTAAGTTAATAGAAAAACAAATTTATACATATTAAATAAAATAAAAAGGTATAGCATTAATAAAAAACAAAAATATCTTTCAGTCTTATCAAAAAAGTAAAAAATGGATTAAAATGACTGGACAAAATAATAAGTCGGCTCTATTTGTTGATATTTAAAGTTCATCATTAGTAGCCGGTATATCAACCATTGTTTTGAGTAATTTTGTGTACTATTTTTGGCATACGGCAAGTCTCTACTGGTTTTTCATACCAAGTTTTTTGGACAAAACTCCATAATTGCTTCTTATTTTGGAATACTACCTTTCCTATTCTCTGCTTCAACTCTCGCCAAAGGTTTTCCAAAGGGTTCAAGTTCAGTCATTGACTTGGCCAGTTAAGCAAGGTTACACTATTGTTTTGACACCAATTCGTCACCAACTTGGAAGTATGCTTAGGATCAATATCCTGCTGAAATGTCCATTTTAGCGGCATACTTTCCTCAGCATAGGGCAACATCGTACTTTCTAAAATGTCTTTATAGTGGAATCTGGTCATGCCATCGGAAATTCGATGTAATGGTCCGGCACCGTATCATGAAAAATAACCCCAGGCCATAATATGGCCACCCCCATGCTTTACAGTCTTTTTTGTGAAGCGTACGTGAAATTCTTTACCCTTGGGGCGTCGAACATTTCGGGCGGAGTCATTTCCAAACATATTTATTTTTGACTTGTCGCTCCACAAAATATTACGCTATTTCTTCTCGCCGTCTGGTCCGGACCAATTTGAATGTTTCTTTGCGAATGATAAACGCATCTTCAATTTTTTTTTTCGAAGCATAGAAACTTTTCTCGCTATCCGTCAAGGTAAATTGGTTCGTTGTAATCATCGACGTACCGTTCGGAACGAGATCACATTGCCGATGTCTGCTGAAATGGCTCTTGAAGATGCGAAATGGTTCTTTTTTGCGAAAGTGACAATATGATTATCTATCGTTGTTGAAGAATTTTTTGGTCTTCCGCGGGTTTCAACCACTTTTTTAGCTTCTAAAGCGTTTTGGACGAAAAAATTGATTGATCCATGGCTTCGGCATTAGTACGAAGACTTTGGCCGTAATTTCTGAGTGTCGAAACCATCTGCCTCTCCTCGGCAGTACAATGTTGATTTCTTCCCATCTATGAAATTTTTTTTTTTTTTTTTTTTTTTTCAATTTCAATTTCAATTTTATTTATAAATTAGTGCTATAAGACTTGGTCTTTTGAAATTTTTTTCTTTTTATTTTGATGTAACTAAATATGAAAATAAATAAAATTAACAAACTTGTACGAAAAAGCCGATCAGATTGTTGCAAAATTAAAGAAATGATTAATGTACTTATTATTTTGTCCAAGTGAAATAAGCCCTTTAAATGAAAACATACGCGTATAGAAAAATTCGGGGGAATCCCTTCTTTTTTTTCACTTTTAAAGGCATTGCCATTTTGAAATTATCAAAATAAAAAAGAATTTCCATATATATTTTCAGTAAAACAAAAAATAATTGAGAACTAATAAGATATCAGGTAGTGTACTTATTATTTTGACCATATGTGTATATCTTATGTAGAGCAATCCTGGAAAACAAGCTTCTCTGCTTATCAGTTCCACCTATGTCCTTATGCTCAGGTACTTCTAAAACAAAGCAAAACAAAATAAGCAATTGTTTGGAATAAGTAGTAGACAATATAAAATGATCGGTATGATGATCATTGCGAACAGGCATGCTATGCTTTTGCCGAAAATCCCCAGCTGCAGCCTATTGTTTTCAAACTACTCTCTTTCTTTACTTGCTGTAACATATTCAGCTTTCTTGTCAATTTTCTATTCAGAGTTAGCCCCAAATACCTTGCACTTTCCTTAAAGACAAACATTAAGGCATTTTGTACATGTCGATCAATATAATGCTGTTCACGAACCCTTGAAAGGACAGTATATTCTTTATTCTGAGGATTAACTCCTAAGATAGATTTTTGGCACAAGATATAAGTTTGTTCAAGACCCCTTGCAGGATTCCTTCCAGTACATCGTACGGCGTACTCCCTACAAAAATGGCTTGCTTGCTTCGGCCACACCTAAGTCTGAGGCAACAACCCTAACTGTAAGCATTTTGATCAATACAATGGTAGTCCAGTCCACACCCATTATAATAGAATTTGGTTTATGATTATTAAAGACTATTTCAACGTCAAGAAATGCAATTAATCTTAATAATTTACAGATCAATAGTCTATCGATTGTACAGGGTGACTGCCAGGAAGGTACACAACATCTTGTTTGATAAATTTTGTTTAAATGATAGAGAATGTATCTAATGTTGATAAATGGTTTATATAATGTTGGCAACACATTTTGGCACATTTCACCCTGTATTTCATCACAAAGATTTTGTATAAGTTGCTTAAAAGTTTGCATATGCTTTTAGATATCTCCACAAAAATAAGTCTGGAACAGTCAAATCCGGCGACCTTGGAGGTCAATCATGTGTTAAGATTATCTTCGTGGCCCTGCTCCTCATTAGGTGAAGATATGATAAAGGATAGAAACTTAATGATATATATCTACTGCAAATTGGATCCCCGAGATCCCAGGATTTTTTGGAATCGAAAACAATTTAATTTAAATTGCTAAATTGGATTTTTTAAATTTTACTGTTTTTGAGCATCACACATAACTGAGGACTAGTTGGGTTCTAATTTGTCGGTAGCTTTGGTGCAAAATCAAGCAATTCCTAATCATTTAATATAAAAAGTCAAATCAAACCATGATGGTCATATGAAGAGCTAAAGTAAAAGAAAACAAAACATATGTTTATTTAGAAATATTAGAAATAATGTTCAGCAAAATCTTTTCATTAGCACTTTTTTTTGCTTGATATACTAGTTTTACAAATGATCGTTTGTTAAAATGAAGAAGTGTTTAGGGCAAAAGACAAGTAATTGCCGAAATACATATCTCTATAAATTGAATTGCTTAACTGAAATATTTTGATGATTTTTGATAACTAATTATATCTTTTGGAAGTAAAATTTCATGAAATGTTTTTAAAATTTTCCATAGAAGTAATTGAATCACTTGCCACTACTTAACTTTTACTTGTGTCAAATACATTGCTTTTTCCTATATTGTCTACAAATACTTCTAGTTTAAGGCAAAAGCTGAGTGTTTGCGTGAAATAATAAGTGCTTATCTTAGGAATCCGATAATATGCCACACACGCTTTCTAAACAATCTTTTTTTGATTTGCTTTTTTATTTAATCTTCAGCGAAACGACTTTTGTATACCACCTTGTATGCCTCCTATTTTTTATGTTATATAAACTTTTTTTAAACTGGTGATTGATAAGCTTTGGTCATTGAACTTCTTTACACCCTTGCTGCAGTATGACTCATTGTTCTGGTGGTTGACTTTTTCTTTATAAAATCTTAATTTACATTTAACTATTGGAGAAACTGTTTATTACTTGCATTTTACTTAACTTTTACGATGTGTCAAAGTACTTAAAAAAAAATAAAATGTTTTCTCCCTTTTGAAAGGCGGCAGCTTTTTACTTTGATAGCCACTTTCTGCTACCTTTTGCTTGGTCAACATCAAAGCGGGTAACTTAATATGTTTGCCATAGTAAAACTCGCACACTAGTGCATATTTGCCTATATACGCATAGGTAATTAGTCGTATGATTTAAGCAAAGGAATTTTTTTTACTGCCGATTAGGAGGGACTGCAATCCCCAAATACTTAATTTCTAAACCCCGAACCCTTCAATTGCCAAGTCCCGGTTTTGCTACACTGAGAAAACGATTTGTTTGAATATATCAAATGTTAATTTAATTTAGAGCAATCAAATATTTATTTGGTTCAAACATATTGTATTTGGATCAAGTAGTGATAAATGTTGGTAGAACAATTTAATGTATTACTCAATCAAATATTTCATTTTTCTATTTCAAATATAATTTGTCAAACAGATCGTTTTCTTAGCGCATAGAATAATCTCGGGACCCGGGCGAGAATGTGTGTGAACACATTGTGTGATCGTTCTTAGATATATTTTTAGATTAACGATAAAACCTCTAAACATCTCTGAAATAGGTCAGAATTTACTCAATTTTTTAATGAAACTTCTTTAATAGCACTACATTCTACAAAAAGTAATAAATCTGGACAAAAGTTTAGCGTGACATAATTTTTTGACGGCTGTCTAAGGCGGATTCACTGCAAAATACAAAACTTGGAAGAAACATTAAAAAAACAATGGAGTTTCACCGAAATTGTCAGCTCATTGAAATGCAAATTTTATGGAACATTCATTCTTAGACACTCTTTCACTTTGATTTAAAGTTTTTAGTTTTTAATACTTCTTTTTAATAGTGTAGCGTTTTGATTTCTAAAAAAGGATATAAAAGTTTTAGTTACTCAGACCATGTTTAAATTTTCTTTATTTAGCTTTCTGATATTATAAATGTGAAAGCATGGATGTTCCTTCTTTAATCATGCCTTATTGGTTAAACGATTTTGAATGAAACTTATAGTATATGTGGTATTTGTCCTGAATTAGAATATACGCTGCTTTTTATCACCAAAAAAATATCTTATTAGAAACTAGAGGTCAGCGCAAGTGCACTTGCTGTGACGTCAGATAATAGGACTTACTGTCAAGTATAGATCAAGTTTGACATACTGCAACTCATCAGTAGCAGTAGCATGAAATAAAGGGGTTTTCAATAAGAGCGCTACAAAAGTTTTTTTAAATAACACACAAACGGCTTGGAATATCAATGAAATTTTTTATTCTTGTAAAAGAACATTTGATGCCATTATGTATGGAACTCAATTTCTTTTGCATGGCCACCACGGGCACGCCTGCAGAAGTTCAGATGCTGAACCCAATTTTCGACAGTCTTCAAGCATAAATCAGTCGATACTGCTGCAATTTCACGTTCGATATTCGTACGAAGTTCATCAATCGTCGCTGGCTTGTTGGCATAGACCATAAACTTGACGTAGCCCCACAGGAAATAGCCTAACGGCGTCAAATCGCACGACCAAGGCGGCCAATTGACTGGGCCATTTCGTGAGATTTGCGTTCACCAAACTTGGTTTTCAATAAATCGATTGTGACATTCGCTGTGTGGCTTGTGGCGCCGTCTTGTTGGAACCACATATTGTCCAAGTTCATATCATCCAAGTTGGGCCAAAAATATTCGGTTATCATTGAGCGGTAGCGATTCCCATTCACAGTAACGTGCCGGTCTTGATCATCACGGAAGAAGTACGGCCCAATGACGCCGCCGGCCCATAAACCGCACCAAACCGTAATTTTTTTGGGATGCAATGTTGACTCATGGAGTACATGTGGATTGCTGCCTGACCAATAACGCATATTTTGCTTATTGACGAAGCCATTCAGCCAGAAATGAGCTTCATCGCTGAAGATGATTTTTCGATGAAAATCCGGATCATTTTCAAGTTGTTGCTCAGCCTAATTCACGAACATACGACGATTCTGGTGGTCAAGCGGCTTCAGCTCTTGCGTCAATTTGATCTTGTTAGGATGTAGGCCAAGATCTTTTCGCAAAATTCGCCACAACGACGTCCCAGAGGTGCCCAACGCTTGAGAACGACGTGTGAGAGACTGATTTGGGTCTTCCTCAATTGATGCGCTAGCGGCAGCAATATTCTCGACACTACGGGCACTTTTTTGTCTCACTGGCACGGGAACAATTTGTACTGTGCCTGTGGATTCAAATTTTTGCACTAGACGCTCAATTGATGATCTGACAGGACGATTATGACGACCATAAATTGGACGTAGCGCTCTTAAAGTTGAGGCCACTTACTCCGAATTTCGGTAGTAAATTTTAATAATTTCGACTCGTTGTTGGATCGTATATCTTTCCATGATGAAATAGCAAACCTTACTGAAGAGAAATGCTAAAAGAGCGGAAAAAAATATGGCGTCGTTTGCTGTCCCTATTGGTCTACTTTTGTAGCGTCCCTATTGAAAAACCCTTAAGAACGATACAACGAAATGACTTAGCTTAGTTTGTTTGTGACTTGAAGTCCGCTGTGAACGCTGTTCACCTCAACAAAACATGTACAACAAAAACGTCGTTTTTCTTAGGAACAAAAAAGAGATGCGATTGCACAAGTAAACAACAACAAAGCGCACATTGACGTCAGCTTTTTTTATTTCTAAATTCTTAGAATTGACATTTCCGTTAAAAAAAGGGTAAATGGGAAAAATTTTGAAGAAACGATGCATCATTTTAAAACAAAATAACTAAGCATTTTAGAATTTAAAAAACAAAAGATAGGTTATTAACACATTTATTGAAAAAATAACAGTTATTTGAAAAAATATTTGTAAATATTTGAGAAAAATTATCACATCTCCAAAACTATAGGTCAAATTTGAAAGTTGTTTTCACCAATATTATAGCTCATAAAATTATCTTTCATACGACTAGCGGTTTCCAACTTATATTGATTTTTACAAAAGCTATATGTATCTGTTTCAAGCATGAAACCGTACGACTTGCCCAATCGGTTATGTTCGATTATTGGCTTAGGACATTTGACATAAAATCCGCCATGTATATAGTATATCTTTTAAATTATCGCACTGTGACAAGTTTGAAAAATTGGAATTTTTAAACAGATCCTAGCTCAATTTTAAATTGATTTCATAGAAACTTGAAATGATGATTATGCTAAGTTTACTAACAAAATCTAGTTTAATCACAAAATTTGTTTCTGACCAGCTTCAACTAAAATTATGTTCTGCTGTACCGTTGCATGCGCTGTTATAATGCCTAGTTACCATAATTATAGGAATACCAAGCATAAAATATATCTTCTGAAAGAAACAACAGCAATTAAAATATGTCCATCTGCGGGTACTGAATTCTAATGGTGCGCTTATGTATTCCATGAAAAAGGTATATAATTTAAAAACTAAAATAAATGCATCCAAGTCGGTTCGTGGTCCTCATTCCACTTGGCTTCAAGATTTATGACTACAAAATATCTAATTAGTATTAATTCATCTTCTGTTGCAACGTACGCATGCAAGCAACACTGCAACACGGCAACACAACCTTTAGTGTGGTAGCAACTGTTGTTACTTAAATCGCTGCTTCTGAGTGACGCAAGCGACGCCTCAAGGCGATACTCATCGTAAGTCAAACATAAAATGCGAAGAGAAAAAAATCAAATTAAATGTCTTTCACAACAACTCCAATGGCGTGCTGTCCAGTTATAGAGGGCGCCACTTTAGTGCTGTTAAGAAAATGCACGTTTTGGTTAAGACAAATGGAAAGTACTCATTTTGTGCTGACTGCCTACTTCCTGCGTTTGCTTTATGACTTATTTTGACGTAAATGGGATTCACACTTTGCGAATTCTAAAAAAATTAGCACTCTTGGCTACTTAATATTTTATTGCTATTTTGAAATTATCAGAGAACTTAAATAATCTTACGCTATATATTGTTTCATTTCTTATTTATTTCATTTAAAGCTTGTGCTGAGCATAAGTTGTAGTTAGGGTTGATATAATAAAATTTTACAAAAGTTGAAGTTCGAGTCGCCCGATTAAAATCAACTTATCAACCTAGACATCTAGATCATTTAAAAAAAAAAAACAAACCGATTGCTATATTTCCTTTTGAAGTAAATATAGGAATAATTTCACTTTCCCTCAACCATAAGTTAAAAATTTAATCACGTTTGTGGACAAACTTCGTTAAAGAGTTAAAAAAAAATCGCATTTTGATAAACAATGTTGAGTGATGACTTTTCTCTTGAAATAAAATATTTATGTGAATACTACTGTGCAGAAGCGATCTCGATAACCCTATTGAAAGAGCATCCGAATCAGATTATTGGCCATCGTCTACTCCACATTAGCGATGGTAGAAAGTTAGCGTCGGTACTCTGCTTGAGCGACTAAAAAAGGCATTTGTATTCCTGGGTAGGGGCTATCTACTATATAATAGTGTATCTGGTCACTGAAGATTTTGTAATCCACAATACTCATCGCTTGAGCTATCATCTCTTATTTCAATTATCATGAATTCAAAAACAATGAACATAAATAATACTTCAAGTAGTAAAGCCATACCGCTAAGTCCAATTGGAACGAATCTAAACTAAACTAAAACAAAACTCATTAGTTCCAAGTTCCATACCAAATTCGAAAACAAGATTTTCTCGATGGAACACCTTGTAAGTATTGACACAAAGAACCTTTAAACACTCAATGTAATTGAAAAACTGCTGCAAGTCGCAAATGAATTAAATATTCTTTACATCCCGATGTTAGGGAGGTCAGAATGATCGCTTCAAAGTATAGCTAGAAACGTGACGATCGCACCCACACATGCTCCAACTGAATCCCCCAACATTGAAATGAAGGAATCATTTTCTAGCCAACCAGTGGCGTAGGTACGATTTGATAAAGGGGGGATGGACAATAGTTTCTATTCCAATTTTTTTTATAAAATTTTAATTTTATTTTTATAACCATCATTAAGTGAAGTGAATTGCGTATGGTCTAGTGATGTGCGGCATGTGATAAGTTAACTTGCAATCAATTGTTCCTACCATAATGCTGCCAGCTCTAGCGTGCGTTGACGCTTTTTAAGCATCACTTATCACTTTGATTATTCATCTTGGAAGAATCATCCAAAGTGATAAGTGTAAATTGCCTTTCAACGTTGGTTCATTCAAAGTGTACATCATAGATGAACGATAAAAATTTGATGAAAGAGTGTTCACATTTTTGACATGAGAATCGCAAAACTGTTATATCTTGTAAACTGTTATACTTACGACATAATGTTGTATAACAGTTTTGTAGTGAACACAATGACCTTCATTTAGAATCCAACTTGTTAATTATTGTAGCTATACATTCTTATAATTTTTTAGCAAGATTTGCAACAAAAAAGCGATATCTCGCAAACTGTTATACCTACGACATAACGTTGTATTACAGTTTTGTAGTAAACACTGCAGTCTCCATTTATAATCAAGCTTATTTGTTATTCTAGCTAGACAGGATGACATTTTTTTATAATTTTTTGACAAGATTTGCGACTAAAAAGTGATATGTCGTAAACTTTTACACTTACGATAAAATGTTGTATGACAGATTTATGGTAGACGCTTTCATGACCATGATTCCTATTTGAAATCAAGATCATTGATCTAGCTTGCTAAAATTTTTTATGATTGTTTGGTAAAGCTAAAAATATATGAGAAAATTTATAATTTTTTGTCAAAGTACGAGTCGCAGTACGAGTTTAGGGCTTACGCACACGATGCAACGTGACCAGTTATGGATTAATTTTTTTTTTAATGTTCTTATGCATTTGGTTAATGAATTAAATAATTTTCACAACTTGTTTTTCCTTATTTGAACAGAAAATTAATGTGTACTTTAAGTACACTTAATAACAGCATAATTTTTAAATGCTTCAATAGGCGAACCGTACCCCCCGTACCTACGCCACTGTAACCAACTAATTCGAGGCTTCTACATAACTTTACTGTATAGGGTATTTCAGGTAAAGTTATCATCTACAAACTTGGATCTCTTCCGATTATTTTAAAACTTTGATATGGTATTCTGTACAAAAAATTAAGATCCCCCGTATATTTATTGGAACTCTTGCCCATTTTACGGTTTGATCCAGTTTTGTAGTTTTCAAGAAATTAGATAGCTATGAACGCCATTTTTTGCAAAATCAAGTAGTTGATTTACTCAAAAAGTGGCCGCTATCTATTTCATTTGTTTTATATGAAAAATAAAATAGTACACTGTAAAAAATTGCCTAGCGCGTTTTTCACTTTTAAGTTTTAATTAAGTTTAAAATTAAATAAATTCCATTGCAGAGTATGAATTCCACATAAGTAATTTGCCTTCAATAGCTATTGACATTTACAATTTTTGTCATTTGATATGGAATTTAAATAGAAGATATTTGAAGAAAACTAAAATTTTTTTTGTTCATCACTGCAAAGAATTGCAACCGATACCGAAGCAATTTGATGCGGAGAAAATGAACGCATTTGTTATTTGAAAACGAAATAATTACAAGATATTCATTAATAATAATGTAATGAATTTACACTGTTGGAAAATGCCCTGGGGGTTCTAAAAATGTACAAAAACTGAGCCCACGGCAACGTTCAATTAAGCCAAGGCTTGGCGTAAATTAAAAAAAGTGTGAATGAAGAGTTTGCAAAAAAACGCTTTCACTACAGCGTTAGAAGAATCAAGGAAGCGTTTCAAATTACAGACCCCAAAAATGCCGACAACAATGTAGTTTTTGCAAGAATATAACACAGTTGCTGCTGCCGTAGACTACAACAACTGCGGGTATAGAAAAATTTTTAATAGAATTCAACCGAAATGCGTGAAAGAAATTGCAAATTATATGAAAAAATACCGGAGGGGCGAAGGTAGCAAAATTGCTTTAAGTAAAGCATTCAATTGAAGGTAAAGTGGGGGAGACAAGCCTGGAAACAATACCTTCGTCTTTAATTGTTTATGGAGCTATTTAATAAATGCACATAGTTATGCAACGCAGCAGTTTTTTGCTTTTTCTTATGATAAATGAGAAATGTGCAAATATCATGCAGAACTATGTTAGGTTTTTCGCGAATTATTTTAGCAGTTTCGTTAATATTTTTAAAATACGACAAGAGCATCATTTATACTAGTATACAAATCTTCGACGTACTACAGCTGTTAAACGGAAATAAGCTTCTGAGTATGGGAGTAATAACTTTTTGAGTCACTGAATAGTTGAACTCTTTTTGAGAAAACTGAATAGCAACATTTACTTAGCTGTCAGGGTCGTTAGTCCTAGGGGAGAAGTGAAAATATTATATTTTCTTAAAACCTCCTTTTAACATTAATATTGTTATCAGTGGCAAAGGCCTACATCTTATCTATATGCTAAGTATAATTTCACCACCTACTTCCATGTATGTAAATTATTTTTAAGGTCCTACTTAACATGTGCTCAGTAAATATTATTTTAGCTTTAATCGAACACTGACTGACAGTGCTATTTGTATAGCCACAACTATGGGCATGAAGAATGTAGCACATTTTGACTTTTGGCGCTGCTTGTAACACGTAGTATGACATCTTGTGTCTCGTAGTCTAAAGATTCAAACAAATTTATACGTCTCGATGGCCTCGATTCATTGCTAGGACTCCATACCAAAAGATATACATAGTTCAAAAATTAATTGAAAGAATGTGTAATCGCCCTAGGCGGCGATCGATGCTTTTGTGTGGGCAATAGTGACAGCGGCAGCACGAACTGGTTTGCCTACTAGCAGTTCGGTAAGATGTAGTGGGTTCGCTGCTGCCACTATTGCTCCTTCACCATACAAATTTAAATCTCGTGCTGAAGGAGAGCGCTGCACTCTGAATGCTCAAAAACTTTAAAGTTATTTAATTGGACACGTTACCGGAAAGAAATTTACTTTTAACAAATATCAAAAATCTACAAAAAAAAATGTGTGACTCCCTAATTCTCCTCTACTGATGCTGACCTCCGAGCATGACGGTCGCTCGGGCCCGACTCAACCCACCCTA
The DNA here is from genome assembly GCA_949775025.1 of Tricholauxania praeusta. NCBI lineage: Eukaryota > Metazoa > Arthropoda > Insecta > Diptera > Lauxaniidae > Tricholauxania > Tricholauxania praeusta. The sequence continues at coordinate 41,783,460 of OX459030.1, read as the reverse complement.
CCATGTGGACCCTGGGGCAACGGTTTGTCGTCCACCCTAATCAGGATTGGTTCTACATGGGACTTTTAGCAAAAATGGTCACATTAAATATTTCTGCACATATTATATAATGCACATATAATATTTTTATTTAGTACAGATTTTACTGCAAGTAATATATAACAAACCGCACAAAACAAGCAAATCACAAGTTGGTAAATTTTATTTTTTCTTCTTTCAATCGAATCAAAAAAATGGCAGCGACCAACTACACGACCACACCGTTCGAAACACCAAAATCAACTCAACTCCCGTTTGAGTTTTCGTTTCTGTCTTGTTCACACGTTCGAACAGATTTTTATTGCCTGAAGCGCAAACGGGCGATCTCATTGGCTGGTGCAGCGCGCGAAAGGAAAAGTCTAGAACATCATGCGCGATAACGCGATTTTCGAAATTCATATGTCATTTTTGCCTAGACTTTTTCCCTGCAACGCCTGTCACCACCAGAAGGCAAATTGCTAATGCGAATTCGCACGCATCGGAACTGGTGCCGTTACAAATGTCTCGATTAATTGAAAATGTATTAGAATGTAAAGTAGAATTTTTTAACGGGAAAACTTTTTAGGCCTTAAAAGGAGTAGTAAATAAGTAAATTATAAAATACAAAATCAAAATTTGAAATACTTTTCTATATGATTTTTTTTTTCAATCTTTTCTTGCATTTCTTTTGAGCCAAAAAGTGGTGAAAATAATTTACATTTACTGGCGGTATATGTATATGGCTTAGTTATAGTAATATTTCCGTCTAGACTCAACTTTTCTTGCGGCTTTAGACTATGAGTGACAAAATGAAGTACTCCGTTTTCGTTTACATTTTTATCCTATTCAAACTTCCTTCTTTTTGCCCGCCATATATATAGGATTTATAACTTCAACTGCGGAGTAAAACTTAATGATTATAAAATGGGTAGAGATGAATGTTTTTGTATGGCTATTTAGTTGGTTGATTAAATTTCTGAAGATTGCCAAAACGTGGCTCCAAAACTAGTTACTTTAAAGTTCCTTAGAACTTTACTTAATTTCATAAATTGTATAGAGCAGATAAAATTTTGCAGAAACTCTAGTTGTTATAGAGGATCAAATTAATCAAAATAAGAGCTCTGTTGAATAATTTCTATCACGTTGGCTCTATGCATATGACAGGTTATACTCTGCATAGACGTCTTCGCAGGTAATTATCACTGACTAGGCAGTAGAGCAGAGATGGCCAAGTCGAATCAAAGTTAGTTATTCCGGCTCCTTTACAATTTTGATGAGCTCTCATATAAAGCTAATGAAAAATGTCATTTTTAGATTCCACAAACGGTTAAAAAAAAAAATACTAAACACAAGCAAACACCAATAAAAATTCAATATTTACCGTTATTCGTGTTTTTTTGTCAACATTTCTTGTCGCAATTCAGTTGCTTATTATGAGTTCCATTGTTTTGTAATTTTCTATTTTGCAACATATAAAGTAAGAACAACAATACGAACTAGCGCCGCCCGCTACGAATAATGTCTCCACACATTTAAGTTCATGCTTATGTACCGAAAGGCAGGCAATGTGCGATCGCTTCCATTACATTTATGCATTGGCTCTTTTAATCAAGTAATTAGCGATTTCCAGCTCCCTTACTCAGCTCTACTGGCCATGCCTGCAGTAGAGGATAGAAAACCTTTCAATTAATTACTGAATTACATTTCTGATTTTTATTAATTGAAGAATAATTTTCCTAGAAATTTCAAAGTGATTATCGAATTTTATTTCCTTTGAAAAATGTCAAGAATTCGGGCAGAGTACTAAATGTTTAAAAATTTCCCAAGATCAATTCCTATAGGAAGCTGCAATTTTGATTTTTCTATAAGAATTTTCTTTAAGTAATAATGCTTAAAATTTTATGTTTAAAATTTCCTTTTTTTGGGCGATTTTTCACTGAAAGTTTTTAGTCTGCTATTTAATAAGCAACTTTGCCTACATGCTATGAAATTTCACCAAAACAATATTGAAGAGTGAATAATGAAGCTACTTTGATGACTTCACTTACACACGTGTATATTGACAACACCTTTTTATGTATCGATACTTTTGGTCCCTTGTAGGCTTAAAGTGAAACACTGTTAAAGCGCCTTCAGACTATGTGAGAAGTCATATGCTTTTTTGTATGTTTTTTTGTATATCTTTGCATATGATATGTCAAATCGCATAAGATTTATTTTATTTTGTTCATACTGATATGATTTATGTTAAGAGAACTTGACATTTCTCAATAGTAATTTTGACATTATCTATCAAATTAATTTTTATTTGTAAACATTGTTTTTTTTAACAAGAAACTCATATGACTTCTCTTTTCAAATAGACTTGAATCGAATGTCAACATAGTCATATGCTTTCTCATATGAAAACTCATTTGTGTAATATAAACATATTCTCACTGTGAGAGTTGTCAAATTTGACGACTCATATGACTTTTTATATGACTTCTCATATAGTCTGAAGGGGCTTTTAATGTTTGATATCAAAAACCTTTCTAATTTTCGATAAAATTTATTGCTTTCAGAAAGCAATTTGCTTTAATAAATGAGAACACAACAATCAAAACTAAAATAATGTTACTTCATTAAGTGATAAAAGGACTTCACTTCTAAAAAATTCAACCAAAACGCACTATTCAAAGCTTAAAAAATAAACATTTTATTCATTGTTCAAAATAATTCACAAGCACTAACAGAAAAGTTTACAAACTTTATACTCAATTTTAAATTAATTTAAACGCTACTTTATGCAAATTAATTTTGAAAGGCTCTTTACTCCTTTCCTGCTGTGTGAACATGCGTTTTAATTTTAGTTGAAAACTTTTTTAAAAACGTTAATCAACTCTGGTTTTTGTTTTTCTTGCTATCGATATTTTGTTACCATCGCTTTGTCGTTTTTGCATATTTATTTTTCAGTTGTGTGCGCCTATAGAATTTCGAAAAATGTTGTGCAACTCCTGCTTTTTGTAACCTCAAGTCAGTTTGAATGAACTTGTTATCCATAACTAATCTAAAGGGGTGCTCTGCGGTGTAACTTTGATTTTTACTATTTACAAAGTTTTTATCAACTTTTTTTATGTTCAAATCAGAAACGTATTGAATACAATGATGAATTTCGATTATTGACAATAGTTATAATTAGTTTCTGCTTAATAAATTGAAAAGAAAAAAAATCGAACCACATCTTCAGTCGGGAGTAACATCGCTTTAAGCTTTTACAAATTAAACCTAGCAAATAAAACATAGATTCATGTTCGACGTTCGCAACTTCAAAACAATTGCTTTGCCATTTGTTTTCTACAGTTATTAGACGCTTCCCTACACATGGCTACGTGCTTAATTTGACGTGATTAATCGCATAACATAACCCACATTTCCCCCAACTCAAGACTCGGAACTTTTGCAATACAACACACGGCATCTTTACTGTTACATCATCAGCATCCATCCAACGTTAGTACACTCGTTACAATCCTGCTGAAAGAGGTTCTTCAACTGCTTGCTGCAGTTTCCTTCACAGTATTCTCTCGCCCATCCGTTCGTACCAGCAAACAACCGACCTTTTGTCCGTCCACTTCCAACCGCCATTGTTTTCGAGTGCATTTCGTTTTAGGATGTCATTGAACTTGTGTTCCAAGCAATGTACCACCAACAGCAATGCATTAAAAGCCAATACACACTCCATTACCACTTTAGTAAGTACAGCAACCCATGCTTGCTGGGTGAAACTGTGGAGGATATGGTGAGTAAGGGTGTAAGCGAAGGGTAAAATAAGAATAGCAAACTCACAGTGTTCCAACGAGCCGAAAGTCGAGTCAAGTTTAATTCATTAATGGAAACAATGTGCGCTGCTGCACTCATTCTCACCCTACTACTAGAAACGGGTACTCCTGAGAATTCCTTTTCACAATACTCATTTGTTGCTGTATTTCTTCTTTTTATTTTATGTTTTTTCTCTTTTTTTCTCATTTACTGCAAAAACTCTCGCTTGAATGCCGAAAAGTATGCAACGCAATTAATTTGCATGTTTGCACGTTGCTGCTTCTTTGCTTACCCTTGAAAATTGTATTGCTGCTGTTGTTATTGCTGCTGTTGCTGCCAGTACTACCTTGGGGGGTAAAAACAAAGTCCATTGGGGGTTTCAGCATTTTTGAAGTGCTTTTCATTTTTATATTCTTCGTACTCTTTCTTCGATAGCAGCAACATTTTTTCTTTCTTAATACTGGCACAGTTTTTTCGTCTTTTTTTGTTCTTCCGTAAAGTTGTTTAATTAAATTTCACAGCAGAGGGCGCTGCAGCATTATTAAAGCAAACAAAAATCTTACATAGCCTTAGATTTAGGAGTTGGTTTCCACGCGAAAGCTGGCACAGCGACTTAAGCAGTTTTTTTTTTCATTTTCGAGCCATTGTCTTGTGTTCTGCAGACTGCGGAATTCTTCAAAGAGTGTCATATCTTATGTGATCTCCATGACGAAAAGAACCTTATCTTCCCGAACCAAAATTTCTCAGGTGAGTGAAAATTCAAGAGTGAGCAATCGAGTTACTATTGATGCTTATAATATAATAATGACTCGGTTTCGCAAAATGGGAATCCCTTTGCTCATGGGAACTTGTCACATATGCTACTGTGCGTAGGACATAAGGTGACATGCTTGCGGAGTATGTGCTCTGTGGTTCAATCATTCCATGCTGTGAGACGGCTGAAATTTGTCTTGTTCTTTCAGTAATTGTAGACGTTCTCGATATAGTATTACATCCACTTTCTGACAGATGACTTACCTGAATGATGATCAACACGCTGCAACATATAAACACTGCTGACATCGACTTACCGACAAAACAATAGCAAGTCCACTTAGCAGCGGACGTCCTCCTGACCAGCCACCATTATATCTAAAAAAGTATGTGTGGTGTATGCCTAATAGACTTTCACTTTTAAACATATCATGAGCTTTCTCCTACTTTTTCTTAGGATAGCTTTTATAATCCTGATATGCTACGTAATAAATCTGCGTTTAAACTTTTCGGAATTTTTTTAACTTTCGCTAAAATACTTGCTTAGCTGGCGCTACAACTGACAATCGGTGTGCCCGCCTCCAAAATACTGCGCCATTTGCCTCTGCGTGCGCTGACGCCAGTTAGAAATATTAATCACGTTCAGGTCCTCGGCAACTTGGCCTTTCCAACGGAGATTCGGACGTCCTTTTCCGCTAGAGTTTCACCAATACATTCCAAATTGAGTACCTTGTTAGACGGAGCGTTGTATCCATTCGCTCAACATGACCTAGCCAGCGCTTTTATGCGCTTTACTAAATCCATGTCGGCGTATAGCTCATACAGCTCGTGACTCCATCCTATGCAGTATGCGTCGTTCATGCAGATTGAACCATAGACCTTGCGAAGAATTTATCTCTGAAAAGCTCCAAATATATTCTCATCGTTGTTTGCCATCGTCCATGCTTCAGCGCGACACGACAAGACGGGGAAAATGAGTGATTTGTAAAGCGTTGTGTTTATTCTTCGAGAGAGCTCTGCTTTTCAATTGCCTACTGAGTGCAAAGTAAGACCTGTAAGCAAGAGTTATTCTTCGCTGGATCTCCAGGCTGACATTATTATTAGTTTTAATGATTGATCCAAGGTAGACAAAATCCTTGACCACATCCAAGACGCCGGGCTCTTTGTTTGTTGACACAAGATAGGGAATCACCTTGTCTGAAACCTCGCATCGTTTCGAATGGCTCGGAGAAATCTTTTCCAATCCTTACCGCACTGGTGGTATTGGTTAGCGTCATTCTGTAAAGTCGGATAAGCTTTGCAGGGATGTCGAATACAGGCATGGCGGCATGTAAGTAATCCCTTATCTACTATCGAATGCGGCTTTATAGTTGACGAATAGGTGGTAGGTGTCGATCTGCTTTTCTCGGGTCTACCCCAGAAGTTGGCGTAGTGTAAATATCTGGTCAATGGTGGAATTGCCAGGTCTAAAGCTACGCTGATAAAGTCGAATCAACTTATTTACAATGGGCTTCAATCTTTCACACAGTATGCTTGACAAAACCTTACGGGTGATACTAAGTAGGCTTACCTCTCGGAAGTTGGAGCAGATTGTGCGATCGTTTTCTTGTGGATTGGGCAGATCACGAGTTTGCAGTCGCTGGGAATGCTTTCATCCGATCATGTTCTGCTTAGAAGTATATGCATGCGTTTTGCAAACTCTTCGTCTCCTGCCTTGAATAGCTCTATCGACTGGCCACCTTTTATCTTTGGATTTCATAACAAATGCGATTATGTATCTCGAAAACTTAAATTGTTATAAAATGTACGGGACAGCTTTTGACAAAATGAAACATGTTGCATACACTTAGGCATAGAGTGAATAATATAATTTTGCGTTGATACTTTTTGATATAGTCCACTGTGCAGCAACATTTTCATTACTCTATAGAACTCATCGTCGTGTTAACGAACTCTTTTGAGTTTTCATTACAACCATAAAAAAAGTAAAAATTAAAAAAAAAAAGCATTAAAATCAACAGCATTGGACGGACTGACTTGCCGACGACATTTGCTTGCTTTTGCTACTGTTGCTGCAATCTACTGCAAATGATGACAGCAATCCAGGCTTTCAAATTATTACTTTTTTCCTGCCAAAATTACTTAAACTTTCCATCTATACCGGCGGCAGCGTCTTTTTTTTTAATTTCAACTTCTACGAGTACTTTTCTTTTTCGTTTTTTTACTCATTAGTGAAAAATAATACTTTTTTTCGATTTTTTTGTACCTTTTTTCTGCGCCGCTTTTACTTTACTACTTTTTTTATTTGAGCTCTCCTTAGTGATTAAAAAACTTAAAATATTTGCGGTGCAGCAAAATAATGATGAAGTCAACCGTGATTGTGATCAGCATTCATTTGGTGCAACAACACTTGGGATTTGATGATGACAAGAAAATAACTGAAGAATTTTGTTTGCTCTTTAAGGTGTTTTTTTTTATTTTTTTTTTTTTTTTGAATGAATATAGATTTTTAGATGAAATTATGAATTCTTGTTTCCATTCCACCCGCAAGTAAGAAAATGTAAAATGACAGCGTTCTTAAACGTTTTCAGCGGTTGGCAACGTGAATGCGTCGACCTACTCTCAAACATTTTTAAACTTTTAGTTTTGATATCCTCAGCGCACTATCCTGAGTCTTCCACCGCTGACTATCATTGAAATGTAGTGCTCTTTTATTTATTCAGAATTTGACCATAATTGGGTCCATATTAAGTATTTCTTTGCCTCTTGAATCAATATAAGTAAAATTTGATGGCTTCAAACCTTACCCTGTGTATACCCTGGTGTGGTTATACGACTATGGAATTAGTTTTCTTCAAAGTAAATAATAGAATGATATTATTTTCATTTCTCTATTTTAAGTCAAATTGCGTGTATACAAACCAATTAGCATCTGTGATTAAATCATATGTTACGAGTATATTCTTGACTTTAAAGCTTTGATTGGAAAAGAAAGCTGCTGCTGAGGAGAGCGTAGTCCCTAAAATGAGATTTAGTGTTATGCGTATGAAACAGGCCAATTCTCAATCCAGCATGGTATATTATTTTTATCATACTAAGGACGTGTGGGGCTCAGGTTTGTGCAGAGAAAAAGCCAGCTACATCGTGAAGCGATATTCGACTTAATTGTCTTTATGAAATTTTTAGCTGTTCCTTCTTTGTCAATAGAAGTATTGTAAGATGATATTGCATTTAAAAACGTTTTCATTTGACTTAATGTTAATTTCCGCACTAATCAAAATAATATGGCGCTCCACGATTTCGCTTTGATATTCGGGTATATTCGGAACAGCTTTGTGTTCCAATTGTTTGAACATTGTCCGATTCTCTCTTGCTCACTTGTTTACTTATTACAATGCTCTATTGATATAGTCGCTCTTAAATATTTTTTTTTTTAAACCACACAAAAAATTTTCAATTGTCAATATTGAACATAAATATTTTTTAACTTATTAAACGAGCTTTTAAACGATATATATTTACTAAGGCTGTGCAATGAGCCGAACTCGTTAAAACAAACTCGAAACTCACAAGCTCTTTACTAAATTTTAGTACCGAACCAAGATCGATTAACTCGACTCAACTCAGTTCGTCTGCCACATTTGGTCCTAAATTTCTTCATATATATAAAATGCGAAAGTGACTTGCTTAAAATTCAGTTCTAATAAATGGTGTCATTAATCATTTGTGTCTGCGTACAAGTCGTTCGAAGAAAAGAAATGGAAAAAACGGTGCACCGTACAATGGGAAAAAAGTAGAAACTCGAACGAACGAGTAGCTCGTAACTCATGAGATTCTATCGTATAATACTGACAACGAACGAACTGAATTGTTCGAGTCTTAGTCGTTGCGTATGGCAAAAGTTTGAACATGTTCGATCAGCTCGTTGCACAGCTTTTATACTTATTTATGAATGTTAAGAAAAGCGAAAAGGGTGTATCTGAAAGAAAAAAATGCGTTTCAAGATAATTGATGTTTTTTTTATGTCGATTTGTTGAAATACCTGTAAAATTGAGATAGAGAAAGTGCTCTTAGGAGATTTTTTGTAAGAGTGAACTTAGATACCGACATTTGGTGTAGTTCATTAGACGCGTAATTTCATAAGCTATCCGATGCCACGAATATGTATTTCGTATACGCCCTTTTCTCTTCTGAGATGAAAGCTGAGTGCAGCCATTTAAAAACAATTTCTCACGCATTGTATGGTCAACGATAGCTACTGTTCAAATAATGACAAATCAATAACACTACTATCAAATTTTAAGAAAGATGTGATAATTTTTTAAGGAAAACGGCGTAGCTGAGTCCAAAAATCGTACATAAAACTTTTTTTTTTCGGTTTTCAAAAGTGGTGGTACCACTATATTTCTAATAAATTAGCTAATGCATCGAAACATGACACTTATTAGAAAAAGCTTAAATATAGTTTACGAAACACTGACACTTGAGCCGATCAACTTTATACAAAAGTCAGATTTTGACCGAGGCAATTATTTTAACATTGCGAAACTTAAGCGCATTCCTTAAATTTACAATAAAAACTTAAGAAATTTATTTTGACTTTTATTCTAACAAAAAAAAAATGTATCAAAGAATATGTGCTTGCATGATCTTAAAGCAACTGTTGTGCAGTAGAGGTCTTGAAGTGCAACAAATGGAATACATGCAAGCGGCTTATGCCAGCACCAACAGAGGGAGTTGCCAGCACGTTGCATGTCAGTTTGAATTTTTCGCGCGCGCTCTCTCTCTCTTTTTTTTTTATCTATCTGACTGTCTGTCAAATTTGACATCATGATAAACGCGTATAGTAGATTATGACAGAGGTGAAATAGCATATCGAGGCAGGCAACCTCTTGAGTTTTTATGTAAAACTTATTTTTCGAGGGTGTTACTGATGTAGCTTAAAGTTTTGAAAACGAAAAGAAAAAATTGGATATAAAACAAAACTCTTGATTGACTGACATTGTAAACGGGGAGGCATGTACTTCTCTTCAAAATATATTCTACACTTTGCAGTGAAATAGTTTTATCAAAAGCAAAAAAAAAAGCCAACAGCATTTAAGAGCATAATAAAAACTTTATTATTTTCATTTAAAAAGCCATTCAAGAGCACATCGTAATTAATTCTTTTCTTAAGTTTTTATAAGCCATATATTAGTCACAACAAATTGCAACAAAAATGTCATAAATCATTTCTTTGGCGAAGCGTTAAAAGTGCATGTTGCTACTGTTTGCAACATTGTTGAGGCAACATAATTTTTCATATGCAATTAGTAGTCATAAAACAAGGAAGGAGAATAAACATATAAATAAATGCATTTCTGGGAAGGAAGTACCACCAGTAATGACAGCTCATTGTGCTACTGTTGGGTTATTTTAATGTTGACTTGTGTTTATTTTATTAAAGCAACAAGTTCCTGTGATAACACTTGTTTGCAAGATTTTTGCTTCATGATAAAAATGATTGATAATACGGGCAGTGTGTGCTTAGCAAGAATATTGCCAGTATTTTATTGGGTAGCCAAACCTGTGTCTTGCGGTACGCAAGTAAGGCGTCTATCGCCAAGTATTTTAGGGGTTAATATTTTGTAAATGAAAGGCTGTTCTTGTGAGGAAAGCTTTCGAGTTCAATATTGAATCGTGTTATTTGGTTCATGTCAATTATGTGTAAAAAAACTTATATACCTTATTGTCTCGTTATTTAGCTCTGGAATGTTACTTGCTTCTTGGCATGAACTATACTTTTAGATAGCTGCCAAAGGAATACATAGGTACAAAGATGTCAAATCACTGACCAATTGATATCTGTTTCGAAATGAAGCGACGGAAAATTGGCCATTACTCAAAATTCACTGGGTCGACTTAAAAGTTGCATACACCTTTTTTATAGCTTTTGAAATTTGAAATGATCCCGCAGATAATATCAACTATATATTTCAAATACAAAATAAAATTTTATTTTGTATTCGTACTAGTTAATATAAGAAAAAAATGACGCGCTTAAAGACATTTGAGGTCAGGAGAACTTTTTTCTCAAAATAAATGTTTAAATTTATGTTTCAACATTGCCAAGCGATCTGTGATACTACTACTTTCAGCTAATTTATAATAATAACATCATTTAGTACCGTTCTTTCTCTTTAAAATGAGCTTTCGAGTGGTAATCTGCGATGTTTCCTCGCAAAGTTACAGCCATTTGAAAGTGACATGCATTTGATCCCCTACGACTAAACAATATTAACGAACCGCCTACAAATCTATTTCATCTTGGATTTTATTTCTTCAGAAGTAATGAAGTTGAACACTGCTATTATTTTAACCGCTTGTTTTTTTTTTTTTTTCTGAGAAAGTGTAATTTTTACAAAAAACATTCAAATTGGACACATCTTTTCGATTTATATTTTAACATAGACGATATCTTAATTTTTCACATAGACTTTTCCAAAAAACAAAACTTTTTTTAATTTTTAAAAATCGCAGGCATCTAAACACTTAGCTGATCTCAAATTATGCAGGAAAATCGTGTAAAAGATATAATTAACTTCAATTTTAGTGCTTGTTTGGGCAAATAAGTCAATTAGAACTTGAGATATACTCAAAAACGTCGAAAGAACTCCAAGAATTAACATTAATTAACCCGAACTGGACCCGGGGATCATTTGCGACCCGGCCTCCCATACAATTTTTTTTTTTGTTTCGACCCAACAAATACAAAAAAGCAAAAAAATATTTTGTACAGCTAGCTTGTTCAAGTCGTAACACTGTGCGCAGATATAAAACCCTGGCGGACCAGTTTTACTGTATTGTCGGGACTTAATTGTTTTCCTATTAAAAAAATTCCCAAATTGAGGTAAGGAGGAGTTGTAATTAATTGTCTGGTAAGTATGGAGGATGATGAAGAAGCTCCAACTTCAATTCCTGTAGACATTTGTGCAGTGTGTGATCTAGCATTGTTATGAAATAAGATAGGAGTCGATCTGCTGACCAATCTAGGCTTTTTTTTATTAAGTTTTTGCATCATTTGATACTGTCGGCTGCGTAGTAACATTAGAGCCTAATACTTTATTAATTTTTCGCGCGGTCTGCGATGCCATAATTATACCTACGAACTCATACTTTATCATAGTGCGAATTTCCGACCAATACGGTAAAATGTTAAGCCCATGTCAAATAATAAGCTGTCAGACACTTCCTTATATAAGAAGTCATTGGATCCCAGCCGGAGAAAAAGGAGTTGGCCTAAATAACAGATGCCTATAAACAGTTTAGTTAAGACCTTTAAGTCTTAAGGTATGATTAAGTCCAACAATCGACTCATTGGGTAGGAATGACAAATATGAGCAAATTTATTTCTGTTGATCAAATTCCTTCTTTCTGTCATTGTGGGATGGTTATTTCAATATTTTCTATTAATTGTATAGTGAAATTAAAATTATGTTTTTAATCTTTATTTTTGTTTTGAAGTTTATTTTCTTGCACAATTAACACCTACACTGCACATTTTACTGACGTAAAGTTGCTAGGCTTTTATTGATTTTACTCGTACTATGTCTTTGTTGCTGTCATTACACTTAAAATGCTGTTGTCAAGCACAAGCAATAAGTGTATTGAGTCCATTGCACGTTGCACAGTAAATCAATCAGCACAAATTTTTTAGTGTGCAAATATGCAAGTAAATATCACCGTCAGCAATAAAAAATCCCTAATGAAGTAGCAGCAATAAGATTTATGACTTGCAGAATAATTGCTGCTAGCAACATCTGGCTGATAAAAAAAAGGTTATAAATTTGATGATACTGTTGAAAGGAATAAAAGTCGAATTTATTGATTTAGCAGTAGAGAATGTATCTAATTTCGCACAAAATTATAGCACTAACTACTATGGCTTGGTGGCAAAACTAAAATTTTTCGAAGAATGCGTTAAAAAACCAGATAGTTGGCATCGATCAATCCAACAATAAATTGGTAATTTTGCCCATTTAGCATGAACGTGACAATGTCGATGCTTACCAAGGTGATCAAGTCTGCTGCATCAATTAATCTATAAAAAAAAAAAAAAAACAGCAACAGCAACAAAGAATCGCCGACATTGCAACAGACTTGGAATTTTTATGTCTACGACTTCAGTCTCTTATTTTGTTGGTTTTACAATTAACTGAACGTTAAGTAAAAATCCGAAAATTAAGGAGTGTTTTTTTAACTTCGCGTTGCAGTTTTTAGCAAATATATTTTGCTTAGGTTGCGGCCAGAGTGAAAATATACTTAAAATCACACCTACGCATACTAACATACAACAACTGAGCCTCCACAGATAAATTATTCTTAACAGCTTCTTTTTAGCTAACTCTACCCCCATATGATAAGCAACATTCATATATGCTCGTTTACTCTGGTTGCACCCTTATAAATTCTACAAAAGCCTAAGTTTGTTGACTGTCGTGTAACTTAAGTTAAATGGCAGCATCGTAACCGTTGTTGTTCAAGATGTTGCTTAGCTTGCAGCCAGCCAGTCAGTCAGCCTGTGATCGATGGATCATACGATCGATCTGCTTGAAAGACATCAATTGATGGTATTGCTTTTGCTGAATTGGTATAAATTGCAATTGATGAGGTTGTGCGATTTCAATGCATTTTCGGAATGTGGTTTCACGTTTTTCTTTCATTACGTTTTCTTCCTTTTGTGTATTTATTGCATTACGTTTTCGGAAATATACCGTAATAATGGTTGCAATATTTGAGATCGTGTTGCGGTTTCATGACCAATATCCAATGCAGTTCAGTGTCAGCAAAGAAATGTGTAAATGAGGAAAGGTGTAAATTTTTATTGCGGTTAAAAACATGACCCATATTATATTCTGGGCAGAGATAAATTAAATGTTATAGGCATTGATACAATGTGCCATTAAACTGAAGTTACATGGAAAACATTTGTTTGCAGATTCTTAGGAATGTAATCCTTTTTAAAATGTTATCACTTAATACTGGGCAACTGAGGCTTATTGGTTGAGATCATTATTTTACTCAATAGCAAGAATTTTATCTTATAGCTATTCACAATATCTACTATGTTAATTATACAGTGTGTTATTTCGTAATAAATCACAATATACCAGTAGCTATAAAAATTAAACTACTTGGCAACATGTTGATGAGCTTTGTAATATGGTAAAATATTGTATTCAACTAAACATACAACATGGCAATTTTACATTGAAACTACGAATAGGCCTATCATATATGATATATAAAATTTTATAATTTCGGATTTATATGAATAACTAAAAGTTACTAATTTTATACGGATATTTTCAACCGTGTATATATCAAAGATAATTGCATCTAAGAGGATTCCTAGTATCAGAAATTACTTTGTCGAAAAGCTAAACCCAGTTCCAATCCGTGAATTAATGTACGTAATGTTTCATTAAATTTTGAATATCCAATGGTCACTTCAGATTCAACAATTTGAGGATTTGCAGACGAATTTTTGGCTAAATCTCGCAATTTTTGATTTAAATTTATTATTAAGGCATTTCATATAATCAATATCTTCCACATAACATTCAACGATTTGGGCTCATCACAACTGTCTTTAGTCCTTAGAAGAGGGTAATCCTAGTTCCTAATTTTTTTTGTTTGACGTAACAAAATTCATTTTTTCCCTATTAAATATTATATCCCCACAAATGTTCAAGCGTTTCGGAATGGTTTCGTCTTTTTTACATAGCTCGTTTTTCATATGAAATACGGAAAAAGCTTGAGAAATAATTTCGATAATTTGATTTTCCACAACATGTCCTCACTTAACTTCTTCCTGTGACCAAAAGAAACTTTGTTATATCTTGACAAATGACACTTTTTCATTTAAAATTCGTAATTGCAACATCACATACGAAACATGCTTGATGATTCATTTATCTGTGACCCTAAAGCAAAATAATGGGTGGCTGGACCTCAATTAGCTGATAACGTCGCCATTACCCGTAGCAATTTTAAGCCTAGCGCTCAACCTGGATAACTCAGAAGCAGCAAAAACGCTGCTTTAGGATATGATATACTACAGCAGCATAAGATAACTCAGTTCGGTTTTGATTATGACATGAAAAAACACTGGCTTTTACTTTCAACTTAACTATTTGCCTCTTCCTTATTTTTGAGATATCATTTATTGAAATAATGCTTACTTAACCCGATGCATAATAATATATGTATTATGTTTGCTAAAATAAAATCTCAACTTAAATGCGAAATACCTCAGAAAGTAAGTGTTCTATTGAAAGAGTCAAATTCAAAACTCTAAGGTAAAACTCGTCTGCGGTAGTTGTAGTGAGTAGTATTATACTTAGAAAGAGTTTTCAATCTAAAAAGTTATAGTTATAGTAGAAAAAATGGCAAATTACACCGAAAACGGCCAAAGATCCCTGAAATCATGCTTAGTCAATTAAAAATGAATCTGAGTGCTACAAGCACATTTTATTCAACATCGGTCAAGAAACTCAGTATGTTGAAATCTGCAATGTTATTGGGTTCTATCTATTGGAGTCGTACAATATTAAATGGCATAAAAAGGCTTCGACCATAATGCGTGGCATCAGATATTCACGATTGAACGGTTTTGAATTGTATCCGGTGACAATGGCTTTATTCTTCTGAAATCAATCAATTAAGTCTTTATATGGTAGATTGGAAAAATTAACAATTTATTCAGTTATATTTTAAAATGTTATAATGCGAACCAGATATTTCAGATTTTTATTAAAAAACATGTTGGTTTTTGTTTTGAAATCCATTTGGTATAGTAATAATAATGATGGGATATTAAAAGTGAATCTAATTTAATTTAAAAACTTTGATAATCCATTAAGAATCTGGTTTACCACACCTCTCCTTACGTTCTACTACATGCAATCACACTTAAGTATTCTTGTTAAGGGGCCGTTCAAGTATTACGTAACGCTATTTTCGAAGATTTTTAACCCCCCCTCCCCCCTATGTAACGCGCCGTAACATTTTCCTCTACCCCCCCCCCCCCCCTTAAACGTTACGTAACACCCAAGTGACCATATTTACCTAAAAGTCACAATTATGTTGCGAAAAGTACCGGAAATACATGCGTATGTTGTTTATTTTCTTTATTATACCCTACACCGAGGGTATATTCACTTTGTCATTTTGTTTGTAACGCATAGAAGAGGGCGGTGGTAGGTATGAAAAAGTATATAGATATATTCTTGATCAGCGTCACCACCTGAGTTGATTTAGCTATGTCCGTCTGTCTGTCTGTTCAAATCAGGTTTACGGAAAAACCAAGAAAGCTAATTGAATCAAATTAGCACACTCAGGTCAGACCTTCTTGCAGGCATCTTGCTATTGAAAATGGACGTAATCAGTTCATGGACACGCCTATCGCCCATACTCTATGTATATTTGCCCAATCCCATTTTGAAAAAAAATGCAGCGATTTTGATGAAACTTGGTGATTAGGTGTACATTTGAACTAAATTAAGATTAGGCTAGGTTTCAAGTTTCCAAAGATTTGCGTGGCACGGTCCTAAATTTTAACCTCTATACCACCATATCTCGTAAGCCGTGCAAGATATTGTAATGAAATTTCTTTATTTTTTCGACTTTTTCATCGATTTTAAATTGTTTAGACTTTTTCAACCTCTCTCAACATTAACATTTTGCATATATCTACGACTTTTTCAACAGTTTTCAACCTCTTAAACATTTCACACTTTTTTCGAATTATTTAACCTCTTCAAAGTCTTTTTTTACTGAAATATATGTACCTACTTTTAGTGCAGTGTAGGGTATGTGAGTTTTGGGTCTGACTGAAGATAACACCTTAACTTGTTCATATTGTTATTTAATAAAAATCACACATAATGTAATAAACATTAGCTTAAAATATGTTAAAATGGCGAAAAATGAGACGAACATATTTTATTAAAATGATAAAAGTTGATGGGATCTAGAACAGCTACAGCAATAAATGAGAAAAATAGGAAATCTTTCCACGCTTACATCTCTGGTTTTGGTTAACCAATCTCGAAGATGATAGTTTTAGGACATTCTGCTTGATAAGTGCTTTAATTTAACATATCATTTATTGCTGTAAATTATCTAGATCCCATCAACTTTTATCATTATAATAAAATTTTTTGGCTGTAGCTATTCAATAAGCATACACATAAAGAAAGCGTTTCATTATAGTTACATACCTCATTTCAAATCACCACCCGCTAAAGTAGTTTCACTTCTAAAACAATGTTACGTAACGCGTTGTTCGAACCCCCCCCCCTCCCCTGTAACGCATCGTAACGTTTCACAAGACCCCCCCTCCCCCCCTAATTGCGTTACGTAATACTTGAACGGCCCCTAAACTAAGGAACCAAGGTCTCTTTATTACTACTTTCATTTCCTTTAAAAAGTATTTCATTACGGTCTTATGTCTGACAACAACACTGGGCTCATTAATTTTCAACATACTCGTATATCCTTCCGCATATGGATGACCGAACAGGCCAAAAGGCATATATAGATAGACAAATGAACGGTCGGGAAAACGCTTTATTATTTATCATTCTGTGACGATTGCAAAAAGCAGAACCCAAGAGTGCCATTCATAAGCCAAAGTGCAAAGAACAGACATACATATATCAGATAGGCCGACTCCGTTGCAGCAAGACATATGATATTATATGGAGGAAAACTGCATAAGGACAGACACATAACGAGTCATAAAAGCAAATTGTGGACATGGCCATAAAGCAAAAGAACATGGATTAATATGAAAAATACTCGTAAAATCAATTACAGACAGACAATGCAACCGAGAGACACAACAGACATTAGGACAGAATGATCGAAAGAAAGCTGAAATCGCTTACTAACCGCCTATGCTTGGTGCTTTGTATCCATATAGCTTGGTGCATGTCCATGCAAACCATTAACTGATGATAACCAATCAGCACAATGATAATAGTTTATGGTAGACACAATAACAGCATTGGGCTGCCGATCAAATCCAACGACTGATAGGGTTACCAGATGAATGATAAAATTAACTTCTTTTGGTGGAGAATTAGAAATTTAAGTAAAAGTTGTTGCACTGCATTTTTGTCCTCGTATAACACTTTTTCTAGTTTCCTTGGATTCTAGACATTTTATACTTATACTGTTAGCATTTTATCGACTTTCTCGACACTATTGTATGCTATTCAAGATTTTTCACTACTTTACGACTTACTTATATAATTCTCTTTATATAATTCGATACTTAATGTGTTTTATCGTCTTGTTTGTTTGTTTTCATTTTCAATATTTTCATTACTTATCAATGTTTTTCGCTTGCTATTTTCATAAATTTTTTTAAATCAAATTTTTGTTATTGAATTTCTAATAATTTTCGCTACCTTACGACTTTTTCGTTGCGTTGCAATACTTTCGGAGTTTATGGATGTTATTCAATATATACGACCCTTTCTTTATTACGAATTTATTTCATGAGTACTGCATTTTCGTTCTACTTTTAGTATTTTTTGATCTCCATACAACGAATTTCTGTATAACGAATATTTCTCTAATACGATTTTGTTTTTACACCTGCATTTCAAAAGTTCGTCGATTTTCATCTCCATGGAGCGAATTCGTCAAATCTTTTTTTTTTTTTCTTTCTTTTTTTAACAAGAAAAAGTTTAAAATATATAAAGAGGGAAGTCCAAAATATGGATATATACTTTTACTAGTCCTCAGAATACGTTTGTGGGTAGTAGTCTGAAAAATACCGAATAGAAACTGTTTATCGGTTCAGCAAAACGTTTAAATAATAAGTAAAGTTGATCAATATCAAGAGAATAAAAAGAACAAAACTGATATTCCCCATCAGTTCGGAATTCGCCAAACAAACATTTCAATAGCGAATAAAACATTTTTTCCTTTACTCTGCAATACGAATTTTCCTTATAACGATGTCGCTATGATCATAGCAGTAGATTCCCGTACTTCTTTCTGAGAGTCAAGAGAGGAAATTGATGAAAACTGATGAACTTTTTACATTCGGTCTCAACATAACAATCTAATGAGATTATTATAAAATTTTTTCAAAGCAACAAAATTTCGATTTTATTTTCTGTTTATTTTTTTGCCTACTTTAAAAAGAGTTTTTTTTATTAATCGAATGTTTCAATTTGACCACAGTCTTGATGAAAAATGTAGGCTGATACGAGTAATTCGCATCACACTAAAATACTTGCCAAGCAATAATAAGAATGATCCTTCTTATTCCCAACAACCCTATGGCAACTCTATCAACTGATCAACTGTGCAACTACTGTAATTGCTGCTACTTCACCATGTTGTCTAACAAACAAGCGGTCAGTTAGTTGCTCAAAAAAGGGTTTCCTATGCCATTTAAAATAACGGCCAAATTTTTTTACTCTCGCAGCAGCAGCTGTTTTTGGCCATAATATTGACTATGTAGATAAACTAGGGAACGAGTCACAACAGCAACAATTGTTATTGACGTGTGCTTGCTGTTGCTGCTGGTTGTTGTTGCTATTAATTTGCTGAATGTCATAAATTTTAGTTTGCAATGCCACTGCGATCATGGCTACGATCATTGAATTGGGTTTTGGTTTTTTATTGTTATTGTAGTATATGTTACCATCCATCCGTTCATAGACGTACTCTTTAGTCGTCATCAGTGTAGTCAGCACTACGTCATCATTAATATTATTAACATCGATAACATCTTACATCTGAAAACATCAGGGTGTCATACGACTCATAGCGAGAGCCGTCAGTTGCTCATATTGTTGGTAGCCAATCGCAAAGTTGAGTATATGGTCGGTTTCGCTTATAGTCACTGCCAGCGAGTTGTTGTGGTCCTCTTTTGTTTCCTTAAATTATTGTTATTGGATTTTCATTTAAATGTTTGATTTGATATGGAAACTGATGGTATAAATTAGGTTTTATCTCATATTCTTAGCAGACAGATTGCGAGTTACTTCTTTCGACTTTTTTAAGTTCAGCCATTCCACTTGTTAAAGCTTATCTTTTAAAAACATTCCTAGATATATTTCTGCAGAAAATAGTAGCAATATAGCTACCGAATTTCCATCCCTCTATGTGACTTTGTTCGTTTTGAATTATAATTATAAGCCTTTTACGACAAACGAGCAGTGTGCAACGACCTCGTAAGTTCGCAGGCAAGAAGCGCAATTAAATTCGACCAACCAATTGCAAAACATTAACCTATTATCTACTGCAGCTGACTGCCCGTCCACATACGCCGTTTACTAAGGGTAAACCACAATGACTAGCCTAGTACCCTCCTTCATTAACAGAGATCTCAACGACTATAACAACCCTTAAAAACAACGAAGCAGTGGAAGCAGATCGCATAATTACCAAAGTGTTGAAAGCCACCTCAGAGCTTATCGCTAAACTTCTGTACCCTGTCCTTATCCAAATTTACGACGCATACTTTAGACTAGCTCTTAGAAACCATGATGAAAATTTTTAAAAAGGATTAGTCTAAGTTTTCTAATCAAAAGACTAGAGAGCTTTCGAGTCCTTAAAGGCCCAATGTGATGCCCGAAAAGGCGGTAAGATCTCTGGTTACGCTCTTCTCTGGGATAACCACCGAGGGCTTCGAATTGTACTAGCAAGTTTTTCTTGTTAGTGCATTTGCTACCATGCCCAAATCCTTCAAATATTGTGGTACCAAAGTAGCAGTGACGGTTGCAAATTCTATAATAATCCAAGTGCGGTTAATCCGAGCTTTTCAGCTAATGTGCGGGTTGCGCAACGCCTTATTAGAACCCCTGTATGAAAGCGGATCATTCTTTTGTATCATGTTGACCATAACGATACAAAGACCCTGGATCCAGACGTTGCGGACCAAATTCGTTTGATTAGATTCCTTGTTTCATTATCTAATGACATATCTGATCCTCTCAGAGTAAGTTCATCAGCTCGTTCTTCGCCCTCAGTGGCCAATGGCACCCTGCAGATCTCGATTGCCGCTAAACTATCGACCTATATAATTATATTGGAAGATGAGAGGCTCCTTACAGCAAACATATGCGCGGTCTGTTCAATCTCTGCCTGAAACACACCGTATTGGCATTAAAAACCTCATTTAGAAGAAGCGTGCTTGAGTAGTTCCCTGAACCCGTCCCGCATCCATTTTCGAACTATCGGATAAGACTGGAATTTCATTACCACCAGTAATTATGCCGGCCCTGTGTAGGAATGTGAATTTTATAAGAATGATAGAAATTTGTTACTGGTACCATGTATTAACAAAAAGTTTGAGAAGCCCGAGGGCTTGATGTTCTTGATATAGAATTGAGACGACTTTCAAAGGTGTGCGGCCTAATTCGGTATGAAAATGTCTAATGGTTGCAGATGAAATACGTTTTGAGATCAGTTTAAGATGTGAAATTCAACGATCTTAAAATACCCAAGCAGACTTAACTTTGTTCTTTGCTTAGATTAGCGAGTTTGCACCTCTTACGAGTTGCTTCCCACCATTATAAAGCTTAAAAGTAGTAAAGTATATGTTGAAGAGCCGCTGTATACAACCACTGGATAATGTATGGCTGCAGGTTCCTCTTTTCCCCAATTCCGAGATGTTTTCACCCAAGCATATTGAATAAATACCTATCGAGTTAACCATCCTTAATGATGGAACTACTTCTTTCCATTTTTTTCAAAGTTATTTGGAAAGAAGATAATCTTATTGTTGAATCGCTTGAAAGATTGATTATTATTGATTTCTAAAAAATATTTTCTTTCCATAAACCATGTGTGGTTTTGGCACACATTTGGACCTATCTGCGTTCTCTGAGTGAAAACTGCTGAAATGCTCCAAAGTTGCGAGCCTGTGCAGACAAATCATTCTGACCTTAGATCTATTTCGAAAGATGTACATACTTAGGTCGATAAATAAATATTAATAAAACAAAAAGCATATTCTCCCGTCCTACCAGTCCCAGCAGTAGTGTCATGACGAGCGAATCAAGCAAAGAATAGGTGGATAACGTCTCTTACTTGGTTAGCGTCATGACACCTGAGAGTGGGACCAATAAAACCATTTGTATTGAATTAACTTAGTACTTAGCACGTTTGCTCAGTTTCGAATTTTAAAACAAAAACAGAAACAAAATCACGTCAAAACAAATTTGATGCTAAACATTTTTGAAGGCTGTAGGATATTATTTTAGTGACCAAATTTTCCGCTTCATAAAACGAAGAAACCTTAATTAATTTCTATAGCTTTGTGGACATAACCTTATACCCAAAAAATGAATATTCATTTAAAATCCAATTCTACTTGTGTACCGTTTGTACTTTTTTTCTTAAATACATTTTCCGGCGAAAAATATTTCTCTACGAAGACATCCCAAATCCAGGATATTATGCATTACCCTTCAATTGGAGCCACAATAAAATAAAAATTTATCTCATCTTCCAATGCTAAGCTTTTGCTTCGTAGTGTACTTTATTTGAACTTCAACGTTTTATTTGTTTTACGTTGCTACAACTTTTGTCATTTTCAATTGGCCTTTTACAAAATTTCAAGATCTTTGTCATCCACTTGGTTTCTACCATTATAGTTTTGTCGCCTTCACTATCGTGACTGAAGCTGCGTCTGCCGCCAGCATCTATACGTATCATCATCATCACCACCACAACCTCAGCAAGACGTCATTATATTTATTTCGGTTCGGTTTTAGTCGTTTCAACTCTCGGGTATTCCATGTGATTTGTCACACTTGGCTACCTTCTGGCAGTTTGGCTGCACTTTTATAACGGACACGCTTGACAGTTGGCAGTTGTCAAGAGCAGCATCGTCGAATGGCGAGACTTTGGAAACTCTTTGAACGCTTTGCGCAGACTTCAAGAAAGACCTTGTCAGTTTTGGCTACATTCTAAGAGCAAACTACCATTTATATAGGTGTACGTGTGTGTGTGTGTGTGTGTGCTCCATTACCGGCATCACCAAGACAACTGTTGTCGTTCGTAGCAGAGTTGCATTTTTTGTCGTTGTCCACTGCTTTTGTCTTCATTGCATTTGTTTTTACTTCGCATTCGTTTTGTTTTTATGACTCTTGATTTTTTACGATTATGGCACTTAATGGGTCGTTTGTGTTTGTCGATATACTGCAAACGTTTTGTGGATTTTTCGGAGCCATCGTGAAATCTGTTAACCTTCTGTTGACTAGTAATGGAGTTTTATGAAAATTGAGTTCTTATATTCCATGTTAACCCGAATTCTGGTTTTTGATAGTTCCAATTAGTGCTCAAGATTGAGCATTAAAAATCTACCTTTTTCAAGTCACATCAATAGTGAAAGTTTAAATATTTTCAATGACATATCGTATTTTTAGGTGTTCATTTAGAAGTTCCACTAAATTTGTTTTTCGTAATGAGGTTTCTACTCAGTCGAGGGTTAACTGCCAAGCTGCTTTAAAATTAAATTACACCTTCACGACCGAGCCAAACGCGGGACAACGCGCATTTTACTCTACTGGATTTTTATTTTTTCTTGTGGTTTACTGTTTGTTTGTGCCATTTTTAGTTTCAGCGTCGCCGATTAATTGGATTTGTTGTACATTGTTATTGATATCGACGATGCTGCATCGCCAAGTGATTTTTAAAACTTTTCGACGGCTTTTTTTTTCTTTTCTTTTTTTCATCGCGCATCCAAATGTTTTTTAAATTTATAATTTTTCTGATTTGGTTTCTCGGACGATTTTTTTTTTTTAAATAGCCTTAAACTTTTATTAAAGAAGATATATGGGCATTTCCGCCAAAAAGCCAACCGTGACAGAAAAATTAAAAGTTATTATAAAAGCATTACTATCTGATATTACACAGGTCAACACTAGTTTTGGTGCCGAGAAGCTGTACTTTTTTTTTGATTAAGGACCTTATACTGATTACATTATTATCAAAAATGTTGATATCCTACGTGTAGTTTTCTAGATTTTGCCTTGTAAAAAAAAGGCTTACATGAAAAACACTTAACATTATTGAAATAAAAACTTTCTTTTTCGCGAATGAGGTGTAGTCGGACTATCACGTTGCATCCCCCAGCAATAGTCAGACATCATATGGCGATCCCATCGGCATTGGCACCTTTCTTCCATAGTCTTTAGGTCCTGGTGAAACCGCTTCCGTTGTTCTTCGCTATAGGATCCAAGATTGTCTGGGAATTGGTCAAGATGGCTGTGAAGGTATTGCACTTTGATTGACATATTACATCCGAAGATACTAAAGTGTTCTGGCATGTCATTTACAATTTCAGAGTAATTTTCTGACTTTTGTTGAGTGAGCAATAGCAACTGAACCAAATTTGTTGCCATTGTGTAGAAGGACACACTTAAGACTTCGTTTAGAGCTGTCTGTAACGAGACGCCATTCATTTGGATGGTATTTTGAAAGGCCCATTTCGAGAATAAGGCCTTGCACATCCGAACAAAAAACAATATCACTTTCCGATTGAAAAAAATGTAGCAAGTCTTGCTCTCTTGTTTGATAGAACGTCAATTCTGTACCTGACGACAACAAGTTTTTTTAGAAGCCAAAACCTCCACAGATTATTTAGGGAGTTCAAGATCCCTTATCAAATCAATTAATTCTTCTTGGGAAAAAGATTTTGGCTCTGTAGATGGTATTCTTTCAAAATCGCTGTCGCTACTCACTTCATAAATGACTTCTTCAAATGATGATTCACGAATGAAACAAAATGCTGGAATAGGTAGGGGAAAGTGGGGGAGATTCGTACAAGGGGCACATTCATACAATGGCTATAATTCAAATACTATAACCGTTGACATGTTCGTTTTTGTACAAAGGACGCGTGCTTTTGCGCGCAATTAGCTCGTGAATTGAGGCGGCAGTGGAATCGTTGACTTTGACGAGACAAGACGTTGTCTGTTTTTTTAGTGCGCAAGTAATTTTTTCATGTGACTTCAATTTCGGTTAACGGTGGTGAATTTTTGCTTAAATTTAATAATAATATCGTTTTGTTTATAAACAGGTAAATTATTTTACTGTGTGCTTTCTAGTTGTGTGATATTGTTTATAAATTTTAATAAAAATAGGATAAGCCTTGATTGATCGCTTTGGGGCACATTCGTGCATAGAGATGTCGGGTACATTCGTACTGTACGAATGTGCCCCAATGGATTTTATTTTTTATTTATTTTAAATAATTATACTATTTCAGAACCATGGTACGAAACTATAAGAGAAAGGGGACCAGAAGTGGAGAGGTAGATGAAGAGGCAATGGCATCTGCAATGAATGAAGTTGTTAAAAAAACTTTGTCTATTAGGAGATCTGCTCAAAAATACGGCGTCAAGCCATCAACTCTTGAAAGTCGTATTAAGAACTTCCAAAAAAAAGCTTCAGCTGAAAGTAACCTCCACGAACGTTTTTTCAGTTCCAAGTATACTGCAAATCAAGTGTTTTCTGTCATTTAACGGTAAAAATATTGCAAGTGCTTTTGAAAAGACCGGAATATGGCCATTCAACAAACTTATGTTTAGCGACGATGATTTTGCACCTGTCCAAATTTATCAGTCAACTTCTATAGCCGATATTCATGATAACATTGGTCCAACCGTACCAGAAGATACTCTTACATCAAATCCACAACCGATTTCATTGCCTTTACAAGAATTGCCGTCTTTTCTGCATCAACCGTTGTATTGCGATGTTCATGAAGCATCAACATCTAAAGGGCCAGTAACTCCCGAGATGGTTCGACCCTTTCCTAAAATAAATAAAAGTGGGTCCACAAAATCAAAAAAAACAAAACCGCTAGGTAAATCGAGGATTTATACCAATACACCAGAAAAAAATAGACTCGAAGAAATTGAAAAAGCTAAAGGGCTGAAGAAAAAGGAGCAAGACCGAAGAGATAGGGCAAAAGAAATAAAACGTGCGCTGAATTTGTTATCAGAAACAAATAAGACAACAAATCAAAAAAGGCAAAAGAAAACTGTAATAGAGACTGACAGCGAGAGTGATACTGAAATAAGCCTAAGAGAAAGCTCTACTTCTCCCATCGATGAGATGTTAGAAGAATCTGATACTGAAATCGAAACTCCAGTGTTAGCGGAAAATATTATAGAAGGAAGCTTTTTGCTTGTTCGGTTTAAGAAAAAACTTTCAGTTATATATTACGTCGGACAGGTGACAACAAAATACTGCCCTATAGAATACAAAGTTTCATTTTTAAGAAAAAAGGAACATTCTTGGAAATTTGTTTTTCCAAACATCAAAGATGAAGCAACAATTTGTATATCAGATGTAGTTTTAATACTACCGCCACCCAAACGAGCTTCAACAGCGAGGACCGCTAGTATCTTTAGCTTTGTTAAAGACCTTTCCGCTTACAATGTGCAGTAATTCAACATTTATCTTCTTTTCAAAATACTTATTAATAATCAAAATGAACAGTCATTATTTTTAGTTTATTTTTGTTCAGTTTTAAAATGAAAAAACGTTATTTAGTTCTTTAAAAATGTTAAGTTAAAATGAATAAAAATCAATAAATATTTTCAGTTACTTTGGTCCTTTTTCTTTTTGTGTACGTAGGCTCCCCACCATGTACGTATGTGCCCCACGTCATGTACGAATGTACCCTTAGTATGGGGTACATTCGTACGTTCTTAGTACCTGTAGAAAATTTGAGATTACAAAAATATAAGACATCGTATGGACTGAAGCCGAAACTACCTTAGAAGTCTAATATTTTACCTATTCAAGAACATACGAGTTAGTTTGAAGAAACTCTTAATTTCTTGTTTTTTAGAAAAAAAGTAAAAATTGTGCGAATCTACCCCACTTTCCCCTACTTCCTCTGAATGTGGTAAGGCTCTTCTAGCAGAGTCTTAGTCGGGATAAATCATTTTTTTAACGTTTACACCATACAAATTAATATAGTAGAAGTAACAGTCAACAAAGTGATTTTTTTGTTCTTTCCATTGCATAGGCATTCCGAACCTCACATGGTTCCTTTTACCACTAATACATTGTCTTAAGTGTTCATAGCACATTTTAAAAACAATTTGGGGCATCCACTACTTGTATTCATGCACAATTTTTGACTTAAAGTAAACATAATAAGCACTTTTTATAAAATCTGTTAATTTTTCTGAAATTTTTCACCGTGCATTCACCACAGCGGTAACAAAACACATTTGGATCAATGAGACAACTTCTTCGCGATGAAGACATGATATAAAAATCAATTTATTTTTAGATATTTATCGATAAAATAGCAAATCATGCACACGGAAGTACTTATTACAGCGAATATTCAAAAGTGACCGTTTATCAAAAATGGCACGTAGGAAAAAAAAACTAAAAATATTTTTAATGTTGCCAGTACATACTTAATACAAAACCACTAACTATATCTCGGCACCAAATTTTTTTTTTTGATTTGTTGACCTGTGTTATCTAAGGAAAATATTCAAATTTTGTTAATTTAAACAAATTACACCAGAATTCATTTACAAGTGATACATGATGATAGCCTTTCCTAAAAATCTCTCTTCCAACGTCAATTAGCTAAAAACAATGCAAAAACATCAAACCAATCTCTATTAAATGAAAAATTTTAATTTGCTTAAGTTCATGGTCTAAAGTCACAAATAAAATAGAAAAACATCATTTGTCCTCATTTCGAAATTGATAACAGCAGCAAGTGTGTCAAAATTTTTGCACGAACAGAGTTTCATGTACATAATTAAAAAAAAAAAACGAGTGCAAAAAAAATAAAATTTAAAATTTTTGGAGCTGTTTGAAGTTGGTCATGTTCGAAAACATAAGTGTAATAAATAAATAGGCAGTTCAAAACGGTTAAACCACTTTTTCACAGCCATATCACAATATAATCGCATAATGTTTTTTTTGTTGGAAAGGTTGTGAAGAGAAGGAGGGACATGTATACTTTTTTTTTAATAGTAGGCGGCGCCACGCCCCTTACGGGAAAAAACGTTTCCACGGCTAAACTAATAGACCGATTTTGATGAAATTTTTCTTAAAGATAGATTGAAAGCTAAGAAAGATTATTAGAAATTCTGATTCCTTAAAGCGAGCGTGGCATTGCTCCAAATGGGGAAAAATGGTATCACGGCTGTGCTACTACACCGATTTTGATGAAATTTGGTATGTAGGTAGATTGAAACTTGAGTAAAAATATTTTTTTTAAGTGGGCGGTGCCACGCCTCCTACAGGAAAAACGTTTTAACAGCAAAAAGACAAGTTTTATATTATTTTAAGAAAAATATCTACTCCTTCCTCTTTTCTTTGTTAAAATTTATCTCACTAATTAATTTGATAAATATAAACATTAAATTTGTTTTTTAATTACTGTATATATCTTAAATATAATTATTTATATAAATTTTAAAGTAGTTTTGAAAAATTGTCCAAGTGAACATAAACGGAAAAATATGTCCCGTTCGACTGGATTATTATGCCTTGTAAGAAAAAAAGTAAATAAGATTTTTCAATCAAACGAAATCTATTAAAAAGTTACATTATTCCACAACATTTTAAAATTAGTCGCATTAAAAAATGTTGCCAGGTTTTGCTAACTTCTGCTTTTCTAAAGTCGGCCATGAAAAACCCTTGCGTTTTTTATCCCGTTCGAATGGCTTTTTAATTGCATCTATCTTGAAACCAGTACTACGTCTGGCATCAACTTTACCACTCAATATAGTGCTATCAAAGGGCTATTCCTTAAAGTAACAGAAAAAAAATAAAATTGTTTTACTTTGACTTTTATTTCACTTTAAAAAAAACTTCCGTCCCGTTCAACATGAAAGAAATTCCCATATGCAACTTAGGGCGGTTTTTCCTTAGAAAACTGTGTAACTTTTCCTCTAAGTCATTT
The DNA here is from genome assembly GCA_949775025.1 of Tricholauxania praeusta. NCBI lineage: Eukaryota > Metazoa > Arthropoda > Insecta > Diptera > Lauxaniidae > Tricholauxania > Tricholauxania praeusta. Next base: position 41,754,920 of record OX459030.1, on the reverse strand, counting down.
TTACATTAATATTGAGCAAAATTTCCTAAGGTTTGTAATTTCTATTTAGATCCAATTTTGTGTGTTCTATCAAAAAAAAAATATATGTACGTGCTGCTAATAATTATAAACTCAAAGGTAATTTTGACTTATTTTTTTAATGTTGAAATATTATGTTGAACCGATAATGTAAAATAAACATTGGATCAATATTAAATTTTAAAAATAAAAAAGTTCATATTTAATTTTGTTTTTTATAGATATAAAGCAAAACTTAAAAAAAAGTCCTTACAAAATTGCGAATAAATATAAACTCAAATGCATTTTAAGCTTAATATTTGGAAGATTTTCCCTTGTTTTTTATAATATGGAGTAGTCGTTTAGGAACACTTTTGATAAGATTATTAAGGGTCGTGTCAGGGACTTAGTTTCATACAGACATAATCCTTTCCTTCAATTCACTGACATTTTCAATTGATCCTTGTTCTGGATCGTAAACTTGTCTGGCAACAATACTCTATAAGTTCTCGATCGGGTTTAGATCTGGACTTAAGGCTGGCCAGGGAATATTATTGATTCCAAAGTCACTAAGCCAATTTTTAGTGGATAGTGCTCTATGAGGAGGTGCATTATCCTGTTGGAAAACAGCTTTATCGTCTTCTGAAATTGTTATAAATGGGAGAAAGTATTCAGACAAGACGCCTTGATAGTCAACAGCTTTCATTCTTCCATTTACAAAGGCTATTTCGGACTTTAAGTTCATTTTAAATGCAGCCCAAATCATAACCCTTCCTCCCCCGTGAACCCTCTTTGACATAATGCGTCTTTCATTTCTGAGATCATGCCAATAATATCGGAAACCATTCGGACCGTCAAGATTAAATTTTTTTTCATCGCTAAAGATCACATGTTTCCATATACTTCCTTTTTGAATGAATTTTTCAGCAAATTCAACTCTAGCGTCCTGGTGATGTTGTTTTAGCACTGGTTTAGACAGGCATTTCATGAATTTGAGCTTTCCACAAGACGATGCCCACTTGCGCAAAGTGCTGAGGTGACAGTTTAAGTTTAATCTGCTTACAATTTTTGATGAGGACAATCCAGTTACTGACATGTCCCTGATAGCTGCTCGTTTTTGTGTATCAGAAAACTTTTTTGGACGTCCTGATCTCTTTGTTTTGGCATAATTTGCGATGCCTAGTTTTAAAAAGTTCTTCACAACGCTTTGCGACCTGTTTATAATAACACCGATCTCCCTTTGAGTTTTACCATCGTATCTTAGTTCATAAATTCTTTGCTTTTCAATATCGCTCAAGGTTTTTCTGCGTGGCATATTAAAACAAAATTTAGATTCAAATTAACACGGCGCAAAAACAGATATTTATTGAATATAAGTATACAATAAAAAAATATGGCCGCACTTCTTGCAACAAGCGTTGTAACTGCTTTGAGTTTATAATTATTCGCAATGTTTTCTATGTATTTTGCATCTATCACTCATATAACGGTAAATTTTTACTGTTCCATAACAGCCATCGGGGAGATTACGACCCTTGTGAGAGAGCTGATCTCGCTCTCTCTTAAAAAAGCTCCCACTCTTGTGTCTTATAACTTTGAGAGCAAAAAATCAAAAAATTAATGTGAAAATAATTTGAGTTTATACTTATTAGCAGAACGTACATAAGTATATACTATATACATACATAAATGTAACTAAGATTATATTTCTGTCTTTGTGAAGAATAAAATACGAGTACCATACACGGCATTAATAGTTAAAGTGCGTGTAAATGTCTAAGACTTAAAAAAAAACCGAAAGTCTCGGAAATTTAGAAAATTAGATGCGAATGGCTTTATCATTTATTCAGTTTAGTCATCTGAAAATTAAAGTATTCTCGAATTCTCGTAAATTTGCTAATGGTATCGAATAATGTTGAAAATCATCGAAAAATTCAATAAGATTCGGAAAATATAGAATAGTAACGAAAACGTCGATAAAATTCGAATAGTATCGGAAAAGTCGAAAAGTTTTAAATTCGAGTACATAGTATCGAAAAATATCAAAAAAGTCGGAAAGCATTCAATAACATCGAAAAGTAAATGAAAGTTCAAAAGCATCGAATAATATACATACAGTATTGTTCGAATTAATGTGAACACAAGTGATGATTTGAAAAAGCTACATTTATTAGTTATACGTATAGACGAAGAATACAATTTAAATTGTTTTTATAAGAACTATGTCACGACTTGGTTCAAGGAAGGGTGAAACTAAGTAGGAAAAAGAAACTTAATATAATGTATTCATACATACATAAATTGTATTGTACACTAAAAAAAATATTTTTTGTATTTAATTCCCACTTTTGGAATTTAATAAAAAAAAAATTTTTTTGTATCTGTACCTATTCATTGAGTATCACTCTATATCGTAAACAAAAAACTCATAATTTTTATTTATTTTTTATCGTTCATCGTTTTAGTGTTTCCTAAATGTACAAAGCGGTCAATGATTTCTCTTAAACATACATGACAAGACAAACAAAACAAATGGATCAATTTATCCTGATAATTGATAATATATGCTTCGGAAATTACCATATAGTACCAAGAGGCTGACCATACTTTGGTTTTTCGTTTTGAGGTTGAAAAAATATGCAAAATGTTTAAAAAAGTTGAATGTGATTAAATAAGTCGAATAAATATGGAAAATTTTTTAAGAGTTTAATGTATCACGCCAACTTTTTCCAATGCCGCCCACTTCACACATACAATTTTAAATATTTTTTTCTGCATCCGTCTACAAAATTTTCATTACAATGATTGAAAAAATATTAAAAATTCATGTTTCGAAAACCTATCTATAAAAAATTTTTTAAGCGTAATTTTCGAGTTCGACAGCCCATTTTACATAAGAACAAATAGTGTTAACTGCAAAACAAAATAGCTGTAAACTAGTGTTATTACTTATTTCTGTAAAATTCTTATCTGTTTTGAATGCAGTGCTTATGAACGAAATAATAGCTAAACCTTATACGAAATTTCTTTCAAATCAATTTATGTGTTGCAGAGATATTTGTAAAATAATACCTCCTGTACCTTCTATGAACAAATTTCAGTACTTTTATGTCTCTATGTTATTCTGTTAATTATTACGAAGATAATGAAACCTCGTCTTTTTAAAATCGGTTCAGTAGTTAACCTCGAAACTATACCAGAGAGTTAGTAAATTTGCCCCTCTATGCGACAGGAAGAAAATGAAGGAAAAAATGAATGTAATAAAATAGAATAAATAACTTTGTATTGATCCCAAGGCGGCTGCCAATCGTCAACTGCCACAGTCGTTAAAACCAGTAGCCGCCGCACATTGTGCGCCATTGATTTTATGCTTTTACTCGGATACGCCGTCACACGGTAGCTGAGTACTCAATAATTATAAATAAAATGAACAAGAGAAGCAAACGACCACAACAACGAGTGGCTATAGTGAAACATAAAATCGAGGAAGTCGGCGACAAGTGCTGCCTGCCTGCGATAACTTCTCCTTGCGCAAGTGTGTGCGATTTCGCATAGTTGCAACTAATTGTATTGGCGACCCAGCACAGTCGTGACGCCATACAAGCGATCGCCAACGATACGGTTTTTTTTGTTGTTTTGTAATGCATACCCTTTATTCAGGAACATGAAAGTATGAAGATTAAAGATGTCTACAATTTAACTAAAGAACACATCAATTATTTCATACTTAAAACGGAAATGATCCTAAAGCAGATATTTCAGTGGTCACAAGCAATAACAGCTTAAGTCGTTATATGATCACAAGGCAAAGCAACATAAGTTGTTTGTATAAGCATGTCGGTCGGTCGGATCGTCATTATAGATCGACTTAAGCCGTTATTGCTTGTTGCCACCGATTTAAGGTGTTCGGGCGCATGTTTTCTACTATTAGATTTTTCTTGTTTGTTTTTTCAACCACCACCAAGCAATTAAAAATTAAGAAAAAAACATTTCTTTTTTTGTTTTCAGGCAGAAATGTTTCCGGACGATGTCATACTCGGTCCACCACTCGGACAACCAACTATCCTACCTCCCCATCAGCAACTTGCTGCCACTGGCAAGCAGCGTGAACTCCTTGAAATTCCATCGAAAAAAGTGAAAAATTTCGATGAATCGTCCGCATATCACCTTGAGTACCAACGCTACCAGGCGCTTTTCTATTCCCATTGCGTGCAACAGCAACGCATTGGGCAGATGTCCGCATTTCGACCGTGGGCGCCGCCTAAGTCATTTCTACAGGTGCCATATAATGCTGTAACCAATCTGCCGTATCTAAGTCAGGAGCCGCCAGTGTTACAGAATCCCGAGCGGGTTGTACGAAATACGGACCGTGAGCGTTTCGAACGAACGTACCAACCGAATGTTGCGTTAGCACCACGAAAAAACATTCTGACAAAAGAACGAGAAAAAGAACAGCGCGAAAGAGAGCGAGAACGAGACAGAGAGCAACAGGAAAGGGAGCAACGTGAGCGGGAACGTATAGATCGAGAGCGAGCGAGAGAGCTGGAAAGAGTACGTGAAAGAGAACGTTCGATGGAACGTGAGCGAGAGCTACGTGAACGTGAGTTGCACCAACAAAAAATGCAACAGCAGCAACACCAACAACATGTCGCCATAACGAATTTATGCGAAGCTGAGCTTCACATAAAACAGGAACGTGCCAATACGCCCGCCGAAGTGCCACAGTCTCCACCGCCTACCGACGAAGAGTTGCTGCTCGATCATCGTCGCAGTAACGGACCAATGGAAGACGAGACTACGATGCCAATGACATCGCCGTTATCGCTCAGTATAAGTCTGCAACATCAACAACAGCAGCAACAGCAACAACTTCAGCACAAAAGCAATAACATCGAAATGTTGCATTTGCAACATCGGCGCCACTCCCTGCATACCTCAAATTCCACCTCTTCGACATCATCAAACTCTTCATCGCTGTCTACACATTCGGGTTTGGGAAGTGAACGTGAGCAGCTATTGCATTCAGCAACATCACCACAACAGCAGCAATTTCCCGCACATTTACCCCCGCCAAATCATGCTCGACTCCAGCAACATTTGCCGTTGCAACATCAGCATAATTTGCAACAACAGCAATCCCCGCCGTCCCCACAAAGTCCCGAAGAGTTTTCTGGATCAAATGAGATCAGTTCGTCGACTTCGCCACTGCCGACTCAACCACAGCAACACTTGGTACGTCAGCAATCTCATTTAATGCATCAACAGCAACTTCAACAATCCTCGAACAACAACAACCTCCACCTGCAACAAACAATCATCGGTACCGTTAATCAACTTGCAAAGTTGCTGCCAAACTCCACTTCCGCTGCATCAGCAACACAGACTGCCAACAGCAACAACAGCGAGATGACCAGTCGTATACGCATCAGTAAAAATCTTATCAATCAGCCAAACATAATGCGCTCACCAACTCCACCACCCTCCCACCAGCATCATCCCCAACATTCACATTCGCATCAGCAGCATCAATTGCTGCAACACCAACAACAATACGAACACTACAAACAACAGCAACGCATGTACCAACACCATCATCGCCAACAACAATCACCCTCACAGTCCTCCGCTAATAGTAACCACAATAACAATAGCAACATGTCTTCCAATTCAACGAGTCTGGAATCCCGAACAACTCCTGCAGGACTCAACCTTAGCACAAATACTCATAGCAATGGTGGAGCTGTTGTTGTCAAAAATCAGCTGCAACAGCAGCATATTCAATTGCAGCAACACCCACAACAGCGCCAACATCCACAACAGCAGCAACATCCCCAACAACTTCAACAGAACGGTATCTCTCACATTGGCAGCGAATTTGAGCTGTCAACAGATACCGACGATGACAGTTTGAACGGCGAACCCGACAGCAGCAATATGCTGGCTCCCTGGGAGCTGGCAGTAGAAGCATTGAAAGACACAAGACCAAAGGATCGCGAACGCATTCTGCAACTACTGCAAAAGCTGCTGCAGGACAATCAACAATATCGCTTCGACAATCTGCAACTGACTGAAGAGCTGCGCAAGCGTGACAAACAAATCTGTGATCTACAAGAGCAGTTGTACCGTCAGCGGCGACAGCAACATCAGCAACAGCAAATGGTTGCTGGCGCATCAACGACGGTGTCAGCAAATCAAAACGGAGGCAACACCACTACCACTGCTGAGAGTGTCATAGCGAAAAATGACAATTGTCAAAACGCAGCAGAAGTGTGCTACACACAAGATAAGCTGCGTGTGCCACTTAAGAAGTCGACACGCCGAGAGCCAGACTCAGCCGAGATGTCGGTCGTTGTGATGAAACAGCAACAACAATCAAATTGTAATGGCTACGTTTGTACATTGGCGGAGGAGCCAATGGCTGTCCTTGCAAAATCCTGTGAACAGATCGATGAAACGGATAGCGAAGCAGATGATGAGAACATGGAAGCGGATGATGTGAAAATCGACCGTAACGTTGCACTTTCTGCGGAGCACAATGAACAGCAAGAGCGAGAACGAAAACAGGAGTATGCACGACGAAATGCCAAACATCCAGATGACAGTGATAATGAAGAAGATGAGGAAGAGCCACAGGACGACAGAGAAGATGAAGCTAAGCAGCAGCATTGCGAGCAACGTGGTGGCAACAACAGTCGCAGCATGTGTAGCGACTCCGATGATGCGGAGGATGACGATGCGACCGATATACATGCAGTGAAAGCTCCACATACCAACGCCGTGGAAACACCACCAACCGCAACTACGCCTATATCGCCAGACTCGGCAGCAACTGCGGGACAGTTGTTCGATAGCAGCAACAGCAGCGATGAGGCATCAATGAAAAAGGCGCAAATGTCGGCGTCAAACGCACTGGCCAAAATGGCAGCGGAACGTGGTGACGCCGAAGACGATGATGACGATGATGATGAGAACGAATTAGGGAGTGGAGAAGAAGAAAACGATGACGACGCCAACGACATTGATGATGATGAAGACAATGCAGCTGGTGACGAGCGAGATGACAACAGTAATACGTTGGAAAACAGAACGAGTAAAGCAACAGAAGTTACAACGAACCAAGAAATAAAAATTAAGCAAGAATTAATTTAACTGTTTGTTCATAAAAAGAAACGCAAATATTGTAGTTAGTAAGATATAGCGGATTAGTAGCATTTGCGCTCTGTACTCGTACTTTCTCTCTCACTCATTATATTGTAACACATTGTCGTTAAGATGGCATGCCACATATTATGCAACAAACATAAATAGTACATATAGTTATCTCTTTCGCGCTCAAAATCATAAGTATAAGTGAGCAAGCTTCGCTTCAGTTTAAACAAACAAAAATACAAAAAATATATTTTTTTTAATGTTGCTTGTTTTTAAAAATGCAACACAAAAAATGTTAACAGATTATTTTTGTTTTAACCAACACATAAGTTTTTTGAATAGCAAATTCAAAAAGGTTTTACAAACAAACAAAAAAAGGTTTTAATAAACATCTGTGAGATTTATGTTTAGTTTTTAAAACTACACAAAACCAACAATAAGAACACAAATTTATTAAATTATTATATATGAAATTATATAAATATGAAAAGATATATAAAAATTGAGAAAAAAAAAACAATAAATTACGTAAAATAAATATTCAGCCCCTAGTTGATAAGATAAATTAAAAGGAAAAGTAACAAACAACAAAAATATTTATTACAATTACGATTATTAATCAAGCATCAAAACAAACAAAATAAATCTAAACGATTTATATGCGATTTATTGTAATTAACTTCAAAAGTTAATTTAAGATATTTATTTTAGCTGTTAGGACTCTTTATTTTGTTAATTCGTTTTTTCTTCAAACAACCAAACAATACAAGTTTTTATTTAATGTTTTAATTCTTCAATCATCTACATGGAGCTTGCGCTAACTTCGGTTTATCTCATCTCAAGGTGCGCCTAAAATCATGCAACATAAACAGTTGTAGTTTTGTTCTCTTCTTAAGAGGAGAAATTTTTTAAGTTAATTTCATAATTTAAGGCGCTCATTATAATTATATAAACTTATATTGGTATGAGTTCTAATTATAGCACTTATGCACTGGTTAAATTGCTAAGTTTTTTCGAAAAAACTGTAAATATTTCCGGTTTTTATTTTAATATTTATACTAACCAAACAAATAGTTCATGCTTTCAATTAATCAAAATTAAAACAACTTGAAATCATTTTTTTTTTTTTAACTCGACAAACATTTGTAATCCTAAATTATGAAATATATGAAATTTTTTTCACATTCAATTTGAAGTGGCGAAAAAATATTCTGCTTCATCATTTCAACGAATCAGAATCGATCCTTAAGTCTCTCAATATGATTCCCAATTATGAGTGCTTTTTGTATGGACTATTTACCCAACTACGTCTGTTTGTTTGTGAGACTCAAATTTATTGCTCAAATTTTTGACTCATTTATGAATAATTTAGTACTCACATTAATTCGTCATAATATTTGTATGTATTACTCATTAGGTAATAATAGTTTTGATTCATTAAGGACTCATACTTATGACTACTTTTTAAGTCATAGTACTATATGGACTCATATTAAACTAATTTTTACAACTACTTTGGGTAAAGCAATCAAATCCGTATTTTAAAAGGGTATACTATTGAAATATTGCGAAAAAGAAAAATCTGATTTTTGTTGTGATATTTTTTGTTCAGAGTCACAGAATCTACACGATTCAATGGGTCAAATATTGTCTTATCTTTTTGTTTCAATACCTTTTTGTCTATTAAATTTCGCAAACCAACCAAGACAAACCTTTGTTTGTGTTTGCAGTAAAGCACTGAATTTAATACTACTACTAATGTCTTACAACTCCATTCAAGAGCGCTGCGCCCGAACATACTTAAGGTCATAATTTTTGTTTGCCAAAAAAAAAAATAGTAAAAATTGAAAAGTGCGTTTTAGTGGCTTTTACCCCAATTTAAAAGATGTTCTAAATATATTTTAGTGGTCATTTTTTTAACCTTTGTTTTTACACGTACCATGTATCTAGTGCATGCTATTTTAGATGCATGATAGAAGGCTTTGATTGGACCATAAATAATGTCCTGTTTTTGCAAATACTTATTTCCACCTTCTGACACGTTTATGATTTCAAATAATATCCTTTAGCAAGCATTTAAAGGAAAGTTGCAGTCAAAATAGATTTTGTTTTTCATGCTCCTAAGTAAAAAGCTGTACCAAATACAAGATTAGGTTAATGGAAATAAAATAAGTTTTAAAAAAAAAATTTATAAAATTGTAAAAAAAAGTAATAAAACTGTTTACACGATTATTTTAATATATACCTATATGTATGTATATGGATAGTGATCTTACTTTCCATTTGTTTCAAAACTGAGTTATTGATATGCAACGGAAAACTTTCTGAATATAATGGTGTTTTCAGAATTTTTTTTAGCTAAATTTTTCGAGAGATGTGACTTTTTGAAGAATTGCAATATCATTGAACATATTTTTCGAAATATTTTCGACCATTGAACTTAAAATTGCATTAAATTGCTTAAACTAATTGATCTGGATTTTAAGCTTTCAGTGAGAATTAAAGTCCGTTTTTTTTTTTTATTGTTGGTCACATATGCTTCAGTTAGTGATGTTTCAATAATAGTTTGTAATTTTACTGTAAATTGTGTTTGCACTGTTTCGGTAGGTAATTGCAACCAAAATTTACGATCAGTGAAATTCAACACAATTTTAGAAGCGACGTTGCTATTTGTACGGTAATTAAACCAGTTCAAGTTTTGCAATTTTCCATAGGTTAGGTTAGATTATAGTGGTGGCTTGTAAGCCTCACATAGACACATTGATCCATAGTGATACCACTTCTCTCCAGATTTAATCAGTTAATATTAGTTGTTTGGCTTATGGTAAAAGTATTCGTTTGTCTTGACTAAAAGAAAGCATGTCCAACCAATTTTCCATAGTCATATTCAATCTTAATTTCTGTCAATTTAACCAGCCGAATTTTATGTTTCGTTTATAACAGGGGTCGGCAAAATTTGGTGCGTGTGATGTATTCTAGCTCAATTGAGCTATGGAAAATCAAATTTTGACGACCCTGGGTTTATAATTGCAAGAGTTGCATCCTTCAAGTCTTAGTAATTTTTATCAACATCCATGCCCATGCATTTTGATTTTAATCACGAAATAAACCTTGTATTAATATATAAATTTGTGACTTTAAAAATTTTGAAAAAGTTGGAAACATCGAATGGTTTTTTCATCCATTAAATGAAAACACTTAAATTTTATGTTTTGAAAACTTTGTACCACCGTCTCCATCGTGGGTGTTCAAAACTTATCATTTCTTCTGTTTATTTTTTCTTTCGTAAATTTTCCCTTGTTTGGTTTTTATTCCAAAGACTTTATTTTGTTTGTTCAAAATTGTTTTCGAAATTTTTTAATACTTTATTTATTATCATTTTCTTTAAATTCTTATCCAAAATGTGCCAATTTATGAGAAACATGTTATAACAACTTTAAGTTATTTTTTTATGTTTTAAAATTATTGAAACCAAAGCTTTAAAAACCTAAAAATAAACAAAAGTTTCATTTGTTGTAAGTAAAAAATTTAATTTTTCATTTGTTTTAGTTTTAATTTCATGTATTCGATATAAATAAAATTAAAATATTAAGACATTTGCGCGAGGCTTAAATTTTAGAAATTTCAATTCGCTTTCTTAGTAAGGAGAGCAAGTAAATACAAACATACATACATGCATATTCTACGTACATATTAGAAAATATTCAAAAGTAGTTATTTTTAATTTGTTTTGAATTAAGGAAATATAACAACAACAAAAAACATGACCCACCAGTTAAGTATATTATTTTTACATTAAAAGAAAAGAAACAACTCATTATTTATTTAATTATTTCAATTGTATTTCGTAATTTTAAAACGAAAATAATTTTATTTTAAATATTTACTAAGCTGGCTTATAACGTTAAAAACACAAAAACAAATAATTTAAGTTGTAAATAAAAATGTATGATTTTTAAAAACTATTGTATAGTTTTTAATTACGACTAGTTTTACATAATTTCTAGACGTTTTAAGTTCACTTTTAAAATCTGATTTTTAAAATCTGTTTCTTGTTATTTGTATGAAAAAGTTTTAAGTCTTAAAATTGTTTTTTGCTTTTTCAAAAAATTAAAAAAAAAAAACAAAGTAAGAACAACTTACGTATTTTTAGCTTTTAAAAGCAGAAAATTACACACAAAAGATTGTGCTAAACTGTAAATTAAATAAATTATGCAAAATTAAAAATTAATGCATTGTATTCGTTAAATAAAAAATTAAAATAAAAAATAAAACAAAATAAAGTTTGACAAATTCAATATACAAATTGTATTATTTTTTTTACTATCGCATATCAGTTGTTTTGCAGCTTCTTGAAAATGGGCGAAATTAGTTCACCTATGGGCCTACCGCCCATACTCTATATTTGCCCAAGCTCAAATTGAAAATAGTTGCAGCGATTTTGATGAAACTTGGTGATTCACTGCATATATGATCAAAATAAGGGTTGAGCTAGGCTTAAAGTGTTCAATAGCTCTTACAGGGGCGTGGAATAGCTCTAAATTTTAACTTTTATAACACCATATTTCGTAAACCGTGCAAGTTATTGAGATGAAATTTGGTAAACGGATGCAGATCATATACATCTTAAATTATGTTAAAAGTGGGCAGAATTGGAATAGTAGGTGTAGCACTTTTCAACAATTAAAATTTTTGACTATATCTCAAAATTGCCACATACGATTTGCATAAAAATGTAAGAGATGATGCCGCTGAAAGCAGTCATCAATACAAGCCTAGTCATTTTACTGGAAAATTTCGGTGAAGGGCGTGGCACAGCCCCCCATTATTTATAAACGTTATATTAAGAGAACTAACAACGTAATCGTTATGAAATTTAATAAGGCAGATATATTTGATACAAGGTATTTTACTACAAAACTTTTGGCGCAATAGTGCCTGTGGGCGTGGTACCTCCCAAACAAGCGAGAAACGTTTAATGTTATAGATAGTTCACAAAATGTGGTGCAGAGGTATCGGTGACTATTATGAGTCACCACTTGAGTTGATTTAGCGATGTCCGTCTGTCTGTCTGTCTGTCTGTCAGGTTTACGGGAAAACCAAGAGAGCTAATGGAATGAAACTTTCACACACAGGTCACATCTTCTTGCAGGCATCTTGCTATTGAAAATGGGTGAAATTGGTTAACTGACACGCCTACCGCCCATACCCAGGTCAATTTTGAAAAAAGTTGCAGCGATTTTAATGAAAATTGGTGATTTGATGCACATGTCAACAAGATTAGGATTAGGTTAGGTTTCAAGTTTTCAAAGCTTGCTACAGGGGCGTGGCACAGCCCTAAATTTTAACCTTTATACCACCATATCTCGTAAGCCGTGCAAGATATTGTCATGAAATTTGGTAAACGGATACATATCAAATATATCTTGAGTTGATATAAAAGTGGGCGGAATTGAAAAATTTGGCGTGGCATTTTTTAACTGCTAAAAATTTTGATTCCATATATCTCAAAATTGGCACAAACGATTTTCATAAAAATCTTGGAGATGATGCCGCTGAAAGCTGTCATCAATACAAGCTCAGCCTCTTTATTGAAAAAACTCGTTGAAGGGCGTGGCACCGCCCACAATATTTATAAACGTTATATTAAGAGAACGAACAACGTAATCGTGATGAAATTTAATGAGGTAGATATACTTGCTGTAAGGTCTTTTATTACAAAAATTTGGTACAATAGTACCTGGGGGCGTGGCACCTCCCATATAAGCAAAAACTGTTTATTGTTATAAATAGTGTATTAAGAGAGTAACCTTCATAAAATTTGGTGTTAAGATGTCAGTTACTATAGGCTTTAAAAATAAATTAAATTTGACAGATTTGCATCAGTGGGCGTGGCACCTCCCATATTAACATAAATTTGTAAGCGCTGTTTTAAGTAAACTATTGAAGCAATTGCTTTGAAATTTAATGAAAGTGGTTCAGTTGCTATAGAGTATATCTGAATCAAAAGTGGCTGAAATAGCACCAGTGGGCGTGGCACCTCCCATACAAATTAAATACGGTAAGTGGCATATTTATCGAAATAAGTGAGCAATCATACTAAAATTTGGTGTTAGGGTTTGCTTATGAAAAGCTATTTCTGGATCAAAACCGGGCTGGATTGTACCAGTGGGTGTGTCACCGCCCTAAATTTTAAATTAAACTGCAGCATATATCGCAAACTATACAAGCTATTGGTGCTGAAATTTAATATGAGAATGTCCTATATATAAGAAATAAACTGGTCTCTCTGCGAGTAGAGTTTTGGAGTTTCTTGTGTAACAGTTGAAATCCTTTGTTGTTTTCACTGCATTCATCTTAATACACTATAATTTGAAATTTTCAGTGCCACTACATGAATTTATATTAAAAAGATTAATGAGAAAAAAAAATTTTTCGTTTTTGGTCCAAAATTATCAATATTAAATTTTTTTTTTATTGTTTTAAAGTAATACATAAAATGTTTGTCAGAGTAACTAATTATTGAAGCTAAATATTTTAATTACTTGCTTATAAAATACTTTGGAAATTTTTTCGCGTGTGAATTTTTATTGTGATTATGATTTAGACATTTACTGTGGAAGCTCTCTCAGGCCTGTTTACTTATCTCAATTAAATCTTAGATTAAACTACGATTTTGTCTTAATCGCCGATTAGTCACGAACATCGATAACTTATGTCGTGTAATCGGCTATTAACGTACAAATTGTCGATTAAAGTTGATACGAGAAATTTTTCAGATTATCAAAGTAAACTCGACTACGTTTGACGTTAGTTTTGCTGGGAACTTTCTTGGCTTTTCTTCCATGTCTGCATCTCCCTGTTCTGAAATATTTTTGTAATCTAAATTAATATCAATTAACTTCAAATGTCTATATGAACTATGCACAATTGACCTTATGTGTTGCTTTTGTTCTTAATACTCAATAAATTCAGAGTTAAGTTACCAAATTAGTTCGAGATATAATCGCAGTTTACAAGATCTCCGATTAAAGTGGTGTTAAGAAAAGAAATAAGGCCTCAGTTTTACATTTTCAGATTTTGATAACATTAACGAAGTTTTTTTTTCACCAATTCATATTTTAAGGAGCTGAAGATTTATTGATTCCTTCTTATAACGTAAATGTCTGATGCACTAATTCGTGTAAAAAACAATTATTTTTTTTCGTGCCACGGATGCGATCGATATATGTAAATTCCAATGATTTCGAGTTTCATAATTTATAGCTAGTTGAACAAACTCACTTTTATTTATATATTTTAATGGTTTTTTTTTAACAAAATAAACAAAAAAAATTGCAATAAACTTTTTACAGAAAGAAATTCTACGCGACACGTCCATGCAACATTTGACGTTTTATTGGACTGCAATATGATTTTAACTTGTCAATATTTTCTCTTTTTTTTATTTTTGGACACGCAAATATTAGACATGTATGCATCCTAGTGTCTGGTCAGTTTTAAAAAATGTAACTTCAACGCGGCACAAAATGTCGATAATGTGTCTCCTGCATTATATTAATAATGTGTCCCCTGGCAAAATTCGCTTTTTTCGTAATAATAAAAAAAAGAGATGCTGGCAACAGCTGAAATGTAACTTTTGAAACTTACTTAAGGACAACTAAACTATACATAGGCCAGCTTAACCTTCTATCCATGCAATGACGTACTATATAGTAAAGCCCAATTTCCATGTAATCTTATCTTATCCCATATCAGGGATATCAAATCAAATTTTTGTAAGAAAGAAAAAGCATGCGAACAGAGCCTAATGCGCTTGGAGAATGCGAGACTGAATAGCATACATTTGCTACCTTCATAGCATGTGATGTCCTCCCTGATATTTGATGGAATGAATGGATGGAAGCAAAGATAATAATAATAATAAAAAAAAGAGATGCTGGCAACAGCTGAAATGTAACTTTTGAAACTTTTGTTGGAATGAATGGAAGCTTTCTTATTATATTTTGTGCTTAATTGCATCATGATTCTTGCCAGGATTTCACTACCTTTGCGAACGCACCCATATGACGCATTCACAATAGACAGCGATTCCATTTTTTTGTTACCAGACTATGAAAATGGAAGATTGAGACTTGCGGAGACTTGAGACTATAGGTCTTTCATGGTTGTCTACTATCTCGAGAAGGAATTGGCTGTATGGTTATAAAGCCAATTCTTATTGGGCGACTAAAATGGTGAGATAGTAGCCAATCAAGAATTTCAGTTATATATGCGGCGACTATTTTTTCATATAATTTTTTTTTAAGCGGGTAACCGCGTCGATATCTTAAAAATCTGGCAGCTTGCACTGACGTGTCGTTTGACAGTTGGTGTAGGTTTGTTGTTGACAATTTATAAAGTTGTAATCTTTTGGTTTTTAAGGCGGTCGTTGATATTTTTTAATGTTTTAATGAAGAAAAGCTCGTTATTTATTAAAATAAATATGCTTCAGGCAGTTTCATAAAAGTAAAACGTCGCTTTATAAAAATCAAATCAATATAAAACTCCCGGTAAGCCAATCGCTTCAAAGTACACCGAACTGTCGCTCACTTATCGTATTTTTTCAGGTTATATTCATGCTGCCGTAGCCCCCGCCCGCTGCCGTTTGGATTACAAAAATCCAATTTTCTTAATCATTCCTCTATACTCACCAGTGTCACCACCATAATACTATATCAACATGGTAAATTATTTGTACCACATTATCTGGCTGCTACTGTGTTTCCTTGTCGATTTCTACGATGTGGTGCGCTGGTTAATTTTGCAATTGCATGCGTCGTTTTATAAGTCATATGACCTGCTCAGCTGTAATACAACGATATCACAAGCACAACAAGACCAGTCATACTTAGAGCGTTGCAGATCGGAATTAAATAAAATTCCAAGGCACCTCAATATAGTGGTAGGACCACAGGAGGGGATTGGGGGTGAAGTGCTTTCACGCATCGTTTTTTATGCTCTCAGTTTGGACATTGATTGCATCAGCTTCTATGACACACGCAGTTACATCGATGCGGGAAAACAACGCTTAGCAATTGAGACAGTTGAACAGCTGCCACTGCCACAAAATGTAAGCAGTAAAAAATTACAAGACAATCGATATATTTGGTCCATAAGAAGTCCGGCGGTTGCAAATGGTAAACAAAACATGACTGTTTTAGGAAAGAATGGTGTATGCAATGGAGCTGCAAATGGTGCTTCAACAAATTCTGCCGCAGTTAAAAGTACCAGAGATATGGAGAAAAATATTGAGGTAAATCGTTTTGTTTGTCATCAATTCTTTACGTATTTTGAATGTTTCGTGTTAATTAAAATGCTTATTTCGTTGTTATCTGTAGTTGTTATAGTGTCAGTTTCGCTGCTCATTAAAAATAAAATTTTATTATCAGTTTCATTGACTTCCTGTTAAAAAAATTTATAGCTGAATGCTGTCTAAATTGTATTTCTAACATTTAGTTAAACGTTCTTGCAAACTAAATTATATTTATAGTTACGTCAATAATAGTCCATTTCGCAGATTAGTTTATTTCACAAACTATTTTATTTCACAAATTCTATATATTTTTCTTTATTGAAATAAACAATAATAATGTCCCACTTTGAAATTCAACAGTTTTTAAAGTTATTTTTTGCTGCGTGCAGAACACTTGATCTAGCTCACTATGTCTCTGAAGTATCTTTGTTTTGTAATCGCTTTTTCTGAGCTTTCGAATCCAAAGTAGTACTTAACTTTTAAACAAAAACCTTGTGGACCAATGTAAAATAAAATTAACTATTTTTTTAAGTCCAGTTTTTGAATATTAGAAAATAATCTTGGTCTTCAGTACATACTCACTAATATTCGCCTAGAGATAAAACAATATACATTACCTTTAAAAAATTACAATGTAAGACTACATAGTCAACGTATAGTATATTTAAACTACATATACTTTTTATGCTTCCCAGCTAGCATTTAGTGAAAATTTCAATCACAATTGAGTCATATTTAACTTTGCAGTATGATTGAAAACAGTCATATATGCGCTCATTTTTCGATCAAATTGTCGGGAGAAAACGGTACCCTAGATACATATGACTCCATATAAGGAGTCTTTTTTGACCGTTATTTATAAACAGTTTTCACTCATATTTGTTTTCATCTTTGATTCTTATATGATTGGTTTTTCTAGTCATTTTTCACTCATTTTTGTAATAATTTTTGAATAATTGCTAACTAACTAAAAAATTTTATGGTCTAAGCTATGCCACTTAATATAAAAGCTACGTGGTGAAAATTCAGTGTGATTCGATTAACCTGTCTTCGTTAAAACGCTATTTTAAAAAATATTTTAGTATGAGAGTCACCCTAAATATGCACCCTAAATAAAAGTTTTATAGACTAAACTATGTCTCTTAATATTAAAGACACGTGGTGTATACTTCATGTGAATCAATGGAAAATTGTGAAAATGCTATTTTAAAAATATTTATGTGTGAGGGTCACCCTAAATATGCAAACTAAATAAAAATTGTATGGCCTACGACCTATTCTCAGATCTACCAAATGTACACACAAAATTTCATAAAAATCAGTCTAGCCGTTTCGGAGGAGTTCGGTAACAAACACTGTGAAACGAGATTCTTATATATTAGATAAATACATCAATATCATAAAAATTACAGCCAATTCAGTACTTTCACGAATATATTCGTAAACTGTGAACTTGAAACTATAGAAATCCGCAGAAACATCCAGGGCAACAAAAAAAAAAAAATTTTTGTTGAGTAGTGTTATTACTGTTTTCCTGTTTTCCTGTTCAATCAGTTTTAGATCATTTGGGCATATCGAAATGTGATTTTTCTTAGTCATTACTCGTAATCACTTTTTAGTCATAAATATTAGTCAAAAATGATTCGTATAGGTGATTTAAAAAAAATTATCATCTAAATGCTAGGTGGGTTTCAAGTCAATGGCAAGGACACTGCTATTTGACCCCCAAGAAACGTTATGACATCTGTCTAAAACATTTATCACTATCTTACTTAGTTCTTAAGATATTAGACTGGGGAAATTAATTCTAGCTGGTCATTATTACGTCTTGCGGAGTGATAGACCCTCCTGCCTTTATATTTACTTTAACGTAACTTAACCCAAATTTTTGTGCACCTTTGTTACCTGATACCTGCATTAGGTACCGTTAGTCAAGACTTGTAACACCCGATCGATCTTAGCTATAGTAGTGAAAAAAAAATCAGAGATGCAAAAGCGAAATGGTGTCCGATTTGAATGTATTTCAAGAAGGTAAGGGTTTTTATGTCTCCAAATATAAATTGGTGCCAAATGCTAAGTTTTGGTAGGTTATGAACTTACTTAGAACTTGCACTAAAGCCTTTGGAAATGGTTAAGCTTATACATTTTTTTTTAAGAAAATTCTATAAGTCCTAAATGTATTTCCAAAAATATATTTTTTGGCGATGTTGTCTATCTTTGACCAAAAATTCCTTTTTGGTATACATATACATTGCTTATGCATGTTTCATTTTTGTGTTGTTTAACTGATAGCTCTGTGTTTAGCGTTTACGCGTGTCATATAGGTGGGCGCTGTTTGAAGCACACGGCTGCCAATTAAAGAATGTTCTTCTGTGCACCTCTCCCTCTCTCGAGTCACTGGCAATACTTCGATAATAAAATAAATTATGAAAAACTTCTCAATTATTATCATTCGGATCCGACATTAAACTGTAGGTCAAGCCATTCTGTATCATTAAAATAGACATAAGAGAATGACTGTGAGAAATGTGCTGAGCCGAGGCTCTTTATGGGCTGTTGCCTCGAAATATTAAATCGGAGCTATTTTCAGATTTACTCGTTCAATTTATAACAAAGTAGAATTGAACACTATTCCATTTACAAAGTCATTTAAATACATTAATTTCAAATTATTTTTAATTTAGGTTGTGTTGCTTAACGAAAAAGATGGTCGCGCACTGATTGCTGAAGTATGTCAGGAACTTCGCCAGCAACGTCAGACAACAGAAATGCAAGAAATACTGAAAAACAGAGCATTACTCATCGAACGCATTGATATGACATTAAAAGAGAAATTAGGTAAGCTGGCCGATCCTGAGCTAGGCATCATTTTCAATAAGCACACATGCACCTTTGGTTTGATGCCTTGGCAAACACGTTTCACCGAATTCCATACGATTGAGACTGGGCAGTATTTTAGTGTCGAAACATTTGCAAAAGTACTCTACAGATACTCCCGTTGTGAACAAAGATGGGGAAAATAAATATAAGACTTGTGCAAAGTTTTGAAGTTTTTGCACGAAAAGAGAGCATATAGAACTGCTTAGAATAAAAGACGTTGAGTATTTTATACAACGGCTAAAAGTATGAAAGAATTGGGGGCAATAATAACACAATTTAATTAATATTGTATAAAGAAAGCTTAATTTTATTTGGTTGTTTATGATTTAAGTTAACTGTATGATAAATTGTAATTTAAAAAAAAAAACACCATTTAAGAAGAAAAATGTACTATTACGACATATGTAAGGAATAAAGAGTTTGCGTTACACAAAAGTTAATGTGAATTTTTTATTTGAATACAAAAATTATGAATTTTATAAGGAAATTAATTATTTTCAGTTTAAATATTGGTCTTTATGACCTACATGCTACTTATGTTATTTTCTTCTTTTTGGAACGAAAACTTTTTGTTCATGGCGATACCACAAGTTGGCGTAAAAGTAGCTTTGCAATTACTTACTATACTTTGCTATTGTTTTTTTACATGTAGTAATTAAAAGATCTCATATGGATTGGTTTATAACAAGCCCAGCAAATAAAAATTATAAAATTTTCCATTTCAGGCAATTACTAGATATTTCAAACCATATCAAAATGTAACGTTAGCATTTGAGTAAATAATCGAAAAATTGAGGTCCTTTGGTTGGCTAAAAATATTAGAAGTTTAGCAGAGAATGTAAATGAGCCGGTAATTACTTTTAGCATATGGAGTTACATCACAGTCCTCATAATATTCAAATGTTTTAAGAACTTCATTCATGAAGTTAGCGGCTGCGTCTTGAGCTCTCTTACACATCGCAAAAAGTAAGATTATTTTCAGCAGTAATTTACAAAAGATAAGCAAAACTACATATAAGTTCTGCGGGACTAGCACTCCAAAACAACTTCAGCAATAATCAATACATTCGCTTCAAGTAAAGGTTCATCTTTTCTGAAAAAAATCTGTGAGTTTGATTTTATTTAATTTTTATTTATTGTTATGATATAAATATTTGGAAAACTCCAGCGATAATAAAATCTCAATTAAATTTATGAAACTAACATCTAATGATTTCTTTAAATATTAAAAAAACGATTTTAAACATAGTACTTCAAGTTTTCTTTGAACTCTTAAATTTTGCTGGTAGATTCAATGATTTCTAGGCCACATTTCCTTTCAGCAGATTCAGTTCGGTTTCATATTCATTTCCTGAAATATTGTGAGGTCCGGGTCCTGCAGATTTGGCCACTTTGTCTTTCACAGAATGAAAGGTCTCACGTATTTGATCGAGCGCCTCACCTAAGCCAAGTTTGATGCTAGCAAACTCTTGTGACATGACGGATAATCTTCCGAGCAAATAGTTCAAATTTGTATCAAGGTCAATCATGCGTCCTGTGATTTGTTGCACCCTATCATCCATGCTACCCATAGTTGCGAATGTGGTATTCACATACAATTCAGTTTTTCCGTTCATCAGATTGAGTAGATCCTTGCTATCGGTAATTTCGGTATGCATGATTTCTATTTGATGCCAAACCTGACTTATTTCCGATTCCATTAGAGAGCTAAGATTCTGCATAGCGTTCATGTGATTGGTAACAATGCTGCCATCAATATCGTCAAATCGTTCCTTCATCAAAGTAGCCACTTCATCACGTTGTTTTTCCAATATATCGCTAATTTTCTGCACCACTTGATGGGTGCCAAATTCGACCTTGCGCTGTGTGTCGAGTACATATTCGGAATTGGTCATTAAAATATTGTTGAATTTGCTGAAGATTTCGATACCTTCATTCAGTTTACTATAACTGGCATTCATTTCATTGTAGAACTTTTCGATAATCTTGGATGAGTCTCTCACAGTCTCTAAGACGTTGTTGACATTATTTTCAATATTAGACTTGGTTTCTTGAATTTGTGAGATCGTTTTGGCTATAACTGTAAAAAAAAACAAAAAAAATAAGTTTTAAAAGTTTAGATTAATACATAGACTTAGCAAGTTTGTATTTTAGCTAATAAAGTAAATCGCTAAAGTGATACTCTCAAAAAATTATATATAAGGTTTTAGTTAATATTCTTATATGAATTTGACCCACTGATACTGAAAAATACCATAATTTTGTTAATCAGGTTAGTTTTCCGATATTTCAGAAAATCGATTTTAAAAACTTTTGAAACATTCGTTCAACTTCAATCTTATCAGACGGAGATCTTATAGACCACATATTAAAACTTTTTTCTCTTTTCATATCATAGAAAAGGGTCTGGTGAAGCAAATTTATGTATATTTTTCAAAAACTTTGATCATGTTATATTTTTAAATTTTAGGCATAATTTTCAAGTAAATTATAGATTTAAATATCCTTAAACGTCTACGATTGGGAACTTAGTGTGAACGTCTGAAGCTTCACACATACTTACCGCCCTAACAAATCTTCGCACCAAGTATTTCTTTACGGTGGGCTGTAACCAAGTTTTAATAAAAATTCGAATTACAACAAAAACTTGAAATGGGGACTATTTGGGATGTAATTTAGAGTCGCTAAAACAAAAGAAATCAATAGAGATTTTTTTTTAATTCCATATTTACTATTTCTCAATAATGTAAAACATACGTATGAAATTTAAAAAACTTCCGATTTTGTTCAAAATGTTGACATATCAGAGTACTTTAATAATTAGCACCACAGACCGAATTTCACCTCCCTATGTGGTCGGGTCCTGAGAAAGAACCATATTTTGCAATTTTTAGTCCGTTTTAAAAATTTTAGTTCTAAAAGTCCACAAATCCAAATTTAAAGTTATGGATATCAATTTTTTTATTTTGTCGCAAACCCGATTAAGTAAAACAGGTCTTAGTAAAATATGATAACTTGAAAGATAATTCCATAAATCCAGGTTTCATTCATAACACTCAAGATTTTTGTTTGTCTGTTTATACGCTTTTTAATGAGATACCATGCAGTGGAAATGGTTGACCAGGCTCAACGAATTTTGAAGCTGAAATTTGGGCTGTAGGTTATCTTTAAGGTTTCTTTAAATTTGAGCAAAATCGGATGTTTTTTAAATTTCATACGTCACATGATATACCATCTTATATATATTATAAAAAAACAGTAAATATGGAATTAAACAAAAGCCATGAATTTTTCTTTTTGACGTGTATCGACTATAAATAATATTCCAAATAATTCTCCATTCAAGTTTTTGTCCTCAAACTTAAGACGATTTTTCAGTGCTAGTATATTTATAATTTAAGCTCTGAAGAAGTAATGCATAGTGCAAAAATAAATACGAAAGCTACTGAAAGGTTCAATGAATAGTTACTAGGCCAGTGTCTTTAAGCTATGGATCGTGACCCTCTCACGAAGCCAGACAGTCAAGACAATAGAAGACATTACCTAAATTAATTCATCAGTCTGATAATTTGAATAAGAGCAAAAATTAATTTTTATTAAAAATTGACTGAAAATTAAATTGCATATGTCGCAAAATTGGGTCGCGTTGGAGAAAATTTTAAAATGTTGTTGTAAATTATATAGAAAAGAACGGAAGTTGTATAATGATGTGGATGTATGAAGTTCAAAAGGCTCAAGCATGTCGATTGTGTTGGTTCGGACACTTTAAGCTTCTGAAAAACAAGTATCCGACTTCTTCGCGTAATGACCCTTCATGAGTTGGTAGCCACATGAGCAAGTTAATTTAAATCAACGAAAGAATTAATTGTAATTGTAACTACAGTAAATCTAAAGCAAAGTGAAAACGATTTACAAAGTAATTAATTACTCACCCTTATCTGATGAACTTAGAACATCCACCTTTACATTTTCTAACGCATTTAACGTTTCATTAGCCAAGCCGTGTATAAACTCTTTATCGTCTGAAGTCAGTCCTTGCTTCACTTTAGGCGCTTCCTGGAGTTTCTTTATTCCTGTGTTCAATGCATCGAACTTTTCAAGAACTTTATTCTCAAATTCTGAATTATCGACTGGTTCAATCACCACAGGAGCCGGTGTTGGCACATTACTATAGCTAACCAGCTTATCTTCTATTTTTGTCAACATTTCAGCTGTTGATGGTACACTCTTGAATGCCACCTCTGTCTGTTCAATCATATCCTTAGAAGCATCGAGTAGTTTCTCAACATTTGCTGACAGTTTCGTTATTTGATCCAACATCTGCTTGTTGACCGCTTGTTGTTGCTTGACAAACTCGGGTGTTGGTGCTGGTTCGGCCGGTACTGTACTAACTGTTGGTAATGGTGGTCGCTTATAGCATTCATCATTCTCGCGCATCCATTTGAATATGTGCTCTAGTGTTTCTCCAAGCTTTTCCGTTTGGACATTATATTTTTCTTCTTGCTTTAGTTGATAAAGTATGAAATGAAAACAAGTAAAGTAAATTGTCTAAATTGCTTATTTTGTTTCCTACCGTTATAAGCATTGTTTCTATTTGACTAACGCGCTCATCAAGGCGTCCAAAAATACCATTAATTGGTTCGAGATTTTTTTGACCCTTTTGCAGCGCTTGCATCGCCTTTTTCAGCAACTCGCCTAATGCTCGCTCTCTATGCTCATGTCGTTCTAATTTATTGTCCAATTGATTGTAGGAGTATATTAGTGACTGAATAGTGCCACGAATTTCCTCATGACTAAAAGTGTATAAAATGAAACGTTATACATACGTCGATAGCTTAAGAAAAAATTAATTATGCAAGCATTTACCGCCTGCACAAATGGATAAGCCCATATATCTTGAGACTTTTACATTACTGACCAGCGTAACTTCACCAAAGGCTTGTGATGACTATAAACAGAGTTTCGAACCCGAAACCTGAACACGCTCCGCAACAATGTTTTTTCTTACATTATGTGAACCCAAACCCGAACCCATTCAAAAATTCGGTTCAGGTTAAATTTTTATTGCGCTAAGAAATTCATATTACATATCTTACTGAAGTTTTTAAAATTTCAAATCTCATATTTCACAGAATTTTTTTGCTCCAAGCAAGATTATTATTTGTTGTTTTTGGTTTTATTTATTTTGACAATTTTCAGCGAACTCCTATGAAATGAATGTGAATTCTCTGATTTTGAAGATGAAGAAGAAGAATTAAATCAAATGAAAAAGGATTAGAACTCTTGTCTAGTTTATATAAGGATATAATACACTTTAGGTGCATAGCTCATACTTCCCAGTTGGTAGTTTATGATACAACTAGCAGATGCCCGCGACTTTGTACGCGTAGCCTGTTTTTCTGCGAAGGCAAACAATTTACTTTTTTTAAATAGAACTAAAGTCAATTTTGGATTCTTCTTCACAGATCCAGAGTTCTTGTTGTTTTCTCTTCCATAAATATTCCACTGCATTGCCATGTGAAAGACAAAAACAGAGCACACACACAAAATAACACATTCAATTAGCCTAGTACACATCACACATGTTGTCCAACATCAATGTTCGATAATGTGAACTGTAGGAAAGACCGCTTGACACACATGTTAGATGGATTTCAAAAATTGTTAATTTTCCTGATGGCTTGTCCAACCATACAAGTTGTGTGAACTGACTGTCAAGCCTAGTGAACATTTTTCATTTTAAATAGGATTTCATGCAGTTCACTTCGATGTGGACGCTCATAAATTGTTCTGCAATTGATGTTTGATGGCATGCACGAAAATGTGAACGCAAAGCAATATTGACAGTCACACATGTTGTCAAGCCATTTAGGACAGCATGTGTGTTTTCTATGTGTAAAATGTATATGTATGAACGTACTGTAATTTTTTTTTCATTGTTCTCAAATTCCGCGTTGCTACGTTGACAAATTGAGAATGAGAGCAAGAGTAAAATTTGAATATTCTCTTCCATTGCATTGCCATATAAAAATAAAACGCACACACACTAACTAACACACTAACTTGCCATTAAACGATTTGTTATGCTTACATGCTTCT
Organism: Tricholauxania praeusta; assembly: GCA_949775025.1. Lineage (NCBI taxonomy): Eukaryota > Metazoa > Arthropoda > Insecta > Diptera > Lauxaniidae > Tricholauxania > Tricholauxania praeusta. Next base: position 41,729,500 of record OX459030.1, on the reverse strand, counting down.
TTCTATGTGTGAAATTAATTTTTTTAGCCATTTTAAAACTTCAATATTTTGATATTTAACAGCAATATCGTGATAATTTTAATTCTATGTTGGGACCAAGTGTCTAAGAAAGATGACTAAAAAAAATTGATTAAAATTGATTCAGTATATTTTGCGTGAATCCCGTTCATAGAAAACGGCTATCATTTAATTTATATAGATATCTACAGTTAATATCAATGTTACAGAGATTTTTCTAAGAAGCCTGGAGCGCCTATTAAAGCTTCTTTGGTAAAAAAAATAGGCTTAAAAAAAACAAAGCTTGGTTGTCCAACTCGCTGGAATTCCACTATTTATGTATATGCTTTAACGCTTATTAGATTACAAAACTTTATACAATGTAACTTTTCATGTTTTTTATTACATTGCAATTTTAGCTATGTCTCCATCTGAATTTTAATTGTTCCACCTTGAATATAAAATCAAGATAGTCTTAACTTCAAGTAAAATCTAGGTTGAAGAGTGTGCTCATATATGTACGTATAGAGTCAGAAACGGTATCATAAACTAGTATAGAACTTACAACTGAAAATATTAACGACACAAGTGTTGTGGTATCTTATTCCGAAGATGAAAGAGCAGACATGCTGAAAGAGCTGCTAAAGAACAAGAAAAACAATTCAATATCAAAGAACTCGGAATTTATCAGACTTATCCTAGGATTTCTAAGAAAAATAGATTTCAGAATTCTGGTAACAAAAAAAATTGATTCACCTACATTGAGTGAAGCTGCTCGGTTCATATACGCTGTTCCAGCAACTCAAGTCAGTGTCGAGAGGGCTTTTACTGCGTTGGATTTGGTTTTAGCTTCGCAAAGAGTACATATTTACGGAGAATCACTAGAGAATATTCTATTTGTGCGCTTAAATGAAAATTTTTTCCAAAAATAAATAAAATAACACTCTAAAATAAAAATTAAATGAAATTGTTTTTCGGAAAAAAAAATTGAACCTGAACCCGAATCCGAACCGAACCGAACCTTGACCCACTAAATTTAAGTGCATTGAACCCGAACCCGAACCCATACCCACACCCAAAATTTACATTTACTGATTATAAAAATTGAAGATTTTATCATGTTACCTCCAATGTAAACAAAAAAATCAACGGGTGGAAAACTATTTTTGGGACAGAATTCGACAACCCTATATATTTTATTCAGGCTCTACGAGCTCTATCGTTTAGCATACATTTCAAGCTGTATTCTGAAACACTTTTAATTGAAATTAACAATTAATAAAACTGATTTGACTTCGCATTGAGTGTAGAAATACATCTTAGGCTTTTTAAATCTATAATTTTTAGTTATTGTTATAATTTACATGAAAGGCAATCTTACAAATGTTGACTTTATGTGGGTCCATTATCCAATACAATAAAATCCATTATTTTACTTATTTCTCTTTGTGCTCGCGTATCTCTCGATTTTTTGTTAGTGTATTAATTTTGTTAGAAAACTTTTGAACAAGAGAAACTATTATCATTTTCCATGACATAACATATTTCCTCTGTACAAATTGCTTTCGGACACATTTTGACCAAGGGAAATTAATGTTTCTTCATTTTTTAGACTTTTTCTTTCAATCTAAGCTTCTTACAATTTATCAGTAATTGGCTCGAAAAATTTTGATTTTCGCGAACATTATGCGATTTTACTAAAACCTTATGTAAAGTTCATTACTTAATTTTTTGGACGAAATTAAATTAATTAAAAAAGGTGAACGCGATGACAGCCACTGGCGGTGTATGCTGCATGGACGACGCGGCGCAGACGCCACTAACTGAGCGAATTTTCGCCTTTATAAACGTTGCAACGCTCTTCTTCAGAATTTCGGGCCTTATTTAATTTTTTGTTGGTGGATATTTAATATTTAGAGATCTTTTTTTGACTCGAAACTTTATTTGGATTTTATTTGATTTTTTCGTTTTGGGTGTTATTTCCGTGAGCGTTGTTGCCCACAACCAAATAGAACTGTAATGCCCTAGTTGCGCTTTAAATATATTGTAGCGAAATTTGGTTTATGCTAGAAAACTCTTGAAATAAATACCAACGAAAGAAAACTAAACGATACTAGCTAGCATAAACATACTAGCACCATCTAGCGGCAAAATAATAAACTGAACAGACGCTGCAGTACACAATAAATAAAAAGTCAACAACCGAGAGAAATTATCGCCGTCGTACAACGTACAACGCCATCTAACATCTAGCATAATAGCTAGCTCAACGTCAGTGCGCCATGCGCACCATTCACCATTGTGGTGAATTGTGGATAGTAGTATAATGCACGCTACAAAGTAGCACTGGTGGGTTGTAGAAAATGGTAGAATATACGCCACTTAGAAGGTACTGGATTATTCGAGAGAGTGATGACTGCAGTATAAAAAGGGTTGTCATCTGAGCTGAGCACACAGTAGAATTAAACCAGCGAAGCAGTAAGCAATAAAGTGAATACAGTGTGATCCGTAGTAGAACAAAACAGTTTTCTATACAGTGTTAAATTAATATTAGAATTTGAACGTTAATAAAATAAACCATTTTATAACTAAATAAGTTTGTGTGTTTTTAATTGTTACACAATCCAGTGATCGAACTCAGAAAAGTGTGAGAGATCGAAATTATCGTCAAAGGGACAGAAATTTCGTAACAATTGGTGTCAGAAGTGGGATTGTGTAAAAGAATTAACAATCAATTTTAGAAAAAAAAAAAATAAAAATAAATAAATAAAAATGGTCAAGTTTGAAGATCTGAAAGTGGATCAACTGAAGAAGGAGTTGCAGCAGCTGAATCTGCAATCTACTGGCGGAAAGGTGGAGTTACAGAAACGCTTACGGCAGGCTCTTGAGGCTCAAGGTGTAAACCTAGAAGAGCATGAATTTTATAGTGATGTATCAGAATCAGCAGCGAAAGTGGAAGAAGCTTCTGGATCAGCGGCAAGTGGTGAAGTTGTAGATATGTCAAAGTTCGAGAAAATGTTAATGGCGATGACGCAGGCCATTCGAGAAGAAATTGGTCAGAGCTTAAGTCAAAATACACTACAAATGAATAGCAATATCCAGGCCGTTCGAGAAGAAATTGATCAGAGCTTAAGTCAAAATGCACTGCAAATAGACGAGAAGTTAAGTCAAAATGCACTGCAAATAGACCACAAGTTAAGTCAGAACGCGACGCAGATCCACGAGGCTGTTCGAACGGAGGTTGCCAAAATGGTAGATGGCCTCGATGCAAAAGTGACTGAGTTACGAGATGACGTTGAATCATTCAAGGAAGAAGTTCAAAATAATCTTGAAAAAGTTCAAAATAATTTTGAAGACGTTAATAAAAGGATTCAACAGTTGGAAATAAGTGAACCAACCACTCAAGTTATAAGAGAAATCAGCGCAGAGAGGCTTAAGGCACCCTCATTCGATGGAACAACGCCATTCAGTGTTTTCAAGCTCCAGTTCGAAACAACATCTGGTCACAACCGTTGGGATAACGAAAGCGCAGCTGCAGCGCTAATTGTGGCATTAAAAGGCGCAGCTGCAGAAGTATTGCAAACGGTTCCAGTGGCGGAGCAGAAAAATTACAAGGCGGTGATGGATGCCTTACAGCGAAAATATGGCAGTGACCACATGAAGCAGATTCACAGATTGGAGTTGAAAAGTCGTATCCAGAAATCTGGTGAGTCCTTGCAGGAGTATGCTGCGGATATTGAGCGATTGGCACACCTTTCCTATCCTGACGAGTTAAGTGTCGTAGCAGAAAAATTCAAAATAGAGGCGTTTATTGACGGCATACGTGACTCAGAAACAAAACGCGAGACAATGAGGAGCCCGAAGACGACATTTAATGAAACAGTAACGGTTGCCCTCACGCAGGAGACGATTGCGTTAACATGCCGCCCATCACTGAAAACTCGTCGGATGGAGGGGGAGGCTAAAAAGAAAAATTCATCGTTCGCCAGCGGTAGCTTCAGCGGAAAATGCTACAATTGTGGTAAGCAGGGACACATGGCACGTGACTGCAAATCACGTCGTAAACGATCTGCATCACGTTCACCAAAAAGAAGAATTGGAAATAGGGTGAACGATGGCGAAAATGTTAGCGAGCAGCAGTCGTTAAACTAAAGAGAGTCAGTACAGCGGGGCGTGAGCTGACTCTTACAGATGATTGCCCCATAGTCTTGGTTTCGAAGCTCTGCCGAAATTCCAACAGCCTTACCATCGGTGGAAAAATCAACGGAAGACCATGTGAGCTTACTTTGGATACAGGCGCATCGCATTCAATTGTGAGGAAAGACTTATTTGATAGACGACCAGTAACGCCATTAAATGGGATCCAATTGAGAACAGCGACAGGAGAAATTGCGCAAATAGTAGGAAAAGTTACAGCGAGTATTCTTATCGGCAACAAAACTGTGGAACATGATTTTATTGTTGCAAACATCACCGATGAGGTTATCATTGGCGTGGACTTCATGATTCGACACGGGTTCACTTTGGATCTTAAAAAAAAAACGTTAAGGTATGCCAATGTAGAGTTACCTTTAGACATTGGATGTGGACAAAAATTAACAATTGCAAGAGTCTACATAAGTGAGCGCTGTCGAATCGAACCCAACACCGAAGAAATTATTTGGGCCACAACAAATGAAGACTGTGGGACAAGCCATCTGTGGGTAGTGGAAGCAGATAAGAAAAATTTTAAGAAAGACCTGATTATTGGAAAGACCCTAGTAAACAAAAGAATAGACAGAAAAATACCGGTGCGAATTTTGAATCCAACAAATAAGCCGAAATGGATGCAAAAAGGTGAACTTATAGCGCAATGTGAGAAAGTTACGGCTGTGATAAATTGTGAAAATAACCAGCAGAACACACAAGGCCCAACTTTAACGAAATCGTCGGCCATGGAAGTATTGACGAAAGAATGGACGAAGGAGTTGTCTGCCCAGAACAAAAATAAAGCAAAAAGGTTTCTGCAAAAACATTGGCGGATATTTGCGTCCAAAGGAGAAAATAATGGCCGAACATCAGTTGTCAAACATCGTATTGATACAGGTGATTTTCAGCCGATTCGTCAACCTCCAAGGAGGCTAGCACTCGCTAAGAGAGAAGAAGTGACGGGCCTTATAGAAGATATGGCGCGAGAAAATGTCATTGCACCATCAGAAAGCCCATGGAGTTCACCGGTCGTACTTGTGAAGAAAAAGGATGGAAGTATGCGATTCTGTGTGGATTACAGAAAACTGAATGACGTCATCAAAAAAGACAGCTACCCGTTACCCAGAATCGATGATACACTGGATACGTTATCTGGAGCAACATGGTTTTCCACCCTGGACTTACAAAGTGGATATTGGCAGGTGGAAATAGATGAAAAAGACAAAGAGAAAACTGCCTTTAGTATTGGGAATGGTCTATGGCAGTTCAACGTCATGCCGTTTGGTCTTTGTAACGCTCCAGCTACGTTTGAACGGTTAATGGAACGAGTTCTCAAAGGACTACATTGGAAGACTTGTCTAGTGTATCTCGATGACATAATCATCATGGGTAAAGATTTTGATGACCACTTGAAAAATCTGGAGGAAGTGTTTGAGCGCTTGGAGACAGCTGGACTAAAATTAAGTGCGAAAAAGTGCTCACTTTTCCAGCGTGAAGTCAAATATCTGGGGCACAAGGTTACGTCAGAAGGAATACACACAGATGAAGATAAAATAAAAGCTGTGAAAAATTGGCCACGTCCATCTAATCTTCATGAGTTGCGAAGTTTTCTGGGTCTATGCACTTATTACAGACGCTTTGTTCCTGGTTTCGCAAATGTTGCAGGCAGTCTACATGAGCTGACACAGAAAAATCGAAAATTCGAATGGAGTGGGGCACAGGAAACTGCATTCCAAAAACTGAAAGAATTACTGTCCACAGCGCCAATACTCGCGTACCCAATACCCGGCAAAGAATTTGTATTGGACACCGATGCGAGTGGCCATGGTATTGGAGGAGTTTTGTCCCAAATCATCAATGGACAAGAAAAAGTCGTCGCATATTTCAGCAAAATTCTGTCGAAACCTGAGCGGAATTATTGCGTAACTCGGAGAGAGTTGCTGGCAGTAATGGAATGCGTGAAACACTTCCATAAGTACTTATATGGACAGCACTTTCTCCTGAGGACAGACCATGCGGCATTAAGGTGGCTACTTCAATTCAAGGATCCTGAAGGTCAAATCGCACGGTGGATAGAACGCTTGCAGAGCTATGATTTCACCATAGAGCATCGCAAAGGAAGCCAGCATGGAAATGCGGATGCACTTTCCCGTCGTCCATGTAAAATTGAATGCGGTCATTGTTCGCGAACAGAAAATAAAGCTGGAACAATTGATGTGCGCCTTTTGAACGTTTTGCCTGAAGAAAAGTGGACAAAAGAGGAGGTAAAACGGGACCAGCGCAATGATACAGATTTGGCAATTATAATTAAGTTTAAGGAGCTGGGTAGGAAACCGGCGTGGCAAGAAATTTCAAATGAAAGCCAAATCTGTAAAGCATACTGGGCGCAATGGCAAAGTTTGGAGTTGCATGATGGTTGTCTCTACCGAATCTGGGAAAGCGAGGATGGTAAAACTCGCTCAAAACTGCTGGTTATTCCAAAGGCCAAATTTAAGGAAATAATCGAGGATTATCACAATGGATCGAGTGGTGGACATCTGGGCATAACGAAAACCACAGAGAAAATAAAGAAACGGTTTTATTGGGTAGGATGCCAAGAATCAGTTGCTGACTGGATCCGCCGTTGTGACCAATGTGCAATTGCTAAAGGACCAAGGCAACGCACTCGGGGAAAAATGCATCAGTATAACGTTGGAGCTCCCTTTGAGAGGATAGCCATGGATATAGCGGGACCTTTTCCAATCAGCAATGCAGGAAATAAATACATCCTTGTGGTAATTGATTATTTCAGTAAGTGGCCAGAAGTATATCCCATTCCCAATCAAGAAGCAAAAACAGTGGCAGACATTTTCATCAAAAATTGGATTTGCCGATATGGAGCTCCACTTGAGTTGCATTCCGACCAAGGACGAAATTTTGAGTCGACACTTTTTAAGGAGGTTTGTGACATGCTTGGAATACAGAAGACACGCACCACAGCTTTGCATCCTCAGTCCGATGGCATGGTCGAAAGGTTCAACCGTACTCTAGAGGAACATTTAAAAAAGGTTGTCGATAAAGGACAAAAAGATTGGGATGAGCATCTACCAATGTTTCTGATGGCTTATCGGTCGGCAATACACGATACCACTACAGTTACGCCAGCAAAAGCCATTTTTGGTACGGACTTAAGGCTTCCAGCAGATTTGAAGTACGGAGTAAGCGTTGTCCCAGAAACGACCCATGCTGACGATTACATGTCGCGGAAAAGAGAAGAATTAGCAGATATACACGAGCTTATTAGAAGACGTACTCAATTGGCTAGCGACAAGATGAAAGCTCGGTATGACCTGCGAGCAAATACTGAAGGGTTCAAAGAAGGTCAACTAGTGCTGCTACATAACCCACAACGAAAACGAGGCTTGTCTCCTAAATTACAGACTCATTGGGAGGGACCTTACCGGATCGTCACAAGGATTAATGATGTTGTGTATCGAATCCAAAAATACCCCGGGAACAAAAGTAAATTAAAGGTAGTCCACATCGAAAGGCTGGCACCTTATACTAGGGACGGAGAGACTCTTGTTCGGGACGAACAAGTTTAAGCGGAGGGCAGTGTAGCGAAATTTGGTTTATGCTAGAAAACTCTTGAAATAAATACCAACGAAAGAAAACTAAACGATACTAGCTAGCATAAACATACTAGCACCATCTAGCGGCAAAATAATAAACTGAACAGACGCTGCAGTACACTATAAATAAAAAGTCAACAACCGAGAGAAATTATCGCCGTCGTACAACGTACAACGCCATCTAACATCTAGCATAATAGCTAGCTCAACGTCAGTGCGCCATGCGCACCATTCACCATTGTGGTGAATTGTGGATAGTAGTAGAATGCACGCTACAAAGTAGCACTGGTGGGTTGTAGAAAATGGTAGAATATACGCCACTTAGAAGGTACTGGATTATTCGAGAGAGTGATGACTGCAGTATAAAAAGGGTTGTCATCTGAGCTGAGCACACAGTAGAATTAAACCAGCGAAGCAGTAAGCAATAAAGTGAATACAGTGTGATCCGTAGTAGAACAAAACAGTTTTCTATACAGTGTTAAATTAATATTAGAATTTGAACGTTAATAAAATAAACCATTTTATAACTAAATAAGTTTGTGTGTTTTTAATTGTTACACAATCCAGTGATCGAACTCAGAAAAGTGTGAGAGATCGAAATTATCGTCAAAGGGACAGAAATTTCGTAACAATATGCACATGAAGATATTTCTCTGCACAGAAAATGTTTATTCATTTATATTTATATTTAGGTGTTCTGAATTTTTTTCCATTACAATTGGCATGTCATAACCCTCATGGACATAATGCCCAAAAAATTTTTGGAACTATGACCATTCATAATATAGTAACTTCTGGTATTGTAATATGGGTATTTTTGTATTTTAAATTACACGTAACTTTTAAAGCATAGCTTCTACTTCTTTATGTATTATGGTTTGTTGATGCATTGTGCAGTATATTACGACTCCGACGCTCTACAGCTTAAGCCAATCTCTTAATGAAATTGGCGGGTAATGTGATGTATAGTGTTCGGATAATGTGATATACCATCATGAAAAGTATATCAAGTATAAAACAGTGGGAACTAAAAAAACAATAACATTACATCTTTCAATAGAATTTCCATAAAAAAGATAACTAGATTTAATCTGAATCAATAAGCGAAAAGCTGAACATATTAAAGTCAGATAGATGACTCACGTACAAAAATTGGAAGACAATCATTGTAAGCCCAAATTACATCGCATTGCAGGCATTGAATTCTGGTCGGATTCTTTGTATCTTTCTGGAAGAATTTGTTGCAAAAAGCACAGGTAATGTCCTGACTGGATTGAGCAAGTTGGACTATATCACATTATCCGAATTTCAGTTATTTTTATTAAAACCCACTTCAGTAAATAAAGAACTCACATTATCTATGACAAAGTATATTCACCCACTAACAAATTTTAGTACTTCGGCTATAATACTCACTTTATTTTGGGTTTAATTCACACATGAAATGCACACAAATAAAATCTCGACTTGTGGCTAAATCAATTTCACCACACTGAGTCTAAAAATAGCGAAAGAAAATGAACAAAACCTTGCAGCACGTATCTTTCTCCGTTACTGATATGTTGAAAAAAAAATTTTTGTCGAGAGTTGTTTATTTAAGGAAATATGATGGCATATCACATTACCCGACCGTATCACAATACCCGAAGTTACACTAATGGACTTAACTCCCATGGATGTTATGACCACTTTTGCTTTGCTTAGAAATAAAAGAGAAATTTTATTTTTGTTTTTAAATTCATTTATTTTTTATTATACGCAACATATTAAAATAATCGGTAATTATTCGAGCACGGTACACGTCACCGATGACCTTGACCTTGAAATATTTTATTTCTTGGGGTTATTCTGAGCAATTTTATAAAATGCACTCAGTCTTCTTGCATATTTTTTGTTAGCTACTTAGTAAATCGCATGTTTAATCTATGGTATATTCAACACTGGCCTCGCTAGCCACCTCTACGAAATAGCCCCAAACGAAATAAGCCCAAAAAAATTGATGACGAAGTCCCCAAAAATTTTTTACATTTTTGGGAATTATTTCATAATGAAATAACAGCCAATGTTCGAGGACTATTTCATTTCAATTGGTGTTTCTTTCATTCGTTTCCATTGGGTGTTATTTCATTCTGAAATAATGACTGCGGCTCAGGGCTTATACCCTGCCAGATGTCCGACACCGGTTCAGCCTAAAGTACTTAATTCTACATAAAAGTTAGTGAAGAATGCGAATCAAGTTCAAAAAAACAAAAAAAAAATATGAACGTCCAAAACTATTTGGTCTTATGTCCTACTATTTTTGGAAGTATTTCTAACACCCAAAAAACAATTGGGACTTATGACCAAAACATAATAGGACATACGGTTCATAATTGATTTGGGGATGATGACCATGTGTGTTAGCGGATACTAGCGTATCACCGCCCAAAAAATGTAGCACGTCGTAAAACGTTGAAAAAGACGATAAATTTTGTAAAACTCTGAAAATGTTAGGTAAAATTCATCTCTGATTCTATCTGAAATTAACATAAAATGCATTATTGTCGGATATTATTTAAGTTCTAATGTTGGATTTTGTGCCATAGCTACATACGTATAAATGCTTATAGCTCTCTGCCACTAAGAAAAATGATTAATGCCATGATCTTCATGTGGTACAAGCAAATAACACACAGAGATCGTATAACTCTAAACAGTGTCGATCGTGGCATTTGCTTTGATTTATCAATGCGGGCGTTTAGTGCGGGTGCAACTCTTCATCACATCAACTGCTGTATTGACTCGTGCATTTTAATTTGCTGCGCGTTTTGCTTTTGGCACTAGCACTCACTCATGCACCCTGTCGTATCGTTTATCTACAAGTCTTTTCTAAATATTTAACTGAAGTTGCATCGTATACTTCATTTCATCACTTTGCGCCTGCTGGCATGGTGGTTCTATCTAAGCAAGATTAAATCTTATGGAAAGGCCATCTTGTGCCGGTTTCGCTTTTAAGAGGAGGAATATCCCGGCGTTGCATAAAAAAACTGTGTGCCATTTGTTACAAAAAAAGTTGTATTGTCGAATTATCTTTCAAAAGATAATTCGAACGAAAAGTTATATGAAAGGTTTTAAATTTTGAACTTCACGATCCTCACGATTACACTAAAAATATGTACAATACACCTAAAGATGTACAATGCGCTCAATAAAAATATTGATTAAAGACTCTAATCTATTTCATATATCGACAGTTTTAAGCGTTTAGAATGCCACTTAAAGGTCTTACAATATTATAAATATTTTCGAAGTTATTTAAGTCTGTAGCCGGTAGGCTGAACTGAACTTTAAGCTCTCAGTTTTCTCGATAACTAGTTTTTAACCTTGTGGTGTGGGTATCTCTGCAATAAATTATCTGGTGCAGAGCCTTAACTAAATTTTCTTGAATGATGAATGGCTTGGTCCACTAATTTCGAAAATAGCCCAATCTATCTTTAATCAGATCATAATTTTGAGATATACATACATATAAGAGAACTCGGATTTCAAAAGCATGTAAAAACACAAAAAATTTAATTTTATTTTCTTCTTTCCACCAGTGGGAATCGCCACCTGCTACAGAAGTACCCTAGTCGGATCAAACTTTCTGTTACAAAATCAAACATTTAGCTTCAGCTAACATTCCATTCTAAAATTTTTTAGATTCAGAATAAAAATTTTTGGTATTGAATACAATATTTTGAACGTTAAGGAAACTGAAAATCTTTGTTAAAAATCAAGTCATTTTTTGCTTTTGGACACAGTTTTAGTAATATTTTTTTTATGGGTAAAATGAATTGCAAGAAAAATTGTTACAAACATAAAAAATTCAATTTTTCATTCTTTTTATGTTTTCGAAAACCAGATTTTTTAAGCACAAGATCTGATTGAAATTCGATGGTTAATTGTAAGAATCAGCGGACCAAACCTACATTTTTTTCAGAGGTGTATAATTCAAGTTCTTTTATTCTCTAATTTTATTAAACACTGGTATTACAAAACTTAATAGAAAAAACTGCGTCATTGTGACTTGAAATATTATTGTTTAGTTTCATTCAGTTTGAAATATTTTGTGTGAAAAATTTAAAAAATAAAGAAATATCTACTAAAATAATAAAAAAATCTTATCTATCAAAACAAAATGATAGAACAGCCAGCAATTGTGATCGATAAACAAAATCGCTAATAGAAAAAAAGCGTTTATCTATTATAAATCGTCAACCGCAATAGGGGCCATAGAGAGATCAAAACATTTTGTGAAAGAACGAAGGACAGTTTCATAAATTTTCGTACATTAATTAAATATTTTGTCAATTTCACATTTATTTATTGTAAATACTGGAGGTCAAGTGCAGTAGCGTACCTATGGGCGGCAGACCAAGCGGAACCACTAGAGGGACGGCAAAATGGTCCTATATCTCATTTTGGTAGGGTTTTTAGAGAACCGAAAGTGAGGACCTTTATTTTTAGTAAATGATACAGAATTGGAGGGAATGTGTTGATTATTTCGGAATTGAATGTGAACTAAGTCTAATATTGCTTGGGTTTTTGAGGACAAAAAGTGTGGACGTTTTTTTTTTGTCGCAAAATTTTTAAAATTTGGAAAAAAAAATATTTTGTGTTGGTAGGGTGCGCTGAGTCGAAATCCAGGCGCAAAATTTCTCCAGCAGTAGGAACTTTTAGATATTCTGTTCTAAACTTGCCAAAAAAGTGTCATGCGTGGCATTTGAGCCTATATTTTTCTTAAAGTTTAAGTTGCGAATCTAATCCAGAACCTTAATCGTAAGCCCGTAAGAAAAGTATTATGTCATTTACCGTGCATGACACTATTTTTTTATTGATGTGTTAGAGAGATTCAGCACCCAGATTTAGACTCAAGCTCAACAAATCTATAAGAAATTATAACTTTTATTTAGATTGTGGAAAATTACAGCTTTAGCACCTTGTGAGTTATATAACTCATAATCCTGATTTGGTGGGTTGGTTCTGCTGCCAGATTTTGATTCACCCCACCCAAAACCAAAGCACAGCGAAAAGTGCAGTCTGATCTCTCACGCATTACACGCACGTATATTCAATGCATACGTTGGTGCTTTGAGTTTTAACTGCCGAATTTTTATTAAGCAATATCGTTTTTTGTTAGTCGACGTTGTATATTCTACCCCTTAAACAACATGCGCAACATTTGTAATTTTTTTTGCTTTGTCGGAAAATCTCTTTAGATTTTTACAACTTTTTATCAATTGGCGCAGCGTCATTTATTTCTTACGCATTTCACTGCCCAGAAAAGAAAGGCTGGCGTTAAGAAAAGAGCGTTCCTTTGATTACATTAAAAATAGTCAGGGTCAGAAAACCGATTTGGAATAACATGCAGGCAGGCTGGCAGGCAGGCATTCGGCGTAATGTAATGCATCACTTAAAATGCGCGCATTCAACAGATGCTTGCGCTGTCGGGCAAAGATTCCAAAAATAAGTAAACAACTCAAACCAACTAGAAGTTCGAAGTCGAACGCATAAAATCAGCTATTGAAGTAGAGGCGCAAATGCCGCCGCCTGGATGCTGGGGTTATTTTAACGCATCTCTTGACATGCAAATTAATGAGTCTTAAGACGGCCTGTGTAACAAGTTGGACAAAGTGTCGCTTTGATTGATATTTTGTACTATTTATAGTATGTGCTCGTTTGGCGTTATTATGCAATAATATTGGAAATGGTTGATAAAGGTACTAGTGCGGAAGAAACATCGACTGTTAAGTAGAGAAAAAGTTAAAAACCTTTATATGGAGCTACATATAAAGCATATTGCAAGTTCTGGGGTCTTGCACCCAAGAACCTTCTGTGGATCTAATTCGCAGTAATAAAACTCCTCATCATCAACGGTTTTCCAGTTTTGGAATAAACCGACACAGCTGACAGTGAGAAGAATAATGCTATTAACTGCACGGAGGTTGGCATGTAATTGTGGCACCGGTGCCATGCACACTATTCCAATAAAAACTCACCTAGCATTGCAAAATTTACGACTTTTTAGCGTTGTCATTAAAAAGCTAGCTAATGCTGCTTAAGAGAGAACACTCGAACATCTCAAACATTTCGCTTGACATAACAATGAATAGCTTTGGACAGATGCGGATAACTGATAAAGGGACTGAAAAAAGACTGGACAGGATCTGTTACGGATAATGGCTATGGTGCTATATTTTCTCGGAACAGATCAATATTATAGACTCCATTATCCTGGAAATGTTTGCTAGTAGCATCAATAACAGTTTAAGTAAGGTTAGTATATTGCACTAAACTAAGAAAGTGGAGCTGATTTAGGTCCCGGAAAATACAAATAATTTTTACAGCGAACAAAATGACCGATGAATTACTTAGAGCAGGGTCACCTGGCTATTTTGTTGGACCTGAATCTGTCTTAGCTCTATTGAACACTATCAATGACACTGCTTTGGAACATGTCGTAGAGCCGCTTCACAATTCTTTATGAAAGTCCTTTTTTAGCTGCAGACAAACTGCGTTGTTTTTTTTTTATCAAGAGTTAACAGTCAGATTGAGAAATGGAGCAGGATGCTTAGAAAACAAGATCCCAATAAGCTCACCAAAATTATGACGGGGCATATACCGCTGAACATCATTGTTCGACGATCACTATCGACAAATTTCCATACCGCTTTTAATTTAAAATGTGTGCCTTGCGTAAGATTAAGAAAAACAAATTCAAACCCAATTTAGGGTTCAAAGGAATTTTTAACCCAAATTGTCAACTTCAAATAATTTTATATAAGAAGAAGAAGTTAAAACCTTCATTGACTGTGCGATAATTTCATCAATTAATATTTAATATCACAAATACTTACGTAACTTCAGCTGGAGCCAAATCCATTAATCCCAGGCCAATAAAGGTTAGAAATAAAATTCCAATAGAGTTTCTCATGCTGATATCGGCTTTGAATTGATTCAATCAATTTGCTTGCAAAATCTATACTTGATCTTTTATTTCCAATAGGTAGAGATCTACAAATAATAAACGGGGAAAAAATAGAATTATTGTAGTTCGTTGTAATGACATGAAATGCGTTTTCGAAAGAAACTCTGCCAATGCAGCTTCATTTAACCGTCTGACGTTGTCTACATCGTTCTGTTTTACATGAAAATTGCGTTCATGCGTTTAATGAGCGCAAACGCATACTCCGTAATGTTTGGTTTACACATTGAAGACTTTGCAGCAATTGACCATAATTCTATTAGGGAATTTTGCATATTTTATAGTACTTATTTTCAGTTTTATGTATTTTAATCTTAGAAAATTGTCGGCTTCTTGCTTTAATGTTTATTTTAAACAATGAATGGTCACGTCCAGCCAAAGACTTGAAGACTACGTTTAAACTGATCATATTTCGAAATGACGCCATACTCCCATTAGGAAACCTATCATAAAATTACTTTAGCACATCCGAATTTGATATAACCTTAAGGTTTCAAAAATTTGATTGTTTTGGTCTAATTTTCATAACGCATAGCTTTGAAATATCAGGTCTGAAATGAAACATAAGTCGGACTAAACATTTTTGAAGTAGTTTTGGGCGTAGGTTTGGCCTTGCGTTAGGTTTTGAGACATCCTAATCTAAAAGTACAAATAACGCAGTTTTAGGCCATATTTAAAGGTAATTGACATTTACAGGAAGGCATTTTGTTAATTTTTTCTCACGAAGTAACACCTCAATGATCTTCCTCTAAAACTTTTCGATTATTTCAATAACATAATCTCTTTCCAAGATATCATGCATTGCAATAAACAATAGCTATCACTATTACATACTATGGATATTTTTTCATTCTGAATAAGCACTTGTTTCAGTGCTATCTTAAAATCTATTTATATTTTAATAGCATTACAGTAATAACGTTTTTTCTTATTAGAGGCGTGGCATCGCCCACTTAAAAGAAATATCTTTACTCAGGATTCAATCTAGCACTATACAAAATTTTATCAAAATCGATGACGTGGTTCAGCCGAAACAGCGTATTTTCCTATTAAGGGTGATGCCACACCCTGTTTAAGAACTAAGAGCTTCTAATTACTTTTCTTATGGTTCAGTCTATCTTCAAACCAAATTTTATTAAAATTGGTCAATTAGTTTAGCCGTGGCAACGTATTTTCCGATAGGGGCGTGGCACCACCTGCTATTGAAAAAAAAAGTATACACTGCACTCCCCCTCTTCACAGCCTTCCTACAAAATAAAAAAATAAGCGACTATGATTATGGCTGTTTACCAACTGCCTATTTATACGTAGATATCTAAATGTAGGCGCCGTTTTATGGTCGCCATTTCCTTAAAAAAAAAAATTTGAAACACTTAAAACCGTTTTTCCGCTGCGCTCAATTTTGGGCAGACCACTGTCCCGGTTGACATGGAACGTCCCATAAATTATATTATTCGTTTACTAAAAAAATGATAACAATTGAAAAATTGGATGATTACACACCAACAGACCAACAGGCCAAACAAAACGAAAGTTTTGTTCGAGAAACCAAGCCCACTTATTCTTGTGTAAAATTCTTCGCTGAGTTCGAAAAAAAATAATTTATCGTACCAATCCCCCTCAATCCCCCATTTCCCACACTCTTCTCACCAAAATATTTAAAAAATCTAATTTTTGTATCTAAATATACCTATCCTTTGTAAAATTCTTGAGAGGAATTGGCTCTATAAATTCGGCAAGGTGGTTTGTGTGTGAGTTACGTCCTCTTACCATATCAGTATAAGTAAGTATTATAATAAGTTATAATACCCTATGGAAATTGAAAGATATAATGTGAGCTGCAATGTACAATTGTGCGGTAAACAAAAACACAAGAGTCGAAAGCTAAACTTAGAGAGCAAAGCTAAGCATTTTCAATTAACTTAAGAATTATGTGCATGTAACTTAAATGAAGTATTAAACTGATTGAATTTGATATGTTTTGTCTAACTTTGTGAGAACACTTGCGAAGAGTGAAAATAGGAGGGAAGGGATCCAGCATAATCCCACCAAATCTTATCAAGGGGGAGGGGGTCAATGAAAATCTCACGTCAACTTTTTAATGCAGAGAGTATAAATTATTATAGCAGATTACATTTGAAAATTAGAATGCAAGCCTCACGGAAGGGAAGGGGGGGTCCCAAATCTCACCCCGGGGAGGAGGGGTCCGAATTTTCAAAAATAAAACACCTCACATAATTAACCCATTCCAGACTGGGAATCCTGACTGAATACCTGTCGCTTGGTAGGATTTTTTAAAATTCACTCTTCTTTTGGGTATTTAAATACCCAATAGTCTGCAATAAGTTTATGGACGGCCCCTTAGGCAAATTAATCACTCTCAAACAGCACTGCAGTATAAACATTAAATATTCGTTCTGGCGCCCTTAAAATATCAAGTTAAAAGACCTTTATATTTAGTGGGGAATCTATTAAGTAACTTCTGGCGAGGGCAAAACATTCTAGTGGATTTCTAATGTTTTGGTAAGTGATCTTTTGAGTCAATATTTGCACATCTATTGCTAAACGCATTTTTTTTTTGCAAAACTTTGCGCTGCAAATTATGCGTCACAGTTTTTATTAGGCAGTGTGCCTAGTTCTAGCAAAAAATTTTTTACAGACCCGAATCTCTTATCCAAATTTATTAAGGATTGTTGTGCAAAATACTCGCAATATGCAATAATGCAACAGGGTGGGCGAGCGTTGCACTCCCCGTAATTAACTTGTGAATAATGTGCCGGACAATGAACAATTTTATAATTTTACGTCATGCTTGTTGTTTTATATTTGAATTTCAATTTTATTAAATATAGTTTATTTTATACTTCCTATATCTATCATTATTTCTATAAGATATCATTCTTGTAAAATTAAAATGAACAATAACAATTTCATTAAATTTTCCGAATGCGTAAATACATAAGTATTTTATCCTTTAAACAAATTTTGAAAACAATAATTTTTCTACGCGACTAAATTTAATGTTTGTGTAGTTCAATATAAAAAGTTAAAGTAACGTAGGGCTATCAAAAGGGTACAGTAGCTAACGGTGAACTCCCATCGTTTTTCATACCAAAACACAAGTCATCAGGAGTGTAAACTCTACTTATTCTAAGCATTTTACTTGTTCAAATTTGCATTAATTCAGTACAAAGTAAATGGTAAAGACTTTTTTAATGTTTTGTTTCCACAAAGCTATTTTGGTGTCTCATTAAAACGCATATTGTATACAAGATGTGGCCTATATTTTGGACATCATGTCCAATTATTTTTGTGCAAGTAAATTTTTTATGTTCACATGGAATTAACGACTACGCGCATATTAAATTTGTTAAAATATATGTATTTTTATTTATAATTTTGCAAATAAAAGTATGACATTATACCATTCAAAAGTATGTACATACATATGTATGTTAAAAGTTTTACCCAGTATTTTTACATATTTATTCATTTACTCATAGTCCCATTTCAAAGTTAACAAATGTTTCGAAACTTTTTGAAAAAATTGTTAAAAACATTTTCTTTGCAATAAAAAAATTAATTGTCCTAACCGGCATGGCTTTGTGTCTGGTAGGTCTACCACAACTATATCTACGCTTAAGTAGCGTTATCAATTTGACGTTATCTACTCGGATATAGCTAAGGCTATGAATAATTACCTCATAATATACTATTATTCAAGCTTGCCAAAATTGACTTTCACTCTATGTAATGTTTTCTCTTTGTTGCGATCCTATATTTCGAACAGAGTATCTTATGTCGTCATTGATAACACAGGATTCTGACCCCGGATTCGTTTTTAGCACACCAAAATACATACCGTACCGTACCTCATTGAAGTCTCATTCTTTTCATTCTCCTTGTCCCCTTACTTTTTATACTTTTCATCAATGATATTCCAAAATTCTTCAAATTTTCAAATTTCTTACTTTATGCGGATGACTGGTTTTCTCCATAATAAAGAATGAATCAGACTCTCTTCTACTTCAGTCTGATTTAAATAATTTTTATTCATGGTGTAATCATAACAATCTATCTTTGATTCTTACTTACTCTAAAATAAATTCTCCCTTTCCTGTTGACTATTACTTTGATAACACGAAATTAGTCAGTGTTGACGAAATACGAGATTTCGGGTGTCATATTTGATTCAGGGTTTAAGTTTAATATACACTTGACCGCATTGTTCCTAAACCATACTCCCTGTTAGCATTCGTTAAGCGAAATAGTTTTGGGGTTTTTGGTAAAAAAGTTTTACACGTCATTCGTTAGATCCAATCTCGAAAATGCATCCTTTATTTGGAATCCATTTTATTTCGTGCATAAATTTTTAAAAATTGCCTTGCGCTCATTAAATTTTTTGGAGCCTATTTCGTCACACACACCGCCCGTTGTAGGTTCATTAATCTATTCACTCTTGAAACTAGAAGATTACTACATAATATTATGATCATATATGATTTAATCAATGGTAACATTATCTGTGATAACCTCGCTTCGATATTTTGACAATTTCTGTATAAATACTCATAGAACAAACTATGCTATTAATGAGCCATTAAATATAGTTAATATAGCTTTAAATAAAATATATAGTAATGCTGAATTAGATTTTTGTATACCGAATGATGCTTTTAAAAGTACTATTATATGTTGAATATTGATTAATTTATGTAATTTATTTATACTGTTAAGTGTAAAGTATGTAAGGATAACTATCCATAGACGCAAATAAATAAATAAAAAATAAGAATCCATTTAAATATACAAGGTTTTTGAATAATAAATATATTATTCACAAAAATATCGAAAATATCTGGGTTTTCGTTTGTCTGGTCTTTTAAATCAATAATTTCCAGCGGTCTTAATTGGTCTGCAATACCTTCAAGTGCTATTATATGTAACTGACTTATAGAATCTAAAATTTGTGATAAATTCTATTATCTTTTCAGTATTATAATATACTGAAATCATTATTCTATGCACTTTCACTATAAAATAGTGGTAGCTTCAGGCCTTAGAAGGAACGCAATATGATCACTATAACTCTAAAAACTTAGCTATCGCTTAACAATATACTTATCAGCAAGTATATGACATAAGTTTTTTGCCAAAGGTTCAGCCTTGCTCAAAATTTCGCAGAAAACTGGGAATTGGAAGTTTAGGGTCAATATTTGCAAATACTTTGCGAAATGTTTATCCTAGCGCGAACTACTGCTAAAAAGTTGAAGAGTGCTTATTGGATTTCTCGGGTTTTTTTTCGTATTAAATAAGGAAGTACCAAAAAACTTACCCACTTTTAAAAAAATATTTGTACTACAACGTAAGTTAACCCATTCCAGACTGCTACCAGAACGGCTCGTACAATTTCGATAATATTTGGTGTGGAAGGTCAGGAGATCAATAGAAGTTGCTGATGAAAAAATTAAATTTTTCCCTATTGGCACACCGGAATTATGGCATGGGTAAACTTTTACCCAATAGCCCTCTCTGAGACTAAAAAAAACAAAAACAAAAACAAAAAAATTGATCGTCCAACTTTTCATTCAATCAAATCTGATTAATTATAGCATCCCACATAGGACCTTTGAATTTGTTAGGAGCTTTTTTCTTTAAGTCTTCAAATTTGCCTGGATCGATTTTCCACCAAAATTTTGAAAATTTTATGCTGCCTAAATTTTACCTCACAAAAATACAGGTTAATCAAAGAAGTTCGGAAAAATAAAAATATTCATTTTAGACCAATCCTTCCTTTAAAACCATAACACCTCTTACCTGTCGCTCGGTATGATTTTTTAAAATGCGCTCTTCTTTTGGGTATTTAAATACCCAATAGTCTGGAATGAGTTAAGTAGACCAAGGCCCTTGCGAGGGCGTAATGTACCGCAGCAATATCCTCGAAATTTCACCGAGCACTATATGTGTTGAATTGTAAGTTTTCAAAGTTAAAGTCACTTTTTTTTGCATATAAGAACTTCTAACAAAGCACAATGGCATTTTACATTTGAATTCCCCAGAAACGCAAATCTTATCACAAATTTTCTAAAACATTGGGTCAAAGGTTGATAAATTGTGATTTGAGTTTTGTTTATAATAAATAAATGATTTTGTTAGCATGTTTTTGCGAAAGTCAATTTGTAAACGCAAAGAATTTTTTTTTTTCTAATCTTCTCTCAAGGGCCAACCAAATGATAATAATAATTAAAATAATGTAGATAATGAACAATATGACACAATTTCTATAGTAGTCGGCGAGAGATACAATTGAGAGTTAGGCTGCATTATCACAATAAATCATTTTATTTGAACCAATTCATTTGAGAACACTTATTGATTCTTCTCATAATAATATTACTTACAATTATTTTTTTATATTCAAAATTTTACTGACCGCCAAAACATGTAATTTAAAATACAAACTGTTCACTCAGTTTTGCTAAAATGTTGTTGCACCAAACATTACTCGAAACCAAACAATTGGTTCAATTGTTTAAGTTTTTAATATAGAACTATTTATGTCAATTATATTTTTTTTTTTTATTTTCCGTTTAATTAACGAAATCTGAAGCGGACTTAACACCCGAAAAGCACTTGATTTCCCTTTTAAAGGAAGCGAGAGATGTTGCTGCTTCCACAATGATCACACGATTGAATCGTTGACTGACTGCCTGTTCAGCATGAAGTCTCACAACGAAATGAATTCCAAAGATTAATGAAATGTTCGAATGTAACTTTTAAAGACTCTACTCAGAGAAAATTAAGAGAAATACTCAATAATTGAGTATTCATATGTTGGAGAGGATATCGCAATTACTTAATCGTGATGCATTTTTAGCCAACATAGATGCATAAGTTTTGTTTTTGTTTTTATTATGTTTTTATAATTTTAATTCTTTTTATACTCGTACACGGTTAAAAATTTTGGAATAAATTTTAATACTTTTGGGATTACATATATGACTACACCAGAATTGTATTGAAATTCAATACTGTCTAGATATTAAAATTCATTTTTAATATAAATTTGTATTAAAATTTAATACTAGTTTTTATTAAAATTTAAAAAAAAAATATGTCGTATACACTGGGATTCGAACCAGGTTCACTTTCAATACAAGGGTTGTATGAACATTATAACGACATCAGCCAACGTAGTATTATATTTACGTTGGCTAAATGTAATACTTGCGATAGCATCAAATGTTATACAATATCGTATTAATGTTTGACCTGTATTAGAATTTAATACAAAATGTATTACAAAATTTTCTAATATATTCAAAAGTATTAAATTTAATCAAAATTGTATTAAAAATCTTTGTGATACTTCGCTTGTATTAAAATTTATTCCAAGATTTCTAACCGTGTATGCATCGTTTCATTTGTAAAAAGGTGCACTTATACCACACATAATGAAGTTTACACACTTCGCACCCAAAATACTTTAGTTAATATAAACCAAAAAAAATATTAGTTGTTTTCAATTGTTTTTTAAACATAGCATTAAGTCTATGTGCATGTATATATAAATGGAGGTTGATTTTGTGACCACCCACCAATATTTGCAAAATGTATGTTTGAATAACAAAATTTAAAGAATTAATTCAAAACTTTGTATGTTTTTTTTTTTTGTTAAATTCTTATTGAGCTTTTGAAAACAATTCCAAATCAATTTACTTAAGTATGTCACCCTTTTTTATTATAATTCATCATATTTTAAGGGAGTAACAGGCGCGCTCCTCATCGGTATTTCGTCCAATACTTTGAAACTAATTACCGGCATGGCATGATTTCTATTATTTTTCCTTATTTGCGATATCCCATCATGTATTCAAAATTAATGAGGCATTGATCGGTATTCTTGGAAGTCAGGGTTCAAGCCTCACTCATATGGGTGGGTGTGCGTTCAACTTTGTAGGGGCCTTACTTGTTAAATTGATGAGCAAAATATTTCATTGAAGTCAATTTGATGAGCAAAACAAACAAATATTCGTAGCTCGTGATACCAAGCTCGCTCGGCGTGTTGTGTGAACCAGCGAATACAGATTTTAAAAGTACTCTCCCCTGAATACCATAGAAATTGCTCTATTATAACGTACATATCGTCTATGTAGAACAAATAGTCACTATTTACATTTTTATGTTTTCGAGTTATACATTTTATCGTTAAAAACTCAATTTGAACTGAACTGAGCATACAAAAAACATTATAACTCGAAAACATGAAAATGTTGATAGTAATTTTTTGTTCTACATAGACGATACATACATACACTATTTATAACTTTTTGACACAAAAAATGATTATTTAAGAAATGCGATTAATTAACAAAAAGTTGCGTGAAAAAAAAGTGGAAATTCCCCTGATCTGAGATGAATAATACTGTGCAATAATTGGTAAGAGTGTGCTGTAAAAACAATTTTAATGCTAATGGTAAGTCGTGTATTAGCTTTTTTTAAGGTTTATTTAAAAGTCAATTTTTATCCTTTAAAAACGCTTTGACAGCTTGTGTTTAGCTTAATATTAGCATTTCTTCAAAATATTTTCTAAGCCTGCTTTAGAAGCGTCTATACAATAAAGTAAAACCTGCGTCAGGTAACAAATTAACCTGTACAATTATTCTATGGAATTCTATTTATTTTATTTTAAAAAAAAAAGAATTTTTTTTTGCATCCAGTCGGGTTTGAACTTGGGCATTCCGTGTTGTTACCTGCGCATTTGTAATAACACCTTCGTTTAACTCAAAATAGCTCATTTGATTAAGATGCACATCTCTGAACAAGTGGACAAATCCGAACAGTGACATATTAAATAATTTTAATCCTCTTTGAAGTTTTTAAAACGCATCATATGTAAATAAAATTCCAATTATTAAGCAGTAATAATGGAATATGATAAAAAGCAAAAAAAAAAAATATAGTTCGTTTTTGAGAAAATTCTGTAGGTAACCTGATTCACATGTTTGTTAAACTTAAAAACAAGGCTCAAGGTTAGAAAACTTAGCCCTGTCGAAATATTTATAATTTAACCACTATTTTTATGACTAATTTGACCAGACTATTATCACAATCAGGAATAAATATATGGGAAAAACTCCAAAATTAGCTTTGAAAAGGACAATGGCTCTTTTAGTCTCAGATAAAGAAAAAAAATATTGCACGAATCTAGGTCTAAAATGGACTTAGAAAAAAGGAGCCAAAGCCCAAAAAGGGCCTTTAAATTTAGAAAGTGTTAGATTATTGCAAGATAGGAAATATGCATTCTAAAAAGTTATTTTATAATTTTATTTTTATTGCTTAGAAATTTATAAATATAATGAAACTTTGAGGCACAACATTTAAGAGATTTCGAAAAAAAATAGTTGGAAATTTCTTATCCGCGCACAATTTTCAGATTTGGAAGATTGCTTTTTCAGTATTTATTATATTATTCTAGATAATAAAAAATAATCAGTAAATACTTAATTATATGCAAATCCATTCAAATAAATGGCAATAAATATCACAAACGTAAATACTTATTTACTATGCATATTTCTATAATTAATAAGTACTATCATAATAATACCGATACCAATTTTCACAACTTCTAAGACATTTTAATAACTATATTATAAAAAAAGTCATTTCACAAATAGCAATTTGGGCTTTTTTTTGCATTTTTTTTACTCCAAATACATGTGAAATGCTGAATTCTGATTCCTAAAATTGTGTTCTAAAGCACACGTATATTACAGTGCATTCCTGATCAATTCCTAGTACCAAAAAACCAATACACCAATGATTTTTGCTATAAATGCGCCTTATTAGCCAGAAATTTGCAGCGTGTGCTACTTGGGTGGTGTAAACGAAATGGTGTTTCGTTATGGTTCGTATAGAAAAACTTTGAACATTTTATGTATGTAGTATGTACTTTATACTATAAAATTATTAGCATTGCAATACATATGTACATACTAGAAGAGAATTTTTTTAAGTTTCAAATTATTGTGTATCATTTCCCAAAATTTTAAAAAAATCATCAAAAAAATACTAAAGTGGCACCGGATTTAGCAATTTGGAATTTTCTCAATACTGATAATTATCAACATTTTTGAAATTTTCTAAAACATTTTCGAATTTTTCAACTATTTTCTTATTTGTCTAAGCTTCTGGACATGTTCTATATTTTTCAGCACTTATCGATTTCTTGAATTGTTTTCGATATTTCTTTTTTTTTTGTAGGGTGCATCAGAACAGAAAATAATTTAAAATTATTTTACTGAGCTTACTGCTTAGTACATTGTGTGAAAACAATTATAGTAAATTACACTTATTTACAGTCCGAAAATGGAACGGATATAGTATAATCACAAAAATCAACTTTTATAAAATATCTCTGGTTAGGTTTTCGAGACATTGACTGATGATTATTTTTGTCCTTTGCGGAAAATGTGATCTAACATTATTGACAATGTCCGATAAGTATTTTAGAAAATATAAACAAATTTTTAGAAACTTTTTTTTTGCGAAATCTGCAATCGAAAGTTCATTCATTCATTCATTGTTGCCTTTAGTGTAAAGTTCAGAATCTTGCAGACTTCAGCATGATCTTGATCTTTCTTATCTATCTGTTGATAGATAAGAAAGTTATAGGCGTTAAGGTGAGATTAATTTTTTTTATTTTTATTCATATTTTTCCTTGTTTCTAATCAAATTAAAACAAATTACTATGGTTTATTTATGATTAGTCTTTCTACTGGTAGACTAATATATCTGGCTCGTCGTTATAATTATGTGTAACTAGTATAAATAGAAGTATTCCTGGGCTCCAATATCAACAAAAATCTACTAGCGGAAAGCATGCCCGACGATTGGAATCTCAGCGTGCTTTGTCCTGTAATAAATAAAAGAGACCCGACAATCTGCGCCAACTACAGGGGTAAAAGTCTAATTTCCATCGCATCTAAGATCCTCTCGAGCGTATTGTGTGAAAGATTGAAGCCGCATACAGAAACACTGATTGGATCCTATCAGTGTGGCTTTAGACTTGGTAAATCCACCATAGACCAGATTTTTACACTACGCCAAATCCTGGAGAAAACCCATGAATATCAAATCGACACTCACCACCTCTCGACACGACAAGCTCTCTCTCGATCGACAAAGCTAACACTCTACAGGACGCTCATTCTACTTGTGCTTCTTTATGGCGCTGAGGTATGGGTGGTTTCGACAACAGACGCAGCCGCTCTTGGGGTGTTCGAGAGGAAAGTTCTCCGCAAAATCTTTGGTCCTGTTCGAGTTGGCGACGACTATCGCATTCGAATGAACCACGAGCTGTATGAGCTCTACGCCGACATTGACATAGTTAAGCGTATAACAATACAGCGACTACGCTGGCTGGGTCATGTCCATCGTATGGATAAAGGAGCTCCAGCGAAAAAGGTACTCGAAGGGAAGGTCCCCGGTCAACGACGAAGAGGGAGACCATGCCTCCGGTGAATAGACCAAGCTGAGGAAGCCCTAACCACGCTTGGCATTAACGATTGGAGAAGGCGCGCGCAAAACAGAGGCGCCTGGCGAGAGCTAATGAGGTCGGCCGTAACCTGACAATGGGTTGTTATGGCCATCTAAGTAAGTAAGTAACTATTTGACGCAAATGGATAATATTTAGTAAATACATATGTTTCTTATGGTATGTGGAAGGATCTTAGCATAGATTGGTTTGGAAAACAGCTATGACACAGGAAAGAATTTATATTATACTTTGGACTCCAAAAAAATGGTCGATGTCACTATCCACCATGTAAGAGAAAAAACAAATTTATCTTGGTGCATACACACATAAAAGTTAAGGACAATAAGAAGTCTCATAAAAAAAGGGGCGATCCCAAGCCTCCCTATGGGAAAGTTTTTGGTAATAGTTTAGTTTATAAAACACCATTACGATATTTTTAAAATTTTAGTATGTTGTGCAGTTCAGAATGCTTATCAAGAAAATATACAAATGTTGGGTTTCAGCTTGAAAATCGCTTACATCCTATATGTAATATAAGTTTCGATAGTCACATTGCTTCAACAAAAAGTTAGGGTAAGTGGGATCACGATTTTCATCCTCCAATATGTCCAACACCGGCTTGCTTCGGCCGCGGCTCACTATGGTATGTTCAACACTGGTGCTAGCGCATAGTACCTATAATGAACTGCGGCCGAAAACCACCGCGAAGCCGGTGTTAAGCATATTGTAGGATATAGGATGTGACCGAAGGCCACCAACTTAACCTAATTTTTATGTTGAATTACTGTGGCTAGCAAAGCCAGTATAAAGTGATTTTCAGCTCAAAAAAAACTATGAAGGAGTAATTTCCGCGTTCTTGATCAGAATGCTGAGATCTGTAGGTAACATACTAAATTTTAAGAAAATCGGAGAGGAGTTCACTAAACTAAACTACATATTAGCATTTTTTTTATAGTCTCATATTTAAGTAAAGCAATTTATTTTTATTTTTAAAATTCAATGTGTGGACTTAAAATTGAATCTTCAATTTTAAACATCAAGCAGTACATTTTTCTTCATTCGCGATCATTTTTCGGTGCCCTTGCCTATCCTCCAATCGCACTATCGAACAACCAAGAACTTAAACAATTTCAAACTTCTGTGAAAAATTATGATGTGGGAATGTTTCGTTCATAGACTAATTAGTCTATGGTTTCGTTTTGATCGCCCACTCCTCACATAATGACTATCATTTTTAAACGGCTAATAATATGTTTCGATTTGCATGAAGTAATATTTGAATGCAGTGCACTAATTTAAAGTGAATTTGAAATACATATTCTATTGCAGGATCACCACTTGGCGATATCATAAGTGGCATATGGTATTTGCATTCTCTGCACTCTTCAGTCTTATATTTTCTATGAACTTCAATTAAATTTTCATACAATTCATAAGAAAGTGTTTTCCTCTTGACTAAGTTGGGGTGGCAAATGTCGTCTGTACTTACATTTATTAACCATGTGGTCTTGTAAATGCTTTTTCAATTTTGAATTGGGGCTCTTATCGCTATCATAATGGTCTTGCTTGAAATATATGTATGTATGTTGCACAGTAAATATGTGTTAATAAAAATTTTATATTCGGGCACAAAATTTGAACGTTGTATTGTTAGCATAGTTATGTATGTGGTGTCAGTAATTCAATCAATCGATGTATTGAATCGACAATCAATCAATCGATGTATTGAATCGACATTCAATCAATCGATGTATTGAATCGACATTCACTCAATCGATGTTTTGAATCGACATTCAATCAATCAATGTACTGATCGGCATGTCTGTTAAAACCATTAGTTCATTACACTTTATAATCAATACCAAATGCTTGTGATACCTGATGCTCTCCCCACTCGGCATGTAACCTTTCAGAAATCCAAAACAATTGGTAATTTTGATATTATTACTTCTGATGCCATCAGTACTTGCAAGACCATATACTCTAGTTTCAAATAGTGTTATCGTTACAGCTAACACTTACGTTCCTTGGTTTTTATATAAAGTTTTGACGTATTTCTTATATGACTATACATTAGAGAGAATAAATTCACTATGCGACTCAAAGCCTATGAAATTGTCTAAGCAACAGCCGACTTATTCCCACCTCGATTCTGGACAAAATCGTCCCAGTTTTTTTTTTTTTTTCTCTGTAATCACTTGATCTCTGAAACAAATCCTAGACTTTAAGCGTTCCAAAAATGTGATAACTGTTGATTGCAGATTATCTGAGCAAGAGCTTTATCCAACCTAGAATATATAGTAGAAATACCGAACTATTACTCCCACATATTTCGGAGTAGTAGTAAAAAGTTTTAAAAAATTTAAATACCTAACCTTATAGTATTTTGCTGTTTTTAAATTTATATATTTTTTTAATGGGTTTGTTAGGCAAAACTTATATAGGCTATTGACTATGTCATAAAAACCAGTTGTAAAAGGAACCAATTCATTAAAGGTATTTTATTGTCTTATATGTTCAATTCAACCCTAAAAATTATATAGCCAAAAATGCGATTAAATTTAGGCTTGGACTTTTGAGATCGGTGCAAATTTGCCACTTTTTATATTTTTAATCATAACTAAAAAAATTTATATTTTTAGCACTTACACTTACTTACTTACTTGGGTGGCCATAACAACCCGTTACCGGGTTACGGCCGACCTCAAAAGCTCTCTCCAGGCGCCTCTGCTTTGCGCACGCCTTCTCCAATCATTCACACCAAGCGTGGATAGGGTTTCCTCGGCTTGGTCTTTCCATCGGAGGCATGGTCTTCCTCTTCGTCGTCGCCCAGCGGCTTCCGCATCAAACACCTTTTTCGCCGGAGCTTCTTCGTCCATACGCACAACATGTCCCAGCCAGCGCAGACGTTGTATAGTGATGCGCTTGACTATGTCAGCGTAGAGCTCATACAGTTCGTGGTTCATTCGAATACGGTAGTCGTCGCCGACGTGAACGGGACCGAAGATTTTGCGAAGAATTTTTCTCTCAAACACCCCAAGCGTGGCTGCATCAGTCTGCGACACAACCCATGCTTCTGCGCCGTAAAGTAGCACGGGTAAGATGAGCGTCTTGTAGAGTGTCAGTTTTGTCGGGCGAGAGAGGTCTCTACTGCTCAATTGCTTACTGAGACCATAGTAACACCTATTAGCAAGAGTTAGTCTTCGCTTTATCTCCAGGCTGACATCGTTTTGAGTGTTCACGGCGGTGCCAAGATAGGTGAATTCCTTGACAACTTCGAAAGTATAGTTGTTCGCAGTAACAAAGGATCCAATACGCCGCGTCTCCCTGTTTGTGGACAGCATATACTTTGTTTTGCCCTCGTTCACCGTCAAACCCACTTTCGCTGACTCTTTTTCGATAGCAGAGAACGCAGCAGTAACATCTCGCTTACAACGTCCAATGATATCAATATCATCGGCATATGCAAGGAGCTGGACACTTTTGTAGAAAATAGTGCCATTACGATGTACACTGGCTCTTCGCAACACCCCTTCCATCACAAAGTTGAAGAGGTTGCAGGATAATGGATCGCCCTGTCTGAAACCTCGTTCGGTATCAAATGGTTCGGAGAGGTCCCTTCCTACTCTAACGGAGCTGGCTGTGTTGCTCAACGTCATTCTGCAAAGCCGCACCAGCTTCGCAGGTATACCGAACTCAGACATGGTGGCATACAGGCAATCCCGTATCGGGCTATCGAAAGCTGCTTTAAAATCAATAAAGAGATGATGGGTATCGATCTGTTTTTCGTGGGTTTTTTCCAGGATTTGACGTAGTGTGAAGATCTGGTCTATGGTGGACTTACCAGGTCTAAAGCCGCACTGATAAGGCCCAATCAGTGTGTTGGCAAACGGCTTAAGTCTTTCACACAGTACAGTCGACAGGACCTTGTAAGAGATGGCAAGAAGACTGATTCCCCGGTAGTTAGCGCAGATTGTCGGGTCACCTTTCTTCAGTACAGGACAGGACTTACACACTATGAGATTTATTGTAGAGAATAAAATTTCCTATCAATATGACACTTTATAAAGTCAAAAAACGTATTTTTTCATCAAATAAAGTTAAAAAACTATTTAAAAAAAACCGAAAAATTTCAATATTTTGAATTTTTTTTGATATTTGGGTATAAGTTTTTCCCACCTCCCCCTATATAAAGTTTGTGCCCTTAAAAATTACAAGCCTGGACTACTTAAATTTAATTGGAAAAGAAGTAGTTCTATGTGAGCAGCAATTAACCGGAAGTACCATGGTATTTCGGCAGGATAATGCGGCTGTTCATGCAGCAAAAATAGTAATAGTGTTTTCCGGGACAACAAAATAAGTTTTCTAAGATCGCCAGCTAATTTTCCTGACCTAAATATTATTGAAAACTGCTGGGGTTGTTTGGCTCGAAAAATTTATGCAGAAAACCGGCAGTATAAGTTCATCCACGAGCTCAAAAACAGGATATTAGCTCACTAGGAGGCTCTTCTTCGAAAATACTGTAAAAAGCTATTTTAATCCTAACAAAAGCGAATGACTGAAGTGGTAAAGAATAATGGAGGATCCACCCTTTATTAAAATAGTGTTTTACTTTTATTTTTTTTATAATACCTAGAACGAATTTAAGTTACAAAAATTTTGTGCTATCGTTTTGTCGCACCTTAAAATAGAGTTTTTAGTTTAATTCAAAAATGCATACATTTTTTTGACAAATTATTTATAAGTTACTTATTTCCTTAGCTTTAAGAATATATACTTTGTAAACAAATTTTAAATAATTGTTGTAAATCCTTTAAAACACCGAAAAACTAGTTGTGCTATCGTTTTGTCGTGGTCTGTATATCCAGGACTACAGATTGCTATATTTTCGCTTCCATCTACTTCTAATTCCGAACTCGCAGCAATTGAATGCTTGCTGTTGCTTTTTTAATTTATAAAATGGTCATAGATTTGCATATTTATTGTTTTAAGAATCTTAATTAATGTCATTCAATAACATTTTCTGGATTAACTCCATTTATTTAGGAAATATAACAATTAAAATTCATGTAATTGTGGGAATATTCCATAGTTTTGCAACTATGGGTACAGTGAAAGCTCCCGCAGGCGGACATCTCCCTTAGCCTGACAAATTTCTTGGTCCCAAGTTTTTCGTTATGTTTTTAGAACAAAATAAATTCCGGAGGGCGGACGCTCCCTTGGCCGGACGCGGACACTGCATTTATACACATTTCATACAATTCATCTCTGCTGGCGGACAAAAAAGACATTCTAACGGAAAAACTCTTTCTCAACTCTTTCATTGCTTTGCTGTCATTCAGGTTGTCGATTGTTATTCTTTAAAATCTATTTCTTTGTGTGTTGTTGAGAGTAAAGTTTTCTCAAGTGGGTACAGAAAAAACCAACTTATTGTACTTAAACTTTTTTTTGCATATCTTTGAAGATTTTTGATAAATATTAACGCCTTACATTTTTTTTTTTTTTTTCAAAATTTAGATTTTTTAAAAAATTATGTACAAGTGAATTTTTATGTGGGTGTTTTTTTAAATTGCGATTTCTCAGTAAATGTTGGCAAAAAATTAATGAAATTTTCGTGATAGGACAAAAAATGTTTTACAATTTATATAAAATAAAGGTTTTATAAAAATTGTATTTATTAAGGCCCCTTCAGACTATGTGAGAAGTCATATGCTTTTGTGTATGTCTTTGCATATGATATGTCAAATCGCATAAGATTTATTTTATTGTGTTCATACTGATATGATTTATGTTAAGAGAACTTGACATTTTTCAATAGTAATTTTGGCATTATCTATCAAATTAATTTTTATTTGTAAACAATTTTGTTTTGTAACAAGAAACTCATATGACTTCTCTTTTCAAATAGACTTGAATCGAATGTCAAAATAGTCATATGCTTTCTCATATGAAAACTCATTTGTGTAATATAAACATATTCACACTATGAGAGTTGTCATATTTGACGACTCATATGACTTTTTATATGACTTCTCATATAGTCTGAAGGGACTTTTATTTATAAAAAATTAAGTTTTTAATTAGCAAACAGAATTTAAACCAACTTCTCATATGTTCAGAAACAACATTTTTCCACAGAATTGTTCTGAAAAGTCTACACAACTTTTTCCTGAAATAAAATTTTAGTACATTTTATAAATAAAAAAGTTACGAATGTTTAGGTGCCGCCACCGTGGCAATTTTACTCCTACAAACCATCCGATAAGAAAAATTTGGATTGTTTTTTTTGTTTTAATTGAATTGTATTTGAATTGTAAAAATGTACTTTCTTCGACAGCTCCCGCAAGCGGACATCTCCTGTAGGCGGACGATTTTGTTGGAACCGTCAGTGTCCGCCTACGAGAGCTTTCACTGTACTTCGTTTCTTACGTTCAACGAAGTACAACATTGCCACTAAAAAGTCTACTCTGAGTTTGGTAAGCACTTGATAGACTTTTCGTTCGAATTTGACAGTAGGTTACGTTAACCCATGCATGGTTTAGTTGGTCCTTTAACCCTTTGATTTCCAAATTATTTCTAGCAGGAGGAAAAATATGAACTAGTTATTTTAAGTTATTTTGGGTTCAAAATTAGATTAATTTCAAGTTTTATGAAAATTGGACCCATGGAACTGTTTTTAGAGTATGTTGAATATACGCAAATTTGGGTACCAAAATTTCCAAAAGACTATATTTTAACAAAATAAACTTAATTGCATTATATATCAATACCGTTATGAGAATAAGTGCGTTATTTGTATTAAATATAACTCAAATGAATAAATAAACACATATGGAAAACCACAAGCAAAAATTTCTCTGTAACTAAAGCCACTAACAGTTTCCCGCCGATATCTTCGTAACGAGTGATAAACGTACTCTAAAGCATAGGAATAAAATGAGAATAAAACAAAGAAACAAAAAAAAATCGTTGCACACTAGATCGCTTGAAAAAAAAATCAGTTACAGATGTTCAAAGTTAGAAAACTTATATGTAACATTGGGGATGAAAGGGTTAAGGAAGTCTGACAGCTGAGTAACCATTGCCGGATGATAGCTTTCCAACTAAGCGATCGAAGTCGTGTAAGCACGTACATAGAAACGCAGCGAAAGATGACGTTTTTGGCTTAGCTTAAACATATGTTGTCAACATTTTGCTATTATTTATTGTGAATTCACCAACTGGGTGTATTTTTGGAGCCAACTTCACCCTATTTTGCCATGTGTTTCTGTACCAATTAAATGTCAAATGAACAATTGTTTTTCTTTCTTTTTACCTGAAAAGTATTATGCAAGCACAAAATAAAAATATTAATAGTTTAAAGTGAAAATGTATCGTTTGCTAACAGTCAAAAATGTAAAATATCAAAAAATAAAACTGATGTTTGGTAACAGCAACAATGCAGGGGGTGTACTATTAAATACGCCTGCAGCTTCACATAAAACTGCAGTCATGGGATGCTGTCATCGAGAAATTACCGCAAGATCGCACACTCTGGCACACGCCCAGTTGCTACTGCTGCGTCACTCATCCTTAAGGACTTATCCCAATGTGGATGGTAAGAAAGTGCCGAAAACTATTATGCAGTTTCATCATGCGCGTTATTGCGTTTTATTTTTTTTCAAACGGCAGCATCAACACAGAGTAACAGTTCAGTGAAAACTTCTCTATCGGCTCTTTCAGCGCTAAGACATCATTCAACAACAACAAATGCAGAAGCAAAGGAAAAAAAGAAACGGATTCCGAAAGTGCGTAATAAGAAGTTCGTTGAATTGCTGGAAGGTATGAATGCCGAATCCATAAATATAAGTTCCAACAGCTAGCAAAAATCTGTTTATTTGAAAAGTGTTTAGTGTTTCTTAATATTTGATTTGTGTAGCTTTGATATATACTTTATTAAAGCAATTTAAAACAGGCCAGTTTACTTTTAAGTTAAATCGTGTTTTAGAAAAAAAAAACTTGGAGATATCGCCATTAGATATAGCGGATATAGCATTTACCAAGAAATTTTTATATGAAAACTAGCTGTCCCGGCAGACGTTGTTCTGCCCTTTCCGGTAGGTGATGCGAAGCTGTATGCTATGGAATGTAAAAGCGAATCAGCCCATCGTTAAAGTGAAATCAACTTTTGTCCCTACTTTTTTACATATAGTATAGTAGACTTGGCAGACATTTTTCTGGCCTTACTGCTAGGTGGAGCGATGAGTTTTATTTACTATAGCTTTTGTGTTTTATATAATTACCAAGTCCCAATCATCTGCATCAAATAATTGCTGATATATACAAAATGTTTATTCGCATTTTCTCATTGAAACTTCTTTTTGCCCGTGCATTTTATATATGTATCTAGCCTCATTCATCTGCATCACAAATTATGGTATCTTCTTAAATGGAAGGAATGGTACTGCACGGTCTTAGCTTTACCTCTTAATATAAAAGATACGTGGTGTAAATTCCATGTGAATCCATGCAGTGGTCTTTGTGAAAATCCTATTTTAAAAATATTGATGTTGAGGGCCACCCTAAATAAAAGTTTTGTAGGCTTAACAATGCTTCTTAATATAAAAGCTACGTGGTGTGAATCGATTAACCGGTCTTCGCGAAAATAATTTTTAAAAAAAATTTATGTTTGGCGGCCACTTAAATAAAAGTTTTATAAATCAAATAATGTCTCTTAATATAAGAGACACGTGGTGTAAATTTCATGTGAATCGATGAAGTAGCCTTTGGGAAAATGCTATTTAAAAAATATTTTTGTATGAGGGCAACCCTAAATAAAAAATTTGTAGGCTTAAATATGCCTCTTTGTATAAAAGCTACTTGGTGTAAATTCGGTGTGAATCGATTAACCGGTCTTCGTGAAAATGATTTTTTTAAAAATATTTTTCCATGAGGGCCACCCTAAATAAAAGTTTTATAAACTAAACAGTGTCTCTTAATATAAAAGACGTGTGGTATAAATTCCATGTGAATCGATGCAGTGGTCTTTGTGAAAACGCTATTTGAAAAATATTTGTGTATGAGGGCCACTCTAAATATGCTCCGTAAATAAAAGTTTTATAAGCTCAATTATGTCTCTTAATATAAAAGCTAAGTGGTGTAAATTCCATGTGAACTCTATGTCAATCGATGGACTGGTCTTTGGGAAAATGCTATTTTAAAAATATTTTTGTATGAGGGCTACTCTAAATATGCAGCCTAAATAAAAGTCTCATAGACTAAACCATGTCCCTTAATATAAAACACTTGTGGTGTAAATTTCATGTGAAACGATAGAGTGGTGTTTGTGAAAATGCTATTTTAAAAAAAAATTGTATGAGGGCCACCCTAAATATGCACCCTAAATATAATTTTTTTAGTTTACCCCCTATTCTCAGACCTACCAAATATACACAAAAAATTTCATAAGAATCGGTCAAGCCGTTTGGGAGGAGTCATTCAAGATTGAAATCTTACTCATTCTAACTCAATTTATTTCATTTCGTGCTTGTTTCCAATTTTTCTTTGTTAACGCATTCATACCAAAACAGAATAAATCGATCAAAATTTTTGAAAAAATGACAGATCTAGAAAACTGTGACTGGCTTCATGACTTTATACCTCAGTAGCTTAGCTTATAAAATAATATTTCTATTGATACCCATATTGTTGAAATCGGTCCAGGAGTTTCCAAATTAAATTTAATTGTATGAGCAATAACAACATTAACAAGTTGGAAACATCTCATAATGTTATGAGCTATAACAATAACATACACAATTTTAAAGCCAGTCAGATTGTTTTTTGAAATATTACTGTTTTCCTAGAGCCTTGACTGATTTTTTATTCCTCAGGAAAAAACTATTAATAAAAAAGTATGGAATGGGTTGACAGAGAATCTGATGTTTTTTACAAAATAAATTGGTCGAAGAAATTTCCGGATGCGTGATGTCAAAGCACCAAATAATCAAATTATATTCCATATTTCTAAAGTTGATTCATAAATTCTCAACTTAGGAATATAACGTTTTTATAAAATACATATCCACATACATAGCGATGAGAGTGAGATCGTCTTTTTGGTGGAAAAGGCACTCGTCAATATGTAAGGCGTAGCCCAAACACAGAATATGATTCCTGGAATGATCTTACTCTCATCGCTCTGCTCTACTTTGCAAGCGGCCATTCCAAGTACCCGTGCGCAAAGTACGATATCTTTGTGATATGTATTTTTTTTTAACAATGGAACTCGTTGAGGATTCTGGGAACTCAAATTGATTTCCCTGAGTCTCCTTTTAACGGTTTCTACACTCGCTGCTATATTAAGCACTTTCTTTATTTTCGTAGGAGGCAAAAACGGATTGTGTATCGAAAGCCGTATCGAACAATTCACGCCTCGGGGGGACATGGAAGCATTCGGCCTCGTGTTTTTCGTTTATTTGTGTATTTTATCGTATTCGAAACCATTTTCGCATAACATTCGATGAAATTTTAAATTTCCTTAAAAGTTTTACCTTGCGAAATTAAATTTTTAATAATTTTACTTTGCTCTGTCGTATAATGCTTCCCACGGCCCACTAAAATGCAAAATTTGAAAAAATCATTGGATCATTTAATTATACGAAAATAATGGAACTTACTTGTTACGTAAATACCTAATTTTGAGAAGTAAAGGAGTTGAACACTGCTATTTTTTGACCGCTCGAAAATACAAATTACATGAAATACAATAGCAAACTTACAAAGTACCGTTTTTTTTTTTGGAACAAACTTTTATGTGCTTATTTTGTTCACTTATCAAGCAACTAAGTATATTTTTAAATATTTGAGAAAATAAAACGCCATTTGTTGGTTTGAAATATTTTCTTTCAATTTAAAAATGATACCGCACTGCTATTATTTTGACCGCTGCTGTATAAAGCTGGGAAAAATCATTAAAAAAATATCGATGTTTTTTGGTAACAAAATCGATTATCATCGACAACATCGAAATTCCCCCCTCCATTACTGATTGATTAATAACATTTATTTTGATAATAGTAGTAAAATATTGATGATGTATGCTATAAAAATTATTTTAAATATTTTATTTGATATGTTAGGGCATTGCAACGCGCGCATGGCTTAGGTAGTTAGTAATAAAGAAATTAATTTGACATTTGTATATAATTCACATTTTGGCGCAAAAACAAACAGTTTTTCAACCATCTCGGGGCAGAGTGAAGCTCTCTTTTTGGATATAATATTGCCCGCTGATGAATTGACCCTCTCCGATGATGTGGATGAAGCCGGAATAAACAGATATCGCAAGACCACTCTTCTTAATGCATCACAATTTGTATAGTTATTTCAGTATTGAATTATGTCCGTTTGCTCTCTTAACAAAGGGTCTTCGAGAAAAAAGATGAAAAAAGAGTGTCGCTCGGATCTAGTTTCGGAGATATAGACATCGAAAGTTGCAGACATAGATTTTGGAAAAATGATTATAAGTTGGGAACAGCTGAATAGTAAATATGATTGTCGTAAGAAAGTTAATTTAATGGCCTACAATAATGAAGCGTGAAGTTTCGAAATTCGTCCTATAGTTTTGGAGATGAATTTTCTGAAATTTTGACCTATTTTTTTTTAAAAAACCTTATTTTTTCCTAAAAATGTGTTAATAACTTTTTTAGCACGTTGAAAAAGCTTAATTGATTCCCTTTAAAATGGTATATAATTAATTGTAAATTTTTTTATATTTATGCCATTTTTAAAGAAAAATAAAAAAATTTATTCAATGATTAATAGATTTCGATTTTAATCGTTAGGGCTCAAAACTATCGATAGTAAGCGATATTGAAAAACATCGATGAACATCGATATTAATCGATTTTTTCTACTACTGTATATGGATAAGGCTTTTATGTTATAAGGTTGAATAAAAGGTTAACCTCAAGTTCAATTTATACAAATTATTTACACATACAGTGACAGAGAAATCAGCGAGTGAACGGATGTCCCGGGTAAAGCGTTTACGAGCAAAACAACTTCAGGACTTTGTTACTAAAACAAAACAACAAATTTTGGTGAAGTTAAAAAAGGAGAAAACGCCCAAGGCTAGTGCCGCCCCAGTACTGACATCGAAACATGCTCAGTACCAGCCCATTGATTTAGAAGCTCTTGATAGCTCAGTAATTGCTGATGATATCTATGATGATAAACCACTAATATTTTTCGGCAGCGAAAACCATACTAGAGAAGTTATTGAAGACCCGGAAGAAATTCAAAAGATTTTGAAAAGTTTTAACAATTTCCGCTACATCATTGAATCGATTGAACACGAAAAAGATGAATCTTTCGATAATTACAGGTATGATGATTAGTGAATATTTACTTGTATGGACTTATCCGATTTCATTTATATATAAAATATATAGCTTTTCAACTACGAAGGTTAGCGAAGCTGTGGACAACGTAGATCATCTTGAATCTTTTGAACCCTACGTTTCTCCCGATTCCCTTTATGATGATCTAGGTAACAATGCCAATAAAATATCTGAAGCTGTTGTAACTGCAAAATCGAAACCAAGGTATAATATAAAACCGACCGTTGTTCGGCTTTTTGTTATGATTTTATAATTAAGATTGATTTTGAATTTTAAAATACCGATAGCGCCTCACGCCATCAATTTACGAGATAAACCTTCATAGTCGTTTGTACATGTCATTGGTAATTAAAATTCTATTTATAATAACTACGGTTCATGCAACACCACTTAAGGTGAGGGTAACGTTAATTCGTACAAAAACAGGCTCATTTTTGTGAATTTTTTTCGACAACACAGTTAAAATCTATTTATTAAAACCAATGGTAGATCAAAGTATAACATTTGAAGAATATTTTAAAAATTTTTAGGTAGAAATATTGAAAACTACGGCAATGGCAGCATTTTTTTGGAAGCGTCTCAGAAAAAAGTATAATTGCGGTGACCACGATAAGTCGGTGCTGAATCATTTCAAATCAAACAAAAAAAAATGTTATTCATTAGATAATGGATTTCCCCAGGTAACGCTGGGGGGTTTTTTTGAAATTTCAATTTTTGGGAACACTTTCGGATAATTTGTTATTATAAAATAATAAATATTGACAAGTTTGAAAAAAACTCTCCAGCGTTAACTCGTAAATTATATACTGAAAATGTGTTCAAAAAGAATGTTTCAAAAGAATCGACGCAGTAGTTTTGAAGATACGGTGGGCACCGACTTTGAAAACGTGGAAAAAACGCTTTACAGTTTTAAACGTGCACTGAGTCATGTATGAGGCACGGTTGCTTAAACTGCTGTATCTTCGTTATTTTTGCTCCGATCCGTCTCAAATTTTTACTCAATATTCTTGAAAGGTTTTTCATTTAGATAAAAAAAATAATACGTTAAATACGTTACCCTGCCCTTAATTAATACGAACTAAAGTAATAGCAAAAGTTTAGTTTAATAGCTTTTAATCGAGATACATGTCATTAATTACAAAGCATAGCCAAAATCTCAACTAAAACCCTTAAAGGAGGCATGGACACAAATTTTTACTTATGGAGTCTTTCGCTCATGAATAAGGTCAATGTACTGTAGGAAAATTCAATTCAATTCAATTCTTTATTCAACCTATTCAACAATAAATACATGATACTAAGGTTAATTATAATATACAATTTGGTAGTTCAGAATATTCTTTTCAGCTCTAAATATTATATAATCAAATGACAAGTATAAGAAAAAATTCAATTAATATTATATTAAGAGGAAAATTAAACAAAAACCTCAAAAACTGTTTATAAACTTACAACTAGAGTACCAATGTGCCCGCACATCCGTACTATTATAAAACTTAACCTAATTTTGACATTTAATTTATAAATTTACAAGGAACTAATGTTTCTTATTAAAATATTATTCGAAAGTGCACAACTTGTGACAAATCTTTCTTTCTGAATTATTATTAAATTACTAATTGTATGCATATTTGTAAGACGATGTAGTTCTCTGGTGGAGAAGTGTCTAGGAAGCTTAGCCATAATTTTTAAGATTTTATTTTGCATAATTTGCAATTTTTTAACATGGGATGCAGCGGCGTTAGCCCAAACTGGTGACGCATACGTGAGAATCGGTAGGAAGATCATTTTGTAGATCATTATTTTGTTCTCTAAGCTCAAGTGTGACTTACGGTTAATCATTGGATATAAAGATTTTATAAGACGATCTGATTTGCTTATGCGTTCAGCAATATGTTTCTTAAAAGTAAGCGTTTTGTCGAGAATCATTCCTAAGTACTTAAGCTCAGAGCACCATTCAATAGCTGTATTACCAAAAAAGATATTTCTTTGTGGTAAGTATCTAATAGCCCTTTTCCTGGTAAAAAACATTGACTGTGATTTGAGTGAATTTATTTTGATTTTCCATTTAAAAAAATAGTTCCTAAGTTCATGAAGGTTAATTTCAATATTGGCCACCATGTCAATTACTGAACTATGGGAAGAATAAATGCAAGTATCGTCAGCAAAGAGCGCCAAACTTGTATTGTTCGATTTGGGAACGTCCGAAATATATATGGAATATAGTAGTGGTCCAAGGACAGACCCTTGAGGAACTCCCGCTACAATATCAAAAATACCAGAAATTGTTTTCCCTAAATGCACGTTGAATTTACGATTTTTTAAAAAACTTTGAACTATTTTACATAGATAAATTGGAATTGAAAAATTCCTCATTTTGAAAATTAGACCATCTTGCCATACACAATCAAATGCCTTTTCAATGTCTAAAGCTACAACCATCGTTGACTTGCCTTCTGTGAGTTTCTCGCTAATAAACTGAGTAAGTCGTTTCAATTGGTGATTCGTAGAGTGACCTGATCTGAATCCAAACTGTTCATTTGGAATAAGACCAAGATTCTCAACACATTCATCAATTTTTGACTTAATGATTTTTTCAAAAATTTTACTCATAGAGTTAAGAAGGCTAATTGGACGATAATTTGCAACATCAGAAAGATCTTTACCAATTTTTGGGATGGCAATAGTTTTAGCATGTTTCCAGCCATCAGGAAAGTAGGATAACCGAAGGCAATCACTGTATATGCTGCAAAGAAATTGAATTGCAGTAAATGGAAGATTTTTAAGGTGCAAATTAGAAATACCATCAATGCCAAACGCTTTTCGGGTCTTAAGTTGTTTTATATAAAATAAGACTGTTTTTGCATCAGTCTGAGGAATATTGGGATCCATTTCAGCATCTTCCAAGGCCAAGATGCTATCAGTCACTAGTGCATTAGTTTCTGGATCAGAAAGGTGCATAGTGGAATTATGAGCATTGAAAAAATGTGAACCTAAGGCATTAGCTTTTTCCTGTCTTGTAATCGCAATGGATCCGCTCGACTTAAGAACCGGTACAGTAAAATGTTTATTTTTAAATACTTTCGCAAGTTTCCAAAACTTTTTAGACCCTTTGTCTAAATCTCTCAAACACTTATTGAAAGATTCATTCCTAAATTTTTCCAGAGCAATCTTAATGCCAAAATTAAGAAGGTCTAACTTGTCCTTAAAAAGGATAAGCCGACTTCTCTGCCATTGTCTGCGAACTACTTTACGTTCACTAATCATATTTTTTATATAACATGGAATCGGCTTTTGGTTCTTAGAAAAATATATTGTTGGTACAGCTAAATCAAATGCAGTATTGATAGTAGAGCTTAAAAAAGAAATTTTTTTATCAATTTGTTCAATAGAAGAAGGTTGTAAAATGAGAAGTGATGAATTTAAGCCATTTTTTATTGTTTTTTTATAAAGTGACCAGTTGGCATTTTTTAAATCATATTTTGGATTTCTATTAAAAGCGGCTTGACAGTTTATGTCAAAGAGAACAGGTCGGTGATCCGAGCTTAGAGAATCAGAACAAATGGGTTGTGTACAAATATTAGAGCAATTGGTCAATAAAATGTCTAACACTGACGGTGAACCTCGTGCCGCATACGGTATGTGAGTAGGATCTGGAGGAAACAAAACTGAAAAATGACCTTTCAAGTTATTAGAATAAATCATATCACCCCATTTGTTTTTCCTTAAACATCCCCAATAACTATGACGTGCATTAAAATCTCCACAAATCACAAAATCATTATTACAACGAGAGAGCTTATTTAAATCATTAATGAATTTGGTAGATTTTACCGAGTCATACGCACCACCAGGAAAGTAAGCGGCAGTCAAAGTGATATCCCTATTATTAGTAAGTTTTATTTTTATTGAAATAGCTTCGATAATTTCAAGTTTTAAAGAATGACAGAGTTCATGCTCAATGCCTTTTTTAATTAATATTGAAACTCCACCACCTCTTGCAGAAGTTCTATCCAGTCTATAAATGAAATAGTCTTGATGCTTAAAACTAATTTTAGGCGAAAGCCATGTTTCGCATAGTAAAGCTATATCAATATTTTTTAAGTTAATATAATTAAGAAAGTCTAATTTTTTGTTCACAATACTACGACAATTCCATAACATACACTTTAAGTTAGACATTGTTGTAAGCATATTTAGTTACAATTGTTGCGATTGCCATAATTTGAGCCTCTTTAGTCCGCGCAGCCCGAAGGTTTTGAAGTAATTCCTTTGTAATTTCAATTAATTCGGTAGATGAAAACAACTCTTCACCATCAGTTGTAGTTTCTCTGCCTTGTCTTGCAACGAAAGAGTAACTCAAATTAGG
Source organism: Tricholauxania praeusta (assembly GCA_949775025.1). NCBI lineage: Eukaryota > Metazoa > Arthropoda > Insecta > Diptera > Lauxaniidae > Tricholauxania > Tricholauxania praeusta. The sequence continues at coordinate 41,686,404 of OX459030.1, read as the reverse complement.
CAAAGCATAATTAATAGGATTTGCTTTAGAAGAATGACCTTGAAGAGGTGGAAATTGTGAATATTGTGGAATTGCCCTATTCCTATGCTGAAGCCTTTGTTTTGTTTTTGATCTTATATTATTTAATATATTAACATACTCCAATTTCTTGCGACAGACTGGATCAGATGATTGATGACTCTCACCGCAATTAGAACACTTAATAATTGATGTAGATGAACATGACGTAGACAAATGACCTTCACCACATGATTTGCATTTTGGTGGAAGATGACAATTCAACTCCCCATGGCCAAACATTTGGCAACGATAGCATTGTGTTACGGATGACGGTCTCTTTTTCCAATGACTCCACTGTACAATTGTTTGAAACAATGATTTACATTTTTTTAAATCAGAAAACTGAATACTTCCTTTAGTAAACAACACTAGGTAGTTTATTTGATCATCAAAACGTTTATTCTTTAATGTTATAGGTTTCACTTGAGTGCATTTTATATTGTTATTATGCAATTCCTTATACACATCCGAAACTGGTTGGTCAGGAAGTCCAGAGAGAACAAACTTCAGTGGACGACTTGCTTTTTTTGTAAATGAAAAAAATTCGCATTTTTTGTCTTTTAAACCACAAACAAGGTCATTGTAATCTTTTTCATTATTAAGAAATATTTTTATTCCAATTGACATGTGTTTGACATTGTAATTTGTTATTGTCAATTGCGACAGCAAATTTTTTAGTGTTGACAAAGTCATATTTCTAACAACAATTGGCGCAACGCGACAATCGGAATCACTTGCTTTGTTGTGATTTAAATTCTGTACGAAGTTACCATCATCGTCAACTTCATCGTCATCTATGAGTAGCGCAAACTGGTTTGTTGAAAAATTTTTTTTCATGGTTGTTTTTGTCTCATTGGGATAGAGAGAATTATTAAAAGAGTCGACTCTCTCTTCAGCGGAGAGAGAGTCTTCGCGTCGTCTTTTAGAATTATGCGGTTGAAAGCTCATGCAGAGAATAGCGTGGAACACACGTGTGAACTGTACTAATGCTCTGATGCAACTGTACTGTAGGAAAAGATTAATTAAACAATGGCTTAATTAATAATAATGGGATTAATTTAATTGAAGTCGAAAAAAGCTGAAAGTTTCTCTGATTAAATATTTTCACTAAAGACGAACGTGTTTGTTTTTATATTGTTTAATACGTTGTCTCAATTCAAGGTGTAGGTGAAAACAAGTTTTATCGTTCAAAGGAGAATTGATGACAGTTGGCTCAATCGATCGATAACACTAGTTTACAAGAAAAAAGATCTGGTTTCTCATACCCTTTTTTCGATGTATTTTAGGGCGTAGATTCCAAAAATGGTAACCATTTTTTTTTCTTAAGAATCGTTTTCGAGATATCCTCAAAAAACTTGAGCGCTTGTAACTCCATAAAATCTTATCCGATTCAAGCAAGCAGCATATCGTTAAAAAGGGAATACAAATATCTTTCGAATGCTGAAAATCGTTTTTGAGTCAAAAAAAAAAATTTATGGAGATATAGTCAAATAAATGAAAAAAGTGCCGAAAAAGGGGTTTTTTGAAGATATCTCGAAAACGATTCTTAAGAAAAAAAAATTATTGCCATTTTTGGAAACTACGCCCCAAAATACATGGAAAAAATTCTATGAGAAACCAGATCTCGAGATCAGCCCCAAATTTGTAAACTAGTGTAATGTGGTTTACTTCAATTCAATCGATCGATAACACTAGTTTACAAGAAAAAAGATCTGGTTTCTCATACCCTTTTTTCGATGTATTTTAGGGCGTAGATTCCAAAAATGGCAACCATTTTTTTTTTCTTAAGATTCGTTTTCGAGATATCCTCAAAAAACTCCTTTTTCGGCACTTTTTTAATTTATTTGACTATATCTCCATACTTTTTTTTTTGACTCAAAAACAATTTTCAGCATTCGAAAGATATTTGTATTCCCTTTCTAACGATATGCTCTTTGCTTGTATCGGATAAGGTTTGATGGAGTTACAAGCGCTCAAAGTTCAAAAAAACTGACTTTTTTGTCTTTTTTGAAAATCATTCAATTTCAATTGCTCCATTTGAATGAAAAATTTTTTCTTTTTCATATTTTTAAAATTTTTAATGAAAGACTATTCTTTTGCAAATATTTTAAGTATAATTTTGCGCAAATCGGACAAAAAATGTAGAAGTTATTTGAAAAAACACTATAAAAAATGCAATAAAATTAAACGAAAATACATACGTTTTTTATTTAAAAAGAAACGGAGAATAAAAGCAAAGAGCCACACACAAACACAATCGTATGTATTTTCGTTTAATTTTATTGCAAGTTTTTTAGTGTTTTTTCGAATAACTTCTACAGTTTTTGTCCGATTTTCGCAAAATTATACTTAAAATATTTGCAAAAGAATAGTCTTTCATTAAAAATTTTAAAAATATGAAAAAAGAAAAATTTTTCTTTCAAATGGAGCAATTGAAATGGAGTGATTTTCAAAAAAGACCAAAAAAGTTAGTTTATTTGGACTTTGAGCGCTTGTAACTCCATAAAATCTTATCCGATTCAAGCAAGCAGCATATCGTTAAAAAGGGAATACAAATATCTTTCGAATGCTGAAAATCGTTTTTGAGTCAAAAAAAAAATTTATGGAGATATAGTCAAATAAATGAAAAAAGTGCCGAAAAATGGGGTTTTTTGAAGATATCTCGAAAACGATTCTTAAGAAAAAAAAATGATTGCCATTTTTGGAAACTACGCCCCAAAATACATGGAAAAAATTCTATGAGAAACCAGATCTCGAGATCAGCCCCAAATTTGTAAACTAGTGTAATGTGGTTTACTTTTAAAGAGATATAGGCCTTCAAAGTTGTGTAACTGTATTTTTCCGTTTGTGTAATTTTCTTATTATAATTGATTTATTGCATGCGCCTTGTTACCAATCGGTTACCTACTTTGAACATTTTGGTCATCGTCAAACGAAAATGCAGAAAATTTGAGATATTTAAACCAAATTTACGAAATACACCACTTCGTATTTATTTCACTGGCAACTTTGAGGTATAATATCTCAAAATCCTAAGCTGCTAGAAATATCCTGCAACCAGACTTGGATTCAGCATTGAAAAAACTTAAAAAATTATATCTGTTATTCAGTTTGTTGAAGGGAATAAAAAGAGAAAAAATAATGTTCTTAAAAGTCATATAAACTTGCTTGCCTAATAAGAACAACGTACTTGTGTTTAAAAAATAAATTTTTTTCAATGCAAAAATGTGAGATCATGCAAGATTTTCCCCATACATTTAGATATCTATACTTTACCGGCCAAACTAGTCGACTTGTATGCCTGAAGGTATGCAATGACATTTTAACGCAAAAGCTTGTGACTAGCGAAGCCGGTGTTGGGCATACTATAGGATGAGAACCCTGAGTCGCGGCTAAAGGTCACCCACTTGCCCTTACTTTTATGTATGTAGAATTAATGTGGCTAGCGAAGACGAAGTTACTATGTAAATCCTGAGCCTTGACCGAAGGCCGCCTACTTACCAACCATACAATAGAAGTGTTAGATTTTCTCTTTCTTTACATTGACACGTCTTCGGCTACACTAGCACAGTAATTTTACATACAAGTTGGAGTCAGTAGGAGATCAACATCCTATAGTATGTCCAACACTGGCTTCACTAGCCACAGTAATTCTGCTTTAAGATTTCATTGTATGACTTTGCTTCCCACAGCACTACACAGGATTTACATCGTAACTTCGTCTTCTCCACTTGAATAAGACAGTTTTTTTTATAGATTTGAATTTAAATCCAACTAGAGAATTGCTTTAGCATGTCATAAATTAGAGATATGCTCACTTAAACTATTTCCATTAAACTCTTGGAATTAGTGATTAATGTATAAGATAATTTAATATATGACATTTAATAAATTTTATAAACATTCACTACAGATTCAAGTCTAAAACTCATAACAATGAGGAACAACAGCGCCTTGCAAAAGAACGATCCTTGCGCATTAATTTAACAAACTATCTTAATGTTTGCATCTCTGCAGGATTGCATGGTCGTGCTCTATCTACTGTTGTTACCTATAGACAACGTGCAAAAACTAAGTCATATTTCACTATCAATTTGATAACTATCGACCTCTACAATATACTGTTGCATGGCTATGCCGAAAAAGGATCATTTAAACACTTCAAAGAAATATTTTCATTAATAGAAGAAGATGGGATTGCTTTTAACGAGCAGACTTTCGCTGCCATTTTCGAATGCTTAGGGCGATTAGAACCAAGTGATGAGAATACAAAACTAATCAAGCATTATATCAAAGAAGCTGAAATCATGGTAAATATCAAACGCAAAAAGTACTTCTTATTTAAAAGAAGATAAAAATTAATATCGCAATGTATCTCATTTCTTAGGGCTTAGACTTGAATCAAATAATGGATCGCTCCAAATTTGTCGATGACCAACGTGATATTGCGCTAGATGCTATACAACGTGTAAAACCCAATTTTGTAGTTAACTATACGCCGCCAGAACTGGGGTATTCTAACCCATTGTTAAATCATTTAAATGATATGGTGCTTAACTTCAATGAAACAGATCAAGAAAACACAAATCTCAAAAGGCGTGGTAGTGAAATAATGAATTCTAAGAGAGGGTATAGCAAAAAAGACTTGGAGGAAATGGCGCGTAATCAATTACAAATCGAATTAGAAGGTTCCATTACCATTAAATCAATTGAAAAATCAAAAGGATTTCCTAATGCGGAATATTGCGTAAGTATTTAAAATAACAATTTGTTTTACAAAATATTGTGAGATTTTACATAAATATGGACAAAATTTATCAGCATATATGTATATTCTATAATCTGCTTTGGAATTGAAATCCAGTTCAAATTTTATGCATTGCACTCAGCGGCGAATTAAGTTAGGGCCAGAGGGGGCTTTGGCCTCGGGCCCCGAGCTCAAGAGAGCCCTCAAGTAGTGGATTATTAAGACATTTGGTAGGGGCTTAAGATATGACAAGGATTTTTTTTTATTTTAATGGGGCCCCATTTCAACTTGTTCGGCCGGTGCCCCTAAAGTCTTAATCCAATGGTTGTACTGAAGTTTGATCGGAATTTGCAATGCTGTCGGAAGACTTTTTGGATTGAATCCGATAGTATTTTTATGTACCGAACTACGTTTGATACTTATTTTGGTGCCGATAAAAATCGTATTTCCGAACTTGACATGTACATTGGCTTAAGAGTGTAAACCTGCTATGTCAATTTTATTTAATACTAGCATTACCCTGTGCGCATCGCTTCACCTCAATCGTGGTGTATTTTCGGTGTGCAGTCTGCGTGAAAATTCTATTTTAAAATTACTTTTGTATGAGGAACACCCTTAGAATGTACCCAAAATAAAATTTTTACAACCTTAGCAGTGCCTTAATATAAAAACCACGTGGTGTAAATTCCATGAGAATCGAGGTCTTCGAGAAAATGATACATACAAATATTTTTGTGTGAGGGTCACCCTAAATAAAAGTTTTGTAGCCTAAGCTATGCCTATTAACATAAGAGCTACGTGGTGTAAATTCGGTGTGAATCGACTGACCCGTCTTCGTGAAAATGATATTTGAAAATATTTTTGTATTAGGGTCACCCTAAATAAAATTTTTACGACCTTATCTGTGCCTCTTTTCCATGAGAATCGATTTAGCGGTCTTCGAGAAAATGATATCTATAAATATTTTTGTATGAGGGCCACCCTACATATGCACCCTAAATAAAATTTTTAGCTTATGTCTATTAATATAAGAGCTATGTGGTGTAAATACGGAGTGAATCGACTAACCTCTCTTCTTTAAAATGATATTTAAGAAAATTTTTGTATGAGGGTCACCCTAAGTATGCACCCTAAATACAAGCTTATCTGTGCCTCTTAATATAAAAGCCATGTGGTGTAAATTCCAAGAAAATCGATTAAGCAGTCTTTGAGAAAATGATATTAAAAAAATATTTTTGTGTGAGGGCCCCCCTAAATAAAAGTTTTGTATCCTTAACTATTCCTCTTAATATAAGAACTACGTGGTGTGAATCGACTAACCTGTCTTTGTGAAAAAGATATTTAAAAATATTTTTGTATGAGGGCCACCCTAAGTATACACTCTAAATAAAATTTTTACAATCTAATCTGTGTAAATTACATGAGAATCGATTTAGCAGACTTCGAGAAAATTATAGTATTTAAAAAATATTTTTGTGTGAGGTCCACCCTAAATAAAAGTTTTGTGTAGGGCTGGGAAAGATCGGTAAGACAAACATCGGTAACTTCCCCAACCACAATGCACACAAATTATGATTATACATATCGCACACATTCAGCTAAAGAGGGACAACTCAAAATTTTGGAATTTTCAGAAAACGCAAAAAACTGTTTTGAGCTTGGTAACTATTTTTCATAAATAAAGTGTGGATTATTTAGATGAAGGCACTAACAGAATATGGTTGAAAACCAAGTCGCGATCACAACAGCTTGAACTCTCCGACACTAAAAATAGGACACTTTTGCATATTGCAGCCTAATTTCCATTGCAACATGAAGAGAGACATAACAGTTTTTAGACATCCAAAGTACAGCAAAAAATTAACTAATCTTTTTTGTGCTGATAGATATGTGCATGATGAACAGTTTTAACAAGTAAGCTCGAAAATTACAAATTTTGAGTTGTGCCTCTTTAGCTAAATGTGTGCGATATGTTTTTTAGTTTTGCAAAACTATGTATTTAACAAAGAATATGGCTTAAGTTTTTTAGTACCCATTTGCAAATTTTTATTGAACTAAACGTTTGTTGTGTGCTTTTTAATTCTAAGTATAAATATATAATCAAAAAGTGTCGCAAAAAGTTTTTTCGTAAAGGAACCTGGTCATATTCAAATTCAATTTACAACCCATTTCCATCGTCTTGAGTACAGCAGTCGGATACTCTAATCCCTACACGTTAGTCTATGCCCTACACCACGGACTCCGATTTTCAATTGTTGAATACTTTATTAGATGACATCAAAATGAAATATTTCGAACAATGCGATAAGCTTTAACAGTATAAAAAAATTATAAGCTCCAGGTAAACCAATCTGACGGGAAAAATATTTGCAACTGTATCATAACTATTCAAGTAAATATTCAGTTTTTATCTCATTCCATTAAAAGTGGAAATGTTTTGTTTTGATGGCCCTCGATGACCTCCTCATAAATGTTGCCTTAAATATAGTATACCTTAGGCTGAAATGTTGGTGATGGCGGTTCGAAAGATAAACGAATTGCCATTAGCTCCCATCCTCGTATATGTGATTCTCTTCTGAAATTCTCAGTTGTCCGACTTGTCCAAGTCGTAAAAATAAAAATAGCAAAAATAAAAAGTGTCGATCGGATCTGGTTCCGGATACATAGCCATCGGCAGTTGCAGATATAGCTTTTGTAAAAATTTTGTTTTTCATTTTTTTTTGATTATAAAAACGTAGTTTCCATAAGAATTCATTAAATAAATTTTTTTATATTTCGGTCAAAAAGGGGGTAAATATTAAAAAATTTACAACAATCTACACATAATTTTAGAGGGAATAAATTAAGCTTTCTTACCATGCTAAAAAATTATATGTTAATAACACATTTTTTGGAAAAAATAACGGTTTTTAAAAAAAAAATTGGTCAAAATTTCAGAAAAATCGTCATATCTCCAAAATTATGGGATAGATTTTGAAGCTGGGCCATTAAATTGTCTTTCTTATGACAGCCATAATTTTGATATTCATTCAGGGGTTCCCAACTTATAAAGATTTTCACAAAAGCTATATCCGCATATTCCAATGGCTATATATCCGAAGCCGGAGCTTCGCTTAAAAAAAAGAATTGAGTGTATTTCATTGTGAAAGCAGCGCTTACCTAGTTGGGCATGTGCCAACGGGCCTCAACACCTTTATCATATCCTCTCAATGAGACATCCCAGGTACGGGATGACTTTCCATTTTATATAAAATCAATATTCATACACTCGGTCGCATAATTAATTAAGAATTCAATTCAATACAATTTTCAATTATTTATTAATTTTATTTAAACTTTTTCACACAAAGAAAATTCGCTGTTGAATTGCCGCGCTAAAAAAAGTAATTTTCGTTACCGACGCTATCGTTAACAGCAAAAAACCATCGATAGTAACCGATATCGCCAACTATCGATAGTCTATCGATAGTTACCGATGTTTTCCCAGCCCTAGTTTTGTGACCTAAGCTATGTTTATTAACATAAGACATATGTACGTAGTGTAAAGTCGGTGTGAATTGATTTATTTGTCTTCGTGAAAAATATATTTAAAAATATATTTCTATGAGGGCCACCCCAAGTATGCACCCTAAATAAAATTTTACCATCCAATCTGTGCCCCTTAACATAAAAACTGTGTAAATTTCATGAGAATCGATTTACCTGTCTTTGAGATATCGGTATTTTTAAAATATTTGTGTATGAGGGCCACCCTAAATATGCACCCTAAATAAAAGTTTTTCATCAAAATCGGCTGGATAGTTTCCGCGTGCATAAGAGACAGACAGACAAAAAATTAATTTTATATAATAGATGTTAAAATGAGCAAAAGTAAATAATATACTGTCATTCTATTTCTTGACAATCTTAAGAAAACAGAACTATTAGGCTTATATTCTGAGCCATATATGGGTCAAACTTGGGACGTAAGATCCGCTTACAACAAAAACAACAATTACAACAGAAAAAAAATCCACCATATAAACGCAACAATAAAAAATGTACGTAGCAGTGGTAGAGTGCTTCTTATATTTTGTTTTGGATATTTTTCTTAAGAAAAATGACGTGTTGGTTGTAAAGTGGCACTTCAAGAACACTCGATTTTCGAAAATTTATTCATATTCGAGTATTTCCTCATTTAAAAAAATAATCCTATGGCTGCAACCAGAGCTGCAAAATTTTATTTTTTTTTTAATTTGGCCAAAAAAATGATGAAAATTTGATTTTTTTCTTGTTTATAATATTTTTTTTAAATAGTTTTTCTATTTTCCTTAAATAAGGAACTATCGAAAAAAAATTGCCGCTATTTTTTAAGCCTATACTGCCGTACTAAGCGAAAAAGACGTATCTCAAAAAAATGCATTTCGAGATAATTGATGTTTTGTTTATGTTTATTTGTTGAAATATCTGTAAAATTTAGATAGATGAAGTTTTCTTAGTAGATTTTTTATATTATTGAACTAAGATGCCGACATTTGGAGTATTTCATTAGACGCGTAATTTCTTAAGCTATCCGATGCCATAAGAATCTCGGATATATATTTTTTTTTTTTTTGAGATACGTCTTTTTCGCTTAGTACGGCAGTATACATACATAAGCAGAAAAACTGAGGTCTCTCCGCGAGTAGAGTTTTGGTGTTGCTTGTGTAACAGCTCAAATCCTTTCTGTTTTCACTGCATTCACCTTAATACACTATCATTTGAAATTGTCAAGTCCACTATCGGAATTTCCATTAAAAAAATAAACGAGAAAAAAAAAATAAAATTTGATTTTTAGTCCAAAAATTTTCAGAGTATTTTATAAGCAACTAATTACAATATTTTGCTTCCATAATTATTTACTCTTACTAACAGTGCATGATTAGTTAAAAAAAAGTATAAACAAAAATTTTAATTTTAATGTATTATGGTGAATGCAGTAAAAACAACAAAGGATTTGAGCTGTTAAACAAGAAACACCAAAGCTCTACTCGCGGAGAGACCTCAGTTTTTCAAAATAAAATTGTCAATTTTCCGGTTAAGTTTAATTATCATTTTTTATGATTTTGCTTAATTAACATTTTTATGATTTTGTTTAGTTTACATTTCCCTAATTTTAAGTAATACTATGTTAATTTTGTATATAAACATCTGAATTTTAAAAATAATGTGAGACCTTGCTAAACCATTCGAGCCTGAATTCAATTACCAATAAAATAAAACAGTTCCTGGCATCAAGTACTAGTAGCCAATCCATCAAAACCTTTTAGTTTATGTTCTAAAAGAAATTTTTAAATCAATAACCAAGCCGGTTTTATCTCCACGTATTAGTAGCCATTTCATCAAAGCATTCTAGCTTATGTACTAGAACAAATTTTTAAACCTTGCAATCATACATTTGGTGACCCCGATGTGACGTATTTTTTTTTTTTTTTTTTGTTCTGGTTTTTTTTTTTTTTTTTTGCAAACTTAAATAGAACGATATATTTTTTGTCCTTTATATTTATTAATTGTTTTTCATGTTTAATTGTTTTTCATGTGCTAATGTTTTTCAAATTTTCTGTGTAAAAGCGTGAGCAACTAAAAGAACTGGAAGTGACCTGGCACCAACAAATTTGCGCAGCTATTATGCGCGATATGAATACGCTCAAAGCTCAACTACGTTACAAACCCAGTGGTTATATGTGCTTTTATACATATCTAAAGACACTGGACACAGCACAATATGCTGATATTTTACTTAAAGAAGTGTATAAATTAGCAGAAGGTTCAGAGACCTTTAGTCCAACCGTAGGTCAATTGTATAAGGAATTGGGGCAGAAAGTACAGCAGAGGTTTGTATTTGAGTTTTTTTAACTTCATTTCAGTATAAAATATGTACTTTTCAGATATCAAATTGAACAAAAAAAGAAAAATGGTATTTTGGAAAAAGTTGGTGAAATTTATGGTACATACTGTGACATATGGGATGATGGCTGCACTAGTGATAACACGCGTCAAATGTGGCAACGTTTGGTACATGCACAACGAGCTACTGGGCCAAGTATGGATATTAGAGAATTAACATGGCCAGCGAATGTACTAGCTGGGGTTGGACGATTCCTTTACAACATTTTAATGCGAGACCTCAAAATCGATTCGCATATTATGAGACAGAAATCAAAGACAAAACAACAAAATGTGTTACCTGCCTTTTATACACTATTTCGTAATCAAGGGCGTCTGGTAAAAGAAGAAGTAAAGCCACATCCTATATTAGCTAGGTAATGTCATTATCTTAAGTGTGCTCACAAACGTTTTGATTAAATAAAATTTTAGGCTTTTACGTGCTTCTCGGCAAGAGACATTAACATTTGATTCGAATCTTGTGCCGATGCTATGTCCACCACAACCTTGGAGCACACCGTACACTGGAGGCTATTTATTGAATAAATCAGATTTATTACGCTTACCTCTTCAAGTAAAACACCCTGGCGCATGTTTTTTTTTTTTTTTAATATTAACAAATTTTTTAAATCTAGGCTGTACAGCAATGGGAGCGCATCAATACATCGAATCCACAAAATCTTTATCCTGCCTTAGATTCACTTAATCAATTAGCTAGTATACCATGGCGCGTGAATACCGATGTATTACTTAAAATTTTATGTAAAAAAATGAATTTACTTCGAAATTTTTTTTCTTCGTTAGATACTAGATGTTATAATTGAAGTGTTTCAAAATGGTGGCGATAATAAACTGGATGTTCCACAACCGCCAAGCTCATTGCCTTCATTGCCTTCCTTAGCTGATCAAGACGCTTCCATTTCAAGTGTAAACCGCGCAAAATTATTTAAAGAAAAACTTGGACATCGACGCAAACAAGCTGAGATGTACAGTTTATGGTGTGATACTCTATACAGACTTTCTCTAGCAGATCATGTAATATAACTTTAAATTATGAAAACAGTTTCGAATTATTTACGGTTATTTATTTTATAACAGTATCGTGATAAAGTTTTTTGGCTTCCACACAATATGGATTTCCGCGGGCGTGTGTATCCTATACCACCTCACCTTAATCACTTGGGTTCCGATTTGGCACGCTCTATACTTATATTCGACCAACCGCAACCTCTGGGTGTGGATGGTTTTAGTTGGTTAAAATTACATTGTATTAACTTGACTGGGTTAAAAAAACGTAACTCCATACGTGAGCGCTTGTATTATGCCGAAGATATGATGGACGAAATTCTAGATTCTGCAGATAACCCGCTGACAGGCCGAATGTGGTGGGCAAAATCAGATGAACCATGGCAAACGCTTTCCTGCTGCATGGAAATAGCTAAGGTTTATCGTTCACCCAATCCTGAAGGTAAATAAAAACAGAGAACTTTACGGAAACAAATTTAAAATTTTTGCATGCTTCTTAAACTTTTCTATTCTATTCATTTATTTATATCACATAAATTTTATTCTAAAAGTTACTTAAATTGAAAAACCCTGCAGCAATTGTAATTAAATACTCTTCAAACATGATTTTTCTTGAAGTTAAGACTATTTTGAATTAATATTCAAGGAGGAACAATTAACATTCAAAGGAACATATAGATAAAATTGCATTTAAGTTAAAAAAAACATGAAATGTTACATATAAAGTTAAATAAAAAAAATAGCTATCTGAATTTTAATTGAACAGCCTTGAATATTAATTCAAGACAGCCTTAGCTTCAAGAAAAACTATGGCTGGAAGATGTACTCCAAAATAAAAAAAAAAGAAAAAAACGAGGCCAGCTATAAGACCAAATCTGATAGATTTGCACATATAACCCCTTAAGAAGTTGATTTAATATAAATTAATTTTTAAATGATTTTGACGTATGCGTGCGTCATAAGCTTGACTTAAAATAAGTTAGTTCACTTTTATAGCTTCTTCGTCACTCCTTCCTTGTCCGTTCTTTTCAAAAGTCAAAAGCATCGCCTTTCTAATTCGTCATTATTGTCATGTTTTTTTTATTCTAAAGTATGTATGTTGTCTTTTCAAAATTATTGTTTGTCCTTGCATAACCATCATCGATTTCACTATCCATTGTGAATACATTAGGGTGGTTATTATTTCACAAATTGAAGTCTTTTGGAAGGGTCAGACGGATTTCAAATAAATAACTTAGTAGAAAACCATTCGCGTTATCGGTGCCTCAAAGCTTCAAAACTCGTGTGACACCGAAAATTTCAAAATACGTTGTTTACAAATTTTTGAAATTGGCATTAATTGAACTGGAAATTAGCTAGTGGGCGCTGAAGTTATGCATTTTAAATCCATAAGGATCAGCTTCTTGATTAAATGACTGCTAAGTGACCAGCTTTTTGATTAACTGAGTTACGGAATCACAAGCGCCTAATACAACAATCACATTAACATATTGACCCCTTGCGCGAAATCATCGAATGTGCCATTTTGACTTTTTGATGCAAAAATTAAATTGAAATTGAATTATGGTGGTACACGAGTTTTGTAGCTTGCAGACTGCGATAAACGCGAAAGGTTTTCTATAATTTTGTATGTTCAAAAATCGTCTGAATATCCAAAAATTTTCAATGTTGGCAACAATGGAGATTCCAATGTTAGACTATCCACTTTTCCCAAGACACATTACATTACATAATAATTTTTTACACAGTATGACCTACCGAGTACTTAACTTTTTCATTTGATTTATTTTTTTTCTCGAAGGCCCGCTTATATACTCACTTCTTCATGAGCTTTACAAAAAAGCACTGGAAAAAAAGTTTCTTGTGCGAAATCGTGCAAGGAATCTCTTTTTTAGTGTATAAATAATAAACAAAAAGCTTCAAACTGAGTTTTCTGTAAGCATATGATTTATTTGGGGAAAAAAAATAAGTTATGTAAAAAGTTAAGTGCTTAGTAGGAACACAATATACTGGGTTAAAATAAAAATTTCTTAACTTAATTTTTTCTTAGCGACTCGTACTGAGCTCCTCAATTAAAAAAAAAATTGATAAATAAGCCTAATTTACAATTTTGTAAGCTGGAGAAAATGACTTTGTTTTAAAAAATCTACCCCTTCAGCGTCCTGAGCAACGCCAAGATTGTAACGAAGCGCATACAAGAAAAGGATATATCAAATGAGTTACAAAAACAAAAGCACACAACAGAAAAAATCATTTTGGCTTTGATTTGCTTAAGTTTTTGCATGGGCTCTCTAGAATCTATGCAAACAGATAAACATATCAGGCTTACAAATTCTCACTGCATTGGCTCAAAGGTCACTGATGATTCCATTTAGCAATGGATAAAACTAGTATAACTAGCTATTGCCGTTTTTATACCCTACACCGAGGGTATATTCACTTTATCTCTCCGTTTGTAACACATAGAAGGGGGCGTGGCAGTTATGGAAAAGTATATATATTCTTGATCAGCGTCACCACCTGAGTCGATTTAGCCATGTCCGTCTGTCTGTCCGTCTGTTGAAATCAGGTTTACGAGAAAACCAAGAAAGCTAATTGAATGAAACTTTCACACACAGCTCACATCTTCTCGCAGGCATCTTGCTATTGAAAATGGGCAAACTCGGTTCACGGACACGCCTACCGCCCATACTCAATGTATATTTGCCTAAGCCCATTTTGAAAAAAGTTGCAGCGATTTTGATGAAACTTAGTGATTTGGTATATACATATGTGTACCAAACTAGGATTAGGCTAGGTTTCAAGTTTCCAAAGGTTCGTACAGGGGCGTGGCACAGCCCTAAATTTTATCCTTTGTACTACCATATCTTGTAAACCGTTCAAGATATTGCGATGAAATTTGGTAAACAGATACATATCAAATATATCTTGAATTGTGAAAAAAGTAGGCGGAATCGTAAAATTGGGCGTGGCACTTTTCAACGTTTAAAAATTTCGATTCCGTATATCTCAAAATAGGCAAAAACGATTTTCACAAAAATTTTGGAGATGATGCCACTGAAAGCAGTCATCAATACAAGCTCAGCCACTTAACTGAAAAAACTGGTTGAAGGGCGTGGCACAGCCCACAATATTTATAAACGAGAACTAACAACGTAATAATTTTGAAATTTAATGAGGTAGATATACTTGCTATAAGTTACTTTTTTTTGCAAAAATTTGGCTCAATGGATCATATGGGCGTGGCACCTCCCATATAAGCAAAGAACGTTATTCTTATAGATAGTGTGCTATGAGAGTAATCTTCATGTACTCATAGATAGTGTGCTATGAGAGTAATCTTCATAAAATTTGGTGTATAGATGTCAGTAACTGTAAGCTTTAAATATATAAGAATTTCAACGGGATTGCATCAGTAGGCGTGGCACCTCCCATATTAACATAAATTTGTAAGCACTATTGCAGCAATTGGTATGAAATTTAATGTAAGTGGTTCAGGCGCTATAGAGTATATCTGAATCAAAAGTGGCTGAAATAGTTCTATTGGGCGTGGCACTTCCCATACAAATAATATACGGTAAGTGGCATTTTTATCGAAATATGTGAGCAATCATACTAATATTTGGTGTAAGGGGTTTGTTTATTGAAAGCTATTTCTGGATCGAAATCGGACTGGATTGTACCAGTGGGTGTGTCACCGCCCTAAATTTTCAGGGCATAAATCGCAAACTATACAGGCCATTGTGCTAAGATTTGGTATGTAGATGTCGAATCACGAATATAATTTCTTGAACAAAAGTAGGCGGAATTGGAGAAGTGGGCGTGGCATATTTCAAATTTTTCATTTCTATTCACTTTTTTTCAACATTTTCCATATTCTTTCGACTTTTTCAACCCTTTAAGTTTTTCTAATATATCCTTTATGTATTTGTTCGACTTTCTTCATAAGTTTCTTTATTTTTTCGACTTTTTCATCAATTTTGAATTGTTTCAAATTCTTTCAACTTTTTTAGAGTTTTTTAACCTCTCTCAATTTATTTCAATATTTTCATATTATTTCGACATTTTTAAGCTTTTTTCAACCTATATCAATCTTTTTTAAATTTCACATTTTTTTCGACTTATTCAACCTTTTCAACGACTTTTTAACATTTATTTAAAAGGTATTTATAGTGCAGTGTAGGGTATGTGAGTTAAGAAGACTTGTTTTTATTTTATTTTGTCGTCACCAGGACCGTGTTTAATCATAGGCTGCAGCCTAGGGGCCCACCCCACAAAATTTATTACTTTTTTTTTGGCCAGCATTCTGATAATATAATCGTAAAAATTTCATTTTTTGTGTACAAAAAAATTTCTTTGCATCTTTTAGGCAAGAATCTCTCCCGTAAGACCCTCACACACCTAGACGTGGCCCTGGTTGTCACACACTGTACTGAACAGTAAGCTCAGTAAAATAATTGTAAACTATTTTCTTTTACGAAACATCACTGAATCACTCACATTTATTACGCAGCATTTATTACGCTACATTTATTCAAAGAATTCTGATAAGACTTGACATAGAAACACTAACTGTTACTCTGATATGTTAGATTTGATACCTCAATTTTGCATATGCATATTAAAGGTCTGCATGAGTGCACTCGAAGCTATCATCATATAAACTTCCGAATGCATTAAACTTCAAGTGCTTGTACTTGTAGAACATTTTATTTGCGATTTATTTGCAAGTGCAGAACTCACCTCTCCTGTTTGTTTCGATATGGTTTGTGGTTTTTGTGTAAAAAAGCTCGATGGACTCGCAACGTGGTGAGTGGCTTTAAAGCCATTTCGAGTGCACTCATGCATACCTCTAATGCACATGTAACTTTGTCAGGTATAACCTAATAAGGACTGCAATCTTCAGTTTCCACAGATTTGCCAAAGCACAAAATTTTGACTTTCATTCAAGGTTCGCAGTTTCTTTCCAATTTTTCACCCTTTCCGAAAGGTAAATGTGTGCATATTTTTTCGCTAATGAGTCGAAAATTTGGAACGCATTTTTTTACCGCAATATATAAAGACTTGCAAAACATTCACATGGGCATCTCAATATGTACGAAAAGTCGAATACAATGCGATCGCAAATCTCTTGTACATCTGCATACGAAATGTAAATGATGAAATTGTCTCACTTTATGGGGCTACAGTCCATAATAAGAAAAATAATTACTTCACCCAAACTTAACCCTAAAAAACCCTTCATAATATCGACCCCTGTGCGCGAAAATATCGTATGTGCCATTTTTTCGAAAATGACTTTTTGATGCAAATTTAATCTATACCCCACTATGCATCACCTGGTAAAATATTGTAGCTGAAATTCTTATAGTTACGCCAAAAATTGACTGTATATTTTATCGTATGTCACACTAGATCTTTTGCTTGTGCGCGAAATTATCGTATGTGCCATACAAAAATATATTGTGCTTAATTGTTGTTATTATATTCACTACTTTTTTTTTAAATTAGAAGTAGAATGCGAAGCGTAACTATTGCTCGCGTTATGTAGCCTTTCGTATCATGCTTTACCATTACTTATGTACAGATAAGCAGTTTTTTTGAGTACGCCTATTATAATTTTAGCGTTTATGAAAATGGCAGTAGAAATTGCTATTGTTTTTCTGGGATGAGCGGGAAGGTAAGCGAGGATGCAATGAAATTTGCACTGCCCGTTATAAATATCTAATAATCGTAGACCAAAGACAGACAGCTAATGACATAAGTCTATATTGCGACAGTTATGTTGGTCAAAACCGCAACAAGACCGTAGCTATGCTGGCACATTTTTCAAATTCTTCAAACTTCATTGAAAAAATTAAAATTACATATTTACTTCCCGGTCATACCAGTTGATTCTGCGTATAGCACAATTAAATCTTTTGTACGAAATCGTACGATTTGGGCGTCCAGTGAATGGCCCACAATTATTCGCAATGCACGCACTAACCCATTGGGATACGACTGCATTAAAATAGGTCACTCTGAGTTTAAGAACTGGAAGTCACTTGCAGATTTTTTACTACCGAACAAAATTAAACTAGACTCAAATAAACTTCGCATAGCTTCATTCAAAAAAAAATCAAAATCAATTGAACCCATCTATGGATATTCTGAAAATTCCACTAAAAAAACCATAAAAAACTTTTATTTTACTTTTAAGCTACAAATGTTGTATCATAAGCCTTTATGTATCTCCTCGATAAAATTTGATGATTTGCAAAATCTATGTTTAGAAAATAGTATTCCATCAAAATATCACAATGAGTATTTAAATTTAAAACATTCCTCAAAAATAAAAGAATCGTTAAATGAAAGCGACGATGAAGATTGAATTACTTAAATTTAATTATTTTTGAAATTAAAAACATGCTTTTGTTATGTGTAACTTTTGTTTAATGTTATTTTATACCACTTAAAATAATAAAAAAAAATTAAATAAATAAAACCTTAATTTTTTCACATATTTTCACAAAGATTTAAGATCACAAATAACTTTGCGTTTCAATTTATTTCCAATTTAAACTGTTTTTCATGTTATTGTAAGTGCCATTTGCTGCAAGAACACCCACGAAACGTTGTGAGCGAAACTATCGTATGTGCCAAAAAATATGTTTTTCTCGGAAAATGTACATTTTTCCGCAGGAAAAATTCTGAGTTTTGTTATAAAAGTTAATTATCTAAGCACATGGAAAATTTGGTATTGATATTGCCAACCAAAGCACAGAAAAGTAGAAAAAACCCTCTCCTGTAAAATTTGGTTTTTGGCACATACGATAATTTCGCGCACAGGGGTCGATATGCTGAAGAAAAACAAATAATGAGATACGTAATTCACGACGAATTCAAAAACTTATTTTAATTTGTTTTCAGCCTATATCAGCCGCTTTCCCATACATCAAGATGGATCCTGTAACGGTCTTCAGCACTATGCTGCTCTCGGACGTGACGAAGCTGGCGCAATGAGTGTTAATTTGGCACCTTCAGATATTCCACAGGATGTTTATAGTGCGGTTGCAGCACTTGTAGAAAAAGCGCGTGTACATGACGCAGAGAATGGATTGCTTGTTGCTCAAGCGCTCGAAGGTTTTGTGAGACGAAAAGTTATCAAACAGACTGTGATGACCACAGTTTATGGAGTGACACGCTTTGGTGCACGTTTGCAAATAGCGCGGCAACTTAAAGACATTGACGAATTCTCCAACGATTGGGTCTGGCCTGCCTCTACTTACCTAACGGCAAAAACTTTCGAAAGTCTTCGCGAAATGTTTACTTCAACACGAGAGATTCAGGACTGGTTTACCGAATGCGCACGTCTAATATCAGGTGTTTGCGGACAGAATGTGGAATGGTGTACACCATTGGGTTTGCCTATAGTGCAACCATACAATCGCACTGACTTAAAGCAGAGCCTACGATCAAGCGTGCGTGTTACAGAGAAAATATCGATGGACATGTATGAACGACCAAATGTACTAAAACAGAAAAATGCCTTCCCACCAAATTTTATACATTCGCTAGATTCATCACACATGATGCTAACGTCGCTGCATTGTGAACGAAAAGGGCTGACATTTGTATCGGTGCATGATTGTTTCTGGACGCACGCGTGCACAGTTCCAGATCTAAACAAAGTGCGTCTTAAATCATTAAGTTTTAAATTTATATTAATTGCATTTTTTTCACGTAGATTTGCCGTGAGCAGTTTGTTGCTTTACACTCACAGCCAATTCTGGAAGAACTGTCACAATTTATGTGTGAGAAGTACAGTTTTAAGAACGCGTAAGCTACTTGATTTTTACGAACGGAATAGTTCTTCTTATTTAACATATATTTTCTTTAACAGTGATTTTTCAAACGATGGCTCTGTTGAAGATCTCTCTAAACGTAATGTAAATCGCGCGTTGCGCCAATTACCTCAAAAGGGTGATTTCGATTTGAATAATGTACTGGATTCAGTATATTTCTTCAGTTAAATTACAACAATGTAAGCAAGATATGTGTAAAATTGTTGCCTGCGCTTTCGTACATTCGAAATGTCATTAATAGTACATATATAGTAATAGTAATTTATTTTGCTGTTAAAGAGGCTATTTTTTAATAAAATACAACAATATTGGGTTTTGTTAACGCTACTTTCAAAGTACACTCTTGTACTTTTTTTAGTCTCATAAACATTTGTGTGGTATTATATTGTATAGTAGACTCGCACGAATTTCAGAAAAAAAATTCGACTTCAAATGCGCTGTAAATTTTTTTTCTGCCTCTTTCACTTTTTTATAATAGCCTTCAGTTATTTAATCGGCTACCAAACCACATAAAGTTCGAAACAAATTGTAATATCTTTAAAACACTATGTATAAAATATATTAAATTTTAGATTTAAATTGAATTATTTATTTTATAATGTTGTTTGTAAAGATTATTAATAATACTAATAAAACACATCAATCAATTTAGTTGACACGTATATAAGGATTTTGTTGAAAAAACTTTTATTTTCGAAAATATCTACACTTGAATTTTTGATAATTTGCAGAATTTTCTCCAATATTCTTATACTTCAATACTATTACCTCCAGTTGTACTGATCGGATCAATGTCGGTTTTTATTTATTTAATATTTTCTTGCGTTACCTTCGAAGTGCAAAAAAAAAATTACTGTCAATAAATGCAAAATAATAACAATTCAATCGTCTAAATAGTTTGAACATGCTGTCCTCCCAACTAGAATTGATTGGAAAGAATAACATTTTGGTCTACATATATCTTTTTATCTACAAAACCCATTTTACGAAAAAGTGGAGTATCTATCATCTCGGGACTTGTGCATTTTTGAACTATATAATTCCCAAAGCTTATACTCTACGTAAATTGCTTTATACTTTATTATTAGTCGAAATATTGATTGTGCTCCACTTTTGGAACTTATAAATTCAATAAGTCTGAGTGAGTTTTACGCCATGGTAATTTATTAAGAATAGATTTACATACTCGTAGAACAAATTATGATATGAATGAAACCTTTGTAAGTTGTAAGATATTTAAATGAATTTAATAATATATCTGTTAATGCTATGTAAATAATATTTTTAATAATACTTAAGTAATTTTAGTTTTTAATAAATAAATTAAACAAAAAAGCTGATGCGTACAAGATATTAATAAGTAGAAAGTTTTATATTATATTATTAAGTTTTATGTTCTATTTTATTTTTAACAAAAACTACATCAAGTAACTTACGCTGCATTCTTTGTTGACGATGCTTATGCTTTGACTTCACGTTCGTTGTGGCGGGTTGAAAGAGTAATTGTTTTGACATTTAAAAGAGCAAAAAAATTATAATTTTCGTATGTAAACGCAAAAAAAAATCACAACAGAAAATAGACTAAAATTTCTTCCACATAATTTTCGTGCGTAATCTGGCATTTATTATATGTATATGAATCCATTGTCAACAAATCAAGACAATAACAAAGAAACTGACAAACGACTAAATGAACTACATAGTTTCATTTCATATAAGGGAAAAAAAGATTTAACGCCCACTTATAAAATACTACATTAGCTTCGTTCCAGAACTTTTTGGGTAAAGTCCTGTAAAACTGTCAAACACGAGAGAATAAGAAAATTGCGCTCTGTGAAATAGAAATAATGTAAAAAGTACAGGAACGGAAAAAAACCATTTTTTTAGCACGAGAATAAACGTCAAAAAATTTTGAATTTAGTCGGTGCAAAAAGTTAATTTTCTAAGTCCAGACAATAAATAAACATCTTAAATTGAATGTAGTTGAACAATAAATTCAATTCTATAAACGCAAACAATAAAATGGAAAATAAAAATAGTCAAAATAAACTCAATGTTTACAATTCAGCTTGCACAACATAGAACAGCTGATAGTTTGACACTTTTAATGAGTTTACACACAAAAATTTTTCGGGTAAAAACCTGTAACTTCTTCAATGAACGCTACGTCATATCATCAGTAAGCTTTGTTAGCCGAAGTTTAGTAGTCTGCAAGCTTACTATGTTCAAATTCTTGCGTTGATCAGTTAAGAATCACAGCAATAAACAAAACTTCTACATTTTAATGTAATTGCTTTTGTAATCTCTTTGATATCACACATTTCTTGACGATCGCTCCTAGTATAAGCAGCTCGTTGCCAATTTTAATGCATTTTGCGCTCGTAATTTTTTTGTGGTTTTTTGCACTAAAAGTACAGAACAATAAGCTCTGCACAAAAATATTTATATGAAATTTTGTTCCAAAAACACAAATAAAAAAATTTTTAGAACGGAATATTGTTTCCCAAATGAGCGTTGTTGTAATCAAAATATCAAAAGCAATACCAAATTACAATAATAGAGAGTAGTAAGTAGATTTTTTTCACGTCTCTATTACTAGGCCTTGGTACTTAATCAGTGCAATACTGGAAACAATTTGAAAAAAAGGGAAATATCGCTTATACCTCAGCTTTTGTTTAACTGACCTCGAAGCTGAGAATTTTCGGGCACTCTGTTCGATGAGTTCTTTAATTTGATATATCATTTATTTCTGTACCTATTCTAGATCCCGTCATCTAAGCCTTACCTTCGAGGAAAAAAACTATACTAAGTGAGAATACGGCTAAACAAAATAGTGTCGTTTTTTGCGTTTCATTATACACACCTAATTCCAAATGACACCAGTGCTAAAGAAGGTTTACTTCAAAAATGTTTTATTGTTGTTATCGTTTGATAAAATGGTTTTGTAATATTCTATTGTTTACTTTCTATTTTAAAATCGATTGAATCAGCAGTATACAAGAGATCGGAAACTCTTTGATAACGCGGGGAAAAACTAACAATCTACCTTAAAATTACCCCTTTACTCTACAAGGGCCGAATCATCTGCTTCGCGCACTTAATTCATTCAGCGACAAGAGCCGCGACAAAGACTTTCGAACTACTTTAGTGTGTTGTATACATTTTATTATAATATACTACATATTTACAGCAGACAACTTCTAGAAACGTAGCTTAATATTTTGTTATTAAATGATGGAGTGGTATTAAATCCAGAAAATGTTACTTCGGCATACTAATAAATGGTTCAAATTAAAAGAAAATAAATAGTAATAACGAACAAAGCAGTAAATATTAAATTAAGTCTTCAGCTTCTGACTTTCCGCCTGCTGCTTCACATATGCATTTCGTTTCGCCATATTTTCCTTGACCCAAGCATGTTTCATAACATCAACAAGCGTGATACGAGAAGCGCTTTTCTTACACAACAACTATTAAATAAACGGATTTCATGTTTTAACAAATTAAGGATGTGTGTGTACTAATTTATGCACCTTTGAAATGAGATCCTTTGCACCCGAACTCAAATGTGAAGGGTAATGAACTTGTAGACGTCGAATTTTTTCATAAGTCTTCTCAGTATCATTCGCCTCAAACGGTGGATTGCCGACAAGAAATTCATAACATAGAATACCCAAACACCACTGGTCCACAGAATCGTCATAAGAGCAACCATCGACCATTTCTGGCGGTAAATAATCCAAAGTACCACACAAAGTTTTACGTCTATATGTAGATTAAAATATAAGTATAAAATAAAAGCTCAAGCTAAAAAATCTACTTATTAGACAGCGAGTGTGCAGACCAACCAAAATCAGCTAATTTAACGTCGTCAGTCGATGTCAATAATATATTTTCAGGTTTCAAATCGCGATGTATAACATTATTTAAATGACAATAATTAAGTGCATCTCCCACTTGGTATGTGTACTTAGCAGCACGAGGTTCATCAAAGCGTTTTGAGTTGCGCAAAGCCTTATATAACTCTCCTTCAGATGCAATTTCAAGTGCAAGGTAAATGCGCTTATCATCATGGAACCATGTAAAAAGTCGTAGAATATTGGGATGTCTAAACGAAAGTAAAAATTATATATTAATAGACAAAAACTACAAAATGCACCCGTTAATTAAAAACAAATGGTGAAAGCCATTCAAAATTGTGGTGCGTAGTAAAGTTCTATGTCAAATTGCGTCAGTATTTTTTTAAGACCGAATCCATTTTAAATCATGTAGTCTGACTGACTTCAAATTGCAGAATTGGCTGCCGAAAAAATACAGATGATTTTCGATTGTCCGTAATTCTATTATCCGGGGACATCTATTATCCAGGGACATCTATTATCCGGGAAGTTTTAAAAATTTTAACGTTGCTCGTTTTGATTCTATTAACCGTGATTGACTCTATTATCCGTGATGAGAAAAGTCTAACTGCTTCATTCTCTGTGTTTTTGTTCGTTTTTCATAAGACACACACATTAAAATGGAGAAAGAGAATGATGATATAATAAGGAGAATCCTCTTTTGTGTATGCCTATTAAATCTCGCTGCAAATATTTTTTATACAATGCAAAGAAATTTCTGATGTATGTATGGTGTTCGGCCAAAAGATGCCAAGTATGGTGTGAAGATATCAGTTCTCGAAAAGTCCTATTCCGTTTTTGATCTTCACAGTAACCAGTCAATTTTCACATGAGTACAAAAGAACTGATAAATCACATGCACGATATATATTGAACTGTTTTTACGTTGTATTTAATTGAGCTCGAAATTTTGTTGAGTTGGATATATGAGCTTCTTGCTTGCATAGATATTTTAAGCAGCTTATGATTTCAATGGTTACATTATTTATTGTTAGATATCAGTCCGAGTCATTCAATAAATTCCCTTTGGTTTTGGCAGCTTTTATCTTTAAGCTCACTGTAGCCGACTCGCGTACCAATCATCCAGTTATCAGATCCAGGAGTTAATTTCATCAACTCAAAATCTCAAGTTTGAACCAATCTGGTCGACCATTGTTTGTAGCACGATTTTAATGAATAATTTAATGTCTACACAAAAAATGTTGATGCTGATGTTGCAATCTTTAAAAGGAGGGCACTACCCGTGCCAAAACTCGTTATGAAAATATTTTATCGGAAAATATAAAACCAGTGATTAATATTGGTTTAAAATTTTTATATGTATATCAGAATCTTGGAACTTTGCGTTCTATAGAATACAACATAATTTTAACGGAGCCACGCACCTTAAGGACTACATATCTTAACAATTGCAAATAACTTGGTCAAACTCTATCAGGGGAACCTAACAAGTACTAATTTGATTTTTGAACATTATGAAAGTTTAGCATTTCAAAGTTTATGCTTAAAGCTAATTTCAACTTACTTTAAATGTGATTGAATTTCTATTTCACGCAAAACTTGACGTTGTACTCCACCATCTTGTAATTCTTTTTTGAACATCACTTTCATGGCAACCATAAAGTGGGAGTGCTTCTCACGCGCTAAATAGACACGTCCAAATTTACCACGTCCTAAGGGCGCACCCATTTCAAAGTCGCGTGTAGACCAGTCGTATCTAATTAAGGAAAATAAAAATGGATAAGCGGCGGAATAAACTTTCCAGCATAAATTTAGCTAAGATTGAGTCAGATTTTTGTTATATTTCTAGTGTATAAAAACAGATATGAGAGATAAATTATTCTAAAAATTTACTTTTCATACATTATTTTATAGCAAATAAAATAAGATTAATAACTTGGTTATAGAAATATGTATATACAGGTTTTTTGAAAGAAAGATGTTTAAAAAAAATATTTAAAAAGTTCTCCATAAATCAAAAACTTTTTAAAAAGGTTGCTAAAAGACTCATTTGAATCAAAACTTGTGGAATTATCAAAAGACAACACATCTAACTCAGTTTATCAAAAGATATTTTTTCATAAAGCCTCAGGTTGGAATCTTATTTTCACTGATGGGTCCAAAACCACAAACAATACATCTTTTGCAGTTGTGCACGAGAACGGTACTTCTATCAGCTATGGGTTATTGTACAATTTTTGCTCAGTGTTTACAGCTGAAGCTGTACTTCAAGCTACTATATTTGCAAAAAACAACAAAGGACACTATCTAATCTGCACAGACAGCAAGTCCTGTGTAAGCGCAATCCGTGCACCTACCAATTCAATGCATATTATATCCACAATCAGAGATATTCTTATTCAGGATCAAAACAAAATAAAAATAATGTGGGTACCAGGCCATAATGGCATCCATGGTAACGAGCTAGCTGATACACTGGCAAAAGACATCAGCATTATACCAGCACTAACTATTAACATATTCTGCGCAAAAAACATCTATAACTTTATAAAAAAGCTGCGCTCCTCTATAAACATAGAAAATTGGAACAACTACAATCATCACTACTCAAATTTCAACACTGATTGCTCCAAGCCAATCTATCCTAATACCGCACCAACCTTGGCCATCATTGATTTTACTAGATTACAGTTTGGGCACACAAAGATAACTCACGAACACCTCTTGTGCGCCACAGCTCCAAATATCAGTCATTTTTGCAATTGCCTAGCTTCAATTGACCACCTGCTGAATACTTGTACTCAAATTTCTGACCAAAGGAACTCAATTTTCCCAGATGCTCGCCCTTATGATCTTCTAAAATATCCCACATATGAAAATATTATGAAAGTTCATAGTTTTTAAAGTATTGTAAATTGCTCCATCAAAATTAAATTATTGTTTCACATCTATAATTATGTATTATATTTATCATTAAGCACATCATAATTTGTACTTATAATTCATGTTACAGTAACTTTAGTTTACTTTATTATTATTATCAGCCAGTCGAAAGCCTTTGAAGCTAGTGCTGCTAAGTTTATTTATGTAGTAATTAATTATCATGTAAATCCTTTTAAATAAATAAATAAAAAGGGGACAGGTTCACTTCAGCTGACATTCTACAATTTTTTTTTTTTTTTTGGTAATGGAGTTAAAAGTAAAAAAATATGAAAAGGCGGAGCTCGGATCTAGTTTCATATAGCCATCAGAAGTTGCGGATATAGCTTTTGTAAAAATGATTATAAGTTTGGAACCCCTGAATAGATTAACATGACATGAAATTCTCCAATTTCATTTTTTTAAGGGTAGTCAAAGTAAAAAAAAAATATGAATAAATAAGTGCCGGTCTAATCTAGTTTCGGAGATATATACATACATCGGAAGTAGCTTTTGGAAAAATGATTATAAGTTGGAAACGCCTGAATGGAAAATGAAAAATATGGGTGTCATAAGGACAATTTAATGGCCTACAATAATGGTCAGCAAAGTTTTGAAATTTGACCTATAATTTTGGAGATATAACGATTTCTCTGAAATTTCGACCAATTTTTTTTTTTTGAAATACCTTTTCTTTCCAAAAAATGTGTCAATGATCTATAATTATTTTTCCATATTAAGAAAGCTTAATTTACTCCCTTTAAAATGGTACATAGCTTGTTCTAAATTTTTGCGAATTTACCCCCTTTTTTGCCGGAAAATAAAAATAAATATTCAATAAAATCTAATGAAATGTCAGTATTTATGGACAAAAACAATAAAATACCAACAACAATTATTATTATAATTCATTGAATAAATTTTTTTGTTTTTCTTTAAAAAGGGTGTAAATATAAAATAATTTACGACAACCTATGTATCATTTTAAAGGGAATCAATTAAGCTTTCTTAACATGCATTTAGGTCATTAACACATTTTTTGAAAAAAAAGGTTTTTTCAAAAAAAAATTGGTCAACATTTCAGAAAAGTCGTAATATTTCCAAAATTATTGGTCAAATTTCAAAACTTTGCTCACCTTATTATTTTTTTTTTTAATTTTATATTTTTTTGTTTTTAACCCCCTTTTACAAAAAAAAAAATAATAAAATTGGACAATGTCAGCTAAAGTAAACCTGTTCCTTTGACTCACGGTTGTCCATAAGCTGGATGTGACATCATCTTCAAGGATCTTTCTTGTATTATTTCCCTATGCTCCTCGGGAACACATTTTATTAACTCTACTAAGTCCCTACGTGTAGGTGGTTTTTTCAGTTGCTTATGCATCTTTACAAAATTGATTTCAATAATTCTACAATTTTTCTCACAAATAAGACGCCGTTTATAAAATTAAATTTTCGAATTAAGCGCAAGTGTCAAAATATGTTGGCGAAATTGCTGCCAGATCGGTAAATTACGATGTGCTGGATTACAAGTCATAAGGCAATTTACACACACCGAACTTATGCGGTGGCGTAGTCACTTCGGAGAAGATTTTTGTTGCTTATTTGCGAATTGACGCAGGACCACTCTGGCGTTTTTTCAGCGCACGTTGTGGACAACATGCGTTTTCCATGACTCCGGCGTTAATAAGACCAACGTGTATTCGAATGCACGTTGAAAAACGCGCATTATTTGTGTGACCAATTGTATATAGTTTTGTTGAATGCTAAGACATGCGTTAGACGTGCGTTGAAAATACGCTGGTCTGTCCCTAGCCTAAGTTAACGCAATAATTTAATCTTTCTTTCTTAAGCCCAATTTCCATGTGATCTTATCATATCTTATTTTATCGAATATCAGGGAGGACATCACATGCTATTAAGATAGCAAATGCATGCTATTCACTCTCGCATTCTCCAAGAGCGTTAGGTTCTGTTCGCATGCTTTTTCTTTCTTACAAAAATTTGATTTGATATCCCTGATATGGGATAAGATAAGATCACATGGAAATTGGGCTTTAGCCTAAATGTTCAACCTAAATTAAAGCGTTGGGCGTTGACTTTGCCAGCGCTACGCTTTGTAGTTGAGCGCTGAACCTAAATAAGAACGTAGCGTTAAATGTCATCTAGAGTTTATTTGCTTATTGTTTGTGACAGAAAAAAAAAGTCAACACAATAAAATAAAAAATTAACTGCCAACGCTTTGTCAAAATTGGAAAATCGAATACGCTGGTGTTAGAGCGTTGCTTATTTCGATTGGCTTCATTAAAAATGTATGTGAATGAGAGAATTTTGACAGCTACACGACGCTGGCGCTCCAATTTAGGTTGAACAGAAGTTCACACGAGCGTTTTTTTCAGCGCGTGCTAGCTACTGCGTTTTTTTTTCAACGCAATTTTTGGTACTTTTCACACGGGCAGTTAACGCGCGTTAGTTACACGTAGAATATTCGTCATTTCTTCAAAATATTGGAAAATTTCAAAATTTTGTGTCCTATTACTGTATACCATTATACCTAGTTTTTATGTCATATTTCTTGATCTTCTACTATCAAATATCAGGAAGGACATCACATGCTATAAAGATAGCAAATTTGTGCTATTCACTCTCGCATTCTCCAAGCGCATAAAGCCCAGTTTCCATGTGATCTTATCTTATCTTATCTTATCTTATCTTATCTTATCTTATCTTATCTTATCTTATCTTATCTTATCTTATCTTATCTTATCTTATCTTATCTTATCTTATCTTATCTTATCTTATCTTATCTTATCTTATCTTATCTTATCTTATCTTATCTTATCTTATCTTATCTTATCTTATCTTATCTTATCTTATCTTATCTTATCTTATCTTATCTTATCTTATCTTATCTTATCTTATCTTATCTTATCTTATCTTATCTTATCTTATCTTATCTTATCTTATCTTATCTTATCTTATCTTATCTTATCTTATCTTATCAGAGATATTAAATCTAATTTTTGTAAGAAAGAAAAAGCATGCGAACAGAACCTAATGGGTTTGTGTTTTAGGTTCTGTTCGCATGCTTTTTCTTTCTTACAAAAATTTGATTTGATATCCCTGATATGGGATCACGAAAGATAGCATGGAAATTAGGCTTTATGCTGAAACGCGCGTTAAGCCCAGTTTCCATGTGATCTTATCTTATCTCATCCCATATCAGGGATATCAAATCAAATTTTTGTATGAAAGAAAAAGCATGCGAACAGAACCTGATGCGCTTGGATAATGCGAGAGTGAATAGCATACATTTGCTATCTTTATAGCATGTGATGTCCTCCCTGATATTTGATAAGATAAGATACGATCACATGGAAATTGCGCTTTAGCTAATGCAGGTTGAAAAACGCTCGTGTGAGCTGAGCTAATATATGCATAATTAAAAATTATGTTGCTCACACGCATCGTTGGTTTATAACGCCGACCTAACGGCGTTCAAATGTCATTCAAAGTAATCAAAACAAGAAAAAAAGTAATTTTCTATTACACAGTTCAAAATTAAAGGCAAAGTTAATAAAATATGAGTTTTCTTATATTTTCATTATAAAATTAATTTATGTTAAATTTTTTAATCAGTTTTAGCTTAGTGTTATTTTTAATTACCCATCCGTGAAAAGTTGCACCATCGCTGTGGAAATAGCACGATTTTAACTATGAGTCAAGGTTTACACGAGGAAAGTTTTTCGGCAAAGTTTCCTTGTTTGTCGGCAAGAGGGGAAAAACGAAAGGGACGAGGTAAAAAATTTGCCATACGTTGCAAACGTAGTGCAACCCACCGGTTTTTTTAATGACATACTCAGTCGACGTTTACACGAGGAAAGTCTGAGAGACAAATTCTTGTCCATTCTCTTTTGTGATTTTCGTTTCGCGTTTCAATATATGACAAATTTTTAACCTCGTCCCTTTCGCTTTTCCCTTCTTGCCTACAAACAAGGAAACTTTGCTGCAAGACTTTCCTCGTGTAAACGTTGACTTTGGAATATTTATTTAAGTTAACCAATTAGTTAACTAATAGGGTGACAAGAGTTTAACTAATGCTACATGTCTTTTGGTTAACTAGGCAATGAAGAAGAGAAAAGTATGGCAGCATGGCTAAGTTTGTGGATTTTGTGAAAACTTGTTTTTGACACATATATTTTTGTTTATGTTTGCTCGTCGTTGAAAAAAGAAAACAAAAACGATGGAAAACGCACGGGCAGCAAATTTTAGTGAGGAAGAAGTGCATTTTCTGCTTAAATTAGTGGAAAAGCACAAAAATATAATTGAGTGCAAAAAAGCCGACGCTGTTACGGCTCGTGACAAAGATCTTGCATGGCTGCACGTGACGGAAGTTATAAACAAGGAGTACTCCACAAAACGCTCCGTGAAAACTTTAAGAACAAAGTACTACAATTTGAAGAAGGTGATGAAGAAGGCAGTCAATTTCAATCATAAAATAAACCCACTCAAGACGCTATCTAAGACAACGACCTGGTCAAAGTTAGCAGACGAAAAAAGGTGCGAGAAAAAAGCTAAGCGGGAGATGGAAATGGCCGAAGAAGAGCATCAGGCTCGCTTATTGTACTGGGGAGAAAAATTGAAAATGGAGCAGAGAGAGCACGAGCTGCGAATGAATCTAATGCAAGAAAAGCATGATTCAGAAACAGGCCAATTATTTATAGGTTAAATTTTTGCTTACCTTTTTTTATGTATTTACAATTATTTTTTTTATTTCTTTTTATACGTATCATTAACAAAGACCAAACTATTTGCCATTTTTAGTAATGAAATCATGATTATTTTTCACATTTTGCTTATGTATATTTAATTTTTAGTTTTATTTATTTGTCCTTAATAAATAAATTAATTTTTTAACCAAACATGTAAGTTTTCATTACATTGGAGCAAAATATTTATCAATAGCAAAAAACCTTTTCTTTTAAATGAATTCAAGTTATTTCAAAGGCTCACCAGGAGGAAATATTTTTAATTGCGAAAATTTCGCCTTGGCATAACTTATTCCTAGTTTTTGGGAAGTTTATGTATGTTTCTCGTAAGAGCGCTATATGATGCGAGATCATTGCGGTAATTCTAGAAATTGTGGGCTATGATACACATTAAAAAGATCTCACTTCATTCGCTGCATGCAGCCTGTGGCGAAATAGTGCAGTGTTAACCAGGGACACAGCTATTATAAGTTTTTTGTGAAAAAATTGGTTTATAATTATTATGGATAAGAAATATTATATTAATTGTTGATAGCTTATTTATCAATGGATTCTTTTTTACGTTGAGTCATAACTATTATGCGTAAGAAATTGTTTTTCCGTTGCCAATAACTATTATTTTTCAATGGATTCTTTTTTGCGTTGAGTTATAACTATTATGCGTAAGAAATTGTTTTTCCATTGTCAATAACTATTATATTTTAATGGATTCTTTTTTACGTTGAGTCATAACTATTATGCATAAGAAATTGTTTTTCCATCTTATATATAAAAATGAATCGCAAAATGTGTTGGTAAGCGCATAACTCAACAACGCCTGGACCAATTTGGCCAAATCTTTTTTTAAAATGTTCGTTGAAGTTCAAGGATGGTTTTTACGGCGAGAAATTATTGCTGGAAAAACCCTAAAAATAGCCCTTTTCTTTTTCCCATACAAATGATTTCTAACTAAAACGTAGTCAATTTGAGCTTTATTGCTATGGTATAAAGTTCATATTAAATTACAAGCACTCACTGTTGATAGGGATAGGGATAGGGATAGGGATAGGGATAGGGATAGGGATAGGGATAGGGATAGGGATAGGGATAGGGATAGGGATAGGGATAGGGATAGGGATAGGGATAGGGATAGGGATAGGGATAGGGATAGGGATAGGGATAGGGATAGGGATAGGGATAGGGATAGGGATAGGGATGGAAATAAGAATGGGTTAGGGTTGGGGTAACAATGGGGATAGGGATAGGTTTGAGCAAGGAGCTGGATATAGGGACATGGAAAGTGAGAGCAGAACAACGTCTGCCGGGATAGCTAGTTGTCAATAACTATTAATTTGGAAAAACATATTTTATTATTTTGTTTTGAAAAAAGTGTTTAATTTCATTTTTGTGAATCGGTTTTTATGACATCACCAGAGGTGTCATCGCTTCACAATGGTGTCTTATTTGGCTATATTTTCGACATTTTTATTTAACCAATTGAAGGAAAGAGGTCGAAAATGGATTGAAGCCATCACTAAAAGGTGTTCTGAGTTCCAAAAATGGCTGATTTTGGTCCATTTTCGAAAATTTTTTGTGCACCAATTGTTGGAAAGAGGTCCAAAAAAGATTTTGGCCACTACCAGAAAGAGGTCCAAAAAAGATTTTGGCCACTACCAGAAATAATACCTAGACCCAAAATACCCGATTTTGGTCCGTTTTTGTGCACCAATCGATGGAAGAGGTCGAAAATGGATTTTATCCATCGCCAGAGGCGGTCCCGAGACCCAAAATGCCCGATGTACTCATTTTCAACTTTTGCTTATCAATTGTTGCAAAAAAAAGTTTATGGTGGATCAAAAAAAATAATTTTTCTCACAGCAATGGATAGATAAATCTCAAAAATGGCTATTTTCGAAATTCCCTTACGATTGGAGCAAAAAAAAATTTGCACTAGATCCACCCCAATTTTTTTGTTGCTCCAATTGATAATTAAAGGTTGAAAATGGCTTTTGAACACCACTTAGGATGGCTCCGGACCTTGAAAAGTACCGAAAGGGTAGAAAACGGTCCTTTCCAGGATCCGGAACTACCCTCCGTGATGTTCGAAATCCATTATCGAGCTTTCCCTTTCCGGATGGTGCAAAAAAAATTTCAAAAATAGACCAAAATCGGGCACTGTGTGACTCGGAACCACTTTTTGTGATGACCATTTTCGACCTCTTTCCATCGATTGGTGCAAGAAAACTTTTTTCAGAATGGAGCAAAATCGGCCACTTTTGTTACTCGGAGCCACCTCTGGTGATGATCAAAACCCATTGTCGAACTCTTTTCATCGATTGATGCAAGAAAAATTTCGAAAATGGACCAAAATTGGACACTTTTAGGGACTTTGGACCACCTCTGGTGATGTCATAGAAACCACCTCTCTCCA
The DNA here is from genome assembly GCA_949775025.1 of Tricholauxania praeusta. Classification (NCBI taxonomy): domain Eukaryota; kingdom Metazoa; phylum Arthropoda; class Insecta; order Diptera; family Lauxaniidae; genus Tricholauxania; species Tricholauxania praeusta. Next base: position 41,652,862 of record OX459030.1, on the reverse strand, counting down.
TGGATTGGTGCAAAAAAATTTTACAGAAATGAGAGACGCTTTGAACATTTTTTCAAAACAACGTAAAAAAATATTTTTTCCAAATTAATACTTATTAGTAAACAAATTTCTTATGCAAAAAATAATTTCTTAAAATAAAAATATTTTTTCCAAATTAATACTAATTGGTAATGGATAAACAATTTCTTATGCATAATATTTATGACTCAACGTAAAAAAGAATCCATTGAAAAATAATAGTTATCAACAATTAATATAATATTTCTTATTCATAGTAATTAAAAAACAATTTTTAAAAATAATCCTTGAAATTGGTCAATTTTTTTAATTACAAAGAAACAAATAATAGTTATTCTGGGTCCTTGGTGTTAACAGCAAAGCTGGGCAATAAGGATTACGATTACAACATGATTACGATTACAGTAATCCTCAAAAACAAAAAAATGGGATTGCAACTACTGTAGTCGTTCAACGAAGACTTTAAGATTACGATTGCTGCAATTGTAAGTCAAGGTTTACACGAGGAAATTCGATGAAACAAATTCTTGTCCATTCCCTTTTGTGAATTTGTTTTGCGTTTACACACGAAAACTAGAATTTCTTTCTGCTTGAGAATATCAGAGCAGTTACTGCGTCGATCCACCACAACAAACGTGGAGTCAAAGCATAATCTAAGCTAACGAACAGAACGAAAGAGAATTTGCGGAAAATTCTGTACACCACCCTTTCGTTTTTCTTCTCTTGCCACCAAACAAGGAAACTTTGCGGCAAGAGTTTCCTCGTGTAAACGCTGACTAATTGTAATTGTTATTTTTTTGTATGAGATTTTTTTTTATTTTTTGGTAAGTAAGTACATGGAATAGTACATACATAGGGCTACCAGATGGCCTGCCTACAAAAGTAGCACATATCAAAAAAATTCCAATTTTCTAATGAAAACCAAAAATTTTTTTAATTCCATACAAATATTTTTGATGAGCAAAAAAAAAAAAAAATGGTCCTCACTTTGGACGACAAAACCCCAGCAAATTAAAAGAATATTTGAACTAACATTTTATTTTACAATGCAAACATCTCGAAAGTAGCAAAACCATCCAAAAGTAGTACATTTCGAGTGAAAAGTAGCATAGTAGCAAAGCCTTCCAAAAGTAGCACTTTTGTTACTAAAGTATGCCATCTGGTAGCCCTATACATACAATTACTTTGTTTACGATTCTTTAAAAAATCGTAATTTAAGAAAATTTCAATTTAAAATTACTGTAATCGTTCGTCGAAGACTTTAAGATTACATATTACTGTAATCGTAATTGCGGCTCTTTTAAAATAACGATTGCTGCAATCGTAATCTTGAAGTATTCGTTGAACGACTACTGTAACCTAATTTTAAAAATTTTGAAAATGCGATTAAAATAATCGTAATCCTAGACGCAATCAATTACACATGCAATCCTTATCGCCCAGCTCTGGTTAACAGGAGCATCTGCTCCGGCAAGACAGTTATTCCAAGGAATATTTTTGATATTACTGGATTTAAATTGTATGCAACATATTTACCTTGTCGTTTTGCTCTGAATTTTCAATCGTATGCATTACAGCACTTTCCAAGCGACTTCCTTACTAAAGCGAAGGCATTTTTGAAAAAATTATATTCCAAATTTCATCAATATCTGCATATCTTTCGAATCAGACTCAAAATTTTCTACGTCTGAAAACATTTGTAGAATTTTCACAAAAATAATGTGGATTCTATTTCTTGACAATCAGCTGTTGGTTAACTAATGGTTAACCATTGAAATTCTGAGCTTGTTATATTAGATTTTAGAGTATGTATGTATGTTTAATTTTTTTTTGTTTCAAAACAATTTTATGCTCTTTGCGATGAATTTGGTACCGTTCATGTAATAATTTTTTTTAGCGAGACATACATAGTTGCAACTGTCTAATAAGTGCTCTGTGCGAAATGTGTTTCGTAAATTACGTTCATTTTATGGTCGTCATAACCATAGCTGGGAACCGTTAATCAAATAGTTAACTTTGTTAATCGCTAATCCGTTACAAAAAAAATTAACTTCATTAAACGTTAAAGCGTTACATTTCGGAAGACTTAACGCAAGTTAACGTTAATCGTTAATCCGTTAACACGTGATAAAACTTTAATTTTTTATATCGTTGCGTTAGAAACAAAATAAAAAAACGTGTATAATTGGAGTGTGTAATTTAGTCATCAGACATAATGGGGATGTTCCCCTTCATGAACATTAATATGTTGACAAACCTATAAAATGATAAAAAACTTAAAAATTATATCGTCTGTTTAATCAAAAGTCCAAATTTTGGACAATTTTTTCAGCATTTTTGACCCGAAAGCAAATTATTTATCTACGCGATATCTTTAAACTTTTAGATAATACTTCCGATGATACTATAGCAAGAAACCTCTTTGAATTTCCGCCCGATGGGTCAATAATTTTTTGAGCTACAGCACGAGCAGTTTTTGCAAATGCAGTTTCGAGATAATCGCGTTTAAAGTTTCAATACTATGATACGACGGTATGCGAACTCTGACGTTATTGACAATTACTCCATAAATATTCTATGTATCGCTTTGTCCATTTTACAGTATATTCTTTACATATTATACATTCTAATCAAGAAAAAAAATTCTATGATATTTCTGGTATATTCTAATGGGGGACGATACCCTTAAACTATCTCTGTTCTTCGAACGGTCGGCAGATTCCTGTCGTAACGTCTCTTCTATAAATTTTTTTCACGCATTTTTTACTGCATCCACTTGACTGCTGCCATACGTTTCCAGCCATATCAACCATGCGTGCGATATATTTTTGGTTAATAGTAGGTACTAGATTAACGATTAACAGACTTGTGGAAATTTAACGGAAGTTAACGTCCGTTAACATGTTTTAAAGTTAACTTAAAAGTTAATCCGTTAGTCGAAATGTTAACTTCGTTAATTAACGATTAACGGATTAACGAGTTAATGCCCAGCTATGGTCATAACTGACCCACCAAACAGGCTCAATGGGAACGTCAACAAACAGAATTGCCGAATTTGGTGTGAAAAACAGTCAGAGGCAGTTCAAGAGCTTCCAATGCACCCTGAAAAATGCACTGCTTGGTGCGATTTCATTGGACCGTACTTTTTCAAAAATAATGAAAATCGCAACGTTGTAGTCAATGGATCAAGGTACTGTGCGATGATTATCGACTTTTTTTGCTCAAAATGGAAGAATTGGACTTGGTTGACATGTGGTTTCAACGAGACGGTGCCACATGCTAAGCGATACCATGGACCTATTGAGAGGCGAGTTTGGTGAAAATTATTCTCATGCTTTGAAGCAGTCCATTGGCCAAGATCATGCGATTTGACCCCACTAGACTATTGTTTGTGGGGTCACGTGAAGTGTCTCGTGTACAGGGACAAGTCAGCCACAATAGCAGCCCTGGAGAAAACATTACATCTGTTTTGGTATTGGTGAGATACCGGCCGAAATGCTGAAGAAAGTATGCCGAAATTGGAGTTTACTTATTTGGCAACATTTATATGAAATAATTTTTAAAAAGTAATCGGCAGGAATTGATGTATCGCTCTAAAAAAACTATTTCCTTCACTATTGCAAATTTTCTGTTCTTTTTTCAATTTTCAAAAACCAAACGCTTAAAAAATACCATTTATATTATATATCATATATATTGTATGCGGACAGAAACCACACATAGAGCAAAAGGGCAAATGCTGACTTGATCTCGGTATTCAGTACATACAGAGACAGCAAAAGCTCGGCCTATCGATCTTTTTGGTTTAAAGAGTTTTTAACAAGAGGTGTAAGAAAATGGCACAATACGATCGAACAGTGGTATGACGCTACGTCCGTTGGATTATGCCTGAACGCCTCTAAGGTCGTATCCGATCTGGACTGCAATAATAAAAATGGGGCAATTGCATTGTATGGCTTATAAACCATTTAAAGTTTATATTCATTTATAAACGACAATGGATGTGATGCTAATGTTATTTGTGACATAGATTAAATCAGACTTGGGAATTTTTGGATTACATTTTTTTCAATTACAATTACAAGTAATCTTTACCTGTAATTGAAAAAATCAATTAAAAGTAATTGTAATTGAAGTTTTTTTCAATTACATTAATTTAAATTACATGTAATTTAAAATTACAATAACATTCAATTCCAATTATTTCTGTAATTGGATTAGTAATCCATGAAAATGTAATCCTTTTGATTTTTGTAATCCATTACTTTTGCCAAGTAATTTGAATCAAAAATGTAATTAATTGCACATTTTTCTGCAATCACATTTATTAAAATTTGAAAAAAATTTCTTACAAGCGATAAAATTTTTTAAAATTCGATTCGTTAAGAAGATTTGGTTTGTGGGCTCATCTTATAATGTATAGGTAGAGGCATACCAACAACAATATGTTTATACTTATTAGAACGGTTAAAAAAAAAAAAATTGTATAAAAATTTTCAATTATTAAATTTACATATGTTTACATATGTATGCACGGAATCCCTAAGTTTCGTTAAAATCGATGTTGCCGTTTTCAAAATAAACTTCAGCCATATACAAATATACTTATATATATATACATATATTTATAAATATATAATTTAAGCTCGTTTAATAATAGTAAATGTATGGATACGTATTTGTGTTTAGTATTAATTAGTTATATCTTGTAATTACTTAAACAGCTGGAAATTACAAGTAAAAGTAATCCATTGCAAATTCCGTTCAATTACTTTGCCTTTCAATTACATATTTTGAGCTACAATAATATCCGACGAAAATATTTCAATTACAATTATAAGTAATTGTAAATGCGTAACTTTCAATTACATTAACATGTTATTGTAATTGAAAAATTTCAACTACAAAATTACAAGTAATTGTAATTGCATATGTAATTAATTACCAAATGTAATTGATTACTCCCAAGTCTGGATTAAACATCACCTGGATGCCGCGCTAGTTACTTATTAAAACATTATTTAATACAATGACAATGCCTAGAATCAAATGTAAACGACTTTGGTAAACCTATAGGCTTGCGCAGTGAATTTTCTTGTACAACTAAATAAATTGAATCTTCAGCTACAAGGTCCAGGAAATATGTAGTTACTGGGCACGGGAAACCTTTTTTCTGCACGAACCATGCTCAATGCGTTCATCTCTGAAATCTACGTATGCAATTTCTTTTTTCTCAAATTCGAGAATTGCCTTGCGTTACCTAACTTCATTTCCAAACCACGTACTTATAGTATCGCACGTGTACGTATTCATTCATAGAATAATCCATCCAAAATATTGGTGGTGCGTGGTAGGACAAAAATTTGGTTAAATGTGTCTTGGTACATAAAATGTTAAGAACCACTGATTTGAAAAAACATATCGAAATTTGCGATACTATCGATAATTTTTGTGCTAGTAATATTTTAAAGAACATCGATACAGCGCTTCAGAACAATATTCTTTCTATTTTTTATTGAAAACTTACTACTAATTTTAATTCTTACATACATATGTAGTTTATCTTATCTGTATTAAAGCAGAATGGTCAAACATACTGATAAATGTGACTTGGTATCATTAAATTAAACAGTTGCTGTTATCTTGCTTTCAAAAGAACATAACTTCTGTCCATCTTATCCCAAACGACGCTGTCAACTAGCAGTAGCTTATCGATGAAATACATATGTTATTAATGGTGAAAACTAGAATTCCCATGCTCCTCTAGCCTTCCAATTCAGCAGCAATACCAATTTGGGTTCTTGCATTTTTAGTGTCGATAAGTACAGAAAGAAAGAGATTAAAACCATCCAGTAATGCCAGTTGATACCCAATGCCAATTTGCCAATCTCTGTTGACCTTAGCCCGAAAGATATCACCTTTACGCAAATGCTTCATAATCCCAAGACCAATTTTGGCATAAGAGTTAACAGACGCCCATGAAACTTGAACACCTAGATCTAAATTATTTGAGCAGTGCTTAAAATATGAAACCATGTAATCGGTCCTTTCACGAATTATATCTGTGCTCCTTTAAAAAAAAAAAAAAAAACAAATGTAGGCAAAGCTTGCTACATACATTATCAATTAAATACTTACAAACTTGCATGCAAAACATCCCCATCAAAAGCGTGGTAGGTTATTGCAAAACTATTTGGATTTAAATCTGAACTTTGTTCTTTAATTACAGTGTGATATCCAGCGAACCACTGTCCAAAACGAAGCACTATAGAAGCATTGACTAATAGACCATAAGAACTGAAGTTTAGATCAGTGTCAGTTTTAAAGCCATCTTCTCCATACGAAAGCTCTATTTTCGCTTTCGCGTTACTGCAAAGATAATGGATATATTCATTTACACATTAGTGCACATATTAATTTTCATATGAGGGGTTTTAGAAACAAAGTTGGCAGCCTCAAATTTTTAAAACCTTACATAAATCGAGAAAATTATCTTTAAAGGCAATCCAGCACGAATTTCACAGATTTGGTTGAAGAATTATTGTCTAGCTCAAAACTAAGCATAACTTACTAAAACTTAGTACTCCAAAGGAATTTATATAGCTGAATCTACAGCAAGTTTTCTGATTAAAACAACGCTCTGAGCAATATGGCTGCTCGAATTTGAACATCTCTTACATTAACAAAAAAGGGCTAAAGCTCTTCATACTAGTTCCAACCTCTGCTAAGTGGAATCATTAGTGAATCTTAAGCCGATTAGTAAGCCTGATATGTTTTGCTTTTTGAATAGATATGTTTGGAACCCAAGCAAAAAGTGAAACGAAGAAATGAAAGGTAAAATTTTTATTTCTGCTGTTTATCTTTGTTTTTGTAACTCATTTCACAAGTATGACTAGCTTTAGCTCTTTTTTTTTTTGTTATTCAGTGTAATTTTTTTAGAGTTGACCCACACGGTACTGAAAAGTGATTTCAGTAAAATAATTATAAATTATTTTCTGTTCCGATTAGAGATGGGAACGAGCCTAACTTTTGAGGTTTGGACCGGCACGAACACGAAACAAGCATTTGGGAAAAAGCCCGGGCCCGCACGAATATTTTTTGTTCAAAGCCCGGCCCGGCTTTGATAAAATATAAAATTTGTTTTATTCAAAGCGAAAATTGAAATTTGCCTCAGTTCAACATTGCACATCTCAATTTGAAAAATATGTACATTAAAAGCAAAAATATTTTCGATTCAAACCCTAAAAAGAAACTATCACACAAATCCATTGAAATCACTTGGAAATCGCCAAATTTGCAGGTTTTGTGACGTCAAATCAGCCACCATGCACTGCTTTTTTTGCAGCCTTGTTTCACACCAAGTTATCATATCGGCAAAATGGGAGATCTGTATTCTATCGTTCTCGAAAGGTGAACCTTAGGACAATATCTACATATTACATTATCTCCCTTTCATTTGGCTTTATAAACATGCAGCCATTTCTTACTCGGCGACTAAGACGCGAGATAGTAGCCGACCATGAAAGGTGGGTAAAATTATGTATGTATATCTGTAAAAATGAGCATTAAAAATGCATTTCATATCGTGTCTTTTTTTCGTGCATCATCGAGCTTTTTTGGTCCTCTAATACTCTAGCTTTTGTGGTTACGCCCGAGCCCGCACAAAATTCGATTTTAAGGCCCGAGCCCGTTGCCACGAAAAAAAATCCCGGCCCGCACCCATCTCTAATTCTGATAGAACACAAAGAAATTAACTTTTGGTGAGCTATCCGATTTGTTATACAATTTGCATTTGCTACTTCGCTTTGACTCGCCAAGAAAGCTCTGCAAAAACAAAGACACGATCAACGTTTTCAGTTGGTGCCGTTGAATGTAGAAATAATAGACGTTGAACTACGTTCCCAGCGAGCTACAAATTATGAGCTAAGTCATTTTGTTGTATCGTTCTGTTTCGTGCTATTGCTACTGTCCTATAGTTCGACGTGCACTTGCACTTGTGTATTATAAATCGGCGTCAACTCTTAAGTCAATGATTTGGCATAACTTTTATCGAATTATTTAATATACATAAATGTGTAATTAAAGCAAAACTGATAATCTCGACTGGCGGGGTAGCCAAGTTGAAAAGAAGGAATTCCCAACCTTTCCAAAATAAAAAAATTGTTTCTGAATTACTTTTTTTTTTAAAATAAATTTGCTGACCCATAACATAATCGAAATAAAAGAAAAAACCTTATAACCTTTTTTTTTTGCTCGTTAAAAAAAAAATGTAAGTACATATAGCAAAAATTCAATTAACCAAGGAGTTTTTAAATTCCTTCAAAGCCCCTGGCTTAGTCATGCAATTCAAGGATTGGCCGTGTCAAAAGTGGCAACTTGGCAAACCTGTCCATTGGATATTTTTTCAATCACTGAATTATGGCACTTCCAAAATATGGAGCAAAGAGGAATATTAGATGCATCTTCTAGGGCATGGAAGCTTCAGCGATTGCAAGATGACGTAATTGCATTAATTTGTAAAAAAAAATGGTCGTCTATATTACTTCACCCCTCTTATACAGGACCGACTCGGGCCTTGTTGTCGTCGGGATGCAAGTTCTGGTTGGCTTCCCTTCTGGAATGTGCTACTCATAATAATCTATAAATCAAACACTTCGGCTTTTCCTCAACTATTATACCAAGTGGCAGTTGCATTGCGTTAGCATTTGCATTGCTTTACTCAACATTAGATACATTAAACTACAGTAAATATTAACAAATAAATTACAGAAGTCCCATAAAAATATTAACTGAAAGTTTTTGTAGGTGATAAGATATGAATTTAAATAAAAAGTTAATTTATTGAGATAACTTCATTTGTCCTGAGTTTAAAAAGTTAACGTGAGTGATACTTTTGGAAATAAGGCTCGAAAGGTCAAAAATGGCCATATACTCAATATTGTACAAAGGAAAACTATATTTTCAACTCTAATTTTACATGCATCAAACGCATTAATTTTTGGATTTTTTTGACACTACCAAAATTAGTTTTGAGCAAACATTTGTTTTTGGGAATCACCCTAATATGCATACAATAGATTTAATTTTATAATGCTACGATACCTATCATGTGTAATCTTCGACTCCGAAGTTTATTTAAAGATTGGAGTCTTTAAAACGGGGTATAATTATTTAATGAAAATGCATGGTTTTTTATAGTGTGTCATAGGAAATAATGCAGAAAATGAGGTTTTGGGTATGATTTGATCCATAAGGCCCTTTTTTATAAAACTAATGATATTTAATTAGAAAAATTATAAAGTCTTTAAGATTTTTCGCGTTAGGTACACATTGTTGGTTTAGAAATACTAAGGCTCACATTTGCATCTGATGATGATCACCGGACTGTAAATGAAAACTATAAGCCATTTCAATCTCTGGTCATTTTTCCGGCACGAAAAAGGTAGGAAATCAGATTTTCTAAGCTTGGTAGTCGAAGCATGAGGTAATTTAAATTCACACTTGACTTCCATTTTTCATAATAATTGCTAACGTTAAGGGCGCGTCCACAAAAGTTTGTTTATTAACAAACCTCTTAACATATACGTATGTATGTTATGTTATTATAGGGTTTGTTGCACCAACGCATGATTGCCGTGTTATTGTAAACTGTGTAATAGATGTAAATGCCGCTCCCAAAGGCATGGTGTCATGTACGTCTGGTACCATACATCAAGCCGGCCCTGCTCACATATCAAATATACATAAATCGACTTTGTTGCATACCCCAATACGTAGTTGCATATACCTTCCATCATAAATTTAAAATTATTATCCTGATTTTCTAATTTTGCTATCACTGTATCATACGTGCACCATTTCTCCGTTAATGTTAAGTTGCGACTATTGACTGGGTGTTTTATAGCAAAGGCGCCATATACATTGCGCTGAATAGGACCACATTGCGCACATGTTGTGAATTCAATTCCTTTATTGGTTTTAGTCCTGCAATCGTATTTCCAATAACCAAAATGATATCCTTTGGTTAATATATTGTGTACTTCCTTTCCGAGATCAACGTACGATGGTGTATCCGTTCCCATACTGAACACCCAAGACTGGCAACGTTTTAATGAATTTAATTTTTTTTTAATTACTTGTCAAATTAAATAAACAAAAGTTCCTAATAAAACAGACATTTTGCATAGTGTTTTATTCAGAGCTGTAAGATACTTCAACTTATAGCCTAAACCAAAATAGACGAGACGAGACATAACGAGTAAGTTCGAGTGTATCTAAACCAATGTTGTTAGCCAAAATGAGCCTACGTAATTGATCGAAAGTGAACCAAACATTTTGACGAGACGAGTTGTTCCGTAAGAACCGAACTTCAAAACGTTGCTACTCGTCATAACAGCTTTTTCGCTTCGTTGGCTAGCGTAACATTTTGGGTTAAATGTCAAAACAGACGAAACGAGTGCAAACGTTCGTTCAATTGCTACCGTCTCGTCACGTCTATTTTGGTTGAGGCTTATGTCTGCTGGTAACTAGCTGTTTTAGCCGGTGTTGTCCGGGTTACATTTATTTTTCCATAGTTTGTATTGATAAAAAGATGGAGTAGATTTGAAAAAATTAGTTTTTAACAAAATAAATCAGAAAAATTAACAAATTTTCGGCATCATTTTTAAATTAAAAATATCTAACAATTTCAATTATTGTATACTACCGTAAAGACAACATTTCTGGTTTCATTTTCATTACCAAGAATAAGAAAAGTTTGATAGTGTGATATACCAATTCGTGACAGGGCAACGTATAGCTGACCAAGAGAAAACACTTCACTACAGAGATCTACTCCGACATTATTAAATGTTTGCCCTTGTGACTTATTAATAGTAATGGCAAAACATGTTCTAATTGGAAACTGTACACACTTAAAAGTAAAAGGTAAATCGGTTCGTATCATTGGTATCCTTAGGATCATGGTGGTTTCGCCTGCTGGTAGACCTGTTAAGATACGCGTGATTTGGAGTCTTGTACCATTGCAAAAACTGGGCGGCTTAAGGTTACGTAGAAGTATAATTGGTGTACCAATTTTAAGATTTAATTTATCTGGTGGTAGTCCCGAGGGTTAAAAGAAGTAACGAATTCTGCTATGTAGTGAACAATGTCATCTCGATCTGTAACTGAGTCCATAGACTTATAAATTATGGACTCAGTTGAGTTCCTTTATGAAACATCATTGTTTATCTGCGGTAGAATTTGTCGAAATAACGATAGCTCGCTCGCAAAGCCAAATTTTCAATATCTGAATAAACGTTAACAATAAGCTTGTCAATCTTTCTAACGCTGAATCCCACAACATATGTCATCGTAATGTAACCATCGCTTGTTGTGAAGTTGGAACCATCACCTATTTTTAACAGGTTCTCTGCAAAGTGATTACAATCTCCATAAAGATGTACGCGCACATTAAACAGACATAAGGTCAAATTTCAGACACCACCGGTAAAATTTGTCTTTAATTTCCTGTGAATATAAAAGTAACTCCGCCCATTCTTAAGTATTGTGTTGACTGCATCGATACACAAAAAAAAAGGTGGGTAAATAGAACCAAAAAAAAAATGGTAAGTTTACTATTTTACTAAATGTATGAAAACTTCAAATATATTAATACTCGTCTTATATTAAAAAATATATTAAAATGAAACCTGAAAATTCAACAAAAAATAGTTAACATAACCGAAAAAAATGTTACTGTTACAAAGATTATAGGTTTTTATATCACGATTGTTGGTTAGATTTACCAAAATGAATACTTGATTTTTTTCTCACAAATTGACTACAAAATTGGTAACCTAACCGTAAAAAATAATAAAAAAAACTTGTTAGAATTGAAATTTTTTTTCTTTTGAATCAATTTATTTTTGTGTATACTTCAATTGCTTCATTTTGCTGAATCGTCAACAGATAAAATTTTATTCCAGCACTTTGCTAAAGTGTCTTGCTTTAATTTAATTAGTCCAGGTAAGACTAATCATGGCTGTTGCTTCATAAACGTTGAGGTTTTTTAAGAAATCTACAATGTTTTCTACTTTCGAGGACACAATTTTTGAGACGATACTACTCCTGCACTACAATTTGACAAGGCGTATGGCATTTTGGTACATTGCACTATAGGTCAAAAAGCCCATTTCACTGGCCAAAACCTAATTTATACAAGTGTTGCTATTTAAGTTTTGTTGTTGTAGTGTAACGGAGAATACTTCAAAACAAACAAAATTGTATTTTGTTTTTGGAAAAAATAATTTACCGTTTTTTAGCGATGCGTCAAAGTTGATGCATTTGCATTCTGCTGTGATAACGCAAACAAGTGGTGATTTTTACATCTTTTTTAACTATTGTGAAATAATTGAAATAATTTGTTTTTTTTTAAATAAAAATGGCAAATATTGATGATGTATAATGTAATTTCACTTAAAACATTTAAGTATATTTTGGTTTTCTGTGAAAAAAATCTAAAATGGAAGTGATACCCCTGATTTGTCAAATTTTTTTAAACTTCCAACTTTGTGTAAGCTTTTAAAATTTTGTTGGGATTTGTTAGTCTTATGACACCCTTAATTAGTTAGATGTTACTGTTGTTAATGTTATTTAGAAATTTGTTTACCCGATTTTGCACGTTTTTTTTTTAATGAATTTTTTTGTCAGGTGACTTATTCTTCCGCAATTCTTATTTATTCGAAGTCTGGTTGCAAAAGACAGACAAAAAGGAAAAAGAAGAGGCTGTTTTCAAATATTTATTGGAAAATACTGAGCATGCTACTAGTCTAAGTTATTTGCGGCAGAGTGCGCATAATTTTTGCATTAGAGCTTACGAAAAATGGGTAAAAAGCCACTGGAAGTTGTCTGCTTTCCAACAGCAAAATATTACTTGGCTAAAGTGCAAAATATTGATAAAAAAAAGCAACAACCGGCATCAAGCACGTCTGTGGGCGGCCGTCCGCAACTCTCTTTTAGGGAAAAATCGGAACGTTCTAAACAACGGGCCGCAGCAGAGCTATCTAATATTTGCAGCAACGACACCAATTTGCTTGTAAGAGCTGCCACTATATCTGCTCGAAAAGAAGGTCAAGTAAACATGGAGGCAGGCCTACGGGAAACAATTAAAAGCCCAACGAGGCCAAGTAAAGTGAGAAAACTTTGTTTCGAAGAAAATACTCGTAATAAGCCAATACGTATGTCACCTGATGAAGCGTTAGCATTTTTGCTTGAAAACAACTTCACTAAAGAGCAATATTGTAACATACGCCGTGAAAGCAAACTTCGTAACTGTGACATATATCCACATATATTGCAGGCCAAATTGGCCTCGTAAAAAGTGAGGTGTTTGTGAAAGTTCCATTACAAGACCTTCTGAAGCACATTACAAGAAGAATAGTTGAGATGCAAAAAGAGGTTATCAGAGCACAGATGATTAGAAGTCAAGATAATATTTTAAAATCACAATTGATTGTTAGTTACGGATTCGATAGCAGTACAGGACAAGCCCAATATAAGCAAATATTCAAAGAAGCAACTGATTCACAATACCTGGAGTCTTCTCTTTTAGCTACAACGGTTGTTCCTTTAAGGCTCGTGGACTCCTCGGGAAATATTCTTTGGAACAATCGCACTCCGCAATCAATTAGATTTTGCAGACCTCTAAAGCTTGAATTTGTGAAAGAAACATCAAGCGTTGTTCTAAAAGAAGATTTTGGGCTCAAAAAAGAAACATCACTCTTGGAAAAGATTAAAATACACATTGAAGGAGAAAAATATATTCAAATTGAGTGCAAGCTATTTTTAACTCTTATTGATGGCAAAGTTTTGAATATTCTTACTGGAACAAAATCGACACAAACATGTCCTATATGTGGAGCTACGCCAAAGGATTTTAAAAATGTTACCGACTATAGCGACGATATATTTAAAGCAAATACAACACTTTAATCTATGGTGTTAGCCCTTTGCATTGCTGGATCCATTTTTTTGAATTTGTATTACATGCAGGTTACAAGTGCGACATCAAAAAGTGGCAAATCAGAAATGAAGATGATAAAAATACAGTTTCAGAAAAAAAGAAATCAATACAAGATTTATTTTTCAAAAAACTTGGCCTCATAGTAGATAAACCGAAAGTAGGTGGTTTTGGGAGTACAAACGATGGCAACACTGCGCGCCGAGCTTTTGCGGAACATGAAATGTTTTCTCAAATTACCGGCATTGACAAGGACTTGATATTTCGGCTAAAAATAATTTTAATATGCATGTCTTTTCAATTTTGTTTAAATGTAAACAAATTTCAAGTTTACTGCTCTGAAACCGCAAAAATTATTCAAAACATGTATTCCTGACTCCCAATGACAGCAACTCTACACAAAATTCTTATTCATTCAAAGGAAATTATAGAGTGCTTAGCTCTTCCTGTTAGTTGTTTTTGAGAAGAATCAGCAGAGTCTCGACACAAATTATACAAATCTGATAGACTAAATCATGCACGCAAAAGTAGCCGCGTTAATACACTTTTAGACGTGTTTCATAGAGCAATGGACACATCAGATCCAATAATTTCTTCGCTGACCTTAAATAGACGCATTCAGACTAAAAAGCGTCTCCAACTTCCGACAGAAGTGATCCAATTATTAAGGTGTGAAATCCCAGCCGAAGAACTTAACCTAACAAGGTATGAAACACGCGAGAATGAAGAAGAGGAAGATGAAATTGGGGAAACCGAAATTTTAAGTTCAATGTATTTAAACATTTTAACTAATTTATCTTTAGAAAGTGATGCTTAAGTAAACGTTATGTATTTCTTAACCTAATATTACAATCTATAAATAAAAACACATCTTTTATTTCATTAATTATGGAATTTTAAAAAATGTAGTACGTGCCATTTTTGACCCGGTAGCACAAGGGTTAAGATTTTTCTCAGAGTTCTTCTTTTAGCCTAGAATCAACATAAAAAATACATTTCCAGTTAATCACCATGATAATATAGCCGTTATTAGTTTTGGCCAGTGAAATGGGCTATTTGACCTATAGTGCATTGTGATAATCCTCGATTATTTCCTTAAATTTGGCCTTTTAAATAACCAGCAGTTTTGAGCGAGTTTTACCATCCTAGATTTCCCAGATTCGGTAGAGACAACCATCATGCAACTCCAAACTTTGCCATTGCGCCCAGTATGCTTTACAGACTTGGCTTTCACTTGAGATTTCTTGCCACGCCGGTTTCCTATCAAGCTCCTTATACTTAATTATAGTTGCCAAATCTGTATCGCTGCGCTGGTCCCGTTTTACCTCCTCTTTTGTCCACTTTCCTTCCGGCAAAACGTTCAAAAGGCGCACATCAATTGTTCCAGCTTTATTTTCCGTTCGTGAACGATGACCGCATGCAATTTTACATAGACGACGGGAAAGTGCATCCGCATTTCCATGCTGTCATCCTTTCCGATGCTCTATGGTAAAATCATAGCTCTGCAAGCGTTCTATCCACCGTGCAGTTTCACGTCCATTGTTGCCTATAGGCAGAAGATAATATAGTTAATTTGAAAAATGTTATAGAAGAAAGTTTGCAAGAAACCATTGACAGAGGTGAAAATGTTGAAGTGGACTTGCTGGAGAGGATTATTCGTGAAGAGATTGAAGATGAAACTGAACAAGAAACAGTACAGGATATTTTTGATAAAATCAACTTGGGAAGTTTGAGATGGAGAAATGTGGAAATAGATGAATGCGGTACTTCTTGGAAAAGCGAAATCAGTGGCAGTGAAGTCAAAGAACCAAATGGTTTCTTATAAGGGTAAATATTTCATGATATAATGGAAACACAATTTAATACTTAAATGATTTAGTCTTATGATATAAAATTTTATTTGTAGGCCGTAACAGTATGAAGCAATACCTTCCAAAAAAGCCTCATAAGTGGGGCTTCAAAATGTTTACAAGAGTTGGTTTTCAGGAATTATATATGACTTCAGTCTTTACGTTGGAGAGGGAACATGTAAATCGTTTGGATTAGGATTATCTTCGGACATTGTTCTTCATTTGACCTCCAATATTACAAAAAATCAAAATTTTAAAGTGTTTTTTGATAATTGGTTTACATCTGTAAGCCTTATGATAGCTTTGAAAGAGAAGCGTATCTTAGCAGTTGGAACAATTCGTAACAATCGATTAGGAAACTGTCCTCTAAGTCATGAAAAGGAGCTAGCTCAAAAAGGACGGGGATCACACGATATAAAGTTTGAGGCAGGTTACAACCTAATTGGTTGCCGCTGGTACGATAATAAGAGTGTTCAACTTATTTCGAATTATATTGGTGCCAATCCAATTAGTGAATGCATGAAGTTTAGATGGTCGTGGCCAATTTTTTACAGCTTTTATTTTATCTTCATCTGTGTGTATTCCTTCTGACGTAATCTTGTGCCCCAGATATTTGACTTCACGCTGGAAAAGTGAGCACTTTTTCGCACTAAATTTTAGTCCAGCTGCTTCCAAGCGCTCAAACACTTCCTCTAGATTTTTCAAATGGTCATCAAAATCTTTTCCCATGATGATTATGTCATCGAGATACACTAGACAAGTCTTCCAATGTAGTCCTTTGAGAACTCGTTCCATTATCCGCTCAAACGTAGCTGGAGCGTTACAAAGACCAAACGGCATGACGTTGAACTGCCATAGACCATTCCCAATACTAAAGGCAGTTTTTTCCTTGTCTTTTTCATCTATTTCCACCTGCCAATATCCACTTTGTAAGTTCAGAGTGGAAAACCATGTTGCTCCAGATAACGTATCCAGTGTATCATCGATTCTGGGTAACGGGTAGCTGTCTTTTTTGATCGCATACTTCCGTCCTTTTTCTTGACAAGTACGACTGGTGAACTTCATGGGCTTTCTGATGGTGCAATGACATTTTCCCGTCACTTCTTCTCTCTTAGCGAGTGCTAGCCTCCTTGGAGGTTGACGAATTGGCTGAAAATTACCTGTATCAATGCGATGTTTGACAACTGATGTTCGGCCATTATTTTCTCCTTTGGACGCAAATATCCGCCAATGTTTTTGCAGAAACCTTTTTGCTTTATTTTTGTTCTGGGCAGACAACTCCTTCGTCCATTCTTTCGTCAATACTTCCAAAGCCGATGATTTCGTTAAAGTTGGGCCTTGTGTTTTCTGCTGGTCATTTTCACAATTTATCACAGCCGTAACTTTCTCACATTGCGCTATAAGTTCACCTTTTTGCATCCATTTTGGCTTATTTGTTGGATTCAAAATTCGCACTGGTATTTTTCTGTCTGTTCTTGTGTTTACTAGGGTCTTTCCAATAATCAGGTCTATCTTTAAATTTTTCTTATCTGCTTCCACTACCCACAGATGGCTTGTCCCACAGTCTTCACTTGTTGTGGCTCAAATAATTTCTTCGGTGTTGGGTTCAATTCGACAGCGCTCACTTATGTAGACTCTTGCAATTGCTAATTTTTGTCCACAGCCAATGTCTAAACGCAACTCCACATTGGCATACCTTAACGTTTTTTTCTTAAGATCCAAAGTGAACCCGTGTCGAATCATGAAGTCCACGCCAATGATTACCTCATCGGTGATGTTTGCAACAATAAAATCATGTTCCACAGTTATGTTGCCGACAAGAATACTCGCTGTAACTTTTCCTACTATTTGCGCAATTTCTCCTGTCGCTGTTCTCAATTGGATCCCATTTAATGGCGTTACTCGTCGTCTATCAAATAAGTCTTTCCTCACAGTTGAATGCGATGCGCCTGTATCCAAAGTAAGCTCACATGGTCTTTCGTTGATTTTTCCACCGATGGTAAGGCTGTTGGAATTTCGGCAGAGCTTCGAAACTAAGACTATGGGGCAATCATCTGTGAGAGTTAGCTCATGCCCCGCTGCACTGACTCTCTTTAGTTTAACGACTGCTGCTCGCTACCATTTTCGCCATAGTCCACCCTATTTCCAATTCTTTTTCTTGGTGAACGTGATGCAGATCGTTTACGATGTGATTTGTAGTCACGTGCCATGTGTCCCTGCTTACCACAGTTGTAGAATTTTCCGCTGAAGCTACTGCTGGCGAAAGATGAATTTTTCTTTTCAGCCTCCACCGCCATCCGACGAGTTTTCAGTGATGGGCGGCATGTCAACGCTATCGTCTCCTGAGTGAGGGCAACCGTTACTGTTTCGTTAAGTATTGTCTTTGGGTTCCTCATTGTCTCGCGTTTTGTATCTGAGTCACGTATGCCGTCAATAAACGCCTATATTTTGAATTTTTCAGCTACGACACTTAACTCGTCAGGATAGGAAAGGTGTGCCAATCGCTCAATATCCGCAGCATACTCCTGCAAGGACTCACCAGATTTCTGGATACGACTTTTCAACTTCAATCTGTGAATCTGCTTCATGTGGTCACTGCCATATTTTCGCTGTAAGGCATCCATCACCGCCTTGTAGTTTTTCTGCTCCGCCACTGGAACCGTTTGCAATACTTCTGCAGCTGCGCCTTTTAATGCCACAATTAGCGCTGCAGCTGCGCTTTCGTTATCCCAACGGTTGTGACCAGATGTTGTTTCGAACTGGAGCTTGAAAACACTAAATGGCGTTGTTCCATCGAATGAGGGAGGGTGCCTTAAGCCTCTATGCACTGATTTCTCTTATCGCTTGAGTGGTTGGTTCGCTTATTTCTAACTGTTGAATCCTTTTATTAACGTCCACAAAATTATTTTGAACTTTTTCAAGATTGTTTTGAACTTTTTCAAGATTATTTTGAACTTCTCCCTTGAATGATTCAACGTCATCTCGTAACTCAGTCATTTTTGCATCTAAGCCAATTACCATTTTGGCAACCTCCGTTCGAACAGCCTCAATGTTTTGATTCATTGCGTGGATCTGCGTCGCGTTCTGACTTAAGCTCTGATCAATTTCTTCCCGAACCGCCTGGATCGACAGCGCGTTCTGACTTAACTTCTGATCATTTTTTTCCTGAACGGCCTGGATATTGCTATTCATTTGTAGTACATTTTGACTTAAGTTCTGACCAATTTCTTCCCGAACGGCGCTTGGATATTGCTATTCATCTGTAGATTTACTGTCTGCGTCATCGCCATTAACATTTTCTCGAACTTTGACATATCTACAACTTCACCACTTGCCGCCGGTCCAGAAGCTTCTTCCACTTTCGCTGCTGATTCTGATACATCACTATAAAATTCATGCTCTTCCAGGTTTACACCTTTAGCCTCAAGAGCCTGCCGTAAGCGTTTCTGTAACTCCACCTTTCCGCCAGATGATTGCAGACTCAGCTGCTGCGACTCCTTCTTCAGTTGATCCACTTTCAGTTCGTCAAAGTTAACCATTTTTTTTCTTTTTTTTTTAATTGATTGTTAATTCTTTTTACACAATCCCACTTCTGACACCAATTGTTACGAAATTCCTGTCTCTTAGACGATAATTTCGATCTCCTACACTTTTCTGAGTTCGATCACTGGATTGTGTAACAATCAAAAACACACAAGCTTATTTAATTGTAAAATGATTTATTTAAATCACAAAAGTTAGTTTTTACACGTTACAATTATTTATTTCATTAACATTCAAAGTCTAATATTAATCTGGCACTGCATAGACAATTTACTTTCAAAGTCAATTGTATCAATCAACTGTTTCACTTTATTGCTTCAAATTCAACTGTTCTGCTTCACTGTTTAAATTCAACTGTTCACTTATGTTGCTCAAATTCACCTGTTCACTTAGTTGCTCAAATTCAACTGTTCACTTATGTTGCTCATATTCAACTGTGTACGACAGCTCAGATGACAACCTTTTATACTACAGACATCACTTTCTCGAATAATCCAGTACCTTCTAAGTGGCGTGGAATCCACAATTATCCATAATTTACCAGTACCTTCTAAATGGCGTATCGACTTGAGTTCACAACTATCCAGAATGTTACTATTGCCCTCTAGATGGCGACGGCGATAATTTCTCTTTTAATACAAAAACTGCACTTGGCCGTTAGATGGTGTAAAAGTATTTATACAGCCAGTGATGCTAGCTAGTATCGTTTAGTTTTCTTTTGTTGGTTTTTATTTCGAGAATTTTCTGGCATAAACCAAATTTCGCTACAATATGTAGCCTTCGGATAATGTGATATACTATCATGAAAAGTATAACAAGTTTAAAATAGTAGAAACTAAAAATACAATAACATTACATCTTTCAATAGAATTTCCATAAAAAAGGAAACTAGATTTAAACTGAATCAATAAGCGAAAAACAGAACATATTAAAGTCAGATAGATGACTCACATGCAAAAATTGCTTGCCCTTATTGTGAGCCCAAATTAAATCGCATTGCAGACATTGAACTCAGGTCTGAATCTTTGTATCCCTCTGGAAGGATTTGTTGTAAAAAGCACAGGTAATGTCATTGCTGGGTGGAGCAAATTAGACTATATCACATTAGCCGAATTTCGGTTTCAATACACTCAGGTTATTTTATTAAAACACACTCCAGCAAATAAAAAACTCACATTATTTGTGACAAAGCATATTTACCCACTTACAAATTTTAGTATTTCGGCTTTAATACTAACTTTATTTTGGCATAATTCACACATGAAATGCCCAAAAATGATGGGTGTGACCAGTGGCGGATACAAGGGGGGGGGGGGGGGGGGTACTATGGGGGCTGAAGCCCCCCCTGGGAGTGGTAAAAAAATATTTTGATTCAAGAACGTTCATGAAGGATCGAACAAATCAAAGGAGTTCAGGCTTTGATATCTGAAAACCAACTCTTAGCATTTTACACTCATTTGTTTCAGTCACTCTCTGAATTTGTGACCAGGCAAATCACGTGATATTTCTGAAATTCGTAACATGCTAGGTACAGTTTCATCAGTATCAAATTTTTTCTCGAATTCATCTGAAAGAGTACAACTATTGATAAATAAAATTTCCGAACGGAGTCCAGAAACATAAAAATCGTTTAAAAGCATTGTGTGCGACTAAATACGTTGATTCTTTCAGCGAATTATTACTGTTAACTCTTAAACATTACAAGACTTAGAACAAAGCAAGACACCGAAGCGTCTTCAAAAGCGGTCCAACTTTCAGCTTCGATAGCACGCTCCGATTTCTTAATATCGTTGCATATTCTAAAAATTTTTAATATTCAAGCAAATTATCAACCTGTTTCACAGATGCGAAAAAATTAAACGTCATATGATGATATTTTTAATGAAGCATCTTCAATCGCTGCTGAGTTAGATACTTCATTGATTCTTCCCCGCTCGTAAATAAATAAATAATAAAAAAAAAATATACCCAGCACTGAGTGTATATTCACTTTGTCATTCTGTTTTTAAGAAAAAAAAAAACGACTTTATGAAAAATTTTATCCTTCATCATTTATTTTTAGTTTACCACAAAAAAACTTTATTTCCGAAATGTATGTATGTCCTCTTCGTTTTGTTTTTTAAGCTCTCAAAATAAATATTAGAATTTCTGCGACCATTCGATCGTGGGGAAGAGTTTTTTTTATTTTTTTCTAAGTTAAAAAATTTTTTTTTTTTTTCAAATTCCGTGTTCCGACGCAATTTGACCAAAAAATATTCTTAGATTTATCTATTTAGTAATTATTGAAACTATTGCAGCGATTTTAATGAAACTTGGTGATTTGGTGCGCATGTGAACAAAATTAGGATTTGGTTATTTTTTGAGTTTTCAAAGTCTCTCACAGGGGCATGGATATCCCACAATATTTATAAACGTTATATGAAGAGAACTAACAACGTAGTCGATATGATATTTAACAAGGCAGATGTACTTGCTATAAGGTATCTTCTTACAAAAATTTGGCGCAATAGTGGGTGTGGCGATTCTCATACAAATAAAGTACGTTAAGTGGCATATCTATCGAATTATCTGAGCAATCATACTAAAATTTGATGTAAGAGGTTTGCTTATGGAAAGCTATTTCCGGATTAAAATCGAACTGGATTGTACCAGGGTGTATGTCAGCGCCATAAATTTTAAGGTAAATTACGGAAGATATTGCAAATTATACAAACTATTGTGCTAAAATTTAGTAAGCGGATGTTGATCACGAATAAAATTTATTTAATAAACAAAACTAGGCGGAATTGAAGAAGTGGACTTGGGACATTTCGACTTTTTAATTTCTGTTCGATTTTTTCAATATTTTCCATATTACTTTAACTTTTTTAAATACATATATCCCATAAGAATTTTTTCGTCTTTTTTAACTTCTTTCAACTGTATTCGTCATTTTCTTTATTTTTTCAACTTTTTCATCGATTTTGAAGTGTTCCAACATTTTTAACCTTTTCAATTCCTTGAGAGTTTTTCAACCTCTTTCAATACTTTTTCGACTTCTTCAATTTTTCAACATTTTTCAGCATTTTACATATTTTTTCAATTTTTTTAATTTATTTCAACAGTCTTTTGCAACTGTTTCAATACTTTTCAAACTTTTTCAATATTTTTACATTTTTTCTCGACTTATTCAAGCTCTTCAACGTCTTTTGAACATTTATGTAAAAGTTACTTTCAATGCAGTGTTAGGTATGTGAGTTTTGGAATGGCCGAATATTACTAGTTTTAATTTATTTTTATTTCACATTTCTTTCTCAAATGTTTCAGAGCTGCAATATTCTATCCTTATTTGGACGTATAATTTCATTTTACCCTTAGAGCGTTCTCAAAAGTCCAAGCCAAAATTTAATAGTACTTTGGATTTATCAATTTTGATATATATAAGACAATAAAATACCTTTAACGAATTAATTCCTTCTTCAATTTCATAGTCAATGGCCTATATACGGGAATGAATGAAAATATGGAAATGACCTCTTTTTATTGATTTTTGAATAGCTTTAGCATTTTGTGTCCGATATGAGCAAATATATACTTAAAATATTTTTTAAACAAATAGATTTTCATCCTGAATATTAAAAAACATAAGAAAGAAAGGTTTTTGAACTTAAATGGAGCAATTGAAATTTGGTGACTTTTTTGAAAAGACCAAAAAAGTCAAAAGTTTTTGGACATTGACCGCTTGTTACTCCATCAAATCCTATCCGATCCGATCCGAACAGCAAACCGTTAGATAGAAGATAAAATTATTTTTTGAATAGTGTGCAACTGATTTAAGTCGAAAGAAAATTGATAGAAATATGACCAAATAAATGAAAAAAGTGCAGAAAAAAGCGTTTTTTTTTTGGGAATATCTCGAAAGCGATTCTTAAAAAAAAAAAAAACGGCGGGTTGCACTCCGGGAGTGCCGACAGAAGTGAAAACAAATCGTTTAATGGCAAGTTAGTGCGTTAATTGGTATGTGTGCGTTTTCTTTTTATATGGCAATGCAATGGAAGACAAAATCGGAATATGTATTCAAATTTTACTCTCGCTTTCATTCTCAATTTGTCAACGCAACAACGCGGACATTGAAAGAAACAAACATGTAAGCATAACAATCGTTGAATGAGAATTAAATGTGTCAGTTAGTGTGTATGCTTTGCTTCTTGTCTTCCACTTGGAATATTTTTTATTTAAAAGAAACAATAGAACATTAAAATTTTACCATCGCATTCATGACGGGGAATCCCGATGACGGTCGGTGTCACGAGTTTATACTTTTTTACTCAGCCGCACAACGTGCCATAAGAAGTTTTCACTTCAAAAATTGCTGGAAGAAGTATATTCGGCTCAGTAGCCTCAACTGTGAATAATTAAATTTGAGCTAAGTACTCCTTATGTTTAAAAACAAAAATTTATTCTGATTGCAGTAAGACACATCATTGCGAATTATGTAAGTATAAGAAAAAATCAGGTAAAAAAAGTACCTGGACCTGTGACTAAATAGCTTAAACATAATTTTTCTTAAACTTAAGATAAAAATCTGCTTCTTCGAACAGACACTATGACACCACATTTATCAAAATCGGCTTATTCGTTGCCGAGTTCTGGCTGTTAGAATATTCAAACTGCTTAAAACGCCATCTTGTGACAGTTAATCATAATACAAATGACTTCAAAAAAATCTGCTTGTTCTTAAAAAAAAATAATTACACCTCATTTGTCTAAATCGGTTTAGTAATAGCCGAGATGTAACGTTTTAAAGTTTTTCAAAAAACCAAATTTGCTTGCTGCTGGTTCAAGGTGGCCTGGTATTTCAGATTTTTCTCTGCTTTGGGCTGCTGGCTCTGCTTTCGGCTGCGCTAGCAGAGAAAAATTTGCTTACTGAGCAACAACTAACCGGAAGTCAACATATGTACGCTACAAATTTAAAAATTTTTTCCACAAAATTACATACTTTCATGGGCCAATTTTTTCAAAAAACGTTGCCTACTTTTAGGCGCTATTAATAATTTACCCTTAAGCGGCCCTCACACGATCAGTATTACTGACAGGATTTTGCATACTGACAGTATTACTGATCGTATGAGGTGAATACTGATGTACTGTCAGTATAGAAAAACGATACTGATGACTGATGAAAAAATCGGATATTACTGACGAAGTTTTTAAATACTGACAGTAAAGCGGCCCTCACACGATCAATATTACTGACAGTATAATTACTGACAGTATTTACATTACTGTCAGTGTACCACTCACACGGTCAGTATTGTTTATTGTCAGTAATCAGTTTTTTTGACATCCGACTGGTGAAGGTGCGAACTATGCTCCGGCTACATGACGGACAGCCAAAAATGGCATGCCACTTTTTGGGGCAGATTCCGTCCAAACTTGCACCACGCCTCCAGCTAGGCATCGGACGACCATACCCTTGGACGCAATGTTCCATGCCACTGAATGAGGAACTTTTCCAAGTTTCTTTCAAGTTTCGCTGCCTCATCGTCTATCTGCCACAAAATGGGGCATGCCACGCCCCCTCCCAGGATTTTTCCGTCCCGTGCCTACTTGCACCCTCTGACCAACTTTCAGCCGGATCTGCCCCAAAAAGTGGCATGCCACTTTTTGGCCACTTTTCTGTGCAAATAATACTGATGAACTGTCAGTATTCACCTCACACCATCAGTATTAAGCGGCCCTCACACGATCAATATTACTGACAGTATTTTGCATAGTGACAGTATTACTGATCGCATGAGGTGAGTACTGATGAACTGTCAGTATAGAAAAACGATACTGATGACTGATGAAAAAATCGGATATTACTGACGAAGCTTTTAAATACTGACAGTAATACTGATGGTGTGAGGTGAATACTGACAGTTCATCAGTATTATTTGCACAGAAAAGTGGCATGCCACTTTTTGGGGCAGATCCGGCTGAAAGTTGGTCAGAGGGTGCAAGTAGGCACGGGACGGAAAAATCCTGGGAGGGGGCGTGGCATGCCCCATTTTGTGGCAGATAGACGATGAGGCAGCGAAACTTGAAAGAAACTTGAAAAAGTTCCTCATTCAGTGGCATGGAACATTGCGTCCAAGGGTATGGTCGTCCGATGCCTAGCTGGAGGCGTGGTGCAAGTTTGGATGGAATCTGCCCCAAAAAGTGGCATGCCATTTTCGGCTGTCGGTCACGTAGCCGGAGCATAGTTCGCACCTTCACCAGTCGAATGTCAAAAAAACTGATTACTGACAATAAACAATACTGACCGTGTGAGTGGTACACTGACAGTAATGTAAATACTGTCAGTAATTATACTGTCAGTAATATTGATCGTGTGAGAGCCGCTTTAAAAGTATGCAACACTTTCCGATGAATTTCAAAAATAGCACCTAAAATTAGGACACATTATCTGAAATTTTTAAAATCGTTACCTACTTTTAGGCGTTCTTTTTGAAATTTGTCAGAAAGTGTTGCCTACTTTTAGGGGCAAATTATTAATAGCACCTAAAAGTAGGCAACGTTTTATAAATTTTTTGAAATCGAGTTCATTTTCCAAGTCTTCAAAATTTTAAAATCGAGTTCGTTTCCCAAGTCTTCAAAATTCCAAAATCAAGTTCGTTTCCCAAGTCTTCCAAATTTGAAATCGAGTTCGTTTCCCAAGTCTTCAAATTTCTGAAATCGAATTCGTTTCCAAAGTCTTCGAAATTCTAAAATCGAGTTCGTTTCCCAAGTCTTCAAAATTCCAAAATCAAGTTCGTTTCCCAAGTCTTTCAAATTTGAAATCGAGTTCGTTTCCCAAGTCTTCAAATTTCTGAAATCGAGTTCGTTTCAAAAGTCTTCAAAATTCCAATATCGAGTTCGTTTCCCAAGTCTTCAAAATTCCAAAATCGAGTTCGTTTCCCAAGTCTTCCCGATGACGGTCGGTGTCGCGAAATTATACTTTTTTCCTCAGCCGCACAACGTGCCATAAGAAGTTTTCACTTCAAAAAAATTGTTGTCATTTTTGGAATTTACGTCCCAAAATATATAGAAAAAGCTTATGAGAAATCAGATCTTTTTTTGTAAGCTAGTGTTATCAAAACCAAAAAAAAATGAAATCGTTCTTCCAAAGCATCATAATTCTACTGCAAGTATTTGTCACAATTCCAGCAGAACAAAGTTTTTCTGTGTTAAAATGATTGAAATCGTATTTAAGGTCTACAATCGCTTGAAAGGTTTGGCTTTGGAAAATATTCATAAAGAAATTGAAATTGTTGAATTATTTTGCCAGAAGAAACCTCGCCTTCTTGAAACCATTGACAGGACTACTGAGTAGATTGTTGTAATATGCCAAAAAATATAAAAATTGTTCGTTGAAAAATTCAATCAATGTGTATTTTCATTGAAAAAAATGTCAGCCCCCCCTGAAGAAAATCCTGGATCCGCCACTGGGTGTGACATCCAAATGTAACGGGTGTAACATCCAAATGTAAGGGTGTAACATTATAATAACCTTATAGTAAAAAATAAAGTAATTGAATTTTAATCGAATTTACAGTCAATTGCAGTAACCGATATTCAAGTGAAATTTCAAAATTCGGTTAATGCTTTTTAAACAAACGTGACAAAGATAACAAATGGAACAATTTAACCTGGTAATTGGTGACATATGTTTCGGCTATTACCACATATATACACATATTCATATACATTAGAGTGACCAAAAAAAATCTAGTTTTCGATTTTGATGTTGCTAATATTAAAAGTAGTTAGTGTTATGTAAAAAATAAGGCATTTAAAATTTTATTAAAAAATATTGATATTTAGAGGTCGCTAATGTCCGATTTATGAATAAATTTCATTCAATTTATTTGCGAGTGATGATACCGCTTCCCAAAAATTTTTTCCGCATGAGATACGGGCTGTTGGTATCGATTCTTATATTTTCGGGTCTGTTGAACACGATGGGGATAGTTGTTTTGTTATACAGTGGCTGAGTATCTTGGTAGCATCAAAAAACTCCCAGAAAACAGCGAAAAAACAGCGCCAATTTGGGTTCAAGTTAGGTAAACTTGAGGAATAATTTTTTTTTGGTTTAATGCCCTTTGGCATTGTAATCCGAAAACAGACGAAGAAATATGATCAGTCCCGATGTTCCAGTATTTTTTATCAGACAAGAGTGATAGAAAAATTAAAAACCCTCGCAAAAAGGCCAAAACACAAGCTCAACTCAAGCTTAAATGAGATATATTTGGGTAATTCATTTTTAAAGATGGTTTTTTGAAGTATTTTTTGCGATGAATCCAAATTTGGTCTCAAAAATGACTCATCATGTCAGAATTCTGAAATATTTGAGGCTAAGTACCTAAAAAATAGATTTTTCGTCTACTTTTGAGGACATGTATGAGATTCAAAACAATTTGATGAGCTTAATTTTAATAAAACCATCATTTAGTAGGGGAGAAGTGGGGGTTGTGGGCATAGTTTTGTTTTCGGCTTATAATTACCGACCTAGTGCATATTATTTGGACATATGGGTATCTGTGTAAAGCTAGAGACTTAAGCTAACTAATTATAAAGAAACATACCCGATTCCGTCATGCAACAAAATTTTACATGGACTTTCGTAAAATCGTCATTTTGAGAAAAAAATTTTTTAGGGGGGGTTGTGGGCACCCTTAGAAAAAATGCTAAAAATGGAAAAATATGAAAAAAAACCACAACTAATATGAACAAAATGACAGTTTATTAATCTCAAAGCCTGCATAGGATTTATTCATCGTCGGAAATACAATTTTGACATGTATAATAGCTTGCCCGCATGCCCGCACATTTCAAATGAAAAGCTCGATCGCAGATGTTACAATTGATGGAGTTGGCTGCGGTCAATTGGCGTGGCAAAAATTTCAAACAAAACAAAATTCTATGGAACTAAAGTTTAAAAAACAATATCAATCATAGTAGGCTACGTTCACCGTTCATATTTTTTGGTGGAATTTTTTGTGATTTCGTGGAAAAAAAACGGGTGCCCACAACCCACCCAATTTTTGTGCCCACAACCAACTTTAGCAGACATTTTAAAAAGTAATGAAAAAATGTTTATGCATAAATTTTTTGGTTCAAATCGATATTGTTCCATTCATTATAATACTTCGACTAAATAAAAATACATTACACTTACCTTTCCAATCGATCCACTTTGATTGATACACTATTGAAAATGTTTGAAAAAAACTTCACCACCTTTTCAAAGCCCAAAAAAAACCAATTCGTTCATTTCCAAAAGCAAACGCGTCCGTTTACTTTGATATTTGGCATGAATCATACATAGGGTAATTACCCTTGCGAATGACATTACCAACGAAACTCAATCTTCATTTTGTGAAAAGATACGTAGGGGTGCCCACAACCCCCCCGGTGCCCACAACCCCCACTTCTCCCCTACCGTTCTTCCCCTTCAAAATAAGATTTTAAATGGTTATCTGCAATGTTTCCTCGCAAAGTTACAGCCATTTGAAAGTAATATATGTAAAATCTGTTCAAGAGTTTCCAACTTAAATTGATTTTTAGAAAAGCTATATCCACAATTTCCCATGACTATACCTCGAAAATTAGATCCGAATGATACTTTTGTTTAATATTTTCTTAAGATTATAAGCCACTCGAGAAAAATAGTTTAAAAAATGTCAGCTGAGGTCAAATTTCACTTTGAAATAGGGTCCGTATAAGTTAAAAATAAAAATTTTAGATTAATTTTTAAAATTTCTTTACCCTATTTCGAACCGATTGAGGGGACGTCCCAATTGATTGTCACAAAAAAAAAACAAGATATGAGAAGTCAAATTTCATTTTGAAATAGGGCCCCTACGGACAGATCAAAATTTTAAATTAATTTTAAAATTTTTTTTATTCTATTTCGTACCTACCGATTGAGGGGGCGTCCCCAATTTTGGTTTCCTAAGGACCACCCTATCATACATATGTATACACATTAGACCCTACCAGAAAAATAAATTTCACCGTACACCATCGAATCTGAAGCATTTTTGCAAGGCAATTTCGAAAAAAATTTTTTATATTTTGCTATCTCGCAAGCCTAACTCACACAGCATACGCCACATTATTCACGGAACCCACACCGCATTTAAAAGTTATGATTCCCAAAAAACACAGTAAAAATCATATGCAAAGCGAATTTTTTCCACTGTTTATATAGCACAACATAAAGAGTGCTGCCAAGTGGTAGCTTTCAGAAGCTGTGCTGTTAAGCTTTTGAACTGCAGCGCAACCGTTAGGCACAGTTCTGACAGTTAATATCTGAGCATAATGAGAGAAGGATGTTTGTGTTTATGAACTAAATGAGCTTTTATTGTTGTTTTTGTTTACCAAATGTCAACAATTTTCTGTGCTGGAATTTAGTTAGAGTGCGAAACCGTAGTGATGTGAATGTTAACGTTGTGCGTGGGAAAACTTGAAATTATTTTTCATTGCAATTTTCTCTGAGTGTAAAGGAATAAAAGTGAATAATAGTGAAACATTTGATTTGGAAGTATGAAAAATATATATAGAAATATGTAAAATATTATTGAAATTTGCGCTTAAACAACTTTAAGGCTTTACCTCAAAAGGGGAAAAAGCATGAACGCATAGTGTGCATGTATTTATACGTATAACTGTGTGTGGTTAATCGTGCATATGTGTGTTTGTCTGTAGCTGCAGACAGTGTCAATGCGCTGAAGTACCAATTAAAACAAAGAATAAAAATTTGAGTGCTTGCCCCTTACCGAAATGAATTTCCTATTAGAATGGCAGGCCTAAAAACACACAAGAATATTGAAGATTAAAATAGGAAATGGTGAAATATGTCGAATAAATTATCTAATAAGATTATGTGCAAAAGATGAGATAAAGAATATGAAAAGAGAATGTGAAAGCGAAAATTGGGTAAATGGGTTAATTTTACAGACGCTCATAATTTTGATTTTTTCTTTCGCCGGTTGAGTTGCAGCATTTTAGGCGCTGTTACTATCTATCACATCAAAAGGCAAGAATATGAAGACATCACGTATAAAATATATTCTGCATTGAGGTTTTGCTTGAAAAATTTAAATTAAAAAAAAAAAAAAATTAATTTGGAAGTGTAATTCACAGTGTCATTGTAATAATTAAATAATAAAAGTGTACAAATGTTTGCATTCTTGTGAATTTGCGGGAAATTTTTGTTGTACAAAAAATATAGGTTGGATAATATCTTAGAAGCAATCAGTCTTGATGACTTGCCCTGTACAATTCAGATTAAAGCTAAACACGGTGCTATTTTTCCCATGACAAATGCCTTACAACCTTCAGCGATAAAAAACCAGGTGAGTGCAAGCAAGTTTACTCATGCTTTTGTGAATCGAAAGTATTGTAAAACTATGTAAAAATCGAAAATTTGTCGAATAGTATCGGAAGAGTCAATAAAAGTCGAAGGAAAAGTACCGAATACAATCAAAAAGTATTGTGAAACTCGCAATGTATTAAATAATTTCGATATGTCGAATACTTTTAAGAAACACGTAAAATATCCGCAAAGGAAGATTCTTGAAAATCATAGCTCTCGTTTTTGGCACACATAAAACAAACTAATCCAACATGATACAACGCCCACTTTATGTCCAATTTTGAACAATTTTCGATGCAGTGAGTATGAATTAAATAAGGGATAACTGCCACAAAATTTCATTAAAATAGACTCGTTTATATCAGAGGTAGATAATGTTAAAAGATCAATCAGTGCCGGCTCGAGGATAATTGACACCCTGTTCAAAAATTTTCGGGCGCCCTGCATCAATTATATTGCGGAAAATAAATTTTGTTTCCAAAAAGTTGTCAGAAATTGATTTGAATTTGAGAACAGTAATGCACTTCCTGTGTTCGTTGATGAATTAATAACGTAAATACTTAGTATAGTAAATATTAGTTCCATCCATATAGTGCAAGCAAACCGTTAAAGCACCAGCGCATCAAAGTGAGTTTTTTGGTTCAACAATTGTTCGAGAGCGTAAGTCTTGTCGGAAAAGAATAATTTATTTTTTAAATGAAAGCCTAGTGAAATTTTAACAAATATTCGAAGCCCGAATTTACAAAAAAATCCTTTTAAGTTAAAGACTAAAAAAACATTTTTTAACTAAAATACTTCGGTTTATTCTAAAAAAAAAACTGTTTAAGTCCGACAAGATTTGCGCTCTCTAGCCATTTCTGAACCAAAAGTTAAAGGTCAAAAACAAAATCTTTTAAAATATGTTTTCATTCAAAAATAGCCGGAGGGCGTATATTTTGCCACAATTAAATGTTTTTTTTTTTTTTAAATGAAAGTTCACCAAAATTCCAACAAAACCGCAGAGCCAAATTCAAAAAAGAAATGTCGTTTCTAGTTAAAGGTCAAACAAAAAAAAATTTTTTTTAACTTAAAATAATAAGAAACGAATTTTTTTTTTCGGGCTCCCACAATATTTTAGCATTCCAGTTAGCTTTAATTTAAAAAAAAAATTGTTAATTTCTTAGTAGTTTTAGTAGACTTACACAGAATATCTTGAGGCACTCGAATTTCAAAGCCGAAAAACAGCAGCAGGTCACCAATGTTGGTAAGAACCCTCGAGCGTTTGGTGTACGAGAAGCTCTAAAGCGTCCAAAAATAATATTGAAAACAATTTCACGAGCGCAGCATTCATACAATTTTCAACTGCTTGCTGAGAAAAAGAATGCAAAAAAAATGCATCCGATAAAGTGCCCCTCACGAAAGGGCACCCTGTTCGAATAAACGGTTCGAACACCCCTCGAGCCGGCACTGAGATCAATTGTAAATTTAATTTTTTGATTTTGAATGCCTCTGTATAAATCTTCTTGCCAATACGAAGAGAATAACATTTCATTTGTTAAAATCGACTCAGTAGACATGACTAAGCAACTTTTTTTTTTGTCTACAGCACCCAATATTAAAGATTATTGAAACTTTTACATGAAATGGAAGAGAATTCCGGGGGACGATGGAAAAATCGCTACCGTTGACGGTTGACTTAGACTTCATTTTTGTTTACCATAGCGGTCGACATATCAGTTTTGCATTGCTAATCAGCTTGTGTCAATTTATTAATTTTAGTTAGTAGTGCCAATATTAATTCTATAAAAAGTAATTCTATTTCAAATAAGAATGCAAATGAATTGAATTACTATACATCGAATTATTAATAGAAGAAGTACGTACTCACAAAAAAAAACAGGTTTCGTATCTTTTGTCAAAAACGGTTTTGTCCGAAAAAGAAGCAATTTATCTGTGTGAAGGGTGATCCGAAAACTTCTGCCATATGTTCATATCCCTTTTAACAATTTTCTGAGCGTTCAGATATTGTAAGTCTGAAATGATTGATATTTTTGATAAAAACATGAGCCTTAAACTAGTTGCTAGCCACGCATATATTTTGACTCTTTTCTGACTCCCTTATGTTTCATAATTTCTGAACTTCAAAAGAGTAAAAAACACGCTGACACTATGACTCTGTTATGCTTCATAAATTCTGAAATTAAACTTGAACTGAAACTGTTACTATAGTAGTATTTAAATAAATAAACTAATAATTTTTCAGCTATATGTACGCAAATAATTCGTAATTTGAAAGCAACGTCCTTGTATCGACGTCATTCATAAAAAATGAAACTAAAAACAATTCGAGGCCGAAATGTATTTGCATTAAACCATGATCTAAGCAGACATTGCCACGGGTGTCTATAAAATATAGATGTTAAATACTTAAAAACGCAATCCCACTTATAAAAAGGATGAGTTCAATAAAAATAATGAAAATGCAGACTTATGGTACCTACAACAATATAACTTAAAATCGAATCCAAAGGTAAGTCTAATGGATCAAAATCTACGACTATGGAAACATGTAATCTTTTTGCAACATTTTTCCAGAATGTGTATAAAAATTACTCTAACCCTATCAATGAAATCATTTTTTTAAACGATACACGAAATGGTGAACCCATTGAAAACTCCGTGGTTTCGGAAAATCGAGCTTTTTTTTAGCTATTTCGAATTTGAAACCAAGCGTTAAATTTGAAAAAATAGGTTTTCGTCCTGTATAGGAGGCTCTTCAAACTTTGAATTATGAGTCCCATATGTCTCCGAAAAGAGTCAAAACATTTATAATTCAGACTAAGAACTGTTACATATGTATTTCAGAGTCAAATATAAGTCGAATGTGCCCTCCCAAGAACGGAAACACACACATTTCTAATTCTTTTATGAACTCATAATGAGAGTATAAGCTCAGAATTATGAATCATATCTGACTCTAAAAAGATTCAGAATGTTTGCTGGGATATTACCTAGGGAGCTGAAATTTGGACTGTGTGCTATCTTTCAAGGTGTTTTCACGTGTCGAAATATGAGCAAATTTGGATACTTTTTAAATTTCATGCGTACATATGTATATATATGTTATAGATATGTAAATTTCATTGAAAAACAGTAAATATGGAATAAAAAAAAAGGTCTGGAGACTTTTTCCTTTTGATGTATATCAACTCTAAATTACATCCCAAATAATCCCTAATTCAAGTTTTTGATGTAACTCAGACTTTTATTTAACCTTGGTCAAAGCCAACCGTGCATAATTAGGTGCATGACGACAGTAATTATAATTTATTTTCATTAATAATTTTTCACAAATACAGTGGAACGTATGTAAGTCGAACGTGGATAAGTAGAAAACCTCCCAAAGTCGAAGAAATGTTGTGTTCCACTCCCTTCAAGCCCCAAAACCTCCATTGCCCGAAATGTGATCCCTCTATAAGTCGAAATAATAAGTGAGCCCCTACAAGTAAATTCAGTACATATTTTCCCTCTATAGCTCGAAAAAATAAATTTGACCTTTGCATCTCGAACATAGTAATATTTGATTTTACAACCTTTATAACTCGATTATTTGAAACGAATTACCTCTATAGCTCGAAGAAAAATAAGATACCGACTATAAGAATATGCCGACAATGTACATCGTTTTTCTTAGAAATCAATGTAAAAGCCTACTTATACAATAAACCAATTCTATGAAATGATAAAGGAACTTGTCGATGTTACTTTATTGCTGTCGATTGAAAAAATAGCAGAAATAGTGTGGTCTTACTACAATACACACCAATGTTTAATACCTCTATATCTACAATTTTTATTTATTTTACCTCTCTAACTCAAAATTAGTTGGAATAAATCTTAACCTCTACAAGCCGAACATTTCTTGACGAAATTCGCCTCAGTCGACGTCCTCCATAAGTCGAAAGCTCTATAACTCGAATTTTTCGGCGTCTCCCTTCAACTTCGACTTAGAGAGGTTCTACTGTATTGATATTCCAATTATTTCTCAATTCTTCCGAAAATTATTTTAAAAAAGTTACTTTTATCAATCCAAACAAAATGATGTAAGTATTTATAAAAGCATTAGCTTTAAAAAGTAAAATTTTATAACAGATCATCTAGAAATCTTTTCAAGATTCTCTGAATGTATAGTCCACTCAATCAAATGTGTTTTCGTGCCTTTTGAAGCTTTTTAATGTAATCAGATATCGATTAATTTTCTCATTTTCGGCAACTTTGAACCTAATAAGTATAATAATTATGAATTTCTAGGGAAAAGTTCAACACAACGTAAATCGGTCAAATCATAAGACTGTTTTCTACACGATATATGCGAGGTTTTTCTAAAACTTAAAGTTTCTTTTTTTAAACTTAATTTTTTTACTATAAATCAAAAATGTTTCTTTCTTTTAAGGTGCACGTTAAAAATTAAAAACAACCGTAACTTAGATTAAACTAAATGAGAAATTAAGACGTAGCAACAACAACGCATCTTTAAGATTAACCCACCGTACCGCTATGTACTCCCCAGAACATCCAACTCTGAATCAAAGCCTTGTGCCACATTTGTTGCGGTCAGATAGAACTGGAACAGAGAATGTAAAATGTTGTCAACATAAGAGCTGTAACGTCTACCATGAATTAGTCAGCAATAAAACAACAAAACATTACAGCAACAACTGGTGTTGGTGGTGCTACTTGTGCTGGCATCACCCTCGTCGATTTTTTGCATGCTCGTCACACTGCCACCTGGCGATAGTCCATAATACAAATATACAGCAAATATTTAGATTGGTGTTTTTATTTACTTTAATCATAGCCGGTAACGCATTGCCACCGGTTATAAAAATAGGTAAGTGATAAGGAACAGAGCGCCCTAATTATGGTTTTAATCCCTTGTTTGCTCTTGGGATCTGTATAAAAATCCTCTTCACACAATGAAATATTTTTCGTAGGTTAGAAGAAAGTAATGCTAATTCTACATAATTTGTCAATTCCAAATTTTATGTCCCTTGAGAAGTCGAGTGCGGTTGTATCCCAATGTTATATAAAAAGAATAATCATTCAACAGCAGGTCCGCTTCTAGGTTGGTGCAGGCTTCCAATCAGAAAAAAGTTGATGAGTGAAGGCCCTTACAGAGTGATGTGTGAACTTGATGGTGTTTCGTTGTATTCAGGGCCGTATCTAGGGGTGAGGGGATGAGGGGGGATAGAACCCCCGAAATATTTTGACGGACACTATATAGAAACGATTTTGTAAAGAATAGACACTATGTAAAAATGATTTTGTGAGAAATACATTATAAAAAATGACTAATGAAAGCTTATAAAAATGATTATTGAAAAAACATCTATAAAAAAGTCATAAGTTTTTTTAAAACAATTTTTAGTCCTCATATAACATATTAACGATACTTTTCATATGGTTACATAGTTCGGTTTTTCGTTTTAAGATTTAAAAAGTAGAAAAAATATGCCATAGTATGTTGAAAAAAATTAAATGAAGAATACATGTGGTTAAAAAAGTATGGAAAATGTTGAAATGGATTGAAAAGCTAAAAAAGGCTAGAAAAGTCGGAAAAATATGGAAATGATCGAAAAAAATTGAAAGAAGTTGAAAAAATTTTGAAACAGGTGAAAAAGGCTGAATGAGTCGAAAAAATATGGAAAATGTTGAAAAAAGTTGAATTAGGTTGAAAACGTTTAAATAAATTCAAAGAGGAAATGTTGAAAAAAGTTGAGAGAGGTTTAAACAGATGAAAAAGGCTGATAAAATCGATAATATATGAAGTGTTGAAAAAATTGAAAAAGGTTGAAAATGTTGAAAGAGGTTGAAAATCTCCAAAACGTTAAATGTGTTTGAAGAAGTCGAAAAAAGTTAATTTAAACAGGTTGAAAAAGTCAAGTTGAAAAAATCTTGGTTAATTTAATTAAGTTGAAAGGGGTTATAAAAGTCGAAAGGAAAATGTTGAAAAAAGTTAAAATTTTAAAAAAATATTCAAAAAAACCAACAATTCTCACGCTTATAACTTAATGTTAACGCCCGCTGATGCAATCCCGCTAAAACCCATTTAATTTCAATTTTATTTTATTTTAAAATTAGGAAAGTGGAACAAAAAATTAAATTTAATTTTGTTTCTCATTTATGTTTTCAAGCGATCTTAGTGTCATGTCATGTTTATGATTATTCAGATCATTAAAAAAATGAGGTTCAGAAGAAAGAAAATGTTTAATGTTTGCTCCCCCTCGACATCGCAATATCTTCTACATAAGTCAAAACACCTAAGACAAAATCTCTCCGCATGTCTGCCGCTGAGTCAGTGGCCAGTTATGACGGCAACAACTGACGTGACACTGAGTTACCGCACTGAACTAAGCGTTCAATTTTTACCAGATTTGCCTTGTTATGTACCAAGTTAACCCTTGTGTCCAGATTGTGTTAATCTTTTTAAACATGCCTCTTTCAACAGTAACTTACAGGTAGCAAGTGGCATACCTACCCTGTCCTGAGAAATTTGTGTAATATCTCTTGCCGATCAAGTTCATCAGCTTTGCAATTACCATAAATGTTGCTATGCCTAGGTACCCAGATTAGGTGTTTGGTAAAATAATGTGGCATTCCACTAGTGAGTTCAGGAATACTGTTTATAGATACTAGATAGCAGCCTTATTATCTAAGTAAATGTTTATATATATGTGTTTATGAGCCGCTGAGAGCAAAAGTGGTATAACTCAAAATTTTCAAAATGTGATTTATACCCGTTTTCTAATTTGTTATGTTAGTTATTTTCATTAGACAAAATGTCTTTACTTTATTTTTTTATTTGTGTTTTTGGAACTAAATTTCATAATAATATTTTTCTACAGAGCTTATTGTTCAGTACTTTTAGTTCAAAAAACCACAAAAAAATTACAAGCGCAAAATGCATTAAAATGGGCAACAAGCTGCTTATACTAGTTTCAATGACCGCGACGTCATACCATCAGTAAGCTTTGTTAGCCGAAGTTTAGTAGTCTACAAGCCTACTATGTTCTATTTCATGCGTTGATCAGTTAAGAATCACAGCAAAAAAGAAAACAAAACTTCTACATTTTAATGCAATTGCTTTTGTAATCTCTTTGATATTACACATTTCTTGACAAGCGCCTTTACTTTAGTTTGTCATATGGCCGCTACAGAGCATCGGAAAGTTTTGGCAGGAAACAAATATCTCAAACTTCAAACGGAACAGTGGTAGCCATTGTGTTTGTTTCAATTCTTAGGGAAGAAGCTAATTTCGAAAAGCATCTGTTGTGAAGCGTCTAATTCAACTAAAATTTTGGACTTTGATGTATTTAACTGCTTAATATTTTGAGCCCTAGTGAACTGTTATTGAATATGTGTTATTATTTCAATTTTAGTAATGAGCGTTATCAGTAATAAAATTAGTATTCTAATTAATGTATTTACTTCATGTAAATAAAATAATTTTTTATTAATTAAAAATGATTTATGAAATGAATATTTCAATTTACTTAATATTTTCAAAGGAATAAAGGAATATGGGAATGAATAGTTAAGTGAATAGGATTCACTCTCTTTAATCTCCAAAATCTCTCTTTGAACGCCAAAATGAAACTCACTTTATCGCTAATTTCTTTGAAATAAAAATTAGAAGAATTGAAAGAAAACTTTAAGCTTAATTGGCACAACTTACTTTTCGAAAAATTGTATTATTTTTATAACATATGAAATTTTAAGCATTTACCTTTCCAAAAGTGTCAAAGTTTTAACAAAACCAATAGCACTGCTTTTTTTGGGATGCCAAAGCGTAAGACTCCAATTTTCTCAAAACTACTTAACTGTGACTTATACCATTCTTGCTTTCAGTGGCTCATATGTCCTTTAAATATTTGCGTAACTTTGCATTGGCAGTTTATCAACCTAAAATTTATATCTTCCAAAGGTGCGATTTTCACCGAAAACGAACGAGATAGCAATATGGAGCTTGCTTTTAAATATGCCGTCTATAGAATTAATAAGGATAAGACCATTTTACCAAATACACAATTGGTCTATGAAATTGAATATGTTCCCCGTGATGATTCCTTTCGGACAACAAAAAAAAGTAAGTCTGCCTTATTTTATTATCCAAACTCATTTATTTTTCCTTTCACATTCGCACATTCGAAGTTTGCCGTCAACTTGAAACTGGTATTCAAGCGATCTTCGGACCAGCCGACTCATTACTAGCCGGGCACATTCAGTCTATATGTGAAGCATTGGATATACCACATATTGAGACGCGCATCGACTTAGACTCCAATGTTAAGGAATTCTCAATCAACTTATACCCATCGCAACATAATATTAATTTAGCTTATCGCGATTTAATGGTATACTTAAACTGGACCAAAGTAGCCATTATTTACGAAGAGGATTTTGGTAAGTTATGTGCATACACTTTCTATACATGTATATGTCCGGCTCTATATTCGAAATTTTTATCCTCAGGTCTGCTTCTACATTAAGCTTGTTTCTATACTTTGATTTTATATATAATAGTACCGAAAAAGCCAGTTCACACAAATACGTTGTACAAAACGGAATCAAGTTTTGGAGGGCCTTATTTGCAAGTGCAGGATAATCGGATTTTAGCAGTAACCAAAAGTTAGATAGTTCTATTTTACTGAAATTTAGTTTCAAAGACGTATCGCAAAAGATATCCACAAGCATATCTTGCTCTAATGTCGATAATTGCTTAGCATTACTAACATCTGTATTGAATGGGTCCCTGATCCAGTCGTTGCTAGAATCAGGACAGGGTAAATACTTCCGGAAGCTGCCTTTTAGAGCCATTAAATGTTCGACAAAAAGCAGCCGCGTTTCATTATCGACCTCCTTATTAGAAAACTCTATAAAGTTGCTGAGTGTTGGAAAAGACTCATACACACAATTTTGAATGCGTATTGACCATATTTCGATTTTTTTATAATTGCTTTTATTTTATCTTCAACTTTAAATTTATTTGAAGCTGCACCTTGTAGGCTTAAATTTAGCTCATTCAAATAACAAAAAATATCAGTCAAGTAAGCAACCTTAGCTAACACGAGAAAATCATTAAAACATTCTTTCAGTTCAAATTGCGTTTCTATTAAAAATAATCTTGTTTCGTCACGAAGTTCAAAAAGGCGATTGAGTACTTTCCCTTGTGACAACCAACGTACTTCTATGTGTAATAATAGTTGTTTAAGTTGACTCCCCATCTCCTCGCACAAAACTTTGAAAACACGGGAATTAAGTTTGCGAGCCTAAACGAAATTGAAATCTGTTGACATATTTTTAGAAGCTAATGATTCCCTGTGTATGCAGCAATGGTTCCAAACGACCTGAGGTGCTACATCTTCAATAAGAGAAATCAATCCAGTTCTTCTACCTGACATTGCACGAGCACCGTCAGTGCAAATTCCAACACATTTTGACCACTGGATTCCATTTCCAGTTATGTAGTACACGATGGTAGGGAATCACAAAATAACAAATCCTCTGGAATTTTAAATTCAAATTTATATCTAATAAATGCTAACAAATTAGCATTGTTAGAGACATCGGTACTCTCATCTAATTGCAGTGAGTAATATTGACTTTTAAGCACTCTTGAAATTAATTGCTCTTTTATATTGCATGACATATCTTCAATTCTGTTCTTGACCGTATCATTCGATAAGGAAATCAAATTTAAATCTTTTGTTGCTT
Organism: Tricholauxania praeusta; assembly: GCA_949775025.1. NCBI lineage: Eukaryota > Metazoa > Arthropoda > Insecta > Diptera > Lauxaniidae > Tricholauxania > Tricholauxania praeusta. The sequence goes on along the minus strand of OX459030.1, from coordinate 41,612,316 downwards.
TAGCCCCCAACATTATATTTGCTATTACTTTTGCAGCAGGAAGAATTAGTTGTTCTGCTATATTGTGGGGTTTTCCAGCTTTTGCCTCTAGTAGGGATACTTCATATGATGCTTCTACTGCTTTTTTGCTGATACTACCAGTTGCGGTATTTTGCATAAGATTTTGACTTGAAACAAGTTCTTTTTTATTGATTTTAAATGCTTTGTTTCCAAATGACGTCGGAGTTTGGCGGGTTTCATGCATTCATTTGATAAGCTTTAGCGACATAACACACATAAAGGCCTTCCTAAATCTTCTTTGCTTACAGAAGTAAATCCAAATGATAAATACTCATCACAGTACTTTCTAGTTTTACGTTTCTTGATGAAGGTTGATGGTCCATGAGAATCGCTTTCACCTATATCTTGTTTGAGTATAGATCCAGTTTTTAGCCAACGATCCATTTTAAGGCTCAAATTCTGAATTATCGTATGACTACAAAACTATAAATGACAAATAGCGTTTTTAAAATATATACATAATACAAAATTAAAGTTGGATAAAATACTTTTTAAAAGGATTTAATAAGATGTACTAAATGTAACAGCTGCAGCCAGGAAAATTGAATTCGTTGTAGCTGGAAGAATTAATCGGAAAACAATCACAACTAAAAACACCACATATATGTACGCGTATGTAACACACAGCACACAAGAGTGAAATGAAAATAAATTTCTTATATTGAAAATTAAAACGCGGAAAAATTTTACTTTTCAAAAGCTCAAAATTAGAAAATCAACGAGAACTTTGTTTTTTTTTTGACCATGTAGGATTTTTTTAAACAAATACTTTGAACCTAAGCATCGCGAGTTTTGAACAAAAGTAAATGCATACTTTGTTTTTTAAAATTATGTGCAATCATTCAAAAAGCCATGGCCATGTAAAATTTTTAATAAATGAGTTATTTGAATAAAGTGAAAAGTTTAATTATGTAAAATTATATGATGTTAAAATTGTTACGCGGACCACCGGAATGACTTCCACAGTTTGAGAAACGTTGGTCTAAGGGATAAATGTTAGAAAAAATTTACCTAGCATGATGTGGGGCTCGGACAAACACAAACATAAAAATACACACCACCATTAAGCTGCAAATTTAGCTACATACAATTAGTTTTCAATCTAATTTTGAGTTGACCTTTTGACAAGGTAATGTTATAAACTTCGCAATTGTTAATAAGAGTGGTGATAAGAGTTACGAGTACTCCTCCGAATAGTATTAAAATGTATGTAATTAAGAAGCTCTGGTGCAGCAAGAGACCAATTTACAAGTTGCTGCAGATAATGTATGTCCGCAATATTTCTACGGGAGCTCAAAGACTACATATGTAATAACTTCAAACGATCCTCATAAGGAGGAAGGTTTGAAGAGTCAAGAGGTTTGAAGAGCAAAGCGAATAAAATTTTTTTGAATTCTTTCAATTCTATAAAATGAATATTATAAAATGGTGACCATACTTGGCTGGCGTACTCTAAGTGAGGACGTACAATTGTGTTACATATATAAAGTCACCGTTACTAAAAGGCTATCAAATTCTTTTGCCCACCTCTTAATAAAGCCAATCAGAGATGAGGACTTTTTACAAATTTGATTAAAAGTTAATTTAACATCAAAATGATGCCTAAGTCTTTGACTAAATCGACACGACAAATATTCTTATCTCTGAATTTATAGTCAAACTCTACAATATTTTTCTTCGTGGTAAAATCATAGCTTCGCATTTATCAGGATTAAAATGTAAGTTATTCTAAGAACACCAAACTTCAAATGATTTCAAGTCAGACTGAAGTGACAAAGTATCACCAGCTCCCTTTACGTTCCTGTAAGTTTTCATGTCATCTGCAAATACTAACAGATGGGAATTTTTAATAACATGTGTAATGTCATTAATTGTTAAAATGAACAAGAGCGGCCCCAGGTGGCTTCCTTGTGGAACACCTGATGTCACGCTAAATGGGGAGGAAAACACTCTCCGAAATCTTATTTGATACGTACGATTAGATAAATAAGATTCAATCCAGCTGACAAAACTTAAAGGAAATCCAAGCTTCTTTAATTTAAACATTATCAAATTATGTGGTACTTTGTCAAATGCTTTACTAAAGTCAGCGTAGATGCAGTTAACTTTCCAACCTGAGTCTAAAGAGCTCAATGCAAACGAAGTAAAATCAAGAAGGTTAGAAACTGTGGATCTGCCATTAACAAAACCATGCTGACGAGATGTTATGACTTCACCACAGCACACCTTAATTTCATCGTAAACAATACGTTCAAAAAGTTTTGGTATTGATGATAACTTAGCTACGGGCCTATAGTTCGAAACATCATTTTTACACCCTTTCTTGAAAATGGGGCTTATATATACAATTTCATCAGATTTGGCCTTTAAGCTGGCCTCGTTTTTGTCTTTTTTTTTTTGGTGTACATCTTGAGTTAATATTCAAGGTTGTTCAATTAAAATTCAGATAGCTATTTTTTTATTTAACCTTATATGTAACTTTTCATGTTTTTTTTTTTAATTTAAATGCAATTTTGACTATGTCTCCCTTTGAATTTTAATTGTTCCTCCTTGAATATTAATTCAAAATAGTCTTAACTTCAAGAAAACCCATAATTGAAGAGTGTGCTCCAAAAAAAAAAATCGAAGCCATGGTCGAGCTAAGATGACGATTCCGATTTTTTTTTTATTTATTTTTTTTTTTTGGAGCAGTTTTTCTTGAAGTCAAGACTATTTTGAATTAATATTCAAGGAGGAACAATTAAAATTCAAAGGAACACATAGTTAAAATTGCATTTAAGTTAAATAAAACATGGAATGTTACATATAAAGTTAAATACAAAAAATAGCTATCTGAATTTTAATTGAACAACCTTGAATATTAACTCAAGACAGCCTTAGCTTCAAGAAAAACTATGGCTGAAAGATGTACACCAAAAAAAAAAAAAAAAAACGAGGCCAGCTAAAAGGCCAAATCTGAAAGAATTGTACATATATGATTTTTTCCAATATTTAGGAAAATAACTTTCCCTAATAGATTTATTAAATAAAAAACTGAGTAGCAGACTCATCACCGAGCTGCAGTTAACTAAAACTGTCGCAGGAATACCATCGGGTCCGGAACTGAAGTCATCATCAACAGATGAAATATATTTCTCTACCATGTCAGGTGAGAAAGATATCTCATTAATCGAAACTAAATAGTTGATCTCAGGGTTAAATAATTCTGTAGAAAATGATTCTTTAAGCAAATTAGCAAACAACCCAGCTATAATTTGGGGATCGCTAGTGAGCCCATCAATTGTTCTAAATTTAGATGGAAACCCGTTACACTTTTTCTTAGAATTAATAAACCCCCAAAAATGCTTGGGGTCATGAAGAATATTCAGCCTAATTTTATTCAAATATTCAGAATAAACTAAAGCTGACATATCTTTAAATTCAAAAAACAGTCGCTGGTAAGCAACAAGGTCATTTCGGACCTGGCAGCAAACGTATTTGTTCTATGCCCTATTACGGCCAATGCGAATTTTTTTCAAATCCTTTGCGCACCAAGGGTACGAAGAATTATTGATGTACCTCTTTGTATCTGGTACCGACAATGCTATGGTCGAAAAAAGTTCACCATGGAAAAATTTAATGCAGTCATCGAATGTATTATTATTAAAATAAATAAATAAGTCGTCTAATTTATTTCTTAAATTTTCGTTCAATTTTAAAAAGTCAGCTTTTTTAAAATTGAATTCGTAAATATTAATGGATGAACATGCATTAGCCAAATTTTCATTGTCAGATTGGTACACAATACTCAAAGGTGGATGATAGGAATCTACCGTAGAAAGAGCATGAATAGCATTTCTTACAACAACATTGCTACTATTTGTAGCCAAGACTAAGTCAAGTTGTCGTCCGTGGCAATTAGTTATACAACTTACTTGTTGTAAATTTGAAAGTATTTCGTCAAAAAAAATTTGTTGTTGTCGAGTTTTTGGACAAGATGCATAAAAATATGTACCATCGTCCGAAGGAGTCCATTTTAGGTCAGGCAGATTAAAGTCACCTAACAACAAAATGTCGTCATTAGTGTCTAGTTCATTAATAATATATTCTACGGCCATCGAAAGACATTCGTAGACATCTGCGCAACTATTTGGTGGAACATAAGTGTTAAGAATATATAAATTAGAGTTACAATTTGTAACTTTAACACATAAAAGTTCAATATTAGACGCACAGGCAATTTCGATTAATGAACTGGTTAAATGATTTTTTATAGCAATTAATACGCCTTCACCAACAGAAGAAAGATCTTCCAAGTGTCTGTCTCTTCTAAGAACATTGAAACTATAATCGAAAATTTCCAAATTAAGAAAACTGTTATTTAACCAATTTTTGGTAAAAACGATAATATCCTCTGAGAAATTATGAGTTGATAAAAAGATGTCATGTGCCTTGGAACGCAAGCCCCTTACATTTTCATTTCAGTTTTTTGAATTGGAACGGACAACATGTCTGACAGTCTTATTATTTTTTTTTTTTTTTACTTAATTCAGAAATATAGATATTATCTACCCATGCATTGGAATTAAGAATGGCAGAAACATGAGAAGAAGCAACTGTTATTTCATATTATAATATTTTGGCATTATGTGACGTCCTATGACGGATCAGAGCGGCAATATTTAAGAACTTTTCATTGCTGTGATGTCAGAGCGGCATCCTAAGCAGAAGGAATTCTTTGATATGATTTTTTGTTAGCTCTGGCATACGAACCCATGCTATTAGCATAGGTGTCACAAACGGTAGACTACTGTTATGCTCACAAATAAGTTCCTGGAACTATACAATAAACGTAAAATATTTTTTTAGAAAAATAAGTAAACGAAACCGTTTCCAACTTTAAAAGTTGTTGAGAAGTGATTTAACCAATTTTTATTTTATTTTTAGGTTTATTCAAACAACAAGATCTTATGCATACAACCTCGAATACACGAATGGAGATGTATATACGTCAAGCAACGTCTGATACATATCGTCAAGTGCTTCGAGCAATTCGCCAAAAAGAGATATATAAATTGATTGTCGATACTAATGCTGCAAACATTAAGGCATTCTTCCGAGCGGTACGTCAAAAAATTTAGTGCACACATACGCTTAACTTAAGCTTTAACTTAAAAATTTATTTCATACAAAAAATTGTGACCAATTTAATTTTACAGAAAAATTAGGGAACAATATTTTCAAACTTTGCTATGGACTTAATTACACTGCTGCTCCCTCGGTTCACTGCGGTCCGCGGGATCGTTACCTCTTTCACAAGAGAAATCTGTTGCTGAAAGCATGATTTTAGCAGTCAATAAACCTTTATAACCACTTATAATCAAGTTTCGGTTAACTACATCTTACATTGAGCTGAAGAATAAGGAAAGACCTTTTTACGATAAAATTTCTCTGATGTGAGCACACTTAAATCAAATTGTATCTCCCGAAGAGTTTTTTGATCAAGACTCTCCTCTGAAATTTTTATCCCAGCGGCAAATATGTTATACACAATATCGATGAATAGCTATACTCATTGTAGGCAGTAATGCTCACAACCCCAGCCACAGCTGTAAATGCTTTTTACAAAGGGATGGCCGCTTTGTAGGCAGCTTGCCTACATCTCTATATACAATGTGTAGCAAGGGAAAGGCAGATTGCCTTAAAACATCGCTTACCAAGTGCCTGTAAAGTTTACCGAGTTGCCTACATCTCCACATACAAAGTATGCAGCCAACAGGCAAGACCCCTTACATCTCCATATACAAATCAGACTGCCTACAACTCCATATACAATGCAGGCAGCCAACAAACAGACTGCCTACAACTCTATATACAAAGGAGGCAGCCAGCAAGCGTACTGCCTACAGCTCCATATACAAAGCAGGCAGCCAGCAAACAAATAAACAAAATATCACAGTAACAATTTCATTTGTGAAACATACAACACAAAGGGTATAGCTTTTCATATATGAAAATTCAGAGTACTTCATCAATTTGCCGCTGGGATTTTAATATGCTTTTTAAATAACGTAAATTTTTAAAGCTGAAAAAAAAATCTAATTTTTTGTCAAAATCAAGCTGCCATATTGAATGATGGGTTCTCTATCTAAAAATCAGCAGCAAATTCATGATCTTCATGGTGCCAGGGACCTATAAAAGTTGGATCAGTTCGGTTGAAAAAAAAAAAAACAGACAAAAATTATTTTACTGATTACATACATATTTCAATACGATTATTATAACATTGCAGTATGTTTGAAAAACTAAAAAAAAAACAAGTGCAAGAAATGAGTTTTAGTTACACCCTATTACTGCACTTTTGGCAGTAAATATACCATGAATTTGTTTGTTGGGCCCGACATATGGGCTTTGTCTGTTGTATTACAGAAGCAAAACGACACAGCTCAAGTAACATTGCTAAGGTTTCTAGCTCAGAATTAGCTACATATGTAACATAACCCTATTGCGCTCATACCTTTATTTCGATTTTTCTGCTGCAAATTGCTTTAATAGAAAATTATACTATGTAATTATTTTTTTTTTATATTTTTTAAAAGAAATACAATTTTGTAATTTATTTTTTATTGATTGATTACACAATGCGACAAAATTTGGTCAAATCTCTAACTCTGAAGCCCGAATATACTTTTCTGAATGTTCTTGATACGCTGAGTTCGAATCCAAGATCAGAATTTTTATTTTTTTTTTTTGTAAGACCATTTCAAACCATTCACCGAGCAAAAATATCTGCTATTAAACTTAAGAATAGTGCGTAATAAATGCTGTATTGTTCTTCTAGAAACACTGTTCGATCTCAAATTAATACTGACAGGTCTGTAAAACCGTTCTAAAAGCGCTACCAGTGCACATTTAGAGCTGAGAATGTTACTTGGAAGATTGTATGACAAGTTTGAACGATATATGGGGCCGTCCATTAATTACGTGAGGTGTTTTTTTTTTGAAAATTCGGACCCTCTCCTCTTGGTGAGATATGGTGAGTTCTGGCTGGACCTCCCCTCCCTTCCGTGAGACTATAATAATGAAAACTCTCTGCATTAAGGAGTTGACGTCAGATTTTCATTGACCCCTCCTCCCCCTTGGTGAGATTTTGCCGGAGTCCTTCCCCCCCCCCCCCCCCCCTATTTTGACTTAAGTAATTAATGGATGCCCCTATGTACATTAGCAGTGGTGGCCACTACCACAAGCAAACGCTCTCACTATAAGCAAGTGTTGATGATTTGTTTATCAATTGTGTAAACGTGCACGCTTTTTTATGCTCTTAAACGCTCTTTGAGCGCCTGCTCGTTCTCTGGGAAGCACCGTACATATAAAATCCCAATCTGTTACGGATCCGTCAGCGCGGATTCCGTTTTTTTATGCTTCAACTCATTTTTTCTTTTTTATATAAAACAGATTCGAGACGGACTCTTTTCTTTAAATAATACGGACTATAATCCGTTTAGTTCCCAGTTTAAACTGGGAAATTTTTCCAAATAGCGCCTGATCATTCACATAAAAAGCAGTTTTCAAGTTGGCATCAAAAGTTTTATTTTATTTTTAATATATCAGAGATACGAACTACAGTCCTGTACATACTTATTTTCAACTTAAATACCTTTGTTATATCATTAGCCACGTGCTCCTAAAACTCATCTTCAAACCGAATAGAATTACTTGTCAGAATTTTTAAATTATTCTGATGGCTGAACAAGTTGCGTGAGACTATAGGATAGCCGTATACAAGATATTTTCCAGAAACTTTTTCAATTGCGTTTCTTTTGTACGGAAAAATAATAAAAATTTGAACTCACCAGCATTGTAGTCATATTTTGAATTAATATTTTTACCATGTAAGCTTGCCATTCATACAAAAACAAGTTCGAGACGGATTCAAAACGGAATCCGGTGCGGATAAAATATATGAAGGAGCGAGTCCGTTTCGAATACGAAACGGATCCGTTTGGCACACTGGGATGCTGCAGTTGTGATTTTCATTTGATTCGTATTTTGACAAGAGCAATTTCGATAAATTATGTAACATAAATGGCAATAACAATATATTTCTTTCTTTACAGATTTTACAATTGCAAATGAACGATTACCGCTACCACTATATGTTTACTACATTCGTAAGTTCTTACATAAAATAGATTACTAGTAAGCCAAAATTAATCTTTAACTGGTATCCCGGCCAAAAACAACTATTGCATCGAATAAGTTTTAAATTTTTTCTCTGTATACAGTCAGAAAAATTAATCATTTTACTAATTTTCTCCTTAGTTATTCGTGTCAGTTTATTTTTAAATAAGAATAATAGAATTAACTACGGCCGGATTCCAGTTGGGGAACTAAATTTTCAAATTTTTAGCTTAACTTTCAAGTATGTGCAATAGACATGTTCAAATAAATGGCATGTTCTAGAATACTTCAAGAACACTCGATTTTCGAAAACTTATTCATATTCGAGTATATCTTCATTTTAAAAAAAAAATAGACTAATGCCCAGTTTCACCAAAATCAATTAAAATCAATTTTAACTAACAGGCTTTTAGAATTTATAAGGCTGTTAAAATTAATTCTGTTTCACCAACATTAGAAGTTGTACTTTTAGCTAACAGCCTGTTATCCAAATGAATGAAACAGAAATGCCTAACACAAATATCTGATTGTATGCGAAAGAGTGACAGTGAAAAAATTTTTGAATCGGGGAAATATGGTTCTCCTCATAACCTTTGAAAAACAACATATTTAATCGGCATCCGATTACGTAACATGAAGTAATCCTTCTGCATGGTTTGAAATGGATTTGGTCCAGCATGTTGCATTTTTGTCATATTTATCAAAAATAGTTTGGAAAATGTACACTTTTATTTTTAAAATATTTCAGACGAAACGGCAAACGATAAGAAAAACTGTTTGCTTGATTTTGACATTTAAATCGTTTGAATTTTATTTGCATAAAGTCATACCTGACGATTTCGTTCGAAACTCCAGCTGTTATACATGTTTGACGTTTTTTTCGTTTTACAAAAAGCAAAAGATTCGTCTGCACTAAAATTTCGTGTGCTAGACGAAAGATGTGTTACATATAGATGCTGTAAGTTAAAATTGGATATACATATAATTATCAATCTCTTCATTTGAAAGGTTACTGGAATGGGATGGAATACGGTGAAACAATTCCTCTCGAACTTCTTCCCTAAACATAACCCAGTTAGTACTTTTGAAAGATCTAAAGACGACAGGTTCAGACAAAATTATTTCAGTTTCGTTTAAATTAATGCTAAGTTCCAAAGCATGATCTGAAAAAGAAGGAAGAGTCGATACAACATAGTTGACACTGACAGGGTCAATTAAAAAATTTGACACTAAAAAGTGGTCTAAAAAGGATGCACCTTTAGAGTATGTTGGGCTGGTAGAAGTTAGGCGAATGAGATTGTTCTCAGGACCATCAAGCCAGTTTTCAAAGCCACGAACATTTAGATTGAGAAGAGTGTCTCCCCAGCTAGGACTTTTGGCGTTAAAATTACCTCCTATAATCGATCCATCAAAGTTTTCAGCAATGGAATGAATTTTATTTAGCTCCGAAAAAATCAATCGACTGTCAGAGTTGGTAGGGATGTAAATCGACCCAAGTAGAAAAGTTTTAATAACGTTATAAAACTTAAGCCTAAAAGAGAATAAAATACAAGGAAAAACTACTGTCAGGGTCTCCATCAAACTGAATGTGATATTATTTCTAATTGCAACGGCCACACCTTGCGCTCTATCATTTCTAACTATCGTAAAGTTGTCAAGATGAATTTTATGGTAAGCTTTTAAATGAGTTTCTTGAAGAAATGCCGCAAAGGTTTGATGAAAATTAAGTAGTTCAAGTCTCCTGCTATTATGAATCAAGGAGGAAACGTTCAAAGAGATAAAATGTTTATCCATTGATGGAACATGGAGCGTTAATGATCAACTGATCTAAAAGTTGCAAATATTCTAATCTTTTTTGTTCAATTGATGAATTATTATTCAGTTTACTTATAAAATCTTTAATTTTTTTAATTAAAGAAGATACACCAAAAAGCAATTTCGAAAGATTACAAAATTCTCCAAATATACCTTTATCTGCACCTGCAATTGAGGAGAGAGGCGCACTATGTGTAATTGTAGAAGCTCCGAACTTAACTTTACCAGCAAATGATACCTGAGGGTTTGTAAAGTTTGCGGTCTTCGCAAATACCTCTCTCCTCCTTTGCAGGTACAGTTTGTTTTTGGGGCAACCAAGGAAGCTAGCTAGGTGACCAAATTTTCCACAAATAACGCAATATGCTTCAGATCAGACTTTTTTCTCAATTTTACATTCTTCTGGACCATGTGTTCCACAATATTTGACACAGCGATAGCTTCTTGCACAATTTTTTGCAAGGTGTCCAAATGATTGGCAACGCCTGCATTGAGCAGGATTTTTATTTTTTTTTTTTTTGGCTCTTCCCAATTTATAGAGGAATTAAAAAGATATTTTAATTTTATTAATTCTTCCGACAGTTTACCTGGAATAAGTTTTATTAAAAACAAGTTACTTGTGCGTTTCTCTCTCTTACCCCTATCAGTAAGAAAAACGGAAACTCCGTCAACTAAACCTGGTTTGAAATAGTCTATTTCGTTTTTGATTTCATCTACTGAAAAGTCAGAAGTGAGACCTCTGAGAATTGCAACACTATTTTTATTATCTTTGGGGGTAAAAGAGTGCGCTTCAATTCCCTCCATGTTTTTCAAAGTTTCTAGTAGCTCTGAATGAGTCTGAATATCATTCACAAAAAGTTTTGACTTGGATTTGTTCACATTAACTACTTCAAATATGAGAAGAGGATTTGTCTTTTTCAGACCCTCAGTTAGATTTCTCATATTTACATTATATAAAATTATGGGCGGACAAAATTTCACTCGCGCGACTTCAATTGCATTAGCAACACTACTTTCGTTACAGTTTTGATTAATGCTCCCACTATTTTTTTCAATTGAATCTTTTGATAAAAAAATGTCATGCAATATTTTGTACGATGACTTGGTTGTCCACATCAGAAATTTTTTTCTTCTTTTTTGATGTAATGGTCCGCCAGTCTTCTTCGGAAATTTCCTCACCTGGGCTACTTGACTCCATTTCCTACAACAGTGTTTTATGAGCAAATAATTGAAACATGAAGATTCCCAACAGCAACGATGACAAGTTTTCTTCTTTCTCCGTTTAAATACAAATGAAATTCGTTTTCTGACTTTTGTGTACTGGGCAAACAAAACATAAACAAATCTATGCTATACGCTCAGCAGCGATCTTCTTCAACCTCTTCTTCAAATCTCTTTGCAAATTGAGCAAAAAGAAAATTATTTTGTTATATAAGATTTTTTCTTTATTTATTTATTTGAAATTTCAGAGAAAATTTTTAGCAGCTTCTTTGTTGAAAAGCAATCTCAATCTAATATTTTTTAAATTTTTTTCAATTTTCCTTATGTAGACATAATTAATAATCAAAATTAATTTTTTTTGTATGTTTTTTCATCATGCACTGTTAGTTATAGTGAATAATTATTGAAGCAAAATATTGTAAGGACTTGCTTATAAGATAATTTGAAAATTTTTGGACCAAAAATCATATATTGTTTTTTTGTTCTTATTTATTTTTTTAATGAAAATTCATGTAGAGGCATTGAAAATTTCATATTATAGTGTATTAAGGTGATTGCAGAGAAAGCAACAAAGGATTTGAGCTGTTACACAAGAAACACCAAAGCTCTACTAGCGGACCACAGGTTTTTATTTCGATACTATGTGTACATAAGGAAAGTCGAAAAAAATATTATAAATAAGAATAAAATCAAATTTTCTTAATTTTTTAGGCCAAGTTTCGAAAAATTAAAATTTTGCAGCTCTAATAGCAACTCTAGGCTTATTTTTTTTTTAATAAGGATGTACTCGAATGTGAACAAATTTTCGAAAATCGAGTGTTCTTGAAATATTCTAGAACATGCGATTTATTTTAACATGTCTAATGTGCAATGCTCCTTACGTTAAAATCAAGTTAAGCTCATATTTTGATAGTTGAATTAACATCATTATTATATACATACATATACATACATATGTATATTAGACCGGGTCGAAATTTAGATTTATCCAGACACGGTGTCTGAAGACACCGACTCAAAAGTTAGAAGGACCCTTAAAAACGATATCTGCATCATTTTTTTTTTTTCGTTCCGAGAAAAACCAATGGAGCACTTTTGATTCTTCCGAAGGTCCTTTTTGGCTAAAAAAAAAACGTGTTTTTTGCTCATAACTCACGACTTTGCTCGAAAACTAAAGAGTTCGCTCTTGCAAAAAACTTGACGTTAAAAAAATTTGAATTTGTTTTCTATTATAGATAATATTTAGTCCCGAAATTCGATTTTCTCACATTTTTTATTTATTAATTTTGTTTAAACTACTGTAGATGCTGCATTTAGCATTGGATTTGTATAATTTTGGTCTTATTGAAAAGGCAATTAATTTTTATTGTTGGGAAAAGCACTCTGGCAAAAAACCCAACTCTTATGGCTTTTCTCGGAACGGAAAAAAAATGATGCAGATATCGTTTTTAAGGGTTCCTCTAACTTTTGAGTCGGTGTCTGACTGACTTTATTTTGCTTCATACAAATCGTCCCGGTCTAATGTATATACATATATATGTATATATTAGTATGGTCCTTATTTGTATGAGCAAAAAAAATTTTTTTTTTTTAATGTAGGACCCTCTTAAATCATTGTATTATATGATAAGACCAAAATGATAAAATTTTGGAGTGGTCGCATAACGCTTACCCGTGCCGCATCGAGGCCGAATTTCATTGTAGAAGATAAATAACTTTTTAATGCTAGTTTTTAAGCTTTGCACCTATTTGTCCGCAAACATCAAGTGCAAAAAGGGCCAGACGAGAAATTATGTCGCAGCGACTTTGTGCATCACTTGATAAATGTAAAATTAGCGACATAGATGCGGTCTATGTATTGACTGCTTGTGTAGAGGCCCTGTCACTAAATCGCGTTGAGTATGTTATCAACCGAACTTCAATAAAAAGATCCCGTGAACATTTTCGAAAACAAACTACAAATCAAATACAAAAATCATTTTCTGAATTGAATTTGAATTTCGCTATTGTACACTGGGATCCCAAATTGTTGCCGGATGTGACTGGAAAAGTAAATATAGATCGTCTTCCGATGATTGTAATAGCTCCTAATATCGAACAGCTTCTAGGAGTCCCTCATCAATTATCTGGCACTGGTTTAGAAGTATCATTAACCGTTTTCGATGCACTTCAGAAGTGGTCACTTTCTTACAAAGTTCAAGGGTTTATATTCGATACTACTGCGTCAAATACAGACCGCTTAAATGGCGCGTGTGTTCTATTAGAACATATGTTAAATAGAAATGTACTAATTTTAGCTTGCCGTCATCAATATTTGAAATAGTACTTCAAAGCGTTTTTACACAGTCCAAACTTACTCCGATATCTGGACCAGATGTACCTTTATTTAAAAGATTCCAAAAGGAGTTACAAAATATTAATAAAAACATTTACTGCACATGGCGGTCCGATGCCAGTGTTCAAGAAACTTTAAAGAACTCCGTTGATTCAGTTTTATTATTTGCAAAAAAAAAAACTACTTGAAGATTTTCCACGTAACGATTACAAAGAGGTCTTGAAACTAATTATTATTTTTCTGGGCGGTTCTTCTCCTGGAGAAACTATTTTCCAGCAGCCTGGTGCCTACCATTTAGCTAGATGGATGGCAAAGTCCATATATTGTTTAAAAATATTTTTATTTAAAGATCAATTCAAAATAAACAAAAGAGAAGAGGATGTCCTAAAGGAAATTTGTTGTTTCATTGTTAAGTGATACGCTGAAGCTTGGTTTTCTTCTTCTAATGCTATTGAGGCACCCATGAATGACATTTTTTTTTTGGAAAAACTCGAAAGTTACAAAGAATATAATAAGGGAATAGCAGAGCGAGCGATGATAAAATTTACAAATCATTTATGGTATCTAAATGAAGAGTGTGCTGCATTATCATTATTTGATAAACAAATTGATGTGGAACGGAAGCGTAAAATGGTTAAAAAAATAATACAGGAAACTTACGATGAGGAGCACACTTTTATCACCAAAGGACGTTTTACACTTTATCAGTAAAGATCTGCCAACAGAGTTACTTTCGGCCAAGTCAAAAAAATTATTTGAGAGATTTCAAATACCCATGAAATTTTTATACACTGATCCTGGTGTTTGGAAGAATGATGACAGTTATAAGAAGGCGCACGAAATACTTTCCAAACTTCAAGTCGTTAATGACACAGCTGAAAGGGGTGTAAAGCTCATGGAAGAATTCAATACAAAATTTACGAAAAATGAAGAACAAAAACAATATTTATTACAGATGGTTCAGAGTTACAGTAAACAATATCTCGGTTACAGCAGAAAAACTTTGAACAAATAAATATAAGTTCTATGAAACGTTTTTGGACTTGAGGATTATTCACAGATAATTATTACTATTTTATAAGAAACTTAAATTAGTTGATAATATAATTGTTGATAATTCTAAGTTATGTGTGTACTATTCGCAGCAACAATTTTTTTTAAATAATATCAAGAATCTCAGAGTTATGGAATTTAAAACCACTTGCGGCACGGGAAAACATTGTCCAAAAATTATCAAATAATTCATGATTTATTTTGACCTTGGGTAGAATAAGACTGAAGTCCTATGTAAAAAAAAAAATAAATTTAAAATAAGGACCACCCTAATATATATATGGGACGTTCCGTGTCAACCGGGACAGTGGTCTGCCCAAAATTGAGCGCAGCGGAAAAACGTTTTTAAGGTGCCAAAATGTTCGTATGCTCAAGAGCTTTCATATGAGAACGGATGTTTACGAATTTTTTTTTCTTATTAGAAGCGCGGCATCGTCCACTCAAAAGAAATATCTTTACTAAGGATTCAATTTAGCACCATACCAAATTTTATCAAAATCGATGACGCGGTTCATCCGAAACAGCGTTTTTTCCTATTAAGGGTGATGCCACGCCCCATTTAAGAATTCAGAGCTTTTAATTATTTTTCTTATGGTTCAGTCTATCTCCATTCCAAATTTTATTAAAATCAGTCCATTAGTTTACCCGTGGCCACGTATTTTCCGTTAGAGGCGTGGCACCACCTACTATTGAAAAAAAAGTATACACCACACTTCCTCTCTCCACAGCCTTCCTAAAAAATAAAAAAATTAAGCGATTATGATTATGGCTGTTTACCAACTCCCAATTTATACATATAGATATCGATATGTAGGCGCCGTTTTATGGTCGCCATATCCTTAAAAAAAAAAATTCGAAAACACCCGTTCTTGTGCATACGAACATTTTGACACCTTAAAAACGTTTTTCCGCTGCGCTCAATTTTGGGCAGACCACTGTCCCGGTTAGCATGCAACGTCCCATATATATAATATAAATTGATATCAAATTTATTAACTTTTTTGTGATCTAAAAACTTCAAAAAATCTGAAATTCACCGAAGAAGAAAATATTATGGTTCACCTCTTAATTTTTACACAAAATCATAAAACTTTAAAACCTCTGATGTAGATCCCTTATTAAAATTTCGAGATACAATTTTTTCTGGTAAATTGTACTGAATAACTGTCTTATAAGAAGTCGATAAATACGAATGAAAACTCTAAAACTTTTTTATTTTAAATTTCAAATAGGATATTGAAACTTTTGATTTAGAGGATTTTAAATACAATAGCGTCAATATAACTGCCTTTCGTTTGGTCGATGTGGAGAGTAAGCGATATGTAAAGATAATGGAACAAATGCAAAAATTCCAGCATAGTGGCTTAGATATCATCGAAGGGAATCCCTACATACAGGTTAATATAATAAGTTAATACGCAAAATTATAGTTAATATAAAATTCTGTCTATATATGTATGATTTACGAACAGACCCAACCAGCACTAATGTTTGACTCAGTGTATGCGTTTGCCGCTGGGCTGATGGAGCTGGATCGCAGTCATACGCTTGTACTACGTAACCTTTCATGTGAATCGGAAGAACCATGGAGTGATGGCCTGTCTTTATACAACTACATAAATGCAGTAAGTTAAAAAAAATCAGAAAATATTTATTGATTTTGACGTTTAGTAAAATTAAATAATCCAAGTTAAATGAAACTCTTGTTGCAATAATTATTCAGTATTTTGATAAAATGATGATTTTATGTGAACAATCCAGATATGAGTGCTCTGCAAATCACAATTTTACTTCAAAGTTGTGAGGCAACATTCATTCATTTTCATGAATTTTAAAGATCAAAGATCTTCAAATGACCATTCATATTCTCACCATAAAACTCTATATACTACGATTTCTTACGTTGGGGGTCTTCGAAATTATGCATGAAAAAAAGTCTTCCGTAATTAATGTACAGTCCACTAACGACTAGCTACTTGAAAATGATTGAGCAATGGCAATTTGATTGTTCGATCAGTGCTGCTGTGCTGCAGTGTTTTAGTCAAAACATCCACTATTTCAGTTATGGCTGATTTTGTTGAAAAAAAATTAAATTTTTCATCAAATTCTTTGTCAAATAAAATAGAATCCTTAAAATGCCACAAAATAGTGAAAAAGTAAATTGATTTAATTTATTGAAGAAAATACTATAAGCAATTTACTTATGCCTTTTCGACAAACGACAATACTAGCCGTGTTTTATTTGCTTTGGTTAAACCAAAATATCATACAAATGTGTGAACCAGCTCAATTTCTAGTTCAATTAGCCCAGTTCACATTATCACACATGCTGTCCAACATGGTGTGACAACATCAATGTTCGATAATGTGAACGGTAGGATGGACCGCTTGACACACATGTTGGATGGATTTCAAAAATTTTTGATTTTTCTGCTATCTTGTCGAACTATACAACTTGTGTGAACTGACAGTCAAGCCTAGTGAACATTTTCCATTTTAAATAATATTTCAGGCAGTTTACTTTGATGTGGACGCTAATAAATTGTTCTGCAATTGATGTTTGATGGCATGCTCGATAATGTGAACCCAAAGTAATATTGACAGTCACACATGTTGTCAAGCAATGAAGGACAACATGTGTGATAATGTGAACCGCCCTATTGATTCAACTTTATTTGTCTTTGCTAAATTTTGAAGCATCATAGACACAAACCTAAAATATTCAAAAATATATGGCAACTTTGCTGGAATTTTGAAGAAGCGTTCTTAGGTCACGCGACGCCTTGGACACGCAGTCAGTGCTAGGCCCAAATATTAAAATAGAAACACATAATAACAATAAAAACAGTGATTAGTTTTCAAGTTGTGGACTTCCAAAAAATGACGTAAAATGAATAATAGATTTTTCGGAAGCAGTTTTTCGAACTTAACAAAATTTTAATAACATATGTATGATTCATATGATATGATATGATATGATATGATATGAAACATTGTGGTCTCAATAGGAAATTTACTGCTCTTTTCAATTATGAAATCAGATTGGAAATTTGATTTTTTTTTTCTTGTGGAATTGAAATAATTTCGAATTATTTTATTTTTTTTATTTTAACTTTAAAATAAAGCATAAAATATACCGGTAATATGCTAAATATTTTTTAATGTTATCTACATTAGTTTACGAGACATATGAATTGAAGTGCATACGTGCCGCATTTTGTATGGGACGTGGAACTTCCTTAAGTACTTTTATTTATATATCTCCTTAACTAATTTTTTTTGTGAAACATCTATATACTTAAGGCTTTTTTGTTTTGAATAAAATATATAAAAAATATTATGTCGAAGTTACTGAAAATTTGATTTAAAATTTTTACTACCGGTTTTCCATACATAAAAAAAATTAAAATTCGAATTTAACTAAAAAATTAAAAAGACCATTATTTTTACTAGTTAAAACAATATTGTTTTTATTTAATTATAAATTTCTTAATTCCAAAAACAGCGTTCAAAAATTACGGTCCTTAAACTTCGCCAATTCTTCAGAAGCCCATAACTCGGCAATTAAGTTTCATACGAAAAAAAAAGATTATGTGTACACATTTATGTCTACTAGATGTAAAACTTACCGGAATATAAACAAATTTCACGACCTCACTTTATTTTCATTGCCCGCTTCGCCTGAAATGCCCCATATATGAAATGTTTTGTGGGACGTATTGGAGCTATATTGGCAAACACGTACCGAGTTTGATCATACCTGCTTTTTATTCGCCGCCCACCCCTAGCTATGCAGCAACGATAATTGTATGGGAAAACCAAAATAAAATCGCAAACTTGGCGTGTAAAATTATTGTTACTATGTATGCATAAAAAGTTGCTTAAGTACCTGTGCAACTTTCATTTTGAAATGAAAAGAATTTAAAATAAAAAAGTAAATAAACAATAACGACTAAAGGGCTAAAGTAAGATTCAATGAAAAATGGGTACTGCCACGCCTCCAAAATGAGAAAAGACCAGCATTTTTAATATCTCAGAAACTATTTGACGCAGATGAATGAGATTCGTTGCAAATTAAACTCATTCAAAGGTGCTGATTCCCACCAAAACAGTTATTCACCAAATGGAAAAACCAAAAATATTGTTTATCCAATCGTATCAAAATAAAATATCAATAAAAATAATTTTTGCTTATTTAATTCACCAAAAATACAAACACATATATAAAACAAAGACAATAAATAGCCTGCACAGAGTTGTATCACTATTCTCTAGCGGCCATATCACAAACGAAACTTAAAGCATTTTGTTTAATGATAACTACTAACATAACAAGTTAGAAAACGGGTATAACTCGCATCTTGAAAATTTTGAGTTATACCACTTTTGCTCTCAACGGTTAAAAAACTACGATGCTGTGAAGTTACCAAAATCGGGCCCTATTTAGCGACCTCTTTTCAACCTCAGCTCAGTGTTGTTTTTTGATTCATACCAACATACAAAATATCACGCAAATCGAAGACGTCATTTAACGACATATGCGTTTTTTACCACTAATTTTTCCATACCTAGCTTGGCTACAACAGGACGTTTGTCTAGCTTTTCTTTTGCCCTTTACTTATTATGTCAAAGTCAATCAACAATTTTCCTACTAAAGGCTTATTTATAAGAGCGGGTGAAGTTGATAACAGACTTAAAAGCTTTCTTAGTGCTATTAAACTACATATTTCCCCAACAGGAAACGGAAGCACGTTCAAAGCGCTTCAAGAGAAGCAGAAGCTGGTTCCAATGCGCTTCTCATTGCTTATCTTTTTTAACATACGATGACATTGCGGGGAAGCACACCTTTGGACGCATATGTAATGCGCTTCCTTGGATGTTGAGGAGAAGCACATTAAGCTTAAATTGAAAAAAAAAACTCAACTAATTGTTTTATTTGTCTCCGATCAGATTCGAACCTATTCCGCACAGCTAAACCAACTGAGCTACTTTTATTATTATTACAATAGCTTTCTGTCAAAATGAAAATGTTCAGTTTTTGATTTCTATAGTTGCCGCTTGATAATTCATATAATATACATTTAAGAGCCTAAATATAACAAGAGCCTCGCCTTCTGATTAAGTGCAAAAAATTACTTCGGAATACGATCTTTAAAAAATGTATTATCCGAATTTACCTCATTGAAGCTTGAAATGTGGCCTGTTTTCGAGGGTTTTTCATTTTTCTGTTACTCTGGTCTCCTAATAAAAAATACTGGAACATCGGGACTAGCCAGAATCTCTTCGTCTGCTTTCGGATTACAATGCTCAAGCATATTAAACTAAGAAAAAAAATTTATTCCTCGAGTCTACCTCACTTAAACGATATTATTTTGCTGTTTTCTGTGAGTTTTTCAATGCTACCAAGATACAAAGCCATTGTACAGCAAAACAACCATCTCCGTGATGTTCAGCAAACCCGAAAATATATCAATCAATGCCGACAGCCCGTACTTCATGCGGTATTGTCGTGTGGGAAGACAAATAAAAAGAACGAATTTAATTCATAAATCGCACACTAGCGATTTCTAAATATCAATATTTTTCAAAGAAGTTTTCAGGGCTTCATTTTTTTACATAACACTAACTAAGTACTTTTCATATAAGCAATATAGAGATCGAAAATTAATTTTTTTGTATGTATCTTTCATACTTTTATCATGTTTTTTATCTTATCGCTTCAAAGGCCAGCATTAGCGGTTTGACGGGGAAAGTAGATTTCATTGAAGGACGACGCAGTAAATTTAAAATCGACTTACTTAAGCTGAAGCATGAGCGCATTCAAAAAGTGGGCTTCTGGAGTTCTGAAGAGGGTGTCAACATAACCGACCCTACTGCGTTCTATGATGCCAATATAGCAAACATAACTTTGGTAGTAATGACACGTAGGGTAATTACAATTTTTTTTACCTCTAAGATATATGCATACAAATCTCATTGTAAATTCAAAAATGACCAACGTTGACTTAAAGTGCTTAAAAATTTAAAATTTTTTAACAGAACAACTTCGAATTGCATTTTGAAGTTTGAAATACTAAATTAACATTTTTATTTTAAAAGTAAAAAGTTAATTCACATTTTGCAATTGAAATTAAATTTTCATAAATAATATAAATTACTGTGCGAGACTATGGTGCAGCGCTTTTGACCATTCAATCCCCTTCACTCAAAAATGAAATCACTTTAAGTCAAGGTGTATTATTTTTGATTTCCAGATAAAAGATAAAAACAAATCACAATTGATTCAATCAGATTCGGCTTTGAACACAAATCATAAGCGTTTATGTTTGAATCAAAAAGAACATTGTTAATTTTTTATCTGAGTGCACTAGGTATATGTGTCAAATGATATCGTATTCTTTTCGGTTTTAGGAAAAACCGTATGTGATGGTGAAGGAGGATGCCAATTTGACTGGAAATGCGCGTTACGAAGGTTTTTGTATTGATCTGCTTAAGGCTATTGCAATGCAGGTTGGTTTTAATTATAAAATAGAATTAGTGCCGGACAACATGTATGGAGTTTTCAATCCGGAATCAAACACATGGAACGGTATCGTACGAGAATTAATGGAACGAGTGAGTACCTAAACATTAAAAGCCAAATTTTTTGCCTCTTCCTAGAGATGGGCGCGTGACAAAATATTTTGTCACGTCACGCACGATCACGAAGCTGAAATTTTCCATCCCGTTCACGCCAATCACGGAATATTTTTGCCTTTCACGCAACTCACGCACGAAATCAGTTTTAGGTTAAAAAATACATATGTTGTTATAATTTTTTTTATTAAATTTCCTCGTATTTCATATTAAATTTTTCCATTAGACAAAGTTTCATTTAGTTGATATTTTTGTTTAAAAATACAATTTTATCAAGATTTTTTCCAAGCAAACGAGTACGCCTTTCTTCGAGAATTCGACTTGAGACCGAAAAAACCCCCTCACTTGTTGCTGAGGATGGCGGTATACAAAGTATTTGTTTTGCAAGCTCTTGTAAGAGATATAGTTTTTCACAATTTTTCCAAATTGAAAGTATTGATTCGTCAAAATTAATTTTCTTATTTAAATACCTTCTTATTTGCTTGTCAACATCGTTTTTTTTGTTGTTTGTAGAATAGGACGAATCGCAAAATTCGCTAAGACGGATGGAACATAACCTATTGGAACATGAAGGTTAATTTTCATCACTTTGTGCTGCACTATTTTTTTTCTTGGATAAAACTTAGCATTTCTTTCACAGATGTTAAGACATCTTCTCGTTTCTCCAAAGGCAAACAGTTTAGTGATTTGAACCAAGGAATCAGTAAACGTCAAAACGATGGTTATAATTTATCGATACATTTCAAAGCTGCCATATTGACATACTATTAACACAAACTTGTACAATAACAGTTTTTTCGCCCGGATTTCGGAAAAAAAGTTTTATCTTAAGTTTTGGAAATTTCGTGAGTCGTGAACTCGTGATTCACGCAAAAATATATTTACGCACCCTTTCACGTTCACGAAAATCACGGTTTTTTTAAGCTATTGTCACGATTCACGCTCACGTTCACGTCACGCGCCCATCTCTACCTCTTCCTACTCATTTATAAAAACTTTAAGTGATTGGAATTCAGTAAATGCAAAAAGTCAAACTTATTACATACTTAATTTTTATTGACCAGCGATTTTAGGATAGCGAGTTTTCTAACGAATTACGAAGTCATGTAAATCAAAAATCTGTGTTCTTTCGATTTTTTGCAATCAATAATAATGAATAAAAAAAAAGACTAGTAAAGGTGTTATGTTTGGCCTCGCTTTAAATTAAATACCTTACACCGCGTTAGGTGTTGAGTTAGAAAATTAAAATAATTTTTTCGTTCACCATTTGACAGCACGTGTCTATAGGTCTGTTCGGGCCGGAAAAAATCGGTAAATATTTATAAATATTTTATATTTTTTAGATATTTTACCACAAAAAGTGTTCGATCCGGAAAAAATATGGTGGTTGAGAGAGAAGAAAATGAGAGTTAGCAACAACTGATCACTTCCCCTCCAAGGACTGCCAAAATCGTAGGCAACGATACTTGAGACCAGTAGGGTACCTAGGGGGAACCGAGAGGGCGAAAAGAACCGGACTTAGTGGCAAAAAATTGTAACTGTCAAATCGTGATATTTGAGAGAGTAAAAGCTGACTAGTCGAATCACCACAATTTCAGCTCGAACACAAAAATGTGTAAAATGAAAACTGTCAAAAAAATGGAGCGAATTTTATTAAACAAACTACGTAATCAATGGCAGGGTTCAGTAGGGGTTACGGTGGGCATCCTAAATACATTGTCGACATTGCTGTATCGATTGAAGAAGAAAACATTAAAACAGATCGTTGGTGGGCTCATGTATGCCCATGATAGTGTGCAGAATCTATTTTCGTTCATTCCTTATTGATTGGTGAACTAAAATTTTATTTTTTTTAGCCGGACCTCAAACATTATGCCGGAAGAGCTCAACTTACGAGTGCTTTCTTAAGTACTTAACTTGAATCACTTCATCAAAAAATATTAAAATCAGAAATATCGCGAGTTTTTGACCTAAAAAAATTGGAGAGTATGTAATTTCATATCCATAAAATGATACTTAATTTTTACCGAATTTGCTATGATTTTTGTTTTAAAATTCTTACTCGTTAGGGTTTCAATTATATGTAAGTCAGACGTTGGGTCTGTTCTATTGTAACTTTTTAAAGACATTTTCGTTCATGAAATGCGAGTTTCCAAGGCCTGAATTTTTTAATATTACAACTTAATCACCTAATGAGGCAAAAAATTGCTGTTAATGTTCTAAGGATTAAAATAACATTCAAAAATTATTATCATTATTATTATTATTATCGTATGTACATAAGACGATATATCAAATAAATTTAAACTTTTTCAGCGTGCCGATTTAGCTGTCGCATCTATGACGATCAACTATGCTCGGGAGAGCGTAATTGATTTTACGAAACCCTTCATGAACTTAGGGATTGGTATTCTCTTCAAGGTATGTGTAAAATATGTTGATAGCTTTTATTCGACTCTTGCTTCCACCAAAGTCCTTTTCCATCCTTATTGTAGTCTCTGAGAATTTTATATCCATATGAACTTAACTCGTTCTAAGCATAACTGTACTTTTGTTTCCTATATTCCTTTAGGTGCCAACTAGTCAACCAACACGTCTCTTCTCCTTTATGAATCCATTGGCTGTGGAAATTTGGTTATATGTTTTAGCTGCTTATCTTTTAGTTTCTTTTATCCTATTTGTGATGGCTCGCTTTTCACCATACGAGTGGAATAATCCGCATCCATGCCTTAAAGAATCCGATATTGTGGAAAATCAATTTTCAGTATCAAACAGCTTCTGGTTTATAACCGGTACATTTTTGCGGCAAGGATCTGGACTTAATCCAAAGGTATATGTATAAAGATGGTAATCCTCAGTAGCTGTCTGTAACTTCCAAATGAACTAAGATAAGTAGCATATAAAAATATGAGTAAATACATACTTATGTAGCTTAACATTCCTTATTTCAAAGTATCCATGCTAAGCACTCTTAGGCTTTATCCAAATAAGTATTTAAATGATATAGCAGCTACTCGTACTTCCAGAAATCGGAACGTGCACAGACACGTTTCTTCTCCTTCATGAATCCTTTGGCTGTTGAGATATGGTGCTACATTGCCGTAGGTTACGTTCTAGTCTCGCTGACAATTTGGGTAGTGGCGCGTTTTTCGCCCATCGAATGGGTGTCAGCAAAGCCGCCCTGCTCGATGGCTTGCGATCATTTGCTTGCTCAAATTAAAGACGCAGCTCGCGAACGTGAACAATTAGAGTTGGAACATTTGCGACATCATGTTGGAACGCCACTTCGCTTCTCCAGCCAAAGCGATACCGCGGTAGCAACGACAGCTTTTGGTGAAAATAGTGACACTGAAAGTAAGGCTAGCAAAAATCGTCGTGTGAAATCTACGTCAAATGAAGACTTCCCTACTGGCGTAATACGTCGGCATCAAAAACAAATGCCCAGCTATAGCCAGCAAAACAGCGATGATGATGACATTGAAGATGATAATGCTAATGCTAATCTCAATGCTGATGACGGTAACAATGATAGCAGCAGTGCATACAATGAAAACTGCGATGAGTTTTGCATGGAACAGCCACATGCAGTAGAAGAAGTTGCAGCAGCGCCAGCTGCATCATCTGGTCTAATGTACGATTGGGATGAAATTTGCAATCACGAGCATGATCACGATAATGAGACGGAGCTTATTAGCATACAAAATGACTTTTCACTAAAAAATAGTTTCTGGTTTGCCATAGGAGCGCTTATGCAACAGGGTTCCGATTTATATCCTAGGGTAGATACATTTGCTTATATAACAAATCTCTTGAAAAAAAGTAATGATGCAGTTTGAAACTTTTTTTTATTTGAAAAAAAAAAAAACACACTAAAAAACATTGGAAAAAGATTATATACGCCACGCAATTTATGCCTCGCTAAATTTAAAGAACTTTGAAAAGCCACAGCTTCCATAGTAGGACAGCATGCAAAAAACCTCTCATTTCTGAGAAAGAACCGCATACTTCGCTTAGGGTTTCCCAAAGGACACAAAGAAAAGGATTCGATTTCTGGAAGCAATTTTTGTTTTCAGTTGTATCCAAATGCAGCATATGTATTTGGAAGTGATAGGAGAGCAAAAGTTTGGAGAAAGAAAAATACGGCAATGGACTCAAGGGATTTAATACAACTGTAAAACATAGTTGTGTCAATGTGCTATGTGTTCGACCAATTTTAAGGCACTGACTTTTGTCCTTGTATATACATAAGTATGTATGTAAATAAAATGATAGCAGTCCGACGATCTTCGCGAAGCACGTAAAAACTACTGAATCAATTTTGTATAAATTTATTTTGTTTTATTCCTGCGGGTACAGTCGACAAGAATTCGTACAAAAATTTGTTTATACGAATTCTGAACACTACAAAATATTTTGTTCGCATCAAAACAACAGTACAACTTCATGAGATGCGTAGCCACTGAAACCGCATATGGCCATGTCCAATAAAAATGTAATCTTAGCTGGCCTCGTTTTTAATTTTTATACCCTACACCGAGGGTATATTCACTTTTTCTCTCCGTTTGTAACACATCGAAGGGGGCGTGGCAGGTGTGGAAAAGTATATATATTCTTGATCAGCGTCACCACCTGAGTCGATTTAGCGATGTCCGTCTGTCTGTCTATCTGTCTGTCTGTTGAAATCAGGTTTGCGGGAAAACCAAGAAAGCTAATTGAATGTAACTTTCACACACAGGTCACAGTCACAGGTCCTCTTGCAGACATCTTGCTATTGAAAATGGGCGAAATCGGTTGACGGACACGCCTACCGTCCATACTCTATGAATATTTAACCTGGCCAATTTTGAAAAAAGTTGCAGCGATTTTTATGAAACTTGGTGAACGTAATCGCTAAGAAATTTAATGAGGTAGATATACTTGCTGTAAGGTCTTTTATTACAAAAATTTGGTCTAATAGTACCTGTGGGCGTGGCACCTCCCATATAAGCAAAAAACGTTTATTGTTATAGATAGTGTGCTATGAGAGTAATCTTCATAAAATTTGGTCTATAGATGTCAGTTACTATAAGCTTTAAAAATAAATAAATTTTGACAGGATTGCATCAGTGGGCGTGGCACTTCCCATATTGACATAAATTTGTAAGCGCTGTTTTAAGTGAACAATTGCAACAATTGCTATGAAATTTAATGTAAGTGGTTCAGTTGCGATATAGTATATCTGAATCAAAAGTGGCTGAAATAGCACCAGTGGACGTGGCACCTCCCATACAAATAAAATACGGTAAGTGGCATATTTATCGAAATATGTGAGCAATCATACTAAAATTTGGTGTTAGGGGTTCGCTTATGGAAAGCTATTTCTGGATCAAAACCGTGCTGGATTTACCAGTGGATGTGTCACCGCCCTAAATATTAAATTTAACTGCGGCATATATCGCTACAAGCTATTGTGGTAAAATTTAATATGAGGATGTCGATCACAAATATAATTTATTGAACCAAAAGTGCGCGTGGCATATCTCAAATTTTTCATTTCTATTCGATTTTTTCAAAATTTTCCATATTTTTTGACTTTTTCAACCCTTTAACATTTTCTAAAATATCCAATATGTATTTGTTCGACTTTTTCAACCTCTTTTAACTTTCTTCATATGTTTCTTTATTTTTTCGACTTTTTCATCAATTTTGAATAGTTTTAAATTTTTTCAACCTCTTTCAACTTTTTTTGAGTTTTTCAACCTCTCTTAACTTTTTTGAACATTTCGCATATATTTACGACTTTTTCAACATTTTTCAACAATTAAACATTCATGTACCTATTTTTTTATATAACTTTTCATGTTTTTTTTTTATAGCTTAAGTGCAATTTTAACTATGTCTCCCTTTAAATTTTAATTGTTCCTCCTTGAATATTATTTCAATATAGTCAATATATTTAATATTTGCCTATATTATAGCTTGAGGATTAAAAATAATTGTCCCAACATTTGAGATTCCTAGCTCAAACCTGTAAACGGCGCGGAAAGAGTTTACGTCCAATTTCGTTGAAATTTAACGAAAAAACCGACTTACTAAAACGAAGAAAAAGTCTGTCTTAGGTGCCAAGATATAGCATTTTGGGATTTTTAATTGAATGGGAGACGCCACCCACTGTTGTAAAACCACGCCCACATTTTTCGAGTGACTAAAAATGCGGAAAAATTCACCCGAAGGAGGTGTTTTTATTTTTTTTTAAATTTGCGGTCCTATATGCCTCTATAATATAATCGGGTTTGAAGAAAATTCTCCCAAAATTTCAGCTTCCTAGATCAAACCTGCGAACGGTGCATCCACTTTGTTTCCTAGTACAATTCATATAAAAAACGAAAAAGCAAAAAAACGAAAAACAAATTTTTTTTTGCGTTTTAGTGAATTTTCTGTTTTTCATTGTTTTGTTTTTTCGTTTTTCATATGAATTGTACTAGGAATGCATGCATGTACTCATCTAGTGATGATTATGCCATAAAATATTAAAGATAAAATAATCTCATATAAAAAATTACTCCGAATATACATACATTTTAGGTGCATGCAGAACATTACATTAAATAAGCTCCTCCTTACTCACTAGTAGTGGGAAAGAAATTCATTTTCCCCACCAAAGTTTCTTCAAATTTTGAAACTGTGGAATTTTGTAGGATTTCTCAACAAACAATAGGATGCAAAGTAGGCACTTGAAACATTATTTAGTATAGGATTTGTGCTACTTGCAAGTATATGATTTTAGCTGAAATATGATTTATGTGTGTATGTAGGCAGATAAGGCACAAATTTTACAACTTTTTAACCCATTATTTTTGGCAAAAATGTGTTCATGTTCATACATAATTTTCATTTTATTAAAAGGCCACTTCAACACGCATCGTTGGCGGGATTTGGTGGTTTTTCACCTTAATTATTATATCATCCTATACCGCTAATCTGGCTGCTTTCCTTACGGTGGAGCGTATGATAACCCCAATAGAAAGCGCTGCTGATTTGGCAGAGCAAACAGAAATATCATATGGCACTTTAGAAGGTGGCTCAACAATGACATTTTTTAGGGTGCGCACAGTTTGTTGTAAATACTTTCTTCCTGCCATGCACTAAATGGTTTTACTTTTCGCTTATAGGATTCAAAAATTGGCATTTATCAGAAAATGTGGCGTTATATGGAAAATCGCAAACCGTCCGTTTTTGTTAAAACGTATGAAGATGGCATCAAAAGAGTAATGGAAGGCAACTATGCCTTTTTGATGGAGTCTACGATGCTAGATTTTGCTGTGCAACGTGACTGTAATTTAACACAAATTGGTGGACTGCTGGATTCCAAAGGATATGGAATTGCAACGCCGAAAGGATCACAATGGCGAGACATTATATCGCTAGCCATATTGGAACTGCAAGAGAAGGGCATTATACAAATCTTATATGATAAATGGTGGAAGAACACTGGTGATGTATGTAATCGTGACGACAAAAGTAAGGAGTCAAAGGCGAATGCATTAGGCGTAGAGAATATTGGTGAGCACATTACAAAGAATCGATTGGTTTTGTAATTGGATTTTTATTATTCTTATTTAAGGTGGCGTTTTTGTCGTGCTTTTATGTGGACTAGCATTGGCTGTGGTTGTAGCCATTTTAGAGTTTTGTTGGAACTCTAAGAAAAATGCGCAAACGGAACGCCAGTCATTGTGTTCTGAAATGGCGGACGAATTGCGTTTTGCCATGCATTGTCATGCCTCTAAGCAACGTCCGGCGCTAAAGCGTAATTGTGCCAAATGTACCAGTACACCAGCCACAACATATGTCCCAGCAAGCATGTCCATGCCGCATGTCAGTGGTGTCCACTATAATTTTTTTAATTAAACAATTCATCCACTAATTTTCTGACAGTAAGTTCAGTTTCCGAAGTTTAAACTAATATGATTTGAGTATATAATTATGTAATACACATTTTGAGTTGTTTGTTCAAACTGAAACTTTTATTTTATAAAAATTATCTTACGGGCTAATTCGCTTTTGCTTTTATTCTTAAAATGTTATTTAATACCCCAATACCTAAACGGTTCGTTTTCACAAAACGCTGGTATTGTATTTTGCGATCTATTGGAACGGAGCTTATGTTAATATTGTTACGAAATTTCTGTCCCTTTGACGATAATTTCGATCTCTCACACTTTTCTGAGTTCGATCACTGGATTGTGTAACAATTAAAAACACACAAACTTATTTAGTTATAAAATGGTTTATTTTATTAACGTTCAAATTCTAATATTAATTTAACACTGTATAGAAAACTGTTTTGTTCTACTACGGATCACACTGTATTCACTTTATTACTTTTAATTCAAGTGTTCCACTTCACTGTTGAACTACAACTGTGTCCGAAAACTCAAATGACACCCTTTTATACTACAGGCATCACTTTCTCGAATAAACTACAAGCTGCCAGATGGCGTATATTCTACTATTATCTACAACCTACTAGTGCTACTTTGTAGCGTGCATTCTACTACTATCCACAATTCACCACAATGCATGGCACACTGACGTTGAGCTAGCTATTATGCTAGATGTTAGATGGCGTTGTACGTTGTACGACGGCGATAAATTCTCTCGGTTGTTGACTTTTTATTGTTTACTGCAGCGTCTGTTTGGTTTATTATTGTTAGCATTTTGCGCTAGATGGTGCTAATACCGTTTAGTTTCTTTTCGTTGGTATTTATTTCAAGAGTCTTCTAGCATAAACCAAATTTCGCTACACTGCCCTCCGCTTAAACTTGTTCGTCCCGAACAAGAGTCTCTCCGTCCCTAGTATAAGGTGCCAGCCTTTCGATGTGGACTACCTTTAATTTACTTTTGTTCCCGGGGTATTTTTGGATTCGATACACAACATCATTAATCCTTGTGACGATCCGGTAAGGTCCCTCCCAATGAGTCTGTAATTTAGGAGACAAGCCTCGTTTTCGTTGTGGGTTATGTAGCAGCACTAATTGACCTTCTTTGAACCCTTCAGTATTTGCTCGCAGGTCATACCGAGCTTTCATCTTGTCGCTAGCCAATTGAGTACGTCTTCTAATAAGCTCGTGTATATCTGCTAATTCTTCTCTTTTCCGCGACATGTAATCGTCAGCATGGGTCGTTTCCGGGACAACGCTTACTCCGTACTTCAAATCTGCTGGAAGCCTTAAGTCCGTACCAAAAATGGCTTTTGCTGGCGTAACTGTAGTGGTATCGTGTATTGCCGACCGATAAGCCATCAGAAACATTGGTAGATGCTCATCCCAATCTTTTTGTCCTTTATCGACAACCTTTTTTAAATGTTCCTCTAGAGTACGGTTGAACCTTTCGACCATGCCATCGGACTGAGGATGCAAAGCTGTGGTGCGTGTCTTCTGTATTCCAAGCATGTCACAAACCTCCTTAAAAAGTGTCGACTCAAAATTTCGTCCTTGGTCGGAATGCAACTCAAGTGGAGCTCCATATCGGCAAATCCAATTTTTGATGAAAATGTCTGCCACTGTTTTTGCTTCTTGATTGGGAATGGGATATACTTCTGGCCACTTACTGAAATAATCAATTACCACAAGGATGTATTTATTTCCTGTATTGCTGATTGGAAAAGGTCCCGCTATATCCATGGCTATCCTCTCAAAGGGAGCTCCAACGTTATACTGATGCATTTTTCCCCGAGTGCGTTGCCTTGGTCCTTTAGCAATTGCACATTGGTCACAACGGCGGATCCAGTCAGCAACTGATTCTTGGCATCCTACCCAATAAAACCGTTTCTTTATTTTCTCTGTGGTTTTCGTTATGCCCAGATGTCCACCACTCGATCCATTGTGATAATCCTCGATTATTTCCTTAAATTTGGCCTTTGGAATAACCAGCAGTTTTGAGCGAGTTTTACCATCCTCGCTTTCCCAGATTCGGTAGAGACAACCATCATGCAACTCCAAACTTTGCCATTGCGCCCAGTATGCTTTACAGATTTGGCTTTCATTTGAAATTTCTTGCCACGCCGGTTTCCTACCCAGCTCCTTATACTTAATTATAGTTGCCAAATCTGTATCATTGCGCTGGTCCCGTTTTACCTCCTCTTTTGTCCACTTTTCTTCAGGCAAAACGTTCAAAAGGCGCACATCAATTGTTCCAGCTTTATTTTCTGTTCGCGAACAATGACCGCATTCAATTTTACATGGACGACGGGAAAGTGCATCCGCATTTCCATGCAGGCTTCCTTTGCGATGCTCTATGGTGAAATCATAGCTCTGCAAGCGTTCTATCCACCGTGCGATTTGACCTTCAGGATCCTTGAATTGAAGTAGCCACCTTAATGCCGCATGGTCTGTCCTCAGGAGGAAGTGCTGTCCATATAAGTACTTATGGAAGTGTTTCACGCATTCCATTACTGCCAGTAACTCTCTCCGAGTTACGCAATAATTCCTCTCAGGTTTCGACAGAATTTTGCTGAAATATGCGACGACTTTTTCTTGTCCATTGATGATTTGGGACAAAACTCCTCCAATACCATGGCCACTCGCATCGGTGTCCAATACAAATTCTTTGCCGGGTATTGGGTACGCGAGTATGGGCGCTGTAGACAGTAATTCTTTCAGCTTTTGGAATGCAGTTTCCTGTGCCCCACTCCATTCGAATTTTCGATTTTTCTGTGTCAGCTCATGTAGACTGCCTGCAACATTTGCGAAACCAGGAACAAAGCGTCTGTAATAAGTGCATAGACCCAGAAAACTTCGCAACTCATGAAGATTAGATGGACGTGGCCAACTTTTCACAGCTTTTATTTTATCTTCATCTGTGTGTATTCCTTCTGACGTAACCTTGTGCCCCAGATATTTGACTTCACGCTGGAAAAGTGAGCACTTTTTCGCACTTAATTTCAGTCCAGCTGCCTCCAAGCGCACAAACACTTCCTCCAGATTTTTCAAGTGGTCATCAAAATCTTTACCCATGATGATTATGTCATCGAGATACACTAGACAAGTCTTCCAATGTAGTCCTTTGAGAACTCGTTCCATTAACCGTTCAAACGTAGCTGGAGCGTTACAAAGACCAAACGGCATGACGTTGAACTGCCATAGACCATTCCCAATACTAAAGGCAGTTTTCTCTTTGTCTTTTTCATCTATTTCCACCTGCCAATATCCACTTTGTAAGTCCAGGGTGGAAAACCATGTTGCTCCAGATAACGTATCCAGTGTATCATCGATTCTGGGTAACGGGTAGCTGTCTTTTTTAGTGACGTCATTCAATTTTCTGTAATCCACACAGAATCGCATACTTCCATCCTTTTTCTTCACAAGTACGACCGGTGAACTCCATGGGCTTTCTGATGGTGCAATGACATTTTCTCGCGCCATATCTTCTATAAGGCCCGTCACTTCTTCTCTCTTAGCGAGTGCTAGCCTCCTTGGAGGTTGACGAATCGGCTGAAAATCACCTGTATCAATACGATGTTTGACAACTGATGTTCGGCCATTATTTTCTCCTTTGGACGCAAATATACGCCAATGTTTTTGCAGAAACCTTTTTGCTTTATTTTTGTTCTGAGCAGACAACTCCTTCGTCCATTCTTTCGTCAATACTTCCATGGCCGACGATTTCGTTAAGGTTGGGCCTTGTGTGTTCTGCTGGTTATTTTCACAATCTATCACAGCCATAACTTTCTCACATTGCGCTATAAGCTCACCTTTTTGCATCCATTTTGGCTTATTTGTTGGATTCAAAATTCGCACCGGTATTTTTCTGTCTGTTCTTGTGTTTACTAGGGTCTTTCCAATAATCAGGTCTTTCTTCACATTTTTCTTATCTGCTTCCACTACCCACAGATGGCTTGTCCCACAGTCTTCATTTGTTGTGGCCCAAATAATTTCTTCGGTGTTGGGTTCAATTCGACAGCGCTCACTTATGTAGACTCTTGCAATTGTTAATTTTTGTCCACAGCCAATGTCTAAAGGCAACTCTACATTGGCATACCTTAACGTTTTTTTCTTAAGATCCAAAGTGAACCCGTGTCGAATCATGAAGTCCACGCCAATGATAACCTCATCGGTGATGTTTGCAACAATAAAATCATGTTCCACAGTTTTGTTGCCGATGAGAATACTCGCTGTAACTTTTCCTACTATTTGCGCAATTTCTCCTGTCGCTGTTCTCAATTGGATCCCATTTAATGGCGTTACTCGTCGTCTATCAAATAAGTCTCTCCTCACAATTGAGTGCGATGCGCCTGTATCCAAAGTAAGCTCACATGGTCTTTCGTTGATTTTTCCACCGATGGTAAGGCTGTTGGAATTTCGGCAGAGCTTCGAAACCAAGACTATGGGGCAATCATCTGTAAGAGTCAGCTCACACCCCGCTGTACTGACTCTCTTTAGTTTAACGACTGCTGATCGCTAACATTTTCGCCATCGTTCACCCTATTTCCAATTTTTCTTCTTGGTGAACGTGATGCAGATCGTTTACGACGTGATTTGCAGTCACGTGCCATGTGTCCCTGCTTACCACAGTTGTAGCATTTCCCGCTGAAGCTACCGCTGGCGAACGATGCATTTTTCTTTTCAGCCTCCACCTCCATCCGACGAGTTTTCAGTGATGGGCGGCATGTCAACGCAATCGTCTCCTGAGTGAGGGCAAC
This sequence comes from Tricholauxania praeusta, assembly GCA_949775025.1. Taxonomy (NCBI): domain Eukaryota; kingdom Metazoa; phylum Arthropoda; class Insecta; order Diptera; family Lauxaniidae; genus Tricholauxania; species Tricholauxania praeusta. The sequence continues at coordinate 41,578,360 of OX459030.1, read as the reverse complement.
CGTTACTGTTTCATTAAATGTTGTCTTCGGGCTCCTCATTGTCTCGCGTTTTGTTTCTGAGTCACGTATGCCGTCAATAAACGCCTCTATTTTGAATTTTTCAGCTACGACACTTAACTCGTCAGGATAGGAAAGGTGTGCCAATCGCTCAATATCCGCAGCATACTCCTGCAAGGACTCACCAGATTTCTGGATACGACTTTTCAACTCCAATCTGTGAATTTGCTTCATGTGGTCACTGCCATATTTTCGCTGTAAGGCATCCATCACCGCCTTGTAATTTTTCTGCTCCGCCACTGGAACCGTTTGCAAAACTTCTGCAGCTGCGCCTTTTAATGCCACAATTAGCGCTGCAGCTGCGCTTTCGTTATCCCAACGATTGTGACCAGATGTTGTTTCGAACTGGAGCTTGAAAACACTAAATGGCGTTGTTCCATCGTACGAGGGTGCCTTAAGCCTCTCTGCGCTGATTTCTCTTATAACTTGAGTGGTTGGTTCGCTTATTTCCAACTGTTGAATCCTTTTGTTAACGTCCTCAAAATTATTTTGAACTTCTCCTTTGAATGATTCAACGTCATCTCGTAACTCAATCATTTTTGCATCGAGGCCATCTACCATTTTGGAAACCTCCGTTCGAACAGCTTCAATGTTTTGATTCATTGCGTGGATCTGCGTCGCGTTTTGACTTAACTTTTGGTCTATTTGCAGTGCATTTTGACTTAACTTTTCGTCTATTTGCAGTGCATTTTGACATAACTTTTCGTCTATTTGCAGTGCATTTTGACATATTTCTTCCCGAACGGCCTGGATATTGCTTGTCATCGCCATTAACATTTTCTCGAACTTTGACATATCTACAACTTCACCACTTGCCGCTGGTCCAGAAGTTTCTTCCACTTTCGCTGCTGATTCTGATACATCACTATAAAATTCATGCTCTTCTAGGTTTACACCTTGAGCCTCAAGAGCCTGCCGTAAGCGTTTCTGTAACTCCACCTTTCCGCCAGTAGATTGCAGACTCAGCTGCTGCAACTCCTTCTTCAGTTGATCCACTTTTAGTTCGTCAAACTTAACCATTTTTATTTATTTATTTTTTTTTTTATTTTTTTTTTTAATTTATTGTTAATTCTTTTTACACAATCCCACTTCTGACACCAATTGTTACGAAATTTCTGTCCCTTTGACGATAATTTCGATCTCTCACACTTTTCTGAGTTCGATCACTGGATTGTGTAACAATTAAAAACACACAAACTTATTTAGTTATAAAATGGTTTATTTTATTAACGTTCAAATTCTAATATTAATTTAACACTGTATAGAAAACTGTTTTGTTCTACTACGGATCACACTGTATTCACTTTATTACTTTTAATTCAAGTGTTCCACTTCACTGTTGAACTACAACTGTGTCCGAAAACTCAAATGACACCCTTTTATACTACAGGCATCACTTTCTCGAATAAACTACAAGCTGCCAGATGGCGTATATTCTACTATTATCTACAACCTACTAGTGCTACTTTGTAGCGTGCATTCTACTACTATCCACAATTCACCACAATGCATGGCACACTGACGTTGAGCTAGCTATTATGCTAGATGTTAGATGGCGTTGTACGTTGTACGACGGCGATAAATTCTCTCGGTTGTTGACTTTTTATTGTTTACTGCAGCGTCTGTTTGGTTTATTATTGTTAGCATTTTGCGCTAGATGGTGCTAATACCGTTTAGTTTCTTTTCGTTGGTATTTATTTCAAGAGTCTTCTAGCATAAACCAAATTTCGCTACAATATAATAAATAGCTGAGATGTGCTTACATCATCGTCTGGATTCTATGAGATACAATCGTAGGATAAATGGTGCCAATAAGACTATAACATAACTATATACATATTTTAAAAGTTTATCAGGCGACCTTCGCTTATACCTGCCTTTCATAAACCATTATAGGCATTGATTTTATTACGAAGAGCTAATTTTAATTCAACAAACAGTTTATCTTTCTGAACAGATTGATTCAATAGAATTAGTTGAACAATTTATTTGTGATATTGATAGCGATGTAATTATAGAAAAAATCGTTATGGAGTTCATGTAGATGCTCTTGGCTCATCGTAGATCGAGAATTTTTTTATTAATTTCAGCTTAGAAAAGCTCCTTTGACCGTTTGCCGCAGAAACAGGAGTCGTTAGTAAAATCCTTAGAAAAATTCAACCTTAAGGGTGAAGACGATTCGGTCGTTGTTTTGTACTTCGGTGTACTAGTTAATTCGAAATGCAAAGTGCTTCCATCAATTTTAGATTTTCCTTTGATTCTAAGAGTTTTTTGAAATTCAAAGTAATATTTTTTGAGAACTTCATCGCAAGGTAGATTTTGTAGAGAAATCTCCATGTACTAGCGTATTAATTCAGCCGATTAAACCTCTTCCAAATTGAGAATATGCAGACATCAAGCAGAGAATTGAAGAACTATATATTAAACTGTTTTTCTGGTCCCTTTTCAATGATTGGTTCGTCTCGCATTTCATAATCAATTTTAACGATCTTTCCTTTCCTTTTAATTTTTTGAACTCGATCTTCAAAATTTCTCCAAGTCTTGTTGCATCCATGACGGCTTTTCTTGTATTCATCTAAAAACATTGCGCTTATTTTTGTCAATTCTATACTTTTACTGATATTAGCAATCCGATTCCACATAGTAAATACGAAATACCTTAAAGCGTCCAATAATCATATTGTTAGCAATTTCACTAGCGCAGAAGTAATGAATTTGAAATGAAAAAACATGAAAAAAAACAAAGCCCCACCAAGACTCCCCTCACAAAAAAGCGGTTGAACAGTTCGAATACCCTTCGAGACGGCACTGATAGCTTAAAATTGTCAAAGGGTGTAAGCTATATCGGCGATCTGATGATCACTCAAAACATTTTAGGCACTGTAACTCGAAAAAAATGTAGCCTTATTTAAAATACGAGATCGGCTGTGGTCTAAAGTGCCCAAAGTACATTCCTGTTAGAATCTATCTTAGCTCTATACTTCATTCCTTAGGTGAAATTTCATTCCAAAGCGGACCATTCCGGCAATGGCGAATTCTAGGTTGAAATGGTTCTTGTATACTCGAGTAGCGTTTGCCATAGGTAGTATATCTATGACACTACAGGTCGAAATAAGTTCTCTTAGTATAAAGTGTTAATTTTTTTCCAAGTGGGCTTCACAAATAAAATAAGGGTTTTTCAAAACAAAATGTGGGATACACTGTTATATTACACTGAGTGCAAAAATGCGACCTGAGTTTGAGAGGAAAATCGACTGATATCAACCCAGCGTAATTTGGAGTTAGTGAGCTCGAATCTGGCGTCAGACTTTGGCCTACATGTCAGCGTTTCCAGACAACTGGAAATTGAACGGTAACTTACCCGGTTTCAAACGCTTTATACGTTTTTTTTTTTATTTCAAGTCGGAGATTTGTTGTCTGAGGCAAAGTCGATTCTCATGAAAAGACAAATATGTTTTTCTTTTAAGCTACTTACTAGTGTTTCACCGAGGCCGAGGCGAGGCGAGGTTCTAGTTGATCTCGGTCTCGCCTCGTTTTATAAATTTAAGTCTCGCCTCGCCTCGGCCTCAGACGAGATCTTGCCATCACATGCCTCGCCTCGCCTCGCTTCGCCTCGTTCTCGGCCGAGGCACCTCGGTAAAAAGGTTTTTATTAAAATAAATAAAAAATTATATATGTATCAGGGCTGATAGGCTGATCAAGCCTCAAGAAATAAAATAAAATATCTGTTTTTATTTTTGGTGAATTGGATGAGATATGATAAATTTAATTCTTTTCTTATATGGGAAGGAGACGCATTGCCTATTTTTCCAAGCCAAACTAAGCTATGAACCTTTTACAAACTATAAGCAAAATATGTAAAAAATCTTATTTATCTACGTCAAATAGATATTGAGATATGATAAAGTTAATTTTTTTCTTATATTGAAGGCATGGTACCGCCCATTTTATTAATTGAATCTTAGTTATGCCTCTACCTTTTATAAATATACCAAGTTTTATTAATCTGCATCAAGTTGTTGATAATATATGATGAATTCTGTTTTTCTCTTATGTGGGGGTGGCATCACCCATTTTTCGTAAACTATATTACGGAGCATCCCAAATCATAAGAAACATATATGTATGTCAAATCTTTCGTCGGTCGATTGAACGGTTTAGGAGTCCATTAGCAACGAACATACATATATTGATCTTTATTTATATACTAGCATTGCCCTGTGCGTTTCGCTTCACCTTACCGGTTCTTAGAAAGACTATTAGAATAAATCAATTTCAATGCAGTGTTGTCAATCATGCAGTTTTGCTTATAGCCTTACATAGCCTTACATGCTTCCCTAACTGATCAATCGAGGCGAAGTCACATAGAAGCTGATGCGATCCAAGCACTTCTGTGCATTAGCGCTTGGACCAAATCTGAACTCGTAAGAAGCACATGCGGATTAAAAATAAAACAAAGTAGTTTACTCAAAATAAAATACTAAAATATTAGTTGAATATAGATTTTATTATAAAAATTAAATTCATTTTTTGAATCTGTATATGATTCTTACGAGTTCAGATTTCGTCAAAACGCGCCTCGCTCTTGGTTTCAAAAACGAGGCTAGGACGAGGCGAGGCCGAGGCGAGGTGCCGTGTGATCTCGCCTCGCCTCGGTCAAGCGAGGAAAATCTATTTTTCTATCTCGCCTCGTTCTCGCCTCGGTCTCGCCTCGTTCTCGTAGTCAAAAACGAGGCTGCCTCGTAGCCTCGGTGAAACACTACTACTTACCCTCCAGCACCACTCAATAACCCCTTAAGGAAGCATTTCAGTAAAACTTTCTGAAAAAATTTATGTAGGTACGTAGGTATATTGAAATTTTGTAAATCTTTTCGGAAAATTTCACTGAAATGCTCCATAAGGGGATTAAGGAGTGGTGCTGGAGGGGTAGTGTAAATAGAAAAAATGTTTGTCTTTTCATGACATCAGTGTATGTATTTATTAATAAATTTGTTATAAGTCGCTTCATTTCTTATATCCCATATAAATACTACTTTACTTGTAAATCAATCGATAAAGCCGTGTAAATTCACCTTCAATAAATGTATTTCTTAAATTTAAATTTCTTGCAATGATATTTTTCAGTATATTTGCCCTTCGGCCTCCCACCCTCGAGTGGCACAGCAAATACTCATTAGTAAACTATCATACTCAGTTTCATTGAATGAATTTTCGCGCATACTTGGTATTTTGGGTAAAAATTACTTTTGTTCTTAATTCTCCGATTGGCGGTAACCCAATAGGCGGTGTGACCCAATAAATCGCGGCGTCGATGTTAGTATAGTTCAAGTTAATGTATGATGTAGCAGTGGATTCTTTACTTTATTGAATAGAAAGGTAGAACCTCAGGACTAGAAGACGGGTTTTGTTCCATACTGGTAGAATTTACATTCTCTATTTTATAAATTAAATTGAAACATATACATACACACAGCTGCTGTCAAAATAATAGAAACGGGGTGTCATTTATGAATTGAAAGAAGATATTTCGAACAACTGGCGTTTTTTTTTCTTCTAATATTTTAAAGTATAGTTACTTGATAAGTATACAAGATAAGCACATGACATCGTTCCAAAAAAATAACGGTACTTTCTAGGTTTACTATTATATTGAGTAATTTGTAATTTCGAGCGGTCAAAATAACAGCTGAATTGAGCTATGGAAAATCAAATTTTGCCGACCCCTGGTTTAGAATACGATGAAATACACAAATAAACGAAGAAATACGGGGCCAAATGCCTTCCATGTCCCCCCGGGACGTGAATTGTTCGAAACGGCTTTCGATACATGGAAAGCTTTCTTCCTCGTGTTTTTCGTGTATTTCATCGTATTCTAAACCATTTTCAATGAACATCCGATAAAATTTTATGTTTCCGTAAATGTAATTCTTAATAATTTTACTTTGCTCTGTCGTAGAATGCTTTTCACGGCGCACTAAAATGCAAAAACTCAAAAAAATCATTGGAGTATTATACAAAAATAATAGAACTTACTTTTTACGATTAAATTTTTTTAATAAGAGTAAATGCAAACACTTGAAAAAATCATTGCAGTATTATACAAAAATAATAGAACTTACTTGTTACGATCAAATTTTTTTTATAAGAGTAAATAACTAAACTTGAGAAGTAAAGGAGTTGAACAGTGCTGTTATTTTGACCGCTCGAAATTACAAATTACTCAATATAATAGTAAACCTAGAAAGTACCGTTATTTTTTTGGAACAAAAAGTCATGTGCTTATTTTGTGTACTTATCAAGTAACTATACTTTAAAATATTAGAAGAAAAAAAACGTCAGTTGTTCGAAATATCTTCTTTCAATTCATAAATGACACCCCGTTTCTATTATTTTGACCTCAACTGTACATGCTGAAGAAAAAAGCCAATGGCTAGCGATTTGTATCGTGTTTGCGCGAGTAAGATTTAAAAAAAAGCAATAGATACATAGCATTCAACTTCAATGGTACAAACTCTCTGATAGTGTCCGGGTGATCTATATTCCAATTTTCGGTGGCCAAAATGACTTTACGATCTGTTTCACTCTCAATAACATCTACAATTTCTGAAGCTATAAACTGTTTGCAAATTAAAGTTGGATAGATTGGTTGGGCCTTGTCTAACGGTTACCGTATGATTGTATGCTCTAGCGCAACCAGTTACCAGTGGAGTGGTAGCCTAAACTGTTCCATATTTGAAACGAGAACATTCGCCAACTGTAGCATCGGGCATCACGAGTTTCATCAACCTGCTACTCGTGTAGCTTTCTTCTTCTTATAAACTTCAAGCGCAGTTGTTAGGGGCATTACGCTCCTCTCCCGTTCCAAATGGTTCCTGCAAGTCGCGCATTACATTTATCTTTTTGACTAGCAGAAAGATTACGAAAGGGAGTGTTCCTGCCACCTTTTTCAACAATATATCGATTGCAGTTCTATTTAAGCTTATATCCAAAATTGTACACTTGAACACATGAAAACTAAAACTGAAAATTCTACACCCTAGTGAGGAGATGTTTATACATCAAGGCCACATGCTAAACTGCTAATAGTGTCGTTATAAACTCCAACTACGTCTCACGACTCAAACAAAAATCGTTTAACTGCTGTGGTCAGACAGACCACGACGCGAAACAACGTACAAATTTTACTCGGACCGTATTTTCGTACCACGGAACATGGCCTACAATTTTAAAATACATCGCAGTCGATTCGTTACATCGAGTTTGAGAAAACCATGGCACCGTTTGCTAAAATGTTTTCAGAAAAAAAACTACCTCAAAACAAATTTGAAAATGGTCTGACAGACCACAACGCTAATCGGAGGGTTAAAGTGAGAGCGATAGAATATAAAAAGTTACAAGATCTTGCGATTTGAATTCAGCCACCTAGCATTTAAAATTTGGAAAATTAAGTATTAAGGATCTTAATGTCCTTGTTAATTTGTGTATTAAAGTTAAAGTTTTTTTCTCTGACAAACTAACTTAAGAGCATTTGCATAACATATTTTTGAGTTTCTTTGTTTAGAAAAGCAGTAGAATTAAGTAAATAAAGTTTTTGTTGTATAGAAGGAAATCAAATACAATTTGGAATAATAATAAATTTGTGTTAAAAAAAGTACCACTCTTTGTATCACTGTTTAAATACCAACGATTTGTATTGTATGGCTGTTGATAAGCATTTTATAAACTTTTGTGCTTTCATAGTATGACGTACTAAGTTTTATTGTAAAAAGCGTTATAACTTGGGAAGACCTAAATGGATATCAAAAATATGGATGTTGTAGTGATTTATTATAAGATTTATTCTGCCGTACAGATGAAAAAAAGCACTATCTGCATAAGAATCAAAGCCGAATAAATAAGAAAAACATTTAAAAAGTTATTTTCACTTATAAAATCGGTATATTAACATTTATTTTTGGAGATGCTCTTTTCAATGGTGTAAAAAAATTTGCAAAATTATTTCATTTTCTAGGTGAAATCGCAGATGGGCAGTTTTTCTATGCCAATTTATCGGAAATTACAGATGAAAAAAAGCACTATGTACATAGGCATATTTTATATGTATAATAAATGAAAACTTCTCAATAAAACAGATGAAAAAAAGCACTATCTGCAAACATGTGAAAATTATATTTAAACTTAACAGATAGGCAGTTTTTCTATGTAATTGATTGTTTTTCTATGCCGATTTATTGGAAATTACAGATGAAAAAAAGCACTATGTACATAGGCATATTTTATATGTATAATAAATGAAAATTTATTACTAAAACAGATGAAAAAAAGGACTATCTGCAATAAAATGTAGATAAGCTGAATTCTCATGTAATTTTCCATTTTATTCGATTAGTAATACACAGAAAATGTAGATAGGCATTTTCATTTTGGAAAATATAAGGCTTATCCGTTTTTTTATTCAACAGATTGATAGAGCTTGAAAAGACGAATCCAACGGTATAAAAAACTCAATTTTCATGAAAATGTAGATAGTGCTTTTCTTCATCTGTACGGCAGTATTAATTTCTACTTTATGTTAAAAAACTTGTTGTTAATTATGAAAATATTTTTGAAGTATGTTGTGATAAAAACTTTGACAAAAAATTTAAAAATTATTAGTTTTTGAATAGCGAGTATCCCTTCAAATAATTTTTATGTGGGTTCAGATTTTGTGAGTCGGAAATGATTCATATTTTTGATAAAAGCATAAGCCTCCCTTTAAACAATTTTCTGAGAGTTCAGATTTTGTGAGTCTGAAATGATTCATATTTTTGATAAAAATATGAGCCTAAAACTAGTTGCTAGGCACGTATTATTTTGAGTCATTTCTGACTCCGTTATGTCTCATAAATTCTGAACTTCAAACACGCTGACACTATGACATAAATTCTGAAACGAAATTTGAATTGAAACTGTTACCATAGTTGCAATTTATTTAAATAAATAAACTAATAAATAAAAAAAAATTTTAAAAAGAAATATATTGTGTTGTATCGCGTGTGGAATTAATTTAAGAAAATCGAACAATTATTAAATTAACGATTTTACGTGCCTGTTATTCGTTCTGTGGTTAATGCCGTACCACCACAAATAGGACAACCATTTTTTGCAAATAGTCCACCAGTAAGTAAAAGCATTTAGCAACAAAGTTTTTTTTTTTGTATGACACTTTCCCGACGTTTTTTAGAACCTCAATTGTGATCCTCTAAGTCCAGAGGTTAAAATTCAAGCATTGGCTGTTCCAATAAAAAAAGATAAGGCAAAGGTAAAGCCTACATTACACTACTGTGAACTTCTTAAGGGCAAAATTTAATGTTTTTCTTTTGTTTCATAGGAATTTTGTCGACGTTGGAAAACGCCACCACGTCTTGGTAGTAGTACCTCATCGCCAATAACTAATCCCATTTATATCTCCAGTCAAATCACGTACACCAGCACATGGTGGTAATCGTAGTTTTGACTCTGCAACGAAAAAAGTTATTCAGAACTACACCCCAAGGTTCACCAATGGATTTAAGTGCTCACACAGAACAGCAGAAAAATGGAATATTTTCCAAATCTACGCCCCAGAACAGAGCCACTCAAGTTGTATTGTGGCTGATAAACAGAACGGCAATCATTCACATGTGGCTACTTCTACTCAATAAGTCGAGCCTCAAATTGAGATTGAGACCAATAATAATCAAGATCTCGAGCTTCCAACTAATGATAATAATCCTCAGCAGTCGGATATTTTAAAATTAGCGTTGTATCCCCTGACACCTCTCTTTAAAATAACACGCTACTATTTTCTTGTATAATTTTGTTAATATTTCATAATATCCATATTCATGTTCATTCTTTTTCTCATATCTACTGTACTATTTACAAAAAATTGCTTAAGCAATAACATGAAAATTGTTTAAACAATTGTAACGCTTTAGGGCAAAATAAACTGAACTTTTTTTAATAAAATGTAACAATAGACAATATTGTCCATCAAAATGAAAAGAGTTTGTTTATTTGTTTAATGGAAAATGGTTTTTTTGAAGCTCGTAAAACTCTAAATTATGAGTCACATATGTCTCCGAAAAGGGTCAAAAAATTGAAATTTTAGGGTCAGAATAGTTTTACATTTCAGACTCTAATATGAGTCTAAATTTTGACTCGTGAAACTTTGAATTATGTGTCACATATGTCTCCGAAAAGATTCACAACATTTATTTTTCTGACTCAGAATAGTTCCATATTTCAGACTCTTATATGAGTCTAATTTTTGACTCATATTTGTGTGCCCGTCCAAGAAGGGAAATACACACATTTCTGACTCTTTTATAAACTCATAATGAGTGTATAGGCTCAGAATTATGATTCATATCTGAATCTAAAAAGAGTCAGAATGTTTGCTTGGCTAAAACTAGTTTCCAGCCACACATACATATATTTTGACTCTTTTCTGACTCCTTTATGTTTCATAAATTCTGAACTTCAAAAGAGTAACAAACACGCTGACTACACAATACTGCGAGATGCGTGCGTGCGAGACGCTGCGACATTGGGTTGAGATCTCGCATTGTGATGCATGATGCAATAATGCGATACATCGCAGCGTTGAGATTGTCAAAATCTTTCATTTAATTCTGATTGTTTTGTTTTATAAACTTCTTAAAAGTTCAACAAAAAAGTGAAAATGCTAGGAAAAGCTATCAGAAATATTGCAAAATATGGCAATGCGGCTTATTTAGTCGCCAAAGCGCTAAAGCGACGACGTGCAAGACGAAAATTGTGGGTAAGACCTATCTACCAGGACCGTGAAGTGCACGGCTTTTTCGAAACCACATTTAAAAAAAATGAAAAATGAGGATTCCGAAATGTTTGTTAAGACGATGAGGATGAATGTGGAACACTTTACGGCACTGTTAAATTGTATTAAGGAATCGCTTGATAAAAAGTCAGCGCGAAAACCTATAAGTTCGGAGTGCCGATTAGCTTTAAAATTGATGTAAGTGCTAGTTCGAATGTAATTAGTAATGAAATTATATGTTTTACATCATATTTTAGATATTTGGCTTATGGTGGTCCTAGGTACATGTATGCATTAAAGTTCAAAATGGCAACGTCAACTATAGGCAGGATCATATGTGAAACCAGCAAAATTTTAGGAAATCAATTCAGCGATATATACCTTTTCCCCACCGAATGAAAGCGATTGGCTGAATATTGAAAAAGAGTAAGAGTGGAGATGGAACCATCCTCACTGTATAGGAGCAATTAATGGAAAACATGTATCCATTGCTGTATCCGAACGCTGGCTCACAGTACTTTATTTGCAAAGGACGGCATAGCATAATTCTGCTCGCTGCATGTGATGCGAACTATTGCTGCACAATGGTCGACATTGGTGCCTTTGGAAGCCAAAGTGATGGCGGTATTTTTGCCGAAAGTTCTTTTGGAAAACTTTTAAACCAAAAAAAGCTTTCATATCCTCTTCCTTCAGACTTGCCAAATTGTAATGAGGCTTTTCAGTTTTATTTTATTGGAGACAGTGCCTTTTCTCTAGGAAAAAAATTGATGCGTTCTTTTCCAGGTAACTTTTATACGATAGCGTATGGTTATTTATAAACTTTAAATACATATATCTTTTATTCTACAGGACAAAATATGTCAGAAGATGAAGAGAATTTGAATAAGCGTATGCAAGAGTAACAATAGAAAACACGTTTGGTTTCCTATCAGCATGTTGGAGGGTGCTTCGAAGTGACATTCACACATTACCAAAAAATGTGGATAAAATAGTGAAGTCGACGGTACTATTGCACAACTATTTGTTGCTTAACAAATGCGCATCCTACTGTCCTGAGAACTATATTGATGCCACTTCAGGTGATGACATCTTTCCAGGTTAATGGAGGAAAGAGTTGGATGAAATAGGACTTAGAAGCATTTCAGCTTCACGAGCGCTTACTCCATAATTGATTGCAGAATTATTTCATAGTTTTAAGTTTTCATATCTGTCATATCAGTTTTCATGACTGCCTGTTTTTTTATGTATTATCGAGGATCTACGCAAATATGGAACATGGACATTTAAAAACACTAATTATATTACAATACTTTTTCGCAAAATTGAATATGCATTTATAAAAACATTGCAAGAAAACGTTTTCTGTTTCTTAAACGTTTAATTTATTAGTATCAATAGCCGCGTTTTATTCGCTTTGGTTAAACCTAAAAGTGAATAAAACGCATAAGTTTAACCTTTTATAATTCTGCATTTTCCCAACAGGTGGCTTGACAGTAATTGACAGAAATTCTATTTCGGCTTTATGGTCATGTATCAGTACATAATTATACCCTACACCGAGGGTATATTCACTTTGTCCATCCGTTTGTAACACATAGAAGGAGGCGTGGCAGGTATGGAAAAGTGTATATATTCTTGATCAGCGTCACCACCTGAGTTGATTTAGCGATGTCCGTCTGTCTGTCTGTCTGTCTGTCTGTCTGTCTGTCTGTCTGTCTGTCTGTCTGTCTGTCTGTCTGTCTGTCTGTCTGTCTGTCTGTCTGTCTGTCTGTCTGTCTGTCTGTCTGTCTGTCTGTCTGTCTGTCTGTCTGTCTGTCTGTCTGTCTGTCTGTCTGTCTGTCTGTCTGTCTGTCTGTCTGTCTGTCTGTCTGTCTGTCTGTCTGTCTGTCTGTCTGTCTGTCTGTCTGTCTGTCTGTCTGTCTGTCTGTCTGTCTGTCTGTCTGTCTGTCTGTCTGTCTGTCTGTCTGTCTGTCTGTCTGTCTGTCTGTCTGTCTGTCTGTCTGTCTGTCTGTCTGTCTGTCTGTCTGTCTGTCTGTCTGTCTGTCTGTCTGTCTGTCTGTCTGTCTGTCTGTCTGTCTGTCTGTCTGTCTGTCTGTCTGTCTGTCTGTCTGTCTGTCTGTCTGTCTGTCTGTCTGTCTGTCTGTCTGTCTGTCTGTCTGTCTGTCTGTCTGTCTGTCTGTCTGTCTGTCTGTCTGTCTGTCTGTCTGTCTGTCTGTCTGTCTGTCTGTCTGTCTGTCTGTCTGTCTGTCTGTCTGTCTGTCTGTCTGTCTGTCTGTCTGTCTGTCTGTCTGTCTGTCTGTCTGTCTGTCTGTCTGTCTGTCTGTCTGTCTGTCTGTCTGTCTGTCTGTCTGTCTGTCTGTCTGTCTGTCTGTCTGTCTGTCTGTCTGTCTGTCTGTCTGTCTGTCTGTCTGTCTGTCTGTCTGTCTGTCTGTCTGTCTGTCTGTCTGTCTGTCTGTCTGTCTGTCTGTCTGTCTGTCTGTCTGTCTGTCTGGGTGTCTGTTGAAATCAGTTTTACGGGAAAACCAAGAAAGCTAATTGAATGAGACTAATAATTATTATGTTAATAATTTTTGTATTGAACTTTTTAGTCATTTTTATAACCAACATGACAAAGATAACAAGTGGATCAATTTAACCTGGTAATTGGTGACATATGTTTCGGCTATTACCACGTATATACATATTTATATGCATATACATAGCCTCATCAGACCAGTTTTGGTTAAGTTGTACTGAGAATCGAACACCCGACCGTATGCATTTTTGAATTGCGACGGCCGCTCTAACACTTGAGCTATTGGGTATGTGACCTTGATGTGTACAAAGTGCGTGTTTCTTTGGAGTTCGCACGTATTGTTCCATTTTTCTTGTTATCTTTCTGAGTTATGTTCAGTTGACATAGCTCTTTTTAAGCTTATTTGGCTTATACATGTGCTATGATTTTATAATTTTATTTTCATATAATTTCAAAGTTCTGGAAAATTTTCCAGCTACTTTTTTTTATTATTATTGAAAAATTGGCGGGTTCTCCATATTAAGAATTTTGGTTTGTTTTGAGACTAATAATTTTTATGTTAATAATTTTTGTATTGAACTTTTTAGTCATTTTTACAACCAACATGACAAAGATAACAAGTGGATCAATTTAACCTGGTAATTGGTGACATATGTTTCGGCTATTACCACGTATATACACTTCTTCACTACACGACTTCTTCCAGAACTTTGAAATTATATGAAAATAAAATTATAAAATCATAGCACATGTATAAGCCAAATAAGCTTAAAAAGAGCTATGTCAACTGAACATAACTCAGAAAGATAACAAGAAAAATGGAACAATACGTGCGAACTCCAAAGAAACACGCACTTTGTACACATCAAGGTCACATACCCAATAGCTCAAGTGTTAGAGCGGCCGTCGCAATTCAAAAATGCATACGGTCGGGTGTTCGATTCTCAGTACAACTTAACCAAAACTGGTCTGATGAGGCTATGTATATGCATATAAATATGTATATACGTGGTAATAGCCGAAACATATGTCACCAATTACCAGGTTAAATTGATCCACTTGTTATCTTTGTCATGTTGGTTGTAAAAATGACTAAAAAGTTCAATACAAAAATTATTAATTGAATGAAACTATCACACACAGGTCACATCTTCTTGCAGGCATCTTGCTATTGAAAATGGGCAAAATCGGTTGACAGACACGCCTACCGCCCATACTCTATGTATATTTACCCCGGTCAATTTTGAAAAAAGTTTCAGCGATTTGGATGAAACTTTGTGATTTGGTGCACATGTGAACCAAATTATGATTAGGCTGGGTTTCAAGTTTCCAAAGTGTCGTACAGGGGCGTGGCACAGCCCTAAATTTTATCATTAATACTACCATATCTTGTAAGTCGTTCAAGATATTGCGATTAAATTTGGTAAACGGATACACATAAAATATATCTTGAATTGTGATAAAAGTGGGCGGAGTCGAAAAAGTGGGCGTGGCACTTTTCAACTGTTAAAAATTTTGATTCCGTATATCTCAAAATTCGCACAAACGATTTCCATAAAAATTTTGGAGATGATGCCGCTGAAATCAGTCATCAATACAAGCTCAGCGACTGGACCGAAAAAACTCGTTGAAGGGCGTAGCACAGCCCACAATATTTATAAACGTTATATTTAAAGAACTAACAAAGTAATCGTTATAAAATTTAATGAGGCAGATATACTTGCTATAAGGTCTCTTACTACAAAAATTTGGTCCAATAGTACCTGTGGGCGTGGCACCTCCCATATAAGCAAAAAACGTTTATTGTTATATGTAGATAGTGTGCTATGAGAGTAATCTTCATAAAATTTGGTGTATAGATGTCAGTTACTATGAGCTTTAAAAATAAATTAATTTTGACAGGATTGCATCAGTGGGCGTGGCACCTCCCATATTAACATAAATTTGTTAGCGCTGTTTTAAGTGAACAATTGCAGCAATTGGTATGAAATTTAATGTATGTATTTCTGTCACTATAGGGCATATCTGAATCAAAAGTGGCTGACATAGCATCAGTAGGATTGGCACCTCCCATACAAATAAAATACGGTAAGTGGCATATTTATCGAAATATGTGAGCAATCATACTAAAATTTGGTGTTAGGGGTTTGATTATGGAAAGCTATTTCTGGATCAAAACTGGGCTGGATTGTACCAGTGGGTGTGGCACCGCCCTAAATTTTGAATTTTTGTTGCAGCATATATCGCAAACTATACAAGCTATTGAGCTAAAATTTAATATGAGGAAGTCGATCGCGAATATAATTTATTGTACCAAAAGTGGGCGGAACTGGAGAAGTGGGCGTGGCATATTTCAAAATTTTCATTTCTATTCGATTTTTTCCAACATTTTCTACATTCTTTCGACTTTTTCACACTCAAAAAAAAAAAGTGTTTACCACAAATGATATACAGTGGCTCCAACGAATAATCGGACAAAGCTTTTTTTTTTAGAAAATTATATGAAAAATTACGAACTAATTGGAACTTCAAAAAAATTGGAATGCCATTCAATTCATCCTTAATCCTCCATTCATACAACAACAAACAAATTTAAAAAAATCTAACCATGAATTTTTTAAAAATTATAAAGAATGAATAACTCAGTTTTACTTGCTCAATGAATAATCGGACAACATACCAAGTAGTGAAAAAACTGTCGATATTTCTTTCTATAAAGGATTATTAAGAGTATTTTGTTTTACGTTGCGTTACTTTGCACCTATTAGTTACATTTAGTGTTAGAAATTATATTAATTTCAACGCGTATTACCAGCAATGGCTCCAAAAGGAAAGCAAGCATGCCAGCTTATTGTAAAATCACATGGAGAAGGAAAACTGTCCACGAAATTGGTGAATTAGTCGGAAAAAGTCATTCGACTGCCCACGGAATCATAAAAAGGTGCCGTCAAGACTTTAGATTGACTTGCAAGTCCAAGGATGGGCAAGGAAAAAAGTTTAATAGAAGATTAGAACGCAACATTTTAAGCGAAATTAAAAAATATCCGCTCAAAACTGCAAAAAAAATCAATTATCTGTGGATAGTAGGCTTGGAAAGGATGTATGCTTGAACACTCTATGTAGTGTGTTACTATTAAACTTTTTTCCTTGCCCATCCTTGGACTTGCAAGTCAATCTAAAGTCTTGACGGCACCTTTTTATGATTCCGTGGGCAGTCGAATGACTTTTTCCGACTAATTCACCAATTTCGTGGACAGTTTTCCTTCTCCATGTGATTTTACAATAAGCTGGCATGCTTGCTTTCCTTTTGGAGCCATTGCTGGTAATTCGCGTTGAAATTAATATAATTTCTAACACTAAATGTAACTAATAGGTGCAAAGTAACGCAACGTAAAACAAAATACTCTTAATAATCCTTTATAGAAAGAAATATCGACAGTTTTTTCACTACTTGGTATGTTGTCCGATTATTCATTGAGCAAGTAAAACTGAGTTATTCATTCTTTATAATTTTTAAAAAATTCATGGTTAGATTTTTTTAAATTTGTTTGTTGCTGTATGAATGGAGGATTAAGGATGAATTGAATGGCATTCCAATTTTTTTGAAGTTCCAATTAGTTCGTAATTTTTCATATAATTTTTAAAAGCTTTGTCCGATTATTCGTTGGAGCCACTGTAGATGGAACTACTTCAAGTGTTTGCGTGAAATAATAAAATTTTTGTCACAAAAACTTTTGATTTTACTTACAAAATAATAAAATTTTTTTTTGTCACAATAATTTTTGATTTTATTTACAAATTGATAGTTGAAAATTATTATACAAAACTACTCTTTAAAGCTTAACATAACATAGAACACCGCCTGGCAACATCGTCATCGTTCTTTGCTCCCAAACACTTATAAACATTTGATATCGTATATGTACAATGCAAGTAACAAAAAAGTTATTTCGAATCAAAGCACTACAAAATATGAACATGAAAAGCTTATAAGTGATAAATCGTTTGTTGAAATGAAAAAGTGTTTGGGACAAAAGACAAGTGTTTGTCGAAACACTTCCATAAATTGAATTGTTTGACTGAAATATTTTGACTATTTGTCATTTGTTTATTATATCATTTAGAAGCAACATTTTATGAAATGTTTTGTTAGAAGTAATTGAATCACTTGCCACAACTTAACATTTACTTGTGTCAAATACATTGGTTTTTCTTATATTGTCTACAAATACTTATAGTTTAAGACAAAAGTTAAGTGTTTGCTTGAAATAATAAGTGCTTATATTAAGCATTCGGTAATTTTCTACAAACGCTTTCTAAACAATCCTTTTTTTGAGTGCAACCTTTCAACTTTTTCCAATATATCCTATAGGTATTTGTTCGACATTTTCAACCTCTTTCAACTTCCTTCATAAGTTTCTTTATTTTTTCGACTTTTTCATCAACTTTGAATTGTTTAAAAATTTTTCAACCTTTTTCAACTTTTTTAGAGTTTTTCAACCTCTCTCAACTTTTTTCAACATTTTGCATATATTTTCGACATTTTCCAACCTCTGCCAATCTTTCTAACATTTCACATTTTTTTCGACTTACTCAACCTCTTCAATGCCTTTTCAACATTTATTTAAAAGGTTATTTCAGTGCAGTGTAGGGTATGTGACTTTCGGCCTAGCCGAAGATAACACCTTAACTTGTTATTTTTATTATGTGTTTCTATTTTAATATTTCGGCCTAGCACTGACTGGATGCACGGCCTCGCGCTACTTTAGAACGCTTCCTCAAAATTCCAGCACAGTTGCCATATATTTTTGATTATTTTAGGTTTGTGTCTATGATGCTTCAAACCTTAGCAAAGACAAAAAAAGTTCAACCAATTGAACTGGAAATTGAGCTGGTTCACGCATTTATATGAAATTTTGGTTTAACCAAACCCAATAAAACACGGCTAAAGAGCATTGGTGGATAGCTAAGAATTACCAACAGAAAAACAAAGTCAATTTGCATTTTTCAAGAGTTCCAACCAGTGATGTACCAAATCGGGTTTTTTCATTTTCGGAGCAAAAACCCAACGTTTTTTCTCAGCAAAAACAGCATTTTCACGAACAAATTGGGTTTTTTCGATTTTATTATGTATTTATGCTGGAAGCACTACTTTATGATTTTAATTGTAGAATTTTGTTAAAGAAGTTCATTTTATTGAATAAAAATAAGAAAGAATTAGTAAGTCATATATGTATGTTTAAGAAAATTATTCATTCATTTTCATTTATTTATTTTTCATTTTCATTTCAAATATCTGAGTATTCAGAAGAAACTTATCCGCTGAAATTATCATCTGTTTATGCATCCCATATTTGTTTGTACAATTTGTAGTTGTAAGAAAGATATGTATGTGAGTTTTCCAACACGCTCTGTAGTAAGTCGATATCGTTTCTTGTAATGAATCCTTCCAAATTTACTAAATTACCTTTCTACAGCCGCTTTCTTGTTGGCGCCAATAGTATTCGAATAAGGACTTGATTCAATTTACTTTCTGGTGCATATGTCTTCCACCATAATAACGGATTCATTTCTTCGGCCGCTTTCCATATGAAATGGCGTCCCCAAAGTCCTTTACGACTTTTCCGAACTCCACTATTACATCATATTCTTCCAGTCCCATATTTATGGCCTTATCATGAAGAAATTCATTTGCGTTCATAGATTCATTTGCATCCTTGTGAGTTTGGATCAATCTTTCTTGCTGCTAAGTGAATTGGAACCCCTCAACGTTGACGACCACTGCAAACGAAAAAAGGACTATGATTTAAGGATATGCACCTGGAATATCCGGACCCTCAATAGGGAAGGTGCCTCTATCGAATTGGCGGATGCCCTCGGAAAAATTAAGGCTGACATCACCGCCATCCAGGAAATAAGATGGATAGGACAAGGTTGCTCTAAACAAGCAAGTTGCGATATCTACTACAGCTGCCATGCGGAGAGGCGCGAATTGGGATGCGGATTCGTAGTAAGCAAGAGACTTCGCCACCATATCTCCAGGTTCACACCTGTGAGCGAAAGGTTGGCTACGATCCGCGTCAAGGCTCGATTTTTCAACATCAGCTTGATTTGCGCGCACGCCCCGACGGAGGAAAAGGACGATGGTGTCAAAGATGCCTTCTATGCGAGACTCGAGGAAGTATACGACCGCTGCCCGGCCCATGACGTTAAAATTGTACTCGGGGATTTCAACGGAAAGGTCGGAAGAGAAGGTATATTTGGCCCCACTGTCGGTCAGTTCAGCCTTCACGAGACCACCTCAAACAACGGTCTACGGCTGATCGACTTCGCCGCGGCGCGAAACATGGTAATAAGTAGCACCAGATTTCAACACCTCGATATCCACAAGGCCACCTGGCTGTCCCCTGATCAGAAAACACGCAACCAAATCGATCATGTTGTGATCGACGGAAGGCATGCTTTGAGCGTGCTAGATGTTCGTACGTTCCGGGGAGTCAATATTGACTCCGATCATTATCTTGTTGCAGCCAAGATACGCATGCGGCTGTGCAATGCAAAGGATGTACGCTCTGGTACGCAACGAAAGCTGGACGTCGCTAAGCTGCAATCACATCGGACGGCCGAAGCCTATTCCGCTCGCCTCTCAGAACTGCTCCTTCAACCTGACTCTCTACCCGATGATGCCGGTGGACTTTGGGCGCATATATCCCGCTCCATGCGCTCTGCCGCTGAGGAAGTCATTGGTTTCCGACGCCCACTTCCGCGAAATCAATGGTATGACCAGGAGTGTCGCGAAGCTACTGCAGTGAAAAACGCCGCCTACAAAAGAACCCTGCAGTCAGCAGCAACGCGAGCCGTGCACGAAAACTACCGGGAAAAGAGAAAGGATGAGAGGCGCCTTTTCAGACGCAAGAAACGAGAGCAGGAAAGGCACGAGCGTGAGAAACTCGAAGTGTTACGGGGCAAGAATGATGCTCGAAAATTTTACCAACAAGTCAAGTGTCTGACCCAAGGTTTCAAGCCCGGAGCATCAACCTGTAAAGATGAATATGGAAATCTGGTTACGGATACGCAGTGTGCACTGAGATTATGGAGGGAACACTTTTCCAAGCTGCTTGCTGGCGATGACTCCACCAATCCCGCCTTTGGAGAAATTAACCCGATGCCACCAATCAACGACGATGGTGTGGACGTACCACCACCTAGTCATGACGCGGTACGAGTTGTGATCCAACGACTTAAGAACAACAAAGCGGCTGGTGCCGATGGCCTGCCTGCTGAATTGTTCAAGACCGGCGGCGATGAGCTGATAGGGTGTATGCATCAACTCATCTGCAAAATATGGCTAGTAGAAAGCATGCCCGACGATTGGAATCTCAGTGTCCTTTGTCCTGTACTGAAGAAAGGTGACCCGACAATCTGCGCTAACTACCGGGGAATCAGTCTTCTTGCCATCTCTTACAAGGTCCTTTCGACTGTACTGTGTGAAAGACTTAAGCCGTTTGCCAACACACTGATTGGGCCTTATCAGTGCGGCTTTAGACCTGGTAAGTCCACCATAGACCAGATCTTCACACTACGTCAAATCCTGGAAAAAACCCACGAAAAACAGATCGATACCCATCATCTCTTTATCGATTTTAAAGCAGCTTTCGATAGCCCGATACGGGATTGCCTGTATGCCACCATGTCTGAGTTCGGTATACCTGCGAAGCTGGTGCGGCTTTGCAGAATGACGTTGAGCAACACAGCCAGCTCCGTCAGAGTAGGAAGGGACCTCTCCGAACCATTTGATACCGAACGAGGTTTCAGACAGGGCGATCCATTATCCTGCAACCTCTTCAACTTTGTGATGGAAGGGGTGTTGCGAAGAGCCAGTGTACATCGTAATGGCACTATTTTCTACAAAAGTGTCCAGCTCCTTGCATATGCCGATGATATTGATATCATTGGACGTTGTAAGCGAGATGTTACTGCTGCGTTCTCTGCTATCGAAAAAGAGTCAGCGAAAGTGGGTTTGACGGTGAACTAGGGCAAAACAAAGTATATGCTGTCCACAAACAGGGAGACGCGGCGTATTGGATCCTTTGTTACTGCGAACAACTATACTTTCGAAGTTGTCAAGGAATTCACCTATCTTGGCACCGCCGTGAACACTCAAAACGATGTCAGCCTGGAGATAAAGCGAAGACTAACTCTTGCTAATAGGTGTTACTATGGTCTCAGTAAGCAATTGAGTAGTAGAGACCTCTCTCGCCCGACAAAACTGACACTCTACAAGACGCTCATCTTACCCGTGCTACTTTACGGCGCAGAAGCATGGGTTGTGTGCAGCCACGCTTGGGGTGTTTGAGAGATAAATTCTTCGCAAAATCTTCGGTCCTGTTCACGTCGACGACGACTACCGTATTCGAATGAACCACGAACTGTACGAGCTCTACGCTGACATTGACATAGTCAAGCGCATCACTATTCAACGTCTGCGCTGGCTGGGACATGTTGTGCGTATGGACGAAGAAGCTCCGGCGAAAAAGGTGTTTGATGCGGAAGCCGCTGGGCGACGACGAAGAGGAAGACCATGCCTCCGATGGAAAGACCAAGCCGAGGAAACCCTATCCACGCTTGGTGTGAATGATTGGAGAAGGCGTGCGCAAAGCAGAGGCGCCTGGAGAGAGCTTTTGAGGTCGGCCGTAACCCGGTAACGGGTTGTTATGGCCACCCAAGTAAGTAAGTAAGTGAATTGGCTTTAATGCAAAGTGTTTGCGTTCTGATAGTTTTTAGTCTCAGAGCAAACTTCTTCTTTTCACTAAATAGCTCCGATTGCTCAAGTTCGTTATTTGGACCGCTCAATATGACAATACCCAGAAAACAATACCATGATGATACCGTAACACTTTGTACATACATTGCGTGCATCTATGTACATATATGAAATGACGCTGTAAAATCGCTGCTTCATTGATAGTAGGTAGAAATCTGAGAGTTCTTAAGTTCAATAGAGCGACCAAATAGTTCAACTATATTTCACTAAAAAAGATATAAAAAAAATTAAAAAATCCATTTTTGCTCTGAGCAAAAACGATTTTAGCAAAATCCCGAAAAAAACCCAAAATAAATGCTGAGCAAATTGGGTTTTTGCTCACCGGTACATCACTGGTTCCAACTCATCAGTGGCAAAATTCAGTATTTTACATTGCAGACGAGCCAATTGAGAAGGCGTTAAGTTGTATACTTCCACAAGAGACGATAAACTTAAAAAAAAGTTGTCCATGCCGTCGGAATCACAATGGTCGTCAGTTTTCTTCAGACTTGAGAGTAATCAATTACATTTGGTAATTAATTACATATGCAATTACAATTACTTGTAATTTTGTAATTGAAATTTTTCAATTACTTACAATTACATGTTAATGTAATTGCAAGATACGCATTTACAATTACTTATAATTGTAATTGAAATATTTTCGTCGGAAATTATTGTAATCCAAAATATGTAATTGAAAAGCAAAGTAATTGAACGAAATTTGTAATGGATTACTTTTACTTGTAATTTCCAAATGTTTAAGTAATCAATTACAAGATATAACTAATTAATACTAAACACAAATACGTATCCATACATCTACTATTATTAAACGAGCTTAAATTGTATGTTTATAAATATATGTATGTATATGGGACGTTCCATGTCAACCGGGACAGTAATCTGCCCAAAATTGAGCGCAGCGGAAAATTGTTTTTTAGGCGTCAAAATGTTCGTAAGTTCAAGAGCTTTCATATAAGAACGGGTGTTTTCGAATTTTTTTTTTTAAGGAAATGGCGACCATAAAACGGCACCTACATATAGATATCTATGTGTAAAAAGGGAATTGGTAAACCGCCATAATCACAATCGCTTAATTTTTTATTTTTTAGGAGGCTGTGAAGAGAGGGAGTGCAGTGTATACT
Organism: Tricholauxania praeusta; assembly: GCA_949775025.1. Lineage (NCBI taxonomy): Eukaryota > Metazoa > Arthropoda > Insecta > Diptera > Lauxaniidae > Tricholauxania > Tricholauxania praeusta. Next base: position 41,555,018 of record OX459030.1, on the reverse strand, counting down.
TTTTTTTCTCAATAGTAGGTGGTGCCACGCCATGAAGGAAAATACGTTGCCACGGCTAAACTAATGAACCGATTTTAATAAAATTTGGTTTGGAGATAGACTGAACCATAAGAAAAGTAATTAAAAGCTCAGAGTTCTTAAATGGGGCGTGGCATCACCTTTAATATAAAAAAACGCTGTTTCGGCTGAACCACTTCATCGATTTCGATAAAATTTGGTATGGTGCTAGATTGAGTCCCTAGTAAAGATATTTCTTTTGAGTGGGCGATGCCACGCCTCTAATAAGAAAAAATGATTTTACTGCTAGTTACTTGTTTTACCTAAAAAATAAAAAAATTAAGCGATTATGATTATGGCTGCTTACCAGCTGCCAATTTATACATACACTCAAAAAAAGGATTGTTTAGAAAGCGTTTGTAGCAAATTACCGAATGCTTAATATAAGCACTTATTATTTCAAGCAAACACTTATCTTTTGTCTTAAACTATAAGTATTTGTAGACAATATAAGAAAAACCAATGTATTTGACACAAGTAAATGTTAAGTTGTGGCAAGTGATTCAATTACTTCTAACAAAACATTTCATAAAATGTTGCTTCTAAATGATATAATTATTTAAGACAAATAGTCAAAATATTTCAGTCAAACAATTCAATTTATGGAAGTGTTTCGACAAACACTTGTCTTTTGTCCCAAACACTTATTCATTTCAACAAACGATTTATCACTTATAAACTTTTCATGTTCATATTTTGTAGTGCTTTGATTCGAAATAACTTTTTTGTTACTTGCATTGTACAAATACGATATCAAATGTTTATAAGTGTATGGGAGCAAAGAACGATGACAATGTTGCCAGGCGGTGTTCTATGTTATGTTAAGTTTTAAAGAGTAGTTTTGTATAATAATTTTCAACTATCAATTTGTAAATAAAATCAAAAGTTATTGTGACAAAAAAAAAATTTATTATTTTGTAAGTAAAATCAAAAGGTTTTGTGACAAACATTTTATTATTTCACGCAAACACTTGAAGTAGTTCCATCCATATCATTTGTGGCAAACACTTTTTTTTTTTGAGTGTAGATATCTAAAGGTAGGCGCCGTTTTATGGTCGCCATTTTCTTAAAAAAAAAAAAAAATTCGAAAACACCCGTTCTCATATGAAAGCTCTTGAGCATACGAACATTTTGACACCATAAAAACGTTTTTAGGCTGCGCTCTATTTTGGGCAGACCACTGTCCCGGTAGACATGGAAAGTCCCATATATAAGTATATTTGTATATGTATGGCTGAAGTTTATTTTGAAAACGGCAACATCGATTTTAACGAAACTTGGGGATTCCGTGCATGTGTAAACGAAATTTATATTGGGCTAGGTTTTAGGTTTTTCAAGACCTTAACAGTAATTTTTATAACGTGATATCTCGTAAACTATTAAAAATATTGTAATGAAATTTGGTAGACGGATGCAGATCATAAATATCTTTAATTGTACAGAAAATGGGCGGAATTAAAAAAGCGCGCATGGCATTTTTTAATAATTGAAAAATTTTAACAATTTTTTTTTTTGAACCGCTCTAATATATATATTAACATATTGTTGTTGGTATGCCTTTATTTATAAAATGAGTTCACATTATAAAATGAGTTCACAAACCAAATCTTCTTATCGAATCGAAATTTAAAAAAATTTTATCGCTTGTCAGAAATTTTTTCCAAATTTTAATAAATGTACTTGCAGAAAAATGTGTAATTAATTACATTTTTGTTTCAAATTACTTGCCAAAAGTAATGGATTACAAAAATCAAAAGGTTTACATTTTCATGGATTACTAATCCAATAACAAAAGTAATTGGAATTGAATGTAATTGTAATTTTAAATTACATGTAATTTAAATTAATGTAATTGAAAAAAACTTCAATTACAATTACTTTTAATTGATTTTTTCAATTACAGGTAAGGATTACTTGTAATTGTAATTGAAAAAAATGTAATCCAAAAATTCCCAAGTCTGGTTTTAAGCGACTTAAAATTGCTTAAAAGTTCAAAAAAACTTATAAAATTTTTAACTCAAATTTTTTTGGAAAAACTTGAAAATTTTGGAAAAAAAAATTTTCATTTTTATTCGACTTTTTCAACATTTTCCATATTATTTGGACTTTAACAATCTTTTAACTTTTTCCCATAAGTATTATTTCGTCTTTTTCAACATCTTTCAACTTTATTCGTCATTTTCTTTATTTATTCGATTTTTTCATCGATTTTGAATTGTTTCAACCTCTTCAACTGTTTTTGAGTTTTTCAACCGCTTTCAATATTTTTCATCATTTTCCATATATTTCGACTTTTTCAACTTGTCAACATTTTTCCGCATTTTGCATATTTTTTGGATTTTTTCAATTTCTTACAACTTTCTTCAATGGTGTCCACATATTTTAGACATTTTCAGTTTTTTGCAACTGTTTCAACACTTTTCAAACTATTTTAACTTCTTTACATTTTTTTTCGACTCATTCAAGCTCTTCAACGAGTTTCTTTTCACAGTTAATTAAAATGGACTTTCAATGCAGTGTAGGGTATGTAGTTTTGGCGTGGCCGAAGATAACACCTTAAATAGTTGTATTTTATTTTTAATCTCTTTCTCAAATTTTTTAGAGCCGCAATATACTATCCTTATTTAGATCATATGATCTTAGAATTATAATCAAAAGTCCAGGGTAAAGTTTTGAGCATTTTACCCTTAGAAGGTTTAATACCGATTATCACTCGATGGGGCGCGTTGACAAAATCGTGGATGCTGTTTTTACTTATAAAAGTGATTTAAATTGCAGTTGGGTTGAGCTTGAATCCGGTATTAAATTGTAGCATCAGTTCTTTTGTAAAACCGATTTCAAAGATGCTTTGAATGCAATGGAAGCATTGACCATTATCAAAGCCAAAAAAATGGTATCGTTCTTCCCAAGCATCACAATATTACTGCAAATAATTGCCACAATTCCAGTGACTTCGATAACAGCAAAACGAAATTTTTCTGTGTTAAAACGATTGAAATCGTATTTAAGATCTATAATGACAAAAGATAGTTTTAATGGATTGGCTCTGGGAAATATTCATAAAGAAATCGATATCAGCTCAGCTAAAAATGTTGAATTATTTTGCCAGAAGAAACCTCGCCGTCTTGAAATCCTTGACTGAACTACTGATTAGATTGTTGTGATATGCCAAAAAATAAAAACATTGCTCGTTGAATAATTCAATCGATAGCCGTGTTTTATTCGCTTTGTTTAAACCTAAAAATGAATAAAACGCATAAGTTTAACATTTTATAATTCTGCATTTGACCAACAGGTGGCATTACAGTGTTTGACAGAAATTCTATTTCAAAATCAGAGCCGGCTTTATGGTCGTGTGGTTGAACGGGGCCTAGCGCGGTAAGGGGCCTCACGTATCAGTACATAATTTTTTTTTTTTAATTATTGCTGTCAAATCATTTCAAACTGTTTTTATAGTGTCGCAGACGCTAATACCAACGTTTTCTTTTCGTTCTCTGTTGTTTCATCACTGTTTTTATTTTTATTATGTGTTTCTATTTAATATTTGGGCCTAGCACTGACTGGGTGCCCCAGGCCTCGTGCGACTTAAAAACGCTTCTTCAAAATTCCAGCAAAGTTGCCATATATTTTTGATTATTTTAGGTTTGTGTCTATGGTGCTTCAAACTTTAGCAAAGACAAAAAAAGTTCAATCAATTGAACTAGAAATTGAGCTGGTTCACACATTTGTATGATATTTTGGTTTAACCAAAGCAAATAAAACACGGCTGATATGTATTTTCATTTAAAAACATGTCGCGCCCCCTGAAGAAAGTTCTAGATCTGCCACTGCTCGTATAATCAACGAATAGGAAACTTAGCAACTTGGTCGTTTTACATATGTACATTAGACCGGGTCGATTTGTATGAAGCAAAATAAAGTCAGTCAGACACCAACTCAAAAGTTAGAGGAACCCTTAAAAACGATATCTGCATCATTTTTTTTTCGTTCCGAGAAAAACCAATGGAGCACTTTTGATTCTCCCGAAGGTCTTTTTTGGCTAAAAAAACGTGTATTTTGCTCATAACTTTTATTCCTTCACAGAATGGATACCCGACTTTGCGCGAAAATTAAAGAATGCGCTCTTGCAAAAAATTTGACGTAAAAAAAATTTAAATTTTTTTCTATTATAGATAATATAGTATTTAGTCCCGAAATTCGATTTTTTCACATTTTACATTTATTTATTTTGTTTAAACCACTGTAGATGTTGCATTTAGCATTGGATTTGTATAATTTTGGTCTTATTGGAAAGGCAATTAATTTTTATTGTTGGGAAAAGCTCTCTGGCAAAAAACCCAACTTTTATTACTCAATTTTTACAGTATTTGGTTATCACTATATAAAAGTTAAGACAGAATTTTGCTATCGCTATATTAAGGACTGGCGCGATTCTAGGCTACTGTATATTTCGCGTGAGTCCAAAGTATTTAAAATGTGACCCAGACGGTTCACATGCATGCATGATTCGCTCACTGCTTTTACGTGACGTTCAGTGCTTTGGGAATGACATGGAGAGTCTGTAATGAAAATTATATATTGTAATTTGCTATGTAGTTAAAAATATGCTATATATTTTTTACATTGTTATTCTTCACCTGGAAAAGCAATGATATCTTCTAAATCATCATGAATCAAAAGATTTTCTTTATGTAGAAACTGAGTGCAAGGTGGCTCTGTTAGCTAAAGAAGGTGCAACACCTGTACCATTTGAACTGCACAAGTCTTGAAAATCAAAATCATCATAAAAATCTGCAGCAGCAGCACCAGCAATAGCAACGGCAACGTCAACAGCACTTTCATTCTCACTGTTACACTTATCCAGATTAAGATACTGAGCGTTCCACTGGCCGATGCAAAATTTTTAGAACTGTTTGGAATACGGTGTTCCTTTGAGCAGCCACAGCTCATATTTGACTCAATGCCACATTTGCATATAGCCAAATTAAACAAAAACTTCCACTTTTCATCATTTACTGTTAATTTTTTTTTTTAATATGCGATAGTCTTCCAACAATGCATTTATTTGTGCACGACACATTGTTTGTGTTACCATCGGTATTTTGGCTCGAGTCCATAGCCCACGGATTTTCGTTAAAGCAGGTACGATAAATTTTCTGAAACCTATATTTTTCCGACGCCTGCATTCACTTTCGAAAAACTGCATCACGTCGCGATTAGTTGGCAGTTTCGTCAAACTTAAGTCCGATGCTATTAAATCCATTTTATATATTAAAAATTGTTCACACGTTGTACCAAATAATTTTATGAACCCACTAATGATCATCATATTTGAGCAGAAAATCAAAGCTCTATGTATAGAGCACATATAATGAATGATAATGTACATTTCACGAAGCAAAGTACGAACTTGAACGGAAGAGAATGGCTAATTTCTTCGTCTTATAGAAGATTTCAAGTTAACGAGGTTCAAGTTAAGAGGTTCTACTATAACATTGAAAAAAGAGCTAATTAAATTTCCAATAAGACCAAAATTATACAAATCCAATGCTAAATGCAGCATATACAGTAGTTTAAACAAAATAAATAAATAAAAAATGTGAAAAAATCGAATTTCGGGACTAAATATTATCTATAATAGAAAAAAAATTTAAATTTTTTTAACGTCAAATTTTTTGCAAGAGCGCATTCTTTAATTTTCGCGCAAAGTCGGGTATCCATTCTGTATATTGAATATTCTCTACACAGATTCTTTATACAGATAAAGTTAAAATGACAACATTCTAAACATATTAAATGAGTTCTTACGGTTTTCCAATATTCATCAGTTTTGAGAAGGTATTCTTTTGCAAATTTCACCATATTGATTGTGTTAATTGGGCTCATAAATGGCTTTTTTCTTGCAACTCTACCATGAAAATCGTTCCTATGTAACACACTACATAGAGTGTTCAAGCATACATCCTTTCCAAGCCTACTATCCACAGATAATTGATTTTTTTTGCAGTTTTGAGCGGATATTTTTTAATTTCGCTTAAAATGTTGCGTTCTAATCTTCTATTAAACTTTTTTCCTTGCCCATCCTTGGACTTGCAAGTCAATCTAAAGTCTTGACGGCACCTTTTTATGATTCCGTGGGCAGTCGAATGACTTTTTCCGACTAATTCACCAATTTCGTGGACAGTTTTCCTTCTCCATGTGATTTTACAATAAGCTGGCATGCTTGCTTTCCTTTTGGAGCCATTGCTGGTAATACGCGTTGAAATTAATATAATTTCTAACACTAAATGTAACTAATAGGTGCAAAGTAACGCAACGTAAAACAAAATACTCTTAATAATCCTTTATAGAAAGAAATATCGACAGTTTTTTCACTACTTGGTATGTTGTCCGATTATTCATTGAGCAAGTAAAACTGAGTTATTCATTCTTTATAATTTTTAAAAAATTCATGGTTAGATTTTTTTAAATTTGTTTGTTGCTGTATGAATGGAGGATTAAGGATGAATTGAATGGCATTCCAATTTTTTTGAAGTTCCAATTAGTTCGTAATTTTTCATATAATTTTTAAAAGCTTTGTCCGATTATTCGTTGGAGCCACTGTAGATGGAACTACTTCAAGTGTTTGCGTGAAATAATAAAATTTTTGTCACAAAAACTTTTGATTTTACTTACAAAATAATAAAATTTTTTTTTGTCACAATAATTTTTGATTTTATTTACAAATTGATAGTTGAAAATTATTATACAAAACTACTCTTTAAAGCTTAACATAACATAGAACACAGCCTGGCAACATCGTCATCGTTCTTTGCTCCCAAACACTTATAAACATTTGATATCGTATATGTACAATGCAAGTAACAAAAAAGTTATTTCGAATCAAAGCACTACAAAATATGAACATGAAAAGCTTATAAGTGATAAATCGTTTGTTGAAATGAAAAAGTGTTTGGGACAAAAGACAAGTGTTTGTCGAAACACTTCCATAAATTGAATTGTTTGACTGAAATATTTTGACTATTTGTCATTTGTTTATTATATCATTTAGAAGCAACATTTTATGAAATGTTTTGTTAGAAGTAATTGAATCACTTGCCACAACTTAACATTTACTTGTGTCAAATACATTGGTTTTTCTTATATTGTCTACAAATACTTATAGTTTAAGACAAAAGTTAAGTGTTTGCTTGAAATAATAAGTGCTTATATTAAGCATTCGGTAATTTTCTACAAACGCTTTCTAAACAATCCTTTTTTTGAGTGCAACCTTTCAACTTTTTCCAATATATCCTATAGGTATTTGTTCGACATTTTCAACCTCTTTCAACTTCCTTCATAAGTTTCTTTATTTTTTCGACTTTTTCATCAACTTTGAATTGTTTAAAAATTTTTCAACCTTTTTCAACTTTTTTAGAGTTTTTCAACCTCTCTCAACTTTTTTCAACATTTTGCATATATTTTCGACATTTTCCAACCTCTGCCAATCTTTCTAACATTTCACATTTTTTTCGACTTACTCAACCTCTTCAATGCCTTTTCAACATTTATTTAAAAGGTTATTTCAGTGCAGTGTAGGGTATGTGACTTTCGGCCTAGCCGAAGATAACACCTTAACTTGTTATTTTTATTATGTGTTTCTATTTTAATATTTCGGCCTAGCACTGACTGGATGCACGGCCTCGCGCTACTTTAGAACGCTTCCTCAAAATTCCAGCACAGTTGCCATATATTTTTGATTATTTTAGGTTTGTGTCTATGATGCTTCAAACCTTAGCAAAGACAAAAAAAGTTCAACCAATTGAACTGGAAATTGAGCTGGTTCACGCATTTATATGAAATTTTGGTTTAACCAAACCCAATAAAACACGGCTAAAGAGCATTGGTGGATAGCTAAGAATTACCAACAGAAAAACAAAGTCAATTTGCATTTTTCAAGAGTTCCAACCAGTGATGTACCAAATCGGGTTTTTTCATTTTCGGAGCAAAAACCCAACGTTTTTTCTCAGCAAAAACAGCATTTTCACGAACAAATTGGGTTTTTTCGATTTTATTATGTATTTATGCTGGAAGCACTACTTTATGATTTTAATTGTAGAATTTTGTTAAAGAAGTTCATTTTATTGAATAAAAATAAGAAAGAATTAGTAAGTCATATATGTATGTTTAAGAAAATTATTCATTCATTTTCATTTATTTATTTTTCATTTTCATTTCAAATATCTGAGTATTCAGAAGAAACTTATCCGCTGAAATTATCATCTGTTTATGCATCCCATATTTGTTTGTACAATTTGTAGTTGTAAGAAAGATATGTATGTGAGTTTTCCAACACGCTCTGTAGTAAGTCGATATCGTTTCTTGTAATGAATCCTTCCAAATTTACTAAATTACCTTTCTACAGCCGCTTTCTTGTTGGCGCCAATAGTATTCGAATAAGGACTTGATTCAATTTACTTTCTGGTGCATATGTCTTCCACCATAATAACGGATTCATTTCTTCGGCCGCTTTCCATATGAAATGGCGTCCCCAAAGTCCTTTACGACTTTTCCGAACTCCACTATTACATCATATTCTTCCAGTCCCATATTTATGGCCTTATCATGAAGAAATTCATTTGCGTTCATAGATTCATTTGCATCCTTGTGAGTTTGGATCAATCTTTCTTGCTGCTAAGTGAATTGGAACCCCTCAACGTTGACGACCACTGCAAACGAAAAAAGGACTATGATTTAAGGATATGCACCTGGAATATCCGGACCCTCAATAGGGAAGGTGCCTCTATCGAATTGGCGGATGCCCTCGGAAAAATTAAGGCTGACATCACCGCCATCCAGGAAATAAGATGGATAGGACAAGGTTGCTCTAAACAAGCAAGTTGCGATATCTACTACAGCTGCCATGCGGAGAGGCGCGAATTGGGATGCGGATTCGTAGTAAGCAAGAGACTTCGCCACCATATCTCCAGGTTCACACCTGTGAGCGAAAGGTTGGCTACGATCCGCGTCAAGGCTCGATTTTTCAACATCAGCTTGATTTGCGCGCACGCCCCGACGGAGGAAAAGGACGATGGTGTCAAAGATGCCTTCTATGCGAGACTCGAGGAAGTATACGACCGCTGCCCGGCCCATGACGTTAAAATTGTACTCGGGGATTTCAACGGAAAGGTCGGAAGAGAAGGTATATTTGGCCCCACTGTCGGTCAGTTCAGCCTTCACGAGACCACCTCAAACAACGGTCTACGGCTGATCGACTTCGCCGCGGCGCGAAACATGGTAATAAGTAGCACCAGATTTCAACACCTCGATATCCACAAGGCCACCTGGCTGTCCCCTGATCAGAAAACACGCAACCAAATCGATCATGTTGTGATCGACGGAAGGCATGCTTCGAGCGTGCTAGATGTTCGTACGTTCCGGGGAGTCAATATTGACTCCGATCATTATCTTGTTGCAGCCAAGATACGCATGCGGCTGTGCAATGCAAAGGATGTACGCTCTGGTACGCAACGAAAGCTGGACGTCGCTAAGCTGCAATCACATCGGACGGCCGAAGCCTATTCCGCTCGCCTCTCAGAACTGCTCCTTCAACCTGACTCTCTACCCGATGATGCCGGTGGACTTTGGGCGCATATATCCCGCTCCATGCGCTCTGCCGCTGAGGAAGTCATTGGTTTCCGACGCCCACTTCCGCGAAATCAATGGTATGACCAGGAGTGTCGCGAAGCTACTGCAGTGAAAAACGCCGCCTACAAAAGAACCCTGCAGTCAGCAGCAACGCGAGCCGTGCACGAAAACTACCGGGAAAAGAGAAAGGATGAGAGGCGCCTTTTCAGACGCAAGAAACGAGAGCAGGAAAGGCACGAGCGTGAGAAACTCGAAGTGTTACGGGGCAAGAATGATGCTCGAAAATTTTACCAACAAGTCAAGTGTCTGACCCAAGGTTTCAAGCCCGGAGCATCAACCTGTAAAGATGAATATGGAAATCTGGTTACGGATACGCAGTGTGCACTGAGATTATGGAGGGAACACTTTTCCAAGCTGCTTGCTGGCGATGACTCCACCAATCCCGCCTTTGGAGAAATTAACCCGATGCCACCAATCAACGACGATGGTGTGGACGTACCACCACCTAGTCATGACGCGGTACGAGTTGTGATCCAACGACTTAAGAACAACAAAGCGGCTGGTGCCGATGGCCTGCCTGCTGAATTGTTCAAGACCGGCGGCGATGAGCTGATAGGGTGTATGCATCAACTCATCTGCAAAATATGGCTAGTAGAAAGCATGCCCGACGATTGGAATCTCAGTGTCCTTTGTCCTGTACTGAAGAAAGGTGACCCGACAATCTGCGCTAACTACCGGGGAATCAGTCTTCTTGCCATCTCTTACAAGGTCCTTTCGACTGTACTGTGTGAAAGACTTAAGCCGTTTGCCAACACACTGATTGGGCCTTATCAGTGCGGCTTTAGACCTGGTAAGTCCACCATAGACCAGATCTTCACACTACGTCAAATCCTGGAAAAAACCCACGAAAAACAGATCGATACCCATCATCTCTTTATCGATTTTAAAGCAGCTTTCGATAGCCCGATACGGGATTGCCTGTATGCCACCATGTCTGAGTTCGGTATACCTGCGAAGCTGGTGCGGCTTTGCAGAATGACGTTGAGCAACACAGCCAGCTCCGTCAGAGTAGGAAGGGACCTCTCCGAACCATTTGATACCGAACGAGGTTTCAGACAGGGCGATCCATTATCCTGCAACCTCTTCAACTTTGTGATGGAAGGGGTGTTGCGAAGAGCCAGTGTACATCGTAATGGCACTATTTTCTACAAAAGTGTCCAGCTCCTTGCATATGCCGATGATATTGATATCATTGGACGTTGTAAGCGAGATGTTACTGCTGCGTTCTCTGCTATCGAAAAAGAGTCAGCGAAAGTGGGTTTGACGGTGAACTAGGGCAAAACAAAGTATATGCTGTCCACAAACAGGGAGACGCGGCGTATTGGATCCTTTGTTACTGCGAACAACTATACTTTCGAAGTTGTCAAGGAATTCACCTATCTTGGCACCGCCGTGAACACTCAAAACGATGTCAGCCTGGAGATAAAGCGAAGACTAACTCTTGCTAATAGGTGTTACTATGGTCTCAGTAAGCAATTGAGTAGTAGAGACCTCTCTCGCCCGACAAAACTGACACTCTACAAGACGCTCATCTTACCCGTGCTACTTTACGGCGCAGAAGCATGGGTTGTGTGCAGCCACGCTTGGGGTGTTTGAGAGATAAATTCTTCGCAAAATCTTCGGTCCTGTTCACGTCGACGACGACTACCGTATTCGAATGAACCACGAACTGTACGAGCTCTACGCTGACATTGACATAGTCAAGCGCATCACTATTCAACGTCTGCGCTGGCTGGGACATGTTGTGCGTATGGACGAAGAAGCTCCGGCGAAAAAGGTGTTTGATGCGGAAGCCGCTGGGCGACGACGAAGAGGAAGACCATGCCTCCGATGGAAAGACCAAGCCGAGGAAACCCTATCCACGCTTGGTGTGAATGATTGGAGAAGGCGTGCGCAAAGCAGAGGCGCCTGGAGAGAGCTTTTGAGGTCGGCCGTAACCCGGTAACGGGTTGTTATGGCCACCCAAGTAAGTAAGTAAGTGAATTGGCTTTAATGCAAAGTGTTTGCGTTCTGATAGTTTTTAGTCTCAGAGCAAACTTCTTCTTTTCACTAAATAGCTCCGATTGCTCAAGTTCGTTATTTGGACCGCTCAATATGACAATACCCAGAAAACAATACCATGATGATACCGTAACACTTTGTACATACATTGCGTGCATCTATGTACATATATGAAATGACGCTGTAAAATCGCTGCTTCATTGATAGTAGGTAGAAATCTGAGAGTTCTTAAGTTCAATAGAGCGACCAAATAGTTCAACTATATTTCACTAAAAAAGATATAAAAAAAATTAAAAAATCCATTTTTGCTCTGAGCAAAAACGATTTTAGCAAAATCCCGAAAAAAACCCAAAATAAATGCTGAGCAAATTGGGTTTTTGCTCACCGGTACATCACTGGTTCCAACTCATCAGTGGCAAAATTCAGTATTTTACATTGCAGACGAGCCAATTGAGAAGGCGTTAAGTTGTATACTTCCACAAGAGACGATAAACTTAAAAAAAAGTTGTCCATGCCGTCGGAATCACAATGGTCGTCAGTTTTCTTCAGACTTGGGAGTAATCAATTACATTTGGTAATTAATTACATATGCAATTACAATTACTTGTAATTTTGTAATTGAAATTTTTCAATTACTTACAATTACATGTTAATGTAATTGCAAGATACGCATTTACAATTACTTATAATTGTAATTGAAATATTTTCGTCGGAAATTATTGTAATCCAAAATATGTAATTGAAAAGCAAAGTAATTGAACGAAATTTGTAATGGATTACTTTTACTTGTAATTTCCAAATGTTTAAGTAATCAATTACAAGATATAACTAATTAATACTAAACACAAATACGTATCCATACATCTACTATTATTAAACGAGCTTAAATTGTATGTTTATAAATATATGTATGTATATGGGACGTTCCATGTCAACCGGGACAGTAATCTGCCCAAAATTGAGCGCAGCGGAAAATTGTTTTTTAGGCGTCAAAATGTTCGTAAGTTCAAGAGCTTTCATATAAGAACGGGTGTTTTCGAATTTTTTTTTTTAAGGAAATGGCGACCATAAAACGGCACCTACATATAGATATCTATGTGTAAAAAGGGAATTGGTAAACCGCCATAATCACAATCGCTTAATTTTTTATTTTTTAGGAGGCTGTGAAGAGAGGGAGTGCAGTGTATACTTTTTTTTCTCAATAGTAGGTGGTGCCACGCCATAAAGGAAAATACGTTGCCACGGCTAAACTAATGAACCGATTTTAATAAAATTTGGTTTGGAGATAGACTGAACCATAAGAAAAGTAATTAAAAGCTCAGAGTTCTTAAATGGGGCGTGGCATCACCTTTAATATAAAAAAACGCTGTTTCGGCTGAACCACTTCATCGATTTCGATAAAATTTGGTATGGTGCTAGATTGAGTCCCTAGTAAAGATATTTCTTTTGAGTGGGCGATGCCACGCCTCTAATAAGAAAAAATGATTTTACTGCTAGTTACTTGTTTTACCTAAAAAATAAAAAAATTAAGCGATTATGATTATGGCTGCTTACCAGCTGCCAATTTATACATAGATATCTAAAGGTAGGCGCCGTTTTATGGTCGCCATTTTCTTAAAAAAAAAAAAAAATTCGAAAACACCCGTTCTCATATGAAAGCTCTTGAGCATACGAACATTTTGACACCATAAAAACGTTTTTAGGCTGCGCTCTATTTTGGGCAGACCACTGTCCCGGTAGACATGGAAAGTCCCATATATAAGTATATTTGTATATGTATGGCTGAAGTTTATTTTGAAAACGGCAACATCGATTTTAACGAAACTTGGGGATTCCGTGCATGTGTAAACGAAATTTATATTGGGCTAGGTTTTAGATTTTTCAAGACCTTAACAGTAATTTTTATAACGTGATATCTCGTAAACTATTAAAAATATTGTAATGAAATTTGGTAGACGGATGCAGATCATAAATATCTTTAATTGTACAGAAAATGGGCGGAATTAAAAAAGCGCGCATGGCATTTTTTAATAATTGAAAAATTTTAACAATTTTTTTTTTTGAACCGCTCTAATATATATATTAACATATTGTTGTTGGTATGCCTTTATTTATAAAATGAGTTCACATTATAAAATGAGTTCACAAACCAAATCTTCTTATCGAATCGAAATTTAAAAAAATTTTATCGCTTGTCAGAAATTTTTTCCAAATTTTAATAAATGTACTTGCAGAAAAATGTGTAATTAATTACATTTTTGTTTCAAATTACTTGCCAAAAGTAATGGATTACAAAAATCAAAAGGTTTACATTTTCATGGATTACTAATCCAATAACAAAAGTAATTGGAATTGAATGTAATTGTAATTTTAAATTACATGTAATTTAAATTAATGTAATTGAAAAAAACTTCAATTACAATTACTTTTAATTGATTTTTTCAATTACAGGTAAGGATTACTTGTAATTGTAATTGAAAAAAATGTAATCCAAAAATTCCCAAGTCTGGTTTTAAGCGACTTAAAATTGCTTAAAAGTTCAAAAAAACTTATAAAATTTTTAACTCAAATTTTTTTGGAAAAACTTGAAAATTTTGGAAAAAAAAATTTTCATTTTTATTCGACTTTTTCAACATTTTCCATATTATTTGGACTTTAACAATCTTTTAACTTTTTCCCATAAGTATTATTTCGTCTTTTTCAACATCTTTCAACTTTATTCGTCATTTTCTTTATTTATTCGATTTTTTCATCGATTTTGAATTGTTTCAACCTCTTCAACTGTTTTTGAGTTTTTCAACCGCTTTCAATATTTTTCATCATTTTCCATATATTTCGACTTTTTCAACTTGTCAACATTTTTCCGCATTTTGCATATTTTTTGGATTTTTTCAATTTCTTACAACTTTCTTCAATGGTGTCCACATATTTTAGACATTTTCAGTTTTTTGCAACTGTTTCAACACTTTTCAAACTATTTTAACTTCTTTACATTTTTTTTCGACTCATTCAAGCTCTTCAACGAGTTTCTTTTCACAGTTAATTAAAATGGACTTTCAATGCAGTGTAGGGTATGTAGTTTTGGCGTGGCCGAAGATAACACCTTAAATAGTTGTATTTTATTTTTAATCTCTTTCTCAAATTTTTTAGAGCCGCAATATACTATCCTTATTTAGATCATATGATCTTAGAATTATAATCAAAAGTCCAGGGTAAAGTTTTGAGCATTTTACCCTTAGAAGGTTTAATACCGATTATCACTCGATGGGGCGCGTTGACAAAATCGTGGATGCTGTTTTTACTTATAAAAGTGATTTAAATTGCAGTTGGGTTGAGCTTGAATCCGGTATTAAATTGTAGCATCAGTTCTTTTGTAAAACCGATTTCAAAGATGCTTTGAATGCAATGGAAGCATTGACCATTATCAAAGCCAAAAAAATGGTATCGTTCTTCCCAAGCATCACAATATTACTGCAAATAATTGCCACAATTCCAGTGACTTCGATAACAGCAAAACGAAATTTTTCTGTGTTAAAACGATTGAAATCGTATTTAAGATCTATAATGACAAAAGATAGTTTTAATGGATTGGCTCTGGGAAATATTCATAAAGAAATCGATATCAGCTCAGCTAAAAATGTTGAATTATTTTGCCACAAGAAACCTCGCCGTCTTGAAATCCTTGACTGAACTACTGATTAGATTGTTGTGATATGCCAAAAAATAAAAACATTGCTCGTTGAATAATTCAATCGATAGCCGTGTTTTATTCGCTTTGTTTAAACCTAAAAATGAATAAAACGCATAAGTTTAACATTTTATAATTCTGCATTTGACCAACAGGTGGCATTACAGTGTTTGACAGAAATTCTATTTCAAAATCAGAGCCGGCTTTATGGTCGTGTGGTTGAACGGGGCCTAGCGCGGTAAGGGGCCTCACGTATCAGTACATAATTTTTTTTTTTTAATTATTGCTGTCAAATCATTTCAAACTGTTTTTATAGTGTCGCAGACGCTAATACCAACGTTTTCTTTTCGTTCTCTGTTGTTTCATCACTGTTTTTATTTTTATTATGTGTTTCTATTTAATATTTGGGCCTAGCACTGACTGGGTGCCCCAGGCCTCGTGCGACTTAAAAACGCTTCTTCAAAATTCCAGCAAAGTTGCCATATATTTTTGATTATTTTAGGTTTGTGTCTATGGTGCTTCAAACTTTAGCAAAGACAAAAAAAGTTCAATCAATTGAACTAGAAATTGAGCTGGTTCACACATTTGTATGATATTTTGGTTTAACCAAAGCAAATAAAACACGGCTGATATGTATTTTCATTTAAAAACATGTCGCGCCCCCTGAAGAAAGTTCTAGATCTGCCACTGCTCGTATAATCAACGAATAGGAAACTTAGCAACTTGGTCGTTTTACATATGTACATTAGACCGGGTCGATTTGTATGAAGCAAAATAAAGTCAGTCAGACACCAACTCAAAAGTTAGAGGAACCCTTAAAAACGATATCTGCATCATTTTTTTTCGTTCCGAGAAAAACCAATGGAGCACTTTTGATTCTCCCGAAGGTCTTTTTTGGCTAAAAAAACGTGTATTTTGCTCATAACTTTTATTCCTTCACAGAATGGATACCCGACTTTGCGCGAAAATTAAAGAATGCGCTCTTGCAAAAAATTTGACGTAAAAAAAATTTAAATTTTTTTTCTATTATAGATAATATTTAGTCCCGAAATTCGATTTTTTCACATTTTACATTTATTTATTTTGTTTAAACCACTGTAGATGTTGCATTTAGCATTGGATTTGTATAATTTTGGTCTTATTGGAAAGGCAATTAATTTTTATTGTTGGGAAAAGCTCTCTGGCAAAAAACCCAACTTTTATTACTCAATTTTTACAGTATTTGGTTATCACTATATAAAAGTTAAGACAGAATTTTGCTATCGCTATATTAAGGACTGGCGCGATTCTAGGCTACTGTATATTTCGCGTGAGTCCAAAGTATTTAAAATGTGACCCAGACGGTTCACATGCATGCATGATTCGCTCACTGCTTTTACGTGACGTTCAGTGCTTTGGGAATGACATGGAGAGTCTGTAATGAAAATTATATATTGTAATTTGCTATGTAGTTAAAAATATGCTATATATTTTTTACATTGTTATTCTTCACCTGGAAAAGCAATGATATCTTCTAAATCATCATGAATCAAAAGATTTTCTTTATGTAGAAACTGAGTGCAAGGTGGCTCTGTTAGCTAAAGAAGGTGCAACACCTGTACCATTTGAACTGCACAAGTCTTGAAAATCAAAATCATCATAAAAATCTGCAGCAGCAGCACCAGCAATAGCAACGGCAACGTCAACAGCACTTTCATTCTCACTGTTACACTTATCCAGATTAAGATACTGAGCGTTCCACTGGCCGATGCAAAATTTTTAGAACTGTTTGGAATACGGTGTTCCTTTGAGCAGCCACAGCTCATATTTGACTCAATGCCACATTTGCATATAGCCAAATTAAACAAAAACTTCCACTTTTCATCATTTA
The DNA here is from genome assembly GCA_949775025.1 of Tricholauxania praeusta. Taxonomy (NCBI): domain Eukaryota; kingdom Metazoa; phylum Arthropoda; class Insecta; order Diptera; family Lauxaniidae; genus Tricholauxania; species Tricholauxania praeusta. Next base: position 41,537,715 of record OX459030.1, on the reverse strand, counting down.
CTGTTAATTTTTTTTTTTAATATGCGATAGTCTTCCAACAATGCATTTATTTGTGCACGACACATTGTTTGTGTTACCATCGGTATTTTGGCTCGAGTCCATAGCCCACGGATTTTCGTTAAAGCAGGTACGATAAATTTTCTGAAACCTATATTTTTCCGACGCCTGCATTCACTTTCGAAAAACTGCATCACGTCGCGATTAGTTGGCAGTTTCGTCAAACTTAAGTCCGATGCTATTAAATCCATTTTATATATTAAAAATTGTTCACACGTTGTACCAAATAATTTTATGAACCCACTAATGATCATCATATTTGAGCAGAAAATCAAAGCTCTATGTATAGAGCACATATAATGAATGATAATGTACATTTCACGAAGCAAAGTACGAACTTGAACGGAAGAGAATGGCTAATTTCTTCGTCTTATAGAAGATTTCAAGTTAACGAGGTTCAAGTTAAGAGGTTCTACTATAACATTGAAAAAAGAGCTAATTAAATTTCCAATAAGACCAAAATTATACAAATCCAATGCTAAATGCAGCATATACAGTAGTTTAAACAAAATAAATAAATAAAAAATGTGAAAAAATCGAATTTCGGGACTAAATATTATCTATAATAGAAAAAAAATTTAAATTTTTTTAACGTCAAATTTTTTGCAAGAGCGCATTCTTTAATTTTCGCGCAAAGTCGGGTATCCATTCTATGAAGGAATAAAAGTTATGAGCAAAAAACACGTTTTTTTAGCCAAAAAAGACCTTCGGGAGAATCTAAAGTGCTCCATTGGTTTTTCTCGGAACGAAAAAAAAATGATGCAGATATCGTTTTTAAGGGTTCCTCTAACTTTTGAGTCGGTGTCTGGATGAATCATAATTTCGACCCGGTCTAATGTACATACATATGTAGATAGCGACTAGGCGAATAAAACGGAGCTATTATTAGAATCATGCTTTGTTTGCTTATACTTTTGTTTTGCTTGTTCCTGACAGTGATGGTGTAACTTGCACGGTTGGAATAATTTGAGTTTGACATAATAATTCTAACATGAGAAGCTTTAATTCTTAAAAAAACGGTTGCAACTAAGGGCTTATGACCAGAGCTGGGCACTACCACACCCGTAGTGCAATGTAATGTTGTTTTTTAAGGTTTGCGCAACAGCAGCCTTGCTTCGTTTGATTTTCAAATCAAACTGAATTAATTTTTAAGCTCTCTCGCTTTGTAATATATATATATGCGTATATTATACGTATATGGTAAGTTATTCTCGTTCTGCCGCATTCGCGTCCTACGCTTATGACCGGTGTTGCCCAGAGAACGAGCAGACGCTCAAAGAGCGTAAAAATGAGAACGAGAACCAGGGATGATATTTGGGGGCTTTTTTGAGCCCTTTTAATTTTCAAAAGCCCCGTGGCCCTATTTATTAATTTTTGGCCCTTTTCCAAAATTCTACCGAAAAATAATCACAATTTTTTATTTTTCAAAGGAAAGTTTACTGGGATAAGTGATTGTCGACTGAGATAGAATTTAAGTGTTTTTTTTTTCTCCCAAAACATTTAAGTGAACCCTTAAAAAATAAGTGGTTGCGGTGGACAACATAACTCATCACTTTATCATCTAAAATCAAAAAAACTTAGTTAGCTTATGAGTTTTTCAAAGTATTGACGTAGCGTTTTTTTTACGATTTTTAAGAGTTTGGCATAATTTTTAAGCCAAAAAAACGAATTTTTGTAAAAAAATATTGCAAGAATCACTATATTTGTTATTGTAAAACTAATTGTAATGCAAAAAAAAACCCTTTGTCGATACCTGGTTTTATATGTATCAAAGAGGTGTGTCAAATTTCAAGAGAATCGGTTAAGTAGTTTTTGAGTAAAAGTGTCCACCGACTTTGAACATTTATTTTCGAGAAAAACGCGCTTAAAGTTTTTTTTATATACCTACACAGAATCAGTAGGGAGACCAAGGCACTGTATCTTCGTCAGTTTTGCTCCAACCAACCTCAAATTTTAACAGAATTTTATTGAAGGGTTGTACTATCAAATAACAAAAAACAGAAATAAAATTTGTTCAAACCCTATCCCCCCATTAAGTATTACGATGTCTTTTGACTTTTTAAACTTGAAACTGAAATTATTTCAAATCAACTCTCTGGAGATTTGTTTATATAAAAAATTTTTATTTGATTTATAACACTGGTTAACACTAGTTTTGATGCCGCACATTGGGAAAAATATAGTCAAAACATGCGCATTGGAGGAATTTCAAAAGTTAAAGGGAAAAATTTATTTTTTCACTTTTTGTAATTTAGACACATCCAGCATGTCGAAAAACAATTTTGCAACTCATTTGACCGCAAATTTAAAAATAAAAAATAAAAATACCTCCTTTGGGTGTATTTTTTCCGCATTTTTAGTCACACGAAAAATGTGGGCGTGGCTGTAAAACAGTGGGTGGCGACCCCCATTCAACTAAAAAACCCAAAACGCTATATCTTGGCACCTAAGGCATACTCTTTCTACGTTTTAGTAAGTAGGGTTTTTCGTTAAATTTCAACGGAATTGGACATAAACTCTGTCCGCTGTCCGCGCAGGAGCTAGGAAGGTTTGAGCTAGGAAGCTCAAATGTTGGGACAATTATTTTTATTCCTCAAGCTATAATATAGGAAAAAATAAACAAAATCCCTATCCTAAAGTTGGAAAAAAAAAAACACCCTAGTATACCCACTTTAAACTCATTTTTAAAAGTTTTTAGATGTCAATTTTCAAAATGCTGACATACGTGTTTACTTATTTTTAACTATCTTCAAGAATCCGTTGATAGAACTGTGATATTTTAGTTTCGTTTAACACATCGTAATTCTTCAAAAGTTTTAACTTCCGGCCGTAGGGTGTCAGTTGCTTGAGTAGGAAATTAAAAAAATATCCTATCAGGCTATTTTTTGAAGATTTTCAAAGGTAATGACCAAATTACAAGTGTCTAGCACTAACAGTATAGAAGTTATCGCTTAAAACAATGTGTGCCGTGAAGCTATACTTTTATTTAAACTAAGGACCTTTTATTGAATACATTATTTGTTTGGCATTTTATTATCTTTAATTTGAAGCCAAGAACCATGAAATTGGACATTTCTAGCACAAGATATGAACTTTAAAGTGAAAGGAGGTCGAAACAATGAAAAACACAATATATATGGGTATTTCCATGTAAATGTGGACACGGTATAGGATTATTTTTTTATTGTTTTTCAATCTTCAACTATATCCAAATTAATGTTCAATAATAGTAGTTTTGCCACCAAGTGTCAAATTTAAGATTTGACCATAAAATTCGTCATTATTTTCTGTTCTAGTTACTGTATGTACGCGTGCTTTCAGTTTTGAAAAAAAAATCATTTTTTAAATCTCTGTGTTCTGAGTTTCTTGTTTTAGTTGGTAAGTAAGTTTCATGTACCTAATATTACATATATTCATGTTATCAACAATGCGTCGCAACACTCGTTTTGAGAAAGCTGAGTGCTTAAAAATGAAGAAAAAAGATACACTTGTTTTTTGTAACGCGAGTTAACAATAAGTACATTTTTTTCTAGTATTGTAGGTGTTTGTTGTCTAATTCAAACAAATACTTAGATTCTCTTTTTGTGTTTCAATTTGTACCGAATAACTGTAAAAACATCCTCCGTTTGATCTTACTAGTCTAAATTAAATGTAAGTACTTTTTGTAACGCGAGTTACCGGTATCTCGCATCTTCATCATTTGACAAGAGTTTCTGATAATTTTTATCTATCTTCTTTAGAATGAAATTTGGTTTTTGTTTTAGGCCCAAATGCCGCTCTCGGCTACCTAAAAAATGAAAAGTCGAGGGAAAATACGATGATTTCAAAAAGACATATAGGGAAGCTTGCCGAAAGAGTAGAGCAAAGCAGAGAGCAAAAATTGATAGTTTGTCAGAAGCAGAAAAGAAAGAAATAATACGTAATGAACGTCAGAATATCCAAAACCCATTTGACTTACTGGCAAAATGAGAAACTGCAAATGGCCCAAACATCATAAGAAGTAAACATGGATATCTTACCAAAACATTTATATTATGAAGATGTGTATGGATGTAGTAGTGATACTTATAGTTCTGAGGATAATATACCATTATCTGTACTTAAATCATAATTCACTGCATTCCCGAACTATGCATTCTAGAGTAATTTGATTTGTTATTCAATTTTTGTTTAATTTAAATTTTTGTTTAATTTTTGCACATTAAAGACTGAAAAAGTTCATTATTATTATTAAACTTTGATTTTATTTTTATTCTTGTGTATTTCAGCTAGAAAAAGCTCCTTATATTGGTATAAAAGTATTTGGTAACACGAGTTACCAATCTTTAGTAACGCGAGTTACCACATAATTCTTGAATTAATTTAAAAATTTCGATCCATTATCGCTGTTTCTTATAATGGTAAGCTTATTGATATATTGCTCATTTATTTATGTCAAATATAAAGCAGTCTACTCACAAATTTCGGAGAAACTTTCAAATTAAATTTACCCTCTGAACATGTTGTCCAAAACTGGTAACACGAGTTACCAACACAATTTATTATTTTACCGGATAAATACTATTTTAACACTGAATTTTTAGACTAATGTAGGACATGAGAAATGTTATGTGTTCACAAAGAATCCAATTTTATTAGTTAACCTAAATAATTAAAATTTATGGCATCATTAAACTCAAAAATACTTTCTGGATGTAACGCGAGTTACCATGGAATTACCCATTTCTCGAAAACTGCACCATTCAAAAAATTTTCATTTTCATTTTCGAACTCAGCAGAAAAAAGTACATAAGAAAAGTACGCTCTTATCAATGAAACATTTTGATTGTAAACTAGTGTTATTAGCAACAATTTTGATATCCTACGTGTGATTTTCTAGGTTTTGCATTGTAAAAAAAAAGTTAACATTAAAAACCAGCAATAGTCAGCCATCATATGGCGATCCCATCGGCCTTGGTATCTTTCTTCTATAGTTTTTAGGTCCTGGTGAAACCGCTCCCCTTGTTCTTCGCTATAGGATCCAAAATTTTTTGGTAATAGGTCAAGATGACTGTGAAGGTAGTGCACTTTGATGGATATATCACATCCTAAGTTATAAAAGTGCTCTTGCATGTCATTTACAATTTCAGAGCAGTTATTTGACTAGTAATTTCCGAGAAAGTTTTTAATAACTTCAACAAACGACTAAACGACTTCGCTTAGAGCTGTCTTTAAAGAGACGCCATTCATTTGGATGGTATCTTGAAAGACCCATTTCGAGAATAAGGCCTTGCACTTCAAAAAACAATATCATTTTCCGATTAAAACAATGGTAACATGTCTTGCTCTCTTATTCGATAGAACGCCACTTTTGTACCTGACGCCAACAAGTTTTTTTCTTTTAATCTAAAAGCCAAAACCTCTGCAGATTCTTAAGAAAGTCCCTTATCAAATCATTTAATTCTTCTTGCGTAAAAGGTTTTGGCTCTGTAGATGGTATTCCTTCGAAATCGCGAGAATCTAAGTCTGGATAAATCATTTTGTTAACGTTTACACCATGCAAATTAATACAGCGGAAGCAACAGTCATCGAAGTGAGTTTTTTGTTCTATCTATTGCATAGGCATTCCAAACCTCATATGGTTTCTTTTAGCACTAATACACTGTCTGGAGTGTTCATAGCACATTTTGCAAACAATTTGGGGTATCCGCGGCTTGTATTCATCCACAATTTTCGACTTAAAGTAAGCAAAAGAAGCACTTTTTATAAAATCTGTTATAGTTTTCTGAACTTTTCCACTGTGTATTCTTCAATAACGTCATAACTCATAAAATCAGATATTTCAGGGTAGGCATTTTGTGGTGCTAGTCTAACCTTGGGGTTTCAGGGGTTGGCCTATGCAATGTGTATTCTTCAGGCGCACACGCCGTTTATTACAGCCGCAAGGCTTTCAAGGGAATTTTTCGGTATTAGCCACAAAGGCTATTTCCATAAGAATTAAAAGTCTGTTTTCTTTTAAGTCTGAATAAATTCTGATTTTTATTTACAAATTCTAAAGCTATTTATACAAATTAAACTAGTATTTCTTAACACTATTTTTGCCGTTATTTTACCATAACTCCTCCTCCATTCAATTTCCCCGCTGATCGCGCAATTTCAGTTGCGTCAGCATTTCAATATCTAATATGCAAAATTTGGTAAGAGTGAAAGAGTCGCAAATCTAATTTGACTTCAGTCACTTGTTCCCAGCCTTGAAAATACGGCATAAGGGTGTTTTCTTACAATGTGCATTTGGGTTTGCTATTGTTGTTGTGTGTGGTCAGTTTAGGTAGGCTAAGACGTTGCCTTGAATGCACTAAGTCAATGACGTGCGGGTGAAACATAATGCTTGCATTTAATTGTTGTTGCTTTTGTTTGTGCGAGTGGCGTTAGCGGCACGAGCACAAAAAAAAGGCAAAAGAAAAAAATGAGAATGACTTGCAGATGTAAGTCATAAATTGTACTTTTTATTACTTGACCGAAAAGTGTCATATGAATTTGTTTATTTTTGATTTCCGTAAATCAAAAATAAAATTTGAATTTGAGTGGCTTTATTTTACTGTGAGGAATGTGGGTTAAGTTAATTTGAAATTAAGTGGAAATCGGTGGGAACGTTTAGTTAATTTGGTTCCCTTGTTATTGGAATTTAGAGAAGGTGTTAGTGGTGGTCATGGTGATTAAGTAGGTTCACTACAATTTTAACTGATTTTTATGCTTTTGGGTTATATTGTTATTGAAGAAAATGAGCGATATATACAAAAAAATCTTAAACGCTTAGATGTTCATATGTAAAACTTATGTTTACAATTAAATTTAAACAACAAAATTAATTTTATAAAAAGAAGAAATTAGGTTATAATATAAATGGTTATATACGATTTGATTTACAGAAGCCCTATTTATGTCAAAAAAGCCCTATTTTAGTTCGAATTTTGGCCTTTTTACAAATATACCAATATCATCCCTGACGAGAAGGCGCTTAAAGAGCGTAAGAAAGCGTGCACATATACAGAATTGATAAGCAAATCATCAACACATGCTTATCGTGAGCGCGCTTGCATGATACTGCTCTTGCTTATTCAAATAATAGCATTTTAAATCTTTTTGCTAATGTAAGCAATGACCTAGATATGTTAAGAAAGTGGTTCAAAGAGCACAAGCTATTTATTAGCAACAAAACGAAGTTTATGGTTTTTAATATTAAAGGTACATATTAGGTTTGTTCGAACCTGATTTTGTGGTAAAAATTGAAAAGTGTCAAATCGCGATTTTCGAGAGAGTAAAATCTAAAATTTCTCTGACTACTCGAATCACCACAATTTTGGTTCGAACGGAAAAATAGGTAAAAATTGAAGACTGTCAAAAATTTGCGCGTATTTTAGTAAATAAACAATGGCAGAGTTTAGAAGCTAAAACCGCACCATAGTTGCATAATCGTTTGGTTAAGACATTCTGAATGCAAGGCGAGTGAAACATTTTCGAGAATATTATTGAAATAACTCAAAAAGTAAATGACCGATTTTAAAGTTTTCTACCTGATTTTTATAGATTCATAAATTATCTTGAACTTTGATTTATTTTAAATACATAAAGTGCATTTTAAAAAAATGCTTAGTATAAGAATAAGAGGTTTGGCATGAAGTAAATCTTAGCCAAAATTATTTTACATTTTGAGTTAATATAATTTTGAATTCAATATAAAAAAAAACACTTTCGAGACTGCTTAAAATGTTAAGCTAGGCAAAAATTTTACATTTCGCATACGTTATTACGGAATTCACGTTATTTTTATCAGCTAGTCAGTCCTGAAAAGTTCTGCACCAAGTTTTTTTGCTCAAACAAAGAGTTATGTTCGATGGAATTGTAAAAACAAAAATTGGAACAACTTTGATTTAGCAACACTTCCAATTCCTTATGTTAAAACTGCGGGCTTCTAAAAACAATATTTTAGAAATAATTATCTGGTTGACTACCGTACAACCATTTAGGTGACATTCAGCTTTACGATTCCTTTTCAATAAAAAATCGATCAGCTATTTCATTAAATAATTGAGCATTTACCAAGAAATGTTTTGATTTCAAGCTTTTTGTTATGTTGCTCATTCTTAACACAACCTTATAAGAAGTGAAAAAAAATCAACGCTGTAAATTATTTTATATGAAAAGTAATTGACAGGTATAATTCAGACAGGAAATTTCATTTCCCTCGCATGCAAAAAGTGAGTCACCAGTCTCGTTGCCTACGATTTTGACAGTCTTCAATTTTTAGCCACAAGAAATTTGTCTGGGTCATGGTGTAATAACCAAGGTGGAGTAATTAGGGAGAGCCTCGATTTTCAATCATCTGTCATCCTATTTGCTGTAGTTTTGACATTCATAACATTTCAATTGCCCATTCAGAAAACTTAAGCGCTTTGAGAAATTGCAGCGCTTAGGCGTAAGATCTTGAACATTTTCTGAACGATAGCTGCAAACTACATTTACCTTGTTTACACGCAGCGTCGACTTGTAACACCGACTCACAAGTTCGATCTTATTCAGGCATTTACACACAGATACGTCGACGTTCAAATGTCATTATTTGATGACAAAACGAACAACAACAAAATAGTTTGCTACGACGTAGTCTAAGGTTAAAAAGAAAAATTAATAATAATAGATGTTTTCTCTTATTTTTCTTTTGCTTTCGTATTTTAAAATTTATTTTTGTTAAATTTTAATATTTATTTTAGCTTAATGCTGTTTTAAACATTTATTTTACTTACACATTAATATAAGCATTTTTGACATTCGAACGTCGACGCTCAAATCTCCATTTACACAGCAGCGAACTTGTGCATCGACTCACCACGTCGACGTAGAAATACCGAACTACCACTCCGACGTATGTCGCATTTACACAACAAAAAATTACTCCGAAGTCATACGTCGACTCTCAAATTCGGTGTGTGTAAATAGCATAATTGAATCTTAAAAATTTAGTCGATGTGGTTGTTATTGCAAAAGCAAAAAAGACTTATTGCTATCATATTGAAGCCTGCTACATTATTTAGCGTAGTTTTTTGTTCGCATCAGAATTTTGAAACTCAACACAAATACCTCTCAGTAAAAAGATGCTTAAAACGCTTCAAAAATACTGAAGTTGCTGAACGGGCCAATTAATCAAAACACCGAAGTGTCAAAAAAAATTACGAAAAGAGACAATGAAGGACAAGAAACCCAAACTTTTGAGAATTTCGTTTTTAAGTACGCCACCTTGGTTATTACACCATGGTCTGGGTGAAAATTTAACTTATTTTTGTGAGGGGAAGTGATCAGCTGTTTCTTACTCTCATTTTTTCTCTCTCAAACACCACATTTTTTCAGGTTCGAACGCTTTTTGTGGTAAAACTTTATAAATATTTATAAATATTTACCTATTTTTTCTGGTTCGAACAAACCTATTATGATAATTTGCCTTTATTTTATCATTCGCAAAGTTGCCTTAAATTTTGTTTAACTGATACTGACCAGGATGCTACATTCAATGAAAACGTAAGTTGTTGCGATAAATGTTTTCGAATTGAAAGTGTTGATAATTTTAAATATTTGGGTATCATTTTGGATCATAAATTAAGTTGGAACCATCACACACTGTATCTAGAAAAATATATTAACAATGTAGTGAGACAAATTTATCATCTTAGCCTTTACTGTAACCAGTCAATTTTAAAAGTGGTGTATGATGGTCTGCTGAAGTCCAAGTTACAGTATGGATTATCTTGTTGGGGTGGTGTTTATTTCAATAAAATTGAACCTTTAGTTATTAAACAAAAGCATGAGGTTAGAATCATATGCAAAGCCGATAGAAGAACTTCCGGTTTTAATCTTTTTAAGTTCCTAAGGATTCTTCCATTAAGGCATCTGTACTGTTATAAAGTCTTAAAATTTTTTTTTGAAAAATCAGGTTTTTATTCCGTAAGACTCCACGAAAATTACAATTTAAGAGTAAACACTGGTAATTTTGTATCTATTCCCACTATTTGTAAAATGCACTTTACTCGTTTCTTCTTTTTTACCGCTCCCCGATTATTTAATATGCTACCAGAAAGAATTAGATGCGAAAGGGTGAAAACGGTTTTCCTTCGTTTTGTTAATCAATGGCTTTTTTCTTTTGATTACTCTTCTATAGATAATATATTTAGACCTATGGTGTAACCCGAATATTGCTTACTGCTTTCCATTTTTTTCTCTATATTTTTATCTCTGCTAATTTTATTTTATTTTACTTAACATATTTTTATTTTACTTTATTTACTTGTATTTATTATATATTTGCTTTCCCCAACAATATTCTATCTTATATATCAATTATATCCTATTGCTAATACATTCGCCTATTGTCATTTTGACAACTGAATGTATTTGTAACTATTTCATTAAATACTAATGTATTTCGAAATGTACATATATTATATAAAAAATCTTTTTGTAAACTTAGTTTTGTATGAAATAAATAAATAAAAAATAATAATAATAAATAATGTAGTAGTGGGCACCACTGCTTATGACTGATTGTAGGGGAGAATAACTTTTTCCAGTATTTTCATAGAATTTTTCTACGGTCGCACGACAAACGGCACGTGCAGTCGAATACATTACGGTTGTTAGCATCAATCACCAATGAATACACACCTCATCTTTCTTTTTATATTGATTGTTTTTTATTATATTTTTGTTTATTTCATATTTATGTACTTTAAATTTAGTTTAAGCTTCCAACTCGAGAGCAGCTCCAAGTTTCATATCACTTCTGGCGGAGAGGAACATTTGAATGCCATCATGTAATTTTCTTTGATACCCAACGTAGACCTCTTTCTCTGTGTTGATTTTTGCGCGAATACTAGAATCTTCCATTTGGTATTTAATACCAAAATCGACAGTCGAATTGCCAACTTCTCCTGCCCAATTACATTCTAGACCAAAATCGAAGTTCTCGAAGTTATGATGAAAAATTGAGGCAAAAACTTCTTCGAAACGATTTCTAAGAAACAAATTAAAAATTTTTGTTAAGGAATAATAATTCTTATGATAAATATTTAATAAAGCTAATAAATTGATATTTTTTTACTTTTATAAAAATCTATTCAAGGGGCACAGGAAGTCAAAACAAAAGGAGCTGCACTATTTTTCTGATTTTAGCAATTTTTTGGTTTTTACTTGTCATGAACTCTGAATCTTTTCGCCAAAAGTCTTATCATTGTTGCGCTACAACTTTTCAAAATTTTTGAACCCAAGATCCGGCATCTTTCGTTTTGACTTGTAAGTAATGCCACATACAGAGCCAGTTGAAACGAAACACAGAAAATTAATTAAAGTGTGCTGCATGATTTTTGACTTCGATGAAAAAATTTAAGGATGATCATTTATGTACAAGCCCCAGGAAACAGTCATAGTTGAGTTTTTTGGATCTTCAATTCCAGCACAAAATAACTTTTTTAGTTTATATTGCTTTATGGAGGAAACTACGATGTCAGTACCATTTGATTTTACAAATGAAGATCAAAGTAGGGCCTTATGGCAAAAGAAATAAGAGTTTTTTGGTTAAATAACTTTTGGATAAAAATATTTTTTTTAATTCATTTAGCTTAACTGTCTTAAATTTCAAGGTAGTATTGCCTTCTTATACTTTACAAGACGAAAGGAGATTATACGGCTTTGTATAAAACATAAATACCTTTACAATTGTAAAATATGTATATGTAAGTGCCTTCCATGTTCTTCACGAGATAGTTCGTTAGGGGTATTAGAACAAAAAAGTTTATTAAATGAAAACTTAGATAATAGTTTTTAGATAACAGCATAAAATTTAAATACATATGTATGTATGTACAATTGTACATTGTACATGTACAGACCACGACAAAACGATAGCACAACTAGTTTTTCGGTGTTTTAAAGGATTTACAACAGTTATTTAAAATTTGTTTTCATAGTATATATTCTTAAAGCTAAGAAAATAAATCACCCTTATCATCGTAGTCGTTTTTTTTTTTCGACGACTGTCGTTTTTTTCGTCGTCTCGTTTTTATTTTGGTATCATCGTAATTTTGCGACACGACAAAATTTGTACGACTCGTGACTACTACAATTTCAATGAAAGCTTTTACAATTTGATGCTGACAGATGTTTGACAATTATGAAATGTCTTAAAATTTGTTTTTATTTTGATGTTGTGTTTTGAAATTTAACAATAATTGAGTGCAAATCCAAAATATTCATCGACTAACGAGATATAGGTGTGCCAGCGGTAGTCAACAACACTTTTTCAATAGTTTCGGATCTCTAGTAAGTTCCTGCAAGCACTAATTTTCCTCATCATAACAAAATTATGGTTTTTAGCTCCAGCGGTCGATGAAGATCCTACCGACGACTCTTTTGCAACCCATACAATAGAAAAAACTATAAGTTATCCGACAGGGAAAGCAGCACTTGAACCATCAATTCAGCAATCATGTAAAGATTCAAAATCGCAAACATTCTCGGATATAACATCAAATTTTAGTTCCATATCATTGCAATTGCCTGCATCAAATACCGTATCTGAAGTTTCTTTTATAAAATCGGAATGTGTTCAATATACAGTACCAAAAGAAAAATCAAAAATTGTTGCCACCACTTCTAATTTAGCTGCATGCGGTTTTGAAGATGATGAGACAGTGTCAAGTTCAATATTTAACAGTCTCGAAAAGAAACTTTCTTGTTCCGCCACGTTCTGTTAGTCTTTTGTCATTGGAGCATTAATAATTTAAAAATCAACACCAAGTGTAAACTTAATGAAGCAATTTCTTCTAAGCATGTGACTACAGGACGTGGTGGCGATAGTTTAAGGAGTCGACGTAGCAAAAACTTACACCACCACACGATGCGCAAACCGAAGCAGCAAGCCTCGTCTGTTAGATGATTTTAATTGCAGCCTTTCACAAGTTATAGAAGTAAAAGTGCAACTAAAATCAACGCTTGATAATTCGCAACGAATATGAACAGAGCGGATCAATCGACAGAATAGTAAAAGCGATAGTACACGAAGTCGATGAATACTCAAGGGATTTTGAAGCTGCTTCTAGTAAATTAGCTACAATTAAAGTCAACTGTGAAGAGACCGCTATCAAGCAAAGGGCTGTAGATACGGAAATAGTTTGCAGTAGGAACTATTTCATATAACGAACGAAGTTAAGCCACTGTTAAGTTCATCGCAAACACCAACTAAGAGTACCACGGAGAAAAATAACGCATCTAATTTAAATTTTAATATTGAATCTGCTTAAAACTCTAGTTCAAAGCGCAAAAAGTTCTGCGGTAAGGACATCTCAGTTGCTTGAAGAAGCACGCTTAAGCTCCTCACAATCTGGAGACAGCTTACATGCTATTGAACAATTGATGTTGAATTTCAAAAAAAACATACTGCAGGCGTTGGATGTAATTAGCACTGTTTAACGTAGTGCAGTAAATTAAACTAGTTTTTAAATTTTGCTAAACTAAATTGTATTTGTATGCATAGTTAAGCCACAAATAAAATGTTTGATCAAAAGTTTAAAGTGTAATTTACTGATGTGCATTTTTATTGGTCTTATTGATTTTATTTTGTTAGGTATTTATATTTTACTTAAATTGAAAATGATCTAGCACCTCCAATTTTTTTAGAATTGCATTCAGCGAAGTTTTCTGAGCCAGAGTCTAAAATATAAAATCAGGGAACATTCAAAAAAATTTTGTTTTTGTTCAAAAATTTAAAAAAAAACACTTAGTAAAAATTCAAATAAGTTCAAAATTGTTGTCGTCGTACACAAATTTCTGAACGACAAAAAATGTCGTTTTGAGATGTCAATTTTTTATACGATGATTCGAAATTTGTAAAAAATTGTCGTTATTTGTAAGAGATTGTCGTTTTTGCGACTGTCGATTTTATAAAACGACTCGCATGATACCAATTTTGTCGTATCGTTTTTTTTTTCTGTCGTATACGACTACGATGATAAGGGTGAATAACTTTTAAATAACACGGTGCTACAGTGAATATGAACTTTTCAAATGACCTAGTGCAGCTTGTAGGTCTGATCGAGTACAACACGAAACCGTGTTTAAAAACTTTGTAACACCCACCCCCAAATTTTCAATTTATGGTCAAAAAACCGATTTTGGTGACTTTTCGCACTAAAGAATTTCTAACTCAGCAATTTTTCAACCGTTTTCAAATTTTAAAACGGCTTTGGAAAGTGAAATGTCAGTATTTTCAAAATATATGCATTTTTTTGTTAGTGTAATAAAAGTATCAAGAGATTTTTTTGTGAAAATCTAAAATTTGTTTATTTTTTTCTAATATTTGCAATTTCAACGCAATTTTTTGCCACAATTTGCATTAAAAGAAATATTCAGATATTAGTAATCTTAAAGTGCTATCGATTTTGGATAAAAATAGTTTTTTCTTATTAAAATCTATTACATATAACGAAGTTACGAAACTTTTTCTTGAGATAGGCAATATGTGTGATAATCGAAATAACGCCTGCGGCTTATTCCTGGACAAGCAATACCGTTTAGAGTTAAATAAAAATCAAGCCGTAGTTAAAGCGTTTAACATTTTCTTCAACCGCTCTTACGTTAGAAGTAACTGGTATGAGCCAGTTTGTTTGCTCTATGTGCTCTACAACACTGAAGTAATGGAAATCTGGTAAGTGCGATAACCAGCGTTTGTTATTTATAACTCCTATGGTTTGGCATCGGCAAATATATCATAAGCCGGAGGTTTGCTACTTCTGCCAAACAAACACCGTTGGTAATCACTACAAAGCCCGCCATCGCATTACAATATGCTAATGTTTCACCCGTATCGAAACCAGTCCCAAGAGAAAGTCTAAATAAGCCGGCTAAAACCTGAAAGCTTTCATGTTTGCAGCAATTAATTTCTTAGCGAGAGAAATGATCCAACTGGATTACAACCGATAGAACGCCACTTAGTGTCAAATCTTGACTATCATTACCTCGTTTGTCATCAAGACAAACAGAGATCTTAGCGTCCCGACTGAAATTACATTCGTACGTATTTACTCGCATTTTATTCAGAGTTCGTAAATACTCCTCATTGAGGAGTAAAATTTCACTCCACATCCTCAATACAATTCAATTCAAGAGTATTCAATTTTGAATTTATCAATTATGAGGAAAAAATAAGAAGCGCTCATTCTTTTAATATCTTGAGTGAGTAAATTATTATTTATTTCTCTTTCATATTTATCACTCACTAAATATTATTTTCAATAAGACTCAATGAGTGAACATTTTTTTTTTACTCGCCCATACTTTTCATTCATAAATTTATTGAATTTTATTTTACTTGCACTTTTGAGTCATTACGTTAAATTTTTTTTCAATTTATTGAAACGAAAGTAAAGCGATTTTCTTATTTTATAATAATGGGCAAAAACGATTCTTTCCAGGGTCCCGAGCCTTTCTTAGTGATGGCCAAAAATATTTTTGAGCTATCTTTCGTTTAAAAAAACAATTTTTCCCGAAAATGGGTCAAAAACGGGAAGCATGGCCTGGGGACACAAATACAAACGCTGACCGTACGCATGCATTTCTGAGTGATAGAGATCATTTTCTTTACGCGTACATTTTTGAGTGACAGAAAATTTGTTCATGCACAATCGCTTATCGCGCTTTCTCACATAGTTCATTTTCATTTATGATCGGTGAAAAAATTGTTGGCTTGAATTCATTATTTTAGCAATGTTACTCGTTGTTGAAAAAAAACGAATACTCACATACGAATGCGCTGCAATAAAGAGCGATTTTCAATCTTGCAAAAAAATTTAAGAAAATTCATACATGAATAAAATGCGACATTTTGAGTGCACATACATGAATATTTCCGAACTCTGTCATACGTGTATTAAAAGTTAATTCCCATCACTACAATTGCTTGAAATAGAAAAATCGACAAATGAATTTATCATTTGAATACTCCTCACTTTTCACATTATCTCAAAATGAGTTTATCATTTGATAAACTCGAAATTGATGAAAATGAAACGATACGCATCAATACAATGTTCGCTTGTTTATTATTTATCAGTGAAGAAAAAAACGAGTGATGAAAACAAACGAGGAGTTATAATAGAGTGAATACTGATTTTCTTGCGCTCTTGAGTTTTTAAAATGAAAAGATAAGTAAAGAAAAATAAATAAAAAAGAGCCAAGTTAAAATGCTGTCTGTGTAGGTACTGCTGGTCACTCCAACGAGACACTGACGACTCGTCTTATACACATAGAAGGTCAAGAAAACATTTTAACGATAGTAAAGATTGAATTAAGAAACTGAAATCGATCACATAAGGCAAATATCTGCATCAAGTACTTAGAACAAGAATTTTATTTCGAACTTGAGATCGAATTTCCTTCTCTAGAGAAAGCTCTATAAATTCGACAATTTGCAATCGATTTTAATAAAAAAAACACTTTTTTCATCCGAAATTGATGGCACTTTCAGAAAATAAAAATTTCAATGTTTCTGGTTTTGCAAATTGTTGCCAAAAATTAGCGTTGAAGTTGCAAATATTAGAAAAAAAAGACAAAATTTTTAGGTGTTCACAAAAAAAAATCACTTAATACTTTTGTTATACTGAAGAACTAGCACATATATTTTGTAAGTATTGACATTTGACTTTCCAAATCCGTTTTGAAATTTGAAATCTGTTGAAAAATTGTTGAGTGCGAAAAATCACCAAAAAACGGTTTTTTGACCATAAATTGAAAATTTGGGGATGATACAAAATTTTCAAACACGGTTTTGTGTTGTACCCGACCAGAACTACAACTTGCAATACTGCCGTACTAAGCGAAAAAGACGTATCTCAAAAAAAAAAAATATCCGAGATTCTTATGGCATCGGATAGCTTAAGAAATTACGCGTCTAATGAAATACTCCAAATGTCGGCATCTTAGTTCAATCATATAAAAAATCTAGTAAGAAAACTCCCTCTGTCTCAACTTTACAGGTATTTCAACAAATTGACATAAACAAAACATTAATTATCTCGAAATGAATTTTTCTGAGATACGTCTTTTTCGCTTAGTACGGCAGAATAGGTCATTTGAAAAGTTCATTAAATTTTTTTATTTTTGTAGCACCATGTAATTTGTCAAAAAAATTTTTTTGAATTAAACTAAAAACTCAATTTTGAGGTGCGACAAAACGATAGCACAAAGAGGTACCATGGTATTTCGGCAGGATAATGCTGCTGTTCATACAGCCAAAATAGTAATAGAGTTTTCCGGGACAACAATATAAATTTTCTAAGATCGTCAGCTAATTTTCCTGACCTAAATATTATTGAAAACTGCTGGGGTTGTTATGTTATACTTTTATTTTTTTTTTATAATACCTAGAACGAATTTAAGTTACAAAAATTTTGTGCTATCGTTTTGTCGCACCTTAAAATTGAGTTTTTAGTTTAATTCAAAACTGCATACATTTTTTTGACAAATTATTTATGTTATTTATTTCCTCAGCTTTAAGAATATGTACTTTGAAAACAAATTTTAAATAATTGTTGTAAATCCTTTAAAACACCGGTAAACTAGTTGTGCTATCGTTTTGTCGTGGTCTGTATGTATGTTACTGGCCAAACTAGTTTATAGGAAAAACCAGTTTTTCCTAGGCCAAACTAGTTCATCCGAAGCGTGTTAGGATGAACCAGTTTGTCCTAGGATGAACTAGTGGTATTATTTACTTTAACGCTCTCACTCCCGTATTTTCTTGAAATTTTATTATGTTAGTGTAAGTTGGTGGCATTCGGCCACTTCTCAGGACTTACATCCTCCAATATGTCAATGCCGGCTTCGAGGCGGCTTTTGGCCGCGGTTCACATACTATGTCCAACATGGGCATCACACCGGCATTGGATAAGCTACTTCTTCATAATGAACGATTGCCCAAAAAACGATAATATTTTTGGACCATTGCTCACTTGGACCATTGTTCATAATGATCAATAGCCCAAAATAAGATATTATTTTTGGGCGATTGCTTACTTGGGCAACTGTTCATAATAAACAATCGTCTAAGGATAGACATTATTTTTGGATGATTACTCTTATTAAACAAACGCCCAAAGTTTAATTTTGTGTGGGGCACCAGCCCTAATCAGTTCCGTATTTTTCAATTATAGTAACTTCTTAAGTTAATGAGTTATAAGAATAGATGTGCCTCAATTTCGTTTTTTGTAATATGGCATTTCTATAAACACAGTCGCCCAAACATTTGCCCAAAATATGAACAACTGCGCAGATGCACAGTCGCTCAATAATTCTATATGATTTTGGACGATTGCTTATGATGAACAATGGCCCAAAAAGAATTTGGTTTATTATGAAGAATTGTCGAAATTAACAAATTCCCATTAAACGATTTGTTTTTGGACGATTATAGGTACAGCCAGTTTGCCTATATTTACGCACACAATATGAGTAACGAACGAACGAAATCCACATTGCCTACAACAACACTAACAAATTGACTGTATAGTTTGATGAGTAACAAGCGTCAACTCCTAAGTTAATACAGCCTTGTCCTTGTGAGTAACGATTACGCGTTATAAGAGGCGGTATAATGAAATATACTTTTTCGATTATATTTTGTGCGAGCAAAATGGGCACACCTACCTCGCACACAAATTTAATTTAAGATTTTTGCGGAGTTGGCTCCGAAAATCCTATTTCAAATATCAAAAAACTGCGGCGTGACATCTTGACAATAATGCTATTCTTGGCCAATGTGTGCACTTTCATTCCGTAAGAACTTACTCTCTTTCTATATTTGTTTATGCTTACATGGGGACGGACCGCCAAAGATATCAATATTATCTCCCGGGAGACTACAAAGGCAACGGAAACGCTGATATTTTTTTCATTACATTTACACCATACAAATAGAAAAATACCAGAGCAGATGCAAAAATTGGGCTGCCTTATTGCTTATGAACTCGGCCGTGTGGATTGAACCCCCAGCCGCGCAATCTTCTATTCTTAACTACTTATCTTATTATGTCCGAAATTACTGCTCACACCTACTTCCAATACTTTTTCATGTGAGGGTCTCAGTATAATCAATTTATTTCAAAAGGTATATTATACATACGATTTTAAGTTTGACACTAAGAGCTTTAGAGATCAATTTGAAAAAATTATTTTTTTCCTAAAATGGACCGAAAACAACGTTACTAAGGTTTCGAGAAACCTACTTGCAATTCATTAATCTTCTTGAGATTACTGCTTTGTATATTGACGGTATAGTACATGCAACATTCAGCAGTATTGATGATTATGGTATGGTTGCAGTATTGAAAAGCTTAATATTCTGAAAATCAAAATTCACACCTGAAATACTTACAGGCCAATAGTTATGACAAGGTCTGGACTTGTGTAACCCACGGCGAAATTGCTGGATGCAAACCTTGATTCAGTAGTTTCAAACATAGTTTGACAACCAGCTAAGAAGCTTTCATAGCCAACCACAATTGAAGCGTTAAGCACTGGATTAGACTCAAGTTTACAATCAAAATTAAACTTAAAGTTTTCATGACCGTAACCCAGTTTAAACTTCCCCTCCAAGTCACTAAATATGGAATAAAAATTGATCAAAAATTGAACATTTTGCACACTCTAATCTGTTTGAACTCACCCAGTTTTTATGCCATAAGAAGTCTCTAGTCCTAATTTGAGACCTTCTGTTATTTTATCTTGACAAGAAATTTCAGAAGAGAAGATATTTTCTGTGTCCCATTTTTCAACAAAATCAAGCCCATAATCTTTTAACGAAAATTTGCCCGCCAAGGACCCATACACTGTGTTTTCATCTGGACTACTTTTACCAACTGTAGAAAAACCAATATCCGCTTTAGTTTTCGTATTACAATCGAATCGCCAAAATCCGACATGATATCCTTTCTGCAGGATATCACGCGCGAGTTTTCCAAGGTCAGAGTAAGATGGCGGAGCCATCCGTACGTGTATATATTTTACAAAATATAAACGTATGTAAGTGGTACGGGTAAAAAATTAAAAAATATATTTATTTTTATGTAAACGACTGAGCAAATTCTTGAATTTTTGTAGAAAAATAAAATATTGACTGCCAAAGTAAAATAAATTTCATTGCATACGTTGAACTCAAATTATTTGTTATATACTTATAAAGTTTAGCATTCAGAGTATTCACTCAAACAACTGTGGATAAGACTCCAACGATACCAAGCAAACATTTTTAGCATCGCACTTAAAGGAATGAGTCTTAAAAGAGAGTTTTGCGGAGTGGTCTTATTAGGAATAATCCACCTTTTGACTAGAAAACATTTTTGCACCACAATTCTTAAAGTATTTTAGTTGTTTGAGATTCGCATGAATGTGGGAAGTGTCCCGCTAATTTTTGTTCAATGTTTCATAATATCACCAAAAGTTTCTAAGCCAAGCTTTGCAACTTTGTTTGGATAGTTTTCCCATCATATCGTTTCGAGGTATTTGCCTGTATGTGAAGTGCCTCACCCACTTGTCCAGGTTCACTTTTTTGGCCAATACTAATTTGCATTAATTGATTTCTGCACATAACATACAATCATTTTGGCTTGCATGGAAGGAACCACACCCAGCAGGAACCGCTAATGGCAGCAACGGCGGAACAAATTTTTTAATTTTTTTAGAAAAAGTAGCGCTAGTTATAAGAATAAAAAACAAGTTAAGGTGTTATATTCGGCCCGGCCGAAACTTACATACCCTACACTGCACTGAAAGTCGCTTTTAAATAAAGGTCGAAAGAAGTTGAAAAATGTTGAAACAGTTGTAAAAGACTGAAAAGGTCGAAAAAATATGGAAACCATTGAAAAAAGTTGGAAGAAATTCAAAATGCCGAAAATATATGAAAAGAGAAAAAATTTTTTTTTTTTTTTTATATAGAATCATTTTATTTGCAATCTATTCTATGAATAATAAGCAAATGTAATAACAATATTCATCTTGACTTAATTTATCGATCTCCAACGAAATCAATATAAATTATATACATTGAATTGACTTATACGTATTTTTATAAATATAAAAATATTTCTTAATACTGCCTGTAATTATCGCCTAAAAGGGAGATCGAGAACATGCAATCTTTTCAGTCTTCTAATTTCGTCTGTTTCATCGAGAACAGTTATTGCTAAAGGGTTCACATGGTTGCTTAGTCTATCGAGAAATTTTGTACTAAACTTTTTAACTTCTTCTTTTATAAATGGAATGTCTAGATCTTTATGTATTGAATTGTTAGTTACAAACCATGGTGCTTTAGTTATTGATCTTAAAGTTTTTGACTGAAACCGCTGTAAAATCTCTAAGTTTGAATTACAGGTTGTACCCCAAAGTTGAATCCTATATGTCCAAACAGGTTTTAACAAAACTTTATACAATAAAAGTTTGTTTTCAAGGCCAAGTTCTGATTTCAAATGTTGTCGGTTTCCACGTTAATCTTCTATCGAGATGCATACGAGTACCAAGATATTTTACACATCTAAATTTTGAAATTTCATTCCTGTCAAGCATCACTGGTGGACATTCTCCCCTTTTTATGGTGAAAGTGACATGAGCTGACTTTTCTGTATTAACTTTAATTTTCCAACGACATAGCCAATTTTGAATTTTCTCAAGTTCTATTTGGACAAGGTTGGAAGCCTCAATTGAGGTCTCATGACAAGCCAACAGAGCGGTGTCGTTAGCATATGTGGCCATTAATACACCTTCAGTTTCTGGCATATCAGAGGTGTATACTGTGTAGAGAACTGGTGCTAAAACACTTCCTTGTGGCACACCTGCTTTTATTTCACGAATGCTGGATATTTCGAGTTTTTTTTTAACATAAAACGTTCGCTGATGCAAGTAAGATCTTAATACCAGAAAAAGTGGTGTATGTAACAGCTTTTTTAATCATTATATAAATAGGCAATCTCTAAACGGTTGCACCACTTTTTCATCGCCCAAGCACAACGTAATCCCTCAATTTTTTTTTTTGTTGGAAAGGTTGTGAGGAGAAGGGGGGACATGTATACTTTGTTTTTCAAAAGTAGGCGGTGTCACGCCCCTAAAAAGGAAAAACGTTTCCTTGGCTAAACTAATGGACCGATTTTGATGAAATTTTATTTGAAGATAGATTGAATCCTAAGAAAGATGATTTAAAGCTCTGATTTCTAAAAAGTGGCGTGGCATCGCCTCAAATGTGAAAAAACGTTATCACGGCTGTGCCACTGCGCCGATTTTGATGAAATTTGATATGCAGATAGATTGAATCTTGAGTAAAAACATTTTTTTTTAGTGGGCGGTGCCACGCCTCTTACAGGAAAATACGTCATTACTACTACGCTAGCAGACCGATTTTGATAAAATTTTGTTAGAATATAGACTGAACCCTAAAAAAGATTTCTAAAAACTCAAATTTTTTTAGGAGGAGTGGCAGCACCTCTAACAGGAAAAAGAGTTTTCTCTACTAAGCTAATGTGCCCATTTTGATGGAATTTGGTACAGGGATAGTTTGAACCCTGAGGCAAGCTATTTGCTATTTAACGTGTACGGTACCAACCCCCAGTAGGAAAATATGTTTTCACAGCTAAGCTAATGAACCGATTTTGATGAATTTGGTATGAAGATAGATTGCGCCCTAAGTAAGAGAAAGAGATAGTGGTAGGGATGTAGCAACATGGTACTATGATCTAAATTTTTGAAGCGATGACAAAAAAGTACGCTTTCCAGTTCAGTTTTTGAATACTATAATGGGAAGTCCATAAATTACGTGAGTCAAAATAGGGGGGGAGAGGGTCCGGAAAAATCTCACCAAGTCTCACAAAGAGGGAGGGGGGTTAATATTAAGCATTATTATAGCAGATTACATTTAAAAATTACAAGTCAAGTCTCATAGATGGGAGGGGGGGGGGGTGGTCCCGACAGAACTCACCAAATCTCATCAAGGGGAGGAGAGGGGGGGGGTTCGAATTTTCAAAAATACACTTCACGTAATTAATGGACAGCCTGTAATCGAATCTTAGAGTTGAGACATGCAACAGCTTCTTACTCTTTGTTTGTGAGAGAGTGAGGATTATCTATACATCCATCCTTTTTTAACTGCCATAACACAACATAATCGCTTAGTTTTTTTTTGTTGTAATAGTTATGAAGAGAACCAGTGCAGAATGTGAATTTTTTCTTCTGAGGAAACACATTTGTTTTAAAATGGAGGGTGCCACCCTTTCAATAGGAAAATATGTTTTAGCAACTTAACTAATGGACCGATTTTGATGAAATTCAGTATGGAGATAGATTAAAGATTTTTTTTATGTGGGTAGTGCCACGCTCTTAACAGGAAAATATGTTTCCTTAGCTAAACTAATTGAATGATTTTGATGAAATTATGTATGTATATTGAACTCCAAGAAGATATAGATATAGGGATAGGGCAACATTTGAGAATGATTTTTATATTTAAAAGCGATGACAAAAAAAGCTCTTTCTTATATCAGTTTTTTAATACTAAAAGCATTTTTAATGGTTGAACTTCAACCGCTGGGCGAACTCTAGTTTAAATAGCAAACCTGAGTACCAAACCTTGTCGAAAGCTTGTTTTACGTCGTGAAATGCTGCTGAGCAATACTTTTTGCTCTCCAAGGTATCTGTAATAGACTTAACAATGCGATGACATTGTTCAGGAGTGCCGTCTTTGTGACGAAATCCGAATTGATGGTCAGGAACTATCTTTTCTTTTTCTAATATTATCTGCATTCTGTTCAGAAATATTCTCTCAAATAATTTGGAGAATGTTGATAATAAACTGATAGGTCTATAGGAGCGTATTTCATTTTCTGGCTTATTTGGCTTGGGAATCATTATTACTTCAGCGCATTTCCACTGCGTAGGAAAGTAACTGAGAATTAATACAGAATTGAATAGGGGAGAAGTGGGGGTTGTGGGCATGGGTCGGTTGTGGGCACCCCTACGTATATTTTCACAAAATGAAGATTGAGTTTCGTTGGTAATGTCATTCGCAAGCAATTACCCTATGTATGATTCATGCCAAATATCAAAGTAAACGGACGCGTTTGCTTTTGGAAATGAACGAATTGTTTTTTTTTGGGCTTCGAAAAGGTGGTGAAACTTTTTCCAAACATTTTCAATAGTGTATCAATCAAAGTGGATCGATTGGAAAGGTAAGTGTAATGTATTTTTATTTAGTCGAAGTATTATGCTGAATGGAACAATATCGATTTGAACCAAAAAATTTATGCATAAACATTTTTTCATTACTTTTTAAAATGTCTGCTAAAGTTGGTTGTGGGCACAAAAATTGGGTGGGTTGTGGGCACCCGTTTTTTTAGTCAAATTTTTTATATACATACCTACAATTTCTCGTAAAATTGTTCTAAAAATTTGTTTGGAATTTGTTTTTTTTTTTGCTCCATTATCACAGCTGAAATAATATTTTGCTTTTGCAACACTTATAAAGTCTTATTCGTACGTTTGTTTGCCATTTTCACGCCACACTCTCTTTTTCAGACACCTCTGGTAAATCAACGAACAAACTGACCACGAAATCACAAAAAATTCCACCAAAAAATATGAACGGTGAACGTAGGCTACTATGATTGATATTGTTTTTTAAACCAAGGCAACTAAAAAAGCAACACCGACCAAGCGCGCTAAATTTACCAAGAACGTGACACCAACTAAACGGGCGAAGGCGACTCCAGCTAAACCATTAACCAAGCGCGTAAAACCAACTTCCGCTAAGCATGACAAGGCAAAGGAGTCCACGCCGCACAGTGTTATATTTTGAGAAAAAATGGACAAAATCAAATTCCCGTCGATAACAATGCCCAAAAAAAAACGAGGTCGGTCTCATTCGAAAGGTGATTTCATGCTTTTTTTAGAAAAATTGTCCCGAATCGAGATCCCAGCTTTGGGCATTTCTCAGAAATGCCCAAAATATGGTCTTTTTCACTTTTAGACAGTTTTTCCCAATTTTAGTACAATTTTGACTCGTATACATATCCGATGATAATTTATTTTGAAAGTCGAGAGTATATATATATATATTTATATATCTTTTAAAACTAATTCGTTATAAAAAAAAAATTTTTTTTCGTATTATAACTAAAAAAATGACAAAAATGACAAAAATTACATTTTTTTAGTTATAATACGAAAAAAAATTTTTTTTTTTATAACGAATTAGTTTTAAAAGATATATAAATATATATATATATACTCTCGACTTTCAAAATAAATTATCATCGGATATGTATACGAGTCAAAATTGTACTAAAATTGGGAAAAACTGTCTAAAAGTGAAAAAGACCATATTTTGGGCATTTCTGAGAAATGCCCAAAGCTGGGATCTCGATTCGGGACAATTTTTCTAAAAAAAGCATGAAATCACCTTTCGAATGAGACCGACCTCGTTTTTTTTGGGCATTGTTATCGACGGGAATTTGATTTTGTCCATTTTTTCTCAAAATATAACACTGTGCGCCGTCTGACGAGGATGTGGACTTTTGTCTCATCTGCTTGAAATTTTTGCCACGCCAATTGACCGCAGCCAACTCCATCAATTGTAACATCTGCGATCGAGCTTTTCATTTGAAATGTGCGGGCATGCGGGCAAGTTATTATACTACCTTGATCAAAAAGTTTTAGGACTTTATTTTTAAAATGAAAAATACAAGTTTATTCATCAAAATCGATATTGTCTCCTTCAAAGTACTCCCCATCGACTGCAATGCACTTACGCCAACGCTTGACCCAGTCCTCAAAAGCCTTTTTATACTCGACCGTCGGTATGGCCATCAGGGCCATCTTCGATTTTTCGATGACCTCTTCTCGGCTGCTGTAACGCGATCCGCGGAGCGGTTTCTTCAGGTGGTCGAACAGGAAAAAGTCGCAGGGAGCCAAATCAGGCGAATTCGGTGGATGTTGGACGGTATTCATGGAGTTTTTGGCCAAAAACTCACGAATAATGATCGCATTGTGCGACGGCGCGTTGTCGTGATGCAAAATCCACGAGTTGTTTGCCCACAAATCCGGTCTTTTTTGGCGAACTGCTTCACGCAAACGTCTCAAAACGCCCAAATAATATTCTTTGTTGACGGTCTGACCTTCTGGGAGGAATTCATGATGCACAACACCTCTGTAGTCCATGAAAACCGTGAGCATCGCCTTCTTTTTCGATTGGGTGAACGCCATTCACTCGCTTGATGTCTGGATTGCGTGTCGTACTCGTAAATCCACGTCTCGTCACCAGTAATGATTCGTTTGATGAATGTTGGGTCGGATTCAGCCTTGGAAAGCATGTCTTTTGCGTCATCAACGCGGTCCCTTTTTTGCATGAAATTCAGGACATTTTTTTTTTTGTAAAAAATCGAAACCACACACAAAAGTAGATGCACACAATACGGCGTCACTTCAAGAAATGTCAAGCTGTCAAGCTGAAAATTTGACATAACGTCCATGACACTTCTACCAACACAACAAAAAAAATAGAATTGAAATCGGACGAACGAGAGCGCCACACGGTGACGAGTCCTAAAACTTTTTGATCAAGCTGGTACATGTCAAAATTGTATTTCCGACGATGAATAACGCCTATGCAGGCTTTGAGATTAATAAACTGTCATTTTGTTCATATTAGTTGTGGTTTTTTTTCATATTTTTTTTCCAAGGGTGCCCACAACCCCCCCTAAAAAAAATTTTAGCTGAAAATGACGATTTTACGAAATTCCATGTAAAATTTTTTTGCATGACGGAATCTGGTATGTTTCTTTATAATTAGTTAGCTTAGGTCTCTAGCTTTACACAGATACCCATATAATATGCACTAGGTCGGTAATTATAAGCCGAAAACAAAACTATGCCCACAACCCCCACTTCTCCCCTACTAACGTAAGAAAAAGTATACACTTTTTTGGCAAAGATTTTGCCACTTTTACATCAATGTTGTCGTACCCAGGCGAGGTCTTGCTACTTAACTTTGTTATTTCATTTAGTACTTCCTTTGGAGTTATATGTTTGATTGGCCTTTCCATTTGACAAGCCACGTCAAGAAACTGCAGAATTTCAGTGTCATCGGTGTTACTAAAAACATATGGCGTAAATGTATTTTCAAGATGATTTGCATAGGCCGTTGCTTTACTTTTGTCTGTTCTGCACCAAGTAGAGTTCAAGTTTTTGATAGGCGTATTTCTTTGAGTTGGTCTTTTTAAGTATTTTACATCTTTCCAAAGGTGGTGGTCATTATTTTGTTCAAAGTTAAGACTATTAATATAACTTGCAACAGATTTGTTTTTGAATAATTTAATCTTTTCTTTCAGTTCAGCTGTTGCTTTGTTTAAAATTGTTTTATCAGCAGGATTTCTGCTGACTTGCCACACTTTCCGTAATCTTCGCAATAGAAGTGCTCTTATTTCACCTGATACGTGTACGCTATTTTGCGCTGTTTGACAAGAAGACTCAGGTGGGGTTGAGTTAAATGCTGCTGCATGAACTAGATTTGTAAAATTTTCCACAGCATAATCTGAACAGGTCCAGACTTAATTGGTATATTGCGGTTCACATTTGAATTTAGCCAGTTTTGAAATGATGTGATGTTTGATTTTTCCCCAATATTTTGTAGTTCTGTGGAATCATTTGTGGAGTGGTGTTGTAGTTCACAATCAGTGGAGAATGATCAGAACTTAAGTCTTCACTACTTATTATAACTAACAGATGACTGCACACTCCATTGTAAATTATAAAGTTAAATAAGTCAGGTATTTTTCTTGGGTCACTTGGCCAGTACGTCGGTTCACCGGTAGATAGGGTATTATAGTGCTTGTTGGTGATGCACTTGAATAGTTCTCTACCTTTTGGATTTATTAATCTTGATCTCCACCATGGGTGCTTAGCATTAAAATCCCCTCCTACAGTAAAACTGGATCCGAGTTTGTTGAAAAAATCGCAATAGTCTATGTATGAGATATTATGTCTTGGTGGAAAATATACAGCGAATATATTTGTTTCCCTGTTACCACATTTAATTTTGATACCAGTTGCTTGGATAGAGGGAATTTGTACTGCTCCAGCAGTACAAATCAAATCCTTTCAACTTAAAATATGTTTTATTTGTGAAATGCGTTTCTGCTATGAGGAATATGTCAATGAAATTAGTTTTTAGAAACATGTCATCTTCATGATAGTGATTTGGTAGGCCATTGGCATTCCATATTGCTAATCTTAAATTCAGATTTTGAGTTCATTGCATAGCTTGGTCATTAAAAGAGACATCATATTTATTAAACTGTTGGTAAATTCGATTTGTTTTGCTAACATTGTTTCTATTTTCTTCATTATGCTTTGCCCTTCGCTCTCTGAGTTATTATTTTGTAATACTTTCGAATATAGCATATTATTATTAGGCTGATTAGAATCAGTATTATTTGTGTTGCTTTTAATTAGTTGTGGAAATTGTTGTTGCTTCATAACATATGAGGACGATTGGAGACGGCTTTGTGCATTATTGCGATTTGAAAACTTCTTTTGGACAAGATCCTGATACACTTTGCAGCCCTTGTAGCTTGCTGCATGATCTTGTAGGCAACTTATGCAGCGTGGAGGAGTATGTTCAGACTTAGAACATGCGTTTGTTGCGTGGTCCAGGCCACATTTTACGCATCTAAATGCCTTTTTACAATAAGATTTCGTGTGCCCGAATTCTTGGCATCGATGACACTGGACGAAGTCAGATGTTTGACGTGGAGGTTCAATGTGAACAATCCTATTATTGATTTGTTTTACATTGTATATATCTTTGTTTGTAGCACACGGTGCCAAGTCCACAAAAAACATTGAAAGTGGTTTTTTTGTTATTTTGCTATTTATTTTAAAATGTTGCGCACCTTGTGCCCTAAACTCAACAGTTCAGTTTTAATTTCTTCTGTTGGAGTTGAATAATGCAGACCTTTTATCACAATTCTATAGGCTCGTTCATGTTTTGATTGGTATGTATGAAAATTTTTCTTTTCAGATTCTAAATATTTTACTACCTTCCTAGAAGAGTCTACTGTTTTAATCATAATCCTAATTTCATCATTTCTAAGCGATTCATAACTTAAATCATTTTTACATATAATATTTGTTAAGCTACTTAACAATTTTTGTATATCATAAACACCAGGTATAATAATCGGTGGAGGCTTAGGAATGATGGATTCATTAGTTGAGTTTTCTGTTTGTTGATCTTCATTATTGTCATCTAAGTCAGCTAGTATTGAATACTTATTGTTTGTTTTTTCGCTTTGAATTAATTGTTTCTTATGATTGTAAATTTTTGGTGATTCAGTTACTGGACGCTTATTTGTACGTTTATTTGGAACATTTTGCCAGCTAGAATCATTATTGTTAACGCAGTCATCACTTATATCACCTAAATCAGACATTGATTTGGTACACAGAAGGTGGATTGAAAGTCAATCACACCCACTATTTTGTTGTTATTGATTTTTACTTAATAACCGGTTAGTTCGATTGTTTTTATTTTGTTTTGATTAAAAATGTCGAAATAATATGAAAACGTTCAAAAAAGTTGAAAGAGTTCAAAATCGCTGAAAAAGACTTAAAAATAAAGAAAATAATGAAGATAAATGAAAGGGGTTGAAAAAATCAAACGAATACATATGGGATATATTGGAAAAAGTTAAAAGGTTGATAAAGTCAAAAGAATATGGAAAATATTGAATAAAAAAATCGAATGAAAACTAAGAAATTTAAATTTGCCACGGCCACTTCTCCAATTCCGCCTACTTTTGGTTACTAAATCATATTCGTCATTGACATCCACATACCAAATCTTAGCCGAATAGGTTGTATAATTTGCGATATATGCCGTAATTAGTCTTAAAATTTAGGGCGATAACACACCCACTGGTGTAATGTCGTCCGATTTTTATCCAGAAATAGCTTTTTATAAGCAACACTCTTTTACCAAATTTTAGTATGATTGATCACATATTTCGAAATATATGCCACTTAAGGTATAATACTTGTATGGGGAGTGACACGCCCACTCGTGCTATTTCGCCCACTTTTGATTCAGGTATTCCTTATAGCAAGTAAACCACCTATATTAAATTTTATGCCAATTGCTGCAATAGTGCAATCAATATAGCAATTGCAACTTTATGGTAATATAGGAGGTGCCACGCCCACTACTGCAATCTCGTCAATTCTCATTCAATTTCAAAGCCCATAGCAGCCGACACCTCTAAGCCAATTTTTATGAAGATTACTCTAATAGCACACTATCTATAACAGTAAACGTTTTTTGCTTGTATGGGAGGTGCCACGCCCACATGATCCATTGCGCCAAATTTTTGCAAAAACATACCTTCTAACAAGTATATCTGCCTTACTAAATTTCATAACGATTACGTTTTTAGTTCTCTTAATATAACGTTTATAAATATTGTGGGCTGACCCATGAGTTTTTTCAGTAAAGTGGCGGAGCTTGTGTTGATGACTGCTTTCAGTGGCATCATCTCTAAAATTTTTATGAAAATCGTTTGAGCCACTTTTGAGATATATGGAATCAAAACTTTTAACTGTTGAAAAGAGAATCGCCTATTTTTACGATTCCGCCCACTTTTATCACAATTCAAGATATATTTGAAATGTACCCGTTTACCAAATTTCATAACAATATCTTGCACGGCTTACGAGATATAGTGGCATAAAGGTTAAAATTTAAGACTGTGCCACGCACCTGTAGGAAGCTTTGAAAACTTGAAACCTAGCCTAATCCTAATCTTGTTCAGATGTTTATCAAATCACCAAGTTTCATCAAAATCGCTGTAACTTTTTTCAAAATTGGGGTATATACTGTTACGAAATTCCTGTCTCTTTGACGGTAATTTCGATCTCTTACACTTTTCTGAGTTCAATCACTGGATTGTGTAACAATTAAAAACACACCAACTTATTTAGTTATAAAATGATTTATTTAAATCACAATAGTTAGTTTTTACACGGTATAATGGCTTATTTTATTAACGTTTAAATTCTAATATTAATCTGACACTGTATACACAACTGTTTTACTTTACTACTTAAAGTCACTTTATTACGGAACACACTGTTCTGCTTCACTGTTTTAATTCAACTGTTCTGCTTCACTGTTTTAATTAAACTGTGTCCGAAAACTCAGATGACACCCTTTTATACTACAGGCATCACTTTCTCGAATAAATCCACTACCTCCTAGATGGCGTGTAATCTACCATTATCCATAATTTACCAGTAAATGGCGTATCGACGTTGAGTTCACAATTATCCAGAATGTTGCTATTATGCTCTAGATGGCGTTGTACGACGGCGATAATTTCTCTCGGTTATCGACTTTTATAGTGTACTGCAGCTTCTGTTCGGTTTGTTATTTGCCGCTAGATGGTGTAAAAGTATTTATACAGCCAGAGATGCTAGCTAGTATCGTTTAGTTTTCTTTTATTGGTTTTTATTTCGAGAATTTTCTGGCGTAAACCAAATTTCGCTACAATACATATATGTACATAGGGTATGGGCGGTCGGCGTGTCCGTGAACCGATTTCGCCCATTTTCAATAGCAGGATGCCTGCAAGAAGATGTGACATGTGCGTGAAAGTTTCATTCAATTAGCTCTCTTGGTTTTCCCGTAAACCTGATTTCAACAGACAGACAAACAGACAGACGGATATCGCTAAATCAACTCAGGTGGTGACGCTGATCAAGAATATACATATATACTTTTCCAGACCTGCTACGCCTCCTTCTATTTGTTACAAACGGAAGGACAAATTGAATATACCCTCGGTGTAGGGTATAATAAATATGCAAAAAAAAAGAGTCGGACGGATCTAGTTTCGGAGATATAGCCATCGGAAGTTACGGATATAGCTTTTATAAAAATCAGTATAAGTTGAAAAACCCTGTATAAATATCCCAAAATAATGAATATCCATATGAAAGGTAATTGAATAAGGCATACAATTGACAGGAACACATTTAAAATTTGTTGTATAGCTTTCGAGATATAACTATTGTTACGAAATTTCTGTTCCTTTGACGATAATTTCGATCTCTCACACTTTTCTGAGTTCGATCACTGGATTGTGTAATAATTAAAAACACACAAACTTATTTAGTTATAAAATGGTTTATTTTATTAACGTTCAAATTCTAATATTAATTTAACACTGTATAGAAAACTGTTTTGTTCTACTACGGATCACACTGTATTCACTTTATTGCTTATTGCTTCGCTGTTCTAACTCAACTGTCTGTCAGCTCAGATGACAACCCTTTTTTTATACTGCAGTCATCACTCTCTCGAATAATCCAGTACCTTCTAAGTGGCGTATATTCTACCATTATCTACAACCCACCAGTGCTACTTTGTAGCGTGCATTCTACTACTATCCACATTTCACCACAATACACCAGCATGGCGCACTGACGTTGAGCTAGCTATTATGCTAGATGTTAGATGGCGTTGTACGTTGTACGACGGCGATAATTTCTCTCGGTTGTTGACTTTTTATTGTTTACTGCAGCGTCTGTTCGGTTTATTATTTTTAGCATTTTGCACTAGATGGTGCTAATATCGTTTAGTTTTTTTTGTTGGTATTTATTTCAAGAGTCTTCTAGCATAAACCAAATTTCGCTACACTATTTTTGCAAAATTTTGACCCTTTTTTTTCTAAAAAACGTTAATTTTTCCAAAAATTGTATTATTAGCAACTAATTTGTTTAGCACCATAAGCATCACATAGCACAATTGTGCGCTCAAATATCACACGCATTTTTATGCTCTTTCATTCAGTTGTCGGAAATCCATTGACAAAGCAACATCATGCGTGGATGTAGTTCTCGTCGTCTTGTATACACATAGAGAATTTTTTTACAGCTATGGCAAAAGAACGAATTTACAACGAAAAGGCATTATGACACATTTAAAATGCCTTTTCGTTGTAAATTCGATATTTTCTTTTGACGACTGACATTGCGCTCTAATTTGTAGATTCCTTATACCTTTCCTAATCGTTTGTTATTTTTCACTTTCAGCCGCAACATTCATTTCGAAATCGATTTGTGCGAAAAATTTCTTGCGGTGCAGCAACACACTCACACTTAAAATTTTGCCGACCCCTGATCTAGAGCATTGGTCGGCAACCCCTATAAGCTCGCGAGCAAACGAAGAGAATAAGCGAGAGTAAGCAAACAACACTGAGAAAAAAAATACATAATGACAAGGAAAAAATACATTCTCCTGATCTAGAGCATTGGTCGGCAACCCCTATAAGCTCGCAAGCAAACGAAGAGAATAAGCGAGAGTAAGCAAACTACACTGAGAAAAAAAATACATAATGACAAGGAAAAAAATACATTCTCCTGATGAATTTTACATTAAAACAGAGCTATTGCAAAATTACATTAGGCCAATGTATTAGGTTACATTACTTTATCTTTTAATGTAAAAGTTTTTCTTTATGCACAGTAAATTGATAGTGTTTCTTATATAAAATTCAAAAATTAATTTAATGTAAGTTTACATTAAATCTAAGTATTTTAACATTGTTGAAATTTTAATGCTTATTAAGTCTTTCAATGTATTTTACATTAATTTTGTGTTAGATTTATGTAGAAAAAAATTTTACATAAAATAGCTTTTTATTCAATGTAAGTATACATTACCTTTTCTGTACCTTACATTTACTCAATGTAATGGAAAATAAAAGACATAATTTTGCTTTTAAGGCTATAATTCAATTAACGTTATGCACAAAAAATACAATTTTTTTAATGCTTAAATATGTATATTTAATCTTGAGATTCTAATGAATCTATTAAAATAGAAATTTTTGAATTAATTTTAAATTTTTTGGTCTTTAACTCAAACTAGAATACTTGAATCATAGTCCAGAATTGCGTTGATGCTTTTGGATAAAATTGGTTATCACCAACAACCAATATAAATGGCTGTGTTGGCTGTCCTTTCCTTTTTACAAATTCCAGGTGATCCTCCAGTTGCTGCATGCAATTTCCGATGAAAACAAAAGATTCTTGTGAGTCTCTATTGTGTACTTCAAAGTTTCCCTTCTGCCATAATTCTTCTTAAGAACTGCTTTTCCACATGGCACTAAGTATCCATGCAAGCACCAAAGAACTTTGAATATGTATGCCCCATCATCTGAAATGTAGTAAGAATGATATTATACTGTAGTTATAAAAAATTATATAATAATACAAAGTAAGTACGTATGTTAAAACTTACAAAGTAAGTTACCTACCATGTTCTGTCTCACAATTTGAAAAATTGATGCTACATTCAAAGTGGGACACATTTCGGCTTCGTTAGGGATGTTTTCCTCTAAGCTTTCGCCAACCTCCCAATATAGGAGACACAGATGCTTTATATAAATTTTAATATTTAATATTTGCACAAAAAACACTGAACTTGCATCTTATAATTTCTTTATTAATTTTTTTTAATTGTTTTCAATTGTTTTTCAATGAATTTATAAATTTTTCTTATTTTTTGGACACACAACGCATAAATATATTTTTTCCATAAAACAATGGCGCTAAAGTCAACGGTTTATATGTAAAACAAATAATAACTCAAGTAAATTTGCATGGTTATTTATGTAAAATACATTAAACCTTTACATAAATTTTCATCAAATACCAAAAACATTGTAAAGTTACATTAATATTTATGTAAAATACATTAAACCTTTACATATATTCTCATTAAACACAAAAAACATTGTAAATTTACATTGACATTTATGTAAAATACATTTAACCTTTACATAAATTCTCATTATATACAAAAAACATTAATTCATACAATGAAAAGAAGGTTGTTTACTTAAATTTCAGTTCATGTATAGCAATGAAATTTACATAATTTTTAAAACTTTTCATAAACTTTTTACATTGTTCTATCATCATTTTTTTTTAATGTGTTTTGTTGTAGTAATGTAAAAAACTTCAGTCGATGTATTCGATTACATCAATCGAATGTATACTTTTTAATGAAACTTTATTGATGTAAGAAAAAATGTAAGAAATACATTGGTAGAATGCTTTTTTACATAAAATCAATGAACAAATTTAATGTAAACGTTCAATGTAAATTTTCAATGCAATTTTACATTAAAAATTCTCTCAGTGTACAAAATGAGCTGTTTATTTCATTAATGCACTGCAAAAATATTTAAAATCAAATGGCAAAATAAATATTTTTTCACTGAAAATATTTTTCGTAATGCGTAATGTTTAATCTGCAAGCCTGTTTTAGTGATACATAGTTCATAAATTTGACATAGAAAGCCATTTTATAGCAAAAAATTAACTCCTGAATAAAGAAGCACAGTGCTTTTTGTTATTTCC
This sequence comes from Tricholauxania praeusta, assembly GCA_949775025.1. Taxonomy (NCBI): domain Eukaryota; kingdom Metazoa; phylum Arthropoda; class Insecta; order Diptera; family Lauxaniidae; genus Tricholauxania; species Tricholauxania praeusta. The sequence goes on along the minus strand of OX459030.1, from coordinate 41,502,129 downwards.
TTCTCTTTTGAGAGTAAGAAAATATTTGATATTCGCGCTCTACCGACCACTGCTTTAGGAAGTTAAAGAGATCATAATTTTGTTTTCTACTAGAGATGACAGTCAACATAGAAGCAGTTAATACAAAATAAATTGTGCACCCATGGTGCAACTTAAAAAGTTGGTTATGAACCCTGGATTCGTTTTTCAATGCTTCTGCAGATGACTTATGCAGATTAAGGCTTGCGCACGATGAAACTAGTGCACACATTATTACGTGTTAATTGTTCAGATTCAAAAAATTCAAAAAAATTTTAATCAAATTGGCTTTGGTAAATATGTACAAATGTGCATGCTACTTTTTTTACGTGCGTGAAAAAATTTCCAAAATATTTAACGAAAATAAAAATTGGACTTTCAAAGTAATTGCTAGAAAAGCTAAGATTCCGCGGAATACCGTTTCGCGTGTTATTAAAACCTATAAGGAACGTCTGACCGTGAGTAGAAATCAAGGAAGTAGAAAAAATAAAGGTTTTGATAATCCTAATGCTTCTGATAGCTTCTTTTAAGAAAAATCCTAAAATATCGGGAAGAAAAGTAGCTGAGAAAGTCCAATGCTCTGAGGCTTTTGTCAGAAAAGTTAAAAAAGAGGAAGGGCTTAAGTCATTTAAAGTCCAGAAAGTTACGGACAGAAATTCCAAAAAGAACGTCAAGGCAAACGTCACAGGTAGACTTAAGCTATTATAGTCTGTTGCTATAGATATAAGCCTAATAGGCTATAATATTTACGAAATTTTGGAATATTTGATTTACTGAAATGCGTAGGAATCATTAAATATATGGAAAGTTTTAAATAGCTTCAGTGAAGAACATTTAAATTGTTCTAATTGGTTATTTAATTGTCAAGAAATTTACGTAAATTTAAAAATTCAATTCAACCTCTTCTTCTTCTTGTGTCCTTTATCTCCTCACGACCTCCTCAAAACTCTTCCAACGTGCACGATTTTTAGCGAGTGCCTTCAAATCTCTCCAACATTCTCCTGATTCACGTACTTCTTGTTCTAGAGTTTATTTCCACGATGATTTAGGACGGCCAAGATTTCTACTTCCCTGAGAATTCTACTATTGTGCTTGCCGACAGACTTCAGTTGGTGGTTTTTGCAACGTGTGACCAATCCATTTCCATTTTCGTCGTTTTATTTGAATGGAAATCGAATCTTGACGGAATCGGGTGAGCAAATTGACATTAGATATGGACCATCTGGTAAAGATAATTGTTGGTGAACACTTGTAAATTCTGAGGTAGGGCGCTGCTGGTAACCGGTTCACGTTTGACTCAAAGACTTTGAGCTTCGTTGTCTTTGGCAGGAACGAACATGGCCAAAAGTTGCGAAGTTGGGCAAAGGTACCTTTCGCCTTGTTTTTCTTGCACGGACATCTTTAATGGTACCACCGTCAGGTGTAATTACGGTGCCTAAGTAACTAAATTGATCCACTTTTCTTATGCTGGATTCGCCTATCACGAAGCTATTTCTGGCACCGGTTGGGCGAACAGACATGCTTTTTGTTTTATTTATGTTTATCTTCAGACCTACTTCTTCCGAAGAAGATCTGATGGCAGTGAGTTTTCTCCGGATGTTTTACTGCTTGGTAGCGAGGAGACATATGTCATCGGCATAAGCGACGTCTTCCAGATATTCGTTGAAAGTCAACTGAATGCTCCGATTTGTAGAGTCTAGGGCTCTACTAAGAGCATCTTTAAGAACTATCAGAAACAGGATAGGTGAAAGTAAACAACCTTGGCGTTCACCTAAGACGGACTCAAACGGGTCAGAAAGTTTCCCGTTATGTAATACTCTACACTTGTAACCTTCGTATTGAGCCTTGATGAGGTTAATAATCTCGGGTGTTACACCTCGTCTGTTCAATGCATTCCAGATGCAATTTTGTTCGATGCTATCAAAAGTAGCAAGTAGAAGTCGATGAAACCTAGATGTAATGAAGCCCACCACTCATTTTTCTGCTTCACAATAATACGAAGGGTATTAATTTGGTCAATACACGATCTGTTCGAACGATAGTCAGCCTGATATTTTTGGATAAGTGGTTTTATTTTTCCGCTCACTCTGGTGAGGAGGATTTTCGTTAAGACCTTGAACGGAACTGAATATGTCATGATGCTCTTATAGTTCTGGCGCAATGATAACTGCCACATCAACATATGGCAAATACCAATGGGTGGAGGTAGATGGTTGATGGTCTCCGAGAAATGCTCTTTTCAACTGATTAACTGGTCATCTGTAGTTGCCAATACTCGTATACTCCCGTTTTTAGTTTTGATTGGCCAATTTTGAATTTAAAACAATACGAAGATCCCTGATTTATGCAGCTTGTTGAGCTTTGTCTGCGAGGTCGTAAATAGCTCTCGTTTATCGCTTTTTGCAGACATTTACTTCCGTTATATCTTTGCACGCTCTTCAGCAGCTCTCCTCATCCAGGGTTTTCTGCTCCGTTGGGTATGGCGAAATATGGCCTCGCACGCTGTAATAAAGGAAGACCTGAAGATTTGCAATTTGGATTCAATTGAGCTCCGGCGATTAGTATCGCTGAACCTTTTAACTTCGTCGATGATGTTTTCCCGAAGGCAGGAATCTTTGAATTCATTATAGAGCGAATTTGTTGGTCGTTGCGCGTTTCTGTTGGATATATACTATTTTAAGCCGAAGCGAAGCTACAACGAGGTGGTGATCTGAGCCAATATCGGTGTTTCTCTTGACTCTCACGTAAAGAATGCTAGTTTTCCATGGTCTCTTTATGCAGAAGTGGTTTATCTGAGTTTCTGTTCAGTGATCAGCTGAAACCCATGCCTTTTTATGAAGTATATCCTTCTTATGAGAGGAATCAGACTATAAGACGTTTCTTTTATTGATATATCAGCGGCTTCGGTCGGAGCATATATTTGTATTACTGTCACGTTTCTAGCTCTGCTTTTGAAGCGATCCGACATTATTCATTTATAGGTTACCAGTTCATTAACGATTTTGGTCCATTACTGAGGAGTCTGACTCCATCGCGATGTATGTCGTTATTTGGTCGGCCAGAATATAAAAACTTTTCACCCGAGCTGATTGTGAGTTCACCTAAACAATTCCATCTGCATTCTGACATCTCTAATATTTCCATGTTGAGTCTTTTTGATTCGTTTGCCGCTTGTTGCAGCTTTCCAATGTCGTTGAGTGTACGAACGTTCCATGTGCCGATACGGATGTTTCTATTACATTTGAATCTTCTTCAATTAAACATGAAGTTCAACCTATAATCACCTCAAAGTAAATATGTATGTTATATACATATGTATTTTATTTATTTATTATTTTTCAAGGTTAAGATCTACGTCAATCAATGTAAAAACACATAATGCACTATTTTCAAAGATCAAGATCTATGTCAAGGGAAATACCCATTTTTAATTTAAAGTAGTATGCATCAATCAGTGTCGAAACACATAATGCAAAATTTTCATTAATCCTCCGTTGATAGCTCAAGCCAAGCAGCACTGGTGTTAGCAGCATACATTTAAAAATGTCATCATCCTCCATTTCATATTTACTGCCAATGCCGAGCTTCCAAACGCCAGTTAAGACCGATATTGATCCAAATATACCCATTTCCATATCATCGGTCAATCTTTTGTGTATTGTACCACTAAATTCTTGATCTTTATCACTCCTATTATATACAAAAATATAATCAGAATATTTTTTAATTAAAAATCAGGCTAATACAGGAAAATTACAATGAGAATGGGGTAAATATGATAACAAAATCCAAGCCCACTGAAATCACTCACTGCAATGTAAGTAGAGACTTAAATCGAAAAATTTAATTTCAGAAATATAGAGAACATCATTAAAATTGGTGCCAAAGCGCCCTGAATGGCCATGAGAATGAAGACAATAAGTCTACATTCATTTAACCACATATTTTTATGGTTTTAAGGTACCCACATTACTTTGGCTTTAGAAATATTTACCGTTGATATCGTTAATTTGCCTTCTTGTATTTTCTTATAAAAACAAATTATTTCCTTATAGAATAGAGTAGAGATCTACATACATATGTATAAAACTTAATAGTAAAACATTGGCTTATTGCCTTTATTCTCATCACCATTTTTGAAAAAACGGTATCTTTAACCTTAATATATCATAGACCAAGCGTGATACAAACATTTTAGCTTCAAGTATGTTTTTAATCCATTGAATTCTATAATTTCGAATGATCAAATTTTGTCAAATTAGACTCTCCCTTACAAAAATTTTTTAAGCGAAAAGTTCTCAAAATATTTTTTGTACATAATATCTTTTTCGCAATTTTGGAAATGATTTCCACATTTCTGAGCTTGCAACTGTTTTGGATACTGTGAGTGATTTTAGTGAAATTTAGAATTGCTAAAATTGTTTTCTCAAAAATTCTAATTTTCCTTCATTAGGTAAAATCTTACACATTCAAAGTAATTCTTAAGTCGTCGGTGATCCAACCCAATGCGAAATTGTGGAAATCGAACTTATTCTTTCTTATATCATAGTTCAATTTATATCCGAATAAGCACTTGCCCAGTTGAAACACTGCTGAATTAAACGTATAAACTCCTTTATCGTCGACGAGCACATTTGTGTTTAATTGCAAGTATTCAGTACCATAGGCTAATCTGAGTTTTTGCACTCTACCACTGAAAAGATACATGAAATATTTAATTAAAAAAAAAAATTTATTAGAAAACCAATTATGTTTTATGAAATGTACATATATGGTATGATTCATTTAAAGGTACTTTTTCAGTACCAAACTATATATAAGCTATATAGTTTGGCATATCATCATGCACGGTTGAAAAAATATGTATAAATTTTTATGCGAATATCAGTTTAAGGGTCGTTTTGTATGAACTTAGGTATAAATTTAATAACTTTTCCAGCTATACGGATAGTTATTTATGCTCAAGTCTGTCTAATAAAACATTTGCCTTCCGTAGCCGAGCTAGCTAAGGAACGGGGTCGCATTCAAACTATTCTAGAAATGAAGCAGGTTCAAATCTCTGTCCATTCAAGTTGTGTTATTCAAAACATTTTATAAATAAAAATTGTAAATAAAATCAAATTAAAAAGAAGTATCTGTTCAAGGGCTCGAACCCGTGCGTTCTGCGTCCCATATAAATATAAATTTCCATTTTTTCCATTATCGTTAAAAATAAATATAAACTCTTATTATAAAATAGAATTAATACGTCAACCTATTCTGTACTTTTCAAAATAAGAAGAAATATGATATTCATATAAAATTTTATAACTTCGGAACACATAAAGTCTATACGATTTTTTTATGCATTTATATGAATAGCTTAAAGTTATTAATTTTATACTGATATTTTCAACCGTGTGAAGCGTTTAAAAACGTTTTTGGAAATTTACCAAAGTTACTAAAATTTCAACTTTAAATTCACACAAAATTCACATGATTTTTTGCAATTATTAAGTAAAATGGCCACTTAGATTTTGTGACATCACTACGATGACCATATCTTCAGGAGCTAAACCAGGGACAGAAAAAAAAGTGAAAATTACAGCAACACACAAATAGTCACAAACAACAAAACTCTTATATTGGACTATTTCATAAATTATTTATTGAAGGGAAGAAAGAAAAATTGTTGAACAATAATAAAATCTTCATAACGTATCAAAATCAAAACTAAAAAATTTAAATTTTTTATTAAAAAAGTATTACTCGCATTCAGTGCTCTTTAGATAATAAACAAGTTAAGGTGTTATCTTCGGCCCGGCCGAAACTCACATACCCTACACTGCACTGAAAGTCGCTTTTAAATAAATGTTAAAAGACGTTGAAGAGGTTGAATAAGTCGAAAAAAATTTGAAATGTAAAAATGGTTGAAAGAAGTTGAAAAATGTTGAAACAGTTGTAAAAGACTGAATAGGTCGAAAAAATATGGAAACGATTGAAGAAAGTTGAAAGAAATTCAAAGTGTCGAAAATATATGAAAAATGCTTAAGAATGTCGAAATAATATGAAAACGATCAAAAAAGTTGAAATCAAATCAAAAGAATATGGAAAATATTGAAAAAATTCGAATAAAAACTAAGAAATTTAAATGTGCCACGCCCACTTCTCCAATTTCGCCTACTTTTGGGTTACTAAATCACATTCGTCATTGACATCCACATACCAAATCTTAGCCCAATAGGTTGTATAATATGCGATATATGCCGTTATAAGTCTTAAAATTTAGGGCGGTAACACACCCACTAGTGTAATGTGGTCCGATTTTTATCCAGAAATAGCTTTTTATAAGCAACACTCTTTCACCAAATTTTAGTATGATTGATCACATATTTCGAAATATATGCCACTTAAGATATTTTACTTGTATGGGGAGTGACACGCCCACTCGTGCTATTTCGCCCACTTTTGATTTAGGTATACCTTAAAGCAAGTAAACCACCTTAATCAATATAGCGATTGCAACTTTTTGGTAATATAGGAGGTGCCACGCCCACTACTGCAATCTGATCAATACTCATTTAATTTCAAAGCCCATAGCAGCCGATACCTCAAAGCCAAATTTTATGAAGATTACTCTCATAGCACACTATCTTTAACTGTAAACGTTTTTTGTTTGTATGGGAGGAAGGTGCCACGCCCAGATGAGCCATTGCACCAAATTTTTGCAAAAACATGCCTTCTAGCAAGATAGGCATATAAGGCATATGCCTTATTAAATTTCATAACGATTACGTTGTTAGTTCTCTTAATATAACGTTTATAAATATTGTGGGCTGTGCCACGCCCTTCAACGAGTTTTTTCAGTAAAGTGGCAGAGCTTGTGTTGATGACTGCTTTCAGTGGCATCATCTCTAAAATTTTTATGAAAATCGTTTGATTCCATGTCATTTTCACGAAAGCGATTTCACGAATGATCATTTTCACGAATGACCATTTTCACGAATGGTCATTTTTACGAATGACCATTTTCACGAAAGCGATCTCAGGAATGGTCATTTTCACAAATGACCGTTTCCACGAAATTTTCTCTTTAAAATGAGCTTTCAAGTGGTAATCTGCGATGTTTCCTCGCAAAGTTACAGCCATTTGAAAAAGACATGAATTTGATCCCCTACGATCAAGATGAAATAAATTTGTAGCCGGTTGGCTAATATTGTTTGGTCGTAGGGGATCAAATTTATGTCATTTTCAAATGAGCGTAAACAGCAAAACGTGCAAAAATTTTTCGCAGTGATTGATGCTTTTCTCATTTCCCTATTTTTTGAGAGTAAGAAAATATTTGATATTTGCGCTCTGCCGACCACTGGCTTACACACAAAAATTCTTCGGGTAAAAACCTGTAAACTCTTTTACTTGGCTCTCTTAGTTGACACAAAAGCAGTGAGTAATACAAACTGTTAGGCATGGTGGATGCAGTTTGATGATGTGGGGTTGCTTCACATGGTGGCACATTAGACCATTGCATAGACCACTCATACTTGCACAAATTGCAGACCAACTTGTATGATTTTTTAGACAAAAGTGCTTACCCTGAGGAGGAAGTAATATTTCAGCAAGACGGTGTCCCGAAAACCCCGCTAAAATAGTTAAAGAATGGTTGTCTTTGCAAAAATTTAGGGTAATAAACTGGCCTGCACAAAGTCCTGATCTCAATCCAATTGAGAATTTGTGGGCAATAATTAAAATACAATTAGGGAAACACGAGATAGCACCGGTAACCTAAACAAGCTATGGCGTCGCGTCTAAGCGGAATGAAAAAAATTTTATAGCAAAATTATTGAAAAAGTTGTGAGAAGTATGCCTAAACGCATTAATAGTGTCATAAAAAATAGAGGATTATGGACCAAATACTGAGCAATTGCAGCTTTTAATGCGATTTGCGACACGTGCAAAACTGAGCAAATTTGGGTATCCTAACATTTACTTGTTTAATTAAAAAAACAACATTTGTTTTGAGATGTTATATCTTGCGTCTTCTTTGGTAAATAATAATAAATAATTTCTGAAAGTTTCGTTTAATTTAGTTAAGTGATACAATTTTTACAGAATCAGCCATGCAGCAAAAACAATCATTTACTTGTTATTCTCGCCACTATATTGAACAGTAAGCTCAATAAAATAACATTTATGAAATCTTTCTTAGTACATATTTCAAGTGTACTGTTTCACATGAAATCATTCTGAACTGTTTCTGAAATGTTTCAGATTTAACGTTTCCTGAACTTTCAATAAAATCTTTCTGACACGTTACTATCTATGTAAATAAAATCTTTAACATGTAATCAATCTGAAGTGTTTATGGATGGTTCCAGATTTGATGTTTACTGAATTTATTTGATGAAATCTAAACAATGTCTTATGATTCTCTGTTTGATGCTAAGTTAAGTATATTTTATTGTTACTACGTCAAATCCTGGAAAAAACCCACGAAAAACAGATCGACACCCATCATCTCTTTATCGATTTTAAAGCTGCTTTCGATAGCCCGATACGGGATTGCCTGTATGCCACCATGTCTGAGTTTGGTATACCTGCGAAGCTGGTGCGGCTTTGCAGAATGACGTTGAGCAACACAGCCAGCTCCGTCAGTGTAGGAAGGGACCTCTCCGAACCATTTGATACCGAACGAGGTTTCAGACAGGGCGATCCACTATCCTGCAACTTCTTCAACTTTGTGATGGAAGGGGTGTTGCGAAGAGCAATGGAACTTTTTTCTACAAAAGTGTCCAACTCCTTGCATATGCCGATGATATTGATATCATTGGACGTTGTAAGCGAGATGTTACTGCTGCGTTCTCTGCTATCGAAAAAGAGTCAGCGAAAGTGGGTTTGACGGTGAATATCATGAATATTTGGAAGAATACAATTCTTTCGAATTCGTTTTTCCTGAGAGCAAAATTTTGCTTTCTTAATTTCAAGTCAGTAACGCAACTAGGGACACTCTGGACCCAGGAAGGGACCATTTTTTTGTCCATTTAAGGAAGAAACTTGTTTGCTCCAGTTGATAGGGAAAAGTTGAAAAAATGGTTTTGACTTGGTGTGGTCATTTCTAAAAAAAAATTGTTGTTACTCAAAACGATGCAGAAAAGTTAAAACAGGATTTTAAACGTAACGGAGTGTGCCCCAAGACCCAGGAAAAGATCATTTTGGGCTTATACCTGGAAAACTTTTTTTCTCATATCAATAGATTAAGGAAAAGTAAAAATGGATTTTTACATGAATTGCTGCGGCCCCAGAACTACGGAAGAACCATTTTTTTCTGGAAATGAATATAGCAAAACTAGATACTCGAGGATTTCCGTTGAATGTCAGCATAACTATAATGGAATCAGTTCGGCGTAACGTCGGTTACAACCATATTGTTGCCGTAAGAGGTATAGTTTTAAACAATTCGCTCATTACTGAGTTTATTTAAAAACTCTCCCTATGAGCTTACTCATTTCAAGAATTGCCCTGTTAATTCTTATGACGTAGAACGATGTTTTTCAATTTATGGTAGTTAACAGAAGGTCTCAGTAGTTTTTAATTTGAAAACCTGAAATTCATTTGGATGTTCATTGTAATAGAAATAAGTGAAGACTTTCTAAAAGGAAATAATAGTAATAAAAAATAATAGCAAGCATATTTTAGGATTTTTTAAGCGCTTAAAATCGGGTTTTTAAAGCTTACTTTTTGGTGGCCCTACTGTTGAGCCTTTATGAAGCGAAACACAGTTTCAACATATGAGATGTGCTCTTCGTTTTTCTCTGTTGTCATATTTATTTAAAAAAAAACATTCTGAATAAATTTAATAGAATATCGGTCGAAAATGTTGAAAATTCGAATAATGTTGAAAAAGGCGAAAATTTAAGAATTCAATAAAAGCAAATAAAAGTCTAGCGTGAGGCATTGATTCTCTACTGATTCACTCCAGTACAGATTTTCTTGCATACCCGCCTGTACAGACGTTCACACATTAAATACACAAAACAAAATGTTCTTACTCGTATGTTGGCCCTAATTCAAAGCAATAATCCAATTTAAGATTTTTGACAAGCCAGTCAATAGGCGAATCGACTTCAAGACCTATTACATTGGTATTGCTGTATCTTCCAGTGAAGTGAAGGTCAAGTAAATCGTAATAATATTTCATTTCAAATGCAGCCATCGTGGCACCAGTTCCCTCTTGGCAGTATCCATTTGTGATTATTTCAATTGCATCACATTTAGTATTGCAAATAAACTTCCACCAGCAGAAATGGTAACCTTTATTCAAAATATCAGCTGCCTCTTTACCTATGTCGCTATATGCTGGGGGTGACATAGTTATGGGTTACAAGAAATAAACCTTAAATGTTTTTTTTTTCACATTAATACACAAAAACAAACTAAATCTGTCAATTTAAAAAAAAAAAAAACAAAAATCACTTTGTTCACTGAGAGAAAAAATCCTGCCCAAAATCAATTACCACAGTAATACAGACGTAATATTTAACATCATTTAGGCAGAAGGATTAAACTTCGTTCCCAATTCACCAAATCGCTCGGCAAAAAGCTACGATTTGGTTCTGATACTCGTGTTGCTATTTCCTTTGCAAATTCTCTTAAATATAACATTCACGCGGGGAATTAATTCGCTAATCCGTTAATATTTAATTATCGAAGTTAACATTTCAACTATCAGATTAACTTTTAAATTAGCTTTAAAAAATTTTAACGGACTCATTAACTTCCGTTAAGTTTCCCCAAGTCCGTTAATTCAGTACCTACTACTTACCAATTTCGCTTCGCGAAAAACACTTTCTGAAAACAAATACGTTCCGGTTGATATGGCTGGAAACATATGACAGCAGTCGAGTGGATTCAGTAAAAATGCATGAAAAATAAAGGTAGAAGAGGCGTTACGACAAGTAGCTGTTCGAAGAACAGAAATAGTTTGTGTGGCAGAGGCAGCAACGCGAGTAACAACAACGATGGTGAGAAAAACTTTTCCAATTATGTCATTCAGTCTAAAGAAATGACATCAAGAGCCACAAACCTTTAAAAACTAAGCCACGAAATCTCGTCAAAATGTGCCTAGACATGAAATCAAAAGACTTGTTCAACGATGCAGATTTCCGGAGCAGATATTCATAAATCTGTTTATTAAATATAATACTGCTATACCCTCAAGCGCTGCCGTTCAAAATCCTTTTTCCACGGGCAAAGATATTTTAACGCCCAAAGGACCAACGCTTTCAGAGTCTGAAGAGCACTGCACCGGTACGCGTTTTCGCATACCCGAAAACATTCGAGCTTTACATTCAAAAAGCATATGTATATGAAAAAATTATTTTACTTATATTGTGACTCACAAACAACGACTTCGTTAATAGAAAAAGTCAATCATTGGTGGAAATTACCTTCCAGCACAATGTTGACTTGGGCGAAAAATGTAATAAAAAGCATTTGAGAATGCTATTGTCAACCACTGGTGGAAATTACCTTCCAGCACAGTGTTGACTTCGGCAATGTGATGTAACGATGGCGGTCAGCTATCAGCAAAAGTACCAGTTGATCCAAAAGTATTATGAATAAATGGACCACGGGCGCAGTAATACTGCCTGAGTAACGAAAACCGACACAAAATTTATATTTTGTATGACCACTGACGGCGTTCCTGGATATTGAAGGAGCTTTTAACAACGTTGACCCTGGTATTATTATCAATGAACTGCAGAAACTGGGTATCAACAGTTTCATAGTTGAGCTGATTAAAAAGCTACTGACAAACAGAGCCATTACCTCAAATCTTGGCATCTCCTCTACTGTGGAATCTGGCAATAAATAAGATGCTCATGTCACTGAAAAGGCTTGGCTGTAAAGCTATTGCCTATGCCGACGATGTAGCATTAATTGCATGTGGTAAATTCCCAAACACACTGTGTGAAATTCTTCAGAATGCTTTAAACAGACTCGTCTCATGGACAGATGAGGCTGATTTAGGCGTAAATGCGAACAAAACTGAACTAGTACTCTTTACTAGGAGTCACAAACTTTCAATTATAGTACCACCTTTGCTAAAGGGCGTTAGACTTGTCTTAAAAAGTAGTACAAGGTATCTTGGTCTGATATTGGATAGGAAATTAAGTTGGAAAATAAATGTTGTTGAGAGAGTTAGGAAAGCAACTGTAGCACTATACTCTTGTAAAAAAGCTGTGGGGAGAAGATGGGGGCTATCACCTCGTATTATTCATTGGCTCTACACAGCGGTAATTCGACCGATTTTGTTATATGGCATTGTTTTGTGGTGGCCTTTCTTAGACCTATTACAGACAATTGCAGAAGGTTCAAAGAGCTGCTTCCATGTGCATCAGTGGTGCACTGAGGACCATACCGACTGATGCCTTGGAGGTCCTCTTTCATCTTGTTCCCCTTGACCTGTTTGGTAAACGAATGGCAGCATGTACTGCCATTAGACTCAGGGAAACTGCTTGCTGGTCCGAGGGAAGTACAGGACACTCAACTATTATTAATAGCTTGAATTCCGTACCCTCTAAATTGGACTACACTATTCCAGTAATCTCATTCAAGAGAGATTACGTAACCCATATCCCATCTAGGGATGACTGGAAGGGAGGAATCCCGGGGAGAAGGAACCATATTAATTTCTACACGGATGGCTCCAAGTTAAATAACCAAGTGGGTTACGGTATTTACTCTAAGGAACTGAAGATAAGTATTGCTGCGAGGTTACCAGACCATTGTAGTGTTTTTCAGGCAGAGGTTATAGCAATAGAAGAAGTAGCATACTGGCTTAGAATAAATGTGGTATCCAAGAAGGGTATTAATATTTATTCAGACAGTCAAGCTGCTATTAAATCCTTAGAATCAGTCTTCTTAAACTCACTAGTGGCCCAAAAATGCCGCTCGTCTCTAAATGAGATGGCTCAGCATTTTAACATTCACCTCATCTGGGTGCCTGGGCATAGGAACATTGATGGCAATTGCAAAGCTGATGAACTTGCTAGGCAGGGGACTACTGCACAAATTCCTCAAGACAAGGAAGGTGTTGGCATGCCACTTGCTACCTGCAAGTTACTGCTTAAAGAAGACATGATAAAAAAGGCTAACATAAGATGGACCCAAGGGTTAACTTGCAATATAACAAGTCAAATCTGGCCGGAATGGAACGCTAAGCGATCTCTAGAACTGATATCCCGCACTAGACACAGTGTCTCGTCAGTTGTTGCAGTAATAACTGGCCACTGGCTTATCGGCAGACATGCGGAGAAATTAGGTATTCGGTCTTTTGACTACTGTAGAAGTTGTGGGGATGTGGAGGAGGAGGAAAACATTAAACATTTTCTTTGCTCCTGCCCTGCACTTGCTAGAAAACGCCACAAAACACTTGGTTCATTTTTGTTTGATGACCTGGAGGACCTTAGACATGTTAGCATTAGCACTTTTAATACTCTGAAGTGTCTCGCCTACGTAATAATGCTCTGCTTGCCTTAGTTAGACTTCGTTTTGAAGTTGAAGCCTTCGGGTTTCTTTGGGAAACTTCGGTTGTACTAGAAAAACAGAGTTTTGGTGCTCCGCAGTGGTCCGCTCTACGTAAAAATACTCTGCTTGCCTTAGTTAGACTTCGTTTTGCATTTGAAGCCTTCTGGTTTCTTCCTCTACGCATCCGCACCTTTGTCGAGGGACATCCCTATCGCCACCAAAGAGTTGAAAAGTAGGCAAGTACGGCGCCCTTCCAGGCTCGTTCACGCCCTAGACCGGCCAACCCAAGTCGGCACAGAAAAGTTTTGGAATAAAGTTAAAGCTGTAGGGGTGACACAAACAATTAACGATATTCCAAAGACTCTCCTGGTGGTTCTAGTCGCGAACTCAGAAAAGAGATTTCTTGAGTCTCCTCGAAGGAGGACTTCGGACAAATATCAAAGCTGTAGGGGTTACACAAACAATTGATAAGCGGCCAAAGTATTTCCTTCGAAAAAAACCTTCAAAAACTCGATCCTTTCCCGGTTGAACACCGCACCTACCAGTATTACAAGCCTTGGTGGTTCCTGTTCTGCCCGCTCACGGTTGGTTTGGTACGTAGAGTCTCCGGTGTTAGCTTTGACTTCCTCGCCAGGCTGTTGTACTTGTTGATTCTTTGTATATTTTTAGTTCACTTCACTTGTCTTCGCTGCTGATTACCAACTGACTGTCCTGCTGAACGTCTGCTTCTCTTGCTGACCACTCACTGACTGTCCTCCTGCTATGCTTGCGACTTCTTTTATTGGCTATCGTAACTGCATGGCTTATGGTAAAACAGGTTTAAGTTGCGTGCGCAACATCGAACACGTTCGCTTGCATGATCGTTCTAGCGCACGTGTTGTTTTGTATGCATTGTGTTCTTTGTGCTATGTACCGTTGTTGTCATGCAGTTTGGGCTATTGTTTGGTTATTTACTGGTTGCTGGCTGTTGTTTTGGAACTATTGTGATATGGGTTATTATTTTGTTGTTTGGGTAATTAGATGGCGTGTTTTTATGCTGTTTTGAGGCGACTGTACCTAGCCAAAAAAATATGTGAGGCAAAATTTCCAATGGAATATTTTGTCCTCACAGCATAGGTCAGTTATTTAGTTTCATTACGAAATCTGGATGGTTCAATGAGAGGGTATAGTCAAGTACCCTGTGGTATCACAATGGACCAAACTTGGTCTAAGTGAGTCGGTTTTGTAACTGACTGCCACTCCTACCTAACCTATGCCCACAGACATTTGCAAAAGAACCTTGCTACAGATAGAATTTAAATTAACAAGTTTTGAAAGAAGCAGGCAAAACCCACAAAAAAGACAACCAAAGCTGACAAGTTTGAACAAAACAGCATATCGCCCACTTACTTTAAGACTGGCATAACTCAAAAAACGTGATTTCTGAGTTAAGTGAGTGAGTGTAAGTGAGCGATATGACCAAATGTGTGATATAACGACACGACACGTTGGCCAAACAGACAGCCAAAAGCTGACATCAGGTAACGATAAAATGGTAGGAAAATGAGTATGACGAAAACTCAATACGTCAAAGTTACGAACTTGAAAAAGAACGAACATTATTAGGAAACTTAGAGTCAAACAAAAACAGTTAATATTTGCGTTCGTGGTTTATATTCACCAACTAAAATCCATGACATACCATATTGTTGTTAAAAAGAACCAAACAATCATTTTTTATACTTTTTAAGATAACAGACGACCAAATGCAAGTAACTCTTTGAAGTAACAGCTATGCAAAAATACAAAGAAGGCTTCACCGTTTGCAAAGCCTTTTCATTTTTTTATCGTTTGTTCTATTGCGCTTAGATTCTGCGCTTTCGGCCTTCTTCTGTTCAAGTAACAATCTTGAATTTCGATACAGCATTATCGAATCAAATGTCTTAAGATTATGCACCGATGCTCATAGCATGGATCGGACTTGTCAAACCAACTTGGGAAATCCAAATTGGTTTGTTCGATGCATGAGTTCATAATCACAGCACACACACTTGTTCTGTTTGTTTTGTAAGCTGTGCTTATGTTAGGTTTGCTCTAGCCAGATTTTGTGGTAAGAATTGAAAAGTGTCAAATCGCGATTTTTGAGAGAGTAAAAGGTAAAATTTCTCTGACTACTCGAATCACCACAATTCTGGCTGGAACGGAAAAATAGGTAAAAATTGAAGACTCAAAAAGTTGCGCGTATTTTAGTAAGCAAACAATGGCAGAGTTTAGGAGCTAAAACCAGCACTATAGTTGCAAAACCGTTTGGTTAAGACATTCTGAAAGCAAGGCGAGTGAAGCATTTTCGAGAATATTATTGATATAACTTAAAAAGTAAATGTTCGATTTTAAAGTTTTCTGCCTGATTTTTATAGCTTCATAAACTATCTTGAGCTTTGATTTATTTTAAATGCATAAAATGCATTTTAAAACAATGGAATTGTAAAAACAAAAAAAATGGAGCAACTTTCATTTAGCAACACTTCCAATTCCTTGTGTTAAAACTGTGCACTTCGAAAAACAGTATCTTAAAAATAATTATCCGGTTTACTACCGTACAACCATTCAGGTAACATTCAACTTTACGATTCCTTTTCAATAAAAAATCGCTTAGCTATTTAATTAAATAAATGAGCATTTACCAAGAAATGTTTTGATTTCAAGCTTTTTGTTATGTTGCTCCTTCTTAACACAACCTTATACGAAGTGAAAAAAAATCAACGCTGAAAATTATTTTATATGGAAAGTATTTGACAGGTATAATTCAGACAAGAAATTTCATTTCCCTCGCATGCAAAAAGTGAGTCATAGTCTCGTAGCCTACGATTTTGACAGTCTTCAATTTTTAGCTACAAGAAATTTATCTGGGTGAAAATTGAACTTATTTTTGGGAGGGGAAGTGATCAGCTATTTCTTACTCTCATTTTTTCCCTCTCAAACACCACATTTTTTCTGGTTGGAACGCTTTTTGTGGTAAAACTTTATAAATACTTATAAATATTTACCTATTTTTTCTGGCTAGAACAAACCTGTTATTGCCAAAAATGTTTTCAATATTTTCTCTGTTTGTTAGAGAAGGAATATATGGCAAAGAGAAATATTTTTTGTCAACTCTATTTGTTGCTGGTTCCGAACGATTGCTATTTTTTCCCATTTCATTTGTTGCTTGTTTTATTAGTGATTTGGCGGGAAAACTATTTTTTTGTAAGATATTTGTTAATTTTAGAATATTGTTGCTGTGGAACTGTGTTTCGCTTAGACTTAATGCATTTTTTATAAGATTTTTTGCTGTATTGTATTTTTGTTGGGGATGGTGGTTTGAAAGAAAATGTATTATTCTGCCTGAAGCTAAATATGTCTTTGGTGTACCAATTTGTTTTTATGCTATTGTTATTATTATAAATGGTCATATTTAAGAAATTTAATTTTTTATTATTTTCACGTTCAATTGTAAAATTAAGTTTGTTGTGAAATGAGTTTAGTTCTTTAAGTATTGTGTTCATCTTTATATTTAATGATAACGAAGCAATCTTCTACATATTTTACTATGAAGGGAATTTCTACATTTAGTAAACCAAGATTTGATACTGTAGTGTTTAGCAATTCGTCCAAAACGATGTCTGCAATAGTGGGAGAAATTGAGTTTCCCATTGGCATTCCATAATTCTGTAGATATAAGTTTTTGTCACATAGGAAATATATATTTTCTTTAAGGCAGAATTGAAGAATATTTAAAAAAAATTTTTTTGACAATGCAGTAAATTGTTGAACTATATTCCATTTCATCATAATAATTTTAATTGCTAGATGCGACGGTAGGTTAGTGAAAAGTGACACCACATCAAACGATATCATTATTTCGTCAGGCTTAATTGAAATTTTTTCCGTTAACTTTTTAAATTCATAAGAGTTTTTAATGTTTAGTTTATCTGAGACTAAATTTTTGAGAATTTTTCCAATATATTTGGAAAGACTATAACATGGAACTTCATATGATGAAACTATTGGACGTAAGGGTATACCATTTTTGTGAGTTTTTGGTAAGCCGTATAGAGCATTAAAGGAATACAAGAATTATTTTTCAAAAAGCTTGGCCTCATAGTAGATAAGCCGAAAGTAGCTGGTTTTGGGAGTACAAACGATGGCAACACTGCGCGCCTAGTTTTTGCTGAACATGAAATGTTTCCTCAAATTACCGGCATTGGACAAGGACTTGATTTTTCGGCTAAAAATAATTTTAATATGCATGTCTTTTCAAATTTCTTTAAATGTAAACAAATTACAAGTTTACTGCTCTGAAACCGCAAAAATTATTCAAAACATGTATTCCTGACTCCCGATGACAGCAACTCTACACAAAATTCTTATTCATTCAAAGGAAATTATAGAGGGCTTAGTTCTTCCTGTTAGTTGTTTTCGAGAAGAATCAGCAGAGTCTCGACACAAATTATACAAATCTGATAGACTACATCATGCACGCAAAAGTAGCCGCGTTAATACACTTTCAGACGTGTTTCATTGAGCAATGGACACATCAGATCCAATAATTTGTTCGCTGTCTTTAAATGGACGCATTCAGACTAAAGAGCGTCTCCAACTTCCGAGAGAAGTGATCCGATAATTAAGGTGTGCAATGCTAGTCAAAGAACTTAACTTATCAACCTATGAAACCCGCGAGAATGAAGAACAGGAAGATGAAATTGGGTAAACCGAAATTTTAAGTTCAATGTATTTAAACATTTTAACTAATTTATTGTTAGAAAGTGATGCTTAAACAAACGTTATGTATTTCTTAACCTAATTCTACAATCTAAAAATAAAAACACATCTTTTATTTCATTAATTAATGAATTTTAAAAAATTTAGTACATGCCATTTTTGACACGGTAGCACAAGGGTTAAGATTTTTCTCAGAGTTTTTTTTTTACCCTAGAGTCAACATAAAAAATATATTTCTAGTTAATCACCATGATAATTTAGCCGTTATTAGTTTTGGCCAGTGAAATGTGCTATTTGACCTATAGTGCAATGGAGCCAGATGTGAAAAATCCATTTATTTTTAAATTAATAGAAAATGTGGAAAAATTATTATGTTTATACAGTAAAATTAACGCAATTTAGGAATTTGACAGTAGGTTTCGCTCTTTCCTTAAGGAAATGACATTTGTGGAAATGGAACGTAACTTTTTCTTAAGTACGTTGTAGTTTTAGCTTAGGCGAACATTGAGCTGTGTACCGCAGGCAGCGCAGACTGCACAGCACAGGAAAAAACACTGTGTCGCACATTCGTACTCGCATATTGAGGAGCAGTTTCGTGCAGCAGGTCGATGACAAGATGTTCGTCTTGCGAGAAAAGACTTAAGCTTACTTTAGCTCCCATTCTCTAATTTTGATTAAACCAAAAGCATAAATATGTAATCAAAAAGTTTCGGTCGGATCTAGTTTCGGAGACGAAAGATAGCTCAAAATTATTCTTTGACATCACTAAGGAAATGGGTCAAAAGTGGGTACCATAGCCCGGGAACACATTTTCGGGTCAAAAACGGTTCTTTCCAGGGTCCGGAGCCTTCATTAGTGATATCCAAAAATGTTTTTGAGATATCTTTTGTTTGAAAAAAAAATCTTTTCTCAAAAATGGGTCAAGAACGGGTACCATGGCCCGGGGACACATTTTCGGTTCAAAAGCAGTTCTTTCTAGGGTCCCGAGCCTTCCTTAGTGATGTTCAAAAATATTTTTGAGCTATCTTTCGTTTGAAAAAACAAAGTTTTTTCCCGAAAATGGGTCAAAAACGAGTACGGCGAGCTTAAGCCCCAGCCGAAGGTTTTTTACAGTACCATGAGCCGGGGACACATTTTCGGGTTAAAAATGGTTCTTTTCAGGGTCCGAGCCTTCTTTAGTGATGTCCAAAAATATTTTTGAGCTATCTTTCGTTTGAAAAAAAAAAATTTCTGAAAATGGGTCAAAAACGGTCTTTTCCCGGGTTCGGAGCCACCCTAAGTGATGTCTAAAATCCATTTCACCCATTTTCTATCGATTTTAGCAACAAAAAAATGGGTTAAAAACGGTCCTTTCCAGGATACAGAGCTACTCTAAATCATGTCAAAAAACAATTTTCGACCTTTTGCCATATTTTACAAAAACTTCCCAAAATGTTCTGCGCGTTACAATCTGTTGATACAATATGTGCCTCTGATTCATATGTAGCTCACGAAACACTCATATACTCATACGAAATGAAACGAAATAAAACAGCATTCATTAGAAATGATTCTGAAACACACTCAGATTCATAGACTTCGCCGTGAGACGGAATGGTTGCTAGATTCTCTAAATTTTTTGCGAGTTGTGAATCTGTGTGAATCTGCAGAAAGATTCAACAGATTCATGAATGAAAAAAATGATGAATGTCTCACTGCCATTCTCTGTTGCATACACTTACATGTTTTAAACTAAAAAACAGTTCGTTATTGCATTCGCTTGAAGAAAACAAAACGTTGAAAGTAATAAGTTACATATTTACTTCCAAAAATACACGTAAAAGAGGTTAAACAAATGTTCAAATCAAAATTGTATTCAAAACATGAAATACTTACTAGAGCACCTTTCACCTTCCATCGATTTTAGCCCCAGTAAACGAACCGACAGAACACCGTCCTTTACAAAGTGAATTGTCAAAGCAATATTGTTTTTTTTTAAGTAGTCGTCGGTCCAAACGTCTGTCGTCAAACCAAAACCATTTGGTTCGATTATATCGATTTCCTCTTTTATTTTCGAATAACATAGTCCATAAATATTCGCAATGTTCCTCGAAATTGTGATGGGATGCGGAAGCACTTTCTCCATATCCACATTTTCACCATACCTTGCTCCAATCAAGGTGAACTCCTTCAAAACTGTTTGCAAATCCTCATTTTTCACCAAATTAAATGGTCTGCAATTTTTAATTATCCATTCAGTCAATAGTTTGGTAACATTTTTTTTCGTCCCTTCATCAACTACGACATTTGGGCAATCTCAGATCTGCTTATTAAGAAGTAGCATTTATGCTTCACTAGATTTGAAGTTGAATAGTTGTTGTATTTCAGAAGCTTTCTACAGCTTCTGCAGCTGACGAATTTTTTCAACGGTGCCTCATCTTGATATTCTAATTTGGCGAACACTTCCCATACTTTGCTTCTACCTTTTGTTTCCCTCAAGATCAGCTCTCCACTTAAAATCTTTTCAGCTATTGCGTCCGATTCACATACCTTTGGAAATGATTGATTTGATGCCTAAAATCATCGGTAACTTCAGCGATGTACATACATATTACGTATTAATTTTATATATTAAATTTTACTTACTTCATCAATTTCCATTTTCGTTTTAAAATTCAAAAATTCGGTTCAATTTTTATCACAATGCAAAAGTGGTTTTATTTGGCGATTTGCAACAACACACTGAAAATTTCAAAGAAGAATAACTAAAGACAATTGCGGTATTTTCAACATTATCGGTGTAGTTGCTAAGTCTTCGATTACTTTATCAAGTTCTCGGTCACCGAATAACAACAAAGCGGTCTTAATGATGATCAATTATTGAAAAGCAGTGCATGTCAAGCGAAGCGACTACGATACCATAATCGGTCTGATAAGCTTTGCTTCTCTGAAATCTTCGTTTTGTTGTTTCCATTCTTCGTTCACAAAGCGGTACAATCAACAAACAGAATATATTCATGCAGGGCTTTGTTTCAGACCAGAACTTCAACATATTAATGTTCATGAAGCGGAATATCCACATTTTGTTAGATAACGGTTAAGTTTTCCGAAATGTAACGTTTAACGAAGTTAACTTTTTTAGGAACGGATTAGCGAAGCTAAGAAGTTAACGAAGTAACACTTCGACAGTAATCACGTCGCCAAAGGCTAGAGATTATAAATTTAGCGAAAACTGTAAATATGTAAAGACTTTACTATACAACTGCCCGGAGAATATTCAGTTGGCGGAAAGGTTAGACAGCATTTAAAATTGTTCAATTGAACAGAACGGTTTCGATCTCTCCGAAGAATAAATTATTTCAGTTGTTTCACAGTTAAAAAGTCTTCACATCAGTGATGGCATTTGGGTTTTGTGAAAATGTACTGAAACGAGACTTCAAATGTACTTTTTAGATGCCAAATGTACCTTTTCGTCATGAACATTAAAAAGTTACTTAAAACTCCAAAAAATTCAACTTTTTAACTAAATAAAAACCATGTGTGCAATTCACACATGGTAGAAGTGAAAGCTTTAAGAAACTAAACTGCGATAGAATGAGACGAAAATGTTTTATCAAAGTAATAAAAATTGACGGGTGTAGCGAGCAGTATTTAAAAAAAAATATAAATCCTATTAATACAAAAAAAAAAAAATATTCTCCTATGTTTCTTATTATGAAACGTATGCTTGCCTGCGGTTGCATTGCTTAGGCCTGTGCTGTTGTTGTTAACAACAAATTTCTTTACCATAACTACCATTTACTCTTTTTAAATTGAATGTAAATTTTCATTCGCATTAATATTATTAAAAAAATAGTTGTCATGCATACCTTTTTGTATATTTTGATGAAGAAATGTATTTACTGCAAGTAAAGTATTATTAAAACTTTATTTGACGAAACACTACCACAGCAACACTGCAGCCAAATTGCACTAACAAAGGTGTTGGATGCATTGGAATAAGAAGAACCAAAGCAAATGATTCAATAATGATAATTTCAATGTCAAGGTCACATGCATACTGAATTTTATATGGGTTTATATGCGCCTGGTATACTAGGCAAGATACTTTTTTTTTTTTGAATTGAAGGTCGATAGTAGAAGTTCGTGAGCTTCAGACCTTTCAAGGAAAGAAGATTTAATCCACATAAATCGATAGCCTTAACAAAAACGATTTAAAAAAAAAAAAAAATTGACCCTTAAAACCGTTT
Organism: Tricholauxania praeusta; assembly: GCA_949775025.1. Taxonomy (NCBI): domain Eukaryota; kingdom Metazoa; phylum Arthropoda; class Insecta; order Diptera; family Lauxaniidae; genus Tricholauxania; species Tricholauxania praeusta. The sequence continues at coordinate 41,479,636 of OX459030.1, read as the reverse complement.
TGGAAAATCATGCGATTGCAAGATAAAAATTAAAAAAATCAGCGCTGCCAACATGAAGCTCACCAGGTTTCCGAGGACGAAGAGAGGTGATAAAATAAACCAGCGAGAGCAAGATTGGTCAGTCAGTTTTTAGTTGCACACATCGTCGGTACAAAAAAAATTAGAAGAAAAAACATTTTTTTGCGTAAATTACGTCAATAAGGAAAAATTTTAATCCTTCGGTTAGTCCTCGCGAAATAAAAATTTCGACCATGGCGATAACTTGCGTTAGCACGAAAAAATAACTTATTCGACAAATAAGTGCAAATAAGTAAAAAAAACGATTGTGCTTTAGACCACACGTAATCGCTTAATTTTTATGTTTTGTAGGAAGGCTGTGAAGAGAGGAAATACAGTGTATACTTTTTTTTCAATAGTAGGTGGTGCCACGCCCCTGACGGAAAATACGTTGCCACGGCTAAACTAATGGACCGATTTTAATAAAATTTGGTTTGAAGATAGACTGAACCATAAGAAAAGTAATTAGAAGCTCTGAGTTCTTAAATAGGGCGTGGCATCACCCTTAATAGGAAAAAACGTTGTTTCGGGTGAACCACGTCATCGATTTTGATAAAATTTGGTATGGTGCTAGATTGAATCCTTAGTAAAGATATTTCTTTTAAGTGGGCGATGGCACGCATAGATATCCGTATGTAGGCGCCGTTTTATGTTCGCCATTTCCATAAAAAAATAAATTCGAAAACACCCGTTCTCATATGAAAGCTCTTGAGCATACGAACATTTCATGCCCGCGACTTTGTACGCGTAGCCTGTTTTTAGTTTGTTCTGCGAAGACCAGATTTTTTAGGGAAAACTGCAAATTCTGAAAAATATAACTGTAAAAACTGCTACCTCCGAAATAAACCAGATTTTTTGGAAAATATAAAATTTTAGTGGTTATTAAAGTGGATAATCTTTTTTGTAGTCATAATTTCATAAAAAACTTCGATTTGCAAAATAAAACTCTCAGCGTGTTTAAACAACTCGATTTTGCAGTTAAAACTGCTACAATGGCAAAGCTGTTTGAAATGTAAACTGGCAAATTGAGAATGAGAGCGAGAGTAAAATTTGAATATTTTGTTGTTTCCTTTCCATAAAAATTCCATGTGAAAAACAAAGAACAAAGCACATACACTAACACATTCAATACCCATTCAACGATTTGTTATGCTTACATGCTTGTTTCTATAAGGCGAAACACATAAAAAGCATGCATGCATCGATGCCTGCGTCGTATGCTTTTCAACACACATAGAAAGCATCTATTAAAATTTGTCACTCTCTTTTCCCATACGATTTTCTCACACAAAATCTGTCAATGCTTCGATGGCCATTTCCGTAACATATTTTGTTCGCTCATTTCCGTAAAGCCCAATTTCCATGTGATCTTATCATATCTTATTTTATCGAATATCAGGGAGGACATCACATGCTATTAAGATAGCAAATGCATGCTATTCACTCTCGCATTCTCCAAGAGCATTAGGTTCTGTTCGCATGCTTTTTCTTTCTTTCAAAAATTTGATTTGATATCCCTGATATGGGATAAGATAAGATCACATGGAAATTGGGCTTAGCGCATTCGCCAGCTTACCCCCATGTCAACGCGCGTATAGAAGTATATACCTACACCCATGATCAAAATAATAGATACACCAAAAAGATTTTCACTCAATCCTCAATAAATTCCATATTTGAAAAAATTGGCATTAGCTTTTTTTATAAAATTAGAGAATACAATCTGGCAATGCATTTAAATGAGAAATGAAAGAAGGTACTTCCCCTATTTTTTCGCCAGAGAATATAAATCGAAAACGGGCGCGAATTCGTTGATCACTTGTTGTTTTTCAATTTTAAATCAAAAACTTAAATTTTTTTGCGATTTTTTTTTTTAAACAACGGTAAAAGTATATTTATATACATATAAATAAACTGCAAGTAAATAATGAAAAATTTATTATAGATATGGGCTAAAAAAGTCATTGCACAGCAGATGAGAGACTATTGGTTCTGAGCCTTCGAAAAAAAAAAGAAAATCGCTAGTTTGATGGATTGGTACTTGGTTTTTCTGCAAAATGTTTTTATAGGAAATAGGAAAAGAAACTAGAGGTAGACAAACGAAACCCTCTCCAGAAATTGGTCGCCAAATAGTTCTTTCAAAAAAAAAAGAGCTTTTCAAGTCCTCCAAGGCAATTTTATGATGAGGTTAAATTTCGCCAAGCCTCACACCAGCTGGTCGGGCCTTGATGGGCAACGAGCAACCATTTTAATGCATTTTGCGCTTGTAATTTTTTCGTGGTTTTTTGCACTAAAAGTACTGAACAATAAGCTCTGCACAAAAATATTTCACTTTTTTGTTTGATCGTCAGCCTCTTCAATTTTTTCATGACTCATTGTGAACGTTAACCTAAAGCCCAGTTCACAATATCACACATGCTGTCCAACATGGCTTGACAACACGAATAACTGTAAGTATTGTTTTGCGTTCACATCATCACACATGCTTGTCACACATCATTTGCAGAAAAATTTTGAGACGTGCACATCACTAAATCTTAGCTCTGCTTTAACCTCTGAAGAGAAAACATTTTAATTGTTCTTAGGGCTGTCGCTGTCACTTCAATCGCAGTTTTTCACTGCCATTTAAAGTATGACACTGCGACACTGCATCTTTTTTGAAAACACTGCACTTTCAGAAAAAAGTGTCGCAAAAGTAATCTAGCAAAAAATCTTCAAATTATAAATTTTCAGTCATAAGTCATTTCCATTTATAAGCCATTGAGGGATGTATACCTTGGCCCGAGAGCTAATTCATTCATTCACGATGGTTTGTTAAGTGAGAAAGAAGCTACAGAAATCAAAAAAAATGTCAACAATTTTATATGATTTTATGCAAACAAGTGCTAAAAATAATTTATTTTAAAGATCCTGCTTTAAAAGCGTTTCAATCTGAAAGTCCGGTTTCGTAAGCTTATTGACACTGATTCTCCTTTTTCCTAATCTGATATATCATGATGACATAGATGATGTCGAAGCCAGAAGAAAAAAATTTGGAAGAATTTTGGCTCGCTATATTTCATTAAAAAAAAACCTTAGGCGAAACTACTGTATGTATCCTGGTTTATAGAAATTTGTTGGCGCACAATTATGCCTACCTCACAGTAGCGCATCCAAAGACCGCATTTTTTCACTTACAAATCAAATAAAAAATTCAACTTGGAATGGCTTAAAAGTGGAGACGGTTAATTCGATCATGCTCATTAAAGGAACGTTTCCTAGTGAAGATTTTAAAAATTAGGTGCTATCAAAACAATTACTAGCAAATTACAGAAAATAGTCGTACATACAGCCGTGCTCCCATTTAAGCGGCCCTCACACGATCAATATTACTGACAGTATAAGTACTGACAGTATTTACATTACTGTCAGTGTACCACTCACACGGTCAGTATTGTTTATTGTCAGTAATCAGTTTTTTTGACATTCAACTGGTGAAGGTGCGAACATCAATGAACAGCAGTGTTAACTGTCAAAGAATATCAATTTATTTGTTCTTATAATGGACGAAAATTCTAAAGCGTGCGTAGTAATTATTGTAGCGTTTTCTATTCCAAACAAACGCATTAATAATAGGAAGCGTTGGGTAAAAGAATGGATTGCTAAACGTAAAAAGTATTGTCATTTAAATCTTTTAAAATAAATCCAGCTTTCCGACCCAAAAGACTACCACAATTATTTTCGAATGAACATTAACATCTATAATAAACTATTAAGCATGGTAGAGCCATTAATTACTAAAATGGATACTAATATGAGGGAGTTCAGAAAAAGCTTATAATATTTTTGCTGGTAATAATTTTGATCACAACGAAAAAAACCTTTAACATACAACTCTTCAAAAAATGCACACATTTGGCATGTAGATAATAACTGGAGGTTTACAGAAAACTACAAATATCAGCACAAAGCAGTTTATTTTAAACTGATTCCTTTAGTGGATTTAACTGCAGCAATGCATGTTTCTACAAATGTGGAATCAAAAGATTGGATATACGGATGCTTGGAAATGATGCCAGTGAAAGATTCATTTTACTGCGCCAAAGCTGTTAAACTATCGAATTATGAATATAGAATACCAAATACTAATACTCAAAAGCAATTTGCTGCTCATTTAGATTTCGCTACGATTCCAAACAACAATTGGACACACATTCTTATGCGTATACCAACAGCGACCAGCTACCAAAAGCTTACAACATTATCGTAATCCACTTTCATTAATAGATCCTTCTTTTATACCAGCATTAATAGTTATCGCTTGTTTATTCGTAACATGGCAACTAAGCGCATCAACGAAAATGCGCTCAAACAAAACTGTTAGTGGAATACTCATTTGTTGTACATTTATTTGCATCATTTACTGCCAAGACTCTGTGTATCATTTAAGTTTTATTATTTCCTTTGTTTTTGTGCTAATGTTAACACAACATATCCTTTCGATAATAGTTAAATAAAAATGTAAACATTACTCAATACAATAATACTGTTTAGTAATTTATTCTTTGAAGAGATTTATCATAGACTCAAATTCCAATAGGATTCCACAGACTCGAGTTTTGTTTTGTTTCTTGTATCTTGTTTTGTTTATTAATGTAAGATAGCAATGTTAATAGTGAAAAAAATATCTTCAGTTTCATTCGTAGTGTACTTTCGTAAACCTTTTGATACTGGAAATAGATATGTAGGTTATTCTATTACAACAGCTTCAATTTTGAAAATATAACTATTTTTAAAAATTAATTTTATGAAATTTACATTTCTTCCTCTGAATTACTTAATCCTTATATTGTTTCCGCAAATATTTGTATGTGCGAGTGCAGTAGGCACCCTAACTTTTTTGATTAAAATTAACAGAATAAGAACCGGTCGAGGGATCTTGTTGCATTTGGAAATTCGCCGTAGATAAAACAAATGGCTTTAGTATCATATTGCCTAAGTCTTTAAGTTTGGACATCATTTCTTCTTTCAATTTTTCATTGCGTTCCTCGATGAGTGGTGGCAATCTAATCATAGCTTCTCTGGCTTCGGATTGCCAGAATCCAGTTCATATACGCGTTGATAATCCTTTAAAGTTTCATCCAATTTATCCGCATCATGATAAAGTTTAGCACGCCTAAAAAAAAAGAGAAAAAGTGGTTAAAAAGATGAACAAAATCGGAGTTTTATTTCAATTCAAAGTTCTATCACGCTAAACAAATCCTCCTTAATATGCATTAAGAAACTGTTTAATTTGGAAAATTAAAGAAAGAAATTTGGTAATAATTCAAAAACATTATTCTAACTCAAACGCTTATTTCAATAATGTATGTATAACATCAATTTTATTGAAATATCCAAATGGACTTAAAGATTTCTCGCTGTGAGTGCTGCTACCCTTTTTATGAATAAATTTCTTTTGCAACCCTTTACGAAAGTACCTCAATATTTGCCCCCCCAAAAATACAAAACTTTCCACTCCAAGCAACTACCTATAGGTAAATACGTTCTTTCCTATCCTTTATCTCTGTTAAAATTACCAAAATACAGTCATACATGTGTATATGCTTTTTCTAAAAGTACATCAAAAAAATACCTAAAACATGTCTTAAAGATATTTAGTTTTATCGTCTCACCTTAATATAGCGCGTACGTACTCTGGCCACAGATCAATGGCTCTAGTGCAATCTTCTATTGCTGTCTTCTTAGAATCTATTTTGATTTTAGCTGCAGCACGATTTCCATAGAGTATAGCACGTTCTTTTGCATGTCGTGTTGGACAAATTTCTAACGCATTCGTGTAAACTTCTATAGATTTATCTGCTGCATCAGTTTTGAATAGTTCATTTCCCTCGAGTTTAAGTTTGTCTGCTTCTGCTTTTCGATGCTGTCATTCTTCTTCACTGAGTGACTGTTCCTCCTTTTTAAGAAGTTCTTCCACAGCATCTGTATCATCTAATTGTTCTGTAGTATTTTCGTTTCCAGTGGCACCCTCCGCTTCGCTAAATGGTGCTGCTTCAGTTTCGTCATCGCTCAGATTTAGTTCGCTTTGTTTGCCTGTTATTTCTTCAATTATGTCTTCATTGGTTTCTTGCTTCACATTAATGGGACTACTTTCTGCATCCTGAAATTCGTCATCACTTGTGTCTTTATTGTTGACATCAGACATTTTGTTATGGTTCCAGTGATTGGTATTCCTATAGAAATGTTTTTTCAAGAAACTTTAACGCGTTTTATAGTAAATCAATTGCGGGAATCACAAAATTGCATTTTATATTGGACAATAAAAGCACTTAATTGCCTTTGGCGTACTTCAAGCGCGCTTGAACATTTATTGGTTTCACATTCCATCGCTTTGCAAATAATACTGATGAACTGTCAGAATTCACCTCACACCATCAATATTACTGTCAGTATGTAACAACTTCGTCAGTATTATCCGATTTTTCCATCAGTCATCAGTATCGTTTTTCTATACTGACAGTACATCAGTACTCACCTCATACGATCAGTAATACTGTCAGTATGCAAAATACTGTCAGTAATATTGATCGTGTGAGGGCCGCTTTACACTTGATTTTGCGATTTGCGTTTTTATACAAATCGTACGATTTAATTTTTAGGTGCTCCGAAATTCGTAAATTTTAGTTATCGATATGTTTCATTTTCACTTTATTTTGACAAGATAAAACAGCTGTTCTGGTTGTTTAAATAACTTTAAAAGAATCAAAAAATGCCATTTATTTTTTCAATTGCTTGTTTTGAAGCAAAAAGAAGGCAGAAACTTCTTGAATTAAGAAGAATGAAGCATCTACGGTCGAAGGCAAATGCATTTAACATGTCAGACGAAATGAGAGTTGCAATCATAGGCCTAAAGTGGGCTGTTTATTAACAACGTATTTTGTAGGTTCATAAAATCATTCCGAGTGGACAAGGACGCAAAGGCAACTCTGTCAGAGATATCGATAATTTCATTCATTCTTTTCACTTGTCACTCAAAAGCAAATCGCAATTTATTGTTGTTTTGAAAAATTTTTCAACATTAAAAATTGAGGTGTAGCCAGTAAATACTTATTTAAAGAATCAAATAAATCTGAATTTGATTTTTGAGTACGCCAAAATTATTTTAAGACATTACAGAAGAACATAAAAAAATTTTGATTTTAGTCAGTTCTTTATTTATACGAAAATGGCAATTTACTTTTCATTTCACCGACTCAACAGCAACCGATTTGAAACCGGAAAAATTTTGTGATTTACGAATATCGGAGCACGTACATTTGAAAAGTAAATCGCAATATTTTTGCGTTTCCGAAAATGGGAGCACGGTTGATAAATCGTATTTTTATATTTTTTTTTTTTTTAAATAAAATCACTTTTTATGGTTTTAGGTCAGTGTTTTATTTATAATTTTTCCCAATATTTCGAGGAAGATCCTTCCTTATCTTCAGGGGTGACTAAGAAATAATAATTAAAACAATACACAATTGAATAAATTAACAAAACAAAACTTACGTTAAAATTATAGAAAAGCTAAACTTAAACTAACCTAATTGTCAACTAAATGTCTGTATATATGAGCACAATTTTCTGTGTCGCTCTTGAAATTTATTCTCTTGTCAGTGGGGGTGTTAATAATGTGGAGCATCTCTAATATGAATCTCTTCTCATGATTATTTTCTTCTTGTAAGATCTCCACAGCGTCAAAATTAGAAAATTGTAAAAGCTCAGCACAGTGGGCTCAAAGGGCTGTCTTAGGGGCTTGGCCATTTCTGTTTTTTTGGTCCGATCTGTGTCCTGAGAGTCATGTCCTTAATTTGTTTTTTTGTAGTACCAACATATACCGTCTGGCATACATTGGACCCGTCTCCGTCACAAAGAATTTTGTAAATAAGGCAGGATTTGTCAAGTTTTGATATTGCTGTAAATTGTCCAACTTTATTATCTGTCTTATTATCAATTTTTATGTCCTTAAACGCACTTAATTTCGCGAATCTCTCTGTCAAACCTGGAATATATGTCATCGATTTATATATGACTGTACCCCTTTCCTGTCTTGGTCCCTTATCCTTATAAAAATTGTCTTTTAACCTTTTTGCTGTGTTTTGGAAAACTGTTTTTCTCTAAGATTTTCTCAATTCTTTTTATGTTGTCCCTATGGAATACTTGGTCGCTAATTTTTTTTAGTTTATTTTGATGTACACAGTACATAGAATATATAAACTTTTATTATTATCTTTTTTTTATAAAATGTACTGATTTATGCCATGAAGGCACAAAATGACATTGTTATTTGTTTAATTTTAACTATTGATTACATTTTATTAAAAATGTACCGAAAAAGTGTTTTTTTTTTTCATGTAATTTTAAAAATATTGTAGAATGTATCTTTTTCTTATAACACTGCAAAATTCACTGCACTTTTGTTTTAGAAACACTGCGAACACTTCACTTTTCCTCAACTTTTCGGAATTTTCACTGCGGTCAAAAATTCCAAAACGACAGCCCTGATTGTTCTCTATGGTAACAATCGTATAGAGTCCTTCAATTTTATTTAAAGCACTTCATATGCCTTATGTTATGAATTTCAGTTTTTGTGCATTTCCCTTTTTATTTTCCAAGTTTCTGAAGAAATTTAATAAAGTTCAAAAAAATCTTGCCAAAACTGATCATTATTAATGGCCGCCATTGAAAGTCACTTCATGAAATCTTATTTGAAATGAAAAATTTGCACTAGGCTCGACAGCCAGCGTCACACTAGTTGTACGGCCAGCAGAAAAATCAAAATTGTTTGAAATCCTTCCAACATGTATGTCAAGCGGTCCATCCTACAGTTCACAGTATCGAACATTGATGTTGTCACACCATGTTGGACAGCATGTGTGATAATGTGAACTGGGCTAATCCTGTATACGTCCCAGTGTGCCAAACGAATCCGCTTCGAATTCGAAACGGACTCGCTTCTTCGTATATTTATTCGAAATGGATTCCGTTTCGAACTCGTTTTCGTATGAGATTCCTCTCGAAAAAGCGGAAGGATTGTCCACTTTGTCGGATACGTCTCGAACTCGGAGCGAACTTCATACACGGATTCGTTGCAGATTCGAGATGAACTCTTTTTTTTTAAATATAACGGATTGAGACGGACTTTTTTTTTCTTAAATAACGGATTCGAGACTCACTCGTTTTTTATTAATAAAACCTTTTCGAGACGGACTCGTTTTTTTTAAATAAGAATAAGGTTTATGCTAGATTTAGTATTAAAACACTTGCTTTTATTTATTTTAATTACCGCAATATAAACCAAACAAACAAACAAGTATTTCACGGCAGGTTTAAACAAATTTAAATTTGTTTTCATACCACCCGCAACTTTTTTTTAACTTTGTTTTCACAGAGTCCTTAGAGTAAGAAACCGCAAGATTTGAAATCCAGTAGCTAGCCGTTTTTTAGAAAATTAATTTTAAAGTTGTTAACTACTTTTTGTTAATTATTATTATGAAAAAAGTTTGAGTATCACAATTCCAATGCGATTTTTGACATTCTTATCGATTAAAACGGTCTTCAATCTAGCATTTTCATGCGAAATTTAACAAAAAATATTAGCATTGCATTTCTTCCTCAAGTTAAGCCAGTACGCGAAGGTATTACTTGTTGATGTAATATCAGTATTAGATAATTTAATGAATTAGGTATTCAATGATATTATTTCAGTAATTGATTCATTACCAACAAAATGTTTTCAATAAATACATAATAAAACTTACTATTTACATAGATCTTGTGTAACAAATTAATCAAAACTTCATATTATTAGTTTTAAAAATGACTGGAAATATCTTAAAATGATGGTTTTTAAATAAAAATTTCATACATATATGGCGACTATTATACTCCGTAATTGCCCTCAGTAAACGTGCTGCATACTCTGGGGGAGTTTCATCCACCTTGTACTTTGCCCAAATCTTTTTGAAATCGGCATGAACTGATTCCACCGCTTGTTCTGAAAAAAACCCCAGTCCTCTATTATTTTTTTTGCAAAAATATGACACGTGTTCAAATACAGCATGTACTTTGGGCGTAATATTGATATTTAGACGTTTGTAGCTGCTCTTGAAATTTTAAATGTTTGACTCGTAGTCAGGATGTAATTTATCCGAAAAGAAAGTTGAGATGCTCGAAACATTCAATGTATTTTGAACAACTTTTTCCATGTTTCTCAGAAATTTTTCTTAAGATTTCAACGTTTCTCAAAAGTTTTCTTCTGGAATTTCCGTTGAAAGAAGGCTTTGAATAGTAAACCTCTCTCGAAACGTAACATTCCTCAACCCACTCTTCACTCTCTGTTTTGAGTTCTGAAAGCATGTTTTCGTATATAGTATTCACAACGCCAATTAACAGATGAAGCTCTGGGGGTGGAATCAAATCTATTATCAAAGATTTTCCATCGCAGTCAAATAGAGGCTTACTCACGCAGTTGAAGAATAATTTTGCATCATACATTTTTCCTCCGCTTTTCTGCCACGCATCCACGCTTTCGCAGCAGTTGTCAATTGTTCTAAGGTCCCCACATCTATCGAGTTCGTCACAAGATGACAAGCACCATGTGCAAGAATATCTACTTGCGTGACTCATTATACCTATCAAAATATTTGCTAATTTCAGATCGGTTGCTACAGTGGATTTAATTTTGTTTATCTTCAAAAGCAACCACAAAAGCGAAACATTTTCGAAATTTTCTTGAGTGTAGGGGACGATACCAATTATAAACAACTTTCTCACGCTAGAGTCTAGAAAATCTTTAGCACTGAATCCATCTACGTAAGAAAGTCGAGACCTTTTACTTTCTTGATCGTTCATATTGCTATTTTCATTATCACTATTGATTTTCAATATTGACACACAAATTTTCAAAAAACCTCCACCTCCATCAATTCCAATCTTGTAATGAGTTTCTGCAACCAATCTTTTTTCCTTAATGTAGTCGCAAAATACTTCGATATCTTTACAAAATATAAGTTCTCTTATTTCTTTTGTCGTTGAAGTCCCTGTTTTTCTGAAAAACTCCGCTTCTGCAACGTCAAATAATCCATCTAGACGATGACTCATAAGGCTTATTTTTCGTTTCAAATTATGATCAATAATATTGCGATTTTTTAACGCTATCCGAATAAATGAAGCGATTCCACAAATTTTATTCATACATACCTTGTTTGTAATTTAAATAAGTCTTTTGCTGAGATTGAATATTTGCATGTTTTCGGAAATAAGTTTATAACTCTGGGATAATTGCATAATATTACCATCATTGTTTCTTTCTTGATGATGATTTTTAATCAGCTCACTTGTTAAATGTTCTTTTTCTCGTCCATGTAGATATTTATTTACAGTAGTTTTGCTGTTTTCGCATTTAGAAGACGATTGGCATATATGAGATTTTCCTCTCGCTATTTTGCATGTACAAGCGCTGCATACTTTTATTGTGGGCAGTGGAGCCCGTTTCTTTGCATTGAGTCTCATGTTTGCCGAAAACCCGATATCATTTCGAACCAAAATACACAAAGTGCACTGACAAATCAGCTCGTTGTTTAAGCCATGATTTAACTATATAGGTTGGAGCACGTTGTCAAAATTGGAAAATACAACCCTGGTACACCTCTTCGCAAATTGTCAACAGCATAATCAAAACAAAGGAAAAAAGAAGATAAAATATCAAACTTATGTGAACAAAGTTAAAGTTAGTGGCTATACTGTGGAGATCACCACCAATCAAGCTGAAACCGGATCGTGTAACCTTCAGGATGTAATTAATCCTGCCTTTAAGACTTGGAAGCTTCAAAATTACTTGTACGTGCTATAAACCATACAGTCACAGTACCACCGCAGGTGCGTGCTGCGAAATTGTTGAACAGGACTCTCTTCCATTCTGTATTCGATCCACTGTCGATGCCTTCCCTCATTCGTGGGAACACAAAAAAATGAAATATTTTCCTTCGAGGCAACCGCGCGACATAACTCAAAAAAATTCGGCATAGTAATTCACTTATGCAAAGACTTAAAAGAAAAAATTCACACGCGAAATAAAAAATCAATTTAAATTTGCGAAACAAATGTTTTTGTTTTTCTTTTTAACCAAATTATCACTTTTTGTTGTGCTCGATTTTGACAATTCGCGAAGAGAAAATTAATAGAGAAAGAGGCACTATCTGGCATCGCTCCAACCATGTATAGTTAAATCATGGTTTAAGCGAGTAATTTTCTTAGGGAAAGAAAATTCAGAGTAATCAGGTAATTCAATGGATTGTTATGCATTCGCACACTTGTAAACCTTGATACGACATGAACTACAAATTGATGTTGGTAATCGAGCTTCTGAAGCATCATAATTTGCAACGATCACAATTTTTTTCTTCATTTCCTCCCCTATAAACTTCATGCCGTTTTTTTTTTCTCGACAGACTAAACAAATTTTTGCACAATTTTCCTCATGAGAAGCTGCGCGAGTCTTAATTTTAAAACTCATTTAAAAAAAAATGTTATAACGAAAAAAAGTTTATGTGCTTTTAAGTAAAAATAACGCACAAGACCAAAAATTGTTTGAACGATACACGTATTTAAAAATGGTGGACTGTCGCATTTCAAACATTTGACTTAAGTTGCATTGCAATTGTGATATCCAAATTTTTTTCATAATAATTAATAACGAAAGTAGTTAACAACTTTAAAATGAATTTTCTAAAAAACGGCTAGCTACCGGATTTTAAATCTTGCGGTTTCTTACTGTTAGAACTCTGTAAAAACAAAGTTAAAAACAAAATTGCGGGTGGTATGAAAAAAAATTTAAATTTGTTTAAGCCTGCCGTGATTTAATTAAAATTAAGTCTTAAATTAATTTAAAGGCGGAAGTCTCGAATCCGTTTTATTTAATAAAACGAGTTCGTCTCGAATTCGAAGCGGACCGGCATCAGTTTTTGTACACATTGGGCGTGCACGCTATTTAATCGTCTGAACGTTCCCATTTTTGCGCTCTTTGAGAGATTGCTCGTTCTCTGGGTAGCGATGATAAATTATTCTCGTTCTGCCGCAGTCAATTGTTATTGACCGATCAGGCTGAAATTTAAATAGGTCTCTTGCTATAGTATTATCGGAAGGATAAACCTAAAAGTTTGAAGATATCGAATAGACAAATATTTTTTTTTGGGGTCAAAACTGTTCAAAAAATAGTCAAAAATCTGGACTTTTTGTTAAATACCCGATATAAATTTTAATTTTTAAATTTTTTTTTTTAGATAAAGAAAAAATTTTTTACAGCTACACCAGTTTTCGATACCTCTGAAAAGATACACTGAGGAGATACTCGCCATTTTGTTAAAAAAAATCATGTTATCTTACACTTTAATACTGTAATAAAAAGGTATTAAATTTAAAAATGATCCAATATTTTATCACTAGCAGTTTAACTCTAAAAAATAATTAAGGAAGAGGAAACATTTCTCACAAAAATGCAAATTTTTATTGCTTGCAAAAAGCCAATTATACCTAACCTACTATTAATTAAAACAAACCAGTTTTAAATGCATTAGAACGCCATCTGCTTGCCTTGTATTTCATTTTTACTTTATGATTTTAACATACTTTTAGGCAGTTTGTAGTGTTTCGACTTTTGATTCTTTTGTTTTTAAAATTTAAATAAAACTAAAGTAACTATGAGCTCAACTTTAAACGTATGTTTCTTTTTACCATTTATATAAATTTTCAATATTTTGCATTTGCTGGCTGCATCAACAATTAAATAAATTTATCGTTTTTTATGTTGTTATGTATAAGTTTAATTTGTATTTGTTGTTATTGCTGATCTATCTTATTATTTCAAATTTAAGCCTCCAATTCAAGAGCAACACCGATCTTATGACCACCAGCGTTGAAGTTCTTTCCATCGATCAAAGTCGAAAGAGAGAGTGTGATGCCGTCACGTAACTTCTGTTGATAGCCCAAACCTACTTGGCTTGCATTGTTGACCTTAGCGCGGACGCTAGCATCATCATCTAATTGGAATTTGGCTCCAATGCCAAACTTAGTGTTGTTGGAACCTGATGTCCACGACAATTGAACACCGCAATCCAATTTATCAGAGCAACGTTGGTAGATTGCGCCGCTAAATTCTTGGCCATCATTACTAAAAACAAAACAGATATATTAATAAAATATATTTTTAAGTTTTAAGAATTCGCTTATTTCTGCAGGATGCTGATACGAATCAAATAGTAAATGGACCTTTTTTGAGTAAAAATTATCATGAGAGACAAACATTTTGAATTTTGACAGTTGACTTTTTGATGGAAATAGAAACTTTTGTAGGTTCGATTACACGATGTGAAGGAAAAACATGGTTCTCATTGAAGAGTTAGATCAATACCATACTTCCGATATGCTAAGAAAAATTTAAATTTCACTGCTACGGATAAACATAAAGTTTTGACAAAAATATCACAAAAATCATTCTCCTGTTATGTCGCTTACGATAATTTAGCTCAAAATAATTACCATTAATAAAAAGAAAACTTACACAGCTGTGTGAAGAACAAAGTCCTTAGTTGTGTAGCCCAACGCAAAATTGTTAGTAGTGAGCTTCGATTTTTGGGTATCAAAAGCAGTTTGGTAACCGGCCAACCAACCTTGGTAACCCAACACAGCGGATGCATTAATCAATGGTCCTGCCAAGTCAACGTTAACATCTGAATCGATCTTTACATTTTCATGACCGTAGGCAACTTTGAATTTGCCATTCTTGTTTCTGTATTAAATACAAAATATTTATGATTTCAATACTTATACCGATGCCAAATATTTTTTAAAACATACCCAGATTGTGGTGCAAAAGAGCCCTCAAAAGCCAATTTAAGACCTTCAAGAAGCTGATCTTGCACAGCGAGCTCAGTGAATAAAGTGTTGTCTGTGTTCCACCTTTCAGTCAATGTCAAACCATAGTCGTTGACCTTATATTTAGTCTCCAACGAGCCGAATACTTTTCCAGACTCCTGATTAGAGTGTCCGGCAGTGTTGAATTCAATGCCTGAAGCGGTTTTAGTTTTGCAATCTAATTTCCACAAGCCAAAGTGGTAACCTTTGCCAAAAATATCACGAGCTTGTTTGCCAAGATCATTATATGAAGGTGGAGCCACTAAAAAAAAAGGAAATTCAGCTATTTAGTAAAGAAAAAAAACGTATATACTTCAATTTTTAAAATTAATACATACGTATGTATGTATGAAGAAATGAGAAGTATGTATATTGTGTATATTTTAAAAATATTCATTATAATACTTAAGTAATTAAATATTTGCCTATTATTGTTAATAAATATGAATTTTTTTACCATCACTAGATTTATATTTTTATTGGTGGTAAATATTTTCTTTTTTACATACTACTAAATTTATTTATTGAAAAAAATGTTTACTACCACTTAAAGGTACTCTGCAATTTTTGTTTGATAAATGGTATACTGTTTTAAATTTTCTCTACAAATGCGATGTAAGCAATGAATGTAGCATCAAAAGATCTTAAATTCATTTTGAAATTTATGAAAATATCAGATTGGTTCAATTAGGTTGAAAGCCTATATGTAAATCGGGTATACAATGGACCCATCCCTGGCCAAAGTTCTGATGACACGTCTTCTCCCGAAAATAAACTAGCTTAAGGTACACCGCAGTTTTTGTTCGATAAATGGGTTAGGGTTAAATTGGCTGATAATGCAGCTTGATTGATCATAATCAATTGTAATAGGAAACAAACTGATTGCGCCGTTCTCAGGTTTGATCTAGGAAGCTAAAATTTTGGAAGAGTTTTCTTCAAACCCGATTCTATAATGCAATATAGGACCGCAAATTTAAAAAAAGACCCCTTTCGAGTGTATTTTGTCCACATAGTCCCATACGACTAAAATACCTAAAACGCTATATCTAAGGCAGACTTTCTATGTTTTAGTAAGTATGTTTTTTCGTTAAATTTAAACGAAATCGGACATAAACTCTGTCCGCACCATTTACAAGTTCGAGCTATCAAGCTCAAATATTGGGACAGTTATTTGTGTTCCTTAAGCTAAAATATACGCAAAAAAAAATCTATCTACAAAACTTTCATAATAAGCACCCTAATGTACACATATTAATATAGCACAATGGTCATATTTTTTGGGTTATCTTATACTAAAATACAAATAAAACAATCGCTATAATGCAGTTTATTAAAAAAGAAGAGAAGATTAGATAAAACTTTAGATAAGTTATTATGTATTAAGGTTAAATATATATTTTTGACAACACATAATAAATGGTGGTTAATAATTTGATAAAATCAAATTAAGTAGGTATACTTGATAACTCGCTAACTAACTAGTTTCGACATTCCTAATTACTTATTATGATTAAAGACAACAAAGCTTAGCTTAGATAACAGCTTGATATGTACGCCAAACAATAGAGCTCGAAAAGCTTAAATAGAATATAGAGAACTTTAGCAATCTTTTGTTTAATAAAATTATAGAAAGAATCAAACAAAGAAGAACAGAGAACATTTTTTTTTTATTTTTAATGAATCCTGGCAATATTTATAAGCTTAAGATTGACTTTTCCAAAGTCGAATCACTAACAATTATAAAAAACAGTTATATGATATTTTGTTCAAATTCGAAAACGAGACTATTTCCAATACCGATGATAATGATAACACTGAAATAAGAAACTAAGTCCACTCGCAAGTTTAAAAGAAAAATTACGTTTTAAATAACACTTCGCAAAATTCCTTTAATAGGACAAGTTATTCCTTACTTTATGCTCTAAATAAAGAAATAGATATAAAATAAAAATATAAAAGTATTTCCTCATAAAGAAAAGACTTGATTACTTTAACGTATAATAATGAATGTACATTAGGGCGGATTAAATTTTTAAGTGGTCTGGAAACTCCACTTGTCTGAAAATTCGTGAAATTTTAAGCAAAACACCATATGGCTAAAATGAATTTATTGGAAAATTTGTAGCATGTTCACTAAGTTGTTTTTTTTTCAAACTTTTGGTGATGGATTTTATTTATTTTTTCCTATATTATAGCTTGAGGAATAAAAATAATTGTCCCAAAATTTGAGCTTCCTAGCTCAAACCTGTAAACTGCGCGGACAGAGTTTATGTCCAATTTCGTTGAAATTTAACGAAAAAACCGACTTACTAAAACGTATAAAGAGTCTGCCTTAGGTCCCAAGATATCGCGTTTTGGGTTTTTTAGTTGAATGGGGGACGCCATCCACTGTTGTAAAACCTCGCCCACATTTTTCGTGTGCCAAAAAATTTAGTCGGTTTTTTCGTTAAATTTCAACGAAATTGGACATAAACTCTGTCCGCGCCGTTTAGTTTTGAGCTAGGAAGCTCAAATGTTGGTACAATTATTTTTATTTCTCAAGCTATAATATAGGAAAAAATAAATAAAATCCAGCACCAAAAGTTTGAAAAAAAAAACAACCTAATGTACTTGATACAAATTTTCAAATAAAAACTCGCGGGCTCGAAATTCATTTTAGCCATATGGTGTAGTGGACTTTTTTGCTTAAAATTTCACGAATTTTCAGAAAAGTGGAGTTTCCGGACTAAAAAATTTTTCTCCATACAATTTAATCCGCCCTAATGTACATATTTAAAAAAATTTGTAATACATAACAAAAATTTATATTTTGAAAAGTTAATTTGTTATTTTTTTACTGTTATGAAGAAGTTTTTAGTTTTTCTATTAATTGTTTTAAATAAATAATATTGCCAAGTTATAAATAGTCAAATTATGTTAATTTTTTCCGACGCATAGTTGAATTTATATTAATAATTTTTTGAAATTTTTAAGTCTCGGGACTGTCCATGGATCGCATTTTCAAATTCCAAAAATCCAGGGATCAAAAAAATCTCGAAAATTTCCTACTAGGAACACATCCATTAGACAGTATCAAGAAGATAAGGTCTCCATTGTTCTGTTCATATTTAGGTACGAAAATTGAAGTAATCGCTCTTTAGCGGCAGCTAAACCTACAGCCGGCACGAGACTATATTCAATTTAATGTTAAGTTTATTTATATACTAAGAAACAGTCTTATGTTTAAATTAGTGCGTAGAAATTAATGTAAGGAGTAAATAGTAAATAGCGAAATAAGTTTAAATAAAAAAAGATGTGCTTGGCAACCAAATCAATGAATACGTAATTTAAAGACGGAAGGAATGAGTTCAATGAACGGTGACGTATGTGGTGGTGCTGCCATGAAACAACTCAAACCAATGGTCAGCACGAAAATAAAACTAGGTAAATAAATAAGTGCATCTCAATTATATATGGAATTTAAAAAAAGAAACCTAATTAGCTTACTAATGGTGCAACTTGCCAAGTGAGGGAGAAAACATAAATGACCAAGAGATTTCGAAATTTGATTTATAACAATTTAATTGTATTAAAACATTTAAACACCTCTATTTCTATTCACAAATAATTATGTAATAAGAAAAAAATTGTATATGAGATTTTGCTGAAACTTCGCATGAAAACAATTTTTATCAATTTTCTTGTATATACAACAACAAACATACAAATTGCTATGCTATGCATCATTTTAGATAATTTCGTTTATTAAGTTTAAGTCCAGGAGGTAGCGTTGCCTTTTGCATGGCCATTTCACCTCGCTTAATTGATATTTTAAATATGGCTAATAATCAAAATATGACTTAGTCGACAGAATTGAAGTGCGGCTGCATAAGTACGAAAAAAAAAATTTAGCTCAAAAACTTGGAAAGCCACATGTAAAAAATATATTGATACCATGTGGTAAAGGCGTTGAAAACACATGGATTTCATAGTTTTAAAATTACTAATAACCATTTTCGAAAAAAATACGTTTTTATTGAAAATTTTAATATAATAACAAGTACAAGAACAAGTAATCATAGTATTTATTAGAAATTTTAAAACGGTTGTATGGAGATATTTCAGACATGAGATCCATGTGTTATTATCTCCTCTACAACACTGGACATAATATATTTTTTTATTTATTTGTG
This sequence comes from Tricholauxania praeusta, assembly GCA_949775025.1. Taxonomy (NCBI): domain Eukaryota; kingdom Metazoa; phylum Arthropoda; class Insecta; order Diptera; family Lauxaniidae; genus Tricholauxania; species Tricholauxania praeusta. Next base: position 41,460,470 of record OX459030.1, on the reverse strand, counting down.
GCTTTTTGAGTTATTGAGCAACGTTTTTTTTTCGGCCTCTCACAAGCATCCCCGCCACTTAGATATACATACAGCAGCGGTCAAAATAATAGCAGTGCGGTGTCATTTATGAATTGAAAGAAAATATTTCGAAAAAATTACGTTTTTTTTCTTCTAATATTTTAAAATATATGTAGTTACTTGATAAGCATACAAAATAAGCACAAGACATTTTATTCCAAAAAAAATATCGATACTTTCTAAGTTTGCTATTTTATTGAGCAATTTGTACTTTCGAGCGGTCAAAATAATATCAGTGTTCAACTCCTTTACTTCTTAAGATAAGGTATTTACTCTTATTACAGAAATTTGTTCCATTATTTTTGTATAATACTGCAATGATTTTTTCAAGTTGGAAAGCATTATACGACAGAATTATTAAAAATTACATTTGGCAAGGTAAAACTTTTAAGGAAATTTAAAATTTTATGGGATGTTCTGCGAAAATGGTTTCGAATACGATGATATACACAAATAAACGAAAAACACGTGGACGAATGTCTTCCATGTCCCCCCAAGACGTGAATTGTTCAATACGCCTTTCGATACATAATCCGTTTTTGCCTGCTACAGAAACAAAGGAAGTGCTTAATATAGCTGCGAGTGTAGAAACCGTTGAAAGAAGACTCAGGGGAATCAATTTGAGTGCCCAGGATCCACGAGTTCCATTGTAAAAAAAATACATAAGACAAAGAGATTGGGCTTTGCGCACGGGTACTTGGAATGGCCACTTGGAATGGCCACTTGCAAAGTAGAGTGTAGCGATTAGAGTAAGATCATTCCAGGGATCATATGGACTGCGCCTTATATATTGACGAGTGCCTTTTCCACCAAAAAGACAATATTACTCTCATCGCTTCACAGAATGGACTTAATCAATCAATAAATATTTTTATAATGGTGTTAATATTTATTTTATTTATGGACTTTGCAACTATCTCAAGGAAATTATTTGTCGGAGAGATGAATCCACTCACTTAATATCGATAAGCTTTGGAAAATGGAGTACCGGAAATACATTATAGCACATGTAAGATTAGAATAAGGACCGGTTCTACAATATTGTAAAAGTTTAACTTTCAGTTAAAAATAAAATATGAGATTTCATTTTAAACCGTTAATGTCTGAGTTAAATTTTAATCGGGTATTGTGAAAACGACCCTTACTGTTTTGCTGACAGTTAATGGCTGAACAAGAGACGATGAAATTATGAGACTTTGCAATCTAAAAATTCTTTACACGGAAATCTAAGACCCCTTCCGTCAAATCTCAAAGTTTTTTTCGAGTTAAATTTTGAGAAGGCTCTGATGTTGATGTGCAAAGTCTCGTGTTTATCGTCTCTGACAGCATTGCAAAAACCGACCATACGAAGCTCTGATGAAAGTGAAAGCTAAATTTTTATTTTTGGTTGTAGAAATCATGAAAAAATGATAAGGATATTTTACTAAAAACAAAAGCAGAAGGGCATTTCGGTAAATGAGAAGATCGTTTATACGTTAAGATATCAACAAGGATCATGGACTAGTCTACGTCTACTATTCAGGCAGTTATCTTGATAAGTTGTGCAACATATCGGAGAAGTACGTATGTACATAAGGACATCGACTAGCGTTAAGGTGTAAAATTATATCAGACGTAATTTAGTTGTTTACTGAGCTACAAAAATTAACATTAAATGTTATCTATTTTCCAAAAATTTCAATAATACTACAACTATGACGTCCCTAAATCACTTTTTGCATTACACAATCAGAGCACGCGATTGCTGTTCGGGGGTATGTGAATTTCGCACGTAGAATGTATAGCAACAAAAAGCAAATAAGAAAATCAAGCACATCCGAAAAAGAGAAAGGCAGAATTGTTATCACAAGGTGTTGTAGTCGTTTTATATCGTTAATATTTAGCAGATATGTTCGCATTCGGATAGATATACGTAGTAATACATATAGAACAAGTGATTCACATGATGTCAAAGACCACATACTGAGCGTTTATCGCAATGCGGGAGATATTCTGGAAGTAACTTATCAAATGAATATAGAACAAGAGAATTTACTTGAAACTATCAATATGTAAAATATTCCATATAAGTGCCAGTTATAAGGAACAATCTTTAACACATCTGCACCAAGATCATTAATAAGTACTACGCTAAAATCTTCATCACTTGGTCATAGAATTTGTGTTACGTAACATGCACGCAATGTAAAAATTGAAAATTCTGCTAATGCTCTCCCTGTAACTTTGCTCATTTATCTTTTTCGTTAGTGCCGGCCGGTAGCTTTCAGATTATCTCTTCTATAATTTATTTTATCAGTTAATGTCTTTATAAATTGAGTTGCTTTATAATTGCAATGATGATAGTCGCAAATAATTGTATATTGTACTGTCGTAACGATAAAACGTACAAGGCTAGGGGGCAAGACAATGAAAGGAATAGATTTCAGGGGACTCGCGCAATGTTCTGCACTGCGCCCCACAAAAGATTTCTTTTAGCTGCAAATTTCATTTTTTTTCACAAATTTTTAGGTTATGAAACAGCGCACTTTCTGAGCCACACAGCTGCCTTCATCGATTCAAATTTACTATCATCCGTCCACCTCACCTTTTTCATCATTCCTTCAATTATTCTTACATAAATCTTTTTTTCAGTCAATAAATTAACATTTTCTCACTCTCATTTTATTTCAATTATAATATTAAGATGGATTTATATTTGAAATTTTACTTACTTTTATTAAATTTTTTTAATTAGCAAATAAAAGAGGAACACGAACGACGCACGAACTCGAACACACAAAATTAAATTTGCAATTTCGAACTCTTTTCTCACCAATTCTGCTTGTCGTTCGTTGGTGTGCTCATGCTGCAGCGCCGTCGACGTCTTGTCAAAAGTTGGCTGCAGTCATCAGTTATCTCTTTTACACACGCTGTAAATGTGGACCTGCCAGGTTTTTATTTCACTGTGTTGCCGACAATATACAAAGTATCAGTGCATTTCAAAGTGTTTTCTGTCATTTAGGAAAGAATTATATATAAAAGAATTCAACTCAAAATTGTCGGTAATCATAACATGTTAATATTTTGCGAACAGTAAAACCCACGGTGTTAGAATCATGGGAAACGTGATTTTCGCTTATGATGCGAATTGGAGCTTTTAACAACGAAGCTGAAATTCCGTCTGACCTGCCATTTTGAATTTTATTAAGATTAACTATTTTAATTATTTGAATTAACAGAGAAGTTTTTCGAAACTAAGAAAATAAAATGAATGCTATATGAATTGAAAATTAAAAAAAAAAGGGGGAATCTTTCGTCAATTATTAAATTCAATATTAATTATAATTGTTGGAATGAGGAAAAACTCTGATGATATAATTCACTACGTAAATTCCTTAAGCCGTTTTTATTTGTGTATAACAAATAATTTTGATTTAACATTTGATCCGTATTCACGAACATTTATTTTTATTGCTACCAGATAACCAGCAAATCCAATAGTATTATTTTTAATTTAATTTCTCCAAACTAACAAATTTGCAACCGATCCAGCGTTTTTACATTGTTGTTGCTTCTGTTCTACAAAAAAATCCAGTTGAAAGAATTCTAAAAAAGTTACATTCATCTGTGGTTTTATATGTTGAAGAAAATTATGATCATTTACAGCGAGGATTTTTTTTTGTTTTTGAGGGGCTTATTATAAATAAAGTATGAACTTATAAATTGAAATCTCTTTAATTAAACTTAAAACAATCATTAATTAAAACAAGTTAGTACCTTAATAATATAAATAAGAATAGTTTAATCACTATGATTGAATCGGCATGTAAAAAAAATATGAAAACTAAATTTAGAAAGTCAAAAAATTTTCTTTAAAATTAGCAAGGAAAATTAATCAAAATAACAAAACACACTGCCATGTACATATGTATACCATATATTTCTTTGCCGTTGGTTTTACTGTTCGCAAAATAAGAACACGTTCCAATTACTGACAATTTTTGGAGTGGAGTTCTTTAATACATAATTCTTTGACAAGTTAAACTGTTAAGAGTTGCCAGCATGACAAACACCAGAGTGCTGCGTCTAATGCTTCAAACACAATTACAGCGGTGGCGGTAAAGCGGCGACGAATATTCGCTGTCAAAAATTATAACATACTTGATCATGTTAAATTGAACAGAATTGCGGCGTACGACTGTTGAGCTGCGACGATTCGCCGTCGATTTAGATTTAATTCTATTTCACCGTCCGATCAGTGTTGCATTTCTTTGTCATTCTCTTTGCCAGTACGATTTTCTCAGCAAAATTTATTGTTTACAAATTTTGTTTTTCTCTCTCTTTTCCCTATAGGATTCTCTCACAAGAAATCAGACGTGAAAAGCAGTCGCCGCCGCAATTGTGTTTGTTCAAACGATTTTTCGTCGCGTTTTTTTTTGACAGCGAATATTCGTCGCCGCTTTACCGCCACCGCTCTAATTGTGCTTAGGCTATAAGCCTACGCGTTATTGCATCAGGGAATCCCCTAATATACTATCGATCCGGCTAGATGCAGTCTATGAGCAGGAGGGCATTATGTCTTAATTTTAGTGCTAGACGTATGACGTGATTATCATGGCCGCTAAAAATTGTTTACATCCGGCGACACTTGGATTTAAGTGGCGTTTGCATGTTAAGCCTAATTTCCATGCTATCTTTCTTGATCCCATATTAGCGATATCAAATCAAATTTTTGTCATCTTTCTTAAACTTATCTTATCAAATATCAGGGAGGACACCACATGTTATAAAGACAGCAAATGTATGCTATCCACTCTCGCATTCTCCAAGCGCATTAGGTTCTGTTCGCATGCTTTTTCTTTCTTACAAAAATTTCATTTGAGTATCGCCGACTAAATGAACTGTCATTCTCATACAAAAATTTTTTTTAGCGGGTAGCCGCGTCAAAAAAAAACACGCCTAATGTTTATTTCATAAGGCCAAAAATAGGTGAAATTCGAAAAGTTGGCGTGACATATTCCGACATTTTCATTTCTTCAATTTATTTCGACTTTTTCAACAGGTTCTTTACTTTTCTCACCTTTTTTCATATTTTTTCGACTTTTTCAGATCTTTCAATAGCTTTTTCAATCTTTCAGCATCTCTTTCAACCATTTTCTACTTTTTTCATTATCTTCATAGTTTTTCATTTTTTTAAGCGATTTTGTTTCAACATTTATCAACCTCTTTCATCTTTTTTTCGAGTTTTTCAACCTCTTTCAACTTTTGTCAAAATTTTTTCGAAGTTTCAGCCTTATCAACTGTTAAAATGTTTTCCAGCATTCTCTATTTTTTTTTTTTTTTTTTCAACTTTTTCGACATTTTCCAACTTTTTTTGACTAATTCAATATTTTTCATAATTTTCTGATTTTCCATCTTTTCTTAACCCCTATCAACATTTTCCATTTTTTTTGATCTTTTTCACCCTCTTTCCTTATCAGCCTTTTTCAAACTTCCAATTTTTTTTTCGACTTCTTCAATTGTTTTTTCAGTTTTATTCAATATTTTTAATTTTTTTTTTAACTATTCAACCTCTTTCAGATTTATCCACACTTTTTCTTAATCATAGGATCAAAATGAAACCGAACAATGGTTGGTCCCCTGGTACTTTAAAGTAATGAAACCAAATTTCACACAAATACAAAAAATAGTATGTCCAAGCATCAGTCCAAAAGTTGGCGAATTTCGGAAAGAGGACGTGGCACCTCCCAAACAAGCATAACCTTCAAAACGCCATACAGAGAGCTATTTATGTAAATGTTGTTTTCGATGTGGACGACTGAAAGATATCTATTGTACGTAGGGTTACCAGATGACATACTTTAGTAGTAAATGTACTACTACAAAAATACTTTAATACTTTTCACCTGAAATGTACTACTTTTAGTTGAAATGTCATACTTTTCACTGCTTTTGAAGTTTGCATTGTAATATATTTTGTGAATGGAAAATGTTGCAATGCATTTGAAATATTGTTATCATTTTGCTAGTGTTTTTCGTACAAAAACGAGGACCTTTTTTTTTGCTCATTTTTTTGGAAATCAAAAAAATTAACAATTTTTGTTTTTTATATTAGAAAATTGGAATTTTTTGAGATGGACTACTTTCGTAGACAGGGCATCTGGTAACCCTAATCAGAATTGGTTATTGTGATTTTCAAATAAAAAGTCTGTTTGTTTTTGGTAAATGTCTAGATGATAGGACCGTCGGTTGGAGGTGGATGGAGAGGTAGAAGGAGGTCGGATGACTCCATTTTGATGGTTAAAAAGTTGTGGACCCGGAGATTTTTCATCCCAGTTTAGAATTGGAAAAATATTCGATTTTTCACCATTATGCTCAGCCGCGAATACAACCGCAACCATTTTTTAATTTTGCCACACTTGAATTAAACGCTAAAATAATAATTACTTCCTAAAATCGTTTACCACTCGACCTGACATTCTCAGAAAGTGGGATGGACTTATCGCTATGTACAGTCGTCGACCTTAAAGAAAAGCTTCGAGAATTAAACTTAAAGACTTCAGGTACAAAAAACGAATTAATTGCGCACTTACATGAAAATGGTGTCACTAACGTTTCGGGTGATTCTGTGCAAAATATAGATTCCAACGAGGAGTGCTCATTAGATGCTTCAAATAATGTCGCATTGGTAAAATTACGTTTTTCTCATTCAAATCGGTCCATTAGTTTCGGAGTTATTCAACTTTAAACAAAACTATAACCCAATGTTTGCCTAATGTTTTGAGAAATTTTCAATATGAAAAACTGAAGCTCGCTCGTAAGAGCAGCAGGGTTGAGTTGTTCAACAGTTTTGCTTAGACTTGAATGTCTCCGAAACTAATGGACCCATTTGAATGAGGAACGGGAACGTCGTTTTATTGCTTACGAGTTGAGGTAGAGAATGAAAATCTTTAAAGTTCTGAAAACTGTCACCAGATGGCACTATAAGCAATTTGCATAGTTTTAACTACTTCAAATAAAAACTTGCAGGCTCAAAATTCATTATAGCCATATGGTGTAGTGGACTTTATTGCTTAAAATTTGACGAATTTTCAGAAAAATAGAGTTTCTGGACCACTTAAAAGTTTAATCCGCACTATGTAATGAACATTTTTTAAGTTTGTTGGAATGTGGTCAGACCTTTACGAAAAATTTGCAAATTAATTTATAGATTTGCAATTAGTTGTAAATAAGAAATATAAAGTGAACAGTCTTTTTTCAGCATCGAATTTATTGAGCAAACTTGATTACATGCCTAAATTCAGATGCAGTTACAAGCAGGCGCGGATCTAGAATTTTTTTCTGGGGGGGGGTCACAGGATAGAAAAAAATCAAAAATAACAAGAATAACCAAATAAACAAAGCAAGCCGAATTTCTTCAATGAATAAAAGCTAAGCCAGAATTCACTCCTAGTCGTGAATTCAAAAGGTGCGGACGTGTTTATGCTGAGTCGAATATTTTATTATATAAAAAACTTAACATCAATGGAATAACTTAGCTAATTTTACTAAATATTCATCCGCTCAGCCTAACAATCAGTTAGGTAAATCTTCACAATTTCGGATTTATTTCCAAAATATGTCTGGGATCAGAACTAAATCCAATTCCATTTATTATTATACCGCGGCTGGAGATTTTGATGTCATCGTATTTGTTGAGACCTGGCTAAATGATGAATTTTTCGATGGAGAATTCTTTGATACAAATATATATCAAGTATACAGAAAGGAACGTGACGCTATAAAAACAGGTTGTAGTCGAGGAGGTGGTGTTCTAATTGCCATAAAACGTTTTTTCTGTACAACAGCTTGCATCCTTCAGAATGCGGACAGTTTGTACGAACAATTAAGTGTCTCCATTTCTGGCTCATCAGGCTCTTTATATATTTGTGCCTCGTATATCCCGCCAAATAGTTCTGATGAAATTTACGATGCACATGTAAGTAACATTTTATCGTTACATTCATCGTTGGACCATAAAAGTCAGCTTTGCATATTGGGGGATTTTAATTTGAACAAAGTAATGTGGACTCACCTCGCCGATGACTTGACGCCAACAAATATCAATCATCCTCATGAAATCAATCTTATTGATAGCTTCTTAAGTATTGAATTAGTTCAAATTAATAAAATAAGTACTTAATAATCTTGGCAAAATTTTGGATTTAATTTTTATTTCGTATAATATTAAATACAATTTATCTGAATGTTTTTGCCCAATTTCACCATCTAATATGCACCATGTTCCAATTGTTCTCGATATAGAATTTTATGAATTTATTGAGCCTCAGCCTGCTAAACATGTATTTAACTTTAAATTATGTGATTTTGAATTTTTAAATAAGTAATAATATAAATGATATAAATTGGAAAAATTTATTTAATGGTAAAAATGCCGCAACTTGTTTTGATTTGTTTAAATTTAATGTGTCACAAATCTGTCATGACCATATTCCAATTTGCCCTCATAAGGTATATAAGCTTCCATGGTATAATTCTGGCCTTAAAAAACTGAAAAATATGCGCAATAAATTTCTAAAACTTTTTAAATCCACTGGGAACTTAGAGTATAAGGAGAAATATGTGCATTACATGAGAGAATTCAACTTTTTGAATAAGTTTTTATACAAGCAGTTTATTTTGAAAACGGAAACCAATATCAAATTGAATCCGAAATCGTTTTGGAATTTCGTACAATCGAAAAAGTGTGGATCTTTCATCCCCACTTCTATGTTTTTCAATAATATTAGTTCGTGTACAATTGCAGACACAGTTAATTTATTTGCCGACTATTTTAAATTAAATTATACTGAAGATGCTCCATGGTATGAGCCCTCTATCCTGCAAAACATCAATTCTTTCGTGGATGTTGGTTCTATTACTTTGAGTGAAACAGACGTTTTTAACGCATTATAAAAGTTGAAGATTTCTGCTAAACTGGATGTCGATGGATTATCCTCTATAGTATTATTAAAATGTGCTCAGGCTTTGTGTAAGCCACTGTGTCTGATTTTCAATAAATCTTTAAATTCCGGAGCTTTTATTGAGCCCTGGAAGGTAGCATGTATTACCCCTATTTTCAAAAATGGGCTTAAAAATAATGTCGCGAACTATCGTCCCATTTCTAAATTAACAATTGTCTCTAAATTATTTGAAAGCATTATAAAAGATAAGCTTTACTTTTTAATTAAGTGTCATATTTGCCCAGAGCAACATGGCTTTGTATCTGGTCGATCCACAATAACAAATTTATCATTATTCTCTAATTATTGTGTATCCTCTTTTGAACGTGGCTATCAAGTGGATGTGCTCTATGCTGATTTCGCAAAAGCCTTTGATAAGGTTAAGCATAGTGCTTTAATTGCTAAACTAGCTAAAATTGGATTTCATGGTTCATTTTTGGATTGGATTAAATCCTATCTGAGTAATAGACTGTGTGTTGTACTTGTTAATAATACTAAATCTTATAATTTTGTAGCGTCGTCTGGAGTACCTCAGGGTAGTATCCTTGGACCTCTGTTCTTTACTTTGTTCATGAATGATATTCATAGTTGCTTTCAGAGCTCAAAATTTTTGCTTTACACAGATGATTTAAAATTATTCAGTCGTATACGGAATGTAGGTGACGTTGAATCCTTACAACGTGACTTGTCCAATGTGAGTAACTGGAGTAAACTTAATCAGTTACCTTTAAATATTGGGAAATGCTTTCCCTGCACATTTGCAAAATCAAATACATAATATACTCGATTGTTATTTCTCAATTCAGGGTAAACTTCTTAAGTCAATCAATCTTATAAAGGACTTAGGCGTAGTTTTCGATGCTAAGTTTACATTTATTGAGCATTTGAATTTTATCATCCCTAAAGCTTATGCAATGTTGGCTTTTGTTCGTAGACACAGCTCTGATTTTATGGATCCACATACCATTAAGAGCCTTTACTTTGCATTTGTAAGATCTAGATTGGAATATGCCTCTTTTGTTTGGAATCCGTTTTATGCAAATCATTGTGCTAGAATTGAACGAATTCAGAAAACTTTTTCTAGATTTGCATTACGTTCTTTGTATTTTGGTGATTCAAGGCCATCATATAATTCACGTTGCCTGCTTTTGGGCATAAATACCCTTGAATCAAGGCGGAAGGTTATGTCCTTAATATTTATTTATGATATAGTTAATAGTAATATTGAATGTCCGGAGTTACTTCAGTTAATTGGTTTTTATATCCCACCTAGACAGTTGCGTCATTTTGATTTATTCCTCATAAAAAAACATAAAACTAATTATGCTCAGAATGAGCCTATATTAAGAGCTCTCTCATTATTCAATAGATTGTCATCCATAAATGAATTTGATTTTTCGATGTCTAAAGCAGGAGTCGGCAAAATTTGATTTTTCATAGCTCAATTGAGCTGAAGTACATCACACACATTGTGTTTTGCCGACCCCTGGTCTATAGACTCTTCTAGTCTGTAAGGAAATGTAATCCAAAGGCTTAATAAAGAAATGAAATGAAAAATGAAAAACTTGTCCAATTTGTTTTACTTGAAAATTCATTACATGTATATATATATTTATTGTTTATATAAAATTATAAACTTTTTTATATAAAAAATGTACTCTTAAAACTAAGAAATGTCTTAGCTGATGAATATTTTTATTTCGAATTTTCATTGGACATCGATGCGATCATTAACAGATTTGCGAAACAAAATAGAAGATTGGATTTTGTTTTATAAATGATGCTTTTAGTTGGAACTTGTAAACAGATTGTAAACAGATGATAGTATATCAAGTAAAGCTACAATCCAAATATAGAAAAAATAATAAAAAAGTCAGTCTTGTTTAAGAAAATTAGTCAAATTTGTTGATTTAGTCATTTTTTGATTCCAATTTTTTCAGAGTGCAAAAAAATAAGTTAATTTTGGTCGTTTGGTTAGTTTTTAAGTTTGCAAAAACTAGGTTTTGTTCGTTTGTTTTTTTTTTGTTTTTCGGTTTGCAAAATATTGTTTCAACTCTATTTTTTGAAATGCGGGCTGTTTTGGGGGGGGGTCATGACCCCCGTGACCCCCCCCCTTGGATCCGCGCCTGGTTACAAGTAAATTTCTCAGCACATGGAATGTGCTTCATAATCTTCTTGCTTGAGAACTTCATCATACTAAGTTTCCTGAAATTCAGAAACTGCATTCATTTTTTTTGAATCAAAAGATTCTGGAAATCGTTCGTCTTTATGCTGAAAAATGTAAGTTGGTTCTTAAGTGGTCATTTACTCTACAGACCACATGTTCCACTTTTACCAGTTCCATCAGTCAGTAAAAATATGTTTTCGAATCCAGCACAGCACCGAAACGGCATTGTGTCAGCAGCATCAGTTAGTCTATCAAAACTGGTAAACAACGCGTTGGCTTGACGTCCCGTAAAATTTAACAAAATAAAATGCTCAATAATAATATCATGGTCATTATGCTCAATTAAATTTTTGCTCAACACAGCTCAATGTTTGCTCAACGACACCATTGAAGGCCTTCATCGTTAGAGTTCAGCATGCTAAAGTAAAAAGTGAGTAATTTTGTAAATAAATTAATTATTTTATAAAAAGAAAAAAAATCGACATGAAAATGATTTGATTAAATTAAAATAATATTAAATTTATATAAAAATATTGAATTTTTTTTAGTAAAGTAAATTTTCATAAATGCAACAACAATAATTGCATATTATTGATTGCAATTGCTAGCTCACACTCTCTTTGTTTCAAGAGCGTAGATTTTTGTAGACATGTTTCTTTTTTTGTGATCGCACGCTCAGACAGGGCTGTCGCTGTCACTTCAATCGCAGTTTTTCACTGCGATTTAAAGTATGACACTGCGACACTGCATCTTTTTTGAAAACACTGCACTTTCAGAAAAAAGTGTCGCAAAAGTAATCTAGCAAAAAATTCTGCTTTTTCCTTATCTGATAAATCATGATGACATAGATGATGTCGAAGCCAGAAGAAAAAAATTTGGAAGAATTTTGGCTCGCTATATTTCATTAAAAAAAGCCTTAGACGAAACTACTGTATGTATCCTGGTTTATAGAAATTTGTTGGCGCACTATTATGCCTACCTCACAGTAGCGCATCCAAAGACCGCATTTTTTCACTTACAAATCAAATGAAAAACTCAACTTGGAATGGTTTAAAAGTGGAGACGGTTAAAGCCCAATTTCCATGTGATCTTATCTTATGTTATTTTATCCCATATCAGGGATATCAAATCAAATTTTTGTAAGAAAGAAAAAGCATGCGAACAGAACCTAATGAGCTTGGAGAATGCGAGAGTGAATAGCATACATTTGCTATCTTAATAGCATGTGATGTCCTCCCTGATATTTGATAAAATAAGATAAGAGAAGATCACATGGAAATTGGGCTTAATTCGATCATGCTCATTAAAGGAACGTTTCCTAATCAAGATTTTAAAAATTGGGTGCCATTACAGAAAATAGTCGTACATAAATCGTATTTTTATATTTTTTTTAAAAATAAAAACACCTTTTTTTGGATTTAATTCAGTGTTTTATTTATAATTTTTCACAATATTTCGAGGAAGATCCTTCCTTATCTTCAGGGGTGACTAAGATATAATAATTAAAACAATACACGATTGAATAAATTAACAAAACAAAACTTACGTTAAAATTATAGAAGCTAAGCTTAAACTAACCTAATTGTCAACTAAATGTCTGTATACTATATATGAGCATAATTTTCTGTGTCGCTCTTGAAATTTATTCTCTTGTCAGTGGGGGTGTTAATAATGTGGAGCATCTCTAATATGAATCTCTTCTCATGATTATTTTCTTCTTGTAAGATCTCCACAGCGTCAAAATTAGAAAAATGTCCAAGCTCAGCACAGTGGGCTCAAAGGGCTGTCTTAGGGGCTTGGCCATTTCTGTTTTTTTGGTCCGATCTGTGTCCTGAGAGTCTTGTACTTAATTTGTTTTTGTAGTACCAACATATACCTTCTGACATACATTGGACCCGTCTCCGTCACAAAGAATTTTGTAAATAAGGCAGGATTTGTCAAGTTTTGATATTGCTGTAAAATTGTCCAACTTTATTATCTGTCTTATTAGCAATTTTTATGTCCTTAAACGCACTTAATTTCGCGAATCTCTTTGTAAAACCTGGAATATATGTCATCAATTTATATATGACTGTACCCCTTTCCTGTCTTGGTCCCTTATCCTTATAAAAATTGTCTTTTAATCTTTTTGTTGTGTGTTTTGGAAAACTGTTTTTCTCTAAGATTTTCTCAATTCTTTTTATGTTGTCCCTATGGAATACTTGGTCGCTAATTTTTTTTAGTTTATTTTGATGTACACAGTACATAGAATATATAAACTTTTATTATTATCTTTTTTTTATAAAATGTACTGATTTATGCCATGAAGGCACAAAATGACATTGTTATTTGTTTAATTTTAACTATTGATTACATTTTATTAAAAATGTACCGAAAAGTGTTTTTTTTTCCATGGGATTTTAAGAATATTGTAGAATGTATCTTTTTCTTATAACACTGCAAAATTCACTGCACTTTTGTTTTAGAAACACTGCGAACACTTCACTTTTCCCCAACTTTTCGGAATTTTCACTGCGGTCAAAAATTCCAAAACGACAGCCCTGCTCTCAGAGCTTGCAATTCTTATTGTTGGTTAGGGTTGTCGGCTTAATTAAAAAATACTATGCTACGCAAACTTAAAATAATTAATATTTAATTTAAATTTATGATTTATTAATACATATGAATTAAATATGAATTAGTAAATTACTTATAATGAGAATTTTAAAATGAAGTTAAGTTTTGGATATAATTTAATTTACGCTATTATATTGTGCATATATTCAAAATTATTTTATTTGCTACTATTTTGCTTACTACTTTTTCTACTACTTAAACTTAAAGCTTTTGATTTTGGTTCTCAAATTAGAACAAATGTTTTGAGTAAAATTCTCTTATTAAAATATAAACATATGTACATAAGTACATAAAGTAAAAATTATAAGAAAAATGTATCTACATAGTTTTGTAAACTAGCTCTTGCAGTTGAATAATTTTCGTTAGGAGTATTTAGTAATGAAGTTTTTCATTCTTGGAAATCTTCACTTTGTTAAAATTATTAAATATGCTAATTTTTCTAAGTGAATAAAATTTATATATAATGTAAATAAACATTAATTTGTTTCCTTAAGGTGATACAACAGGACATGAATAGGTAGTCCTTTTGTGGGGTTATATGAATATTTGTGCACCATATGACCAATGGTAGGGTGGGTTTTGAGTGCGTATCTTCGCAACCATCCTGAAGATACATTTAAAAATGATGTATGGATTGATATCGTTATTTTTTCTTCTGATTAATTTTTTTAATATATACATATTTGTCTAGTACATGACCATTGGGGCTTGGTTTTGTATATGGTCATGTAGGCCCGTTTAATGTAGCTTTATAGGTAGTCTACAATAATAATTTGTATGTATGTTGTTAAGGTTAGTTGAATTAGTCACGTACACCCCCCCCCCCTCCCCCACCGACGACTGAAGCTAGTGGTTTTAATGGCTCCCGCCCCCGACCCTTTCACTACATAACTTGCAGGCAATCAGAGTGTATACCAATTTACTTTGGTATCAAATATTTTAACTTGGCCATTTATATTGCAATGGATGAGACTTGACCTCATTGCATAAGACTTTATATTCTAATTAGCAATACGTACATACATTACATATTTGGCGCCCAACGTGGGGCACACAGCAATGTGAGGCAACACACCAAACTGGGGCAGTTACGTACGTTACATAATTTAAATTAAAAATACATTACATTACAACTAATACTTATACTCACTCCTATGAGATAAATCTATAAAAGTTAATACACTGAGTTGAGCTGGCACGCACGGTGCCCTGTAGTGCCTGGTGCCCCGGGCAGCCGCCCCAGTCGCCCAACCCTAATGCCGGCACTGGAGGTGTCGACCACTGCGCTACATGAAACGAACTGCTGCGCGACATATGCTCATAATAAAATTAAAACGTCATAATATTCAAGTGTGAAACCAAAAACACAAACCTATGTTACCACGAAGAAAGACAATATTGAAAGTTTTAATTGCCAGAAATTTGGGCATTACTCTATGAAGTGTCCAGAGCCTCAACGTAAAGACAGGTGCAAGGCTTGCAATCACACAATTCACCAAACAGCAAACTGTCCAGATAGAGAAAACAAAAACAGCGTGAAAAAATCTATGCGGAAATCTTAGCTAAAGTTAATAACAATGTAACTTCTGCATTCGTTGATCCGTTGATCGAAATTGCTCATCGTGGACGACGATCTCATATCCGTGGATGTTCTTCTCGGTAAGGATGCTTTTTGCCGGGAAGGAGTTTGATTTATCATAGTCGCAACTAACGACGACTTAACGCACCAAGAAATTCAAAAACTTCGAAACATCCTTTCTGCTCGTTGCTCCTGTTTTGCTGGGGAAACGTCTGAGCTGGGAAGAGGCTCAATTAAGGAGGGGTAGGGTTTTGACGCTACATTTTAGGCATAAGCTTAAAAATGTTTTTTAGTGATATGGTAAAAGCAAATTTATTTATTTAAAAAGCATATAAAAGTACAATATTTAAAGAGTATTCTGTGAAAATTTAATTAAAAAATATTGCAAAATAAGCCATTGGCAACAAGTTTCCGCGGACGCCTAAAAAAAAAGGTGGTTTGCGGTGTACAAGATATCTCATCACGTTATCATCTGAAAAAAAAAAAACCTTTCTCTAGCTTATAAGTTTTTGAAGGTATTGACGAAGGGTTTTTTTCTTTGACGATTTTTAAGATTTTGGCATAATTTTTAAGCCAAAAATCGAATTTTTGTTTAAAAAAAAGGCAAAAATCAGTATATTTATTATTGCAGAACTGGTTGTAATGAAAAAAAAAACCCCTCGTCATTACCTGGTTTTATATGTATTAAAAGAGTGAGTCAAATTTCAAGAAAATCGGTCTAGTAGTTTTTGAGAAAAAGTGTCCACCGACTTTGAAAAGTTAGTTTCGAGAAAATCACGTTTAAAGTTTTAGCACTGTCTTTTTTTTCATATACTTACACAGAATCATCAAGACTCAAGACACTGTATCTTCGTCAGTCTTACTCCAATCGACCTCAAATTTCAACAGGATACTTTTGAAGAGTTATACGGAAACGAAAAGGTCAGTGCCATTCGAAATTTTAAAATACCAACTAAGATCACTGAAGTTTGGTGGTTCTTAGGTTTGACTGGATTTTTTCGGAAATTCGTCGAGAATCACTCAATTTTATCAAAACCGTTAACAAACATGCTCCGCAAAAATGGAGATAAGACTTTCGAGTAGGGAGAATCTCAACAAAAATCCTTCAACGATCTCATCGAAATGTTGTCCAACAAGCCTGTGTTGCTAGAGCAGGAAAGGCACGAGCGTGAGAAACTCGAAGTGTTACGGGGCAGGAATGATGCTCGAAAATTTTACCAACAAGTCAAGCGTCTGACCCAAGGTTTCAAGCCCGGAGCATCTACCTGTAAAGATGAACATGGAAATCTGGTTACGGATACGCAGGGTACACTGAGATTATGGAGGGAACACTTTTCCAAGCTGCTTGCTGGCGATGACTCCACCAATCCCGCCTTTGGAGAAATTAACCCGATGCCACCAATCAACGACGATGGTGTGGACGTACCACCACCTAGCCATGACGCGGTACGAGTTGTGATCCAACGACTTAAGAACAACAAAGCGGCTGGTGCCGATGGCCTGCCTGCTGAATTGTTCAAGTCCGGCGGCGATGAGCTGATAGGGTGTATGCATCAACTCATCTGCATAATATGGCTAGTAGAAAGCATGCCCGACGATTGGAATCTCTGTGTCCTTTGTCCTGTACTGAAGAAAGGTGACCCGACAATCTGCGCTAACTACCGGGGAATCAGTCTTCTTGCCATCTCTTACAAGGTCCTGTCGACTGTACTGTGTGAAAGACTTAAGCCGTTTGCCAACACACTGATTGGGCCTTATCAGTGCGGCTTTAGACCTGGTAAGTCCACCATAGACCAGATCTTCACACTACGTCAAATCCTGGAAAAAAACCACGAAAAACAGATCGATACCCATCATCTCTTTATCGACTTTAAAGCTGCTATGCCACCATGTCTGAGTTCGGTATACCTGCGACTGGTGCGGCTTTGCAGAATGACGTTAAGCAACACTTTGATACCGAACGAGGTTTCAGACAGGGCGATCCACTATCCTGCAACCTCTTCAACTTTGTGATGAAAGGGGTGTTGCGAAGACCCAGTGTACATTGTAATGGCACTATTTTCTACAAAAGTGTCCAGCTCCTTGCATATGCCGATGATATTGATATCATTGGACGTTGTAAGCGAGATGTTACTGCTGCGTTCTCTGCTATCGAAAAAGAGTCAGCGAAGGTGGGTTTGACGGTGAACGAGGGCAAAACAAAGTATATGCTGTCCACAAACAGGGAGACGCGGCGTATTGGATCCTATGTTACTGCAAACAGCTATACTTTCGAAGTTGTCATGGAATTCACCTATCTTGGCACCGCCGTGAACACTCAAAACGATTTCAGCCTGGAGATAAAGCGAAGACTAACTCTTGCTAATAGGTGTTACTATGGAGACCTCTCTCGCCCGACAAAACTGACACTCTACAAGACGCTCATCTTACCCGTGCTACTTTACGGCGCAGAAGCATGAGTTGTGTCGCAGACTGATGCAGCCACGCTTGGAGTGTTTGAGAGAAAAATTCTTCGCAAAATCTTCGGTCCTGTTCACGTCGGCGACGACTACCGTATTCCATGAACCACGAACTGTACGAGCTCTACGCTGACATTGACATAGTCAAGCTCATCACTATCCAACGTCTGCGCTGGCTGGGACATGTTGTGCGTATGGTCGAAGAAGCTCCGGCGAAAAAGGTGTTTGATGCGGAAGCCGCTGGGCGACGACGAAGAGGAAGACGATGCCTCCGATGGAAAGACCAAGCCGAGGAAACCCTATCCACGCTTGGTGTAACTGATTGGAAAAGGCGCGTGCGAAGCAGAGGCGACTGGAGAGAGCTTTTGAGGTCGGCCGTAACCCGGTAACGGGTTGTTATGGCCACCCAAGTAAGTAAGTAAGCATGTGTTGGTATTGTATGATTTTAATGCGTGCCACGAAGTTCATACGGATGCTAAGGCTGTTGGCCTAGCGGGGGTATTATGCAGTCAACCAACGGCAAGGATTGGAAACCGGTTACTGCTACAGTCGTCACTGCACAGCAGGCGTAGGAAAATTTCATAGTTAAGAGCAGGAAACTTTCGCAGTCGTCGAATACCTAGACCGTTTTCGATTCTACTTCCTGGGTAAGCCGTTCAAGCTAATTACTGGCCCCTAATCAAATAATTAATTTTTTAATTTGAAAAGCATCATCAGTTGTCATACTTTGAAAAATTCACAATAGCACTCAGTCAAGTCAATATGATTATATAATACGGTAATTGAAACTTTATTGACACGCTTTATTTCAAGTCAAGTCGTTTTTATTGACACTCATAATAGGGGCCACTGATTGTTCTGCTACAGCCAAGGAACTAATCCCAAAAGTTGCTCGCTAGTGGATCAAAGTTTTGGACTACGATTGTGAATATAATCATCGCCCAGGTGCGCGCATGTCTCACGTCGACACCTTGAGCCGTTCGTCCGACTTGCCACCAAAAGATGTGATTTCAAGTGGATTCATTTTAAAAATTACTGCAGACAAAAATGATGAGTAAGCATTATCGCCGTTCTAAAAGAGGAAGCTAAGTCTGATTAAAAACAAATTAAAGGTGAATACTGCTGCAAAAATA
Source organism: Tricholauxania praeusta (assembly GCA_949775025.1). NCBI lineage: Eukaryota > Metazoa > Arthropoda > Insecta > Diptera > Lauxaniidae > Tricholauxania > Tricholauxania praeusta. The sequence continues at coordinate 41,441,475 of OX459030.1, read as the reverse complement.
ATCGCTTGTATCGTGTGGAAGATGGGAAACTACACGCAGAGAAGGAATCTGGTTGTGGCAACCATATTCGAATAGCATAATGTAATGGTAGGGCTATGCTTGAGGAAAACATAGTGCTTTATTATACCAACCATAGTATATACAGAGAATTTTTAACATATTATTGTCGCCTTTAACAATTTAGTGGTCATTGTAAAAATAATTATTTTTCACTTTTAACATAATGTGGTTAGAAAATAACCATGTAATGGTTGTCCCTAACCATTTGTTGTCCCTCAAAAAATCATATTATGGCCTTAGGTAATCATACTGTGGTCCCGAAATAACCATATTATGGTCCAACTTATCATAATATGGCTAAGGTAACCATTTTATGGTCCAAAGTAATCATAATATGGCCACAATTTACCATAATATGGTCCCCAAATAATTATGTTATAGTCCGAAGTAATCATACTATGTAACCATGTTATGATACATTTTACCATAATATGGTTAACTATATGCATCGAAATAGCTGTGAATAAAATACATTATTTATGTTAAAGAATTTTTTTATTTATTTGATTTTATATATAAATTTTATCACTTCAAAAACAATTTATTTTCTTTTGATACACAAATATAACCTACATACTTAGTTAGATTTAAGGTACTTTATGTTTACCAAAAGAAAGATTTTCTCATATTCAATCAGAAACGCATGATAGTGTCCATCTTTGTTTTTTACAATAATAATGTTAATGGTTGACACTGAATACACACAAAATGTATCAAAAAATCAAAAATAACAATAAATTTATTGTTTGAAAAATACAGTGCTTGCATTAAGAAAAAAATTCTTGTTAACGATAATGATGTTTAAGGAGATTTCATTTAAGGAGATCATATTTAATAAGTAAATTACTATCTTTAAAAATCACTTTATTTTCACAATTTATTTAACACAATTTTCAATTTACGACTGCAACCGACTACACCGTTTGCGAAATAGTAACTAAATAAATAAGTATGAAAACTTTACAGCTACTTACTAAGGAATAATGTTATTATTCCTTCTAATCATATTATATTTAATTCTGATCAAATGATGACAATTATATGATTGAAAGTATAAATCTACCACATTATGATTACTTATAACTATATAAATGGGAAGAAACCATAAAATATTTTGTTGATGCAAAGAAGTATTGTGGCGGCGATTATTAAATGGTTTCTCTGATAATATTAGGAATTTCCAAAGTAACCATAATATAATTTTTTTTATAGAACAATCACGTTATTATAAAATATTAATCAGGCTTTTATTATAGGGATCAGGCCCGTGCGCAAGGGGGGCGGTTTGGGGGTTCAAACCCCCCCCATTGGGAATTTTCGTACATAGGTTTTTATTGACATTTGAATGAAAAATCAAAAAGACACAACAAACTTTTTTTTAAATGAAAGAACTGAAATGCCAAAAAATCGTCGGAGCCCGAGCTTTTCATTTTCGACAAGATTTGCGCTCTCTAGTTATTTTTGAACCAAAAAACACGATTTGGAATCACTGCGCGTCGCTAAGGCTAAGTACCACGAGAGTTTTTTCAATGCGCGGGATCAGGCCCGTGCGCAAGGGGGGGGGGCTTTGGGGGTTCAAACCCCCCATTGGGAATTTTCGTACATAGGTTTTTATTGACATTTGAATGAAAAATCAAAAAGACACAACAAACTTTTTTTAAATGAAAGAACTGAAATGCCAAAAAATCGTCGGAGCCCGAGCTTTTCATTTTCGACAAGATTTGCGCTCTCTAGCTATTTTTGAACCAAAAAACACGATTTGGAATCACTGCGCGTCGCTAAGGCTAAGTAACACGAGAGTTTTTTCAATGCGCGGGATCAGGCCCGTGCGCAAGGGGGGGGGGGGGGGGCTTTGGGGATTCAAACCCCCCCATTGGGAATTTTCGTACATAGGTTTTTATTGACATTTGAATGAAAAATCGTCGGAGCCCGAGCTTTTCATTTTCGACAAGATTTGCGCTCTCTAGCTATTTTTGAACCAAACAACACGATTTGGAATCACTGCGCGTCGCTAAGGCTAAGTAACACGAGAGTTTTTTCAATGCGCGGGATCAGGCCCGTGCGCAAGGGGGGGGGATTTGGGGGTTCAAACCCCCCCATTGGGAATTTTCGTACATAGGTTTTTATTGACATTTGAATGAAAAATCAAAAAGACACAACAAACTTTTTTTTAAATGAAAGAACTGAAATGCCAAAAAATCGTCGGAGCCCGAGCTTTTCATTTTCGACAAGATTTGCGCTCTCTAGCTATTTTTGAACCAAACAACACGATTTGGAATCACTGCGCGTCGCTAAGGCTAAGTAACACGAGAGTTTTTTCAATGCGCGGGATCAGGCCCGTGCGCAAGGGGGGGGGATTTGGGGGTTCAAACCCCCCCATTGGGAATTTTCGTACATAGGTTTTTATTGACATTTGAATGAAAAATCAAAAAGACACAACAAACTTTTTTTTAAATGAAAGAACTGAAATGCCAAAAAATCGTCGGAGCCCGAGCTTTTCATTTTCGACAAGATTTGCGCTCTCTAGCTATTTTCGAACCAAAAAACACGATTTGGAATCACTGCGCGTCGCTAAGGCTAAGTAACACGAAAGTTTTTTCAATGCGCGTTTAAGCATAGCTCCGGCATCAATAAAATCAGCTTCAATGAAAATGCATGCACAAATCTATTCGCGCCATGTATTTATTTCTATTTTGCATGATAGTTCACGTGACATGTGTATTAGTGAAGTCTTGCCAGGCAAGACATCAAAAATGCTTCTTGTTATGGCAACTTTGCCTGTGACAACAGCAACAAATGAACGCTCCTTTTCAGCGCTACGTCGTCTTAAGACGTACCTCAGATAAACTATGTCCGAAGATCGGCTGAACGGCTTAGCCTCGCTAAACATACATCGCGATATCGAAATTAATGTGGAAATAGTTTTGGACGAGTTTTTGCAAGTACCTCGTAGAATTAGCTACTTATGTAATGATAACTGAATATCGAATAATAACATAAACACATGTACTTAAATATGTATGTATGTTTTTAATCATAATTAAATGCCTATTAGACTGGGTCGAATCTAAATTTCGACGATATCTGCGTCATTTTTTTTTTTAGTTCCGAGAAAATGGAGCACTTTTGATTCTCCTGAAGGTCCTTTTTGGTTTTTTTGCTCGTAACTTTTATTCCTTCACAGAATGGATACCCGAATTTTGTCGAAAAATAAAGATTGCGTTCTTGCAAAAAATTGACGTTAAAAAGTTTTAAATTATTTTTCTATTATATATAAAAAATGTGAAAAAATCGAATTTTGGGACTGAATATTATCTATAAAAGAAAAAAAAAATTTAATTTTTTAACGTGAAATTTTTTGCAAATAATGCAATTTTTATTTTTCAAGCAACTTCAGGTATCAATTCTTTGAAGTAATAAAAGTTATGAGCAAAAAACCCTTTTTTTTAGCCAAAAAGGACCTTCAGGAGAATCAAAAGTGATCCATTGGCTTTTCTCGGAACGAAAACAAAATGACGCAGATATCGTTTTTAAGCTTCCTTCTAACTTTTGAGTCGGTGTCTGGCTGACTTCATTTTGCTTCATACAAATCGACCCGGTCGAATGTCTATATTTAGGCCTGGATTAACCTTACAGGCAGAGTAGGCGTCAATTTTTGCAACTGCCTAGGGGCGGTAAGTGTCTTAATCCGGGCCTGTCTATATTAAAAGTAAACCGTTTCTTGACGTTTTTTATGAACAAAATCTAACATGAAATGTCCGAGTTAAAAAACCTCATCAATGGATGTTTCCTGCGCACGGGCCTGATAGGGATAATGTTGTGGTAAAAACTAATAATCATTTGATTGTGGAAACAATTGAATGATTTTAGCAAATATTAAGTGATTGCTGTGACAATGCTCAACCATGTTTTTTCTCTGCGTGTACGCTTTGTCGTACCAAAATCAATTCGTTGGCGAATCGTCAAACTGTGCCACGACGACTCCTGGTTCCTAAAAATTTATAAATACACTGAAGAGTACATTTCCGCATGCATCCAATGCTGTTATCACAAGTCCAAGGGTGGAAAACCAAAAGGTCGGATGTACTTTAGCAACGCCGAACCGATACCTTTTTGGCATATTCATATTGACCATCTAGGTCCCTTCGTTAAAAACAACTGTGCGAATAACTTCGTTTTGGCTTTCTCCGATGCATTTAGTAAAAGATTATTTTAAAATAATCGCCAACTAATTATTTTCTTTTTTTTACCACTCGACCTGACACTTACCTTATTTTATGTTTATGTTCTGTTATGTTATGTTTAAAATAATCTTATGTAAATAATAAGTACTCATACTCAAATTACATTTTATGAGGCGCAATACTTAAAAAAAGAGGAGTAAGTATTTTTTATATTTAGGCACTTATACTTTCGATGCCGTTGATATAACAATAAAGGAAGCGTTTTATAGCCAATTAATGGCTACAGCAAATTACTCCACTACTAACTCAGTTATACAGTGACGCAAATCTTATGATTCGATGGACATTTTCCCATCAAAAGCTTAAGCATAAAAATACATGGGTTTCATCTGATCACCGAACAAAAAACCAGATAGGCCATTTCTGCATAAAGAGACCATGGAAAAATATCAGACCAGACCAGCGCAACAACCAAAAAATTCGCTCTATAATAAACTCAACGATTCTTGCCTTCTGGAAAACTTCTTCGACGAAGTAAAAAGGTTCCACGATACTAACCGCCGGAGCTCAATTGAATTCAAATGGCAAAACATCAAGTCGTCATTTATTACAGCGAGGCGCCGCACAAATATATAACGCCCTTAACTATTCATCGACCTCGCAACCAAAGCTCAACAAGCTGCAGAAATCAGAGATCTCCGTACCGTTCACGAAATAACTCGCAAGATGTTAGACAAAAAAAAAATCAAAATTAAAAACGGGAGCCTATTGACAACTACAGATGAGCAGCTTTGGAAAAAACATTTCTCGGAGACTATCAACCATCCACCAACACTCGTTAGCAACCGCCATATGCCTCTCCCTGAGGGAAGATCATAGCGACTAGCCCCATGTCCACCTCCATTAGCGGAGATAACAAAAGGCCATAAAATATCTCAAAAACATCAAATCAGCGGGAGCATGTCGTATAGTTGCCGAAATGTTGAAATCTTCCCCGGAGCTTACCGCTGAACTCATGTACCCAGTTCTTATTCAAATTTAGAAAGAAGAACGAATACCTGAAGACTGGCTCATAGGAACCGTGGAGAAAATCCAAAAAAATAGTGACATATCATTATGATAGAACTGTAGAGACATCATCATACGTCAGTTCCGCCCGTTCTATTGAAGAGTACTCAATCTATAAAAGGCCTTCTTTCACAAAATAGGTACTGCATGATATGAGGGAAAAAGCTACCTATTTTGTACTTTTTATTTCAAGTATGGACAGTTTTTAAAAGAAGGTGGAGAGCCTAACACAGCAGGCCCGTGCGCAAGGGGAGTTTTGGGGGTTCAAACCCCCCCATTGGGAATTTTCGTACATAGGTTTTTATTGACATTTGAATGAAAAATCAAAAGGACAACAAATTATTTTTTAAATGAAAGAACTAAAATGCCAATAAATCGTCGGAGTCCGAGTTTTTCATTTTCGACAAGATTTGCTCTCTCTAGCTATTTTTGAACCAAAAATCACGATTTGGGACCACTGCACGTCGCTAAGGCTAAGTAACAGGAGCGTTTTTTTCAATGCGTGTTTAAGCATAGCTCCGGCATCAATAAAATCAGGTTCATTGAAAATTCATGCACAAATACATATATTCGCGTCATATATTTCAATTTTGCATGATAGTTCACGTGACATGTGGATAAATGAAGTTCAACTTTGGTGTCAACGCATTGCCGGGCAAGACATCAAAAATGCTTCGTGTTATGGCAACTTTGCCTGTGACAACAGCAACAAATGAACGCTCTTTTTCAGTGCTACGTCGTCTAAAGACATACCTCAGATCAACTATGTCCGAAGATCGGCTGAACGGCTTATCCTCGTTAAATATACATCGCGATAATGAAATCAATGAGGAAAGAGTCTTGGACGAGTTTTTTCAAGTTCCTCGCAGAATTAGCTACTTACGTAATGATAACTGAATATCGAACCAGAACATAAGCACATGTACATATGTATGTATTTAATTATAATTAAATGTCTATTAGACCGGGTCGAAATTTAGATTCATCCAGACACCGACTCAAAAGTTAGAAGGACCCTTAAAAACGATATCAGCGTAATTTTTTTTTTCGTTCCGAGAAAAACCAATGGAACACTTTTGATTCTCCTGAAGGTTTTTTTTGTCTAAAAAAAAACGTGTTTTTTGCTCGTAACTTTTATTCCTTTACAGAATGGATACCCAAATTTACCGATAAATAAAGATTGCGTTTTTGCAAAAAATTTGACGTTAAAAACTTTTAAATTATTTTTCTATTATAGATAATATTCAGTCCCGAAAATTGATTTTTTCACATTTTTATATGGAAAAATCGAATTTTGGGAATTTTAAATTTTTTAACGTCAAATTTATTGCAATAATGCAATTTTTAGTTTTCAAGCAAATTCAGGTATCCATCCTGTGAAGAAATAAGAGTAATAGGCAAAAAACACTTTTTTTTTTAGCCAAAAAGGACCATCAGGAGAATCAAAAGTGATCCATTGGTTTTCTCGGAACGAAAACAAAATGACGCAGATATCGTTTTAATGATCGTTCTAATTTTTGAGTCGGTGTCTGGCTGACTTTATTTTGCTTCATACAAATCGACCAGGTCTAATGTCTATATTAAAAGGAAACCGTTTTTTATGAACACAATCGAATATGAAATGTCCGATTTAAAAAACACCACTTAGCTTATAATGATAAGACAATGTATTTAACATATCATCCAACAGATAACCAGTCTAGCAATATCTACACTAGTTCCTTATTTACCATGTATTCACATTTGAATCATATAGACATTATTAAGATTTCATTAGAAAATTCAGTTAACATTAAATCTGTAACCTTTCAGAATGATTACATGTGAAAAATTTTGCTTACAACGTGTCAGAAAAATTTAATCTGTAAGTTTCAGGAAACGTTGAATCTGGAACCTTCCAGAAACGCTTCAGTATGATTTGTCAGCCAAAACAATACGTTCTCGAATTTATTTGGAAACTTGCAAAAGCGCTCAAAAACAAATACAGCATTCTTTTGTTTTAACGAATGCTCAATATAGGATGAAGAAATATTCAAAAAATTGTTCCGAAAAGTTCATTAGTTTGTGCTCTGTTTTTTTTTTTTTTTTTTTTGCTCTCAAAGCTTTTCTCGATGCGATAAGATCAAAATTAGACTTTCGAAGGAAAAGGTTGTATCTTCACTGTTTATTTTGCCTCTATTTAATGATAAAAATTGATTGCACTAATCTATGGAAAATGTCGAAAATTTGTTTGAAATTTAAGTTCCATACAAAAAGCCCCTTTGCCACTAAAATTGCAATATCTTTGCAACCATAAAAGCTATCGCTTATGTTCTTAACATTTTAGAATTTATATTAAATAGGCAAATTTTTAACAAGTTGACTACTTAAGTTATCATACATTTTACTTTTTCTGACCCACCTTGAGGTCGCCCATTTGCTGTTAGAAGGTTATCCACTATTTATAGGACACCCTGTGTAAGACATAGCTGGGCATTAACTCGTTAATCGTTAATTAACGAAGTTAACATTTCGACTAGCGGATAACTTTTAAGTTAACTTAAAAAAATGTTAACGGACACGTTAACTTCCGTTAAATTTACCAAAAAGATACCGTGCTGCCCCGCAAAAAACACGTTTTGCCAACAATTACGTTCCGGTTGATATGGCTGGAAACGAATGACAGCAGTCGAGTGGATGCAGTAAAAAAATTCATGAAAAAAAAAGGTAAAATAGGCGTTACGACAAGAAGTTGTTCGAAGAATGGAGATATTTTAAGTGGCGGAGGAAGCAACGCGTAACATCGACGATGATGAGGAAGCCTTTTTCAATTCTGTCACTTAGTCTGAAGAAAAATCGAATAGTCACAAATAAAAGAGTAAAGCTCAAAATCTCTTAAAAATGTGGCTAGACATGAAATCAAAAGACTTATTCAACGATGTTTGAAGAGTCTGCTCCAAAAAAAAAAAAACGAAATTGTCATTTTACCTCGACCATGGCTTCGGTTTTTTTTTTTTTTTTTTTTTTTTTGGGCGACTCTTCAAACATGGTTTTTCTTGAAGTTAAGACTATCTTTAATTAATTTTCAAGGAGGAACAATTAAAATTCAAAGGGAGACATAGTTAAAATTGCATTTAAGTTAAAAAAAAAAAACATGAAAAGTTACATACAAAGTTAAATAAAAAAATAGCTATCTGAATTTCAATTGAACAACCTTGAATATTAATTCAAGACAGCCTTAGCTTCAAGAAAAACTATAGCTGAACGATGTACTCCAAAAAAAAAAAAAAAAAACGAGGCCAGCTAAAAGTCCAAATTTGGCGGAATCGCACATATATACACATATTCATATGTATATATGTACATAGCCTCATCAGACCAGTTTTTGGTAATGCGATTCGAGCCCCCGACCATTCCATGAATTATATGTGGACGGCCGCCAACGGAGGTTCTGCTGAACTACATGTACAAAGTGTACATTTATATTATGCACATATTGCGCCATCTGTTGTATTTTTATTGTCATTTCTCGTTTCCTGCATAGCTTTGTTAAACCGTCGGTTTAAGGACTTGCTATATGATGTAGCTTCATTATTTCGAATTTCGGGCTTCCGTCATTTATTTTTCGAATACTGGTTGGACGTATTCTTCCGGTTGTAGAAATTTTTAATTTGTTTTAGGCGACTGAATATTATTAATTAATTTGAATTTTTAATCGAATTTTACAGTCAATTGCAGTAACCAATATTCATGTGAAATTTCACAAATCGGTCAATGCTTTATAAACAAACATGACAAAGACAACAATTGGAACAATTTAACCTGGTAATTGGTGGCATATGTTTCGGCTACATATAATTCATGGAATGGTCGGGGGTTCGAATCGCATTACAAATTAACCAAAAACTGGTCTGATGAGGCTATGTATATACATATGAATATGTGTATATATGTGGTAATAGCCGAAACATATGTACCAATTACCAGGTTAAATTGTTCCATTTGTTGTCTTTGTCATGTTTGCTTATAAAGCATTAACCGATTTGTGAAATTTCACATGAATATTGGTTACTGCAATTGACTGTAAAGTTCGATTAAAAATTCAAATTAATTAATATTCAGTCGACTAAAACACATTAAAAAAAAAAAAAATGCAAAAATATTTTTTTTCAAAACCAGTATTTTTTTTTGAAAAGTACAAGTAAAAACCTAAAAATGTATGTGTACCAATTATTAATTGATAAAGTTTGCTGTAAGCTATGAATTTTCGAAAAATACACTTATACTGGAAAAGTACGAAAATCGTGAATTTCATACCTGCGTATCTGAATAACAAATAATATTAGGGCAAAATCCTAAACGCAATTTTTTTGCTACTTTTATTGATACTACATACAATAATGCCAAATTTCAGCCAAATCGGAGCCAAAAATTTTTTAGGTGGCGTTTTCGTGTGTTTTAACCCATATAAGGAAAAAAACGGTGGTTTCTCCGCGAATAGAACTTTGGTGTTTCTTGTGTAACAGATCAAATCCTTTGTTTTTTCCACTGCATTCACCTTAATACACTACAATTTAAAATTGTCAATGCCACTACTTGAATTTCCATGAAAAAAATAAATCAGAAAAAAAATAAAATTTGATTTTTGGTACACTGAACAATTTTTTATTTTCATGAGCATTAAGTAAAAAATTTGGTTCGTTTTGAAAAACTGGGCTTTCAAAAGGCTTTTCTTTCTTGAAAATTTTATACCCAATCAAAATATAACATGGGGATTTTCACCTCTTTTTAGAAAAGAAAACACATAAAACATTTGTGGAACTTCCAAATTTGGCAACACAAAACTAAAACTGTGCAGTGAGACTTTGTTGTAAACTGAAATAAACTCTGCATTCATTTATGTGGAAATTTTTTTTTTTTTGTTTTTTGTGCTATTATTGTAGAGTCTACAATGTAGGCAGACTTCTATGACAATAAAATTTGTGTATTCTTTGTGGGATAGGTTTTTACTCACACGTTTGTTTACGAAATTCCACTGAGATGTTTCTTGCCGCTTCGCGAAAATTAATTTTGTTTACTATTTATGTTTACCGAATTTGCTAGATTGAAACAAACAAAAAAATGAAAATAAGATCAATAAGAGAAAACGACGTATTTTCGGAATAAAAATAATATATTTGAAGAAAACATATAAAAGAGAACTGCAACCAGACAGACAGACTTACAATCAAATTGTTTTTTACCCCAATCACTCTTACGATTAGGCAATAATATATATATTTAGCTCATAAACTCTGCTAAGTTATCTAAAGGACTTGCTGATAATTTATTTAAAGTGAAAAAACAAATCTTAAAATTAAAAATTTTTATGTTTCATAAAAAATTATAAATAAAGATTCGCTAAAAAAAATTACCGCTCGATAGAAACTTGCATTTGTGGATTGAAATTGTGGTATAAGTAAAAATTTGAATTGCAACATTAAAATGATAAGGTCACGCATTGAAAACGATCCTCGTCTGGGTCGTACTCTGGTCACCGCTGAGCATGTTAAAAAAGGTGATTTAGTTGTTGATGAGCTGCCCTTTGCTATTGGACCGAAACCGAATAGCGGCATCGTTTGTCTCGGCTGTTACATGTATCTACAATTTGGTGAAGATGGTGATTCTATGGATCGATGTGAGATATGTGATTGGCCTCTTTGCAGTGCTTGTAACGATTCGAATGATCATTATGGAGAATGCGAAGTTTTCTCCAAAGCAAAAGTTACTTTTGCCGGAAATGTGGGTGAAGACGGAGTTTGTGCTCAATTAGATTGCGTAACACCTTTGAGGTTAGTGATAGTAAAACAATACTAAGGTTAGTGATATAAGCGCATGGTATACTATAGTATAAGGAGCAATAAAAGAGACGAGTGGCATATGTATGTATGCAAATAAAACTTGAGTGTACACAAATTACTTAAACTTACGAAGCATAAGCGTATGGGTGGTTCTTATTTAAAAAAAATTGGGGACGCTCCCTCAATCGGCTCGAAATAGGATAAAAATTAAAATTTTTATCTTTAACCCCGACGGACCCTATTTCAAAGCGAAATTTGAAATTCTTATTTGATTTTTTTAAAAAATCAAATGGGACACCCCCTCAATCGGTTCGAAATAGGGTAAAAAAATTTCAAAGTGAAATTTGACCTAAGAAGCCATTTTTTTAAACTATTTTTTCTTGAGTGGCTTTTTATTTTAAGAAAGAATATGTTAAAAAAAGTATCATTTGGATCTAGTTTTCGAGATATAGTCATGGGAAGTTACGGATATAGCTTTTCTAAAAATCATTTTAAGTTGGAAGCTGCTGACCAGATTTAACATATATTGATGTCATATGGAAGGTCATTTTACTGCTATAAGATTGATGCATAAAGATTTGAAATAGTTTCCACGATTTTTAAGGTATGGAGGTTTTTTAAAAAATGTCACCATTTTTTTTTTAAATAACTGTTATTTTCTCTAAAAACTGTATTATTAATCTGTAATTTTATTAACATATTATGATAGCCCAATTAATTGTCTTTAATTTCATATGACATTAATATATTTAAATCTGTTCAGGAGTTTCCAACTTAGAATGATTTTTAGAAAAACCATATCCGCAACTTCACATCACTAAATCTCGAAAACTAGATCCGAACGATACTTTTTGAAGTATATACATTAGGGTGATTCAAATTTTTTTTTTTTTTGCTTGAAACAGGTTGAAAAGTTGCAGGCACACGAAAGGAAAATTCTGGTAAAATTGTAGCTCATAATATTAATATTTACTGGTGGCTCATCGAGCTTTTTTGTTTTCCATACGATTTGTATTTGGAAAAATGCTTGACAAGACATTTGTCTCTATATCTCGTGAAAAGAAAATGTTACATAAACGGGACCAAGCCTATTCAAAAGATCATAAAATTTTCTATAAAAAATCTGCTTGCATTTTTTTCGTGAAGTAAGCACTTCGTTAGTTAATTTGTTTCAATCTCGGCAGTCGACAATAAGGCGAGTAAATAGGAATCCATGTTGATTTTAAGCATCGCTTAAGAGTACATGTGCTGTGTTATTGAATGAATTTATGTTGCTAATTAACTAACGAAGCGCTTGCTTCACGAAAAAAATGTTATGAGATTCTATAGAAAATTTTATGATCTTTCCAATAGACTAGGTCCCGTTTATGTAAATTTTTTTTTTCACGAGTTATAGAGACAAATGTCTTGTCAATTTTGAGTTTGTTATGAATTTAGTTTGCTAATTAACTAATGAAGTGCTTGCTTCACGAAAAAAATGCAAGGGGCTTTTTTATAGAAAATTTTATGATCGTTCCAATAGGCTAGGTCCCGTATTTTTAACATTTTTTTTTTTCACGAGATATAGAGACAAATGTCTTGTCAAGCATTTTTCCCCATACAAATCGTATGGAAAACATAAAAGCTCGTTGAGCCACCAGTAAATATCAATATTATGAGCTATAATTTCACCAGAATTTTTTTTTCGTGTGCCTGCAACTTTTGAACCTGTTTCAAGCAAAAAAAAAAAATTTGAATCACCCTAATATACATACTTCTATACGCGCGTTGACATGGGGGTAAGCTGGCGAATGCGTAACGGAAATGAGCGAACAAAATATGTTTTGGAAATGGCCATCGAAGCATTGACAGATTTTATGTGAGAAAATCGTATGGGAAAAGAGAGTGACAAAAATAACATTCTTAAGCAATACATTTTTGCTGAGAAAATCGTATGGGAAAAGAGAGTGACAAATTTTAATAGATGCTTTCTATGTGTGTTGAAAAGCATACGTCGCAGGCATCGATGCGTGCATGCTTTTTATGTGTTTCGCCTTATAGAAACAAGCATGTAAGCATAACAAATCATTGAATGGGAATTGAATGTGTTAGTTAGTGTGTGTGCTTTGTTCTTTGTCTTTCACATGGAATATTTATGGAAGAGAAACAACAAAACATTCAAATTTTAATCTCGCTCTCATTCTCAATTTGCCATTTTATATTTCAAACAGCGTTTGCCGTTGTAGCAGTTCTAGCTGCAAAATCAAGTTTTTTAGACACACTGGCAGTTTTATTTTGCAAATCGCAGTTTTTTTTATGAAATTATGACTAAAAAAAAAGGTCATCAACTTTTAATAACCACTAAAATTTTATATTTTCCAAAAAATCTGTTTTTTTTCGGAGGTAGCAGTTTTTTACAGTTTTTTTTTTTCAGAAAAAAAATCTGGCAACATTGACTTCAAAAAAAAACGCGGGCTGTGTGAAAAATCATCAAAAATTACAGCAGGTCTAATAAAAAAATTTGAACTGTTCGCCTTCACAGAACAAACTAAAAACAGGCTACGCGTACAAAGTTAGCTAGTAACTTTTACAGTTGGCACCAAAAATGGGGTTCACCAACTAATAATAAGAGAGGAAATATTGTTTCCAAATTTATTGACCAATCCCGTCTTATTCTCTTAAATAATGGATCACCAACTCACTTTAGCACCCACCACACACTAACACACTTAGACCTTACACTGTGTTCCCCTACCTTAGCAATTCAATCTAAATGGAAAGTAGAAAGTAACCTACATGGAAGTGATCATTTTCCAATTATAACAACTCTTTTCCCTACACAAACAAACTCTCCTCAGGACTTTAGACCCCGCTTTAAATTACCACTAGCCAATTGGAATAATTATCAAAAACAATTGAATATTTTCCACTTAAAACGACCAATAAGCAGTAATATAAATCAAGAAGCTGCTAACATACACCGCATTATTTTACAAAGTGCAAACCAAACCATACCTCAATCTCACCCTTACAGACACAACCACAACGTTCCCTGGTGGAACGTTAACCTAGAAAACTTAAAAAACATAAAAAACAACTATTGGAATGTACTAAGACGAAGCATATCAACCGAAAATATTTTAAACTATAAACGTGCCAAAGCGAAATTTAAAAGAGAAATAAAAATAGCCAAACGAGAGTCTCTAACAATATTTACTGGTGACATCAACCCTTCAACACCAATATCTAAAATTTGGTGCAATATCCGAAAATTATGTGGCCTTAAAACACCTCAAAAAATCCATTCTATAAGCTCTCAATTGTCCAGTACAATCCTACTCACAGATGATTTTCTTATAGCAGATTCTTTTGCAGCAGAGTGGTCCAGTGAGTCATCTGACGAAAAGTTTCCAAATTTATTTCAACGTAAGAAAAAAGCTTTCAAATCTAATCTTTCCCCTGCCTCTCCATGCAATCTAGCATTGATTATAGAAAAAGATATTTCACACATTGAATTTCAACTCGCACTAACCAACCTAAAAGGCAAAACACCAGGAGCAGACAGAATCTCATATCCAATGCTACATAACCTCACCAACTGCACAAAATCTAGACTTCTGAATCTTTACAATAATATCTTTAAAAGCCATATTCCACAATCCTACAAAATCAGTTCTATCATACCCATTCTTAAACCAAACTCTGACAAAACTTTATTAAAATCATATCGACCCATATCACTTAACCCCTGCTGCGCGAAGGTTATGGACAAAATCGTGGCCAATAGGTTGTGGTGGTTTGTTACTGCCAACAAACTAATCAACAGCCGTCAAATTGGATTTAAAAGAGGCAAGACTGTGTCTGATTCTCTAGTATCACTAGACCATCTGATCACAAGTTCCTTGTCCACTAAAAACCATCTTTCAATTATATCTCTTGATTTTGTCAAGGCCTTTGACAAAATCGGAACCCACACTGTCATTGATGTGGTCACCAGTTGGAAACTGGGTCCAAATATGATTAATTACATCATAAATTTTATGTCAAATAGAAAAATCAGAGTTCGAATTGGACGCGTCTACTCTAATATTCACCCGCTACATAACGGTATACCCCAAGGCTCACCACTTTCAGTGATACTCTTCCTTATAGCCTATAATAAGCTGTGCAATGTAATTTCCCTACATAAAGAATTTCAATTCTTTGCATATGCAGATGACTTTGTTATACTTAAAAAAATCAATAACTTATCTAATGTGAATACCAATGATACCGATATCAATAGCCTTATTAATGATATCCTGACATGGTGTGAATACTCTGGTGCACAATTGTCTGTTTCCAAATGTAAACATCTTCATATTTGTCGGAAGAAAAACTGTGATTGTAGGGCTATTTCTACACACTTTTCTATATCTGAAGTAGATAGCATTAAAATACTTGGTATCTTTATTAATAAGAGATACACTTGGAATACTCACATCCAGTTTCTGTTATCATCTTTGTCCAAACGGTTAAACATAATCAAGTGTCTAGCTAGCAATAAATTCAACTGTAACACACGCACCCTAATTAGCGTAGTTAATTCACTAATAATATCCAAAATCGATTATGGTCTATACCTATATGGGTATGCTCCTAAATCTATTACCCAAAAACTAAAAACAATTTACCACTCCGCTGCCAGAATTTCACTTGGAGCGTATCGTACTACTCCCATCAACAACATTCTGTTTGAGTCAAATATCCAACCTCTTGAAATTAGAAGAGATTACATCTCAGCTAAAATTGTGAAATGTCTTATCTTAAGTAAAAACTCACCTATTTCACAACTAATTTCTAAAACGATAAAGTCCAAAAAAATTCCTAAGATTGAATCTGCTATCTTCAGAACTATTTCCCTTTGTAAACAACTTGACATACCATTTCAGCCCGTAAAATATTGGACTAGTTTTAAGCCTCCATGGCATTTTAATCAGAGCTCTCTAAACATGTCTCTTAGTAATTTCAACAAATCTTCATTCCCCCCAATTGTTTATCAACAAGGTTTCAAAGAAATACAATATAATATGAAAAATTATTGTTTCATCTTTACCGACGGTTCAAAATCCCAACATTGTACTTCTTATTGTATAACAAAAAACAACACTATTTTAAAAGCCGGTCACCTTCCTCACTATAGTTCAGTTTTTTCAGCAGAAATAATTGCAATACATGAAGCCATTTCTATGATTCAAAATAAAAAAGGAAACTTTGCAATCTGCACTGACTCCTTATCGTCTTTGAACTCAATAGCCAACATTGACAACCAAAATTACTATTCCAATCTTATTCGCACCGCTCTCATTTCAAACTTCCCAAAAATTATTTTAATTTGGGTACCTGGTCATTCCCAGATACCCGGTAATGAGTTTGCAGACCAAACCGCAAAAAATGCAGCTTATGCCCCATTGACGGTGACTCCGAACTATAATTGTAATGATATAATGAAATATATAAAATCTGTATACATCTCAAAACAAACCCAAACATGGATTAACACATCACCGTGGTATAAGCAAATTAACAAAGATAATTTATCTGCCAAAGATTTTTTAAATTTTAATCACACTACTCAACTAACTAGATATGATCTAACCATATTCGAACGTCTGAGGTTAGGGCACTCTAAACTTACGCACGAACACTACATAAACAGTAATGCTTCTTCAACTTGCTCATTTTGCGACTCCAATGTTAGGATAACGATTGAGCATGTTCTATCAGAATGCTCATTTTTCACAAATATCCGAAATGAAATTTTTTCACACAACAACCCACTTTCTTTTTTATCCAACCCCACTCCTAATGATATACTAACTATTATTTCATTCTTGAAGCGTACGAAGCTATACTTCTTGTTGTAAATACATTATAACCCACTATTCTTTACTACAGTTTGAATAACTATTCATAAATTGTAAAAATTAAAAATGATTTGTTTATATTAAATATATAATTTAAAATATCCATTTATATTTTAACATGTACAAAGCTTAAGGCCTAAGTCGTCATAGCTTTATATTAACTTCAATTATTCTTTATAATTCTAGGTTAATTTTCAAATAAATAAAATAAATAAATAATATTTTGTTCAATATTCAATACATTGAATATTCTACGTTTAGAGTGAATAAAATTGAAATTAATTTTAAAGTTCATATCTTGTGAATTTTCAAAAATATTAATTTATCAATGAAAACCCATAATAAATTTAAATATTTGTATAAAATTAATATATGCTTATGTATATACATGTATAAAGCATACCAACTTTGAGTTTGAAAAAATAAGTACATTTGCCTAAAATCAATAGTTGAAAATAAGTACAATATCATATAGGTGGGTGCAGTAAAGAGAAAAATCGAAAGCGAACAGCTGTCAGCGTGGTGTGATTTAGTGGTAAGAGAACGATCCTGTATTGCACCCACCATATAATTACACCATGATTCCGAGCTATTATTTTTATAAAGAAATTTCTTTATTGAATTGTATTTGTCAACAATAACTTCAAATTAAAAGTTGAAAACATGTTCAGAAATTTAAATCATAATTAATGTTCGCTCTAAGTACTACCAATCGACATTTTGTTGGATGAGGCAGCCTCAGCGTCAGCAGTTTCACCGACAGCAACTACGGTGCGCTGTTGCTCTTTGAAATTGTATTTTTCTTGGCACGAAATTTGTCAATGAAATTTGTTGCGATTTTAAAAAATGGTAAAAATCGACGCATTTATACTGGAAATTTATTTTACAAGCAAAATCAATTTTAGAGTGTTCACTTCAAGCCGAAAAAACTCGGTTTTCCAGATGTTTTTTGCTGATGAAAAGACGCGCTCCACTGGTGCACTCGTTCCAGGTAGGCACAGAATGAATTCGACGAGACGAGAAAATTCAAAATAAGGCACTTGTGAAGCTTCCATGTGCTTAAAGATCTCAACCCAGCGTTCTTCAGATAACAATTTCTTCTCTTTCCATTCTTCAATTAGAATAACGCATTTGAAAGCATGTGCGGAATATTTTGGAGGCGCAGTCCGATGAAATGAAGCTATTATTCGCTTTTTTGGCATGATACGACCAAACGCCTTCACATGCCGTAAGGGTGGTGTCGGCTGACGAGGTAAAAAAGTTCGCAACAGTGCGGCTGTTAGATTTGGCAGACAACGCTTTCTTGTGTTTCGTGGATTTCAAGTGCTTATCGATTTCACTCTTTCCGGCGTTTGCGATGTTGAGTTCCGCGTCGCACAAATTACACCGTATATCACTTTCTGTTCTTCCTTTTTTCATTTGCGGATATTTTTTCTGAATATCCGAATTAAAAATGCACTTACGGCGCTGCGGCGCCATTACCATTTAATGAATAGAAACACGAAGCATATAAGGCGAAACACATAAAAAGCATGCATGCATCGTATGCTTTTCAACACACATAGAATGCATCTATTAAAATTTGTCACTCTCTTTTCCCATACGATTTTCTCAGCAAATATGTATTGTTTACAAATTTTGTTTTTGTCACTCTCTTTTCCTATACGATTCTCTCACACAAAATCTGTCAATGCTTCGATTCCTACAAAAAACTTGACATTTTTAAAAACTACAAGTCTGCGCTGTCAAACTCAAATTTAGTGATGCCACATA
Organism: Tricholauxania praeusta; assembly: GCA_949775025.1. Classification (NCBI taxonomy): domain Eukaryota; kingdom Metazoa; phylum Arthropoda; class Insecta; order Diptera; family Lauxaniidae; genus Tricholauxania; species Tricholauxania praeusta. The sequence continues at coordinate 41,422,686 of OX459030.1, read as the reverse complement.
TCAATTTTTGAAACATTCGTGTGTAAATACTAATTAAAGGAATTCTAGTTACAACTATTTCGCAATCATCGGGCCAGCGCAAATGATATTTATATTTATTATTAATTTGAGAAACAGATTTCGACCGAAATAAGTACAAATTAAGTACGCTTTGAAAATTAAGTACAAATTAAGTACGCTTTAAAAAATAAGTACGGCAAGCTGAAAATAAGTACTAAATAAGTACAGTTGGTATGCTTATGTATATATTATACATATGTATATTAAGGTGGCCCCCGAGTGTATGGGAAAATTTTGATTCAGTGCGATTTTTGATCGATCCCCCCTAAAGTGTGCCAATAGATGAAAAACGATAAAATGTGAAGTTTCAGATCAATCCGAAGTGATTTAGAGGTCGCTCAAGCCTACCAAAATTTCGAAAAATATGATTTTTTTTGCGTTTTGTCCATTTAATTAAATCATAAAAAATGAATACTAATGCATATTAAATAATTAATTACCTTTCTAACAAGCTAATAATCATAAAAATCGGTTGACAAATAAAGAAGTTATGGCTATTTATATAATTAAAGAACCGAACATTTTAATTTCTGTAAGAATATTTCATATTAATGTATCTTTCAAAAATAGGCTTGCACAAGAAAAGCAGGCATTGATATGTACGTTAGATTTAAAAATTTCAGATTTTTGGCGTCTCCTTTCAAGTTCGACTTACAGAGGTTATAGTTTATCAATTCATAACATGCTTTATGTAGTTCTAATTTTATTTGAATGATTGATTTTAGAATAAGTATTTTCATCAGAAAGTGGAACTCATGGTGACACATACGTAGCTACAAATGAATATGTATCTGAAAAATTGATCCATTACGAACAGAATTTACTCTAACAGTGCTTGAAGAAAACAATTTAAGAGATATGTATATGTGCTTTTATTATCCATTTTTATGTGAAGGCTTGGTTTAAATGTCCAATAGCATCACTAGCGCCATTCCAAGACTTGTGTCTTATCAAAAGAGTTTTATAATTACAAATCATTTGACAAACAAATATCTGAAGCTGCAGTCAAAAAGTTTTCGAATCATTTATGGTACCTGTTAGACGAATGTGTTGCGCTTAGTGTGTTTGATGAAAACGTTAACAATGAAATTAAAAGAGAAATATCTGAAAAGATAATGATTTTTAAAAATAGTAATGATGGAGGAGATGATAAAGATTGCGACGAGATATTGATATAATAGAAAATATGAAGCGTATACCTCTTAAACCAACGGAAACGAAAACATTTTTATATAAAGGGCTTCAGGAATTTGTTACCGTTAACACACATAAATTTTCTAATCGCTTTATAATTTCCACTGATTTTTTAAATGAAGACCTTGGAACATGAATGAAGCTTATAAAAAAGGAAATAATATAATTCATAATATAAATGTATAATTAATTGAAGAACATAATAAAATTTTAACCAAAAAAGAACAATAAAAGCAATATTATTTGCAAGTGGTTACTGACTATCGGAAAAACTTCAAATCGCTTACTAAATCAGCCTTGACTTAAATACATATTAGTTTTGTATTATTTTTCCTTTTAAATTTTTTATTTATTGTAAAAAAAAATTTTCTAAAAAAAAAATATTGATAGCTATTGTCTTTATACTTATATTATAGAAATTAAAATGTTTTGTTTAATAACCCTTGTGTCAATACCTACTTTGTAAACCTTTAAGTCTACACTTGGATACGTTTGTACCCTAGTACATTTACATGAGGATGGGTCGAATTTTTCAGCAACAATTTTAAAATTCTATCAGAAACTATAGTGAAATTTGAAAATAATTTAAAATGGTATGTAAAACAAAAGTTAAAATATGTATCAATAATGCTGATATTTTGCATGTTGGCATTTGAAACATTCATAATGATGTCGGCTTCATCAATCCACTTAACTGGCTTATGGCAATCAAAACAGTTCTGCCGAGTTTTCCATTTGACCTTGTCTTGGTCCCCACACGAGCAGCTCATGTAACACTGTTATCAGAACTAATGAAACGGAAAATATGCCAAAATCGTAGCAAGGACATTGTGGCTCGAGAATTGGTAAAATGTCTGATTGCCATAACTCCTTCGATGATTGAAAACAGCAATGCATAACCCTAGTCACAACCAGTGATGGCATTTTAGGTACATTTGTACTTTTTTCGGTACATTTGCGTCGTGAAAATTCGTTGTCATTACATTCGGTACACTTGGCCCACTCGGTGCATTTCGAACTGTACCGAACTGTCTAGTGGCTGACAAACCTATAGTATCGCAATTCAAGCTTTCCGGATATAACTGTTTTAATTTTTAATTTTTCAGTCGTTATTAAAGTTTTTGAAGGCTGCTGAGACAATTTTCACATTCTTACACGTTTAAAAAATTTTTCGCACTCAAGTTATTTTTTTTTTTCTTAAAAAAGAGTTAAAAATTCCTTAGGGTACAAATGTATCCAAGTGTAGATCAACGTAGTAAATTTATAAAATGCACGCCCACACCCCGCTGGTGGTGGTGGAGGTGCATTTTATTTAGGATACTCTCGTGGAGGATAACCTAAAATATGAAAATGCTGGGAGCATGAGAAATATAGGAAATTTCTATATCCAAGTGTAGACACAAGGGTTAATAATATAAATAACTATAACTTCTTTATTTATCATCCGATTTTTATGATATTTATGTCTAAATATTTACTTTTTTATTTAATATTGGTTTAATATACTTCAAGGATGGGTAAAAGGAAAAAAATGAAAAAAAAAAAACCTTTTTCGATATTTCGACTGGGTTGAGCGACCTCTAAATCACCTTGGATTAATCTAAACCTTCACATTTTATCATTTTTCATCTATTCGCACAATTTTAGGGGGATCGATTTAAGAAAACGACACTTTTGAAAATAAGGGCCCCCTTAATGTACTTATATGCATAGATAAACATATATATATACATTAGAGTGGTTCTTAAGTGTACTTTTTTGCGAAAATCAAATGGGACGCCCTCTAAATTGGTTCGAAATAGGGTAAGCAAATTTAAAAAATTAATTTAAAATTTTTATCTTTAACCCCAACGCACCCTATTTCAAAATGAAATTTGACCTAAGCCGACATTTTTTTAAAAAATTCGAACCGATTTAGGGGGAGTCCCCAATTTGTTTTCTTAAGAACCACCCTGATATACATACATACATAATGATGGAGCTAAAGAAGTATATACTTCAGTCGTGTGGTCTAAAGCAATTTCGATTTTTTTAATACATATATTCTTTCTTAAAATTAAAAGCTACTTAACATAAAAATGGTTTAAAAAAAGCGGCTTATGTCAAATTTCATTTTGAAATAGGGTCCGTAGGGGTTAGAGATTAAAATTTTAAATTAATTTTTAAAATTTGTTTACCCTATTTCGAACTAATTGAGGGGTGTCCCATTTGATTTTCGCAAAAAAGTACACTTAAGAATCACCCTAATGTCGCACACATTTAGCTAAAGAGGCACAACTCAAAATTTGCCATTTTCGAGTTTACTTGTTAAAACTGCTTACCATACACATATCTATCAGCACAAAAGAGATTAGTTCATTTTTTGCTGTACTTTGGTGTCAAAAAACAGTTATGTCTCTCTTCATGTTGCCATGGAAATTAGGCTACAATATGCAAAAGTGTCCTATTTTTAGCGTCGGAGAGTTCAATCTGTTGTGATCGCAACGTGGTTTCCAACCATATTCTGTTAGTACCTTCATCTAAATAATCCACACTTTATTTTTGAAAAGTAGTTCAAAAGCTCAAAACAGTTTTTTGCGTTTTCTGAAAATTCCAAAACTTTGAGATGTGCCTCTTTAGCTAAATGTGTACGATATGTACATTATGTAACGATCCTGCCTCAACGAGGCCCGCAGCCTACTGACCGGTTCTGCATATCTAGTTATCTTCGGTCGTAGCTCAGTAGTTGGGGTGGGGGTTGGCGTTCAGTCACGGACGGAAAGCTACATACATTAAAATTGTATGCAGAGCTAGGTGGAAACTAAAACCGAATATTTAATGTAATTCGTAAACAAAAAAAAACCGATCATCAAACATGAATAAGCAACAAAAAAAAATATTAATCTATTGAATCTAAGTTTGGAGGTCTAAGGAACATCTGAATAACCGCTGCGAAGGCATAAAAGATGTTGTATGTCCTTCTTTCTTCACCCGCCCATCCTGCTAACAATAAAATCGACATTGTTTTGTTAGCCCAATATGTTTGTCCTAAACCTTGTTTCACATTTCGTGGTTAAAGAAAAAATTTATTTAGTTTTCCATTTTGTTCATTGCTGAAGAACTTTATTACATTTTATTTTTCGGAAAGGGAATAAAGTTGAAATAATGTTAAGAAATTATCATTAATATCGTATATTTAAAACACTCGTTTCAACTAAAATGTGTAGGTAAACATTTTATCTTTTCATAACATTTGGTTATTCGTAAATATTTTTCTCAAAAAAAAAAGAATTCAGTCGTATGAACTTAAATTACACTTAGATTTTACGTTTAGAGAAAAGAAACTTGCCCAACAATAATTAAGCCTATAAGCAGGTACATATTTGTTTTTAAGGCTTATGATTTACCTATATATGTAAATTTAAAATATTTGGATTATCTTCAGAAGTATATGACTATAAATTACGTTGATTGGCAACGCCAACAAAATAAAAAGAAATAAGTTATTTTATGCACTTCTTCATTAATTCAATTTTTGCAGAGAGAGTATTTTTAGGTGAATAGTTATAATCAAAATAAAACTAATAAATCAAGCAAAACGAAACAAAATATAGTAGTTGTACTCACATCGATCTCCCACGATGACAGCAGGCCTGTTGTTAATCGGAGATTTCGCTGAGTTATATTGTTGTTGGGCTTGTGCTAAATTCTGCTACTCTTTTGAGAATTTTTTCTTAATGTTAAATGTTTGTTTTTGGTTTTCTAATGCTCTTTTTTTTCTGAATAGTTATGATAATGATGAAAACATCTAATGCATGTGTTGTTGTCAATCTAAATTTTCTAATAAAGTTTTCAGATTTTCTCAACATACTTTCATTTAAAAAAAATACTTATCTGTCTATGAAGGACAGTGACGGCCATTATATTATACAACTATTTAATGAAAATTTAAATGCAAAAAAAAACATTAGAACCAAAACTCACAATTTTAACTTACAATTGTAATTATTTTATTATGACATAAATTTAGTAATCAACGCGAAATTAAGGTATATTAAACCCGAACATTCATATTCATATTTAAGTACCTAACCAGATAGATTTGTTTTACATAATTTTAACTTTAATTTAAAGATAAATTTTAAGGATAAATGTTTCACTGGGAAAAAAAGGAAAAATTTCTAAGTATTTTCTGTTTTTTTTTTTTTTCTCAATATTTTTAAAGTTGATTTAAATGTAAATTTGTACCAAAAGTTAGACTGGACAAAATGAAAAAAAAGTAATCGTTTTAGAGTAGTTTTTTTTTTTTTTTTTTAAACTTATCACTTGTTCTTAAATGGTTGTTGAGAGATCCATATGTGCATAGTATATTTGGTAACCCAAGCTGCTGAACTGTTCAAGAGCATGATGTCGCTGCTGGCATTCATTGGCGATATGGAATGCAACACAATAATGGATTGTTCATGTAATGCGGGACTGCTTTTGCCAAAATATGTTAGCGGAGTCTCAGCACAAATAAAGAGACGGCTCAAGAGAGATTTTCAATTGAAATGAAGATTCTTTTGAGACTCCGAAAATAGGACCCTAGAGATTTTCAAAATGTACATAGGACCTGTAGATTTAATAAATTTAAATGTTTTTTCATACCTCTTTAAAATAAAAGGGTCCACGACTATCTGATCGGAGTGCTCCTGCAGGAAAAGTGTGTATGGTGTGTAGTGGAAGTATTTGGGCCAAATTTTAATATGCTGCAGGTTGAACTAAAAAAATTCCACCAATAATCAGACTTTTCTGATTTAGCCACACGACTGTTTCCCTTTACACACCACAAACTTTTTTTTTATATTACTTTTAACACGATTAACGACTTACTGAAGTTTTTCTTATTTTTAATGCCCGATAAACTTTGTCTAAGGCTGATTACTTATATCTTCTCGTAAAAATTACTAAGTATATGATCCCAAGCGAAGTGTGTCTTTTCTGATTAAGATGTCGATCGAGAAAGAAAGAACTCTTTCAGAGGAAATTGGATACACACTTTTTTTTTTTTTTTCGATAACACGCTTTCGAACATATCACTAAGCATAATGTTGTTACGTCAGAATGACATTATTGTCATTAGTGCATTGTAAACTTTGCACAAAATGTTGCTAGGAAATAGCCAGATTGTATGACGTCATACAACAATTGGACAACCCATCGAACTGTTGGATATGCAAAGTTAGGTTTATGAATGAAATCACCCTCACAATTAGGGCGTATCACGAAAAAACAGATCATAGGTCATCAACAAGTTTGAAAGCTTACCACAGAACATTTTCAACGCAATTTTTTTTTTTATTTAAATATGTAGATGTTCCCTTTTTGATTTTTTTTTTCGTTAGCTCTGTCATTCGATGTACGATTGTCAAGTATAGTACATCGTTAAAAAGGTCTCGACGAGTGGAAGGTGGAGTAGGATCTTTAGTATATGTAGAGATGATTAACACTTTAAAAATACAAGCGACATCGCAACGCTTAGCGGATACAACAGTGCAGTATCTACGGAGCGCGCACAATTTCAACGTTCAAAAACTGGCAAATCCCATTGCTAGCCCACTTTTAATTCTAAATATTCTGAAAGCTAATAAATCAAGCTTTCATATCAGCCGAATTCAAAAAATATTAAAAAATAAGTTTTTCCAAAAAATGCAAAAACATTCTGCTCGATGAGCACTTCAATTTGATATATCATTTATTGCTGTAGCTATTCTAGATACCGCCTACTAAGCCTTACCTTCGAGGAAAAAACTATACTAAGTGATAGTACGGCTTAAAAAAATAGTATCGCTTTTTGCGTTTCATTATACACACTTAATTTGAAATCACACCCGTGCTAAAGAAGTTTCACTTCAGAAAGTAACATCGCATCATAATTAAGATTTCATTAGAAAAATTCAGTCAACAGTCAATCTAGAACCTTTTAGAAACACTTCAGAGTTATTGCTTGTGAAACATTGCATTTCATATACAGTGATGTGCTTTAGAAAAATTTTTAGTTAATGTGACTACATTCAATTGTCTGTGTGCAAAAAAAAAGCAACAAAATATGAAGAATGTAAAAATAGAAGAGAATTTCCAAAAATTAGCGGTAAAAGTACCGTTATTGCTAAGCATATGTTGTTTGTGAGTCATAACAATTCAAGTTTAATTTAGTTTTTGCGCTCGCTGTGACATTGACTGTTCAATTTATAATGGGCCGTGACAAATACTGTAATTCTCTAAAATCTCAAAATATTTCCGAACACGATCAAGAAAAATCGCTAATATCTATCGCAAAACAATTTAAAATTGACCGACCAATAATTTGAGTATTAATAAGAAAGGATAATAGTACAAAAGACCTAACAACGGTACATTCAGGAGGGCGGCCACGGAAGATATCGCGGCGTGATGACAGAAAAATGTGTCTTAGCAATAACGGTACTTTTACCGCTAATTTTTGGAAATTCTCTTCTATTTTTACATTCTTCATATTTTGTTGCTTTTGTTTTGCACACAGGCAATTGAATGTAGTCTAATTACCCTCTAGGAAATGGAAACATTCCCAGATATAAACAGGAAACATTCCATAGAATGTAGGAAGCATTCCCTTCCGTTAGACACTCCATTTCTTTTTTACACACGATGTCATTAGAGGGAAACTTTCCTCTCCGCTGTCTTAAAAATGAATGTGGAAACATACCTCTCCTCTGTCTCAAAAATGAATGTGGAAACATTCCACACAACTGTCTTGAAAAGGAATGTGGAAGCATTCCTCAACACTGTCTTAAAAATGGATGTGGAAACATTCCTCTCCACTGTCCTAAAAATGAATGTGGAAACAATAGCGTGATCAAACTTGGTACAAAATTACAAAGTAACGAAAGTGGTGAATAGAATTGGACAGGTAGGCCTGGCACATCCCATTGAGCCACAAATTCTAGCATATCTAGAGAGTTTTCTAACATTTTTAAGTGAATTTTTGTTTAAGCTCAGAATGTGGCGAGGAAACCATTGGCACGAACAATAAAAGGGATCGGGAAGATAGGCGTGGCACTTTCTAATAAGAAAAAGCTTTAAATTATCATATTTGCATAGCCTTCCAACGCAATATTAATTTAAATTAATTTTATTATCTTTATTTTACTCAATGACAGCAAAAAAAAAATTGAAAAAAAAATTAAAAATTTAACAAGCAAATTGCCTAACGTTTCCACATGCATTCTTAAAGAAGCGGCTTGGAAACAATAATTTTTTAATTTGCCTCACAATAAGCAAACGTTTCCACATGCATTCTTAAGATAGCGGTTTGAAAACAACATCAATTGAAATCTTCCATAAGCTTCCGAAAGATACGATAAGGAATGTTTCCCCATCACTTCCATATGGAAGCCATCCAATTTTTCCTTGAGGGTAATTTCAATTTTTTTTAAAAAATATAAAACCGAATTTGAACATAATTTTATTTTTATATAATGAATGAACATGTTGTTTGCATATATAATCAAGACTGTGCGGTTTTGTCCTGATTATTAGTAATTTTTTAGGTACTAATAACAATTAAATGTTGTTTGATTTCTAAAATGTTTTTTGTGTGCTCCCAATATTAAATGAGATACACGATTTTGTAGCTGCACAGTGATTTTGTTGCTATTATTTTGCACAACACTGTACATGCGAAAGATTTCTGTAAGGTTCTGTTTGAAATATTTCAAATGAAACATTTCGGGTGCGTTACGTACTATTTTTGAAACTTTCGAAAACGTTACATGCCGATTGGATAGTTTAAAAGTCACAAAAGACTACTTAACCCAGGAACTGTTATCTTCATCGAATCGACGAACATCGTTTTTTTTTGCGTGTTAACTATTTTCATACTATTCATAATAAGCAGTAATTTCGTATGTATAGTTTTACAGTTAAACCGGCTTAAAATCGGTCTTCGTCATTTCTACAAAGATTGCACTTAACGTATTAAGAACTAAGATACAGCTCCAGGGTTAAGAACCATATCGCGCACATTTTTTAGTAATAACTCTAAGAAGATATTTTATTATTTTACTTGACACAATGCAAAGCACGAGTAGCTAATGAATACATATTTTCACTAGACCTTGTTTGCATCTTCTAAATTATTTTCTATGCCACTAACAATCTTTTAATAACTACAAAACTACATCAATGCATATGTGTATGTGTATTAATGAAAAAATAAACTAAAACTCAAAATGAAATATTGAAATTTCTAGCACAAACCTAACGCAGAAACATCATCTAGCTACAAGTAGGCAGATACAAATCGTTAATAGTTTTAAAAGCTCCGCAAGATCCGCCAATACAGTAAATAAAATGACATCGACGCCTCAACATATCATAGAAAATCGTACAAGCATACGCGTAAGTCCAGTGTTAGGACGATTTCTCATAACCCAAAGTGCTACAAAAGCGCATGGTATACTAATCGAAGAGTTACCGTTTGCGTTGGGTCCCAAGTGCAATTGTGCGATAGTCTGTTTAGGTTGTTATGTACCATTAAAGTGCAGTAACGTTAACCCTTTAGAGCGCTGTCTCGTATGCAAGTGGCCACTGTGCGAAAAATGCAGTAATAGTGTTAGTGATTGTGATGGTGATGGCGCCAAAATTCATAAAGATAATGAATGTGCTATATTCCGCGCTGCAAACGTTAAATTTTTTGCATTACAAAATGATTACTTTGGATGCCCGCAGTTGGATTGTATTACGCCATTAAGGTAAATTTAATTCGTGCTGATTAGGGGTGGCAATCCCGGAGCTTTTTTGAGTTTCGGGATCGAAGTTTCCAATCCAGGGATTGATAGTTCTAGTAAATGCATGCAAAAGTACAAAAAAAAAAACGAGAAGCTTACACTATTGTATATATAAAATTAAAATTGCCTTACAGCGTAACAATGAAGAATAAGAACGCAAAATAATAGAAAAAATATTAGATTAAAAATTGACTTAGAACACTTCGAGTGTTAATACATCTAAATCACATTTACTAAGTTTGACTAGTAGAAGATAGTCACTATTAAAAGAAGATGATAGAGGATAATCAAGCATTTATGACCAAACTATCAATTTTATTATTCAAGTTTATTTTTAAATTTAAAAATTCTTGTACCACACTTTGTACTTGATTAATACTTTATCACCTTCTTCAAATGTGACAGTGATGGCATTTAGTGGCACCGAATGGCTGGCTCTCAGTAGACGCACCCATAAGTGTGCTTAATTTAAGTTGTCAAAATCTTTAGAAGCTGATTTCAGAAAAAAAGCTTCAGACAAAAGTTTAATTATATCTTAGGACTTGAATTTTGGGTCAAAATGTCAATGTCAAATCAAGGTCGGCTGTGGTTTTTTTTTTTTTTTTTGAAGACAAACCTATATTTTTTGTTGCAGATTTGTATTTTATTATAAAAAATAGATATGTTTTGCTTATGTTGTTTTTCTATTGCATATTAAGTATTTCCGTTATTGATAAAACAAATTTTAGTCTAAATTTCACATTATATCATTCTTCTAGTGAACTATCAATTTTCAATACAAACCGCACTTAGTAAAAAATTCTTAAAAATAATCAAAGTATTAATCAAAGTATTTTTTTTTTTTGCTATGTCACATTTTTTTTAAGAAAATCTTAAACAAAAAATTGCTACAATAAAAAAAATATTTTTACTCAATTTAAGGTTCAGAAACAATTGAAGTGCATTTTGCAGGTGGATGCAATAATAGTTCATGCACATCAAATGTATTGAAAACAATTATTTTGCAGATTATGTACTTAAATATGTCATATAAAAGAATATTTATTATATAATATAAAATTTTTTTCTAATCCCGAAAATCCCGGGATTGCCTCTTTGTAATCCCGGGATTACTTAAGCCTATATTCAGAGCAAATCCCGGGATCCCGTAATCCCGGGATTGCCACCCCTAGTGCTGATATTCAAAAATCTTACGTTTACGCTATGGGAGCCAAAATTAAATGATAATTTGATGAACAAATTTCATTTGATATGTCATAAATTCCCTTTTAAGAAAGTTCCTCAAAATCGTTTCTCGAAGCTTAGATGAGTTTCATACATCCTTTGTGGATTGAAGTTTGATTTAATTGCTTACTATCCCTACTTTTTGAATAAGGTTGCACTCCTAAAATAGATAGAATCGATGTTCTATTGGATTGTAATGCGTACCCACCTTGACTGAATAAATTTCACAGGTTACAAAAAATAAGTATTTTATATACGAGTATTTAATCTTAAGACATTTAACCCTTAATTCCAAAAAGGGCCATTTATACCCACGATCGCTAACACTTTAGTCTTTCCACGATATCGTTGAAATTTATAATTTTATATGGATTGTGCAACGTTCAATCCAAATCTCCAAATCTATTCCGAATTTGCCAGCGAATACAAGCAGCACATCGAAAAATAATGGCTCGCTAGTGGAAGAAATTCGTGAACGAAGCATCAAGAGGCCAATTTATATACATATTTTATTCTAATATAATATAGCAATTCTGACATCGGGTTCGGTTGTAAAAAGTCGGAATCAATGTTCCAACTTTTTATTCACGTAACTACATATCGCACCGTCAGAACAAGAGGGCCGCATCTCAAAATTTTAAGTTTCGAGAAAATTGCGATTAAAGAAATCTAAAATTTTCCACTGAATTTGAAGACAGCCATATTTATAGCTATGACAGTCTTGAACTGAAATACTACAAACTTATCTCACAAATCTATAGAGAAACATTGACATATTTGGAAATGTGGCACTGTTGCAATTACTTTTATTGAAAATATTTTTGGTTTATAATAGCTATACTGCCTTGTTTTGATTTGATACGGTAAAAACTTATGAGGAAAATATTTTAAAATATCTTTTTCGACTTAAGGCTTTGTTGTTTTAATTGTTTTTTCTTTATTATAACAGCAAAATATTAATATTTTGAAATGAGGTGGTGTTGTTTTGTTAAGAAAAAATACAGAACAAAATATTCCTTATCTTAAAATGTATTTTAGAAGTTATTAATTGAGCTAGAAATATGGTGGCAAGACTAAAATTAAGAACACTTAATGAGTTATATAGTGGTACTCATAACTCGAAAACTCGTTATTTTGATTTGCGGCCCTTTTGTTTTGACAGTGCGATATGATTTATAGTTTGTTTTTTGTGAAATTTTATAATTCAAAATTAAAAATGACTTCACAACTATGTACATTTAACATAATGTGAAAACCGAAGATCAGCCTGGTAATATTGACACCACTCTTTGCTTCTAACCACATTGATGTTGTTTTACACAATGAAAATAACAAAAATTAATATCGAATCATAATATATTAAAATATATATATTAAATTTACAAAAAAATACCTCAAATGCCAATTTAACTCTTCTAGAAGAGTTATAAATGTGTCGTCTGGAAGATGAAATCAAACCATCTTATAGAAGAGTCTCCAAATAATCGTTTGGATGGTTCAAATTGGTTAAGTTCACATTTTTTGTTAATTTTTCTTCCTGAAAAGTGTGAAGATACAAGACTCTTCTAGAAGAGTTATAAATTCATCGCCCTGGATGCGGCTGATTTAAAATCTTTTAAATGTTTGCTAGGTCTGTAAGGAAACCAAGTCAATATGAGCAAAGAAGTAGATATAAAGAACTTCCTGTTTCTAAAGTAAAAGCTACTACAAAGTAGTAGATAATACGCAAATAATGTGTGTCAGACTCGGAATTATGTTCTTTATGAACACTCTTTTGAATAAGGAGATGTGACGAACTCGAGTGAACCAACTTCAGCTGCAGGAAAAGCTGACATAAGGGTATGGCTCCCAAAATTCTAAGCTGCTTTTTGCGGATGAAGTGTGTCCCTTTTATTTTGACATGTATTACCCTATATACAGTAGGTTGCCAAATTAATGGGGACAGTACTCAAATTTTTGTATTTTCTAGTTTAACCGAATTTCATAAAGTTTATTAATTTGCTTTTGCTGCTGGTATCATTATTGTTGTATTTGATAAGCGGCAACATTAGTAGTCTGCGTCATCTACTAAATAAGTGAGGTAAAGTGAGATTACTTCTTATTTGGCTGTTGTAGTTTAGTCGTTTAAAGTTTGAATAAATAATTTTTTGTCCGCCTTACCTGTCCGTAATTTCAAAATGCAAATAATGGTTCTTATTTATTTAGTTTTACTAAGTTTCATGAAGTAATTTATATTTGGACAACGGTATTGAGGTGTATGTTCAAAAGTGTTTCTTTTTTGAATGAACAAGTCTTCAGACATGTGTATAAAAAATATAGAGAAATACAGACGTAATTATGTAACTAACCAGAGAGACATAGCTACACTTGCAGGTGTTTAAAAGTCGGTTTATAACCGTATTAAAAATTAATAGATCAAAACGAGCCTCTGAACGCAAACCGTGTAGGGAAATGTGGTAGAAAAAGAATCACCACAACTCGTACCGACCGTAAAACTATGGACATCTGCCTCAAAAATTGTAAGAAAAGTATGGCTCACTTAACTACGATGATAAACGACGGGGAAATTATCGTCTCCAAAGGGACAGGTCGGCTGCATTTGACAGAATAGAGCCTGATCGCTTGTCGTCCAATCGTCCCGACAGCTTAGTAGAGAGGGCTAAGCACCTGGCTAGCATCATGGTGTAGCCTATGATCTCAGCCAAAGGTATGGGACTCCTATACATCGTGGTAGGGACCATAAGGCAGGACCAACTCAAGCGAGTACGAAGAACTCGCCTGCTGCCACAGCTCGAAGAATGGTTCTCTGGTGACGAGAGTACATTTTTATGCACGATTCGGCACCATACCACAAAGCCAGGAGTGCAGGCGCGGATCTAGAATTTTCTTCTGGGGGGGGTCACAGGATAGAAAAAAATCAAAAATAACAAGAATAACCAAATAATATTGTTTCAACTCTATTTTTTGAAATGCGGGCTGTTTTGGGGGGGGGTCATGACCCCCGTGACCCCCCCCCTTGGATCCGCGCCTGCAGGAGTGTAACTATAATCCTAGCTGACAAAAATATTAGCTATTTGCCTTGACTGGGCACTCACCTGACTTGAACCCCATTGAGAACATGTGGGAGTTAACCAAACGGCCGATCGTCAAAGAATTGAATACCACCAAGCGGAAGTTGATTGAAGCAATCGTCAGAGAATGGCATCACAACACCGAACTCCAACAACATCCAAATAAATTGTATACAGAGAATGCCCGATGCAAACAAGCCATCATTGCAGCTATTGGTGGAATCATCAAATACTTTAATTATTTACATAAAATTTTCAGAGATCGTAAATATTACTTTTACGAAAAAATAATTGAATGTACACTACGTAATATGTTGATTTTATTATCTTAATAGAATATTATAATAAATAAAAAATACTTACTAGACCTAGATTCAATTATTTGTTCAAAAAAATTATTCAAACTAGAAAATGCAAAAACATGAGTACTGTCCCTATTAATATTGCCACCTGTATGTATATGTATTGTACATATATTTGACGTAATGCCATCGAAATAAAAGATAAAGTTAAAAACAACACTTAAAGTACAACAAAAGATTTGTTTTTTTTCCAGTATCGTAGTTATTATATCAGTATGCGTTAATTTATATAAATGCAAACACTTAGGGCTTTAATAGTTTATTATGAACTGTAATTAAAAAAACTCAAAATTTGATCACTGACTACGTTTTATAAGGAAAATAATGTTTCTCATCAAAAAGATATTTTTCTACATGTTTTAGTCAAAGGTCAGAAACGACTATTTTGCTTGGTTAAATATTTTTAAATTTGAGTGCATATTCTCTTGGTACTGCATAAAGTAAATATTAAATAAAATCATAAATATAATACTTACTTCATATATGGATGAAATAAACATTTTAAAATGTTCACGTTTTCTTTTATTAAAACCACGGCACTGTTTTTTCCATTTTGACGATAAAAACATAAATTAAATTTTTCTTGCTTGATACGCATTTGAGTCAATTTAAAAAACTTGTTATATTAGAAGTGTGTAAAATCTATTTATTAACAATGTGAATAAATAAAAAAGCCGGAAAGTTCTATAGGAATATGTTTGCATGTATATTAGACTGACCCAATAAAAACAAGGATTGACTTTTTTAGAGGCACTTGATCAAAAACTTTTCATTATACATACAAACATCTACATATATAAACTAGCTGTCCCGGCAGATGCTTTTCTGCCCCTATTCCGGTAGGTAGCGCGATGTTATATGTGATGGATAGTAAAACCGCAACAAATATATACATAGTGCGCCAAAAATTCTAAGTTTTTTCTTTTTTATATGCAATTGTTCTTCTAACTTTTTTGATATTACACATTTCTTGACAAGCGCTCCGTTGAAAGCTTATTTGGCGATACGAACGAAATTGCAAGTGCTATATGTAAAATTGGCAAACTCACCGAAGATCATTTTTAATTTGTTATAGTCTATGTATTTTATATAATTACCAAGACTAATTCATCTGCATCAAATAGTTGCCATCCATTTTTTGTTTCAAATTTACTTTTGCTTATACTTTTTATATACATAAATATGTATGTACCAAATTCCATTCATCTGTGTGCAATAGTTGATAAGAATTTGATTTTCATATTATAGTGGTAGACGTAGCAACGCCCATTTTTCACACTAAACAGTAAGAAACATATGTAGGGGAGGGTGGGGCTAAACCGGACGCGGGGCTAAACCGGACAGTCGCGATTAATCAAAAACTACTTTGTTTAGGTATAAGCATTTTTGGTTTTTTCTCATATTATAGGCTGGCACCAACCATTTTTTCATTGCAGCTTTCTTTTGCTCGTACCTTTAATATATGTATGTATCAATTCTGATTCATCTGCGTCAAACACTTAATGATATATGATAAATTTGATTTTGGAGGTTTTTCTAAACCAAACTTTGCAAGAACCTACTAGAAGCATTAAAAAAAAATTTTCCAAAATCCGCTATGTAGTTCGGTTTCCTGTTTTCCCACATGGGAGGTGTGACACTGCCCATTTTTTTGTTGAGACTTATTTTGCCTCTTAATATAAAAGCCACGTGATGTAAATTTCATTATAATCGATTAAGCGGCCTTTGACATAATGATATTTAAAAATATTTTTGTATAAGAGCCACCCTGAATAAAAATTTTGTAGCCTTAGCTGTGCCTCTTAATATAAAAGCTACGTGGTGTAAATTCGGTGCGAATCGATTCAGCGGTCTTTGTGAAAATGCTATTTTAAAAATATTTGTGTATGAAGACCACCCAAAAGGAAAGCTTTATAGCCTACCACGCCCCCGTTGTCAAATCCCGTTCATATTTTGTGAAGTGCTTAACATATGATATGTGCATCCTAACACAGAATTTTAAGACTCTTGCTATCATATGACAAGACAAAGCGTTTTAAAGATTTTTTTGCATGGCAAGTACCACGCCCCTTGCTCTTATCAAAATAAAATATAGCCTATGTAACTCAGGAATAGTGTAGCTTTCTATTAGTAGAAGAGTTTTTAGAATCGATTCTGTAGTTCCAAAGATTTCCCTCCACATACAAACAAACAAAATTTACCTCTTTATATAATAGTATAGATATGGATATAGATAAACATCTCAAAATTTGACACTTGAAAGAATAACGACCAAAACAACGCAGCCCACAGTTATGCATATAACACGTTTACTGCCGAATCCGGGTAAATAACTTATTCTTCAACATTTACAATTAAATTTTTTAACTAAATTTTGAATGATTCTCTTTTTATATATAATGAAAAGCTTTTGATCAAGTGGTTCTAAAAAATCAATACATTGTGTTTTGGGTCAGTCTAATGCACATATTTTGGCAGCCTTCCAAATATTGGCTTTATAAAGTAGAACTTTTAAATTTCTGTCTAGGAAATTTAAAAATGTGTAATGTTAATGTTTTTTAATAAGAACCCACTTAGAATGCAGCGTTTCAGAAATAGTACGTAAAGTACCAGAAATTTTTTCGAAAGAGCCGATTACATTTATTTACAACTTCTATCGATATTCTCGATTCTTTTCTATATTTCAAAAAAATTCGATACTTTACGACTTTTTAAATATTTGTGATACTTACTATTCGATACATTCCGAACTTTTACCGACTATCATTTTTCTCAATCAATTCTTGTTTTCAAGATACACATTTATTTTAGACGCACTAATTTATGGCTAATTCCGTTGTGACGAGTGGGGAATTTAAACTAATTTTCGACAAACTCTTAAATATTATGAGATTCTAAAATAAATACCAATAGAACATTACTTTAATTGAAATTACAGTCATTAGCAAATGCCGATATTCTTGGAAGTTTACAAAGCGTTCAATACTTTTTTTTTTTTAAGAAGGCATGACAAGACAACAAATGTATCGACTTAAGCCAGAATAAGGGCATTCTGCTTTCCGGAGCAACTGCTGCGGGAACTCAAGCATAGGCTGCGTATACTCGTCGTTTACGCTGCGAAATACGATTCTGCAAGATTCCATTACGTTCCGCTTACACATTGACATGCATCTTCGTAGGTTTGCCTCACACTGACTTAAATTGATAATTGGTGAAATATCCCAGCAGATTTTGGTCATCGATAGTAATCTAAACTTTCATCTATCTCATAGGCTTTCTATCGTCTCCAGAATACATGATTTTTAACACGGCGATGTCATAGCAAAAGTAGTATATGATTCTATGCATTACCGAGTATAGAATGTCTCACCGAGTATCGAACGCACTTAGAATTACGAACTCACAACTCAAACCATTTGCCCACGCTGTATGTTGTCATCATGCATGTTTTCTCCATCTTATTATAATATGTATGTATATGAAATCAATGATTACTTACTTACTTACTTAGATGGCCATAACAACCCGTTGTCAGGTTACGGCCGACCTCATTAGCTCTCGCCAGGCGCCTCTGTTTTGCGCGCGCCTTCTCCAATCGTTAATGCCAAGCGCGGTTAGGGCTTCCTCAGCTTGGTCTATACACCGGAGGCATGGTCTCCCTCTTCGTCGTTGACCGGGGACCTTCCCTTCGAATACCTTTTTCGCTGGAGCTTCTTTATCCATACGATGGACATGACCCAGCCAGCGTAGTCGCTGTATTGTTATACGCTTAACTATGTCAATGTCGGCGTAGAGCTCATACAGCTCGTGGTTCATTCGAATGCGATAATCGTCGCCAACTCGAACAGGACCAAAGATTTTGCGGAGAACTTTCCTCTCGAACACCCCAAGAGCGGCTGCGTCTGTTGTCGAAACCACCCATGCCTCAGCGCCATAAAGAAGCACAGGTAGAATGAGCGTCTTGTAGAGTGTCAGCTTTGTCGATCGAGAGAGAGCTCTGCAACGTAATTGCTTACTGAGACCGTAGTAGCACCTATTAGCAATTGTTATTCTCCGCTTAATCTCCAGACTAACATCATTGTTGCTGGTTACGGCAGTGCCAAGGTAAATGAATTCCTTGACAACTTCTAATTTACAGTTGCCGCTGTAACATGAGAGTCTAGATCCCGTGCTCTCTTGTTGTTGTTAGTAGACATCATGTATTTCGTCTTGCCCTCGTTTACCGTCAAACCCGCTTTGGCTGATTCCTTTTCAATAGCAGTGAAAGCAGCAGTAACATCTCTCTTACTCCGACCGATAATATCAATATCATCAGCGTACGCAAGGAGCTGAACACCTTTGAAGAAAATGGTGCCATTATGATGCACACCGGCTTTTCGTACGATCCCCTCCATAATGAAATTGAAGAGATCCCACGAGAGCGGGTCGCCTTGTCTGAAACCTCGCTCGGTATTAAAAGTTCCGGAGAGGTCATTCCCTCCCTTGACGGAGCTACACGTATTGCTCAACGTCATCCTGCAGAGCCTTATCAACTTTGCAGGTATACCGAACTCAGACATTGTTGCGTATAGGCAATCCCGCACAGGGCTATCGAACGCAGCTTTATAATCGACGAAGAGATGGTGAGTGTCGATTTGATATTCATGGGTTTTCTCGAAGATTTGGCGTAGTGTAAAAATCTGGTCTATGGTGGAGTTACCAGGTCTAAAGCCACACTGATAGGATCCGATCAGCGTTTCTGTATATGGCTTCAATCTTTCACACAATACGCTCGAGAGGATCTTATATGCGATGGAAATAAGACTGATACCCCTGCAGTTGGCGCAGATTGTCGGGTCTCCTTTCTTTATTACAGGACAAAGCACGCTGAGATTCCAATCGTCGGGCATGCTTTCCGCTAGCCATATTTTGCTGATGAGTTGATGAATGCACCTTATCAATTCATCGCCACCAGCTTTAAACAACTCAGCTGGCAGGCCGTCAGCACCCGCTGCTTTGTTGTTTTTGAGTCGCTGGATAGCAACTCGAACCTCTTCATGGCTAGATGATGGTACTTCCACTGCGTTATCATCGATTGGTGGTATCGTACTGCATTCTCTCTGGGCGGAATTGGTGGAATCATCGCCCGTAAGCAAGTTGGAAAAATGCTGCCTCCATAACCTCAATGATTACAAATCGTAGAAATGGTAATGCATGGTCTCAAAATCTGCTGGAATATTTCGGATTTTATCACCTATACATTCACGTATATAAATACACATGCATGTATGGGTCAGGCCCGTGCGAAGGGGTTTTAACATCCAAATCCCCCCATTGCAAATTTCATACATTAGTTTTTACTGGCAATATGTTCTCTTTTAAATCGAAAAGTAAAAACACTTTATGAAAAAAAAAAAACTAAAACCATACCTTGGACCAACAACCAGCTGAACGGCTCAGACTCAATTCATATACATACATACATCGCGATGTCGAAATTACTGTACAAAGGATTTTGGACGAGTTTTCTCACTAACTGGCAGAATTAGCTACTTATGTACATAATGATAACTAATCATCGAGTCAGAACATATTATGTGAAAAATCAGTATTTTTGAAGAAAATAACAAAAAATCAGTACATGTACTGATAAAATCAGTACGTATGGCAACCCTAGGGTAAGTGGGCAGCCTTCGGGTGCGACTCAGAGTTTATATCTTCCGATATGTCCCACATTGGCTTCACGGCGGCCATCGGCCACGGTTTTCTATGGTACATCACCACACCGTTGTGTTAGTCACCGAACCGTGGCTGAAAGTCACCACGAAGTCGGTAGTAGACATATTGGAGGATAAATTCTTAGCAGCGACTGAAGACCGCCCACTTTCCCTAACATGCTAAAATATCAAGGAAATAGGATGCAAGGCCGTTAAATTAAATAATCACCTTAGTTTATCCTAAACTGGTTCATTCTAACATGCTTCGGATGAACTAGTTTGGCCTAAGAAAAACTAGTGTGACTGGTAACCTATAAATGTAAATGTGTATACAGTGAAACCTGGATAGCCGGGATCTCACAGGGACCAACATTTTTATCTCAATTAAAGAGGTTCCCATTTACACAGTTTCCCAAATAACCAGGTCTAAAATTGGGTTGTCCCATTTAAAGAGGGTAACACTAAAAGAGATCAAGATGAACTTTTTTTATTTAGAGGGGAAAAAATCTTCAATAAAACAGCAAATTTTATGTAAATGACCATTTGTAAATGACAGCCTATTTAAGTTAATGATTCTATGAAATTTTATCAGACCGATAAAACGTGCATATTCAAAATAACAAATTATACACACATAAATAAGGTTTGCGCACGATGAAACTAGTGCACACATTATTACTTGTTAATTGTTCAGATTCAAAAAATTCAAAAAAATTTTAATCAAATTGGCTTTGGTAAATATGTACAAATGTGCATGCTACTTTTTTTACTCTTTCGTTAATTTATGACTTTACCACGAGCAGCAAAATAAAAGTGCGTGAAAAAATTTCCAAAATATTTAACGAAAATAAAAATTGGACTTTCAAAGTAATTGCTAGAAAAGCTAAGATTTCGCGAACTACCGTTTCGCGTGTTATTAAAACCTATATGGAACGTTTGACCGTGAGTAGAAATCAAGGAAGTAGAAAAAATAAAGGTTTTTATAATCCTAATGCTGCCAAGAAGGTGATAGCTTCTTTTAAGAAAAATCCCAATATATTGGGAAGAAAAGTAGCTGAGAAAGTCAAATGCTCTGAGGCTTTTGTCAGAAAAGTTAAAAAGGAGGAAGGGCTTAAGTCATTTAAAGTCCAGAAAGTTCCGGACAGAAATTCCAAAAATAACTTCAAGGTAAAAAAGCGAGCCAAAATACTTTACCCCGAATACATTAAAAAATTTGACTGTTGCATTAAGGACGACGAGACTTACGTACTTGGTGACTTTTCGCAGCTTCCAGGTGTCGAAATTTATCTTGCAGATCATAGAAGAAATCTTCAAGAAGAGTTTAAGAGCCAAAAAAAGACGAAGTTTCTAAAGAAGTTTTTGGTATGGCAGGCAATCTGCAGCTGCGGCAGGCGAAGCAGTTTATTTGTTTCAACTGGGACTATCAACACCGAAATATGCATCCAGGAGTGCATGAAAAAACGTCTTTTACCATTTATTAGACAGCATGAGGTCTCAACTTTTTTTGGCCGGATTTGGCTTCATGCCATTACAGATAATCTGCAGTTGAATGGTATGAAAAGAACAAAGTAGAATTTGTACCTAAATATGCAAATCCTCCTAACTGCCCGGAGCTCAGACCCATCGAAAGATATTGGGCTCTGGTAAAAAGGATTATGAAGAAGACAAAACAGGTTGCTGAACACACTAACAATTTTTCAAGAAAATAGTTAGTATCCAGTAAAAAAATCTCTGAAGATACGATTAAAAGTTTAATGGGAGTTGTTTCAGAAAAACTAAATTTATTCATAAAGAACCAATAATGTTTAATATATTTGCAATAAAAGTAAACATGAATAAGATTTCTGTTGAAAAAACGTATATTTCTTGTTTTAATGTCAACTAGTTAAAAAGTTATTTGAGTAAACTCGTGCACTAATTTCATCGTGCGCAAGCCTTATTATTTCCCACTTATAGAGGTTATTTCAAAACGGTTCAAGTTATAGAGGCGAAAACGCATAAAAACTTCAAATTTTATATCCCAGATATAGAAGCTTAATAGCCCTAGTAATAGAGGCATTTTGATGCAAAAGTGCTGAGACCTTGAAGTGAGTCTCACTAATAGAGGTTTCCCACACATCCAGGTACCGCTTAACCAGGTTTCACTATAAGTTGGCTTTCCTTTAGTATTTTGAAAATTAATTTAATTTTTCATCAATATGTTTACTTCCATGAACACATTAATTTATCCGCCATAACGATGTTTTCTTTGTGGTGGTCGGAACAAAACTAAAATTTGACGAAAAATTTGACCATGTGTGCTCTGTGGCTACAAAGGATAGCATATTCTTTTCAAAAGCGTTTTGGCACTGTAAAGTTTTTGCGGTCTTAAGTTAAGAGCAATGGGACCACAACCGACCTCAAATCACTAAATAAACCTTTATAAGATTACAGCAGAGGGACCATCAGTGTCTGTTTCATGGACCAATATTTAATAATATTTTTTTTTTCTACCCAGAGTGCTTCTTGCCAAGGAAGCCAATCCTGAACGATGGGAAAAAGAAATTGCACCTATGGAGTATCACAATGAATCACGAAGACAGATGACGGAAATCTGGAATGCTGATCTCATTAATATAGCGCAATATTTACGTGGACCCTGTAAGCTGGACCGTTTCTCAGAAGAGCTGATTATGCAAGTGGTTGGTATTCTAGAAGTAAATGCTTTTGAGGCACGCACATTACAAGGATATCCACTACGTGGCTTATATCCAATTACGGGTGTGTTAGCGCATAATTGTGTTCCTAATACAGCAAGGAGTATTTATCCCAGCATAGGCTATAGGTAAGTATCTACAAAGTTTATTTTACGTGTTTTTTTTAAATCATGGGATATTTTTTATGTTTGTGAAATTTCGTAGAATTCGTCTACGTGCCATGTGTGACTTAGAGGCTGGCCAACAGTTGCATCACTCCTACACATTTACTCTAAATGGAACAGTGCAACGTCAAGAACACCTCAAAACTGGAAAATTCTTTACTTGCGAATGCCAACGCTGCAAAGATCCTACGGAGTTGGGTACAAATTTCAGTACTTTCAAATGTGCCAAGTGTGAGGATGGTTGGATTTTAACTGCGAATGCTTTAGGTGTGTTAAATTGTTCATGAAAATGGTAAAAATAATTCAATCAAGTGTTTATAAATATGTATGTACATACTTACATACATATATTTCTGACTACATATCACAATATATGCCAATTTATTGTTTACTTGTTACTTACTCAAACAAAGTAAATTTAAATACAACAAATTTGTCGCATATTCAAAAATTTAATTTAGTTATCTGTTTTATGTTTAGATATTGCCGCAGAATGGAAATGCAACATTTGTGAATTTAGAACAACAAACGCAGCAATACAAAAAGCTGTCGCTGTGATGCAATCCGAAGTTGCTGATGTTCAAGCCTTAGAATCAGGTGCTGAACGTCTGCAAGAATCGGAGAAATTAATGCGAAAATACCATGCTGTTTTACATCCCCTCCATTTCATTATCACTGGATTGCGCCAGAATCTCATCGAAATGTATGGTAGAGTAGAGGGCTATGAAATGGTTGAGCTGCCAGACGTTATGCTGGAACGCAAGGAGGAACTCTGTCAACAAGTTTTACGTGTTTTAAATGTTTTCGAACCAGGCTTAAGTCGTACAAGAGCCATGATACTGTACGAGCAACATGTACCATTAGTCTTGTTAGCAAAAAGTGCGTTCATTGCTGGTGTACTGACAAATGAAACACTGAAAATCAAATTAACTGAGGCAATTAAAATACTAAGAGAATGTGTAGATATACTCCAATATGAAGATTTTGCCTCACAAGAAGGCGTTTTGGGGCAGGTTGCAAAGCAAGCAATGGAACAATTAATTGTAAGCGTGGATGGACTAAGTGGAGATGATTAATTGCGTCAATATTTTTAAGTTTATTTTTATAAAAATATAAGAACTACTATTGTACATTTTTAAGCTTGTAACGTATTATACAGGGTGGCCACTGTAAGCTGAAAAGGCTTAAAGAAAATTTCAACCATTGTCTATATAGATAGAGCCTCGTGGATCTATTCTACCAGATCTTTCTCATTTTCAAACAATTAGGGGTCGATAGATCTTTTACCGTATTTTTGGGCCTGGACCTCTACCCAGGAGATCGCCGGCTAATCCAAATCTTTCAAACCGGGCCATTAAGTCCGAATCATGTTATGGCTAGGAAATACACAGATATTAAAATGTTAAAATAAAAAAACATTCACTGGAATAGAAAAAATCAATGAGATTTTTCTCATTGCTGCAAATAATACGCAGTCTCTTTATCCAACCCTTCAGTTTTTCAATGGCCATTCTGCACAAAAGGAAAAAGCTATATTAGATATAAAACACTCTTCAAATTGAAATAAAATCTTCTTAGATGTAATAAAATGTTAACTAAACAAAATATATACATATACATTAGTCAAATATTTAGGCTAATGTCTATAACTTTCTTTTTTAAAATTTAAAGGTGAATGCGTTGGAAGACCACCTTGTAGCATTTGATAAAACATCGGTAACATTGGGTTAAAAGCTGTTGTTGGAGCCATAGGATGATGTTCAACACCTGACAAGGTGGCATATGGTGAAACTGTACTGTTTACAGCAGCAAAAGGGCTGCCATAAGGAGCTACCGTTAACGACGATCCTTTAGAACGTTTCCTTTTAAGCTTTGTAGAAGTAGAAGCAGTCCCAGAACTTGTATCACTTTCAGATTGTGACGCAGAAGAATTATTACTGTAGTTTTCATCACTTTGATCAATACGTCGCTTTTTCGCAGTTTTCTTTAATTCTTTTGATTTTGCTAGATCTTTGCGTTTTTGTTTTCTGTTTGTATTTGAAGCAGATGTTAAACTTGATGCTGGTTGTGACATAGAAAATATTTTGTTGTTCATTTCAAAATGCTTTTCAAACTGAAATTTTTCTTCAGGATTATAATGCGTTAGTTGCTGCATGCAAAACTCCATAAAACTTTGCAGCACCAGTGATAAATTTGCTGGTTTGGGGCATTTTTTCAGATTGTGATAAGGTTCTGAACAATTTTTGCATATCATTAGGCATTCAAAGGAAGTGTGACCCTGTTAAGTGAGAAAGAAATAAATATGTTTACTTCAATGTTTTAAGAAAACTTTAGTACATATTGTTTAACAGGATAGATCGTTACAACTAAAATTTTTCCACTGAAATTTGAACCGCAGCGAAATATTACGTATAGAAGAGTAAGACGCTCACGGTGGGGTTTAACCAAGTTTAAATGCAAGGTTGAGTTAAAAAAAACTTAAAACAGGGCAAAAAAAATTAATTTTCATAGCTTTTACTTTAATTCCGTATTTACTGTTTTTTAATTAAGTATATTACATACATATTATGTATATGCAGTTATCCACCCTTTTTATGCTGCATGTTCATG
This sequence comes from Tricholauxania praeusta, assembly GCA_949775025.1. Lineage (NCBI taxonomy): Eukaryota > Metazoa > Arthropoda > Insecta > Diptera > Lauxaniidae > Tricholauxania > Tricholauxania praeusta. The sequence goes on along the minus strand of OX459030.1, from coordinate 41,396,823 downwards.
GTATTTTCTCGTACAGGTGGGTGGATGGATACTAGGACGTATCACGAAAAGTTGACCGGTCACGAGTCAGTGTGCAAGCTTACCCCAGAACATTTTAGCGGAGTTTTCTTTTTTTTATGTTCCTTTTTTAATTTTTTTCGATAGCTCTGCCACTTGATGTCCGATCGTCAAGTACGATACATTGTTGTAAAGGTCTCAAAGAGCTATAGGTATGAGATGTAGCGCTCGTCGAGACTTTTATAAGGATAAACTATGCTTGACGATCAGACATCAAATGGCAAAGCTTTTATTATTATTATTATTATTATTATTATTAACTGTTTATTTATTAATAAATTATATAAACAAACTTATCACTAGGCACTAATAGCTATGGTTTTCAGCCTATTCATTATGTACAGCTAAATATGGAAATATAAATTAAAAAATTTTAATGTATTAACAATTTTCAAGATATTATCCTTATATACATTCTGTAGAAGTTCCAAAGTGGTGGTATTGTTGGTTGACCTTTGGTATCCAATCATAACAGGGCAGTTTTCGATCAGGTGATTAATATACAATAAATCGTAGCTACAGAGTGGGCATATAGAAGGTGTCGAGTTATCCATCAGGCATTGGTGTGTCAAGAGTGTATGTCCCATCCTTAGTCTTGAATATTTTTTAAGGTCAAGCCTCTTGCAATCTGCAGGAAATATAGGGGCCTTTCCTGTAGGGTTAGTTAATTTGTAATAATGAGAGCAGTTGCTCTAAAAATGATTATGTTCCTTAGACTGGGTTGCTTTGATATATCTTTTACAATCCATTATACTGAAAGTTTCCTGCATGACAATCGGAGCAAATGTTGCATATTTTGCGGCGTCGTCTACGACATCGTTTCCTTTAATCCCGACATGACTGGGTATCCACATAAATTTAATCTTTTCGTTTTGGATAAGAGTGGATCTTATTTTCGTAATTATCTCATTATGAGTTGACACATTTTGTATTGCTTTCATTGTTGACAAAGAGTCAGTGCAGATAATACAATTTTTTGTTTTAGATTTGCAAAGCTTTAGTGCGAATAAAATAGCTTCGGACTCTGCTGTAAATATGGAACAATACTGTTTTAGCTGAGCTATTCGTTTTATTTTGTAATCTGCATCGACTACCGCATATGCAGTTCCTGTATTTGTTTTCGAACCATCAGTGAAGTAGAGTGTCCAACCTCTGTATTTTTCAATTGTTTTGCAAAATTACTAACATAAGCGTTAGAGTTAGTTGAGTTTTTTGGTAGATGCATTAATGTTTTAATAATGCTGTTATTATTAAATGTCCATGAAGGCGAGCTGGTTACGAATTTAGTATGAGGTTTCAAATCAAAACCCATTTGTTTCGCAATTGATAATATGCGGTGAAGTGAGGATGAAATCTTTGGTATTTTGCGGTATAGAATTTTGTCCAGGTTTTGCACTAGATGTTTTTCTGAAGGAAACAGAAGTTTTAGAATCAAGGCAGCTGTTGTTGTATTAATCCTTTGGTCTATTGACGGCAATCCAGTTTCAGTAATAATATTAATTGCTGGTGTTGATGGAAAAGCTCCTATGCTAAATCTCGCAGCCGCGTGGTATATGCTTTGAATCTTTCGTAAATTAGATTTTGAAGTGTAACCATAAATTGGAAGACCATAGTCTATTTTGGACAAAATTAAAGATTTTGCGATGTGTGTTATTGTGTTGGGATGTGAATTGCTATGGAAGCTCGTTATACATTTGATTGGATTAAGTCTATTTACAAGTGATTTTTTTACATAGTCTATAATTTTTACTGAATATTATACCTAAGATTCTTAAGCTAGTTACATATTCTAAAATAATGTTGTTAACCATAAGGCTATGTGGACTAGGTCTTTTCCCATCGATTCGTGCAGCAAATTTTTTTCCAAAAATGGGTCCAAAAAACCCTTTTAGGAGGGTCGGGGACCTCACTTGTCACCTTCAAAGTCCATTTTCGACCTTTTCTCATCGATTCGTGCGATAAAATTTTTTTCGAAAAATGGGTCCAAAAAACCCTTTTAGGAGGGTCGGGGACCTCACTTGTCACCTTCAAAGTCCATTTTCGACCTTTTCCCATCGATTCGTGCGATAAAATTTTTTTCGAAAAATGCGTCCAATAAACCCATTTAGGAGGGTCGGGGACCTCACTTGCCACTTCCAAAATCCATTTTCGGCCTTTTCCCATCGATTCGTGGATTTTTCGAAAAATGGGTCCAAAACACCTCTTTAGGAGGGTCAGGAACCTCCCCTGACACTCCCAAAATCCATTTTCGGCCTTTTCCCATTGATGCGTTGAACACAATTTTTCTAAAAATTATAAGTGCATAATTATCATATATTTCTTTCTTTTCAGAAACATGTTAAGTATTTTCCTTTGGACTTTATTATCAATAATCCTAAGTTTTCTCCTTTGAAATTTTTTGTTTAGTGATATTATTTTAGGATTTTCCTCGTTCTTTCATACAAAAAAAACTTTTATTTTCGCCTTTTGAAAAATAAAAGTCAAAAAAAACTCTTTGCATGTGACTGTTAAAAATATATGTTAAAAAAAAACTTTTAAAAAAAAACTTTTATCAATAAAAGTCAAAAAAAAAACTAATTTGAAATTTTTAATCGAACTTTACAGTCAATTGCAGTAACCAATGTTCTTGTGAAATTTCACAAATCGGTTAATGCTTTATAAACAAACATGACAAAGACAACAAATGGAACAATTTAACCTGGTAATTGGTGACATATGTTTCGGCTATTACCACAAATATACACATATTCATATGTATATACATAGCCTCATCAGACCAGTTTTGGTTAATTTGTAATGTGATTCGAACCCCCGACCATTCCATGAATTTTATGTGGACGGCCGCTCTAACACTTGAGCCACGGAGGTTGTGCTGAACGACATATACAAAGTGCAATTTATATTATGCGATTGCGCCATCTGTTGTAATTTTATTGTCATTTCTCGTTTGCTGCATAGCTTTGTTAAACCATCGGTTTAAGGACTTGCTATATGATGTAGCTTTATTATTTCGAATTTCGGGCTTCCGCCACTTATTCTCCGAATAATTGTTGGACGTATTCTTCCATTTTTAGAAATTTTTAATTTGTTTTTAGTCGACTGAATGTTATTAATTAATTTGAAATTTTTAATCGAACTTTACAGTCAATTGCAGTAACCAATGTTCTTGTGAAATTTCACAAATCGGTTAATGCTTTATAAATTAAAAATTTCAAATTAATTAATAACATTCAGTCGACTAAAAACAAAGTCAAAAAAAAACTTTAAAACAAAAACTTTTATTAATAAATATAAGTTAAAAAACTTTTACTTTTATTTTCGGATATAAAAGTTTTAAGGAAACTTGTATTTCACAGAAATAAAAGTTTAAAGTTTACTTTTACCTAAAAAAAAAACTTTTATAAAAGTTTATTTCAAGCTTTGCAGACAGTGGAGATCCTTGTGGAATTCCATTGTATAATGGTTTTAGTTCAGAGTGAGTTGAATTAACTCTAACTCTTATATTTCTGTTTGTTAGAAAAGAATTTATGTATTTCAACATTTTTTGTCCAATCTTCCATTCACGTAACTGATTTATAACCGCATGTAAGCCGATTCTATCAAAGGCTTTAACAAAATCGATAGAAATTATGGTAATGTGATTTTTTGTAGACAAAGCATTACATATACGGTGGTTCAGAAAAAGTAGAGCGTCAATTGTACCTTTATTATTCTTAAAGGCTAGTTGATTTTAAGAAATATGGTTGTTTGCTTGGAGAAACTAAGTAAGTCTTACAGCTATAATTTTTTTGAGAACTTTACTCGCACATGATAGTAAAGATACTGGCCTATAACCTTCTATGCAATTTTTTGGCAGGTTTGGTTTCTGCAGTGGAATTATTGTGGCATTTTTCCATTCTTGTGGAATTATGCCTGACTTAAAGATAGTGTTGTAAGTTTCTAACAGACGTGCTTTAGGTAAATGAGGGAGGTTTTTAAGCATAGGATAACTTATTCTATCGAACCCTGGTGTTTTGCCTTTTACTGTATTAAGAGTTACATTTAGCTCAAGTAAAGAAATATCAGACTCTATTAAATTGCCACTGTTACATGGGATATAGCCTTTAATACTATTTAAATTTGTCGAAACATTTATCCGAAGATAGAGATGACCATTTATGTGCGAATAAATTAGCAGTCTGTATAGGATCAGAAATACTGGTGTTATGTGCAGTGCCGTCTTTAACCTATTGGAGGCCCTGGGCATATGAGGATAATGGGGCCCCTATGGCTTTGACAGAACACTATTTTGTTAGAATAGACAAAGAAAGTAGATAAACAAGGTTCTAGAAATATTTTTATTGACAGTCACATTAAATGAATAGATAATGTAATATAATCCACAAAAGTAATTCTTTTAGCATTCACAGATTAGTGCTTAAAAATTTATATTAATTGAAGAGGAACCCTTCTAGATTTAAGATGAGCAAAATCGTTAATGACTTCTTCAAAATCTCTGTTTTTGAGCAGATCGCATTCTATGGACATCAGCGACAAACTGGTTAATCTGTCTTGAAGCAGATTCACAATTCATTTTTAATTCTATTCAATTTGGAGAAGGAGCGTTCCCCACTGCAGTTAGTTACCATCATGCTTAAAAAGATTCTCAATGCGATTTCGACATTTGGAAATGTGTATTCAATTTTGTTTTCTTTCAAAAGTTGATATATTTCCAATATACTAATACTTCCCTCACTTTGTTCACTGTGAACAATTTTAAAGTCTTCTGTTCAATGCAGACATTCCATTTCTAACTCTTTCTCATTAACATCTTCATAATAAAATTCCGCAAATTCTTTGCAACTTTGTCTCAACTCTTCAGAATTCAGAGTCTTAAAGCGAAAAAATAAATCAAAACGTTTACAAATGTTCTTATACGGACTTAATCGCTGTTTTAGATGAATGCTCAGAGTATCAATTATGGGACGAAATGTCTCGACTTTGAATTTCTCTCTTCCATTCAGCTGGACTGATAACGCCGGGCCATCAAAAAAACTCTGGCGAGTGCTTCTGTATTTTGTTCTTTGAGATAGGTCCTTGTAGTTAGATTCCGGGTTTCTTTCTTTGGCGGACGATTCGAAGTAATCAAATCTATCCCTGAGGTTAACAATAAAATCATCAAGTGAAGTAAACATATTAGTTGCAACGTTCAGTGTTATGGTTTCTTTTTGGAGATAGTTATTTATTTTGTTTATTCTTTCCAATATAGAGCTCCAAATTTCTATTAGTATAATATATTCTAGCTCATTTATAATTTTTTTAGGGGCTGTTTTCCCATTACGTCAATAAACTCATTACAAATATTCGCTGATAAATACGAAATGTTACCTTTTCCAGGATTCCCAAATTTTTTTAAGTGATCTGAAAGAAATGGATCAAATTCACTCAATAATTCCACACATCCCAATTAATTTCCATTATTGCGAGATCCTAGGATTTCATTGTCACCACGAAACGAAAGCCCTCTCGATGCCAAAAATTTTACAACAGCTACAATCCGTTTAAGTACATTTCTCCAGTAATCTACTTCATTTTGATGTTGCGATAATAAGTCAGTATCTACTCTACCAACCGCTTTACTTCGTGCCAGATAAGTCATCATAGATTGCCTATGTGCTGGGCTATTTTCATGTGTTAAAATTATGTGATTAATGTGCTTCCAATCATTACATCCACTCGGAGAGCATAGATTTACATCAGAAGGGTTAAACACAAAGTAAGAAAAACAAAATACAGAGTTTTTGGAAGGCAAGTACAACAACCATTTTCTTTCGACGCTTTCATTGTTCTTCAATTTGCGAATATATAATACTTTGTTGAAATACCTAGTTACTGATTTATTACCATCTTTGTAGGTTCTGGATGTCTCGGAAAAGTCAGAATCTTTATTTTGAAAATATGAAAGTCCCTTACGAATCAAAATTTCGCGACTTTTTTCTGTAAAATTTTCATGTCAATAATCGGCGGGGTCGTGTGATAGTTCTTCCGGCTTGGAAAACTGTTGTTCAACTGACGCAGTTGTCGCTATTCGTGAAGTCACTGAATTTGTTTTACTTTCGTCAAAATTGTTAGAAATTGGTGTAGAACATGAGGATTCAGAAATTCCCGCGATTTGTGATCGACACAACTCATCATGTGGAAGATTTTTTGTTAGATTGCTACTTACAGAAGTTTCTCAATAAGAATAAATCAGTCATATTTTCATATGAGAAGACTAAATATGAAATTAGCCAAATACTTTTTGGTTGGTATTGTAGTCAGTAATTTTGGTTCGATTTATTCGAATTAAATAAGTTTTTGGTAATAAATATAGGTTATCGTTTGGTGATCTGGCAGGAACTAGGGGTTCGATCGCGGGGCCCTGGGCACGTGCCCAGAGTGCCCAGTGGGAAAGAGGGGTCTGGTTATGTGATAAAATACTGTTAATTTTTGTGGAGTTATTTCTCCCATAAAGGCGGTTGACTTTGTTCCACAAAGGTTTGATTGAAGTGTGTGGATTTAGATACGACGTAAATTCGTTAAAGGAGTTGTGTTTGGCTAACTTAGCCTCACGTTTAAATAGTGCGTTTGCTTTTTTGTATGCGATTCTCTTTTCTTTGGTCATATTGTTTTTAAATATGTGCCAACGGTTTTGTTTATCAGCATGAAGGCTTGCTAGGTGATTGTTCGTATTTTTAAGATTTGTGGGCTGAGGAGGTATATGGAATAGACTCGTTGGCTGCAGCTAATATGTTTTTGCGAAACTTTGTAGCTTCTTTATTTATATTTAGTGACACTGGGTTGTTATTTACTTTATTGATAAGAATATCTTAATATTATTTTCCAGTCGGCTAGATCTAGTTTAAGCCGTGACAAATGGCTGGAGTAAGTTTTGCTCGGTTGACTTTGAAGAGGGCTTTTTAGAGTTATGAAAATTGGAAAGTGGTCCCTTCCGTGGAGGATCGTTGTTACATCCCAACTAAGGTAAGGGAAAAGGTTTGCAGACGCTAAAGACAAATCGACATGGGTAAAAGTCGAGTGCGTGGAAAAATGGGTTGGAGAACAGTCGTTAAGCAAGATAAGATTAGATTGTGTAAAAAATGTTTCCATAACTTTACCTCGAGAATTAGTTGTAGGGGAGCCCCAAAGAGTACTGTGGGCGTTGAAATCGCCAAGAATAATGATATTACTTGTGTTGCGGTTATTATATAACGCAAATAGGTCTGAAAGTACTATTCGTTCATTTGGTGGTATATATAGAGATATGATAGTAAGTTTGATATGGGTTGAGATTTCAACGGCTGCCGCTTGTTTACAGTTGTAGGAACAAAACTATGTGCCAGAGAGTTCTTGACTAAAATGGATGTGCCACCTTTAGCCCTTGTGGTGTTTGAATGGTTGATGTTTTTAGAGCTGTAATTATTAATTTGATATGATTTGAGATGAGTTTCTTGCAGTGCAATTATGTCGGGTGAATGTGTTTTTATCAAAAGTTGAAGATCATGTAAATTGTTTAGTAATCCGGTTTCTAAAGCTTTCCATTGAAGAATTTTAAGGATCATCAAACAGTTAATTATACATAGAAGATAGTGAAATACTCGTAAAAAGTAAAATTAAATTTACTTAAAAGAGTATTTAATTCATTTCGTCTTCTGATAAAGTTAAGGAGGACCTAGAAAGGCTTGAATCAAATTCGAAGCGTCTTGCAGAGATTGGATTTGGGGTGTAAGAAGCATTGTTGGCTATATTTGAACTTGTTTTATTAGTTTTGTTTTGGTTGTTTGTTAAATGTGCGGATGTAGAAGTGTTTATGTTTGGTGTAGTAATATTTGGAGTTAATGCATTAGAAACCGGTAATATTGGATTGTTATTGTTGTTGTTCATAAACTTTAATCTTTTTTGTCTAATTTCTATTACTTTTTCTAAAGGTTCAGTTGGAATGGGGGTAACGGTTGTAGTTTTTTCATTTGCTTGTTTTGTGGCTTCCCCGTAGGAACACTTTGTTAGAGTTTTAATTTTTAAAATTTCGTGTCTTTTCCTTATGCTTGGGCAGTTTTTATTGTTCGCTCTGTGCTCATGCTTGCAGTTAATGCATTCAACTTTTGTGCACGGGGTTGGGTCGTGGACTCCATGTGAGCATACATTTGCTTTCGCTTTTACAAAATTTTTTGGTATGTCCAAGTTGATAACAATTTTTACATTGTAAGGGTTGTGGAATGTGTGGTTCCACTTTAAATTTTAGGAAGCCAATTTGTAGCTCTTGAGGGAATTCATAGTAGTTAAATGCAATAATGTGTAGTGGTGTATTAGATACTTTACCATCAACGAATTAAGTGATTTTTTTGCAATCAACAGCCAGCTGATCTTTGAGGCCATCTAGAATTTCTTCCACTGACGAATTTATTAAAGTGGGTGCAAAAATTACCTTTCACTGTATTTAGTGTTGGATGAAAAGAGACCGAGATTGGGCAGACATTAGATAACTGTGTAGCCTTCAAGAATTTATTTGCTTGTGTTTCGTTTTTTGTGAGTATGAGTAGATCACCTTCACGTGTAAATGACATTTTATCTGGTGTTTCAGAAGAAATACTCTCTAAAGCTTTAGAAACAAGGAATATATTTAATGATTTCAAAGGAGTGTTTGGGTCTTTATTTTTTATAATTAAATATTTTGGGCACGGAGCTTTTTTCGAGGTGGGTTTAAAGCTTAAAGCTGGAAAATCATTTTTATTATGCAAGTTGAAATTGTTCTTTTTTCGTTTTGCGGCCTGAGTTATATTAGATCCATCGGGATCTAATATTGCAAAATAGTTCCCCCCTGAAGAGGAGCTCATGGTAACACAACACTAGTCACAAAGTGATTTTTTATATTTTTGCACTAGAAAGTCAAATAATAACACTATTTTTTTTATTTTTTTTTTGTTTGCAAAGAAGATGGGATAAAGGAGAGCGAATAGTAAATAACGACTGTTCTCTACTTGCGCACGGTATCGACTGAAATTGCAAAGCTATCGAAAAAAAATCAAAAAGGAAAAATCATTTGAAAAAAATTGCGCTGAAAATGTTTTAAGGTTGGTGAAGCAGACAATATTGGTGCGCACTAGGGTGGTTCAAAATATTAAAGTTGATCCAAACTTCGCTACCCGGGCACCAAAAGTTTCGTATTGGTGCCAAAAAGAACCACATAAAATTTGGTAAATTTCAGAAAACATTTGATGGACCCGCCACCCTTTTGAAAACTGGAAAATGGTCCTCAATCTATCAAAAATCGTTAATATCTCTCCGAAGCTGCCCCCTAGAGGGATCAAAAGTATGACAAGGTCCTATTATTTTTCCTTCTCCAACATTTTTCCTGAACACACTTACCCCCTATCACAACCCCTTAGTGGTGCTCCCCTGCAAAAATGACATTCTTGTGAAATTATGAAGTTGACTTCCCCCTCTTCTCAGATGCCTCAGAAGGGGTAAAACGTAAGACGAACTCGCATTATTTTTACTCTCCCAAACTTTTCCCTTGACACACCTACCCCCTATCTGCCACCCTTTTGGGGGTCCCCCACAACAAAAAATTAAGAAAATTTCTAAAAATAGTTCATAGCTCCCCCAGAGTGACCCAAAGAGGGTTCATATGTATCACTAAGTCCTAGTAAATTTTTTTTTCTAATATTTTTCCCGAACATACCCACCCTCTACCTGCCACCCTTTTGGGCGCCCCCCTACAAAAAACACAATAAATTAAGAAAATTTCTAAAAATAGTTCATACCTTTCCCGGAGTGACCCGTAGAATGGTGTAATGTATTACCAGGTCCTCCCTACATTTTTCCGAACATACTTACCCCCTATCTCAACCCCTTTGGTGGGATCCCTTTGAAAAAATGGAAAAAGTTTCGAAAAATAATTCATATCACTACTAGGTTGTATTATATTCATTTTTATTGCATTCATTGTTTATATTAACTGGCTCTTTTCACAAAAAAGGATACTTTTTGCGATATACTTCTACGATTTGTAGCATTAGCTGTTTTTATTCTCCATCATTTGGCAAAATTTGGTTGTAGTCTTTCACAAACACCTTTTTCAGCGGTGTCATTTACGACAACTAAACCTTTGCAAAAAGAGAGATATTTGATCTCATAATCAGATTCCCATGATAATTGAAAATTCTGTATTCAATTCAAGGAAAACAAAAAAGTTTCTGGGTGCAAAACCAAAAAAAATCAAAATCAACAGCTCTAGTGTTGAAAATATTTCAATGGCAGTATATAATGTATTACTACAATGGAAATAGTCGATGATATTGCAGCTATAGGTTTTGACACGACTGTCAGTGATACGGGCGAAAGATCTGGAGCACATATTGCAGAACCGACTAGAACGTAAACCAATAAATCTTCCATGCCGCTATCAAATATGTAAATGAAATTGCACTTCGAAGTATTTTTGATACAAAGCTTGTTTCGAATACTACTATTGAGGTTACCCTTTTTGAATGGTTTTTAAATGAGTGGAATAAATTAGATCAAAAATCCTGTAAAAGCGGCCTGGTAGATAATTTCGTGCGATCAAACGATGAATGCGATGATATATGTATATAAAGCTTCTGTTATCAAAACCTTACTAAGTGTCATAGCAGAGATGACTATAAGGAGTTTCTAGATCTAGCACTAATATTTCTTGGTGCAGGGAGTGCTAAATTCTTTAAGCCTGGGGCAATGAGCCATGCGCGGTTGACATGCAATCTTTAAATTTATATGTTTCGTGATCAATTCATTTTGGCTGCGTAACGATTCAATGGAGTCCGAGATACATATTGGTATTATATAATACTAAAATATATTCGAGTATGGCTTGGATGTACCACTGCTGTGAAGCTCCATTTATTGATTATTCCTTCGTAAGAGACTCGATTGCATATGAAAATATTGATCCAACCATTTTCATGACAATACAGAAAAATTTAAAAATCATTTGTGGTACTTTATACTGTATGTGTCGCTTGTGGAGATCTCCACCATAGCTCTTCATGTACCAAAAAAGCGGAAAACAATCCAAGCTCCAAAAAATTTAGCAATTGCAATGGAAACCAGATGGTGGCAGATAGGGGGTAGGTGTGTCAAGGGAAAAGTTTGGGAGAGTAAAAATAATGCGAGTTCGTCTTACGTTTTACCCCTTCTCAGGCATCTGAGAAGAGGAGGAAGTCAATTTCATAATTTCACAAGAATGTAATTTTGCAGGGGAGCACCCCTAAGGGGTTGTGATAGGGGGTAAGTATGTTCTGGAGAAGGAAAAATAATGGGACCTTGTTATACATTTGATCCCTCTAGGAGGCAGTTTCGGAGAGATATTAATGATTTTTGATAGATTGAGGACCATTTTCCAGTTTTCAAAAGGGTGGCGGGTCCATCAAATGTTTTCTGAAATGGACCAAATTTTATGTGGTTCTTATTGGCACCAATACGAAACTTTTGGTGCCCGGGGAGCGAAGTTTGGAACAACTTTAATTTTGTTCATATATGTATGTCTGAACCACCCTAGCGCACACCCATCATAAACTCAAAAGGGTCTGAAAGTTTCCAAATATGTAGAACTCTACATTTAAAGTCTCATTAATAGACCTTGATGAGATAAATGATCTGTGCTGCTGCATCTTGTCTTTTTTTTAAAGCATAAGCCAACGCTCAGGGGATGCCCCCTATAAATGCAATACACCGTGTTGGTGTTAGAGGGAAGGGGGATAGATGGGGTAGTGTCGGTGAACATTCATCTTGAATTTACCAATGTAATGTCTATTAAATACACCTCAGATTGCGACCGCTGCTATCAAAATCGGTCATGTAGTCTCTGAGTAGGGTATTTTTTGACCAATACATGATGATGCATTTATCTTTGTCGAGCTGGAATAGCAAACTCTGGGGAAGCTTTCAACAATTTGGCAACTATTGGATCTGCGCACGTTGCTTTATTCCTCAAGGAATGTTGTAGCAATTTCCGCTATGGATAGTTTTTCCGAAAATTGTAAATTCAACCTATGGTTGGAAAAAAACTTGTATTTAATTATTATTAAATCAAAATTTCAATTGTCAGGAATCTATATAAATGAAATGATTTTCGATGTTCGCGCATCAAGCAAAAACTACTGAACCAATTTTGATTAAATTTGTTTAGTTTTATTTCTTAGACTATTGTCTCTATCTCCAACTAAAATGATCACGATATTCCTATTAAATATCAAAATATTAAAGTTGTATAAGAAAAAAAACCAGCATGCAACCATAGCAAATCGTTTAATGGGAAGTGAATGTGTTTGAGTTTGATCGTTTTGTTTTTGTCTTCTCATTAGGTATCTCACCGTTTTAGTCGTCGAGTAAGAATTGGTTTTATGGTTATAAGGCCAATTGTTACTCGGCGACTAAGACGTTGCCTACAATAGCCAACCATGAAAGGGCTGTTAATTTTCTAAACAGAAACAATAAATAAACGTCTAAAATTGAATGTAGTTGAAAAAAATTGAATTCTATTAAACGCAAAAAATAAAATGGATAATAAAAATGGTTAAAATAATTGAATACATAGAGTTGCCTTGTTGAATCTTGTCCTAAACAAGGGTTGCCACCCGTTTTCTGGGCCAACATTTTTTAGAAAAAAAGGTTTAATATTCCAGCTTAAAATGTGTGTCAAATTATAGAGTTCGAAGAGCCTAAATACAATATATTGGGTTGATTTGTTGAATCCCTTCCTAAACATGTGTTGCCAAAGCCATGTTGGTCCAATATTTATTGATAAAAAGTGTATGAGAATACAGCTTCGAATGTATGTCAAATAATAGAGCTCGATGAGCCTAAATAGAATACATACGTCCCAAACGTATACTCGACTTTTCTACAGCCGGTTCTCCGCCTAGTAGCATGGTTGTTCAGAAAAAGAAGACCACACAAGGAAATGACAACCAGTAAGAAAAACAGCTGGAGAATCGTTTGTCAAAAAGCTCTTTTTCGTAACCATCGATCTCGTCCTAGTTGTGTTTAGCGCTTTAGGCAACAAAAGGCGCCTTAAGTTAACTTTTAGCGAGTAAACAGACACAATTAATTAAACGTATGAAAAGCAAATTGAACTGACTTTAGATGCAACGAATATTGTGCAATGTTTGTCTTTTCCATATAATTTTAATTAACTACTTGCCCCAATGACAGTGGCATATCACTTTGAAGATTGTGGATTGAGCTTTTATTTAAAGTGCACTAAAGAATTAAAAAATGTGTTTTTCAAAAATATATTTCAATTTTAAATATTTTTGCGATACAATTTTTTCTTGCAAAAGCAGTGTTTTTTCGGAAAAGTACACGAAAAAACCTATAAGCATAGGTGCATACATTGAAGGACAGGATAAAGCACCTTCTGTTTCAATTAATTTGATCTTTTCATGTTACCAACTATGGCAATAATTAACCAACCCATTGTCAGGTGCATTCAATTATGTAGTTTTTCACCAATTTTAGAATTTATCGCTTTTATTAACTCTAAGCATAAAATATTTCAACAATTTAATTAAATATAGCTTATATTCAAAATTATGAGTTTGTATATAAAATAATTATCAGTAGACCATCTTCTATCTATTATATAAAATTCATTTTTTGTCTGTCTGTCTGTCCGTTATGGACGCGGAAACTATCCAGCCGATCGTGATGAAATTTTTACAGTATGGTAGTATTAATCAGGCGGGTGTCATAGGCTATAAAATTTTTATTTAGGGTGCATATTTAGGGTGGCCCTCATACAAATATATTTTAAAAAATAGCATTTTCTCAAAGACAGGTAAGTCTATTCTCATGAAACTTACACATCATAGCTTTTATGTTAAGGGGCATAAATTAGATGGTAAAAATTTTATTTAGGGAGCATACTAAGGGTGGCCCTTATAAAAATACATTTTCAAATATTATTTTCACGAAGACAAGTTAATCGATTCACGCCGAATTTACACTACGTTTCTCTAATGTTAAGAAGCGTGGCTTAGGCTACAAACATATTATTTAGGGTGGTCCTCACACAAAAATATTTTTTAAATATCATTTTCTCGAAGACCACTACATCAGTTATCATGAAATTTACACCATATGGCTTTTATGTGAATAGACACAGATTATATCGTAAAAATTTTATTTAGGGTGCATATTTAGGATGGCCCTCACACAAAATATTTTTAAATATCATTTTCATACAGAGAGGTTAGTCGATTTACACCGAATTTACACCACGTAGCTCTTATATTAAGAGGCATATCTAAGGATACAAAACTTTTATTTAGGGTGGTCCTCACACAAAAATATTTTTTAAATATCATTTTCTCGAAGACCGCCAATTCGATTCTCATGGAATTTACACCACATGGCTTCTGTATTAAGAGGAACAGATAAGGTCAAAAAATGTTTATTCAGAGTGCATACTTAGGGTGACCCTTATACAAAAATATTTTTAAATATCATTTTCACGAAGACAGGTTAGTCGATTCACTCCGAATTTGCACCACGTAGCTCTTATGTTAAGAGGCATAGCTTAGGCTACAAAACTTTTATTTAGGATTTCCCTAATGCAAAAATATTTTTAAATATCATTTTCTCCAAGACCGCTTAATGAATTCTCATGAAATTTACATTACGTGGTTTTTATATTAAGAGGCACTGCTTAGGTTGTAAAAATTTTATTTTGGGTGCATACTAAGGGTGGTCTTCATACAAAAGTATTTTTTTAAATAGAATTTTCACGCAGAACGCACATCGAATCTACACCACGGTTGAGGTGAGGCGATGCGCACAGGGTAATGCTAGTAATAAATAAATGTTAAAATAGTATGTCGAATAATTATGGGAAAATATTGCATGTAGCTGGTTTTTGTTTACCTGTTTGTCACAAAGCATACAAATTTCAACAGATTTTCTTTCATTTTCAATTGATAGTGTTTTTTTTGTCATTGTTTCCTCAGATTCCTCATCTTCAACAACGAATTTTTTCTCTAGATTTCCTATACAAACAACTTCTTCTTCACTGAGTCTAGATCCTGAAGTTTTTTTGGTGGTTTCTTTCTCGGAACTAGTATTTTCGTCGGAAGATGAAGACGATACTTTTTTAACGATAGGTACAGGTTTTGGCGGTGAAACAGTTTCTTCATCAGAGCTGGTGTCTTCTTTCGATGATGATGATGATGATGATGATGATGCAGCTTTCTTCTCCTTTGACGAATCAGCTTTTTTTCCAATATTTCTGGCATTCACTGTTTTTTTATTTTGATTGTTCTCATCGCTACTACTGTCGGAACTTGAAGAGCTTTCGGAACTTGAACTTGGTTTTTTAGCTGTGGCGATGGGTTTGCTTCCACTACACTCAGTGTTTTCAACTTTAATTTTTGAAAGCAAAGCGTGTTTTTCCGATACTGCACAGACGGTTATTGGTGTCGCATTCAAATTTTTTTCTGGTTCTGTTAAAACTGGTAAGTTAATTTCTGTAACAGAATTATTTACTAAAGTAAATTCGGCTTCTGGAGTATAGTTTGATTCATTGTAATGGCTCAAATCATCCCAATTGTGCCGACGGTTAGACTGTTGATGATGTCCTTGACTAAAGCGCTTGTGTTGCTCTTGCCGATATTGCCAATCTCGAAATTTTGCAAAAGAATTGCCTTTTTCGGAATTCATGGTAGAACCATCATTATAGAAGTTTTCTGAATTATTTTTAAAACTTCCCTCGGTATTTTCAAATTTATCTTTATATTCAACGTTATCACCACTTTGATTTTCTATCCAATTTCGTCCAACATTATCGACTCTCCAAAGTTCAGTTTCGCTAATACGTTCATGGGCAGCTTTGCTACTATCTTTGCCACTTCCACCGCCAGCACCACCGCCTCCAGCACCACCGTTACGACCACCACTACCACGACGGCCACCACCACCACCACGACGGCCACCACCACCACCACCACGCCCACCACCACCACCGCGGCCACCACCGCCACCACGGCCACCACCACCATTATCACGGCCACCACCACCATTATCACGGCCACCACCACCATCATCACGACCACCACCATCACCACGGCCACCACCACCATCATCACGACCACCACCGCGACTAAAACCACGACTATTATTTCGTCTGTTACGGCCTTCTCTACCTTTTGCAGCAGCTCCTTGCGAATTACGGCCTCCTCTATCTTTTCCTTTTCCTTGCCGAGGAACGCGATCGTTTATTCGAGGACCACCATCAAAATTGCTTTGATTATTTGCATTATGATATTGTGTATTGTAATCATTTTGGCTATATGTATGTTGCTCTTCACCACGTTTTATATTTTCATTCATATTTATTTAAATATTTTAGTTTAGAATAACAAAATTCCACATGAATAAAACCTAACCAAAGATTTTATCAAACTGTCAATGGCGGCGTACAGAAGGTACAAAGCGGTGGTACGGTTGCAAGCCAGTTTGCGTTAATTCAATCTCAAAACAAGTTATGTGAAACCGTCTCGTAAGGGACTATCCATTAATTACGTGAGTCAAAATAAGAGGCTGTCAATGGGGGGGGGGGGGGGGTTTAATGAAAGTCTCTCACCAGCTTTTTAATGTAGACAGTATACATTATTATAGCAGATTACGTATTAAAATCTCACCAAGGGGAGGGGATCCGAATTTTCAAGAAACACCTCACGTAATTAATGGACGGGCCCAAGCACCATGATGCAAATTATGAAGATGGAATCATGCATGATTGAATTATATTGCTGAAATCGCAATGCTGCGTTCGGTAGGTCGCACTCTGACAGCTGAAGTAGAAACAATGCATGCTTATGCTGAAATCGCAATGCTGCGTTCGGTCGGTCGCACTCTGACAGCTGAAATAGAAACAATGCATGCTTATGCTGTGATCTTAAATGCGACCTTAGGCGTTGCGTTGCGTTTTATCGTAAATACGATCAACGCCATACCCGAAGTTCGAGTAGAGCTACTTTCTACTAGAACGTGCTTTTGACACTTCTCGTTTACCCAGCGTTTCATGCAGTGATAAACTAAGGTCCACTAAATTATCCATTTCGTTGAAATCTATTTATTTTATGAAAATAACAATCAAAACTAAAAAACACGACAAAATTAAGCAAAAAACTGACAAATAGAATTCCTTTTATTGACAATATTGAAATGACAGACGCTCGCAACATTATGATTTACAAAAAGTAAGGCCAGGCGTTTTGACAGCCAGTATCGTATATTTTTGTAAAGTTTTTCAAACGCCGGTCAAAGTTGTTCAAAGCGCGACCGACCTGGCGCGTTAATTGCGATTTCAGCATTATGCTGTAATGCGACCTCAGGCGTTGCGTTGCGTTTTATCGTAAATACGATCAACGCCATACCCAAAGTTCGAGTAGAGCTACTTTCTACTAGAACGTGCTTTTGACACTTCTTGTTTACCCAGCGCTTCATGCAGTGACAAAATGAGGTCAACTAAATTATCTATTTCGTTCAAATCTATTTATTTTATGAAAATAACAATCAAAACTAAAAAACACGACAAAATTAAGCAAAAAACTGACAAATAGAATTTCTTTTATTGACAATGTTGAAATGACAGACGCTCGCAACATTATGATTTACAAAAAGTAAAGCCCAATTTTCATGTGATCTTATTTTATCTTATTTCATCCCATATCAGGGATATCAAATCAAATTTTTGTAAGAAAGAAAAAGCATGCGAACAGAACCTAATGCGCTTGGAGAATGCGAGAGTGAATAGCATACATTTGCTATCTTAATAGCATGTGATGTCCTCCCTGATATTTGATAAGATAAGATCACATGGAAATTGGGCTTAGGTCGGGCGTTTTGACAGCCAATGTCGTACATTTTAGCAAAGTTTTTCAAACGCCGATCAAAGTTGGCCAAAGCGCGACCGACCGAACGCCGCATTGCGATTTCAGCTTATAGGTTGCTGCGAAATAAAGGTTCTCCTACCAAAAGTAGGTTTAAATTTTAAACTTTAAAATTAAAATGAATCAGCTACTTGAACAAACACCTTTTTCTACAGAGAAAATTGATCACTCACGGTGGGCTTTAACCAACTTTACATAACCAGTTGAGTTACAACAAAAACTTGAATGTGGAATTATTTGGGATGTTAATCATAGTTGAAATACGTCCTTAGAGCTTTTTTTTTTAATTCCATATGTACTGTTTTTTAGAAATATTATTTAATTATAAATATGTGTAACGTACGCATGAAATTTAAGAAAACATCCGATTGTACTCAGATTTTGACGCGTTAAAGAACCTAATAAGATTGCCTCACAGCTCACAGCTTTCCGAAAATAGCAGAATTCAATATTTAATATCTCTGGGCCTTGTCAACCATTTTCACTAGATGGTGTCTCATTTAAAAGTGAATATGTAAACAATCAAAATAAGATCTGTCCTTAGTATTTGAATAAAACTACGACTTAGGGCACCATTTTCAAAGCGGTCATATTTTACTAAGATCTATTTCACTTAATCGGGCCGCAAAAATAATCTTAAGGTCTAGGAGCTTAAATTTTTTTTAAGCATATAAGATGATATAGCAAAAAAAATCATACCCAGAACTTTAAATTTGGATTTGTCGGCTTTAAGAACTAAAATTTTTAAAACGGGCTAAAAACGGCTATTTTCAGGCTAAAATATGACTATTCCTCAGCACCTCGACCCCCTAACGAACTGGAATTCGGTTTTTCTATTAAAGCCCAATTTCCATGTGATCTTATCTTATCTTATTTTATCAAATATCAGGGAGGACATCACATGCTATTAAGATAGCAAATGTATGCTATTCACTCTCGCATTCTCCAAGCGCATTAGGTTCTATTCGCATGCTTTTTCTTTCTTACAAAAATTTGATTTGATATCCCTGATATGGAATAAGATAAGATCGCATGGAAATTGGGCTTAAGGTTCTTTGACGTATCAAAATTTGAACAAAATCGGATGTTTTTTAAATTTCGTACGTATGTTATACATACATATGTCATATCATTAAAAAACAGTAAATATGAAATTAAAAAAAAGCTCTAAGGATTTCTTTTGTTTTAGCATATATCGACTCTAATGCCTAGTTTTCATGTTATCTTTCTTGATATTCTACTATCCTATATCAGGGAGGATATCACATGCTATAAAAGTAGCAAATGTATGCCTATTCACTCTCGCGTTCGTCAAGTGCATTAGACGCAGCTTTAGGTTCTGCTCGCATGCTTTTTCATTCTAACAAAAATTTGATTTGATATCCCTGATATGGGATCAAGAAATATAACATGAAAACACCACTTAACTTACATCCTTAAATCCCCAATTAAAGTTTTTGTTGTAACTCACACTTTTATTAAAAGTTGGTTAAGACCCACCGTGCACTATGTGTATTAGTTTCTTTTTTGCTATCTATTTTGACATTCGATTGTTGATGACGTGCAATACTTTCAGAGGAGTTTGACAATCTTTAGAAACGTTTTTGAAACGTTACAGAAATCTCGTAAGATTACGAGAAGAAAAACTTTTTGTTACATCATCGAATTCTGAATTTTTTTTTTTTTTGGTTTTTATCACTTGAGCTCCACGTCAACTTAACTCTGAAATATTGTTCGCATTCAGACTTGCGTTGATAATAGGCGTGTTTTTTTTGACGCGGCTATCCGCTTAAAATTTTTTTTTTGTGAGAGAAATTAGTCGGCGATGAGTATCGCCGACTAAATGAACTGTCATTCTCATACAAAAAATTTTTTTTAGCGGGTAGCCGCGTCAAAAAAAAACACGCCTAAAGCCCAATTTCCATGTGATCTTATTTTATCTTATTTCATCCCATATCAGGGATCAAATATCAGGGAGGACATCATATGCTATTAAGATAGTAAATGTATGCTATTCACTCTCGCATTCTCCAAGCGCATTAGGTTGCGTTTCGCATGCTTTTTCTTTCTTACAAAAATTTGATTTGATATCCCTGATATGGGATAAGATAAGATCACATGGAAATTGGGCTTAATACTAAGTGGCTTCTTGTGTCGCATCTATCAGAGAACCAGGGGTGGTATCCAGGGTATAATTGACTGTCCTTTTTTGATTGTCGTTTTTGAAAACGACACTTTAATAGCTATCACACAAAAGCAAGCGATAATCAAGTTGACAATCACCTTACATAGAGCAAAAATGCGATAGTTGATAGAAAGAATGCTTCATTTGACAATTTCATCAATCTTACACAAACGGGACCAACTCCATTTGAAAGAACAGTAAATTTTCCATTAAAAAGTATTAAGCTATTTTTTTGTGAAAATAATATTTCGTAAGTTTATTAGCTATCAGAGTTTATGGTAATTTCGAGGAATGAGGAAAAAATAAACTTTTTTTTTAATAATTTTATGCTCTTTCCGGTATTTTTGGCCCCTTTCTTAACTACAGTGAACGAGAAAGGTCTACATACCCCACTTTTTAATAGATCCAGAATCAGAAAACATGGAAAAAACTAACTATGCAGTTTTGTTTAAAACACAAAAAAACGAGTGACATATGTAAGTCTACATACATTACGTACCTTATGCCTTGACCCATTGATTTTTTTTAAAAAACGGTGAAATACTGTTTTTTTTTATTTCTTATATCAAATGAGTCATACTTTGATATAATGTACTTAGTTGTGGTTTGGACGTGATATTTGATTGATATAACGACTCCGCGAAAGGAAATTTGAAATGACTAGAGTCCGCCCAGTGGTTGAAATTCAACCATTAAAAATGCTTTTCGCATTAAAAAACTTACATACAAAAGAGCTATTTTTGTCATCGCTTTTAAAAATAAAAATTCATGCTAAAATGTTGCCGTATCCCTATAACTATAATATAGATATATTATATATTATATAGATATTATTTTCTTAGAGTTCAATATACATATATCCATACCATATTTCATCAAAATCAGTCAATTAATTCAGCCAAGGAAACATATTTTCTTGTTAAGAGCATGGCACCACCCACGCAAAAAAAAGCTTCAATCTATCTTCATACCAAATTTCATCAAAATCGGTCCATTAGTTAAGTTGCGAAAACATATTATCCTATTGAAGGGGTGGCACCCTCCAATTTTTTTTTTTTTTTTGTAAACTTCATTTTCTTTTATTGAATCTTCTCTTAAGAGACTAACAATAAGTTTTAAAATCTTAAGCTTAGTAACATTATCATATATTATTATTATGAATAATGAATATATAATTTAATAATGAACTTGTCTTCAGAAACAAAAGTTAGCAGGGACTTATACTTCTTGTGTAGTAGGTGCAGCTTGTGTATGGCTCAGCACAGCGAGTGCACAAGATCGAATAACTCATTGGAGCATAGGTATGGATGCAGCTGACGATCGCTTCTCCCCATATTCTTTGCCATCCGAGACGACCGAGGTCCCGGTTTTGGCTTGGTAGCTGAGACGAACTAGGCCTACCTAAGTCTACCCGAATGGGGGTTTTGAGTACCACAAAAACGATTGTCCATTTTAAAAGAAATACTTTCCTCAAGGTTCAATCTATTTCTGAATTTCATCAAAATTGGTCGATTAGCTTAGTATAAAAACATTTTTATCTGTAAGGGGCGTGGTACCGCTCACTCAAAACAAATATCTTTACTCAAGATTCAATCCATCTATATACCAAATTTCATCAAAATCGGTGTAGTGGTACAGCCGTGATACCGTTCTTTCCCATTAGTGGCGATGCCACGCCTCCTTAAAGAACTTGAAGTTTTTAATACCTTTTTTTAGGGTACAATCTTTAAACCAAATTTCCCCAAAATCAGTCCACTTGTTTAACCGTGGAAACGTATTTTCCTGCTGAAGGCATGGCTCCGCCTACTATTAAAAAAAATCACACTCTTCACTGGTCCTCTTCATAGCCATTACAACAAAAAAAAAAAACTAAGCGATTATCTATGTTGTGTTATGGCAATTAAAAAAGGTTGGATGTATAGATAATCCTCACTCTCTCACAAACAAAGAGTAAGAAGCTCATCATATATTTCTCTATGAGGTCAGGAGAGGAGGAGGAGAGAAAGATATCTCATTAACCGAAACTAAAGGGTCGTTATCCATATATTCAAAATAGTTGATTTCAGGGCTAAATAAATCCGTAGAAAATGATTCATTAAACAAATCAGCAAACAACCCGGCTATAATTTGTAGGTCGCTAGTGAGCCCATCAACTGTTTTAAACTCAGATGGAAACCCGTCAGATTTTTTTTAGAATTAATAAAACCCCAACAATTTTTGGGGTCATGAAGAATATTCAGCCTAATTTTATTCAAATATTCAGAATAAACTAAAGCTGACTTATCTTTAAATTCAATAAACCGTCGCTGATAAGCAACAAGGTCATTTCGGTCCTGGCTACAAACGTATTTATTCCATGCCCTATTACGGCTATTGCGAATTTTTTTCAAATCCTTTGTATACCAAGGGTACGTGGAATTATTAACGTACCTCTTTGTATATGGCACCGACAATGCTATGGCAGAAAAAAGTTCACCATAGAAAAATTTAATGCAATCATCAAATGTATTGTTATTAAAAAAAGTAAGCAAGTCGTCTAATTTATTTACTAAATTTTCATTCAATTTTAAAAAGTCAGCTTTCTTAAAATTAAAATCGTAAATATTAATGGATGGACATGCATTAGTCAAATTTTCATTGTCAGATTGGTACACAATACTCAAAGGTGGATGATAGGAATCTACCGTAGAAAGAGCATGGATAGCATTTCTCACAACAACATTGCTACTATTTGTAGCCAAGTCAAGTTGTCGTCCGTGGCAATTAGTTATACAACTTACTTGTTGTAAATTTGAAAGTATTTCATCAACAGAAATTTGTTGTTGTCGAGTTTTTGGAGAAAATGCATAATAATATGTATCATCATCCGAAGGAGTCCATTTTAAGTC
The DNA here is from genome assembly GCA_949775025.1 of Tricholauxania praeusta. NCBI lineage: Eukaryota > Metazoa > Arthropoda > Insecta > Diptera > Lauxaniidae > Tricholauxania > Tricholauxania praeusta. The sequence continues at coordinate 41,373,748 of OX459030.1, read as the reverse complement.
AGGAAGATTAAAGTCCCCTAACAACAAAATGTCGTCATTAGCATCAAGTTCATTAATAATGTATTCTACGGCCATCGAAAGACATTCGTAGACATCTGCGCTACTATTTGGAGGAACATAAGTGTTAAGAATATACAAATTAGTGTTACAATGTGTAACTTTAAAACATAAAATTTCAATATTAGATGCACAGGCAATTTCGATTAATGAACTGGTTAAATGATTTTTAATAGCTATTAAGACGCCTCCACCAACAGAAGAAATATCTTCCAAGTGTCTGTCTCTTCTAAAAACATTGAAACTATTGTCAAAAAGTTCCAAATTGAGGAAAGTATTATTAACCCAAGTTTCGGTAAAAACTATAATATCTTCAGAGAAATTCTGAGTTGATAAAAAAATGTCGTGCGTCTTGGAACGCAAACCCCTTACTTTTTGATGGTAAAGGGATAGCCGTTTCAGTTTTTTGAATTAGGACGAATAGTTTGTCGGATAGTCTTATTTTTTTTTTTTTTGACTTAAATTCAGAAATGGCAGAAAGATGAGAAGATGCCACTGTTATTTTAAAAGATGCATGAGTTGTTTTATTACCGATTTTCCTGCAAGAAATGAAGGGGTCCGCAGGAATAATTTGATTTTGTCGTATATAGTTTTTAATATTGTCAGTTGGCATGAAGACGCGAAATGAAAATTGATTTCATCCTTGGCAATGCTTGCAAGGAGACAGGCGCCACAGAACCACCAATCGTAACAACACTTTGCGGATTGGGGATGACAGAAATGGATAGAGGAGTATTGAAAGTGGAGGAAAGGGATGGTTAGTTATTAACCGCAATAGTAGCGGGAAAATTGGAAGTAGATGGAGAGTTATTTAGAGGGGAATCTAATGGAGCTTTATAGTATTAAAAAACTGAACTGGAAAGAGCAATTTTTTGTCATCGCTCCAAAAATGTAAGTCATACCATGTTAATATATCCCTACCACTATCTTTTTCTCTTCATTAGGGCGCAATCTGTCTCCATACCCAATTTCATCAAAATCGGTTCATTAGCTTAGATGTGAACACATATTTTCCGGCTCGGGGTTGGTACCGTTCACTTTAAAAAAAATAACTTTCCTCAGGGTTCAATCCAAATTCCACCAACATCGGCACATTAGTTTAGTAGTGAAAACGCTTTTTCTTGTTAGAAGTGCCACGTCTTCTAAAAAATGTTTAGAAATTTTAAGAAATCTTTTTTAGGGTTCAGTCTATATCCTAACAAAATTTCATCAAAATTGGTCCGTTAGTTTAGTAGTAACGACGTATTTTCCTGTAAGAGGCGTAGCACCGCCCACTAAAAAAATATATTTTTACTCAAGATTCAATCTATCCATATACCGAATTTCATCAAAATCGGTGTAGTGGCACAGCCACAGTTTTACAGTTTTTTCTTATTTAGGGCAATGCCACGCCCCCTTTAAAAAATCAGAGTTTCTAATAATCTTTCTTAGTATTCAATCTATCTTCAAACAAAATTTCATGAAAAGCGGTTTATTAGCTTAGCCGTGGAAACGTTTTTCCTTTTTAGGGGCGTGGCACCGCCTACTATTAAAAAAAAAAGTATACATGTCCCCAGTTGTCCCTCACACAAAAATATTTTTTAAATACTATAATTTTCTCGAAGTCCTCTAAATCGATTCTCATGTAATTTACACCACATGGCTTTTATGTGAAGAGACACAGATTGGATTGTAAAAATTTTATTTAGGGTGCATACTTAGGGTGGCCCTCATACAAAAATATTTTTATATACATTTTCACAAAGGCAGGTTAGTTGATTCCCACCGAATTTACACCACGTAGCTCTTATGTTAAGAGGAATAGTTAAGGATACAAGACTTTTATTTAGGGCGGCCCTCACACAAAAATGTTGTTTAAAATATAATTTTCTCAAAGACTGCTTAATCGATTCTCTTGGAACTTACACCACTTGGGTTTTATATTAAAAGGCACAGATAAGCTTAAAAAATGTCATTTAGGGTGCTTACTTAGGGTGACCCTCATACAAAAATAATTTTAAGTATCATTTGCAAGAAGACAGGTTAGTCGATTCACTCCGAACTTGCACCACGTAGCTCTTATGTCAAGAAGCATAGCTTGGGACACAAAAATTTTATTTAGGGTGGCCCTCATACAAAAATATTTTTTAAATATTATCATTTTCTCGAAGTCCGCTTGGTCGATTCTCATGTAATTTACAACACATGGCTTTTATGTGAAGAGACAAAGATTAGATTGTAAAAGTTTTATTTAGGGTGCATACTTAGGGTGGCCCTCATACAAAAATATTTTTAAATATCATTTTCACAAAAACTGGTAAGTCGATTCACACCGAATTTACACCACGTAGCTCTTATGTTAAGAGGCATAGTTAAGGATGCAAAACTTTTATTTAGGGTGGCCCTCAGACATAAATATTTTTTAAATATCATTTTCTCAAAGACTGCTTCATCGATTCTCTTGGAACTTACACCACATGGGTTTTATATTAAGAGGCACAGATAAGCTTAAAAAATTTCATTTAGGGTGCATACTTAGGGTGACCCTCAAACAAAAATATTTTTATATATAATTTTCTCGAAGACCGCTTAATCGATTCTCATGTGATTCACCACGTGATTTTTATATTAAGAGGCACTGCTTAGGTTGTAAAAATTTTATTTTGGGTGCATACTAAGGGTGGCCCTGATACAAAAGTATTTTTTAAATAGAATTTTCACGCAGACTGCACATCGAAAATACACCACGGTTGAGGTGAAGCGATGCGCACAGGGTAATGCTAGTTTATATATAGATAAGAGAAATTTTGTAGTGAAATTTGGAAAAGCAGATTTATCCTGTAGTGAAATTTCAAAAATATTAGACTTAAGTCGATCAACAATTCACACGATCATTAAAAATTATGAGGATATTGATTCCATTGAAAACAAGCCCCATAGTGGCCGCTCAAAATTACCTATCTCGCAGAGATTTCAGCTTGATTTAAATAGAAGTGGACACAAATCCGAAAGTCAGTGCCTCAAAATTGATCGAGCACATAGCTAGTATATCAGATCAGAGTGTGCATCCACGCACATTTCATAAAACCTAGAACTTCACACAAACATCCTTTTATTTCTAAGGAAAAACCGCAACGACGGCTCCCCAAATCAACATATTGCATTATGTTTTCGGATTCTCGATCTAGCAAAAAGTGGGGGTGTATGTAGACTTTTGTCCCTCACTGTAAAAAAATACTAAAAAGTTCGATGAGCCACCAATAAATATTAATATTATGAGCTATAATTGCAACAGAAATTTTTTCGTATACCTGCAACTTTTGAACATGTTTGAAGCAAAAAAAAATTTGAACCACCCTAATGTATATATGTATAATACATGAACATACCCCGATGTTGATATTTTTTTAAGCAAAAGCAATAATACACTGACACGCCTTCCTATGGTCCGGTTCTGGTGAATTTTGATTCAAGAACCTCATGGGCTCAAGATGCATACATATGTATATCTTCAGGCATTAGCACCAAAAATCGAAATATGTATTGCATTTGAACCAATCTAATGTGAATATATAGTATATGTATTTGGATATATTTATATGTGACTGCTAGTCAAAGAACTATGCGCCCAAGAATGATACTCGTGATCTTTACTCTTAAGTAGCAGTACATTTTGCAAAAATTTTGCCGTGAAGCCTTCATATGGTATAAAAATTCGTCCTTTTGAAATGAAAGTAAACTGGTCGAAATGAAGAAAAACAGGGAATTGGTAAAGGTAAAGATTTAAGCTGTATTTCAGAAAATTAGGTTTTATTGTTACTAGGCAACCAGCTAATCTAATAGCATAACGATTTATGTTGACTTTACGCAAGCAAATTTGCAACTGGTCAGCTTGGTCAGCAATATAAGAAAGAAACATTGCAGTGTATCCATCATCAATCCCATACTTCAAAATAAAACCTTTTTGCCGCTTACGTCTGGGTCACACTTCAATTACACATAGCCATTTACTATCCTCCACTTCGCATCCACCTAGCTGCCCATTTTGCTATACACCTCACGTAACTATACTACACCTTCTTGACTTCTGCCAAAATCACAATAATATTAGAAATAATATTTTTAATAACAATACTCCCAGCCATTCACTAAAAATTATTAGCATACAAAACATATCCTTAATTTACGATTACATCTCACAAACTCAAATTATTAAATTATTATAGACTTAACATTCACTTTTATTAATAAATACGTTTTTTTTATTTTACTGTTCAAACATGTTATTCACAATTTATAAAAGCGAGCCGAAAGCCTAAGTTGCTAGAGCTGCCTAATTGCATTTATGTAATAATTCATTGTTATGTAAATTATAATAAAAAAAAAAAAAAGAATTGATATTTTAAAAATTTGATGATCTTTTTTGATATTACTATAAAAAAAGTGCTACATGAGCTATGAACTGAAAGGCGACAAAATGTTAGTCCGCTACTACATATATGTCAAGAGCCAAACTAATTTCTCCTAGGCCAAAATATTTACACTACGAGAATTTTCCATAAGTACGAGGTAATATATTTAGCTGTGCTGATTAAACTCTCAGTCAAATTAGAGTGCTCCTGCATGAATTTCAATAGTATTTTAAATTGGCGAGGAGCTGTCTGCTCTAATTTAGCGGCGGGTTAATTACTAATATTAAAATTTTGTTCGAAATTATAAAAACATGTTTTTATTTTTACTGATTCCTGTTTGCACGCATTAGTTTTCGTGGCCGAATATAATTTATTTACATCGTAAAGTGTAATTGTAATGAAATAAAAGTAAAAAAAATCAAAATTAAATTTCGCCAGTCCCAGCCCCCCTACATAATTTTTGTTCCATATTTGCTTCTTGGCATTAAAATATAAAAATATTAATGTTTTTTCAAAAGTAATAAATGACGTCTTCGGCAATGATGTAGACTGTGGAAATCAATTTTTAATTTTTCCTTACTTATTTTTTTTAAAGGACGACTCAGGATAGCAACCGAATTGAACACTTGCGCCACGAGGAACAGCATTTGGATGTTTCACGGGATGAACAGCAACTAAAACCGCACTTGCAAGAGAACATTATTAAGTCAATGCATCAATCTAAGAAATTAATTATGCAATTAATTTTGTTTATTAATTTACATATAATTAATACTACTTTTTTTATAGAAAATACTTAAAATTTCTAATCTTTAATTTAAAATTCGCATATTTATGACTCCATAGCCTGCTTCTCCAAATGTGCCTTTAGCTGTTGATTGAAATCGTCTTCCACATTATCATCATCCCAGTTGTCTTCCCACACATTTACCTCCTCTTCGTCTTCATTAACAACATTAAAATCTGTTCAGGAAAATGGAAGTACATTTTTTAGCTCGCCGTAAAATATATATTATTCGAATTATCGAAATACCTTCTGCGGGAAACTCCTCAAATTCATCGTCTTCCTCGAGTAAGCCCAAGTCTCCTTTAGCATTTTTCTCTTTCTCAGTTGTCATACTTATTTTATTTCTAAAAATTCGAAAAACTTTAGAAATACAGCGATTGATTCACCCTTCAAATTTTATAGCCTCTTTATAAGTTTGACAATTGTAGCGAAAACAATTGCCAAGTCATCTGCAAACGACTAAAATCTGCAACCAAATAGGGCGGTTCACATTATCACACATGCTGTTCTTCATGGTTTGACAACATGTGTGACTGTCAATTTTGCTTTGCGTTCACATTAACGAGCATGCCATCAAACATCATTTACAGAACAATGTATTTGCGTCCACATCGAAGTAAACTGCATGAAATCTTATTTACAATGAAAAATGTTTACTACGCTTGACAGTCAGTTCACACAGGTTGTATAGTAGGACAAGCTAGCAGAAAAATAAAAAATTTTTGAAATTGATCCAACATGTGTGTCAAGCGGTCCATCCTACCGTTCACATTATCGAACATTGATGTTGTCACACCATGTTGGACAGCATGTGTGATGTGAACTGGGCTAATGAGCCGCGTGTAAAACTAGCGAGTTTAAATGAGCTAGTAACGATTTAAATTTAATTTATATTTGTTATTCGTTATTGTTCACTTTTCTACTCCAAATTTGAGTTTTACTTGAGTTTTTCTTCTACTTTAAATCAATTCACTATTTCTTTAAGAAAATTCAATTTAAATTTATTGTTTTTATTTATGTTATTTGTTATTGTTCAGTCGTACGTTGACAGCTTGATTTTTGAATCGTACGGATATTGCGTCAAAATGCATACAAAATTGTTGAAATCGTATGAAATATCTAAATTTTTAAATTTTTTTCTGAAGTTCCATTCTTTTTCTTCTTTTTAGGTATGTTCGACAGTCGATATTGCCAAAAGAATAAAAACTAACGAGAAGGGGTGGTAATATTTCTGTGACAGGGTTGATTTCCCGCATCACCGACTATGGCAGTGTGCATAAGAATAGTATTAAGTCGTTTATGATATGCGTGCGATAATAAAAATTGTAGTTCTACAATACATTCAAAAATATGTAAAACAATTGGACTTCTTCATTATGCCTAATTTCCATGTGATCTTTCTTGAACTTATCTTATCAAATATCAGGGAGGACATCACATGCTATAAAGATAGCAAATGTATGCTATTCACTCTCACATTCTCCAAGCGCATTAGGTTCTGTTCCCATGCTTTTTCTTTCTTACAAAAATTTGATTTGATATCCCTGATATGGGATCAAGAAAGATAGCATGGAAATTAGGCTTTAAACGTTCAATTTTTTTACACATTAACGAAAAACTCTTCAAGAAAATTCAAATTATATGTTCATATTCAGCCCGAGTAGGTAGTTGACCGGGGAGGAGATCTCTTAAAATGTTTATGGAGAGAAAAATATTATAAATAAAGAATTATAGAGGGTCCCTTTGCCATAATTTTTATTCCTGGTTTGCGATGCACGAAACACAACAACTTCTCCAAATCGAGTTTACCGGTAATGCCTAATTTTCATGTGATCTTTCTTGAACTTATCTTATCAAATATCAGGGAAGACATCACATGCTATAAAGATAGCAAATGTATGTTATTCACTCTCGTATTCTATCAAAATTTGATTTGATATCTCTGATATGGGATCAAGAAAGATAGCATGGAAATTAGGCTTAATTCAACACAAAAAAAATAACGTTTTAAGAAAAAAGAAAACACAAAAAAGAAAAAAATCACGAAGAAAAACTCAATCAAAAAAGAACAGCACCTCACAGCTTTGGAAAAAGAATGTGAGATGGGTCAGCGCTAAGACGCAAGCCAACGACCATACTCGCGTAAACACGTCCGTACTCGTTGGCGGACAAAACGAAAAACCTGACAGATTTCTTGTCTTTTTTTGTTTTTATTCTTGACATATATAATGTTGAAATCGCAATGCTGCGTTCGGTCGGTCGCACTCTGACAGCTGAAGTAGAAACAATGCATGCTTACGCTGTAATCTTAAATGCGACCTCAGGCGTTGCGTTGCGTTTTATCGTAAATACGATCAACGCCATACCCGAAATTCGAGTAGAGCTACTTTCTACTAGAACGTGCATTTGACACTTCTCGTTTACCCAGCGTTTCATGTAGTGATAAAATATGGTTCACTAAATTATTCATTTCGTTCAAATCTATTTATTTTATAAAAATAACAATCAAAACTAAAAAACACGACAAAATTAAGCAAAAAACTGACAAGTAGAATTCCTTTTATTGACAATGTTGAAGTGACAGACGCTCGATACATTATGATTTACAAAAAGTAAGGTCAGGCGTTTTGACAGCCAATATCTTATATTTTTATAAAGTTTTTCAAACGCCGATCAAAGTTGTTCAAAGCGCGACCGACCTAGCGCCGCATTGCGATTTCAGCATAATACGCAATTTCACGAATGCTTTATATGAGTCGATTTTAAGAAAGAATAGCAGTCTGTTGCCAATATACTAAATAGCATGGGGCCGCCCATTCGTGGTGGTGATGATAGGCGAAAGGTAAAATTTAAAAGTTTAATCATTGAAAAACAAAAATAGGTTTTCAAAAAGGTTTGGAAAGATTTCAAATTCAAAACAAAAAAAAGATATTGATAACAGCAGAAAACAGAGCCACTGGAAGTGGATTTTTCAATAAATATACACTATGTCCTCTTGAAGAGATGGTCGTCAATACTGGTGTGTGTTGTGGCGTGGCCCCATTACCTGTAGAAATAAGTGAAGAAATTGTTCTTGATTATATAGCAGAACAAGAAAACATTGAACCAGGGCCACAAAATCCAAACACCACCATAACCACGCCAATAATATCTAGGCATAAAACCAGTTCAAAGCATAGTATTTTAATTATGCATTTAAATTATTTGAGGTTAGCAAAATCAAAGATGATATTTTTCTCAATTCGAATTATCGACTTTTTTTTTAATCGTCTCGCTTTTGTTACACTATATAGCAACGTCGAAGCCAAGACGACAGCAAATCGAGACGAGAGTCGTCGACGACTTACAAAATTAAGGCGATTCAAAAAGAAAATTTTTGATATAAACTTCATTATTTGTGATGGATAAATTTAAAAAAATAAACAAAAACATAATATTCATTCATAGCAGCTTGAGTACAACACTACTATTTTGCTGCTTTGCTGCCGGATAAAAAACAGAAAAATTTCTATATCGGCAGCAGGGCAGCACGGCAGCAAACTGCACGATTTTCTATTTGTCTCTTTCTCACCTACATAATCCTCTATAATTTTCATGTTGACAGATTTTGCTGCCCTGCTGCTTTGCTGCTGCTGCCCCAATTGTGTTCTCGCTATATAGCATAGCGCTTACACGAGAAAACTTATTCGGCAAAGTTTCCTTGTTTGTAGGCAAGATGGGAAAAACGAAAGAGACGATGTAAAAAATTTTTCATATGTCGCAAACACAAAACGAAAATCACTGAAGAGAATAGACAAGAATTTGTCTCTTAGACTTTCCTCGTGTAAACGCCGACTATGGGATAGTAGAATATCAAGAAAGATTACATGAAAACGCAGCATAAAATTGGCAGCCATTTTTATAGTTGTTGCTTATGTGGTGTCAAGTTTACACAGTTTAAAAAAACAAAACAAAAAAAAACAAGAAAATAAAATTTCCATAGCTGCAATGGTTTCTTCATCTTCAAAATCTTTCATTTCAGTGGAAATTTTTGTTTTGAAAAATAAATTGTGATGTGCTTACATACCTACATGCCAAAAAGTCGAACTTTTATAGAAAGAATGGCATCCCTAGTAGCATCAGGGGAAGTTATTAAGACAAAAATCTAGCTTATATAGCAGTGATGTCTTTTAAATAGATGTGTATCAAAATTAATAAGATACTTTTTCTTTATAGTGAAATTTGCTTTTATAATGTCTTGCTAGAACAAGATATAAAATCATGATATAGAGACCGCATGTCTCTTATGTCTTAATATTGTAGCCATATAAGTCACTTGAAAAACATGATGTTTTTAGTTCGACACACGAGATAGAGCACATCATTGCCCATTTTTTTTTGTCGCTTTACCAAAACAAATGAGAGAAAGATATGATTTTGTAAATCGTAAGTAAAAATTAAATTTGATGATAAAATCAAATTAAGTGTAATAAAGTTTCTACAATTTGCATATTAATTATATAATTTGATAATAAAATAAAATTACATGCAACAAGGTTTTGCAAGACACAGATACTTTTTCTAAAACGTTTATAAGGTGTCTTTTAAACAGCTCAGAAAGATACTTTACCGAGTCTCTTGAAAGATAACATTGAGGGGAATGTGCCTTTATACTTCATACTCCAAATAGCTCTTATAAGCCCCTATAAGTAATTTATAAATATAATATGTTGTCTTTCTACTTGTCTTTAAAAGCCCTGTAAAATAAGCTATAAGACCTTTTTATGCTACTAGGGATATATCCATCTCGCCCGAAAGTTGAAACAAATTTCGTTTTTTATTATTTTAAGTTAAGAATTTTTCTTCATTTGGTCTCTGGAATTTGAGTTCACTAGAAATTTTAAGACCAAGAAACTCAATTTGTGATCTAGATATCAATAAATACGTACTGGACTTTACGCCCAATTTCCATGTGATCTTATCTTATCTTATTTTATCCCATATCAGAGATATCAAATCAAATTTTTGTAAGAAAGAAAAAGCATGCGAACAGAACCTAATGCGCTTGCTATCTTTATAGCATGTGATGTCCTGCCTGATATTTGATAAGACAAGATAAGATGAGATCATATTGAAATTTGACTTTAAGGTTCGAGAAAATGTTGTTACATTCTACTACAATTGTAGGAAAATGGTAGCGCTGTGCGTATTTTTTTCACTTTTTTTCTTAAAAGACGGCACACATTAACGATCAAGTTTGTCTGTCAAAAATTCAACAGTCAAAAATAAATATAGCCGCTGACTGCCACTCAACCACAAAAATATTTATGGTTGACTGTTGACTGACGAAAAAGAGCGATAATGTGTACTGCCTTTAAGAGCTCGCCAGACTTGCTGCCAATTATTGCTTCGTCTGAGAATTTTCGACCTTTTTCTTTCTGGCAGCACTGGTTTAAATTTTTTTAAACAAGAATTTGTTTGTAATAATAATTATATTTGTGGTAGTTTGGTTTAATAATGTTAAAAGAAGAGGAAATTGATAGCTGGAATGAGATCTTTCCCGATTGCAGGATTAAACAAAAAGATTTGACTAATCCCACAATGATATTTCTTGTTAAAGCATTAGTTAAATATTTGCAAAAATTTGGCTATGATGTGAATCCACCGACACAGGTAATGCACTGAATTAAAAACATCAAAGTAATAATATAATTAACAAGTTTCCACTATATGTCACTTAGTCTTTTGAGTTTGATCTCGTTTCCCGCGAGAATCGTATGTTTTTGGTAAATATAGTGCAGCACATCGATCACATACTTAAGATCACGGATAAAACCTACAGCTTTACCTACTTTGATTTAATATGTCCATGTAAGTAGTGACCAAGTATTATACAAGTACACAATGGAACAGGTTTACTTTAGTTTCTATTGCCAATTTTTTTTTGAGGGGTAATAGGGTGTTAAATCAAAAAAAGTAGCTTCATATTTATTTTCGGAGATGTGTGCAAATCCGCCAGAATTAGCCTTTTAGCTGGCCTCGTTTTTCTGTCTTGAATTAATATTTAAGGTTGTTCAATTAAAATTCAGATAGCTATTTTTTTATTTAACTTTATATGTAACTTTTTATGTTTTAACATAGTTAAACTTAAATTTAATTTTAACTATGTCTCCCTTTGAATTTTAATTGTTCCTCCTTGAATATTAATTAAAGATAGTCTTAACTTCTAGAAAAACCATAATTGAAGAGTGTGCTCAAAAAAAATCGAAGCCATGGTCGAGCTAAGATGAGAATTTCGACTTTTTTTATTTTTTTTTTTGAGCAGACTTCAATCATGGTTTTTCTTGAAGTTAAGACTATTTTGAATTAATATTCAAGGAGGAACAATTAAAATTCAAAGGGAGGCATAGTTTAAATTGCACTTAAGTTAAAAAAACATGAAATGTTACATATACATATGTAAAGTTAAATAAAAAAAATCACCATCTAATCTGGAGATTAAGCGGAGAATAACAATTGCTAATAGGTGCTACTACGGTCTCAGTAAGCAATTACGTTGCAGAGCTCTCTCTCTCGATCGGCAAAGCTAACACTCTACAAGACGCTCATTCTACCTGTGCTTCTTTATGGCGCTGAGGCATGGGTGGTTTCGACAACAGACGCAGCCGCTCTTGGGGTGTTCGAGAGGAAAGTTCTCCGCAAAATCTTTGGTCCTGTTCGAGTTGGCAACGACTATCGCATTCGAATGAACCACGAGCTGTATGAGCTCTACGCCGACATTGACATAGTTAAGCGTATAACAATACAGCGACTACGCTGGCTGGGTCATGTCCATCGTTTGGATAAAGAAGCTCCAGCGAAAAAGGTATTCGAAGGGAAGGTCCCCGTTCAACGACGAAGAGGGAGACCATGCCTCCTGTGGATAGACCAAGCTGAGGAAGCCCTAACCACGCTTGGCATTAATGATTGGAGAAAGCGCGTGCAAAACAGAGGCGCCTGGCGAGAGCTAATGATGTCGGCCGAAACCTGACAACGGGTTTGTATGTACTCAAAAAAAAAAAAAAAAAAAAAAAAAACGAGGCCAGCTAAAAGGCTAATTCTGGCGGATTTACACATATAGCTATCGGAAGTTGCGGTTATAGCTTTTGTAAAAATCATAAGTTATGAACCCCTGAATTTATATCCGAAATTATAACCTATAAATTTCGAGATATGGCGATTTTTCTGAAATATTGAATATATTTTTTAAAACTTATTTTTTCCGAAAAATATGTTAATAACTTATAACTTTTTCAGGGTGTTAAGAAAGCTAATTTCTTCCCTTTAAAATGATGTATAATTTGTACAAAGTTTTTTTCATAATCCTATATTACCGAAAAAAATGAAATCACTTAAGTGAATTTTGACAAATTTCTTTATATATTTCTATCTGATGTCTTCCTCGGTAATAAGTATTGAAGTGTGTATATAGTAACTAGGTACTTTACCTGCCTCACTCTCGATTTTTTTGTAATTTGAGTATGTTGTATAACATGTCTTGGGCCGCGGTTAATTATACTATGCCCAACACCGGGTTCGCTAGTACACCGGTGTTGAACAAATTTTTCATGAATGTAACAAAATCAACGTTTTAATTGAAAAATAAAGAAACACCGCTTCTTCTTCTGGTAATCTTTCTGTAGGTAAGTAAATTCAGTTTTTTATGAAAAATAGCACCGAGTGCTAAATTAGTGTTGTGGTGATTGTGGTAGTTGGTGTATTAGTAGTTATCCATATACAAAAAAAAATCTATTCGGGTGTATATTTTCTTCATTTGCAGCTACGCGATAAATGTGGGCGTAGTTTGACAACTGTGGGTGGCATCTCGCATACAACTAAAATACCTAAAACGCTATATTTTGGCACCTAAAGCAGACTGTTTCTACATTTTTGTAAGTCAGTATTTTCATAAAATCTCAACGAAATCGTAAATAAAATCTGTCCGCATGGACAATTATTTCCTTACCTCAATCTAAAAAATAGGCACACCAACTTAAATAAAATACATTTACAAAAGAAACACCGTAATACAAATACTTACATACATATTTAGTTTTCAAAATAATTTATTGAATTTATTGTTTTTCTGTAAATAAAGAATTTAATATGTAAAAATTTAGAGCTAGCGATATATCATTTTAAAGGAAGAGAATTTAGCTTTCATAACATTGACATAGTTATAGGTTTTAAACACATTTATGAAAAAAAGGGTTTTAAAAAAAAAAATTGGTCAAAATTTCAGAAAAATTGTCATCTCCAAAACAATTGTTTAAATTGGAAAGATATATTTGAAACTTCAAAAAGCTACAATAGTGGCTTTTTGAATTTTCTTTCTTGTGATAATCATATTTTGGAAATCAATCTAGAGGTTCCAACTTTTATTGATTTTTGCACATGTTATTTCCGCTCCTTCCGATCACATAATAAAAGTTTCGCTTAATAAAAATTGGCGAATGGGAGATAAAGTAGACTTAAGCCCATAATCACGTTAGATCGCCTTAACGCCAGAACCACAACTGAAAACTTATTACTTCAAATTATATTAAATCGTCCTTACGCCGGAACCACAAATCTGAAAATTTATTACATATTTTGAAATACCATTTTATTTTACATGTACAGTTGCGAGCAGTAAAATAGTAGTGCACACTTGCAATATGACTTCTGATTTTTTTTGTATACCTAAAACGATTTTTGTTTCGATTATCGATTTCAATAATCATGTTTAGTTTATCATCTACATCTCTGCAAATTTTAAACATTTTAACTGCAACGGTTTTTTTTTGAAGCAGTAGTCATTGCTACATGTGCCATTTTTGAGCGAGCAGTGAAATAGTAGTGCAGGTCAAGTAACAATATAACTTTTTTTTTCGGTCAAAAAAAATTATAATTTTTTAACAGAAACTAAGTTTTATTGCTTTATTTAATATTTATGCTGGCAAAATAATAAAAAAAATAATTTACAACTTTAGTGGGACGAAGTGTGCACTGCACTCACGAAAAACCCAAAATTATTCAAAATCTTATAAAAAGTGGTAAAAGCTATAAGAAAGTGGACGAGCTTATTGGTTGTTCATCAACCATGATATGCAATGCCATGACACATATAGAAAAAGCTGAAAAATGGGTGGTAATCAGATACTTTCAGCGACCATCGTAAGACAAATTATAAAATGCTCCAAGCCAACAATGTCAGCTGTTGAAATTTTAGACCACCTAAAATCACCCTGTGGTGTTCATACCGTAAGGAGACGACTCCGCGAACATAACCTGAATGCTCGAAGTCCACGTAAGGTACCTCTTCTGAAAAAAAAAATCATGTAGCAAGCAAAATTCATTTCGCCAAGAAACATCTGGAATGGCCAATTCGAAAGTGGAGGAAGATATTGTGGACGGATGAGTCTAAAATTGTTTTGTATAGTTGTAAAGGTTCTCGGGAATATGTGAGACGCCACCCAAATACGGAGTACAATCCACGGTACACAATAAAGCATGGAGGATCAAGTATCATGGTATCGGGCTGTTTTTCATACAATGGTGCGGGGCCATTATATTGGATAAAAACTATAATGGAACAGCATGCATACATGCAAATAATGCAGACTGTTTTTGCTACCATTCGATGAGGATGAAATGCCTCTCAAGCGGCTACTGCGACAAGATAACGACCCAAAACATACAAGTAAGCTTGCAAAATTGTGGTTTCGGCACACTGGAATTGAGGTTATGGAGTGAACAGCTCAATATCCTGACCTCAATCCCATAGAAAACCCTTGGACTGACCTCAAGAAAGCTGTGTGGGATGCCAAGCCCAAAAATAATATCGAACTGTGGGTTGTGGCAGTCCATACCACAAGAAAGGTGCGAGCGCCTCATAGACTATATGAGGAACCGTTGTGCTGCTGTAATAAAAAAAACGGTCATGCCACTAAATACTAACTTATTCTATTAAATACATTAAAAAAAAAATTTACGAAATACAGTTTTTAGTTAGCAAAATTATGTTTTTTCATCCACTACTATGTTACTGCTCGCTTTAATTTTCATATAAAGCACATTTGAAGTGAATAAATATATTTAATGCTTATGTGAAATAAAAATCTTCATCCATACTTATGCAGAATTTAATTTGATATTTTAGTAATTTTAGGAAACATAAAATGTAGATACTAGGGTGATTCAAATTTTTTTTTATTTGTTTTTTTTAAGGTGCTGTTGCTTAAAAAGAAAGTTTATGATATGAAGAAAAAGTTCACGAAATTTCAGCTCTGTAACTCAATTTTATAAGGTGGCGCCGGAGCCTGTTAGTTTTACATGTAAATTGTATGGAAAAATTATTTTTTACAAAAAAGGTATCTAAATGAATAGGTGATTAGTGTTGTTGAGCTGAAAAGGATCGTTTTTCGACGTAATTTTTTACGCTGAATCCGAATCTGGCCTCAGAATTGACCCATCATGTCGGAATCCTGAAATATTTGAGGTTAATTACCTGAAACATGATGTTTTTTGTCTACTTTCGAGGTGATGTAAAGGATTCAAAGAAAGTTGATCAGCTATTTTAACAAAAGCATCATTTAGTACCATCCTTGCCCTTTAAAATGAGCTTTCAAGAGGTGATCTGTGATGTTTCCTTGCAAAGTTTATAGTCTTTGAATCCTGTACATGACCTCAAAAGTAGACAAAAAACATCATGTTTCAGGTAATTAACCTCAAATATTTCAGGATTCCGACATGATGGGTCAATTCTGAGGCCAGATTCGGATTCAGCGTAAAAAATTACGTCGATAAACGACCCTTTTCAGCTCAACAACACTAATCACCTATTCATTTAGATACCTTTTTTGTAAAAAATAATTTTTCCATATAATTTACATGTAAAAATAACAGGCTCTGGCGCCACCTTATAAAATTGAGTTACAGAGCTGAAATTTCGTGAACTTTTTCTTCATATCATAAACTTACTTTTTAAGCAACAGCACCTTAAAAAAAAACAAAAAAAAAAATTTTGAATCACCCTAGTAGATACCCACTACTATTTCACTGCTCGCAGCTGTACATTCAAAGCTCTAGCTCAGCATATCAAACAGAAAGACTTATCAAACCTACTAACAAACCTTGAAAATGGGAATTTACAAATAAATGTTTCCGGCATAAGGTAGACGAAATGATATTTAATTAAGAAAGTCTTACATTTTAATTGCAGCCACTAAAAAAACATCAAACATGGTGGGAATTTTGCTAAATTATTTATACTATTTCAATATGTACAAAACACAGGTGTATACCGAAGCAGCCGAAGCCATTAAGGCGCACAACGAACTATTAACACGCGTGCAGCAAGCGGAAAATGAAAATCAGCAGCGAAAAATAAAAGCACAAAAGGTGACAAATGAAATCGAAGAATTCACATAATCCGAAATTCGATGAACTTATTTACTTAAAATAAACGTTCGTCCTCTTTTAGTATTAAAATATTGAGTTTTTGAAATTGATAAATTGATTAAAGAAGTAAAACAGCATTTACAGTGTTGGAAAAAATAAAAGGGACAAGCGCAGCAAAAAAATATTTATTGCATAATTTTGTATGCTACAATCTGTTTTTAATAGAATTGGCCGTAAAGTTACGTTATCTAACGGGTCTTAATTTAGCAAAATCAAACAAGTATGAAAGTGCATGGATTTTGCATAGGAGCGTCTTGAATGGGCACAGTTCATTTTTTAGATGGAAAAAATAATGGGGACAAAATATATTTTTCAGTCCCTAGGACAAAGTCTATTAATAAAACTGGTTTTAAGTGGTAAGTTATATTTAAGAATCAAAAAATAAATACTTTATACTTCTGCATAAGGCAAGTTTTCCGTCAGAACCAAACAAATTAATTTTGGTTTTGAAGACTGTACTTTGGTCTCACGAAACCAAAATTAAATTGTTTGATTCTGACGGAAAACTTGCCTTATGCAGAAGAGGAAATAAGTCTTCAATGGGAATTTATGCACGACAAAGATCCAAAATGTTCGTCGAAGTTGGTGAAATCTTGGAATTCTTCCTCTGCTCTCTCTTTTTGCAACTGATTTTAGATCATTGCAAGTCATGTTCTGAGAGCACTCCATTATATTAGCCATATCTCGAATTTTTTGGCCTGATTTTCTCAATTTTTCAAAAGCATCCCTTTCATCTTGGGAACAATGTTTTCCACGACCCATTTCCAATAAATATCGGCTAAGTCTTGCAAGTAAGTAAAGAGTCTAAGTATAACTTAAATACAACTTACCACTTAAGACCAATTATATTAATAGACTTTGTTCTAGGGACTGAAAAGTATATTCTGTCCCCATTATTGTTTCCAGCTAAAAAATGAACTGTGCCCATTCAAGACGCTCCTATGCAAAATCCATGCACTTTCATACTTGTTTGATTTTGCTAAATTAAGACCCGTTAGATAACGTAACTTTACAGCCAATTCTATTAAAAACAGATTGTAGCATAAAAAACTATGCAGTAATATATTTTTTTGCTGCGTTATTATTTTTTCCAACACTGTAGATAAACCCTATAGATTTGGTGCACTGACCAAAAAAAAAAAATTGTTTTAAATAGTGAACATGTCTTGCATTTCATCGAATTTTCGATTGGGTTAATTCTTCATTAAGCTTATGATTTAATGAGCGCATTACTTTCTTAGGGCAATATAGTTGGAAGATTCTTTTAAATAGTCAACGAAAGAAAAACTTCAGTTTCCATGCTAGAAATAGGATGACATTTTGGATTCCGTTTTCCAAAAATTTGTTCGATCTCGAAAAGGGGTTGAATATTAATCTCATATAAGCCCCGCGTAACGGCAGGTGAAATGAAATGATCACGAGAACTCACGCCGTTCTCAGGCGAAAACCAGAACTGTGCCTCCATGTGTAATACTTTATGCGGCTATCACTCCATGTTGGGTTATGGGATACGTTATGAAGCGTTCCTCTATCCCGGGTAAGATTTTTCCAATTATGAAGTACTAGTGAACGTCTGAAACGAAGATTCGGCCTGCCTCTTCTCGAACCTAGCGATGGTGAATTGAAGATTCTCTTAACTGGAGCCTTGTCGTCCATTGGCTCGATATGTCCGAGCAAATGCAATCGTCGGGTTTTCTCCTTTTGAACAACATCCTCATCCAATTCGATGACCCTAAGATCTGTTCCTCTACTCTGCTCATTCTCTCGGCTAGTTATTAAAGCACTATGTTTAACCTTTTCAAAGGATTTTGCATAGTCAGCATAGAGCACATTC
The DNA here is from genome assembly GCA_949775025.1 of Tricholauxania praeusta. Lineage (NCBI taxonomy): Eukaryota > Metazoa > Arthropoda > Insecta > Diptera > Lauxaniidae > Tricholauxania > Tricholauxania praeusta. The sequence continues at coordinate 41,355,219 of OX459030.1, read as the reverse complement.
ACTTGGTATCCAAGTTCAAAAGATGCAAGTCAAAAATTTGAAAATAAAGATAAATTTGCTATGGTGGTATTTTTCAACCCAATTTGGAAAACAGGGCTAATACTACTACCTTTCAAGGCTCAATAAAACTTCCAGAATGTAAAGATTTATTTAAAATTAGACGTAGTGGCTTACATAAGGCCTGAGCTTACTTGAATAAAAGTATAGAGGATAGTCAATCATTATCCGCTTTATTTTTATTATTGAATTTAAAACATGTATCTCATACAAAGTAATATAACCAATGTCCAAAAAGAGATGGATGTTTTCCAAGATTGAGGGTATAATTTGATTTAAAGTAATCAGCAAACAAATTACCAGTATCAGCAACAAGATTACATTTTATTGTAAAACATAGAAGTAAGAATGAACGATTTACTCTTTGATTGTACAAAAGTCCAAAACGACTTGGGATTTAATTTGCTTATAGCTTCCAATTTCAAAAAAAAAATTTTTGAATAAAAACTTGTTCGAAAAGATGAATTATCTCATGTAATGAACATATATCTCCTTATACTCTAAGTTCCCAGTGCACGGTGGGCTTTAACCAAGTTTAAATGACAAGTTGAGTTACAACAAAAACTTGAATGTGGAATTATTTGGCATGTTATTTTCAGTTGATATAACTTAAAAGCAAAGAAAATCTTCAGAGACTTTTTTTTAAATCCATATTTACTGTTTTCTTAGTAATATTATTTATTGTAACCTATGTAGATATAACATACGTATGAAATTTAAAAAAATTTCTCCAATTTCTCTCCAATTTGTCCACGTCCCACAGCCCAAATTTCAGCTCCTTAAATATTCGGAGTCTTGAGTACCGTTAGGTCAAAGTTCGAAAAAAACGCTACTTTTGCCAAAACAGCCAAATTCAATGTCTAATATTTCTAGGCCTTGTCAACCAATTTTACTGAGTAGTAACTCACTTAAAAGGGTATAAAAAGACAAACAAAATAAAATTTGTCGTAAGTATTATGAATAAAACCTCGATTTCGGGCACCATTTTCAAAGTTGTCAAATATTACTAAGACCTATTTCACTTAATCGAGTTGCATGAAAAGGTCTTAAGGCGTAGGAGCTTAAATTTTTTTTAAAACACATAAGATGACATTGAAAAAAAGGAATTGATTTCCACAACTTTAAATTTGGATTTGTAGGCTTTTAGAACTAACATTTTAAAAACGGGCTAAAAAACGGCTATTTTAAGTGCAAAATATTTCTTTTTCTCAGGACCCCGACCTAAGATCTGAAAATTGGGCTATGGTGGTGTCATCTACTAAAGTTCTTTGAACAAAATCGGACGTTTTTTAAATTTCGTACGTATGCTAGGGGCCGTCCATAAATTACGTGAGTCAAAACATTTTTACAATAAAGTAAAAAAAAAATATTTTGGCCAATTGTTAGAACTCGGTGATAAAATGTAAAATGTGTCCTCAAAACAAAAAAATTGGATGAGGAGGAAAACATTAAACATTTTAGGTTAGGTATTTGGTCTTTTGACTTCTGTAGAAGTTGTAGGGATGAGGAGGAAAACATTAAATTTTTTCTTTGCTTCTGCGCTGCACTTGCTAAAAAAACACCACAAAATACTTGGTTCGTTTTTGTTTGATGACCTCGATGACATTAGACATAGGTCAGCTATTTAGTTTTGTTACGAAATTTGGTTGGTTCAATGAGAGGGTAAAGTCAAGTACCCTGTGGTATCACAATGGACCAACATTTGGTCTAAGTGAGTCGGTTCGCAACTGACAGCCACTCCTACATAACCTAACCTAACCTAGCTTTAGAAAGTAGACTAAAATAAAGCGTATAAACTGAAGATAATTTTGGTCTCAAGATTGGATTATGAACTTTTATTCTCTGGAATTGCTCCCGAATTTCAGCTCAAAAAAATATAAACTATATACAGTCTGTCAAGTAATTGTTTGCAAAATAAATTATGAAACACAATTTTCACTTTCATATTGAATAAAAATAAGACATGTTTATATTTTTTGGAAATTTTTTTGATTCTCATTAGAAAACAACAAAAAAATTATTTGATATAATCAAAAACAAAAGTTTATGGAACAAAAATAAAAACACTAGATTTCATGGTGTCAAATAATTCTTTGCAAAATGCAAGGAACATATGAAGAAACTAATAAACTTATAAGAAAAACTTTAAGACTTGATGTGTCCACCACGAATATCAATCACGACTTGTATCCTTTTTGCAATAGATGTGATGGCATGGGGATACAAACCAGCGTTTCAAATTGCTAAAAAAGTATTGCTATTGATAGTCAGCTGCGTTAAACACAATAGTCGCTGCAATAGTTCACGAAGAGCTATCGTAGTTGGCAGTCGTTTATTGTAGTCTGTTGCGTAAAATACAATAGTTGCTGCAATCAGGGTTCTCAGATTGGGGGTTTTTTTCGCAATGTTGGGGAAAAAAACTTGTCATGAGGAAACGGAGAGTTTGGGGAAAAGGCTTGGGGAAAAAAATTTGCTCTGGGGAAATTTCAGGGGAGAAAAAAATATAAAAGTCCAAAAATAAATATGGCTTAACATGCTCGAGAATTAATAACACTCGAGAATTGCTATCACGAGGCCTTCTGAACGTTACCGAACTAATGTGTAAAAAAGCTCAATGATGCGAGAACCGTGCAACACATGGATGTTTTATGTATGACAGCGTCATTTCGATATTCGAAGCATAGACTAACAACCCTATTCTGATTGTTAACTTAACAAGGAATAATAGCCGTGTCTTATTGGGTTTCGTTAAACCAAAATTTCATACGAATTCGTGAACCAGCTCATTTTCTAGTTCAATCGATTAAACTTTTTTTGTCTTTGCTAAATTGTACGCTAGTGAACAACATATGGCGCTTATCGCAAGAAGATGTAGACACAAACCTAAAATAATCAAAATTATAATAAAATTCCTTTGTCGGAATTTTGAAGAAGCGTTCTTAGGTCACGCGAGGCCTTGTGCACCGAGTCAGTGCTAGGTTCAAATATTAAACTAGAAACACATAATAAAAATAAAAACTGTGATGAAACAACAGAAAACGAAAAGAAAACGTTTGTATTAGCTTTTGCGACACTATAAAAACAGTTTGAAATCATTTGATAGCAATAATTTGAAAAAAAAAAATTATGTACTGATACGTGACGCCCCTTACCGCGCTAGGCCCCGTTCAACCACACGACTATTAAGCCGGCTTTGATTTGAAAATAGAGTTTCTTTCAAACACCGTCATGCCACCTGTTGGCCAAATGCAGAATTAAAAAAGGTTAAACTTATTTCACCTTATTCACTTTTAGGTTTAACCAAAGCCAATAAAACACGGCTAATAAAGGTGCTCTTGTTAATCTAATTGTTATGAAATGTAAATTTTGGTATTTTAAAAAATCATTAACAATATACAAGCTTTTGAATTCCCCACACAAAAGATTTCGTGGCAAACTTGTCAAATTTTGACTTTTTAATTTTAAATTAATAAAATAGCAAAAAGAGTAATAAACAAGTTAAGGTGTTATCTTCGGCCAGACCGAAACTCACATACCCTACACTGCGTTGAAAGTACTTTTTAAATAAATGTTAAAAAGGCGTTGAAGAGGTTGAATAAGTCGAAAAAAATGTGAAATGTTAGAAAGGTTGACAGAGGTTGAAAAATGTTGAAAAAGTCGAAAATATATGCAAAATGTTGAAAAAAGTTGAGAGAGGTTGAAAAACTTTAAAAAAAGTTAAAACAACTTGAAACAATTCAAAATGGATGAAAAAGTCGAAAAAATAAAGAAACTAATGAAGAAAGTTGAAAAAGTCGAACAAATACATATAGGATATATTGGAAAAAGTTACAGTGTTGAAAAAGTCGAAAGAATAAGGAAAATGTTGAAAAAAATCGAATAGAAATGAAAAATTAGAAATATTCCACGCCCACTTTCGCTCCAATTCCGCCCACTTTTGGTTCAATAAACTATATTCGTGATCGACATCCTCATATTAAATTTCAGCACAACAGCTTGTGTAGTTTGCAATATGTGCCGCAGTTAAATTTAAAATTTAGGGCGGTGACACACCCACTGGTACAATCCAGCCCGGTTTTGATCCAGAAATAGCTTTCCATAAGCAAACCTCTTACACCAAATTTTAGTATGATTGCTCACATATTTCGATAAATATGCCACTTACCGTATTTTACTTGTATGGGAGGTGCCACTCCCTCTGGTGCTATTTCAGCCAATTTTGATTCAGATATACTCTATAGCAACTGAACCACTTGCATTAACTTTCATAGCAATTGCTGCAATAGTTCACTTAAAACAGCGCTTACAAATTTGTGTTTATATGGGAGGTGCCACGCCCACTGATGCAATCCTGTCAAAATTCATTTATTTTTGAAAAAAATGTGAAACTGACATCTATAGATCAAACTTTATGAAGATTACTCTCATAGCACACTATCTATAAAAATAAACGTTTCTTGCTTATATGGGAGGTGCCACGCCCACAGGTACTATTGAACCAAATTTTTGTTATAAGAGACCTTATAGGAAGTATATCGACCTCATTAAATTTCATAACGATTTCGTTGTTAGCTCTCTTTATATAACGTTTATAAATACTGTGGGCGGGGCCACGCCCTTGAGCGAGTTTTTTCAGTAAAGTAGCTGAGATTGTATTGATGACTGCTTTCAGCGGCATCATCCCCAAAATTTTTATCGTTTGTGCCAATTCTGAGGTATATAGAATCAAAATTTTTAACAGTTGAAAAGTGCCACGCCCATTTTTTTGATTCCGCCTACTTTTATCTCAATTCAAGATATATTTGATATGTATCCGTTTACCAAATTTCATCGCAATATCTTGAACGGCTTACAAGATATGGTAGTTTAAATGATAAAATTTAGGGCTGTGCCACGCCCCTGTACGACCTTTTGGAAACTTGAAACCCAGCCTAATCCTAATTTGGTTCACATGTGCACCAAATCACCAAGTTTCATCAAAATCGCTGCAACTTTTTTCAAAATTGGCCTGGGTAAATTTACATAGAGTATGGGCGGTAGGCGTGTCCGTCAACCGATTTCGCTCATTTTCAATAGCAAGATGCCTGCAAGAAGATGTGACCTGTGTATGAAAGTTTCATTCAATTAGCTTCTTGGTTTTCCCGTAAACCTGATTTCAACAGACAGACAGACGGCCATCATTAAATCGACTCAGGTGGTGACGCTATACTTTTCCATACCTGCCACGCCCCCTTTGATGTGTTACAAACGGAGAGACAAAGTGAATATACCCTCGGTGTAGGGTATAAAAACTGGAACATACAAGGCAATGTAGAGAAGTAGTTAGGACTGTGAACTCATAGCTCACGTGCGTGGGTTTGAAACTTGTAAATCCAAAATTTTTTTATTGATATCAATGAAAATAAATGTATTTTGTTAATATTAAATATTTTGTTAATGTGGTGAGCTTTGTTAAGCTGCCAGAATAGGGTTGTAAGTCTATTAGTCTATGATTCGAAGCCGTAAGACAACCGCCAAGGAAACTTGTGTAAAATAAGAAGGAAAAAAAAAACTTGAAGAAATTCAATTAAAAAAATTGCAAAAGCAAACAATAAAAGTAAATAAAGTGAATTTAAATATTTATTGCAAAAAAAAAAAAAAGTGCAGAAAGGCGTTAAAAATAACCACCATCATTTTGAGAATTGAAGAATACACATGTCAAACTTCAGCAGACGTTACAGGTCTACATGGGAATCAAAGCCACAATTTTCAGGTATTCAACTTTTAAAATTAAATTAACTTTACTCACAAAGAGATCGTACTTTGCGCACGGGTACTTGAAATGGCCGCATGCAAAGAACAGCAACATTATGTGTGCCTTTTTCGATGAAAAAGGCACTCGTCAATATGAAAGGTGCAATCCAAACACATAATAAGATACGTGGAATGATCTTACTCTCATAGCTCCACTGTATTTTGCAAGATGCCATTCCAAGTACCCATGCGCAAACTCCGATCTCTTAGTGGTATGTATTTTTATTTAACAAGGGAACTTGTCGTGGATTCTGGGCACTCAAATTGAGTTACAATAGGGTTTTGTCATTGTATTTTTGATATTTACAGCCTTATTCTGCTTGTTGACTTAACAAGAAATAATAAAGGTGCTCGTGTTAATCTAATTGTTCTGAAATGTAAATATTGGTATTCTAAAAAATCATTAACAACATAAAAGCTTTTGAATTCCCCACACAAAAGCTTTCGTGGTAAACTTGTCAAATTGTGACTTTTTAAATTTAAATTAATAAAATAGCAAATAGAGTAATAAAAAACTTGAATATATAAGGCATCGTGGCGAAGTAGTTAGGACTTTGAACTCATAGCTCGCGTGCGTGGGTTTGATACTCGTTAGTCCAAAATTTTTTTTTTTATTGATATCAATGAAAATAAATGTTTTTTTAAGACATGGTTGTAAATATTTAAAACCACGTTGCCCTCCTGTCTTTTAAATTTTATAAAAAAAAAATAATTTTACTTAGCTCAATACTGAAATATCACTCGTTGTTAAGACACATTCTGACATTAACAAAATAGTATAGAAAAGAGCTTTTAAATTTTTGCCAGAATACGGAACATTAACAATGTGTTAATATTAAATATTTTGTTAATGTGGTGAGCTTTGTTAAGCTGCCAGAATAGAGCTGTTAGAGTATTTGTAAAAATCAATTGTTTTGTTTTTGTTAATAAATCAAATTTACTACAAATATCAAATTTATCAAAAATACACAATACAAGACCAAATGCTACAGATCGTGAATACCGCTATTTTTAAATAAATACGATACCACGTTTTTGTTTATTTACTCTATTCCCAATAGTTTTCGAAATATCTCGTTTCAAAAAAGTCAAAGTCAAAAAAATGTGCAGTTATTTAAAGAATAAACTATATACTCCTACATACAAATACAGTGTATATAACTACACTTATTTATTTATTTATTTCAGTCTACGGATTAAGTAATCTTACAGACTAGTTACATTATTTTAAACTAATTGAACAATTTAAAAAGATTTAATTTAAATTTTTCTATGCTTACATTAAAATTAATTAATGGAGAAAAGCTATTACTTAATTTAATGCATCGCGATATTGGCTCATTGAGACCATAATTAGACCTGTGTAAGTCTTCAACAAATATTCGATTATTTCTTAAGTTGCAAGGAGGATTATATACTCTAAATAAGTTGGAAATGTGGTAACTTAATACCAACATATAAAAACAACAACACACAAGAAATACTTTATACAAAAACAACTTCAAATAAATTTTATTAATTATTTTATATAATATTTGTATATTTTTAGATTTTCTTTTTTTGAATGATTAAATTAAATTTTTTTTTACATATAAAACGAAATCTTTTTTATTTTACAAAAAAGAACTTAAACATTATTTGAAGTTGTTTTTGTATAAAGTATTTCTTGTGTGTTGTTGTTTTTATATGTTGGTATTAACGAACATAAGAGAAAAGTATGTTCGTCTATCTTTCAACGATTGCAACCCAAGAAGCTTTCGTCTACCGTCATAAGAAGGAATATTACCAGGCCAATGCAATTTGTAAATAGCATATTTTGTTAAATATTTTTGAACTTTTTCAATTCGATTAATATGCTGGTTATAGTATGGATTCCAAATAACACAGCAGTAATCTAAGTGACTCCTCACCAAGGAAACATAAAGAGCATTAATTGTAAAAGGGTCCTTAAAATTTTGCGTATTTCTTTTAATAAACCCCAACATAGCATACGATTTTGATATCACAAGATCAATATGACTTGAAAATTTCAATTGGGAATCAAAAATTACACCTAAATCTTTTATCTCTTGCTTACGGCATATTGGAAAATTATTTAATGAATAATTAAAACAAATTGACGTTGCACTTTTGGTATATGATAATACGCAACATTTATTTATATTTAAAAACAAGTTGTTGGATGAACACCAATTATTAATTGCCACTAAATCATTTTGAAGCTTAAAGCAATCACTCATATGCCCAATTGTTAAGAAAAACTTAACATCATCAGCGAACATTAAACATTTAGAGAATTTTATATGCTGCGGCAAATCATTAATAAAAATTAAAAAAAGTAAAGGACCGCAATGGGTTCCTTGAGGAATACCCCAAGATGCAACAATTACAGATTCAAATACTACTGAACCGATTTCGACGAGCAATTTGCGGTTGACTAAAAAGCTGTTAAAAAATTTCAAAAGAAGTTCAGATAATCCAAACTTCCTAAGTTTCCACAGGAGAATTGAATGGTCAACTTTATCAAAAGCTTTTGAAAAATCGGTATAAATAACGTCTAATTGACTATGCTGTTCCATAGCAGTAACAATGTTATTTGTGATAAGTGTTAAATTTGAACAAACTGATTTTCCTGGAAGAAAACCATGTTGACAATCATTTATAGCAATTTTAATGTAATCAAATAATTTATTTTTAATTATGTGATCAAATATCTTTGCAATCGTAACCTGTTTTATAATTGCGCGGTAATTATTAATATCACTCCTGTTACCAGATTTAAAAATTGGTGTTATTGAACATATTTTCCAACAATCCATGTTATGTTATGTTGATTTTCAGACCTATTCCTTCCGAAAAATATCGTCAGCTTTTTTTGCATGTCTGACTGCTTGGTGACGAGGAAGTAAATGTCATCGGCATAAGCAAGGGGTTTCAAGTGCTCGCTGAAAATCCACTGAATGTCGCGACTTGTCAAGTCTAGAACATCGTCAAATACTATCAGAAACAGAATTGGTGACAGCAAACAACCTTGGCGCACATCTGAGGTGGACACAAAAAGGTCAGAGATTTTCCCGTTATGTAATACTCTCAGGGCCGGACTTACCATACAGGCAGAGTAGGCACGTGCCTAGGGTGGCAAGAAATAAAGGGCGGCAAATAATGGCGGAAACATTGAAAAATTGTTTTATTCGCGGAAATTGAATTTCCCGCATAATTTCGTTGGCACGTGTGTTAGGTTATTAGTGAAAAATGTTATTATAACTGAACGTTGGTGATCGATTGTTAACGTCAATGTTAATTTATTGTTTTGTCATGAGTGACAACCGTAAAAGATTCAGCGGGGCTGAGTACCGCCAATGGATGGCTGAAAAATCGAAAAAAAAACTAAGAAGTCTTAGCAAAAACTCCTTCTTCAAAAAAACTAATTCCAAATCAGTTGAAAAAGACACTTCGAGAGCTCATATTGATCTAGAAGGTATTGTTGTCATTTATTTATTCGGTTCATTCGTCAGCTGACTTATAGATTGGCTTCTTATCAAAATGATCATATAATTATAATAAAAAATATATATTGCATTGAAATATAAATCTAACTTTTACGCAGAAATCATTAAAAAATCTCTAAAATCCCAAAAATATTGTATTACGCTCTAGAAATCTATGTATGTATGTACTTAATTCGAAATCAATAAAATGTTTCATAAGCTGAGATAAAATTTTGCAGAGTCTAATTAAATTTGCGGCAAATTTCTATCTCCGGGCCTGGTTAAGAATAGGTTCGTTCTTCAACTTTATCGGAAAGGCCCTATCTACCATTTTTGTTATCTTACAAGAGAACGAAAAAACTTAATAAAAATTAAAGTTTTGTAGTGTTAAAGTGAGATTGATTTTTTTAATTTGCTTGTATGTAGTTGCTTTATTTTCAATCGTAGCACACACATGTTTTTATTAATGGTTTATTAGTGGGTGGCTTACCGAAATATACAAAAAACTCGATTTTGAAAAAAATGTTCTATATTAAGGTAACGATATATTCCGCTAAATCTGCTTAGGAGGATTTTCGTTAAGACTTGGATGGAGCTGACAATATCATGTCCCTATAGCTCTGGCATAATGATAAGTCTTCTTTTTTAGGGATTTTCACTAAGGTTCATATGAGCCAGTCGTCAGATATTCGTTCTTCACAAATTTGTGTAAGGACTGGGTACATGAGTTCAGCGGTGAACTGTGGGGAAGTTTTCAACATTTCGGCAACTGTACGATCTGCTCCCGCAGATTTGTTGTTTTTTAGAGATTTGACGGCTTTTGTTATCTCCGCTAATGAAGGCGTGCACGAGGCTAGTCGCCGTTATCTTCCCTCAGGGAAGGGTATGTGGCTATTACTAACGGGCGGATATGGACGGGTGATGGTCTCCGAGAAATGTTCTTTCAAACGGATTAGCTGGTCATCTGTAGCAGAGCTGGGCGATAAGGATTACGATTGCCATATAATTATAATTGCGGTAATCTTCCAAAACAAAGAAAATTCGATTACAATTAAAATAATCGTTCATCGAACAACCTTAGAACACATGTATCAGGATTTTATTGTTATCGAAGATATCGAGATGTGAAGTTTGAACGTTTTATGGTCATTTAAAATTGCTATCTAGATTCATAATCCTAGACGCAATCAATTAAACATGTAATCTTTATTGCCCAGCTCTGGACTAGTTCTCGTCTATCATTTTTCCATTGCGGCGTCTTGCCTCTGGTTTCTTTTTCGCGCTTCATCTCTTGCGCGTATTGCCGTTCTCCTTTTTCCTATGATTTCACTCGTCACTCATTCAGGGTTTTTTGCTCCTTGGCGTAAAGCCAAGTCCGATCTCACTCGTTGTTATAAATGGCAACTTGATTTTTTGCCATTTACATATGTATATTCAATTGAGCTCCAGGGGTTAGTGTCGCTGAGCCTTTTTATTTGACAATGAAGTTTTACCGAAGGCAGGAATCCTTCATTTATATAGGGAGAATTTGTTGATCATCTCCTAACTCTTACGTCAAGAAAACTATTTTGCCATGGTCTCTTTATGCAGAAATTGTCTATCTGGTTGTTTATTCGGTGATGTGGTGAAACCCTTGTGGTTTTATGCTTAAGCTTGTGCTAGAATAATGTCCCTCCAATTATAACATTTGCTTCACTGCAAGACTGGGTTAGTAGTTCAACGTTTTCATTTCTGGTGCCGATACCATGTCGACCCATAACGTGCTTGAGACTATTGTTGTTGGTTCCCACTTAACCTTAAGTTCGAGAAAAACGCATTTAAAGTATTCAATAAACTATTTTTTATATGAAAATAAATATAAGTATGTCATCTCACAAGGCAAATTCATTAGATATTAGAAACAATTTTTTTTAGTTATGACGATCTTCCAGCAAACGAGCGATATGTGTCTATGCATCTGACATATAAATCTGCTAAAAAATGAGTTTTAAAAAGTAGCATGTGCTCTCTCAGAAACAATCGATTCAATAACAATAGTTTTTATTTTAGATAAAAGAAGAAATCGTATTGAATTCGGAAAAACTGCCGAAGGCCACTGCGCAACTGGAAACTCTTACCGAACGAAAACTAGAGCAACAGGAAGAAATGATAAAACTCGAAGATCAGCTGAGGGATGTTAAAGAAAATTTTGAGGAACTTCAATTGCAAAAACGTAATCTTAAAAAAAAAATTGTGCCGGACACCGAAGCTCAAGAGTTACAGTTGTAAGTAAATAGAACCTTAAATAAAACCATAGTTTTTTTTTTTAATTTTGAACTAAATTAAACCGTGTTTGATATTTTGTTGAAAGTAAATGCTTAAAATTTTTTCAAATAGTTTACAACTGGAAAATAGTTTATAAAAATTATAGTGCATACTAGTACACGGTGGGCTTTAACCAAGTTTTAATAAAGTTTAAAGTTACGTTATTTGTATATATAAAAATTTAAGTTCCCAGAACTTAAGACCTTTTTTTGCGACCCGATTAAGTGAAATATCTCAGTAAAATTGATATTTGTGCAATATATTTTTTTTAATTTAATTTAAGCACTAAGATTTTTTTCTTATGAATTATTTTTTTTTAAGGCTTTAGTAAGTAGAACATAACAAAATATAGATATATTTAATTCATTACATTTTAATATCTAAAAAAAATTAATATAAATTTATTTCATAGAAAATTGATATTTTTGCTATCTAATTTTGAGTGAAAGTTTAACTTCAATCTTCGAAAAAAATTTAATTTAAGGTAATTTTAGTATGAGATGGTGTTGCTCTTTTCTTTATCAAGTAACTACAACCATCGGTCATTGAATTCACCAAGCTTTGTAGAACCGACAAATCTATGTTCGACCACTCCTTAACAATAGCTTATTTTAGCTGTTTCAAAAATTCGTACTGCTTTGTAGCACCAAAAATTTTAGCAAATAGTATGCCTCATAAGTCCTCAAATCGATTTAAGTCCGGACTTAAAGCCGACCACTGCAACGAAATATTGATAGACTTAAATACGACGGGGCATAAAACAAATTGGTGACTTTCCTCTAGCACCAAAACCAGCCCAAGCCATCAGAGATCCACCACTATAATTGCGCCTGTAGCAGGTCTACCTAAAATGGCACATATCCCTCCAATATTTATGATGCTCGTCTAGGCCGTCTAGGTTGAACTTTTTTTCATCAATAAATATCACAGTTTTGAACTCATCATCCCAAAACTTGTATTATTCGTAAAAGGTCATGCGCGCATTTTTGTGATGTTTTTTAGGCTCGTTTTGGGCACTTTCGATTGATACTAAAGATCTAACTCCTTTCTTCCAATTTGTTATATGAGTTGTCTGGTAATTGACAGACCTAGTTCGGCCTTAATATCTGCGCAGCTCATCATTTCGCTCGTGGATAGAGTCCGTATGTGTCGTTTGGTACGCTCATCTACTTTGGATATAGCACCTTTGCAATTATTTACGATATATTTCTGCGGATTTTTCAAAAAATTTGTAATGGTATTACGATGGCGATTTGTTGCACCAGCAATTTCACATATTTTTATCCCAGCTTCATGCATTGTTTTTTTCTAACTTTCTCTTCGTTAGTTAGTTCCTTTTCAAGAGGTCTCTTGAACTAAAATAAATATTCGCTACCACATATAAATGACAATTATATTTTTATATTAATGACTATATACCTCCTCAATAATTTTGTCAATTTATTTGTATGGATAATGACGCTGCAGTATTCAAAACTCAAATAAATCAATTTGCACAAATATCAATTTTCTATGAAACGCAGTATTTGACGCGCTTCCTTAAGATAACGGTACCATAGATTCCTATTTGGTAAAAATTAAACATACGACAAAGAAAGATGAAGGATGAGAGAACAAAAGTGCAAACTCGAAACAAAATTGCCGTAATTATTTTAAAAGGAATATCGAATAACATTTTTGCACAAATATCAATTTTACTGGGGTAGGCGTTAGTAAAGTATGACAACTTTGAATATGGTGCCCTTAATCGAGGTTTTATTAATAACTAGAGTTCGCCCGGTGGTTGGAATTCAACCATTAAAAATGCTTTTGGTATTAAAAAACTGTTATAAAAATAAAGCTATTTTTGTCATCGCTTTTAAATAAAAATTATGCTAAAATGTTGGCCTATCCCTATATATATCCCTTCTTAGAGTTCAATATACATATCTCCATATCAGCTCATTAGCTTAGCTGTGAAAACATATTTTCCGACTGAAGGTTGGTACCGTCCACTTTAAAACAAATAGTTTTCCTCAGGGTTAAATCTATCTCTGTACCAAATTCCATCAAAATCGGCTCATTAGTTTAGCAGTGAAAATGCTTTTTCCTTTTAGAGGTGCTGCCACGCCTCCTTAAAAAAATTTAAGTATATGAAATCTTTTTCAGGGTTCAACTAACGACGTATTTTCCTGTAAGAGGCGTGGCACCGCTCACTCAAATAAAAGTATTTACTTAAGACTCAATCTATTAACATAAGAAATTTCATCAAAATCGGTGTAGTGGCACAGCCGTGATACTGTTTTTTCAAATTTGGGGCGATGCCACGCCCCCTTTAAGAAATCAGAGTTTTTAATAATCTTTCTTAGGACTCAATCTATCTTCAAACAAAATTTCATCATAATCGGTCTATTAGTTTAGCCGTGAAGACGTTTTTCCTCTTTAGGGGCGTGGCACCGCCTACTATTGAAAAAAAAAGTATACATGTCCCCCCTTCTCTTCACAACCTTTCCAACAAAAAAAAAATTGAGCGATTATGTTGTGCTATGGCTGAGAAAAGTGGTGTAACCGTTTAGAGATTGCCTATTTATATATGTATATGTGAAATCCAAAGAACGTATTAATTATTTTATTAAATGATTTTATTTTTTATTGAAAATTATTACTTTTTGAAAATTGAATGAAAAATTTACTTTTTCAATTTGAAACAAAAAACAATTTTTCTTAAATGAATACAAATTTTAATTTTGAGAATGTGGTGTATTTGGGTTAAGTGTAAGTGTTGGATGTGTTATGTTTGGGTCCCTACATATAGATACTTAAGACGGACTTTTTTTTGTTTGTCTTTTTATCTACTATTATTAAACGAGCTAAAATTGTATGTTTATATATTTACATATATATTTATATATTTACATATATATTTATATATTTACATATATTTATATATTTATTTACACCATGTCACAAAAGTCTACGTACGATCGATTTTTGCCTATTTTCATCGATTTGTTGAACTTTTACTTATTTTTTTCAAGCAGAAGGTTAATTTGATTTATTTTATGTACAAACATATAAAAATTTATTGTGATCATGTTTAAATTAGCTAATATTAATCACAAAACTTAAATACGTCTGCGCAGCAATGTACGTACAACGCTGATCACAGATGATTGCTGAATGCAACCTGCACCTATGAATGTGAACTACCGTTATTCGAGCAAAATTGTGATTTTTTTATTCTTAATAAGCGAAAAAGAGTACTTTCGCTATAAAGTATATTTATGTTTTTATATTGAACTTTTTATAATTTGGATTGAATCCGTTTAAGCTTTTACTTTTTATCATAAAAATGATCTAAAAGAAACATTTGACGTCAAAAAAAATACCGTGTCATTAATATATATTAAGATTTTGTCAAAAGATTCTTCAAAAAATTCTTCCGTACGTAGAGTTTTGTGACATGGTGTATATGTATATGGCTGAACTTTATTTCGAAAACGGCTGCAGCGATTTTGATAAAATTTTGGGATTTCGTTCATATGTGAACAAAATTAAGATTAGACTAGGTTTAAAGCTTTTCAAGTTTCTAACAGGGCACAGCCCTAAATTTTAATTTTTATTTCGTGATAACTCGCAAACCATTCAAGGTATTGCAACGAAATTTGGTAGACGGATGCATATCATAAATATCTTAAATGCTATCAAAAGTGGGCGGAATCGGAACAGTGTCGTGGCATATTTCAATAATTGAAAACTTTGATTCGATATTACTCGAAAACGGCACCGACGATTTTCATAAAAATTTTAGAATTAATACAGCTGAATGAGGTCATTATAACAAGCTATGCCACTATACTGGCAAAACTCGTTGAATGGCGTGGCACAGCCCACAATATTTATAAACGTTATAATAAGAGAACTATCAACGCAATCGCTATGAAATTTGACATGTACAATATACTGGCTATTGGGTATCTTGTAACCAAAAGTGGGCGAAACGGCACCTGTGGGCGAGGCACCTTCCATACAAGCGAAAACAGTTAAATGCTACATTTATTGTTCTATGAGAGTAATATTTTTTAAATTTGGTATAGAGATGTCGGTTACTATAAGCTTTGAAACTAAATGGATTTCGATGGGATTGCATCAGTGGGCGTGGCACCTCCCCTACATGCAAAAAATGTTAAGTGTTATATTTAGTGTGCTATGGGCGTAATTTTTTTAAAATTTGGTGTAGAGATGTCGGTTACCATAAGCTTTGAAACTAAATGGATTTTGACGGGATTGCATTTGTGGGCGTGGCACCTCCCATACAAGCAAAAAATGTTTAAGGCTACATTTAGTGTGCTCTTGGAGTCAAATTTTTTAAATTTGGTGTAGAGGTGTCGGTTACCATAAGCTTTGAAATTAAATGAAAATCGGCGAGATTTCATCAGTGGGTGTGGCACCTCCCATATAAGCAAAACACTTTGAATGTTATATTTAGTGTGCTATCGGAGTAATATTCCTTAAATTTTGTGTAGAGGTGTCGGTTACTATAAGCTTTGAAATTATATGAATTTTGATGGGATTTCATTAGTGGGCGTGGGACCTCCCATACAAACTTATAACATTGATGCCATATTTAGCAAACTAAAGGAGTAATCCTAATAAAATTTGGTCTCAATATATTCAGCCTCATTCAACGAGTTTTTCAACGTCTTTCAACTGCTTCATTATTTTTCAACCTCTTTCAACTTTTCTCAACGATTTTCTACATTTTTCAAATATTTTCAACGCTTTCAATATTTGTTTGACTTTTTTAACCTCATTCAACTTTTTTCGAGTTTTTCAACTTCTGTTTCAACATTTTTCAACCTCTTTCAACTTTTCTCAACATTTTCCAAATTTGTCTGACTTTTTCAACCTCTTTCAACTTTTCTCAACATTTTCCATATTTTTGCGAGTTATTCAACCTCTTTCAACTGTTTCAACATTTTTCAACCTCTTTCAACTTTTTTCAACATTTTCCATGTATTTTCGAACTTTTCAACCTTATTCAACTTTTTCCGGACTATTCAAACTCTTTCAACATTTTTCATATTTTTTCGAATTTTCCAACCTTATTCAACTTTTTTCGAGTTATTCAAACTCTTTCAACTTTTTCAATATTTTTCAACCTTTTCAACTTTTTTCAACACGTTCCATATTTTTTGGACTTCTTCAACCACATTCAAGTTTTTTCGGCTTTTCAACCTCATTCATCTTTTTCCGAGACTTTCAACTTTTTTCGAGCTTTTCAATCTCTTTCAACGTTTTCAACACTTTAATATACTATCGAGTTTATAAAACTTTTTCACCTGCTTCAACTTCTCTCAATGTTTTTCAACATTTTTCATATTTAATCAACTTCTTTCAAATTTTTTTAACTTGCTTTCGGCTTTTCAACCATATTCAATATTTTTTAAATATTTCCGACTTCTCATTCAATTGCATCACATTTTTTCGACTTTTTCAACCTGAAAACGAAAAACCGAACTTTGATCGGTGTCCTGGTACTACGCTTTTAAATGAGATACCAGAGATCTTACGACATTGAATTCGGCCTAACAGTACTCAAGACTCCGAATACTTAGGGAGCTGAAATTTGGGCTTATTTTTATACCCTACACCGAGGGTATGTTCAGTTTGTCTCTCCGTTTGTAACACATCAAAGGGGGCGTGGCAGGTATGGAAAAGTATAGCGTCACCACCTGAGTCGATTTAATGATGGCCGTCTGTCTGTCTGTTGAAATCAGGTTTACGGGAAAACCAAGAAGCTAATTGAATGAAACTTTCATATACAGGTCACATCTTCTTGCAGGAATCTTGCTATTGAAAATGGGCGAAATCGGTTGACGGACACGCCTACCGCCCATGCTCAATGTTAATATACCCAGGCCAATTTTGAAAAAAGTTGCAGCAATTTTGATGAAACTTGGTGATTTGGTGCATATATGAACCAAATTAGGATTAGCCTTGGTTTAAAGTTTCCAAAGGGTCGTACAGGGGCGTGGCACAGCCCTAAATTTTATTATTTATACCGCCATAACTTGTAAGCCGTTCAAGACATTGCAATGAAATTTGGTAAACGGATACATATCAAATATATCTTGAGTTGAGATAAAAGTGGGCGTGGCACTTTTCAACTGTTAAAAATTTTGATTCCATATTTCTCAAAATTGGCACAAACGATTTTCATAAAAATCTTGGAGATGATGCCGCTGAAAGCAGTCATTTATACAAGCTCAGCCTCTTTATTGAAAAAACTCGTTGAAGGGCGTGGCACCGCCCACAACATTTATAAACGTTATATTAAGAGAACGAACAACGTAATCGTGATTAAATTTAATGAGGTAGATATACTTGCTGTTAGGTCTTTTATTACAAAAATTTGGTACAATAGTACCTGTGGGCGTTGCACCTTCCATATAAACAAAACTGTTTATTGTTATAGATAGTGTGCTAAGAGAGTAATCTTCATAAAATTTGGTGTATAGATGTCAGTTACTATAGGCTTTAAAAATAAATTAATTTTGACAGAATTGCATCAGTGGGCGTGGCACCTCCCATATTAACATAAATTTGTAAGCGCTGTTTTAAGTAAACCATTGCAGCAATTGCTATGAAATTTAATGAAAGTGGTTCAGTTGCTATAGAGTATATCTGTATATCCCATACAAATAAAATACGGTAAGTGGCATATTTATCGAAATAAGTGAGCAATCATACTAAAATTTGGTGTTAGGGGTTTGCTTATGAAAAGCTATTTCTGGATCAAAGCCGGGCTGGATTGTACCAGTAGGTGTGCACCCGCCCTAAATTTAAAATTTAACTGCGGCATATATCGCAAACTATACAAGCTATTGTGCTAAATTTTAATATGAGGATGTCTATCACAAATATAATTTGTTGAACCAAAAGTGGGCGGAATTGGAGAAGTGGGCGTGACATATTTCAAATTTTTCATTTTAATTCGGTTTTTTCAACATTTTCCATATTTTTTCGACTTTTTCAACTTTTTCCAATATATTCTATATGTATTTGTTCGACTTTTTCAACCTCTTTCAACTTTCTTCATAACTTTCTTCATTTTTTCGACTTTTTCATCAATTTTGAATAGTTTTAAATTTTTTCAACCTCTGTCATTTTTTTTGGAGTTTTTCAACCTCTCTCAACTTTTTTTAACATTGTACATATATTTACGACTTTCCAACATTTTTCAACCTCTGTCAACCTTTCTAACATTTCACATTTTTTTCGACTTATTCAACCTCTTCAACGTCTTCTTAACATTTGATGAAAAGGTACTTTCAGTGCAGTGTAGGGTATGTGAGTTTCGGCCTGGCCGAAAATAACACCTTAACTTGTTACAATTCATATGTATGTTATACATACATACATACATACATACACTCCTGATCAAAATAATAGATACACCGAAAAGATTTTAACTCAATCCCCAATAAATTCCATATTTGGAAGAATTGGCATTAGAATTCTTTGGAAAACCAGGAAGCACAATCTGGCGATGCCGTTAACTGAGAAATGAAAGAAGGTACTTCACCTATTTCTTCGCCAGTGAATATAAATCGGAAACGGGCGCGAATTCGTTGATCAAAATAATAGATACACTTGTTTTGTTTTTCGATTTTATATCTAAAACTTAAATTTTTTTGTGATTTTTTTTAAACAACGGTAAAAATACATTTATATATAAATTAATTGCAACTAAATTATGAAAAATTTATTATAGATATAGGCCGAAAAAGTCGTTGCACAACAGAACAGTGACGATTGGCTCTGAGCTTACGAAAAAGAGGAAAATCTTTGCGGGACGTCGCTAGTTTGATGGGTTAGTCTTTGCGTCTTGTGCAAAATGTTTTTATAAAGAAAATAGGAAAAGAAACTAGAGGTAGACCAACGAAAACCTCTACAGAAGTTGTTTGCCAAATAGTTATTCTTTCAAAAAAATACCCTTTCAGGTCCTCCAAGGCAATTTCTGCGGAAATCGGAAATGCTGTAAGCGCTCCTACAATTCTTCGCCGTTTGCAGAAGACCAACCTTCCGGGAAAAACCGCTAAAAAGGTTCCGCTGATGCGCACGAAAAACTTAATCATGAGGTTAAATTTCGCAAAGTCTCACACCAGCTGATCAGGCCTTGGTGATGAGGAAAAATGTTGAAATATGCTATATGTTTCTCTGGCATTTTTTCTGATAGTATTTTGCCTTAATTTTATTTTAGATAGAAGTATATTTGGTAGCCATATGAAGTTCGAAATTAGAGATCGGACAGTGGCATCAAATCCTCAATATTTGTCTCAACAGGAGTTTACAAGTTGCACGTAAATTTTTATTAAAAGTCTATTTTTTTGTTTTGGAAGAGTGGCGTGGATGCTGTTTATGGGTTTTTTTTATTTATTTTAAAGGCAAGTGAACCTTAAAATCTTATGAAAATAAAATAAAAAATATTCCCTGCAAAATTCGACTTTGATTTCACAATGTTTACATGTACTCTAAAGAGGTACATATTAGAGGTACAGTGGCGGGTATAACCGAGCAAATGATTGTCGTTGCCGCATGTTTAATTCTGTAAAAATTGTATTACTTAACTAAATTAAACGAAACTTTCAGAAATTAAGGACTGTCCCAGAAAAAACTTGCACTTTGTTTTTTAGTTATAAAAAAATACCCAGCAATTTTTTTTGTTTTTTTTTATTTTTTTATTAATAATGGCTAGTGTTCAGAATATAAATGTCTAAAAACTAATTAACAATTTTGTTTTTTCTATAAAAATTTCTTACTTTTTTTTTAAGGCCCTTCATTAAATTTTGCACAGTTGTTTCATCGACAGTACGGTACGATCTTTTCCACTTAAGTCTGAAGTCTTGAAAATTTTTTGCAGTCCTGCCATTCTTTCGAAGATCTCTTTTCATTAGAGCCCAATATCTTTCAATTGGGCGAAGCTCTACGCAGTTAGGCGGATTTGCTATTTTTGGTACAAAATTGATCTTTTTACTTGCATACCATTCCATCGTAGCTTTAGAGTAATGAGAGGTTGCTAAATCTGGCCAGAATATCACGGTACCCTCATGTGCACGAATAAATGGTAGAAGACGTTTTTCGAGGCACTCGTCTATATAAACTTTGGAATTGATTGTGCCTTGCGTAACAAAGAAGCTGCTTCTGAGGCCACAGGTGCATATGGCCTGCCAAACCATATATTGCTTCGGAAATTTCGAAATATTTTTTTCTTTGAATTTACTAGGCACATTCCCTTTCTTCGGTGATGTATAATATTCGTGCCCAGGTAGCTGCTTAAAATCTGCTTTAACGTAAGTTTCGTCGTCCAAAACACAGCAGTCAAATTTAGTCAGGTACCTTTCATACAATTTTCGGGCTCGCATCTGAGCCATCAACTGCTTTTCATCAGAACGGTCTGGTACTTTTTGAACTCTATATGTCTTTAGCTTACTCCTTTATCCTTTGCACAGTAGATTTTGATGTACCTGCTCTAGCCGCCATATCTCGCACTGACGTGTTGGGATTCTGCCTAAAAAGGCGCTTCACCTTCGCCGCTACCTTTGGGTTAGAAAGTTCTGGTTTTCTGCCTGAACCCTTTTTTCGTGAAACAGGTAGACCCTTCTTATAATTAGAAATAACCGTTTTGACAGTTCTTTCTGATGCACCAACTATTTTTGCTATAGCTGAATATTTTAACCCTGGATTTTGCGGTATGTGGACAAAATCAGTTCGCGGACATTTTCTTGCTTGCTAGACATCTTTGCCGTTAGAAGTGCTATCTTCAAGTGTTATACATCATATCAAACGTCACTTTATATGGAATAAATATTTTGTCTTTTTAGACCTATAAAATTATCAGGTAGAGTATAATCTTAAAAAATAAAAGTGCAAGTTTTTTCTGGGACAGTCCTTATTTACTATATTTTTATCGGAAAAGACCACCTTTTATTTTTAACTGCTGACTCGATACCAATTGTGTTTAAAGCTCTGCGCGAGATCCATTCCCTGATAGCCTTACTTAATGCTGCTGCAACCTTCTTTGTAGTAGCTTTCTTATCTTTTTTTTTTGCATTTCCGGTGTCATTAGGCCCGATTTTGTAGACAAAAGTGCTTACCCTGAAGAGGAAGTAGTGTTTCAGCAAGACGGTGACCCGAAGCACACCGCTAAAAAAGTTAAAGAATGGTTATCTTTGCAAAAATTTAGGGTAATAGACTGGCCTACGCAAAGTTCTGATCTCAATCTAATTGAGAATTTGTGGGCAATAATCAAAATAAGATTTATGGAAAACGAGATAGCACCTGAAACTTAAACAAGCTATGGCGTCGCGCCCAAAGTCAATGAAAAAAAATGTTTAGCGTAATTATCGAAAAAGTTGTGAAAAGTATGCCTAAACTCATTAAAAGCGTCATAAAAAATAGAGGATTATGAACCAAACACTGACCAATTACGGGTTTCAGTGCGAATCGCGAAACGAGCAAAACTGAGCAAATATGGGTATCCTTACATTTACTTGTATAATTAAAAAAATTAAATTTATTTTGAAATGTTATATTTTGCGCTTTCTTTGATAAATAATAGTAAATAATTTCTGAAAGTTTCGTTTAATTTAGTTAAGTAATACAATTTTTACAGAATTAAACATGCGGCAACGACAATCATTTGCTCGGTTATGCTCGCCACTGTATGCGTGAATGCGCTTGCTGTTACGTCAGACCTTTGGACATTATGCAGCACATTATTAACAGTATCACGAAACAGGACAATACAAAGAAATGAGTTGGCTTCGTTTGCTTATGATTTGTAATCCGCTGTGAACTCAACATACGATTTAGAACGACAACGTCAACAAAAAAGACACGAAATGCACAAGCAAACAATAACAAAGCGCATATTGACGCCAGCGTCGTTAATTCTTTGAAGCGACGTTTGGTTTATTGCGTTTATAAATATTGACTATTTTATGTTATATTTTGGTTTTTTGTTAAAAAATAAGAGAAAGTGCGCAATAATTTGAAAGAAACGATACATCATTTTAAAGCTAAAAAACTAAGCTTTTTAGACTTATAAAAATAAATATAGGTTATTAACACTTCTATTAAAAAAAATAACAGTTGTTTAAAAAATATTTTTAAATATTTCAGTTAAATCATCACATCTCCAAAGCTGTAGGTCAAATGTGAAAGGTCTTTGCAACAATATTGTAGCTCGTTAAATTATCTTTCATACGACTCCCATAATTTGGATATAAGTCTAGGGGTTTCTAACTTATGTATATTGATTTTTACAAAAGCTATATCCGCAACTTTCAGCAGTTCTATCTCCGAAACTACATATGACCGACATTTTTAGATTACATATTCATTCTTAAAAATTAAAACTACATAAGAAAAGTTTGGTTTCATAATAATTTGGAACTGAAGTAAATTTAGCCTTTTCCACAGTACAGTGTTTGCTTCTCAACAGACAAAATGCGAATTGAGATTAAAAGGAAGTATGAAAACGTACAATTTGCTCTCACACTTGCGCTTGTGTTGTGTTGAACATTTAATAGACAAAATGCGAATTAAGAGGAAAAGAAGCATTAAAATGTACGATTTGCTGTCACACTTGCGCTTGTACTGCGCATGGTGTAATAACCAAGGTGGCGTACTTAAAAACGAAATTCTCAAAAGTTTGGGTTTCTTGTCCTTCATTGTCTTGTTTCGTAATTTTTTTTGACACTTCGGTGTTTTGATTAATTGGCCCGTTCAGCAACTTCAGTATTTTTGAAGCGCTTTAAACAACTTTTTACTGAGAGGTATTTGTGTTGAGTTTCAAAATTTTGATGCGAACAAAAAACTACGCTAAATGATGTAGCAGGCTTTAATATGATAGCAATAAGTCTTTTTTGTTTTTGCAAGAACAACCAAATCGACTAAATTTTTAAGATTTAATGTAGTTTGCAGCTATCGTTCAGAAAATGTTCAAGATCTTACGTCTAAGCGCTGCAATTTATCAAAGCGCTTAAGTTTTCTGAATGGGCAATTGAAATGTTATGAATGTCAAAACTACAGCAAATAGGATGACAGATGATTGAAAATCGAGGCTCTCCCTAATTACTCCACCTTGGTTATTACACCATGGTACTGCGTTGAACACTTAATTTACGGATGCAGCAATCACCTCAATCGCTGTTTTTATTTTTGGTTTTGATTTGATTTATGATTTAAATCAGTGATGGGCACATAGTAGCTCTATTTGCTCTCATTGCTCTCACCGTTATTCGACGTACAAGCAAGCGAAAAAAATTCGCAGAATTTCAACGCTATCGAGGCACAGCGTTGACTTGAATTCAAATGAAAACAAAATACAAAGGCATAAACGACGGCGCCGCATTGTGTCTTGACGAATGAAGCATTTGTTTTTGTTTGTAGTACAATTTGGTTTTTTTTTGTGCTAATGGCAATTTTGGAAATGAAAGTAAAAAAAAAACTTTAGAATTTCATTTGTTGATGCTTGATGTTGTTGTTTTGCTCTTCTGTTAGATTTCTATGCCCACCGCTGATTTAAATCATAAAAATTTTGGTAGATTTGAAATGTGGCAAATGATTTAAATCCACTCACGCAGACGTCTAGTACATATATGTTTTTTATGTGCGATTTTGTATGGAAAATAAAAATTTCAGTTTAAATTCACTCAGACCTTGCAAAGAAACAAGACATTTTTCGTTCAAATTTATTTTTGAATTTCAACACAGTTTCCTTGTAAGTCTATGTACATTAGAGCGGTTTAAAATAAAATCTTTTTGATTTTTTCACGATGTGTCAGTGGATTACAGTAGCCTTATACTATGTCTGGACAAAGCCCATTACTTAGATTAAGGCTAATATTGAAAACTGGATTAGCGCCCTCTGTTTTAAGTAGACAACCCATTTTCCAAAATATTGATTTAAAAAATGGTGCAAGTTACAGAGGTTATAAAATTTTCCATTAGAGGATATGGTTTTCGAGAAACTATCGATTGGGGAATTCAAATCCGTGATTTGTTTTTCTTCTTCTTCTTTGTTTCTTAAACAAAATTGACAATTGACCGGACAAAAGTAAAAAAGTACCGATTTTCCAATTTCTAGTTGCAACACCTCAAATATTATCTTACCACCGATTTTAATGTACTGTTATTTGCTTACAAGAATGCTGTAAACCGCATATCATTATCTTATTTCAAAACCAAAATACAGTCGACTCTCGTTAATTCAAACCTGCTATAATTCGAACCTCTCTATAATTCAAAGTTATCACGAGTTCCCTACAAAATCTCTTTATATTTCGAATTATACCAATTCATTTTTATGCACTTGGTAATTCGAACGAAAAAATCATTGCTACGTAACCAAACGATGCGGTAATTCGAACTCATCAGCGTCAAACACTCGACAGTTCAAAGTTGCAGAGAGAAAGAGACAGAAAGATTGTAAGCAGTGTTCGAAAATAAACAGTACAATTCGTTGTGTACCGAGCCGAAGCACAAAACCTTATTTATTTTCTATAGTGTGCAATCCAATGCACAAAACAATATCAGCACAAAACAGAAATGTGTACTCAGTAAGGTACAAAATATGAATCGTTCTGTGCATTTGTTGGCTTTTGTTTTGTTCTGTATTTGTGTTTGCACCGTAGCATGTACTTTATAAATAGAAATAGAGTGTCGTGCTTTGGCTCGGTACAATTCGCAATTGTGTCGTTTATTTCACTCAATAGCGAATTGCACCAGTGATACCACCGGTTCAAAAAAAATTTAATTGTTTTTTTTTTTGATCAATTTTTTTTTAATTCCAAAATTTAGAATAATCATGAAATATGTATTTAAGTCTGAGTTACGGTTTTTTTATTGTTTTCTGAAAAAATTTAAAATACACTTTTTTTTTATTATTAAACTGTTTTTTACATTTTTTTTGTCGCATATGTCTAAAAATTCGGAAAGTATCGAAACATGTGGCCACATTTATTTAAGCTTCTCACAGCAAGAAGTAGCAAGTCTGACATGGTAACGAATTGGTTTTGTTTCGTTCTATTTCACAAAACATAATGAGAATAAAGTTATGTTCTGTGCTCAGAGACGTACAAAAGAAGATTGGTTGTGTGCACTCTTCGTTTATGAAAAGTATGTGTACTCGTTAGAGCTTCGGCACGCTATTTTTATAAGGAAAAATAAACGTATTGTGTTTGCACAGTACAATACTGAATTGTGCGCACATATTAAAATCGTCACAAATCACGATTGAATTGTACCGTACTGTACATTTTCGAACACTGATTGTAAGTACATTTTGAGACAAGTTCAAATTTGTATCATCGTAGGGCTTTGATTTTTTTATGATAAGTTTGACACACACTTCTTCACGAATTAGTTTGCTTAGTTATGTTTCAGTTACTGTTACTCTTTCGTACAGATCAAAAGTTTATGGTAGTTATGAAAAGTGATGAAGAAGCATTTCAGGCACTTTTTCTCTTAGAAAAATTTATTGAGCAGTCTAAGCAGCAGCAATGTGACTTAAAGCAAACCAGTATACTTAATAGAGTTCTTTCGAAAGATTAATCAATTCACATTATGAATATGTACACGAATGTACCTCTAAACTTGTGTTATTGTTAAATAATAGCAGTTAATAAATAATAATTAATCAACACTTAAGAATTCGAAGTTTTATTTATTTTTTCTCAAAAATTTCGAACCATTTGATATTTCAAACACTCCATAATTCGTAATATTTTAATAGTCCCTCGAGTTTCGAATTAACGAGAATCGACTGTATCTGCATTTTTCTAAATAAACAGACCAGATTTTTTTCGAATCGGAGTCGACAAATTTGCATATTAAGGTGATTCAAATTTTTTTTTTATTTCAAACAGTTATTATTGATCGAGAAATTCGAATCCGTGATTAGTTTTTATTTTTTATCATTGAAAATTGGCCGGAAAAAAATTAAAAATTCTGATTTTGTACTTTAAAGTTGCAAAATCACTCCATATTATTTTGCCGCCGATCTTGTGTTACATCATTTTTAATGTACTTGTGGCGGCTCCACAAGTATAAAATAATAATCTTAAAACGGAAATTTAATTAAATATAAAAACGGTGTTTCTTGGTATTGCCCGCGCATACTAAATGGGCATTGTAAATTAACTTCGATTACGTGCCATACATTCTCCTAATATTCTTTCGGTGTTTCTTATCTTGCCCGCGTGCAAATCAGTAAATTCTTTTCGATGACAAAATGTTTATTTTATTATTTCACTTGGTACGCTAGCAAACACTAAACCTATTGCGGCAACTTTGTTGCAGTTGATTATCGATGTGTCTTTTTATTTGGGTCGACACAAATATTTGGGTACCGACACTTGACTGCGTTCGCATTGTTGCAACAATAAGATGTGTCATATTTCGTCGCCTCTTGTCCGTACGGCTGTTTGTGTGCACATATGCAATTGTGCGGATATAAAGGCTAGCGCAACAGCGTTTGGTTTTGTTTTACAAACACATATCCAAATACAATGTTGCGCTACGGAGCAATAGCCGTCGCGATATTATTATTGTTTACTGCGCGATCGAATTCCCTTTGAATTGGCTTTGTTGGCATTCCTTATGGGATATGCTGCCCTAAGCATTGTCGTTCCTTCAGGGCCAACGAATTCGGCCAGCGGCGACGTCACCGCTTAAGTTGAGGATCGGTCTTCAACTTAAGTAACAGCAAAGGAATAAGTTAGTCTTTTTCGACATTCAACCGTATACATCGAGTAAAATAACGCTCCCGGTATTTTCGCCTTTTTTTGTACTAATTGTTATTAATTGTAAATTAATTGTTATCAAATAAGGAAACTGTTTAACAATAATTCCTATATACTGTTATTTACTTACAAGAACTCCGTAAACCGAATATGATTTTCTTATTTCAAACTCGAGATATCTGCATGGTTAACTAGTTTCTGGTATATGTAAAAACTTCTCAATGGCTCTAAAAAGAAATGTTTCTGTAATGTATACTGAATGAAGTTTCGTACATTAATATAGTACTATGAGTGGCTTTCAGTAACATTTTTATTAAAATTATACAATTTTCCTATGTAAAGAACATTTAATCAATGTATTTTCTGTACATTGACATAGTAGCTTATTTATACATACGTACGATGTAATATTAAATTAAATTCATGTGCGATACATTTTTTTAATGTTTTTGTACATAAATTATATGTACTTTTACACTAGATGTATTTTAATGTAAATACATGCGCTGTATGTACATAGTTTTACTTTGGAATTGTGTACGTTTGCTATATCCTCCTGTGGTGTAATAAATTCGTTAGATGTTGAAATCTATTTAATTAAGCTATGCATGTTCGCTATAACTGAAATATACTTAAGAGCTTAAGTGAATTTTGATTATCGTAGCATCCCCTCTAAAACTTCTTTGTTCCGAACAAGGGCTTGGCCGCCTTTTTCATATAACGCGAGTCTTTTTAAGTGCACTATCTTGAATTTTCCTATATTACCAAGGTACTTTTGAATTCTGTACACATCAGTGGCTTTGTAACTCAGAGGACATTTCGGGTTTTCTTTGCTTTTGCATAAGAAATTGGGATATGTAACTAACTAGGGCGCTATATCTACCTATGGAAGTCGCATCTGCCAGCGCAGATTTTTACATTTATCGTTTGATTTCTAATGTAACAGAATTTTGAATCATCTGAATTTAAAATCTTCTAAATTTTAAATTATATCTATCCTGAAATATCTGAATAATAAATATCTGAATTATGAGCAGAGCAGAGTTATACTCTATTAGTGTGGTCAAAAATATACTCTAATCGTATCCACAATTGCGGGTAGCAGACCGAATAACTTAAAGCACAAAAAAAATATGAACGTTTCCACCAAGTTCCGTTAATATCCGATTTTTCCTATTATATTTTTCCTGCTAACTTTACTATAATCACTTAAATATTTTCTAATATCAAAAACTTTGTAGACAGTTACAGAAACGAAAGGAGAAAATTGCCGAGCAAAATGAACTGGAAGGAACGGTTAAAAACAACCTAAAAGAACTTGCACAAAGTATAAAAAGTATGCAAAATCTTCTTAAGGATATCGAAGAAACAAAAGATATGTTGCCGATGCGCCAATTGGAAACACTAAAAGAAATTGAAAAAACTTGCTTAGAAACTAAGAATCTTACTATGGCTACACAGAAAAGTAAGACAGCATTTTTGGAGCAGGCCCAGTTGTTACAAGACGACATTAAATTGCTTGAGGAAAGTTATAAAGTGCAGCAAAAACAATTTGAAGAGGAAAAATTTTCAACGAACATAAATCATAATAAAATTGAAACGTAAGTTATATACAGGTGGTGGCTAAAGGTGATTAGTCCGCTCACTTTCGACAGTACAGTCCTATTTTCAGATGGTATGTCCCGCTGTCCCCACAAACTCCTGTGGAAGCTTAAATTTTCGGTTTTGAAGAAAACTGTCCTGACGCACATCGACTTGGCCGCACTTGATGCTAAACAAAATCACTCACTAACAAATGTGCAGTTAAAAGGTTACTGATAACACTTGCGTACAAGGCTAAATCACCCCTGGTGATTTAGCCTTGCCCACTCTGCTTCTAAAGTCCACTTTCATTTTTGATCTGAGAGAGATTGTTTATTCTTCAATATGACTTCAAAGTCGAAAATGCAGTTAGGACACTTACACTCTGAAATTTTATTTTGAAAGCTGCAGTTAGGACATAATGCATACTGAGATTGTGGAATGGGAAGAAGTAGCCAGATTTTGAAAGCACCAAACGAAAGAGTGGGTTTTCGTTAATAGGGTGGTATACTAAAAAAATATTGCCCACAATCGGGTTAGTACACTTACACTCTGAGGCAGCGATATATAAGCTGAATGATCGGTTAGATTGATGGCATATTTAATTTAATTGTGGAAATAATGAAGTTCTTTTGAAATGAATAAAGCCTATTCCTCGTACGAAATTTAATCGATTGACTAGTTCAGCTGTAGTTTACTTCAAGACATATTTTAAAAGACTTGTTGTTTTGCCTACAGCGCCCCCTGTGAAAAATTTTTTAAATACATGCTATCTTACATATCTTCGCGCTTAGAAAACTACCCTCGAAAAAAGTTCTAAGGTCACTTTCTTAGATGTTTTTGATTAACTGATTTTGTATTATCTATGTTAAACATGCAAATACTTTTAAGGGGAACGAAAAATACCCAAGAAATAATAGAACCACATTTTTGACCGTTTTATTTTTGCATTGAAAAATGGTGAAAAAAAACGGTTAGTGAGCGGGCAGAGCCCACACAAATAATAACACAATCCCTAAGTTGAATTTTGATCAATATTTTTGTTTCAATTCTTTATAAGTATGTATTGTACAGTGTGGCCAATAATCAGTCAGTAAAACAAAGTGTTATAAAAACCAACGTCGTCTACAATATTTTATTTTATTTATTCCAGCCGGTTAACAACATTCCAAAATTTCTTAAATTAATGATGAAGTTTGAAACTATCACCCTTTTCTATGATTACAAGACGTAAACGTTTGAAAAACGATTCATATGCGGCACGCATCATTTTCTGCTCCATTTCGTCCCAAATCCTTGTCAAACGCTGCTTGAACCCATCAATTGTTAAGCCTTTTGTTGACCTTACTTTACGTAGCATATGGCCTCATACGCAAAAATCCAATGTCTTGAGATCCGGTGATGATGCTGGCCATTCATCCGCAGAGATGAAATCAGGTAAATTTTTCGGCCCTTTTCCCATTTAAGATACTGCTCCCCTTGAACAAAACACAAAACTTCTTACGTACACACGGTTATTCTGCTGGTTGTGGCTGTCTTGCTGGAAAAACAGTTCTTCATCCGAAAAGATTATTTCATCTCCACCGTGCCGGTCAAGTTGCTCCTTAATTTTTGTAACAGGTAATTGCTTTTGCTTATTAGTTAGCCCATGAAGGCGTTAGCTTTTATAGGCCTTGAGTCGTAGATCATTCCTGATAAGAAGCTGCTTGGAAGTTTTGGATATTTTCATATCCTTTGCTATATAACATGCTGATTGAGCAGGATATTAATCTTCGAGTCTCCCTTATATTCCTTATATCGTTTTATTGTCTTATGCATGAATTTTTCTGCCATTCCGAGTGGTTTTAGTGTTTTTATGATGTTTCAATTTCTATTATTTTTTGAAAAGTCACGTTTACCTTCCATGGCGCTTCTGAGTTTGATAAAAAGAATATTTTTTTTTGCCGTGTACTTTCGTTGTGTACAATTAAATTTTCAAAAGCAATGCATCCTTAGATTATAAAAAAAAAATCAGGTTTTAAATTTTTTTTTCAGAATAGTGAAATTTACTGACAATTATTATTGGCCACACTGTATATATATAAATGTTTATTTTGAAAATTTTTAAAACATTTTTTATATTTTCCATTGGGCTTAAAAATAGTTCTCGCAAAATTTCAGCTTCTTAGCTGTCCGATTTCATTAAAATTTGACAAAAAACGGACTTACTAAAACGTAGAAAAAGTCTGCCTCGGTGCCAATATACTTTAGCGTTTTAGGTATTTTTGTTGTATTCGATGTGCCACGCCCTGTTGTCAAACCACTCCCACATTTTACATGTGGCTGGAAATGTTAACAACAAACTAAAAATAGGCAAACAAAATCTGCAAAACTTTTAAAATAATATACTTTTTATGTACATTAGACCGTACCACATTACAGGCAAAAAAAAAAGTTCACTGTACACCATCAAATCTGAAGCATTTTTGCAAGACAATTCCGAAATTTTTTTTTTACCGAAAATAGAGGTCGCGCATCTACATTTTTCTTCATATCATCGGCATTTACAGTCCGATCTCAAAGTATGATACATCAATGTTTTTGTCTCGAGTAGACCAATTCTTTTCTTTAAAGGTCACTGACATCAAAGACCCCGTTCTAGTACTTAACCACCAGATCTCAGTTCCCACCATCTTAATGTACCTTTTTAGTGTCAGATAATTAAAGCTGGCAAAAAATCATTAAACTTTGCCAATAGAAGTATTTCGATTATTCAATTAAAACTATTTTAAAAAATGTTTTTTAATTTTTTTACCGAACGTAGCGGTTCTCTTATTAAATTTTTCGTCATATCTCCGGAATTTACAGTCCGATCTTAAAACATGATGTTTCGATGTTTTTGTCTAGAGGAGACCAATTTTTTTTTGCTCCAAAGGTCATTGACCTCAAGTATCTACCAACCAAATCTCAACTTCTACAACATGAATTAAAAAATTAAAATCAAATAAAGTGTCTTCAGGCCGTTGCCCAGCATCTCGAAGGACCTCACCATATGGTACAATTAAATTCGCACTTCTTATATTTAAATAAAACACAAAGATTTTATAGTGGGAAAACTTATGTATGTTGAAAAACCTGCTTTAATTAACTTATTAAGCTTACACTTAAGCTGTGAAAACAATTAAGTTTAGCAAAGATAGCTATGAAATAAAGTTATTTGTCATGTGTAATGTAATTATTTCGTTTGAATATTGTAATGCTTCCAGCTGGTCTTGCGTGAAAAACTGCAAGCACGGCGGCTCAGTCACTTCGAATTTGAGCCAGTTGATCATATTGAAGTATAAGCCACTTTCGAAATTTATGAAATGATCTCACAGCAAGCTATTCCCTTAAAAAATAAAAGAAAACACAAACGAAAGTTAGCTAAAAAAATCTGGGTAGTGTCGGAAGCTCGAGTGTCGTAGCCATTAATCGTGACAAAACTTCTACAAATCGCTAATAATTCTGTAAGCAACCTTCCATCCTCTTCTTTCACTTCTAATATATCTTCTATTTCAGTAATTCCCAATCCACAAATTATTGGTACGATTGGTGGATCTGAAACTCTAGTTTCCTTGCAGGCATTGCCTAGATTAAAATCAATCTTTATTTCACGTCTACATTTTAATACCACTACTGAAAACGTGAAAAATTTCATACGACAAAAACATATTATTTCTGCCGACGCCTTCATTTCATGCAGGAAAATCGGTAATAAACAACTCATGCGTCTTTTAAAATTACAGTTGCGTCTTCTTATTTTCCGCCATTTTAAATTCTAATGCATGGGTAGATAATATCTTTATTTCTGAATTCAAGTCGAAAAAAATTAATAAAACTGTCCGACACACTGTCCGTTCCAATTCAAAAAACTGAATCGGCTATCCCTTTACTATCAAAATGTAAGGAGTTTGCGTTCCAAGACGCAAGACATCTTTTTATCAACTCAGAATTTCTCTGAGGATATTATAGTTTTTACCGAAACTTGGTTAAATAACAGTTTTCTCAATATGGAACTTTTTGATAATAGTTTCCATGTTTTTAGAAGAGACAGACACTTGGAAGATCTTTCTTTTGTTGGTGGAGGCATCTTAATAGTTATAAAAAATCATTTATCCAGTTCATTAGTCGAAATTGCCTGTGCATCTAATATTGAACTGTTATGTGTTAAAGTTACACATTGTAACACTAATTTATACATTCTTAACACTTATGTTTCAATTTCAATTTAATTTCAATTTATTTTTTTTTTTTAATTTAGTTGCATTTGTACAAAATAAGACTTAAAGTCTTTAACAATACATCAGGTAATCGGTATTAATTCAAATTCATAAAAAAAAGAAATAGAAAATATTTTACTTAAATCTATGTATCTAAAAGTTATCTTTCAAAGTTAATAAAATCAAATTCACTTAGTTTAATTTATTAAAATTTAATAACTTTTTACAAACATAAATACCTAAATACAGCCAATTTAAAGTACTTTAGTCGCTTTTCGGACTTAATATGATATGGTAAAGAATTCCAAAGTTTAATAATACTGACAAAAAACATTCTTTCTGACGCACGAAACTTTGAAAAAGGTACAATTAGGTTATTTGTCCTGCTTGATTGCGCAAAAATTAAATTTTTAAATAAATAATGTGGACAGCGGACGGTCAATATTTTATGTAAAAAAATTATATTACGAAAATCAAGAAACTTTGTTAGACTACAATTAAGGATATTTATCGCATAATGCGAAATATGGTCATATTTTCTTTTACAATAAATATACCTAGCTGAATTATTTAGTACCATTTGCAATTTGTGCTTTGTTGCACTATCTAAATTTCCATAAACTAGTTCCCCATATGTTAAGAGTGGGATTATCAGAGTTCTTACTAATTTCAATTTAATTTCTTGGGGTATCAATGCCGTTGTGTGCCACAGTTTTCTTAAAATATTATACATTCTGGAAACAATATAATTTTAATGATCGCTACAAGTTAACCTTGAGTTAATTTTGTATCCTAAATTTAAGACACAACTATCAAGCACAATTTTTGTTCCCATCATGCTTAGATCAGACATGTGCTCCAGATTGCATGACGAGTGACAGATCGGCAAAGCTTTAGTTTTTAAAGCATTTATATTTTAATAATTATTTTGCGCCCACCTGCAAATTGAAGAGAGATCTTCATTTATGCGCACAATCAAGTCATCACATAAGCCTAGCGGTCTAGATAAGTAGACCTGTGCATCATCTGCATACAAATGTATCGAAACACTTTTGCAGCAGTAAACAATATCATTTATGAAAATGCTAAACAGAATTGGACCTAAAATTGATTCCTGAGGAACACCAGATAAAATATTTTTTAATTCTGAAAATAATGTTTTAGTTGCAACTCTTTGAAAGCGGTTTGTTAAATAGCTTTTAATAAGCTGCGTTGCATTGGTACTAAAACCGAAATAGTTTTTCAATTTGAGCAGTAGCACATCATGATTAACTGAAGCAAAGGCTTTTGAAAAGTCCAATAATACCAAAATTGCAAGCTCATCTCTATTATAAGCTGGACGAATGTCTTCTATTATTTTAAGTATAGCAGTCGCACAGCTATGACCTGCTCTATAACCAGATTGATTTTCAGTTAAGAGATTGTTGGCTTCAAGATGACTCGTAATTTGCCTCGTCAAAACTTCTCATATAAGTACCTTTGAAAGAACCGGCAGTATACTAATTGGCCGAAAGTCTTGTGGCACAATAGTTTTATTCTTCTTAGCAACTGGTGTAACAATTGCAATTTTCCAAGTTTCGGGAAAAGCAGATGTTGTTATAGAGAAATTTAGGATGTGGGTAAGGGCTGGAACAATGCAAGGTAGAATTATTTTAATAAATTTCAGACTAACGTTATCATAACCTATTGCATTCGACTTTATAGCATAAATACTTCTCACCACATCGTTTTCGGTTGCTACTTGAAAATCAAATTCTTGATCTGATTGATACAAGCAGTCTTGGTTGATTTCAAATGTTAATAAATTTGACAATAAAAAGTAATCATTCATCATATTAGGATCAATTTTACAATTTGGCTTACTTTTATTTTCAAGTCCAATAGTTTTTAGATTGTTCCAAAGTATTTTGCTTGATAGATTTGTGCCTAATTTTGATTGGCAATACAGTCTTTTAGAATTACGTGTTATTAATGTTACATGATTTCTACATAATCTGTAATCTGTAATTCCCAATTTTCACTGTTAGGATTACTTTTCCAAACCGAATGCAGCCTATTCCTTTCCTTGATTAAACGCGAAACCTCCCTGGTGAACTTACGAACGTTTTTTTTTTTTTATTCTTAATTGCCTTAAGGCAATGTTCCTCCAAATAGTAGCGCAGATGTCTACGAATGTCTTTCGATGGTCGTAGAATATATTATTAATGAACTAGACTCTAATGACGACATTTTGTTGTTAGGTGACTTCAATCTGCCTGACCTAAAATGGACTCCTTCGGACGATGGTACATATTTTTATGTTGTTGTAAGAAATGCTATCCATGCATGCTCTGTCTACGATAGATTCCTATCATCCACCTTTGAGTATTGTGTACCAATCTGACAATAAAAATTTGACTAATGCATGTTCATCCATTAATATTTACGAATTCAATTTTAAGAAAGCTGACTTTTTAAAATTGAATGAAATTTTAAGAAATAAATTAGGCGACTTACTATCTTTTTTTAATAACAATGCATTTGATGATTGCATTAAATTTTTCTATGGTGAACTTTTTTCTGCCATAGCATTGTCGGTGCCATATACAAAGAGATACGTTAATAATTCAAAGAATTTGAAAAAAATTCGCAATGGCCGTAATAGGGCATGGAATAAATACGTTTGTAGCCAGGACCGAAATGACCTTGTTGCTTATCAGCGACTGTTTCTTGAATTTAAAGATATGTCAGCTTTAGTTTATTCTGAATATTTGAATAAAATTAGGCTAAAAAAAATCTGACGGGTTTCCATATGAGTTTAAAACAGTTGATGGGCTCACTAGCGACCCACAAATTATAGCCGGGTTGCTTGCTTATTTGTTTAATGAATCATTTTCTACGGATTTATTTAGCCCTGAAATCAACTATTTTGAATATATGGGTCATTAGGGTGATTAAAATTTTTTTTTTTTTGCTTGAAACAGGTTAAAAAGTTGCAGGCACTCGAAAGGAAAATTCTGGTAAAATTATAGCTCATAATATTGATATTTGCTGGTGGCTCATCGAGCTTTTTGTTTTCCATACGATTTGTATGGGGAAAAATGCTTGACAAGACATTTGTCTCTATATCTCATGAAAAAAAAAATGTTAAAAATACGGGACCTAGCCTATTGGATAGATCATAAAATTTTCTATAAAAAAGCTCCTTGCATATTTTTCGTGAAGCAAGCACTTCGTTAGTTAATTTGTTTCAATCTCGGCAGTCGACAATAAGGCGAGTAAATAGGAATCCATGTTGATTTTAAGCATCGCTTAAGAGTACATGTGCTGTGTTATTGAATGAATTTATGTTGCTAATTAACTAACGAAGCGGTTGCTTCACGAAAAAAATGCAAAGAGATTTTTTATAGAAAATTTTATGATCTTTCGAATAGGCTAGGTCCCGTTTATGTAAATTTTTTTTTTCAAGAGATATAGAGACAAATGTCTTGTCAATTTTGAGTTTTTTATGAATTTAGTTTGCTATTTAACTAACGAAGTGCTTGCTTCACGAAAAAAATGCAAGGAGCTTTTTTATAGAAAATTTTATGATCTTTCCAATAAGCTAAGTCCCGTATAACATTTTTTTTTCACGAGATATAGAGACAAATGTCTTGTCAAGCATTTTTCCCCATACAAATCGTATGGAAACAAAAAAGCTCGATGAGCCACCAGTAAATATCAATATTATGAGCTATAATTTCACCAGAATTTTTTTTTTCGTGTGCCTGCAACTTTTGAACCTGCTTCAAGCAAACAAAAAAAAAATTTGAATCACCCTAATGGGTCATTCTACCTCGTTTTTACATTGAAAATTTAGATTTCTCAAAAACATTTTTTTTTTCGATACCTTGTCAAAAAATATTCGATACGTGTTTTTGGAAAAAGTTTTTCCGGGATTATTTTCGAAAATACGGGTTTTTGAAAATTACAAGTCTTAAAAATACATGGATTTTCGGATGCTTGTATTTCAAAATGTACGCGTCATGTAGAAAAACCGTTAAGGCATAAAAGTTAGCATTTGACGTCTATTTTCATATTACTTACTTACTTACTTAGATGGCCATAACAACCCGTTGTCAGGTTACGGCCGACCTCATTAGCTCTCGCCAGGCGCCTCTGTTTTGCGCGCGCCTTCTCCAATCGTTAATGCCAAGCGCGGTTAGGGCTTCCTCAGCTTGGTCTATCCACCGGAGGCATGGTCTCCCTCTTCGTCGTTGACCGGGGACTTTCCCTTCGAATACCTTTTTCGCTGGAGCTTCTTTATCCATACGATGGACATGACCCAGCCAGCGTAGTCGCTGTATTGTTATACGCTTAACTATGTCAATGTCGGCGTAGAGCTCATACAGCTCGTAGTACATTCGAATGCGATAGTCGTCGCCAACTCGAACAGGACCAAAGATTTTGCGGAGAACTTTCCTCTCGAACACCCCAAGAGCGGCTGCGTCTGTTGTCGAAACCACCCATGCCTCAGCGTCATAAAGAAGCACAGGTAGAATGAGCGTCTTGTAGAGTGTTAGCTTTGTCGATCGAGAGAGAGCTCTGCAACGTAATTGCTTACTGAGACCGTAGTAGCACCTATTAGCAATTGTTATTCTCCGCTTAATCTCCAGACTGACATCATTGTTGCTGGTTACGGCAGTGCCAAGGTAAATGAATTCCTTGACAACTTCTAATTTACAGTTGCCCGCTGTAACATGAGAGTCTAGATCCCGTGCTCTCTTGCTGTTGTTGTCATGTATTTCGTCTTGCCCTCGTTTACCGTCAAACCCACTTTGGCTGATTCCTTTTCAATAGCAGTGAAAGCAGCAGTAACATCTCTCTTACTCCGACCGATAATATCAATATCATCAGCGTACGCAAGGAGCTGAACACCTTTGAAGAAAATGGTGCCATTATGATGCACACCGGCTTTTCGTACGATCCCCTCCATAATGAAATTGAAGAGATCGCACGAGAGCGGGTCGCCTTGTCTGAAACCTCGCTCGGTATTAAAAGTTCCGGAGAGGTCATTCCCTACCTTGACGGAGCTAAACGTATTGCTCAACGTCATCC
The DNA here is from genome assembly GCA_949775025.1 of Tricholauxania praeusta. Classification (NCBI taxonomy): domain Eukaryota; kingdom Metazoa; phylum Arthropoda; class Insecta; order Diptera; family Lauxaniidae; genus Tricholauxania; species Tricholauxania praeusta. Next base: position 41,316,891 of record OX459030.1, on the reverse strand, counting down.
TGCAGAGCCTTATCAACTTTGCAGGTATACCGAACTCAGACATTGTTGCGTATAGGCAATCCCGCACTGGGCTATCGAACGCAGCAGTACGGTTGGTCACGTTAAGTCTAAAAAAGGTCTAAAAATGCCAATCAATATGCGCCAAAGTTTTCTATTTACATATTTGAAAATATTCCAGTGTATCCTATGAGTACGAATGTTATTATTATTAATTTCTTAGTTTACGTTTACCTAATGCAACCAACTCTGAGCAAAATCCATATATATTTTTCTACCGAAATCTTGTATAATTCAGTAGTTATTTTATTTCATTAAAAGAAGTTAATTCATATCGAGAATTAAGACCGTTGAATTTCATTCAATCGCATTGCGTTGTATTTTTCTTTTTCACATAAAGTTTTTTCAAGAAATCATATTAAGAGTGGATATTTAAAGCACAGACGACTCCTGCTTTAACTGAAGCATTTCATATTATCGTATTAAAAATTTTCTTCTTTTAAGTTATAAGCAAAAATTTTGCAATTTAAAACTTAAAATCGAAAATTTTCTTATTTGGATATGTTTAATTTTTTTTTATTTTTTTTTTAGAGAAACAATTAAATTCTAGCAATCATTTTGCAATTTATTTCTATTTGGGACGAGTGCTGGTTCTCTAGATATGAATTGTTCTGTGTCGCCGCGAGCAAGGTAAAAGACGCGCACGAAAGCGTTGATATTACATACATCGTGCATCGTACATTTACCGTTATCCATTTGCGTTACTGCGTTGCATTGATTTTTTTTATGATTTTTTTAGATATTTTATGATTAACTTTGCACGTGGCGACACAAAAAAATTCATATCTAGAGAACCAGTACTCGTCCCAAATTGAAATAAATTGCAAAATGATTGCTAGGATTTTGTTTTTTCTCTAAAAAAAATCAAAAAAAAATAAACATGCCCAAATTAGAAAATTTTCGATTTTAAGTTTTAAATTACAAAATTTTTGCTTATAATTTAAAAGAAGAAAATTTTCAATACAATATTATGAAAATAGACGTAAAATGCTAACTTTTATGCTCGAACGGTTTTTCTACATACATGACGCGTACATTTTGAAATACAAGCGTCCGAAAATCCATGTATTTTTAAAACTTGTGATTTTCAAAAACCCGTATTTTCGAAAATAAGCCCGGAAAAACTTTTTCCAAAAACACGAATCGAATATTTTTTGACAAGGTATCGAAAAAAAATTGTTTTTGAGAAATCTAAATTTTCAATGTAAAAACGAGGTAGAATGACCCATATGGATAACGACCCTTTAGTTTCGGTTAATGAGATATCTTTCTCACCTGACCTCATAGAGAAATATATTTCATCTGTTGATGATAACTTCAACTCTGGGCCTGATGGTATTCCTGCGACAGTTTTAGTTAACTGCAGCTCTGTGCTAAGTCAGCCCCCCAGTTTTTTATTTAACAGATCAATTAGAGAAAGTTATTTTCCTAAATTTTGGAAAACTGCATACATTAGCCCGTGGCTAAGTTTTCATCAATATCGAAAATTTTTGAACATATTATATACCAGTGAAGGGCACTTAGTGGCTCTATTTGCTCAAATTGCCCTAACCGTTATTCGACGCACAAGCAAGCAAAAAAAAAATTCGCAGAATTCAACGCTATCGAGGCACAAAATTCGCAGAATTTCAACGCTATCGAGGCACAGCGTTGACTTGAATTCAAATGAAAACAAAAACAAAACACAAAGGCGTATATGACGGCGCCGCATTGTGTCTTGACGAATGTAGCAATTGTTTTTGTTTGTAGTGTAATTTGGTTTTTTTTGTGCTAATGGCAATTTTGGAAATGAAAGTAAAAAAAACTTTAAAATTTCGTTTGTTGTTGCTTGATGTTGTTGTTTTGCTCTCTTGTTAGATTTTTGTGCCCACCGCTGTTATATACGATCAGGTTAAGGTGTGCTGTAGTGAAGTCATAACAACTCGTCAGCATGGTTTTGTTAATGGCAGATCTACAGTTTCTAACCTCCTTGATTTCACTTCTTTTGCATTAAGCTTTTTAGACTCTTGTGGGCAAGTTGACTGCATCTACACTGACTTCAGTAAAGCATTTGACAAATTACCACATAATTTGATTTTGTTTAAACTAAAGAAGCTTGGATTTCCTTTAAGTTTGAATCTTATCAATCTGATCGCTCATATCAAATAAGATTTCGGAGGGTGTTTTCCTCCCCATTTAGCGCGGCATCAGGTGTTCCACAAGGAAGCCACCTGGGGCCACTCCTGTTCATTTTAGCAATTAATGACGTTACACATGTTATTAAAAACTCCCATCTGCTAATATATGCAGATGACATGAAAACTTACAGGAACGTGAAGGGGGTTGATGATACTATTCCACTTCAGTCTGACTTGAAATCCTTTGAGGTTTGGTGTTCAAAAAATAACTTACATCTTAATCCTGATAAATGCCAAACTATGATTTTTACCAGGAAGAAAAACATTGTGGAGTTTGATTACAAATTAAAAGATAAGAAAATTTGTCGTGTCGACTTAGTCAAAGACCTAGGTATACGTTTTGATGTTAAATTAACTTTTAATGAACATATCAATCAAATTTGTAAAAAATCCTCATCTCTGCTTGTCTTTATTAAGAGGTGGGCAAAAGAATTTAATAGCCTTTTAGTAACGGTGACTGTATATAATACAATAGTGCGTCCTCACTTAGAGTACGCTAGTCAAGTATGGTCACCACTTTATAATATTCATATAAATAGAATTGAAAGAATTCAAATAAAATTTATTCGTTTTGCTCTCAATGGCTTAAATTGGATTCACCCTTTAAACCTTCCTCCTTATGAGAATCGTTTGAAGTTACTACATATGCAGTCTTTGAGCTCGCGTAGAAATATTGCGGATATACTTTATCTGCATCAACTTGTAACTGGGTCTCTTGCTGCACCAGAGCTTCTCAATTACTTACATTTTAATAGTAATCGGAGGAGTACTCGTAACTCTTATCAATTATCTTACCAACCGGTCAGTAGAACTAATTATATGGCTACAGCTCCTTTTAATCGCATGACAGCTCTTATTAATAATTGCGAAGTTTATAACATTAGCTTGTCAAAAGGTCAACAAGCTTAGACTGAAAACTAACTGTAGCTAAATTTGTAGCTTAATGGTGGTGTATATTTTTATGTTTGTGTTGTCCGAGCCTTACAGCATGCTGGGTAAATTTTTTCTAACATTTATCCCTTAGACCATATGAATAATTCCATACAATTACATTCATGCAGTATATACATATGATCTGAGTGGGTATGTTGAGAAAGTGCGATAAAGCTAAGAAAAAATTATAAAAAAAATAACAAATTAATGTGCATGATAATTTTTTCTATTCCATTATTTAATAATAAGCTTTTTACTTGATAAAAAGCTTCAATGCTAAATAGCTAAGAAGGCTATAATAGCTGTAGTAGCTAAACTCTATTATTATTATTACTACTAGCGGTTCTGGGTCCGCTACTATTGGGCAAAGGCTCGAAGACACTTTATTTGATTTTAATTTTTTAATTCACGTTGTAGAAGTCGAGATTTGATGGGTAGATACTTAAGGTCAATGACCTTTGGAGCAAAAAAAAAATTGGTATCCTCTAGACAAAAACATTGAAACATCATGTTTTAAGATCGGACTGTAAATTCCGGCGATATGACGAAAAATTTAATAAGAGAACCGCTACGTTCGGTAAAAAAATTAAAAAAAAACTTTTATTGGCAAAGTTAAATGATTTTTTCCAAGCTTTAATTACACTACTCTACAAATTTACAAAAACTTACACCACAAGAAATGGCGATAACATTTTCTGTAGTGAAATTTTCCGTAGAATCCGAATATCGCAATGGTTTTTTTCGATTGGCCCCAATTTTCCATATAAATGGCAAAACTCAAAAAAATGCACTTTTGAGAGCATATACTTCACATAAATGCTTGAAAGAACTTTAATTGTCAGCCAACCAATTTTAAATTTTTCTATAGTGCAGAATAGAGTCTTACAAACATATTAAGGTACAAAATGTGCAAATAGCATTAATTGTATGGCTGCTATGATCGAAAATAGGTAAGAAAATCCCTTTTTTTTCGTTTTTTTAACAAATTTTAGCTTTGAAGCCTTCGAAAAAAACCATTGCGATATTCGGATTCTACGGAAAATTTCACTATAGAAAATGTTATTGCCATTCGTTGCGAAAAATCTTGTTGAGTAGTGTTATCTGACGCTAAAAAGGCACATTAAGATGATATGAACTGAGATCTGGTGGGTAAGTACTAGAACGGAGTCCTTGATGTCAGTGACCCTTAAAGCAAAAAATTGGTCTACTCGAGACAAAAACATTGATACATCATACATTAAGATTGGACTGTAAATGCCGATGATATGATAAAAAAAAAAAAAAATTTTCGAAATTGTCTGGCAAAAATGCTTCAGTTTCGATGGTGTACGGTGAACTTTTTTTTTGCGGTACGGTCTAATGTATATACTATTTTTGTTCTTTTTTTTTGAAAAAAGCCCAATTGCCACTTTTCATAAAATGAAAAACAGAACTACTTATTATTCATTACTTTCACCTGAATAAATTTGTCGGAAAAATTGGGGTAAAAAGAAAATAAATTGTTTGACAACAGCATACATGCATTTACTACAGCGGAAGCCAATGGTTTGGCTATTGCTGCGACTACTGAAAAATCGATAGCAATAACAAAAAGAGAAAGCAAATTTTCAATGGCGAATGATCTTTAATCTTTATTTGTATCAAAAATTCAAGTCTAATATCTAAACTCTATGCCAGAAATTGTATGCATCTGTGATTTTGTGTTTCATTTATGATTCTTACCATGAAAATATGTTAGAGTAAAATAATGGTTTTGCAAAAGTAAAATGTAGGATTTTCGCCAATGATGTCTACATCATCACATTAAAATCAACTCAAAATAGTGATAATCGATCGTACGTGGGTTATATGGACGCTTTATAAATATAAACTTTTCTTATACGTTTCTTACAATATTTGTTTTCTCTAATTTTTTAGGGCGATTCAGGAGAATGACAACCAAATTGAGCACTTGCGGCACAGGGAAGAGCATTTAGATGTTTTACGTGATGAACAACAGGAAATAAAACTATATTTATCAGAGAACATTAATAACTTAATGCATAAACTTAAGAAATAAGTTATGCAAATAGTTTTATTTATTAATTTACAGATATTAATACTAAACTTTTGTTATTGAAATACACAATTTTGCGCTCCAACGCCTGCTTCCCTAAATGTGCTTTTAACTGTTGATTGAAATCATCCTTTACGTTTAATATTATCTTTATAAAAAAAAATGTTTTTTTACAAAAGTCAACTAGCAAAGGTAGATGCAAAAATATTATATTTTGCAAATCCATCGAAGAATTATAGATTTGCAAGAGAAACTCCTCAAAGTTCCACCTTGAAAGGTTTCATAAAAATTAAATGATTTGCAATGCTCTGAAATCAGTTGCAAAAAGAGAGAGCAGATTAAGAAATCCAAGATTTTACCAACTTCGACGAACGTTTTGAACCATTAGCGTGCATAGGTTCCCATTGAAGAGGCATTTCCTCATCTGAATAACCAACATTGTAGAACTAAATATGTTTACGTAATCTGCAGCGCATATTTTGTCTTTTATCAAAAAAATTTGCCCATTTCTAGCCGCCGAAAAAGAACTCCCTTACCATTATAGATTCGCCACCGTGCTTAACAGTGTATCTCGAATCGAATTCCGCTTTTCTGGGACGCCTAACGAAGATTTTCCCGTCAGAACCAGAACAAATTAATTTTGGTTTCGTTAGACCAAAGTACAAAATCTTCAATGTGTCAGAGGTTAATTGACTCTATGCCACTAAGATGTTCAGCAGTTTTTGCCAATAAGCACTATGCCACTAAGTATTAACATAATAATATTATTTTCAGTTTCTTTTATCTAAATTGTTTGCTTAAGTTGTATTTATCCTTCATTTTGTACGTCGCTGCTATTTTTTTGCACAGTCAATTTTGACAGTTTCACGAAATTTTAATTTCTAACTTTTTTATTGCTAAGTGTATAAACAAAAAAACTGTATTTTATAATTCTTTTTCTTAATCCAAAATAGAAAATGAAAAATGGAATCCGAAATCAGTTTTTGTTTTAGTGTGTTTTTGAGATGAACTTGGTGCTACTTCGCACTGCTATTATTTTGCACATAATTGTATATAAATAAATGTACTTAAGAAAGTCCCACGTCCCATACAAAGTGCGGCACTAATGTAGATCACGCTTAAAAATTTTTAGCATATTACCGGTATATTTTATGCTTTATTTTAAAGTTAAAATAAAAAAATAAAATATGTCGAAGTTATTTCAATTCTGAAATGAAATGTTCACTCTCGGTTTTCTACAAGAAAAAAAAGCGTCAAATGTCCAATCTGATTTCATAATTCAAAAGAGCAGTAAATTTCCTATAGAAACCACAATGTTTAATATTTTATTGAAATTTTGTTAAGTTCGAAAAAATGCTTCCGAAAAATTCATTACGTCAATTTTTGGAAGTCCATAACTTGACAACTAAGCCTTATATGAAAAAAAATGAAGTGTTTACATCTTCTAAAAGTACAATTAAGCCGAATATGAACAAATTGCTAAATATAATTTTTTTTGCATTGTCCGCTTCGCCTGAATGCCCCAAATGTATGATTCTTAGATTTCAGATTGGTACAAACTAAAATATAATGTAAGTCGCTAAGGGTCCATTCTGTCTTTCAACTGGAACCCAAGTTTTACCAAGTTTAAGAAATACTTTACACATATAGGTACATGCGGGAATGCCACAAAACAGGGTACTAGAAGCGGACGAAAATGCTAATAGAAAAAGCAACACTCAAAAAGAATTTTTATGGAATACGACCCGAAACAAACCAAAGAACGAGTATCAGTAATAAAAACAAACACACCAGTTGAGCAAATGCTTATAAAACTTTTAATTATTACAAAATAAAAATGCTTTTGAAACTTTTAAAGAAAATTTTTTATTGGTAAAAGTTAGTGAAGTGTTTTGAGTCTAAGCCAAGATAAGTCAAATTCTATATTTGAGGTATAAGCCGAAATGAATCCTGCATATTCATATATTGGTATATTTATCACTGTTGTTAATAAGTATGTATATGTATTTTGTTTGAGTTTATTAGGTTTGCTTACTTTTGATTCTGTTGTGCAATTCAAGCGCTATTTTAAAAGAGCTCAACTTTCTATTGTATTGCTATTGCAATTATTGCTATTATTTAAACTTGTCAGATGGCTAAAAAACATGAATAGTTTTAATTTGTAAAATAACGCAAAAATACTATGTTAACTGAACTATGTAATTTTTATCAAGGTACAAAAATATGATTTCATCAATTTAATATAAATTTGCCAAACATTTTACAAAATAGGTTTTTTGTAGTTTTATTTGTTTTATTTATTTTTTTTTCTTAAGCTTTGTAGTTAAAAAATAAAAGTAAAATTTAATAAACTGTTTGCTTAAATCTAAGCTAATAGAACTTTTTAAACATTTAACATTTATTAATAAAATTGAAATTTTATTTTATTTCCTTTTGATAAACTGCTTATAAATAATTGTACACTTTTTAATTAGATTTTTTTCTTTTCAGAATTTTATTTTTATATGTGTTTATTTATACATGTGTAGAAAGAAACAAGATTTTAGAAAAAGGTACCCCAACAGAACGGTTGTATGTTAAGTATGAATGTTTTAAGTAACTATAAAATTTTTCTTTTCGGCTTGAAAACAATAGTATTTTAAAATATGTATCCAAAATAGACGAAAAACGTAGGAATTCAGAAAAAAAAACTTGGGCAAAACTATCCGTAAGAGCTTAGAGAGTTGGAAAAGCGAGGTTTCCAACAAAACTTTAAAGTACGTATGTAATTATTTTTTTAAAAAAATTTTCTGGAATAAAGGTGAAAGCTTATTTTACTACCGTTATTTGTTGTATGCTTTATCTCTGCATGTATAGAAGTGACCGGCATGGCAAAAAGCTTTAGAAAAGCATAGCTTACTTATTTTAAATACGTCTTCTGACCTACTTGGGAAAATTCTTTGAGTAACGAAACTTTTTCAATTTGATCATAACAGCTTTCGGCCTTGCAAAATCTCAAAACGGTCTTGAGAACACAATACTCTTCGGATTTGTACCCAATGATCCAACAAAATACGACAGAAATTTCATATTTGTTGCGTTTCATTTACCCTCACCAAGTACCGTTAAATATTTATGGACACTTCCATCTACTCTAGCTCTCGTTAACGAGTAGTTTGCTAGTAAATAGTAGTTACTCATACTTTTGTCTTCGATTAATGGGACGACTTTCAGCATTAAAGTATTGCAAGTGAAATTTTACGCGTTTGCTTAAAGCAAAAGGTCGTTTTTTTAAATAATTACAGAAATTGGCCCAAAATATAAACAGCTGTCACGTGATCAAAAAGCGACTAGCGGACCAAGGTGTATCGTAAAATGTCGGAAATAATGGGTTTCTCACATTCCACAATTGTGCCTGTTTTGAAAAAAAGGATATTTAGGAGCCGCTGGAGAGAAAAAAAGAATCTGGTCCTAAACGTGCAACGAGTAGAAAGACAAAGATGGCCTAAAAGAAAATAAGTTTGAAGGATCATTTTAAAAGTGTAGTTGCTATACGGAGAGCTAGAAACGATCATTCCATAAAAATTACTGTGGAAACTGATCGCAGTAGGCTGCGAGATGCTGGTTTATATGGAAGACGTCCTGCAGAAAAGCCATTCTTGACACAAAAAATTAAAAAAGCGGGTCTAGCTTGTGCTCAAAGCTATAAAAATTGGACACTGGAGCAGTGGCGAAATGTCATTAAGTCGGATGATAGTAAATTAAGTCGGATGATAGTAAAATATCGGCTATGCGCCGATAATTTGCGTTGGTGCATCGTTCCTATGTAGAACGTTAGAAAGAAAACTGTGACAACAGTAAAATAGAGCCAGATGATCTGGGGATGTTTTCTTACAATGTTCGTGGTCCTCTACACTACTAAGAAGGAACTATGAATGTGGAAAATATTGGCAAGTTGTAAGGGAGCAGTAGGAGCCGGTGCTTAAAAATCACTTATTCTGCACTACGGATGCAATTTTACAGGACGATTTAGCGCTTTGTCACCGTGCGAAATTGGTAAATCGTGTATGTAATTTTTCCTATGATTCTTACAGACTTTAAAATTATAAACAGAATATTAAAAAAACAAATCATGTTTTTTCATGACCTGGAAACTCGCCGCACCTGAATTCTATCATGCACTTGTGTCATATAATGAAGGGCAAAGTTACTGACCAGAAGCCCGAGACAAAAAAAAATCCAAGTTAGCTTGAGATAAGCTTTGGTATAATGTGATACAGGGCGATAACCTCAAAGCCTTCGTTGATTCCATGCCATCAAGGATAATGGCTGTAACTCATGCTAAAGAAGGAGCAACATTGTACTAATTTTTTTTGTTACTTGGTATTAGTATTTAGAAACAACATGGAAGATTACGAGATACTGATCAGTTTTTGTAAAAATAAATAATCAAAGGACTCGTAAACGCATTAACTTTTTTCCAGATTTTAGTCAAAAAAATAGGCGTGTAAGATCCAGAAATGTTTATTTGTTTTCAAACTATGTAATAATATTAGCTTAGTAACAACAATAACTAATAAAAAAATAATTTTTTTAATATAAATCTATTTTTTTTTTTTTTTTTTGTGGTGGTGCGGTAACATGAACTTGATCCCCTACGACCCAACAATATTAACCAACCGCGGTTACAAATTTATTTCATCTTAAGGGGGGAGAAGGGTCAAAAAATCAATTTTTTTAAAATTGTTTTCTGATACTGCAAGTCATAAGGAATATTGTCAGAAAATTTGAAGTCATTAGGAGCAAAACTTTTCGAGTTTCAGACAATAGAGTCCGAGCGGTGATATGAAGAAGTAATCAAATATAAACTTCAATCGCGTTTTTCTCAAAACTTTTTTTTTAAATCGGTAGTCAAAATTTCTCAAAAACTTGTGGATCGATTTTGGCAAAATTTTACATACTTCTTTTCGATACTAAATACTCGGATCTGAATGAAGGATTTTGTTTTTCTTCAATTACTACTTATTTTTTAAATAAACAAAAGGAGCAATTTTTTGCAAAAATCAGAGTTTTTTTTACCCTGTACCAAAAATTCAAAAATGAATATTTCGTTTATTCCTTCGTTCAAATCCAAGATGAACTTATATACTAAAGAAATCTTTTTTGTTTTTTGATTTCAGATGAAGCAGTCATGAGTAATCCTGCCTACCGCATGTTGACTTTTTTTTTTAGGTTACTTAGTTCTCCCCACTACCACTGGCTTATTTTTTAATGAAAATTTAGCAGAATATTCTTGAAATAATGCTTAATCATATTACAAACTTTAAGAATTTTTATAAAGAAAATGCGCTTTTTTTTGTCTCTCTGACCCTTTTTCCCCCCCTTAAAATGGCTGTAACTTTGCGAGGAAACATCACAGATTACCACTTGAAAGTTCCTTTTAAAGGGAAAATACGAAACTAAATGATGTTATTATTAAAAATAAGGTGAAAATAGTACCACAGATGGGTTGACAATGTTGAACCAAAAATTTAAATTTTGATTTGAGAAAAAAATTCTCGACCTGAAATCTCTTTAAGCCCGCATTAAACTCTTGTCATCAGGTGGGGTTTCTCAGAAAATTTGCTTTGATTTTTGTTTCTAAAAATCGCTATAACTCCGCCAATTTTCAACCATGTTAAAAATTTCTCAAAGCTTTTGACAGAGAATAAGAAGAAATAAGGACTTCCTGACACTGCCTCCTTCAATGTTAACCGAGAAGCTGTTAAGCTCCAAAAATTAATAAGATCTGCTGCAAATATTTCCCATAGACAAAATCATGCTTTGTCAAAGCTTCTATTCCCTGGTGGAATAAAACGAGGAGTAACCTAGGAAACAACAAACAAGCACTTTGGCAAAATTTTAAACGGCTAAAATACTTTGGTTTCTTATTAAAAAAAGCGAACGCAGTTTTCAGAAAGCTCTTAAACAGTTCAAAGCTAACAGCTTAAAGTAATTTTCTTCTAGCATCTCACCAAACTCCAGTGTGAAAAAGGTTTGGGCTGATGTAAATTAGTAGCACAAAAAAACTGATACCATTCGTTGTATTGAGCATGATTCCACACTTTTGACAAATCCAGTTGCAATTTCTAACTTCTTCGCCTCAACGTGGTCGAGTGAATCCTCCGACAATAACTTTCACACTCAATTTATTTCCAGCAAAAAATCTATAGTACACAATCAGTACCTGCCTGTTTCACTCTCAAAAACAGAGACATAAGAGTCGAGTCGATGGTAATACTTATCGAATTTGAAAATGCCTTACAAAGCACCTTAAATCTATGAATGGGGTAAATATTCTAGAGTTTTTAAGATAGCCATTGAAAAATGCAAAATTTATTTCCGAAGTAGGAGATAAATGTATCTCTAACCAGTGGCGTACCGTGGACATTGGGCGCCCGGGGCGAACAGGTAATTTTCCGCCCCTACCAACAGAAATATTTTTTTGTTTTTCCAAGTTGTAAAAATTTTTCGACTAAAAAAAGAAAAAAAGGTCGCTCACTTTTTGTCGCAAAATGAGACATATTTCACATTCGCTCTAATTCTGTATCATTTATTAAAAAAAAAAAAGAGATAGGTCACTTTCGGTTCTCCAAAAACCCTAGCAAAATGATATATATACGAGGACTATTTGCCGCCCCCCAAGTGGTTGCGCTTGGGGCGGATTAGATTTTAAATAGTGTCGAAAGCCCTGGCAGCTAGAATTATTCCTCTTCCGTATTTGTAATTTATTACTTTTGCTAATTATATTAAAACAAAAAAAAATGTTGTAAATTTAAATGAAAAAGAAAAGAAAGAAATCACAATTTTGCTCGAATAGCGGTAGCTCACATTCATAGCTGCAGGTTGCATTCAGCAATCATCTGTGATCAGCGTTGTACGTACATTACTGCGCAGACGTATTTAAGTTTTGTGATGAATATTAGCTAATTTAAACATGATCACAATAAATTTTTATATGTTTGTACATAAAATAAATCAAATTAACCTTCTGCTTGAAAAAATTAAGTAAAAGTTCAACAAATCGATGAAAATAGGCAAAAATCGATCGTACGTAGACTTTTGTGACATGTGTAGATGGTTTTTGTGATGTCCTTTATTTTTTTTAGAAAATTTTTTTCTTTAAGTTCCAAGGATGGCATATTAGTTCATCGCCCCGGGCGGCAAATGTGCACGCTACGCCACTGTATTAGTTGCGTTCACTGAGGTCGCACTTATTTCAAGGTTAAAGTCATCGGTGACTTGTAGTATTTTCCGAATTAACAATATTTTAATAAAATTTCTAGATCTCGTTTTGTTCGATTTGTTTTCCTTAAAAAATTAGGTTGGCAAAAATATCTAACATTGAATAGCACTTCATTTGAAAGGACATAAAAAGTTTTTACTTAACGTATTAATAAAAATGTATGTATGTTTATAATACATTTTTTGCAAATTTAGAAAAATTGCCATATCTCGAAAACTATAGCACGGATTTAAAGTTTTTATTAAACAATATTGTAGCTTAGTTTATTGCATTTCATAGCGTTTTTTAAAAAGCTATATCCCCGAATTTTGATTTTTATAGCTCCGAAAATGGATCCGACCCCCAGCTTCTGATTACACTTTTATTATTTTCTGTAGGATCCCTGCTCAAAAAGAATCGGGGTAGGGCTCTTAAAGTAAACCTGCTCCAATTGTAACGCAACTAATAATCGTCAAATAATACCCCACACCCATATCTCGTTTGAAATGCATTTTTTGTAAAGTAAATTTATGGAATTCAAAATGGCTTCAAATAATGTAAATATAATTGGGTCAAGGTTTTAAAAAATTTGTGTTTGAAAAATTGCAGTATTTTTTCACAATTTTTCATGTGTATAAATTTGCAGCTTTTCGCAGTTTAAAAATTTTCACATAAAATCGATTTTTTTTGTTTTAAATATATATTAAGCGGCATGGCCCATACAAGCACAAGTAGTTTCCAATTTTTTCAACAATTGAATTTTCAGAAGCATACGATTATTTACTAGAATTTTTCGTTTGCGCCCAACTGTCGATTTTGAGTGGATGCAATTTATTCTAGTACTTCTGTAAAGAAAACATTTTATTTATTTCAGTAGTAAATTGAAATTAACAAAAATCTGGTATCGCTATATTATCGGTATATTTATACGCGATGCTCGTTCAAATTTTTGAGCGATAACATATATAACCCAAAAGCCGCTAATTATAGGTGTTATGTCCAATATTATGAATGGAATTCATTTAGAAACTTTCGGACATTTATTTGTTTAAAATTTTCAAAGACGTTTATTCGACAGTTTTCACCATATGTTATACATGTACCAGAGATTCATTTAGAATTCTGTAAAGGTTTCATTCTGAATGTCCAACTAAAATGTTATATAAAATTAATAAAAATAAATTATATGAAACACAATTTTAAAAAATTACAAATTTACAAATTTTTTAAACACAAAAAAAAAATAAACCGTAGATCCCTCACTGAACATGTACAAATATATTTTCCGAACAAAAGTTAACTACCTATACCTTAAAAGCACAAACTTTGGTTCTCGACTAACTCTGATAAAAAACTCGTCGTCAAAAAGTTCAAATAGTTTTGAAAAAAATTCGACTTGAGCACAATTTAATTTTTTTTTTTAGTTTATGTAAATTGTATGCTTTATCTATTGTCTTCAAATTCTGTTGGGGCAGCTTGTTTTTCTCTTTAGTTTAATTAACCTCTCTTTCATGGCTTCTCTTTTCATCACAGACAACTTTAAATTAAATTTGTATGTATTATTATGAATAACAATTAAATTTATTTGCTCTGTACTTTAACAATATATTTCTTGTCGCGAAAATAACTGTCAGTAGTGTTAAATATTATTATTTTTAAATTTAAATTCCATTACAAATGATAAAAACTTGAAAAGACTTAAACAGAGAATATCACATAAAAAGGAAGTGCGAATATTATTTTTGTAAGTATTTTAAGTTGCCTATTGTAAAGTTAATTATATAGTTTGTTTGCTGGGCATAATTATTAAGGATTTTTATTCAACAGCAGTGTGAAATAAATTTTAGCTTTGTTTTCCGATTTGCGAAAATAAGTAAATATTTAAAGCTTTTCGATTTAAACAAAATGTGTTTAGTCCGATATACTCGTATGTGTTGAGTTTCCGCATTTATTTTTCTCTTAACTACAGTTTAATTTTTTTTTTAAATAGGCGAGAGAAATTAACAAATATAAATACATTTAAGTTAAATAAAATTTCATAATATAACAATTTTTTTAACAAATACTTTGACTTTTGTCATTTTTATCAAAAAAAAAAAAAAAAAACAATAAGAAATATTGAAAATAAACAGCACACAAAGTTAAAATAATACATTATTGTGATATACTAAATAGTCCAGGAAAAATAGACCACAAAAAAAGTGAGTTTGCTTACGAATTTCTAATCTTTTTAAAATATTCGCTTAAAAATAAATTTGAATTTTTTGCATATTTTGAAAATAGGATTTCAAGAATTCCGTAAAGGGTGCTTCTACAACAAAACTAAATTTTTTTTGTGGAAAATTAAATTTTCTATCGATTGCATTCAAAACGTTTTTCTCCGCTTATTGTAGCTTTCGAGTTATACTCTGTTAAATTTGGCATGGCTAAATATGGTCAAAGGTGAAAAAAAAAAAAATCTCATAATCATAATTGGACCATTTATTATAAGGATGACACTTTAGTTTGATTTGTACCGCTATAAGAGACCTTCAAAACTCGAAAATTGTCTATTTTTAATGCAATAAATGTGAAAAATACAAAATACGTTTCAAAGCTTTAAAAAGTGTATCTCATTTGAAAGATTATGAGTTGCTAGCGGAACAAAAAAATAAAAAACTTTCCTTCAGCATATGTGCATGTGTAACAAGGGAAAACAGCTAAGCTTGAATTTGGAAAATTATGTTGAAGTTAAGTTATGTCCAATTTTCCATAAAAACCAACCACCTTAATTCCATATGCCCAATCCAACAGGATAAAATATGTTGCCATACCATATTTTTAAAGTTATTTAACTACCACAAAGCCCAAAGGCACTATATTAAATTAAGTAAACCTTTTTTGGTCATTAATATTTTTTTGCTCATCAAAGTATTGAGGTTTGTTACCAGAGAGATTTTGTAATCATCATGATGAAAACCTCCATATGATTTCTTACCACAATATTGTTTCTTATAATTAGTTTAGTATTGGATCTTTCAAGCAAGGTCATAAAAAATGTACTTTTAGAAAATGCAAAAAAAAAATTATTTTGGGAACATATTTTGACCTTAGGCCTTAAAGGTACTACATTCAAGGTTAAATTCATTGGCTGTTTAAACGTAATATTGGTATGGTATACATATTTTTCCGTTCAACCGTTGGCGATATATTTTAAAAATCAGTTAAATTTTACCAAATTATCAAATTTAACAATATACTATGTATCTCGAAAATTACAAACATTTTATTATAGAGAACTTAATTTTATGCTTTTTGATGTACCAAGAACCGTTTACGATATGTTTAATAAATCACGTTTTTTAAGGTTGTCCCGGATCCAAGTGTACGAATATTCAAATTTAGTTTCATATTAATTCATAAAAATTAAATTATTTATTCCTTGAAATAAAATTGTAGGCATAGAATTTTATAAGCAAAATATTATATATTTCCTGGACTAAATAGTACTTGTTTAAAATTAACAGATTACGAAAAGTAACATGCTTTATTTCAATTAAAGCATGTTAATATGCATCCAAAAGGAAACAATACATTAAAAAGAGCACCAATATAATAAGTAACATAAAGAAACTTTACGATTAAAAAAAAATTTAAAAGGACACAACAATTTAAGATAAAGAAAACATAAAAACAAAGAATATAAATTAACAATTACAAGTACATAATTGAATGCTTACTCTCTAAAAAAAACTAAACATAAAATTTGTAAATAAAATAGTTTCACTGGTTAATAGAATAAATGTTTCAAGTGAATCAATTAAATGCGCCTCATTATAGAATAATTCTTTAGCAATGTTGTGTTTACTATTTAATTTTTAAAAAGTTTTACCTCTTGTTTTTTCTTCTAAACGCTATGCGTTTCTAAAAATAATTTAGCAATAAAGACTGTATCAAAAACAAAATAAATTGTATCAAAAGTTTTAGAGGACAATTTTTTGTACAAAAAAAAATTAATCACATTTCATTGCTACGTCAAAGCAAATTGAAGGTCTGCCTTCATTGCTTCTGCTATATAGTCGTAAGATTTCCTTTGTTAACTTTTCTTTTTAAAATGCATCCATGTGTCATTTGTTAAATATATCCTTTCATTTAAACTACAATTTGATAAAATAAATAAGTTTTGATAGCTTTAGATACAGCCTTAACAATTGCTTAGTTTTCAAACTTGAATATACTGTTTTTTTGTTTTGGTTTTTCTTATGTTATACACATCTAAAGACTAACACTTAAAAATGATTAATAAATTACATTGATTTGCTTGTTTATTGTAAATACGATGCGAAACAAATACAAATATAACTTACCACAAAAGAAAAAATAAATCAACAATTGCCAACAATTTTGCCTCACTGGTATGATGTTATTTAAAAGTCTTAACTGATAATCCTTACTCCCTACGCATACGTTTTGGACGTGACAACGCAATTGAATCTGCTAATGCCATTTCTGTTGCTGTAGCATGATGTGCAGCTGTCACGTTTGCTGTTGCATATGTTGAGCTGGTGGTGTGATTGCCTAGTTTGTCAATACCGCGTACTTTTCTACTGGCCACAGATTGTGCTGTTACCTGCAATGAAATTGCATGCGTATTCAATTTTTCTGCAAGTAACAAATCTTTTAGTCCTTTCATTTTTTGACTATAAAGTGTTATCACTGGACGCTTCATCATAAACTCAAACGGATCTTCTTCTAATGGTGCCATTTTGGGGGTTGTTGCTTTAATGGCGTTCGATGTTGTAGATTGTGTTGTAATTTCAACAGTAGCAGTTTCATTGGATGTTGCATTTTCTAAAGATAATTTTTCATTGGTTGGGGAGTCTTTTTGTTGCTGTTGATCATTGGCTTTGTCTATGCCAATTATAGCCTCATCAACATTATTGTTAAAATTATTGTTATTATTATTGTTAGACTTGAGTTTCTGTTCAGCAAAAGGCTGATCGCCACCTTGCAGCAAAAAATCAGGATTCAAAATCTTAACTCCACACGCAGCTGTTAGATCAGCCAAAGTAGTGGGAATTTCTTTAGTTTTCTTCTGTTGCTGGTTACTGCTTTCTGGAGATAGCTTCTGAAAAATTTAAAAAATTAAAAATTGACGTGAAATATATGAGCTAGCTAGCTCGATTTACTATGGTTTTTGTATAAAATTTATACAAAAGGATAGTGGTAGAACATCAGTTGGAAAGTATTGCATCGATACAGGTAATTGTAAAGTAATTCGTCAAGCTCCAAGGAGAATAGCATTTTCCAAGGGTAAGGAAGTGACGGACCTTGTTGAGGAGATCTGAGTGCCCATGGAGCTCACAGGTTCACCTAGGATCTATTATACACTTTTTTTTTTGAGTTGCAAAGTGAATACTGGCACGTGGAAACAGACGACAGAGACCAGGCCTAAACTCTGAATGTTGTAAACGGTATTTGGCAGTTTAACGTCATGTCGACGACATTATCATCTTCTGAAAAGATTTTGACAGTACTATATCCTGAAAAATCTTGTGAATGTGAGCGCTTGGAGGCAGACGGTCTAAAAGTAAGTCCGAGAAAGTGATCAATTTTGAGCGTAAGGTCAAATATCTGGGACGTAAGGTAACGTGGGAAGGTATACACACAGATAATATAAGGCCGTCAAAAGAATATCCACGTCCATCTAACCTCATGAGCTGCGAAGTTTTCGGGGGTTGTGTACTTACTACAGCCATTTTGTTCCTAGTTTAGCGAACTTTACAGGCAGTCTACATGAGTAGTCACGGAAAAATCGGGAGTTTATATGGTGTAGCGCAGAGGAAACGTAACTCCCACCAGGCAAAAAATATGTATTATACCTATCCGATTGGTTACGGTACTGGTGGAGTCTTGTCCGAAGTTATTAATGGTCCAGAATAATTTGTTACATAGCATACCTAACATCAGTAAAATTGTGTCGAAGCCTGCGAGACGTTGTGACTCGGAGAGGTGTTCTAACAGCAATGAAATTCGCAATGGATTGAGCGCTTGTAGCGCTACTATTTCACTATCGAACATCGCACAAGTGGCGTAAAATAACAGACGCACTATCCCGTCGCTCATACAGTCATTGCTCTCGAGTAGAGCATATGAGTGCAACCATTCGCAACGCGATTAGTGAACTCAATGCTATATAAGTCGAAAAATGTTCAAATGTCGAAGAATCACTGGTTTTTTGAAACTATGAAAATCAAAGGAATCATTGTAGACCATTGTAGACTATAACAATGACTTATAACCTAACATGGGTTTTCACCGGTTTTTTGGGTCAATTTTCATTAATGAAGATAACAGCTTCTGTGACAAATCACATATCGAAGGGCCTAAATAGAATATATAGGGTAGCCTTGTCGAATCATGTCCTAAACATTAGTTGACACCCGTTTTTGGGGTCAACTCAGACTATAAAATGGGCAAGAGCTCATTGGGATAGAGACAATTGGAAAGCTTCTTTATTATAGACTATAACACACATATGTAGATTGGTAGCCACTAAAGTATAGTCATTTCAAAAATAAATAAGTACCTCGTCCTTCTTAAGCAACACGTTATTGTTTCCTTCTACAGTGTTTTGTACGTTATATATTTCCTTCTTAGCCTCATTTAAATCATTTTCATTTGTCGTCGCAGTTGTTTCAGATACCATTTCATCTTCGGGCACTTTAATTACCACTTGTGAGCGTATATCATAGTCAAATTTTGTAATATTATTGACCAAAGGCTTAGCCCAGCCAATGTGCAAAATTGGTGTAAGACTGTCTTCTTCCCATTGGCATATACCATCGTAAAATCGCAATAAATTTGCAAAAACTTCCGAATCACGTAATATACTGCGCGCCGAATGTCCTGAACTCTCTGTTTTCATAACATATGGTATCATTTCATTTGCAATGTCCAATAATTCTTTGTAAATCTCATCATCATCACGACAGTTGTAAGTGTACAAACGTATGACATCAGCAGCGTTAGCCCATGAGGCAAATGCCTCTCGATATTTTAGCAGGCGATTGTAATAATTACCCTGATAAGTGTACGGATACACATGATGATTTTTATAATGTTCACGCGCAGATTGTATGGCCTCACGATAAAGTTGCTCGCAAGAGATACGCCCATTGATAGAGGGATTAATTTCTTCAAGTTCGCCAAGGGTGCCTAAATTAAATTATATCAAAATATTTTATCATAGAAGTAGAAACCGAAAAAAGTACACTTACCTAATGCCATGGGATACTTCTTTAAGTGTCCCTTATCATAAAGTTGCCATAGAAGTTTTTGTTGTAGTTCTGCCACCTCGACACAATCGCTATTCGCTGTTAGCGATATATTTATGGCCGAAACTATTGCTGCTACTTCCATATTGCGATCACAGACCACGGCCAAACCACCTAAGTACAACCACGAACCAGTCTCAATACCTGCCGATATATCCTGCCCACGTTTGTCCTCACTACCTTTGCCATGCCACGTGACTTCGATTGACTCGACGCGTTTATTGCCAAATACCACCCATGCATGATCTTCCGAGATAGCTAAATGCACATCACGATAACCCAGCAGTTGACAACCAGCAACAACAGCCAATGCAACACCAAAACAGTCAAGCTTATTGCCTGACAAATAGCTGTATAAGTTTTGTAAATGAGCGCGATCTTTGTAGCTACTCCGAATTAGTGAATGCCAAATAACATCAGATACTTTCTTGATTATCCCACGCGTAGCCTGTCGCGGACCTGAAACTTTTGGTTTTTCCACGACAGAAAGTATACTTTGGAACTTCTTATATAGACCAGCGACAAGTTCATGTGTGACAATTGGAAATGGTACGCTGTTTCCCATTATGATGTCAGCATTAGCTGCTTTAAATAAAGTACATATGAGTAATATGGAACAAAAACGGTAACTTCAAGTGTTTATCAAGAGTGTTTGTTAAGCCGTGATAGTATATCTAATAGGAATAGTAATTTAGTAAGCCATTAAGCTTTTACAATTAAGCAAAAAAATTCTTGCACAAAATCGTGTTCAGCGATGAAACTCAGTTCGGAAATTAGTGTTTTGCTTTTCTAATTGTCATAATGATGGCCACATCATTTTTTTTTTTTTGTAAATGATAGTTTAAATATGGCTAAAAATTGAAATAACTGTCAGTTGCCAGAATCGTGTTGGGGCTGGTTATGAGGCCGAAAAAAAAAACATTTCGCACACTAGTTTGAATAGTAAGCTACAAATAAAAAAAATATATTAGGTCCAATGTAGTAGAGGAGGTAAAAGCATTTCGATTTCATGTTCGAAAAATCTCTATACGACAAGATTTTATCCACATGTCATCGTATTACAATTTCCAATATGTATATACAAAAAAATAGTTATTTTGGCCGAAAAATGCTGTTTTAAGTACAAGTATGTAATGTTACTTTAAAATTTTTAAAAAAAAACTGCATTTTTCGAAAATGACGATTGTCATTAGTGAAGACTATGAAAACGTCAAATTTGTTATACAGAGATTTTTTGGGCATGAAATTTATATGTTTTCATCTCCTCTACAACATTGCTCTCAAATTTTTTTACGTGTGGCTTACTTACCGAGTTATTGAGCGAAATTTTTTTTAGGCGACTGACGCACTTTTCGAATATTAACTTTATTTAAACTATCAATTACAAAAAAATTAAGCGGCTTAAATGACCATCAAGTGCAAAGCAACCTCCCGAATTATCATTTTATGACAATGATTTAATCACTGTAATTCGAAAGTACAGAAGTCTGCTGTTAAATAATTCTACTTCGCATATAACGTTATAGGAATATTAAATATTTGGAGAGTTTTTGATTTTTTTGTTTATGGTGAAAAAAAAGCATACCAAATCTTAATAAATTGTTGTGTTCTTAAAGTTAGTGCTTATAACATTTGTGCTGCCATACTTGTAGCATATAAATAATACGGATAGCAATGTATGTGGAAATACATTTTTATCTAAAACTCAGGCTTTCTGTTTCGGTATAAAGCAAAATACTAAAATTTGTAACTGTCGCAGTAGTTTAATGATTTTTAAAAATGCAGTATTTAAAAACCCGCCATAAAATTTTATTACAATTATGCCCAGTTTCACCAAAATCAATTTTTACTAACAGGCTTTTAGAATTTATAAGGCTGTTAAAATTAATTCTGTTTCACCAACATTAGAAGTTGTACTTTTAGCTAACAACCTGTTAGTCGAATGAATGAAACAGAAAATCCTAACACAAATATCTGATTGCATACAAAAGAGTAAAACCAAAATAATTTTTGTTGATTGACATATGCCAAACAAATTATTGTGTCATTCAAAATATTTTCAAAATATAAGCAAGCTTTTAAAAATTTAACAGCACGGGCATTTCACGCGAAGCGGACAGGGGAAATAGGGTCATGTTTCCGATTTCAGACATACGTATTTGAATATGTTGTACCTGTACATGACCTCGACACAGAAACAAAATATTTTTAGAATGGCAACACTGGTTTTCAAAATATGGGTCTTTGAAAATTTAAGAAATCGTAAGGTATGTACTATTTCAAATGCCATTATTCAGCTTAAACAATTCTGATAAAAGGAATTAACTACTGGATTTTATACTACATTTATTGGCCCTTTTAACCTCATAATTAGATTTAAAACAACAAAAAAATACACTGAAAAAAATGAGAAATATTTTTCTTTATCGTTTTTTTCAATGTTCGCCTAACAAAAATTTTTTTTTTAGTGCATTAAAAAAAAGCTTATGTATATTGTGCTTATACTTCGTGCCAAGTTTGATAGTGGGCCGCCCAGCCGTTTTGCAGCTACATATATGCATTGCAATGCCGAAAGCCGAGTCGAATCAGTTGATTTTCAAAAAAATTTCTCATATGTTCAGAAACAAAATTTTTCGACAGAATTGTTCCGTAAAGTCTACACAACTTTTTCTTGAAAAAAAAGTTTTAGTACGTTTCATAAATAAAAAAGTTACGAATGTTTAAGTGTCGCCACCTAGGCAATTTTACTCCTACAAACATCCGATAAGAAAAATTTGAATTTTACAATTCAAATACAATTCAAAAAACAATTCAATATTGATAATATTGTCCCCTATTATGAGTGTCAATAAAAACGACCTTGACTTGAAATAAAGCGAGTCAATAAAATTTCAATTACCGTATCATATAATCATATTGGCCCCTATTATGAGTGTCAATAAAAACGACTTGACTTGAAATAAAGCGAGTCAATAAAATTTCAATTACCGTATCATATAATCATATTGACTTGACTGAGTGCTATTGTGAATTTTTCAAAGTATGACAACTGATGTTGCTTTTCAAATTGAAAAATCAATTATTTGACACTTTATTTTTTGTAATATATTTTACTAATAATTTTATAAAATATGAAATGTTGCAGCGCAACGTGGCTGTGTAACATCGGTAGTCGACTGCACTTCATAAAATAGGTTGTGCTTCATCAGAGCTCCTCTTACAAAATTATTAGATTCTATTTTGCTGCACTCCAGTAAGCAATTGAGTTCTTGGTAACATTTCGACAATGAGCAGTTTAACAGTGCATGCTGAAGTGCAAAGATGCATTGCATAATACTCCGTTTTTGTGAACAGATGTTTTACGCTAAATAATCTGTTACCGAGTCTAACTCTAGCTAACGTTACGCATTTTTCGCGAGAAAAGTGAATACTGCAATTCGGTCTCTTCAAGCTCATCTTGTGCGTTTTCATATAAGAGGTAAACTCCCAGACAAGTTCCATTTCTTCTTTTTAGATTAGGCGTTTACAAAAACAAGGGGCAAAGTGAGAGCCTCCTTCGCCGCAGTCTGAGCCTTTTAATATCCAAAAATACCCTTATGTCCCAGTACCCACATTATTTGTATGAGGTTGTTATATTCAATGTTTTCAAAAATAAAGTTGTAAGTATGCCGTTCTACTATTTAATGCTTTTGAACACTTATACTATCTGACCATACTAAAGCCTTACTTTGTTTTTAGACTGCATATTAAACAGCAAAATTTATTGCTGCCAGCTGTGCATGAAAAACTCCAGAGTGCATTGGTAGCAGACTTTGCCTAATTTTTATGAAGTGCTGATATTTTCATTATTTAAGAAGAGTTACCTCAGCTTATTTTAACTCTAAGAATAAAAACCTATCTAATTAAAAAGTGTCGGTCTGATCTAGTTTCTGAGATATAGCCATCGGAAATTATTTTTCACAGAAAAAACTGAACTTATATAGAGAGAATACACTGCTCAACAAAAACTCCTCCATATCTTAAAAACCATGCAACAGATTTCAAACTATTCTAGACCAATAATATAGCCTATTAAATTACCTATCATATGACATAATTTTTTTAAAAATCGCTCGAGGAATTCCTAACGTATAGTGCTTTTTAGAAAACCTATATCAGCAACTTCCAATCGGTATTTCTCTGACACTGGATCCGAGCGACACTCTTTGGTTGCATTTTTATGTTTACTCTTACTACGTTACTTCCCAAAAAAGAAAAAAAAACGGGCATTTGTCGCTATCCTTGATTTGTGCCCCCAGTCGATTACTTTCGATTGATAGACAAATAATAGTCAATTTTATTGACTCCAGTCGAAAAAATTGTCACTTATAATAGGAGTCTGCCATTCACAATGGATTGAAATTGACTGGTGTCGACTATTGACAAATATTGACACTCATAATACAGGCATTGACTGAAATCGACAAGAGTCGAGTCAAGTCGTTTTTATTGACACTCATAATAGGGGCCATTTACTTGACTGAGTGCTATTGTGAATTGTTCAAAGTATGACAACTGATGTTGCTTTTCAAATTGAAAAATTAATTATTTGACAATTTATTTTTTGTAATATATTTTACTAATAATTTTATAAAATATGGAATGTTCCAGCGCAACGTGGCCGTGTTACATCGGTAGTCGACTGCACTTCATAAAATAGGTTGAGCACAAAATTATTAGATTCTATTTTGCTGCAGTTCAGTAAACAATTGAGTTCTTGGTAACATTTCGACAGTGCGCAGTTCAACAGTGCATGCTGAAGTGCAAAGATTGCATTGCATAATACTCTGTTTTTGTGAACAGATGTTTTACGCTAAATAATCTGTTACAATGTCTAACTCTAGCTAACGTTGCGCATTTTTCGCGAGAAAAGTGAATACTGCAATTCGGTCTCTTCAAGCTCATCTTGTGCGTTTTCATATAAGAGGTAAACTCCCAGACAAGTTCCATTTCTTCTTTTTAGATTAGGCGTTTACAAAAACAAGGGGCAAAATGAGAGCCTCCTTCGCCGCAGTCTGAGCCTCTTAATATCCAGAAATACCCTTATATCCCAGTACCCACATTATTTGTATGAGGTTGTTATATTCAATGTTTTCAAAAATAAAGTTATAAGTATGTACTGCCGTTCCACTATTTAATGCTTTTGAACACTTATACTAAAGTCTTACTGTGTTTTTAGACTGCATATTAAACAGCAAAATTTATTGCTGCCAGCTGTGCATGAAAAACTCCAGAGTGCATTGGTAGCAGACTTTGCCTAATTTTTATGAAGTGCTGATATTTTCATTATTTAAGAAGAGTTACTTCAGCGTATTTTAACTCTAAGAATAAGTACCTATCTAATTAAAAAGTGTCGGTCTGATCTAGTTTCGGAGATATAGCCATCGGAAGTTATTTATACTAAAGTCTTACTGTGTTTTTAGACTGCATATTAAACAGCAAAATTTATTGCTGCCAGCTGTGCATGAAAAACTCCAGAGTGCATTGGTAGCAGACTTTGCCTAATTTTTATGAAGTGCTGATATTTTCATTATTTAAGAAGAGTTACTTCAGCGTATTTTAACTCTAAGAATAAGTACCTATCTAATTAAAAAGTGTCGGTCTGATCTAGTTTCGGAGATATAGCCATCGGAAGTTATTTTTCACAGAAAAAACTGAACTTATATAGAGAGATTACACTGCTCAACAAAAACTCCTCCATATCTTAAAAACCGTGCAACAGATTTCAAACTATTCTAGACCAATAATATAGCATATTAAATTACCTTTCATATGACATAAATTTTGTAAAAATCGCTCGAGGAATTCCTAACGTATAGTGCTTTTTAGAAAACCTATATCAACAACTTCCAATGGGTATTTCTCTGACACTGGATCCGAGCGACACTCTTTGGTTGCATTTTTATGTTTACCCTTACTACGTTACTTCCCAAAAAAGAAAAAAAACGGGCATTTGCCGCTATCCTTGATTTGTGCCCCCATTCGAGTACTTTCGAATGATAGACAAATAATAGTCAATTTTATTGACTCCAGTCGAAACAAGGCCCCTATTATGAGTGTCAATAAAAACGACTTGACTCGACACTTGTCGATTTCAGTCAATGCCTGTATTATGAGTGTCAATATTTGTCAATAGTCGACACCAGTCAATTTCAATCCATTGTGAATGGCAGACTCCTATTATAGGTGACAATTTTTTCGACTGGAGTCAATAAAATTGACTATTATTTGTCTATCAATCGAAAGTACTCGACTGGGGGCACAAATTAAGGATAGCGACAAATGCCCGTTATTTTTTCTTTTTTGGGAAGTAACGTAGTAAGGGTAAACATAAAAATGCAACCAAAGAGTGTCGCTCGGATCCAGTGTCTGAGAAATACCCATTGGAAGTTGCTGATATAGGTTTTCTAAAAAGCACTATACGTTAGGAATTCCTCGAGCGATTTTCACAAAATTTATATCATATGAAAGGTAATTTAATGGGCTATATTATTGGTGCAGAATAGTTTGAAATCTATTGCATGGTTTTTAAGATATGGAGGAGTTTTTGTTGAGCAGTGTAATCTCTCTATATAAGTTCAGTTTTTTCTGTGAAAAATAACTTCCGATGGCTATATCTCCGAAACTAGATCAGACCGACACTTTTTAATTAGATAGGTACTTATTCTTAGAGTTAAAATAAGCTGAAGTAACTCTTCTTAAATAATGCAAATATCAGCACTTCATAAAAATTAGGCAAAGTCTCCTACCAATGCACTCTGGAGTTTTTCATGCAAAGCTGGCAGCAATAAATTTTTCTGTTTAATATGCAGTCAAAAAACAAAGTAAGACTTTAGTATGGTCAGATAGTATAAGTGTTCAAAAGCATTAAATAGTGGAACGGCAGTCCATACTTATAACTTTATTTTTGAAAACATTGAATATAACAACTTCATACAAATAATGTGGATACTGGGACATAAAAGTATTTCTGGATATTAAAAGGCTCAGACTGCGGCGAAGGAGGCTCTCACTTTTCCCCTTGTTTTTGAAAACTAATTTAAAAAGAAGATATGGAACTAGTCTGGGAGTTTACCTCTTATATGAAAACGCACAAGATGAGCTTGAAGAGACCGAATTGCAGTATTCACTTTTCCCGCGAATAATGCGCAACGTTAGCTAGAGTCAGACTCGGTTACAGATTACTTAGCGTAAAACATCTGTTCACAAAAATGGAATATTTTGCAATGCAATCTTTGCACTTCAGCATGCATTGTTGAACTGTCGAAATGATACCAAGAACTCAATTGTTTACTGGACTGCAGCAAAAAAGAATCTAATAATTTTGTAAGAGGAGCACTGATGAAGCACAGTCGACTACTGATATAACACGACCACATTGCGCAGCAACATTCCATATTTTATAAAATTATTAGTAAAATATATTACAAAAAACAAATTGTCAAATAATTAATTTTTCAATTTGAAAAGCAAATGAAGCAGCATTTTATGGTACTGTTTTGCCTCGTGGTTGCAAGTCTTCTCGTTTTATCTCTCCTCGTGTACATAGCTATTTTTACTTTCAAATAATTACATTTGGTTTATTCGATTAATAATTTATCTGAATTACTCTATTCTGTCTTAAGGTTTGTTTATGTTTAAGTTTAATTTTTTTAAGTATTTTATACTCAGCATGTCGTTAAATGTAACAAACATAATGCTCCGTGAGCAAGAGCAATCTATTATTTTAAAAGAAACTCTAGTCAATGTGACATTCGATTTACTTAATTGGTATTAATAGTGCAAGAGCAGGCCATACATTACAGCCGCAAAATGTAAAATCAAAAAAATGTTGTAAATTTATTATTTGTATACTCGATATAAAAGTCTCAATAAACAATTCAATTCAATTCAATTTGAAAAGCAACATCAGTTGTCATACTTTGAAAAATTCACAATAGCACTCAGTCAAGTCAATATGATTATATGATACGGTAATTGAAATTTTACTGACTCCCTTTTTTTTCAAATCAAGTCGTTTATATTGACACTCATAATAGGGGCCAATTGTCACTTATAATAGGAGTTTGCCATTCACAATGGATTGAAATTGACTGGTGTCGACTATTGACAAATATTGACACTCATAATACACGCATTGACTGAAATCGAAAAGTGTCGAGTCAAGTCGTTTTTATTGACACTCATAATAGGGATAATTGATCAATAAATCTTCAAAATTATACAAAAAAAAAAGTTTAAGTTTAATAAGTTGCCTTTTTCTGTGCCCACTTGAGAAAACTTTACTCCAAACAACTAATATTCTTTAGAGATCATTTATAAAAAAATTTCTGCTTGACATTTTGTAATTTGAAGAAATCACATTATTTAGGCTATAATTTGAATGTGTGAACGAGATAAAAATATAAAACTTACAGAATATTTAGTTCTAACCCTGAACTGCAAAAGCCTGTAAGTTTCATTAATTATTTACATCCATTGTGAGTGTACAGATGGCTTAAAATAAGCAAAAAGATTAGTCCCTATGGGGAAAAAATCCTTTAGACCGCCACTTTTATCTAGTTTTACACTGGAGTCTTTTATCAAGTTTCCTTCCTAAGTCATAGAGACAGACACTTCTCAACAATTTCAGTATTTTTTTCTATGGTTACGCACCCAACTTCTATGGCTGATTTTTATGTTTTCACATATTATATGCAACCCACTCTGCAAAGTGAAAGAATTACACTACCTTAAATAGGCTTTTCGTAAAAACCTTTTCGTGAGAACGTATGGTATATCTTATTTTAGAATTTAATATGTCCACTACGTTATTTTAGAATCTAATATTTCCACTACAAGTCCAAAAAAGTTTAAAAAACACAATAGCAAAATTATTGAAGTAATCAGTTCTAAATACAGTTTTCAAATATCAACTAAAGTGATAAGATTTTTTTAATAGATTAATTGAGTTAATACTATATTTTTATAAGCATTTTTGGTTCTCATATAATCTTTTTTAATCATTATTGTTTTTTCTCTATTTGACAAAACAGTACACAGAAGGGGTCACCAAATTAGCGATGAAACGTCGCAGTAGTTTTTAGAAAAATTTGAAGCAACTTAAGTTTCTCAGTAAGATTTAAAGTTACAAATTTATATAATATGTAAACATTCTAGAAATTAGTTCCTCTTGAACTGACATTGTAGTGCTTATTTAAATAGAAGCAAAGGAAAGAAGAGCATCTTTTCCCTTCCCGTAATCCACAATTAAAATACACACCTGCAGTTATACCATTACCGCTAATGCTACCTCCAATCGTTGCTGTTGTACTGACGCATTCCACTGTGGATGCGGCGATAGCTGCGGCCTGCGCTGCATCGCCTGTTGTCAGCGAAATCTCCATGTATCCAGCAATAATCGAGAGGAGCGTCAAATCAGGTTCCGTACCTTGTGTTGCACTTTGCTCTAGCGCACGTTGAAAGAAATTACCAACATCTTCAATTGATTTGAGGGGGAAAAGATTTGGATCCACACTAGAATGCAGCGATGCCAATGGACTGGCACTGGAACTACGTGTCACTGCAGCCATTTCACAAAACTGCTGTACTTTGTTTTTCTTAAGTCAAGTATCTGACAAACTCAAAACTACAGCAAACAAAAATGGAAAAAATCACCAAGCAGAAAGGAAACTTCGCTATGCCAAGAGTTGACAAACAACTTTTGTCGGGTTGGTTGCTTGCTTCCCTATTTGGCGTCTTCCCACAAATTTTGCACCTTGTTCTGCCCTTTTCTGTAATTCTTGTTTGGTGATGTTTTTTTCAGTTCTTCTTTCTTCTTTTTTTATGCAATAAACGTCGTATGCATTTTTCTGCACCTTTGTTCCTTTTATCCTGTCGTGCTCACACACACATCTACACACAAAACCACATACAAGTGCAAAACTGCAATGGGACACGTATGCACATACGAACCAAGCAACCGAGTTTTTTTATGCTGCGACAGTGCTTCCTTTTATTTTTTACAGCTGCTGCACTGTTGCTGTTGTTTTTTCTTTGTGTAGTGTGATATGAACGGTCAAAAATTCTCTTGCCTTTTAATCGTCTCTTCTGGAATTAGCCTTTTTTAAGCCACGTTACATACAGCACCTCGCGCCTATTCCTTCGGCGAGTTGTGAAATTTTTTACTTGAACCTATAGGACACTTTTGCTTCAACTTCTCGCAAATTCAATTAATTACTTGTTATCACTTTGTTTCCACACACTTACATATATCTATTAATCCCTATAACGAAAAAAACTAACGCAAAAATAGTGAATATTCTAATTTTGCGTTTTAATTTTTGCCGTAATGTTTACAAACAACGCAAATGACGTCGATCCATATTCACTGCAATAAACGAATGACGCAGCGCACAGAGGTGCCAGCTCGTACAAAAATATCAACCTCTACATTCAGCTTTCACATAATTTCAAAAGTTCATGTAATTAAAATTCCAAAGGCTCGAGGCGGTATTTTTTCTTAACCACATGAACTATAGAATTTGTTTGGATTTCCTTGACCATAGCCAAAAGTGCTTCATATGCAGGGTTAATAAGTTAGTAAGTTGTACAGAAGAAATCTCCGACCTTTAAAAAAAAAATTTTTCCTAACATTAAGTAAAACTATGATTGGGAAATTCGATCAGCAATATTCAAAAATTAATTTATAAAATGGTTAAACCATTAGACTTTTGGGTGTGAAAAACCTTTTCTTGTTTTGCCTTGCTTATATGTACTATTATTATTTTTTTCGCATTTTATATTCCAAATTTTTTTGGAAACTTTTATGTAACTCATAAAATCTTAGCAGGACTGATTGTCAGAAGCGCAGACCATTAAAATTTACTACGTGAAGTTCCACCTAAAGATTTGTATCAGGCTTGAAAACCAGCTTTTATACTGCTGTAAGCAGAAAAAAAAAATTAAGTCCGCGCGACACATTGGCCAAGTGGCTGTTGCCAGTTTCACATAACAAAACGCAGCTATTGGAAAGTTGTTGCATCGTGTGAGCTCACACGAAATCATACAGGTAATTGATGGTTTAATAACAACTGTAATGGACGACGGGAAATCCATCAACGAGTATTGAGCAGTTGATCTGACATCGACGCTAAATCTGTTCGAGTAATGCCTAGTTTTCATCTTTATTGATCTTATCTTATCAAATTTTTGTAAGAAAGTAAAAGCATGTGAACATAACCTAATGCGCTTGGAGAATGCGAGAGTGACTAGGCATATATGTGCTATTTTTATAGCATTTGATATCCTCTGTGATATCCGGAAATCAGAAAGTTCAAAAAGTTGAACTTTATTACTACACCATGGGTTATAATCAGCTTTAGTCCAAAAAGCATCCTGCAAGTGATATCAAAAATGAGAGAGTAATTTATGTAATCCCTTTGTACGAAGATACAGGTTTAAATTAAATGAATTTTTGCTGGTAAACTGAGAAAAAGTGTCAAACTATCAGCTGTGGAATTTGAATTGTAATTAAGTTTATTTCGACTATTATGATTTTCCATTTTATTCTTTGTGGTTAGGGGATTCAATTTATTTCCCAACTATCTATAATTAAAGACGTTTACTTACTGTAAGTGCTTAGAAAAATATTTTTGTCACTACATTGGAAAATTTTGGCCATTAATTTTCGGACTAAAACAAATTTTTTTCCGTTCCTATAATTTTTAAATTTACTCCCTCTCACAGAGCGTAATTTTCTTATTCTTTCGTGACTGACAGTTTCACAGGATTTGATCCAAAAAGTTCTGGAACGAACGAAAAAAATGAGTAACTTTCTATTCTGTTTCATTTCAAACGATCAAGTGTGCTCTAATTTTGACACCAACAATTTTACTGTGACTGAACTGAACACACAGAGAGTTGAAAACTAGAACTCTTTCGTGGAGAACGCGTGAGTTACTTGTGTAAAAATAAAATTTTATATAATTTCGAAATTAGTGAGGATGTTGGCTACATAGTTTGTAATACTTACAACTCTTTTAGAGAAAAAAATTACAGAAAAAAATAAATTTTTATATAATTTTGAAATTAGTGAGGAGGTGGCTATATAGTTTGTAATAATTACAACTCTTTTAGAGAAAAAAATATCACTAAATTGACTAAAACAGCAACTGCTATGACTGCGATAACAAAAGGCAACAGTCAACTGTGACAGCTTTGCGTAAAATATTGCTTCGACTATTGCATTTTGCACAGCAGACAGTAATAGATGAATATCAACTACGACAACTCTTCGTATTTTGTTACTGCAGCTATTGAACTTCATGAAGCATACTTCAATAGCTTTTTAGCAAATTGAAACGCTTCTTCTTATTCCACAAATTTTGCTCCTAAATTTAGGTATTAAAACCTACAGCTGGCAGCTTTGCAATAAAACTTGAAGCAAAACGCGAATAAAAATATTATTACACTTATAGCGCCCTCAAACACTCAAATTTTGCATATTCCCGTCAATACAACTCAGTCGTACGTACGCTACAACTTTTTCATTCGTCTTTAGCATGCGTACAATTTTCACACAGTAATGAACAAAATAAAAGTGGATAATAGCGTCGAAATAATGAAATATGTTTTCTTTAGCTGCAATTGTCGAATTATTTTTTAGGGATAAAAAGGGCCTAAAACAAAAAAAAAGTGCTTCTAATTTTGGAAATATAGCCATTAGAAGTTGTGGATAGAGCATTTTTAGAAATCAATTTAAGTTGATTGATATAAAAAATGTGGATGTCATAAGAATGATAATTTAATGAGCCACCATATAGAATAAATTGATATTTTTCAATATTAAAATTAACAGAATACCCTGAAAATTAATGATTATTGAGATAAGATGAGGAAAAAATTAATAATAATATATAATCAATTAATTCCAAATTGATTAGTCGGTCGACACTCACAACTCTATTAAGTCATTTCCAATTACATTCAATTAAATCAGTCAACAATTATTACGCACTCTCATAATAGGACCCACATGTCTTGTACTACTGACAGTATAATGTATGGGCATATAAGGGCTCAATACCATTTTGAAAATCACGCTATTTAGTTCATGGTTGAATATTTTTCAATCATGATTTAAGCCCAATTTCCTTGTGATTTTTCTTGAACTTATCTTATTAAATTTTTGTAAGAAAGAAAAAGCATGCGAGCACAACCTAATGCGCTTAGAGAATGCGAGAGTGAATAGGCACACATTTGCTATTTTTTTATAGCATGTAATATTCTCCGTGATTTCGGAGATCAGAAAGTTCAAAAAGTTGAACTTTTTTATTAAAGTTGATTACATGCTATAAATTTGGCAGTAATTTTTAAAGTTGCGCTATTATTTTATGTAGTGTCAAGTTTGACAGTTTTCAAAATAAAAACAAAAGTCAATGAAATAAGGTTATAAGGTGCTGAGTTTCTCAAAATTTAGTTTAAATTGTTGAAAATACAATTTTACAAAATAAGATAAGTAAGTTAAGTAAGTAAAAAGTATGACGATTGCTATTTTAACAAAAATTAACATATTTCTTTTGTCAAAGTCTTGCAGCATCAACACCAAAATCAGCACCATCATGAACGACAATCAATTGTTAGTGGAAAATGGTAGTACTATTTAATTTCCTTTCACGATTATTATTATTATTCCATATTTATTTTTTTATGAAACATAGAGCAGCTTATTGAAGCAGTGCGGTCACGGCCTGCACTTTGGAATATGTCAACAATGAGCTACAGGAATATTCAAAAGCGACAACTCTTGTGGATGGAAGTGTTGGCAGAGTTGGTCAGCCGATTGCACTGACTAGTGGAACAAAGCGTTACACCATGATTAACAGTTAGTACATGCGTGTCGTGCCACAATCAGTGACAATTGGTAGTGTAGCTATGACCTCCAAGCTGGTGGCCACTGGAAACGGCTCTCCAGGAAGTTAAGTCTTGACTGTAGGGCTGGCTAGCATAGCTAGACTAGGGGTTTGGTTAGCTCCTCAAATGCCTGAGGTATCTTCCTGAAGGTATTTCAGGAAGAAATGCCCCCAATCCAAGGTGGAACAGCATATGCTAAGGGATGAATGGCTAGTGGGTTATCTAGTCGATAATATGCGGACTCGGGTAGTCTGGCAAACTTCCGTTTCAACCTAGCCTTATCCACACATGCAGGCTCTGTGAGGATGGACCTCCTTTTTCCTGGCGAGGGCTGGATCAAAGTGTTATGCGACCCGTGCTGAGGATCGTTCAGGTTGGGAGCCCTGTTTTCATAAAAATAAACCCAATCGCTAACGGAGCATACCGGATACCTGGCGCCCTCCGGTATTAAGTAGCCTTACCCACGCACCTGGACCTCTGTGTGGGTGGACATATTCGTCCAGTACTCGTGGGACCAAATATGGAAAATCTTCAAAAAAATAAACAAAACAAACAAATAAACAAACAAACAAACTTAAAAACAAAAACTTCTGAGTCAGAGACTCAAAATAATTCAAATCGCGATAGCGCATGCACATCAGGTGGGACTGGCGCTGGCCTTCGGGTGGCTGGACCTGTCTTGAAGGTGGGAGGGAAGGAAAGGGCGTTGGACTTCACGTCCAACCCTACCAACCCTTCAAAAAAAGGGGGGCTTTAATGCCCATTTCTGGACCAACCAGTTCGGCATCGACCACCGCCTCACGGCATGGTCAGTCAAAGTCGGCTGGGGAATCCAGACCTGAGGGGGGATCTTCGCTGTCAGATCTAGGACAAACCAGTTCGGCATCGGCCACAGCCTCACGGCTAAGCCAGTTAAAGTCGGCTGGGGAGTCCAAGAAGGTACAGAATCCTTTCGGGGAGGGTTTTAAGGGTCTTAGACCCTCAAAAAGGAATATTGCGAACAAGCAGGCGGCGAATAGAATTCGTCGTCGTATGGAAGCTGCTGATCCCAGCTCTCTGTCCAAGGAGGACAAGGACTCCCTTCGATGGGCGAAGAGAGTACTTGAACAAAAAGGCCATGAACAGGCCGTTTTAGAAAAACTAACTAAAAGGCAGAGATCCCAGGACGAGATATCGGAGTCTAAACGTCAAAAGACTACTGGTAAATCTCTGTCTTTTAGTGACGTTGTAAAAGGATGTAAGGGGAGAGTTTTGGCTGTGCTTGACAGGGCGGCGGAGGACGGGGCAATTCCTCGGGATAAATGGAAGTGGGTAGACGCTGCCTTGGCAAATACCCTCTTCCAGATATTAGAGGAGTTTCCTGGTCCTGTGCCATCATGTGAGGATGAATGCTGTGGAGAAGAATGAAATTCCTACCAGGCCCCGGGCTCGCGTTTGGCTACCGAGCACACCGTCGGGTGAGGACGCAGTTCTGCGGATGCTCCGACTATGCAATCCCAATCTTCCAACTCAAAACTGGAAGATTGGGAAGCTAGAAGCACCAGTCGGACCATCCATGCAGGCCATGGTCCTGTTAAACAAGGAATCCGTGGAGGTACTGGCGGCAACTAAGGGGGTCGTCAAGTATGGATTCAACAAGGTGACGCTTAGGGTTTACCGTAAAGATGAAGAGCTGGCCTCCAAAGGCACTATCTCTCCCTCCCCAGAAACCATCGTCACTGCACCACCAGTGCCAGTGGAGATGGAGGTTGGGGATGAAGAGGTAGATCCAGAGGGGGAAAACTGCATTCCAAGCGGTCAACCTGAGGCGTCCCTTGAAGAAGCCGAATCCACGGACTCCGATAGGTCGTCGGAGGTAGGGGGCCTCCTAGAAGAAGCTCTTCTTTTAGAAGAGGATGATGAAGACGAGGCGGACATAACAGTCGTAGAGAGGGGAGGTGATTTGGAATCCGATGAGGGTCCTCCAAATTAATCTCCACCACTCAAAAGCGGCGTCCGCCGGCTTACTGATCCGCTTAAGTAAAAGCGGAGATGATGTAGTCCTCATACAGGAACCCTGGGTTCATGCCGGGAGAGTCTGTGGTCTGAGGATGCCTGGCTATAAGCTACTGGTGGCAAATGTGGAAGGTAACCCCAGAGCGTGCATTTTGGCAAAGACTAATCTTAACTTGTTTTTGCATTCTAATTACAGTGACCTAGATACGGTCGTTGCTAGCCTGGAGATAAAAGCTGGAGGCTTTTGGTTAGCTTCGTGCTACATGGCTCACGACATGGCGAGTGGTTTACCACCGACATATTTAAAGGCGGCTGTAGAGCAGGCCCGCTTAAACAAAACTGGGCTAATCATAGGCAGTGACGTAAATGCGCATCGCACTGTCTGGGGTAGCACAGATGATAATGATCGAGGTGAGTCACTTCTAGAATACATTTTAAACACTTACTTACTTATCTGCAACAAAGGCTGTGAGCCAACCTTTATAGTAAGGAACAGGGAAGAAGTCTTGGATATAACATTGGTCTCGGACTTTGTTTTTGATTGTATCGTTGACTGGAGAGTCTCAAGCGAGCACTCTTTTTCAGATCATCGTTATATAGAATTTGTTCTCACTGTTAACCCCCCAGATCCGATTGTTCACCAAAATGTAAAAAGGACAAACTGGGGAATATATAACAGGAAAATAGCAGAGTATCTGCCTATCTCAACCCCCGTAGAGCCGTCAACTATCCACGACATAGACAGGCTGGTTCGAAACTTAACGGGAGGGTTAAATAAATCCCTGGAGATTTCTTGTCCTGTAAGTAAACCTCGAGGAAAGAAGAAACCCCCATGGTAGTCAAATGAAATTCAGGTTCTTCGACGAAGAAGTAGGAATTTATTTAACAAAGCCAAAAAATCAGGTTTGGATAATGACTGGAATGAATATAAATCTAGTCTCAAAATTTACAAGAGTTCGTTAAGAAAAGCTAAACGTAACTCGTGGAGGAACTTCTGTGGAAACATTGAAGAGATTTCAGAAGCATCTAGGCTAAGGAAGGTTTTATCTACCTCGCCCACTACTCTAAGTCTTTTAAAAAAGCCTGACGGCTCCTGGACAACATCTAGCGAAGGGACCTTAGACCTCTTACTAGATACTCACTTCCCTGGTAACTCTTTGCATGAACCAGAGGAATTGAATGTTCAACCTAAGATGCCCTCAATTATTCTCGGGGACATTTTTTCGGAAACCAAAATTCGATGGGTGATAAATAGCTTCAAACCCTATAAATCACCAGGACCTGATGGTGTAACACCAGTTGAGCTGCAACAATCTGCTCGCTTAATTATACCTTGGTTGACAGCTATTTTCAAGGGCTGTCATAACCTTTCCTATATTCCTCTAGCCTAGAGGATGACTAAAGTCATTTTCATTCCAAAGGCTGGGAAGAGCTCTTACATAAATCCAAGGGATTTTAGGCCAATAAGTCTTTCCTCTTTT
Source organism: Tricholauxania praeusta (assembly GCA_949775025.1). Taxonomy (NCBI): domain Eukaryota; kingdom Metazoa; phylum Arthropoda; class Insecta; order Diptera; family Lauxaniidae; genus Tricholauxania; species Tricholauxania praeusta. Next base: position 41,279,701 of record OX459030.1, on the reverse strand, counting down.
CTTTTAAAAACTTTGGAAAGACTCATAGAAATCTATGTTCGCAGCAGTATCAAACCTGAACTGCTGTCTACTTCTCAGCATGCTTACATGAAAGGCAGACCTATAGAAACCGCACTTCACACACTAGTGAGCAGCATTGAAAAATCCTTTGCATGTAAGGAATTCGCCCTGGCGGCGTTCCTGGATATTGAAGGAGCTTTTAACAACGTTGACCCAGGTATTATTATCAATGAGCTGCAGAAACTGGGTATCAACAGTTCCACAGTTGAGCTGATTAAAAAGCTACTGACAAACAGAGCCATTACCTCAAATCTTGGCATTTCCGAAGCTAGTAGGTTTGTCCGCAGAGGAACGCCGCAGGGTGGAGTGCTATCTCCTCTTCTGTGGAATCTGGCAACAAATAAGATGCTCATGTCACTGAAAAGGCTTGGCTGTAAAGCTATTGCCTATGCCGACGATGTAGCATTAATTGCATGTGGTAAATTCCCAAACACACTGTGTGAAATTCTTCAGAATGCAAACAGACTCGTCTCATAGGCAGATGAGGCTGGTTTAGGCGCAAATCCGAACAAAACTGAACTAGTACTCTTTACTAGGAGTCACAAACTTCCAATTATAGTACCACCTTCGCTAAAGGGCGTTAGACTTGTCTTAAAAAGTAGTGCAAGGTATCTTGGTCTGATATTGGATAGGAAATTAAGTTGGAAAATAAATGTTGTTGAGAGAGTTAGGAAAGCAACTGTAGCACTATACTCTTGTAAAAAAGCTGTGGGGAGAAGATGGGGGCTATCACCTCGTATCATTCAATGGCTCTACACAGCGGTAATTCGACCGATTCTGTTATATGGCATTGTGTTGTGGTGGCCTGTCTTAGACAAGTTCACCTATTACAGACAATTGCAGAAGGTTCAAAGAGCTGCTTCCATGTGCATCAGTGGTGCACTGAGGTCCACACCGACTGATGCCTTCTAGGTCCTCTTTCATCTCGTTCCCCTTGACCTGTTTGGTAAACGAATGGCAGCATGTACCGCCATTAGACTCAGGGAAACTGCTTGCTGGTCCGAGGGAAGTACAGGACATTGTATCCTTAATAGCTTGAATTCCGTACCCTCTAAATTGGACTATACTATTCCAGTAATCTCATTCTAGAGAGATTACGTAACCCATATCCCATCTAGGGATGACTGGAAGGGAGGAATCCCGGGGAGAAGGAACCATATTAATTTCTACACGGATGGCTCCAAGTTAAATAACCAAGTGGGTTATGGTATTTACTCTAAGGAACTGAAGATAAGTATTGCTGCGAGGTTACCAGACCATTGTAGTGTTTTTCAGGCAGAGGTTATAGCAATAGAAGAAGTAGCATCCTGGCTGAGAATAAATGTGGTATCCAAGAAGGATATTAACATTTATTCAGATAGTCAAGCTGCTATTAAATCCCTAGAATCAGTATTCCTAAACTCACTAGTGGCCCAACAATGCCGCTCGTCTCTAAATGAGATGGCTCAGCATTTTAACATTCACCTCATCTGGGTGCCTGGGCATAGGAACATTGATGGCAATTGCAAAGCTGATGAACTTGCTAGGCAGGGGACTACTGCACAAATTCCTCAAGACAAGGAAGGTGTTGGCATGCCACTTGCTACCTGCAAGTTACTGCTTAAAGAAGACATGATAAAAAAGGCTAACATAAGATGGACCCAAGGGTTAACTTGCAATATAACAAGGCAAATCTGGCCGGAATGGAACGCTAAGCGATCTCTAGAACTGATATCCCGCACTAGACACAGTGTCTCGTCAGTTGTTGCAGTAATAACTGGCCACTAGCTTATCGGCAGACATGCGGAGAGATTAGGTATTCGGTCTTTTGACTACTGTAGAAGTTGTGGGGATGTGGAGAAGGAGGAAAACATTAAACATTTTCTTTGCTCCTGCCCTGCACTTGCTAGAAAACGCCACAAAACACTAGGTTCGTTTTTGTTTGATGACCTGGAGGACCTTAGACATGTTAGCATAGGTCAGTTATTTAGTTTCATAACGAAATCTGGATGGTTCAATGAGAGGGTATAGTCAAGTACCCTGTGGTATCACAATGGACCAAACTTGGTGTAAGTGAGTCGGTTTTGTAACTGACTGCCACTCCTACCTAACCTAACCTAACCTTAGTGTTGACAGAAGTTAGTAAGATGACATTTAAGGCCAAAACATTGCCCATTGCACTGTGTCAGTTATTCTGTCGTTGCCGTTGTTTATTTCTGATAAAAAAATGCAAATTGGTTCATTTTGAGTTTTTGTTTTGGTAAAAAAATTGTCATTTGCTTACAAATAAACAAACCGAATTGTCAAACTTTTATAACAAGATTGACATATATCCATCTCGCTCATTATGGCAAAAAACCTGTGAAATTTAATAAGATAAGTTCAAGAAAAATCACATGGAAATTGGGCTTTAGTTGTATGTAAGGCCTAAAGCCCAATTTCCATGTGATCTTATCTTATCTTATCAAATATCAGGAAGGACATTACATGCTATTGAGATAGCAAATGTATGTTATTCACTCTCGCATTCTCCAAGCGCATTAGGTTCTGTTCGCATGCTTTTTCTTTCTTACAAAAATTTGATTTGATATCCCTGATATGGGATAAGATAAGATCACATGGAAATTGGGCTTAATTTTCATGCTATCTTTCGTTATCCCATATCAGGGATATCAAATCAAATTTTTGTAAGAAAGAAAAAGCATGCGAACAGAACCTAATGCGCTTGTAGAATGCGAGAGTGAATAGCATACATTTGCTATCTTGATAGCATGTGATGTCCTCCCTGATATTTGATAAGATAAGATCACATGGAAATTGGGCTTTAAGCCTAATTTCCATGTGATCTTTCTTGAACTTATCTTATCAAATATCAGGGAGGACATCACATGCTATAAAGATAGCAAATGTATGCTATTCACTCTCGCATTCTCCAAGCGCTTTAGGTTCTGTTCGCATGTCTTTTCTTTTTTACAAAAATTTTGATTTGATATCCCTGATATGGGATCAAGAAAGATAGCATGGAAATTAGGCTTAAGTTTATGCAAATTCATGATCAATTAACATGGTAGAACTATATTGTCAAACTCAAATTAATGCAACCGTGAAAGTGGCTCCATCGCTGTTAAGCGTAGCTGGGCAAAAAGTAGCGCGCGTGTGACTGCGGTATAAAGAGAATAACATACCTTTTTTTCAAAAAATGCGTTAATGCCCTATAATTATTTTAGGATGTCAAGAAAGCAATTTATTCCTTTTAAAATGGTACATAGCTTGTTCTAAATTTTCAGTCAGAACACACAATGTGACTTTCTTCTTGAAATTAACCAAAAATGAACCTCAAAACAAAAACAGGCCTTACTGGCAGACCATTTTTGAAAAGTATTTTAAAATTAAAAAATTTCTCTTAAAATACATTTGGGCCCAGTAGGGGGTAGCCAGAAATACGTGTAACATATATCACCTGGTTCGTAGCAGTGTAACCTGATGCCACCAGGTTTGGTCAAAAATCGTACTGTGGTCGCCGACGCACATTCTGTTTTTTTTTTTTTTTTTGAAATTTCGCTATTTTGATGTGTGGGGGAACACTTGTGAACAAAACAGTTGTTAATTTTATTAAATAGTTTGCTGTGTTATTTGTTGTCAATAAAATATAAAATAACACGAAATAAATGCTTTTATAAAATTAAAGTTAATTTGAATTTTGTTTGCGTTTAATGGATGGTCGTCAGATGAGGAAGAAATGAATCAAATTGTGCTGTGTCCACCAAGCAAGGTGGATGAACTTACCAAATACCAAATATTTATGATAACAACTTCACGGAAGTGACGGGAGAAGTCGAAATTGAGACGGTCGAGGACTTTTCGGGGTCGCAAACTGGGTGCAATATACCATCGCCACTTACGGTAAGCACTCCACGATCGCAATCAATGCCGATCATGTCTCTCAGGCTGAATCAAATGTTTTTGAGCCGCAGCACAGCACATCCACTGAATGGTCCAAAAGGAAAAGCACTGGCGGAAAGAGACGCCATATCGAATCCGAAATAGCGCCGGTTGTCCCGAAGTATAAGCCGTTGGCTGATTTCAGTGTCCCCAAATGGAAGAAAGGTAGACAGCAATCAACCGAAGTTGTGAAATACCACAAACAGCGGAATCTTACAGCGACTGAAGGTAATTTTATGGAAATTGTAACGAAGTTGGCCTACACACCTTTGCAATTGTTCGAACTATTCTATGATGACGACGTATTTGATTTACTGGTGAATGAAACCAACAGGTAAAGAAACAAAATCGCTAAACGTATATAATTATTTATATGTATGTCACAATATCAGGTATTATAGTCAGGATAATCGATCGTAAGAGCCTTGCATAATATCTCAAATAAAACGTTTCATTGGTTTTTTTAGTATAGTAACGTGCCACACATTTCCGACTTTAGGAATACCGATCGCAAGAATCGCCTTGAGCCGAAGGAAGTTCCAAAAAATTTAGCAATATTTCCATTTAGCGGACAACTATACGATCGACACCACCGACAAATTCGCCAAGCTTGCGCTATACTTCGAATTGCTCAACAAAAGTTTCATGAAATTTGGCAGTGCACATTTATCGATTGACGAGCAAATAGAAAATAGAAGTTATCCCTGCAAAGGACATCATAATTGGTTTGCGGGATCGGATTGAGGTATAAAATGGGTTAAGATTGGCAAGTTTTCAAGTTTTTGAAGACTCTTAGAGGGGCATGGAACATCCTAAACTCAAATTTTTACATCATGTCACGCAAACAAGGCAAAATATTGTGATAAAATTTTGTAGACACATGTAGATCATAAATATCTGGAATTGCATAAGAATTAGACTAAATTGGAAAACTGGGCGTGCCACCTTTCAAATACTAAAAATTTTGATCCAATGTTTAAAAAACGCACCTACGTTTTTCATATAATTTTAGAGATACCACTGAAAAAAGTCAACGCACGCAAGTCGCTATAATGGCAAAACTCATTGAAGGGCGCGGCACCGCTCACAATATTTCTAAACATTACAATAAGAGGACTAATAAAATAATTCTTATGAAATTTAGTATGTTAGATCAAGATAAGTTATCTCACAACCAAAAGTGGGTGCAAAAGTACCCGTTGGCGTGCCACCTCCCATACAAGCGAAAAACGTTTAGTGTGCTATAAGAATTTGGAGTAGAATTGTCGGTTGCTAAAAGCTTTGAAATTAAATGTAGTTTAACGGAATTGCATTAGGGAGCGCGGCACCTCTCATATAAGCAAAAACGATTAATGTTATATTTAGTGTACTATGGGAGTAATCCTTATAACTTTTGGTGTAAAGATGTTGGTTACCATGAGGTATGAAATTAAATGGAGTTCGACGGGATCGCATCGGTGGGCGTGGCATATTTTATATTAACAAAAAATTTAATCGTTAATTTAAGTGAATTATTGCAGCAATTGGTTTGAAATGTAGGTGGTTTACTTGTTTTAAGGCATAACTGAAATAAAAGCGGGCAAAATATGACCAGTGGGTAAAAACCTGTAACGTATTGTGAATAAAATCTGGACACTTGTTAAAAAAAGTAATTTTAAAATGAGCGTAACTGACGGCAAATATTCTAGTGGGAAAAATTATCGCAAACCTTTGTTATTGTTAGGCGTCAAAATCTAATATATAAAACTCTTGTGTCACAGTGTTTGTTACCGTACTCCTCCCAAACGGCTTGACCGATTCTTATGAAATTTTTTGTGTATATTTGGTAGGTCTGAGGATAGGGGGTAAACTAAAAAAATTCTATTTAGGGTGGCCCTCATACAATTTTTTTTTATAATAGCATTTTCCCAAAGACCACTGCATCGATTCACATGGAATTTACACCACGTAGCTTTTATATTAAAGGACATGGTTTAGTCTATGAGACATTTATTTAGGATGCATATTTAGGGTGGCCCTCATACAAAAATATTTTTAAAATAGCATTTTCCCAAATCATCGATTCACATGGAATTTACACCACGTAGCTTTTATATTAAGAGACATGGCTTAGTCTATAAAACTTCTATTTAGGGTGGCCCTCATACAAATTTTTTTTTATAATAGCATTTTCACAAACCCCACTCTATCGATTCACATAGAATTTACACCACGTAGCTTTTATACTAAGAGACATGGTTTAGTCTATAAAACTTCTAATTAGGGTGCATATTTAGAGTGGCCCTCATACAATTTTTTTTTATACATAATATCATTTTCACAAATCCACTCTATCGCTTCACATGAAACTTACACCACGTGTCGTTTATATTAAGAGGCATAGTGAAGTCTATAACACTTTTATTAAGCTGCATATTTAGGGTGGCCGTCATAAAAGAATACTTTTAAAGTAATATTTTCACAAAGACCACTGCATCGATTCACGTGGAATATACACCACGTGTCTTTTATATTCAGAGACATAGTTGAGTCTATAAAACTTTTATTTACGGAGCATATTTAGGATGGCCCTAATACAAAAATATTTTCAAAATAGCATTTTCATAAAGACCATTGCATCGATTCACATGGAATTCACACCACGTGTCTTTTATGTTAAGAGACATAATTGAGTCTTTAAAACTATTATTTACGGATCATATTTAGGGTGGGCCTCATACAAAAATATTTTTAAAATAGCATTTTCACAAAGACTAGTCCATCGATTGACATAGAGTTTACGCCACGTGTCTTTTATATTAAGAGACATAATTGAGCTCATAAAACTTTTAATTACGGAGCATATTTAGAGTGGCCCTCATACACAAATATTTTTAAAATATCACTTTCACAAAGACCACTGCATCGATTCACATGGAATTTACACCACGCGAATTTTGTATTAAGAGACACTGTTTGGTTTATAAAACTTTTATTTAGGGTGACCCTCATGGAAAAATATTTTTAAAAAAATCATTTTCACGAAGACCGGTTAATCGATTCACACCGAATTCACACCACGTAGCTTTTATATTAAGAGGCATAGTTAAGCCTACAAAACTTTTATTTAGGGTGGCCCTCAACAGCAATATTTTTAAAATAGGATTTTCACAAAGACCACTGCATGGATTCACATGGAATTTACACCACGTATCTTTCATATTAAGAGGTAAAGCTAAGACCGTGCAGTACCATGCCTTCCATATAAGAAGATACCATAATTTGTGATGCAGATGAATGAGGCTAGATACATGTATAAAATGTACGGGCAAAAATAAGTTTCAATGAGAAAATGGGTGGTGCCACACCTTCCGTATGCGAATAAAACATTTTGTATATATCAGCAATTATTTGATGCAGATGATTGGGACTTGGTAATTATATAAAACACAAAAGCTATAGTAAATTAAACTCATCGCTCCACCTAGCAGTAAGGCCAGAAAAATGTCTGCCAAGTCTACTATACTATACTATACTATACTATACTATACTATACTATACTATACTATACTATACTATACTATACTATACTATACTATACTATACTATACTATACTATACTATACTATACTATACTATACTATACTATACTATACTATACTATACTATACTATACTATACTATACTATACTATACTATACTATACTATACTATACTATACTATACTATACTATACTATACTATACTATACTATACTATACTATACTATACTATACTATACTATACTATACTATACTATACTATACTATACTATACTATACTATACTATATGTAAAAAAGTAGGGACAGAAGTTGATTTCACTTTAACGATGGGCTGATTCCCTTTTACATTCCATAGCATACAGCTTCGCATCACCTACCGGAAAGGGCAGAACAACGTCTGCCGGGACAGCTAGTGATTGTATAAAATTCAAATTTAATCGCAAAATGTATTTAAACTACTAGTTGCTGCGTCGAAAAATTATTTGCAAATAAACTAAAAATTAAATCACTTTAAAGATATGAGATAAAATTGACCAAATGTAATACAATTAAACTATTTAAAGATTAAAAATCGTAAAAAGAAACTTGGTTCTGGCAGAAAATTTGGGATACAGAAGGCCGGACTGCAAAATCATACCGACAACTGGGGACAAAATATAATGTAGATAAAAATACTTTATAAAATTACTTGGAGAACATGGGAGTACAAATTAAAAGAATAAAAACCAAGCCAGATACTACAGAATAGCAGTCGAAAGTTTTCAAAGCTAATTTGAGTGCGCTTTCTAGGAAATATTTCGCTACGTTTTCACCGTTCATTTGCGTGATGAATGGCGAGAGTTTTTCTACTGTGGAAGGCAATAAATAATAAATGACAGCCTAAATATTACTTTGAAACTGCTACCCACAAACCACCTGAACACATAAAATATATCCAGAAAATCAAGTTTCCTGGAAAGGTTCAAAAGCTTCAAAACATAACGCGAGAGATGCATTGAAATTTTTGAGGCATGAAACTTGTACCCTAAGATTATAACCCACTAAACGTGCCACAACTTTCACCAGTTGAAACTTTTTGTGCTAATTTTAAGCGAAGTGTTTCCGGCAAGTCATATCGACCGATAAATGTTGATTGTTTAGTTAATACACCTATGAATTATTTCTAGGACTGATAACCACCAAAATGTGTTTACCGTGCTCCAAAATGAGAATCTTTGGAAATGTGCTCTCTTGCGAAATTCAAGCAAACTTGTCTTGTTGAGGCATGGCTTATCCTGTGCCACTCGGCTATTTAAATAATTTTTTCCGGAGAACTATTCGAACTGCTACTGTATGGATACGTTTTGAAAGCTATTTTTTACAATTACAGTAAGTTTTGGAGTGGATATGAATGGATTTTTATGAGTTTCGTGGATGATCCATTCTTCGTCCCACGAGCTAAACTTTTTTTGCTACCGTACCTTGTTTATTTGCAATTCTTTAGTCCATTTTACATCATTTAATAATACCTTGAAACACAGGCTTACATAATTTAAAAACAAATTTGATTTCGCGATCGGTTTTGCCTTCTAAGTGATTATTAATTACGACTTTTCGTTCTTGAAGTGAAACTTCTTTAGCAAGGGTGTGAAACAACACTATTTTTTTAGCCGTAGTTTCACTAAGTATAGTTTCTTCTTCGAAGGTGTAAGACTTAGTTGACGGGATCTAGAATAGCTACAGCAATAAATGATGTAGGGTATTTCCATGTAAATGTGGACACGGTAAAAGATTATTTTTTTATCGCTTTTCAATCTTCAACTATATCCAAATTAATGTTTAATAATAGTAGTTTTGCCACCAAGTGCCAAATTTAAGATTTCACATTGAAATTCGTCATTATTTTCCGTTCAAGTTACTGTGCGTACGCGTGCTTTCAGTTTTAGATAAGACACATTTTTAAATCTCTGTGTTTTCTGTATTTCTTTTACAGTTGGTAAGTAAGTTTGATATACCTAATATTACATTAAGTCATGTTATCAACAATGCGTTGCAACACTCGTTTTGAGAAAGCTGAGTGCTTAAATATTAAGAAAAGAGATACTCTTGTTTTTTGTAACGCGAGTTACAAATAAGTACATTTTTTTCTAGTATTAGGCTCGTTCCTACCAGAAAAAATAGGTAAATATTTATAAAGTTTTACCACAAAAAGCGTTCCTTCCTGCCAGTTAAAATGTGGTGTTTGAGAGAGAAAAATGTGAGTAAGAAACAGCTGATCACTTCCCCTCCCAAAAATAAGTTTAAATTTTCATCCAGATAAATTTCTTGTGGCTAAAAATCTAAGACTGTCAAAATCGTTGGCAACGAGGGAAATGAAATTTCCTGTCTGAATTATACCTGTCCAACACTTTCCTTATAAAATAATTTTCAGCGTTGATTTTTTTGTTGACTTGAAATAAAAACATTTTTTGGTAAATGCTTATTTATTTAACTAAATAAGTTGAGCTATTTTTTATTGAAAAGGAATCGTAAAGTTGAATGTCACCTTAATGAATATACGGTAGTCAGCCAGATAATTATTTCTAAAATATTGTTTTTCGAAGTGCGCAGTTTTAACATAAAGAATTGGAAATGTCGCTAAATCAAAGTTGCTCCAATTTTTTTTGTTTTTACAATTCCATCGAACAAGCTACGCTTATCTCCTGTACTTTTTCTGCGTTTTGCTTCATCTCAAACTAAAAAAAATTTAATAATATGCAATTTAATGTACACTTCAGAGCTTAAGTAAAATGTACGTTTTTCAAATAGCACTCTTTATACTCACATAAAATAAATTGAATTATCAAATGGGAACACAAAATTTAAACTTAATTACTTTTTGGCAAAAATTCCCGCTTGTACAACCTTATCTTTTTTTTTTGCTTTGTTTATTAACACTTAAATTTCTGCTATAAGTAGAGTTCAATAGAAATAATTTAACTAAGCATTTTTTTTTTAAATGCACTTTATAAGAATCAGGCAGAAAACTTTAAAATCGGTCATTTACTTTTTGAGTTATTTCAATAATATTCTCGAAAATGCTTCACTCGCCTTGCATTCAGAAGGTGTTAACCAAATGGCTATGCAACTACGACGCTTGCTTCAGCACCTGAACTCTGCCATTGTTTGTTTACTAAAATACGCGCAGCTTTTTGACAGTTTTCAATTTTTACCCATTTTTCTGTTCCTGTGAGAATTGTGGTGATTCGAGTAGTCAGAGAAATTTCAGCTTTTACTCTCGAAAATCGCGATTTGACACTTTTCAATTTTTACCACAAAATCTGGTAGGAACGAACCTATTGTAGGTGTTTGTTCAAACAAATACTTAGATTCTCTTTTTGTGTTTCAATTTGTGACGAATATCGGTAAAAACATCCTCCGTTTGATTTTACAAGTCTAAATTAAATGTAAGTACTTTTTGTTACGCGAGTTACCGGTAACTCGCATCTTCATCATTTAACAAGAGTTTCTGATAATTTTTATCTATCTTCTTTAGGCTTTATTTTTTTTTATTTGGTTTAGGACAAAATGCCGAAAAAAAGAAGCTGATTGAACGCTGCGGACGTATATTGGAGTGGTCGCTGCCACATTAGAAAAAATATAAGAAAATGGCGTTTTTATTAACCGCGCGTATAATAGAAGTGGCGAAAATTTAATAGAAAAACACTTTTGTTTGCAAAAAAAAAAAACAGAAATTTTATAATATCTGAGACTTAATGAATTGAAATTGTTCTTTAAATAACCGCAGCACTCTGCATGCATCACATGTTAATCAACGTGTTTTCCCGTACATTTTGTACGTTCATGTGTTTGAATAAAAAAAAAACAATAATTAATTCAATAGTAAACCACAATCAAAAGCAACAACTTCTTTAAACAAGTGACGTATTAATGCATTAGCTGCATCCACAACTGTAATTACATTCGTACGAGTGTATCTTGTGTCTATGTGTATGTCACCGGCCAAACTAGATTTTAGGACAAACTAGTTTATCCTAGGCCAAACTAGTTAATTTGAATGCAATTTAGTTTTAATGTAAAAGCACTGTGAATAGCGAAGTCAGTGTTGCACATATTATAGACTGAATGACTGAACCGCGAAGACGAAATTGGACATATTGGAGGATTTAAATCCTGAGCCGCGGCCGAAGGCCGCCCAATTACCCCCACTTACAACTTGCCAAGTATATAATGAAATTGACAAATTTTGTTTTCTTACTTTGCTACTGTCGTAGTCTTCACTAACCACAGTGCTTTTGCATTAAAATGTCATTGCACATCTTTAGGCTTAAGCCAACTAGTTTGACCTAAAAACTAGTTTGGCCGGTAACATGTATACAAGTAAATTTTTAAAATCAGCAATATCATTCGATGCAAACTGTAGTAATTTATAGTAATGTTTAGATAAATTACTGCCGATTTATACATTTTATAGTGATTGTGTATTTAGTTCAAAAAAAAAAAGCAAGCCTAACCTTAAACAAAAGGAATTTCTTCATCGCGTTCGCGGAAGCCCTAGCACTACCCCCTTTAGCACCTGAAAAAAGGCGACATTTTGAAAAAAAAGAGTGACAGTAAAAGACAAAAGTGAGAAAGAAACATATACATAAAGAAAATGAATAACATAAAAAGTTTGACCGTGAAAAAAGATAGTAATTGAACACACCTATCCATACGAAAAGAAAACACGAACTTGACATTGCAAAACAAAACAATAGCCCTTTCATTGAAACACGTGAGACATTGAAAGACAGTTGAAAAAAAAAATATGTCAGTAAAAAGAATGCTATCAAAGCTCAATCAATTATAAATAAAATTCGAAAGTAATTTTGAAACTTAAGCTAGTCATCAAGATTTATGAATAAAGTGACATAAGTGCGAGTATTCATGGATTTGTGTTTACTGATTTGTGACAAAAAAAATATATATAAAAGTTAATTAGCAAAACAATACAACTTAAAAAAACAACTGAAATATCAACATCAACCAACAAAAACCATCCACAAGTAACATCTACAGTGTTGGAAAAAATAATAGGGACAAGCGCAGCAAACAAATGTATTTTTGCATAATTTTTTATGCTACAATCTGTTTTTAATGGAATTGACTGTAAAGTTACCTTATATAATAGGTCTCAATTTAGCAAAATCAAACAAGTATGAAAGTGCACGGATTTTGCATAGGAGCGTCTTGAATGGGCACAGTTCATTTTTTAGCTGGAAAAAATAATAGGGACAAAATATAATTTTGAGTCCCTTGGACAAAGTCTATTAATAAAAGTGATCTTAAGTGGTAAGTTGTATTTTAGAATGATATAGTAAATACTTTATATGTGGACCTTTTACTTACTTGCTAGTCTTAATTGATATTTATTGGAAATGGGTCGTGGAAAACATTGTTCCTAAGCTTAAAGAGATGCTTTTAAAAAATTGGGAAATTCAGGCCAAAAATTCGAGATATGGCCAGTATAATGGAGTGCTCTAAGGACGTGATATCCAATGCTCTGAAATCAGTTGCAAAAAGAGAGAGCAGATTAAGAAATCCAAGATTTCACTCACTTCGACGAACGTTTTGGATCATTTTCGTGCATAAATTCCCATTGAAGAGGCATTTCCTCTTCTAAATAAGGCAACATTGTAGAACTAAATATGTTTACGTAATCTAGAGCGCATATTTTGTCTTTTATTCAAAAAATTTTCCTAACACCAGCCGCCGAAAAGGAACCCTCTTATCATTAGAGATTCGCCACCATGTTAAACAGTGTATCTAAAATCGAATTCCGCATTTCTCGGCCGCCTAAAAAAGATTTTTCCATCAAAACTAAACAAAGTAATTTTAGTTTTGAAGATGTTGTACTTTGGTCTAACGAAACAAAAATTAATTTGTTTGGTTCTGGCGGAAAAATTTTCGCTAGGCGGCCCAGAAACGCGGAGTTTGATTCGATATACCCTGTTAAGCACGGTGGCGAATCTATAATGATAAGGGGGTTCTTTTTCGGCGGCTAGAAATGTGCAATTTTTTTCAATAAAAGACAAAATATGCGCTGCAGATTACGTAAACATACTTAGTTCAATAATGTTGCCATATGCAGAAGAGGAAATGCCCCTTCAATGGGAATTTATGCACGATACTTATCCAAAACGTCGTCGAAATTGGTGAAATCTTGGAATTCTTTCTCTGCTCTCCCTTTTTGCAACTGATTTCAGATCATTGCAAGTCATGTTCTTAGAGCACTCCATTATACTGGCCATATCTCGAATTTTTGGCTTGATTTTCCCAATTTTTTAAATGCATCTCTTTAAGCTTAGGAACAATGTTTTCTACGACCCATTTCCAATAAATATCAATTAAGACTAGCAAGTAAGTAAAAGGTCCACATATAAATTATTTACTATATCATTCTAAAGTACAACTTACTACTTAAGATCATTTTTATTAACAGACTTTGTCCAAGGTACTCAAAATTATATTTTGTCCCTATTATTTTTTCCAGCTCAAATATTGTTACGAAATTTCTGTCTCTTTGACGATAATTTCGATCTCTCACACTTTTCTGAGTTCGATCACTGGATTGTGTAACAATTAAAAACACACAAATTTATTTAGTTATAAAATGGTTTATTTAAATCACAATAGTTAGTTTTTACACGGTACAATTGTTTATTTTATTAACATTCAAATTCTAACATTAATTTAACACTGTATAGAAAACTGTTTTACTTTACTACGGATCACACTGTATTCACTTTATTGCTTTTAATTCAAGTGTTCCACTTCACTGTTGAAATACTACTGTTCTGCTTCGCTGTTTTAATTCTACTGTGTCCGAAAACTCAAATGACACCCTTTTATACTACAGGCATCACTTTCTCGAATAATCTACTAGCTTCCAGATGGCGTATATTCTACCATTATCTACAACCTACTAGTGCTATTTTGTAGCGTGCATTCTACCACTATCCACAATCCACCACAATTCAGCAGCATGGCGCACTGACGTTGAGCTAGCTATTATGCTAGATGGCGTTGTACGTTGTACGACGGCGATAATTTCTCTCGGTTGTTGACTTTTTATTGTTTACTGCAGCGTCTGTTCGGTTTATTATTTTTAGCACTTTGCGCTAGATGGTGCTAATATCGTTTAGTTTCTTTTGTTGGTATTTATTTCAAGAGTTTTCTAGCATAAATCAAATTTCGCTACACTGCCCTCCGCTTAAACTTGTTCGTCCCGAACAAGAGTCTCTCCGTCCCTAGTATAAGGTGCCAGCCTTTCGATGTGGACTACCTTTAATTTACTTTTGTTCACGGGGTATTTTTGGATTCGATACACAACATCATTAATCCTTGTGACGATCCGGAAAGGTCAATCCCAGTGAGTCCGAAACTTAGGAGACAAGCCTCGTTTCCGTTGCGGGTTGTGTAGCAGCACTAGTTGACCATTCTTGAACCTTTCAGTATTTGCTCGCAGGTCACACCGAGCTTTCATCTTGTCGCGATCTTTATCACGCTCTTTCTCACGTTCCTTTTTACGCGATTTAGAACGACGTCTAGAAGATTTCTCCCGACTTCGAGAACGTTCTCGGCGTGACTGCTCTCGTTCTCGCTCTTTCTCATGTTCGCGTTCCCTTTCTCTTCTTCTGCGCTCACGATCTTTATCTGGCCGTTCTGGATCCTCCTTTTCAACTTTGTCTCTTTCAGCGCGCTCTCTAACCTCCTCTCGTTCACGTTCTCTTTCACGTTCCCGCTTTCGTTCTCTGTCACGTTCTTCACGCCGTTCGCGATCACGCTCGCGATCACGCTCGCGATCTCTTTCACGTTCTCTCTCCCGCTCTCGTTCGCGTTCCATTTCACGCTCTCGTTCACGATCACCACGATCCCGATCACTGCGCTGGTCCCATCTTACCTCCTCTTCAGGCAAAACGTTCAAACGGCGCACATCAATTGTTCCAGCTTTATTTTCCGTCCGTGAACAATGACTGCATTCAATTTTACATAGACGACGGAAAAATGCATCCGCATTTTCATGCTGGCTTTCTTTGCGATGTGGTAGTCGTTTCTCAGGCTCCCTCTCCGGAATCGAACCTTGATTCCCTGTACGCGTCTGCTGCCCGCTACCATTTTCGCCATCGTCCACTCTATTTTCAATTCTTCTTCTTGGTGAACGTGATGCAGATCGTGATTTGCAGTCACGTGCCATGTGTCCCTGCTTACCACAGTTGTAGCATTTTCTGCTGAAGCTACCGCTGGCGAACGATGAATTTTTCTTTTCAGCCTCCACCTCTATCCGACGAGTTTTCAGTGATGGGCGGCATGTCAACGCAATCATCTCTTCAGTGAGGGCAACCATTACCGTTTCGTTAAATGTTGTCTTCGGGCTCCTCATTGTCTCGCGTTTTGTTTCTGAGTCACGTATGCCGTCAATAAACGCCTCTATTTTGAATTTTTCAGCTACGACACTTAACTCGTCAGGATAGGAAAGATGTGACAATCGCTCAATATCCGCAGCATATTCCTGCAAGGACTCACCAGATTTCTGGATACGACTTTTCAACTCCAATCTGTGAATCTGCTTCATGTGGTCACTGCCATATTTTCGCTGTAAGGCATCCATCACAGCCTTGTAGTTTTTCTGCTCCGCCACTGGAACCGTTTGCAAAACTTCTGCAGCTGCGCCTTTTAATGCCACAATTAGCGCTGCAGCTGCGCTTTCGTTATCCCAACGATTGTGACCAGATGTTGTTTCGAATTGGAGCTTGAAAACACTAAATGGCGTTGTTCCATCGTACGAGGGTGCCTTAACCCTCTCTGTGCTGATTTCTCTTATAACTTGAGTGGTTGGTTCGCTTATTTCCAACTGCTGAATCCTTTTAGTAACGTCCTCAAAATTATTTTGAACTTTTTTCAAGATTATTTTGAACTTTTTCCTTGAATGATTCAACGTCATCTCGTAACTCAGTCATTTTTGCATCGAGGCCATTTACCATTTTGGCCACCTCCGTTTGAACAGCCTCAATGTTTTGATTCATTGCGTGGATCTGCGTCGCGTTCTGACTTAAGCTCTGATCAATTTCTTCCCGAACCGCCTGGATCTGCAGCGCGTTCTGACTTAACTTCTGATCAATTTCTTCCCGAACCGCCTGGATCTGCAGCGCGTTCTGACTTAACTTTTGATCTATTTGCAGTGCATTTTCACTTAACTTCTGGTCTATTTGCAGTGCATTTTGATTTAACTTCTGGTCTATTTGCAGTGCATTTTGATTTATTGTTTGCGTCATCGCCATTAACATTTTCTCGAACTTTGACATATATACAACTTCACCACTTGCCGCCGGACCAGAAGCTTCTTCCACTTTCGCTGCTGATTCTGATAAATCACTATAAAATTCATTCTCTTCCAGGTTTACACCTTGAGCCTCAAGAGCCTGCCGTAAGCGTTTCTGTAACTCCACCTTTCCGCCAGTAGATTGCAGATTCAGCTGCTGCAACTCCTTCTTCAGTTGATCCACTTTTAGTTCGTCAAACTTAACCATTTTTATTTATTTATTTTTTTTTTTTTTTATTGATTGTTAATTCTTTTTACACAATCCCACTTCTGACACCAATTGTTACGAAATTTCTGTCTCTTTGACGATAATTTCGATCTCTCACACTTTTCTGAGTTCGATCACTGGATTGTGTAACAATTAAAAACACACAAATTTATTTAGTTATAAAATGGTTTATTTAAATCACAATAGTTAGTTTTTACACGGTACAATTGTTTATTTTATTAACATTCAAATTCTAACATTAATTTAACACTGTATAGAAAACTGTTTTACTTTACTACGGATCACACTGTATTCACTTTATTGCTTTTAATTCAAGTGTTCCACTTCACTGTTGAAATACTACTGATTGTAGCATAAAATAATATTCCAATAATAAATATTTTGCTGCGTTTGTCCCTATTATTTTTTCCAACACTGTATAACAAATAGTTATCAACTCTAGCAACTATAAATAAACAGCAAATACAGCAATTCAACAGTAAAAATACAGAACCCAACTCTAAGAACAATCAACAGTGACACTACACATCTCAACTTTAAGAACAA
This sequence comes from Tricholauxania praeusta, assembly GCA_949775025.1. Taxonomy (NCBI): domain Eukaryota; kingdom Metazoa; phylum Arthropoda; class Insecta; order Diptera; family Lauxaniidae; genus Tricholauxania; species Tricholauxania praeusta. Next base: position 41,262,083 of record OX459030.1, on the reverse strand, counting down.
CAAACAAAACAACAAGAAGATTAAGACGTAGCTATAACCACTTATTTGTATCTCAGTATTGAAATTCATAATATTGTTACGAAATTCCTGTCTCTTAGACGATAATATCGATCTCTTACACTTTTCTGAGTTCGATCACTGGATTGTGTATCAATCAAAAACACACAAGCTTATTTAATTATAAAATGGTTTATTTAATCACAAAAGTCAGTTTTTACACGGTGCAATTGTTTATTTCATTAACATTCAAACTCTAATATTAATCTGGCACTGTATAGACAATTTACTTTCAAAATCAACTGTATCACTCAACTGTTTCACTGTTTAAATTTAACTGTTCTGCTTCACTGTTTGAATTCAACTGTGTCACTCAACTCAGATGACAACCTTTTTATACTACAGTCATCACCTTCTCGAATAATCCAGTACCTTCTAAGTGGCGTGTAATCTACCATTATCCATAATTTACCAGTACCTTCTAAATGGCGTATCGACGTTGAGTTTACAACTATCCAGAATGTTACTACTACCCTCTAGATGGCGTTGTACGACGGCGATAATTTCTCTCGGTTATCGACTTTTATAGTGTACTGCAGCGTCTTTTCGTTTTATTATTTTTAGTACAAAAACTGCACTTTGCCGCTAGATGGTGTAAAAGTATTTATATAGCCAGTGATGCTAGCTAGTATCGTTTAGATTTCTTTTGTTGGTTTTTATTTCGAGATATTTCTGGCGTAAACCAAATTTCGCTACAATATGTAATATAATTGCAGGGTATATGCAATATTGTTGCACTGCAGACATGTGTAAAAGTTAAAATTTTAGCTACCTCTCGGTTTTAAATATATAAAAAAAACAAACAATAATACATATTTGCAATCCAACGTATTGCAAATAACTGCCATGCAAAAATATCTCTAAAACTTATCCGACTTTGGAATTTGTCGTATTCATTATTAGCTTTACGCCATGACCATTTTTGTTAGTGTTAAGTTGATCAGCGCTGTTTAATTTTGATACTAAAGTACTTTTAAGTAAAAATCTCATAATTTGTTTTTCTACTTATGCTGAATTATTGAATTAATTTGTTAATAATTTGCTTATAATCTAAATAGACTTCAACAAATATTAATAGTAATTAAACGAACGGAAAACAAATTATAACCAAAAGAGAAAAAAAAACAAAAAGAAAGAAATGCATTAAAAACATGATTTAAATTATAACTTAATCTTTTTATTTAAAAAGGAAATCATCATGGCAGCTTAAAGAGCTTGCACAGTAGGTCCCATGTAGAACCGCACGAATTCAGATTAGGGTGGACAACAAACAGTTGCCCCATGGTCCACAAGGTAGGGTGAGTTTAGTCGGGCCCGAGCGACCATCATGCTCGGAGGTTAGCAACATTTGAGAGAATTAGGGAGTCCCACATTTTTTTTTAATTTTCGGTAACGTGTCCATTTAATAAACTTTAAAATTTTTGAACATTCAGAGTGCAGCACTCTCTTTCAGCACGAGTTTTTTCAAATTCGTATGGTAAAGGAGCAATAGTGGCAGCACCGAACCCACTACAACTTACCGAACTGCTAGTAGGCAAACCAGCTTGTGCTGCCGCTGTCACTATTGCCCACGCAAAAGCACCGATCGCTTAGTGCGATTACAGTATCGGCGTGGAATCCACAACTATCCAGAATGTTACTAGTATCTTCTAGATGGCGTTTAACGACGGCGATAATTTCTCTCGGTTGTCGACTTTTATAGTGTACTTGCAGCGCCTTTTCGGTTGATCATTTTTAGTACAAAAACTGCACTTGGCCGCTAGATGGTAAAAGTATTTATACAGCCAGTAATGCTAGCTAGTATCGTTTAGTTTTTTTTCGTTGGTTTTTATTTCGAGAATTTTCTGGCACAAACCAAATTTCGCTACAATATCATATGTTTGAATTTCAACTGCGTTCAGGTACCGCTTCGCGTTCGATAAGTATAAACCTGTTTTGTACGCTCGTAAGTAAAATAGTTGCGGCCTGTTCGGATGTGAATTTATTTGGAAAGTTTTGTGTTGCCAATTGTATATTACGATACATTGTTTGTACATATCCTTGATAATTTTTACGTAGCTGTAATTTTTATAATTACTTAACACTTATACGTAAAATTATTATTTAAAACAAAATAGTCACTTGGGGCCCATTGATACAACCATCTAAGGGCCATATTGATATGTATCAATTTGCCCCGTCTGGTAAATAGATCGTTTTGTTCCTTAACAGAAAGGAATATGGTGCGAACGTAAAAACGAGAAATTGATAGAGGTAGCATCGATGATAGCGCTATGGCTTCTGCAATCTTTGCAGCTTTTGAGCTCCAAGTCCGAAGTCAAGGAGAGCACTGATAAACAGTTTCCTTTTGTAATTTTAAAACTAATTTATCTAATTATAACATTTCTTTTTAAGGAGTCGTCCATAAAATACGTCCACAAAAACTCTGTAATGTTAACCTCCACCCCCTTCCCCTGGTTGTCCATTTTAGTCCGATTTCGATATCTATCCTCCTCCTCCCCCCTAAAGGACGTCAACACAAATTTAAGTTACCTCCCTTTTATTTTTTAATTGACAAAAAGACGGAAAAAATCGACGTCCAAAAAGGTATGAAGCCTCCTCTCCTGCTTGTCAGATTTTGTTCATTTTTACGTGAAATCCACTGGTGGTGGAGTTTTCACTAAATATACACTATGCCCTCTTGAAGACAATATTTCTAAAAAAAGTTATAAATCCAACTGCTGTATTGCGGCGTGGCTCCATTGCCTGTAGAAATAAGTAATTGTTCTTAATTCTAAAGCAGAACAAGAAAACATCGGGCCAGAGCCACAAAATCCAAACACCGCCATAACCATGCCAATAATATCTAGGCATAAAACCAGTTCAAAGAAAAGACACCAAAACACTAAAGAGCAATTATTACTTCAGCAAGTAGAAATTCAGGAGGAATATTCTTCTTCTTACAATATATCTGACATATCGAAAGGTATATATGCTTAAAAAAGGACTACGAGAAACACGAGGTTTTAATTGTAGTTCTTAGTGTGCGTTCCATACGGGAACTTTAATCGTTATTTTATTATTAATCGTCGATAAGATATTTAGACCCCTGTGCGCGAAATTATCGTATGTGTCAAAAACCAAATTTGACAGGAGAGGGTTTTTTCTACTTTTTTGTGCTTTAGCTGGCAGGACAAAACCAAAATTTCCATGTCGATTTTTGGCGTAACTATAAGAATTTCAGCTACAATATTTTACCAGGTGATGCGTAGATTAAATTTGCATCAAAAAGTCAATTTCGAAAAAATGGCACATACGATAATTTCGCGCACTGAGGTCGATATTATCTTAAAAAATTCTTCTTTTATTAAATGATGCCAAAGAAGTAGATAGGAAAGAACTAGACTCCGATCTTTTTCCCTGTATTAAATTTTGGCGAGCCGAATGAAAGCTGGAACCAATGAGAATTACGAACCAAAATCCTATTGGATTTTATTTCTGATTTTGTTCGGCTTTTGCAACGAACCGAACGAATTCACAATGTTAAATTCAGACCATTTTGTATTTTCTAATTTATTTATTTTCTTAAATTCATAAAAAAGTTATTTGAATATTAGAAAATGAAAATAAATAAATTGAAATTCAAAAATAAGGAAAACTTGTTGAGAAAATTATTCAATTACGATACTTACATTTAAACCTGCATTTGAGAAAATCAATTTTTATATCTACCAGGCAACCAGCAAATGCAATAGCATGATTTTTATTTTGACTCCTTCAAACTTGCAAATTTGCAAGTGATCCCGCGTAAATTTTGCTGTTGGTTTTTCTTCAGAAAAATTCAGTCGAAAAAATCCTAAAAAAAATGCGTGTATTTGTTGTTGCGTTTTTGTATTTTACAACCGATGCCGTTAGTTTCAATTTTGTTGGTATTTTTTCGGCAGAAAAATTGAGTTGAAAACAACAAAAATTATATTCATGTTGTTTGCTTGTATGTGTGCTCAAATTATGCTATTTTTCGCAACTAGGATTTTTCCTTTGGGGGCTATAAATATATAGAAATTATGAACTTATATTTTTCAATTTTCTTGTTTTACTTGAAACAAATCATTAGTTGAAACAAGTTAATAATAAATAAGTTCATTTAGAATAGCTTAGTCACTAGAACTGATTCTGCATTTAAAAAAACACGAAAATCATATTTTCAAAGATAAAAAATGGAGATTTCTTTAAAATTAACGCGGAAACTAAGTCAATGTGTCAAAATACACTACTACTATCGAAGTATTATCTTAATTTGGGTTCAAACCTTTCCGAATCCAAAAATATTCATGTGAGGGGCTTAGCACCCTTGATCAAGTACGTACATTTTTCGGTTCAAACTGAAAAATAAAAATAATATTCATGTTGTTTTATTTGCTGAGCGCCTTTACTTACTTACTTGGGTGGCCATAACAACCCGTTACCGGGTTACGGCCGACCTCAAAAGCTCTCTCCAGGCGCCTCTGCTTCGCGCGCGCCTTCTCCAATCATTCACACCAAGCGTGGATAGGGTTTCCTCGGCTTGGTCTTTCCATCGGAGGCATGGTCTTCCTCTTCGTCGTCGCCCAGCGGCTTCCGCATCAAACACCTTTTTCGCCGGAGCTTCTTCGTCCATACGCACAACATGTCCCAGCCAGCGCAGACGTTGGATAGTGATGCGCTTGACTATGTCAATGTCAGCGTAGAGCTCGTACAGTTCGTGGTTCATTCGAATACGGTAGTCGTCGCCGACGTACAGTGGCGCCTTTTGCGATTTCGCGTTGCTAAAATCATAACTTTTGAACGGGTAAAGATATTTGAGTAAAGTTTTTTGATTTTGGTTGGTAATTTCTGTAGATATGACATATATAAGATTCAGGTTTGAGGCTTAGCTATAAATACTTTTAAAAAGAGTTGAAAGTCCAAATTTCGAAATTTTTGGTTTTTAGTGGTATGAATTCATAAAAAATTTTTTTTTTTTGTATAAATTTTAGTGCGATTAAATAAATTAAAAATTTTTTAAATACTTTTTTAAAAAAAAAAAATTTTAATTTTTACTAATTCATTCATATGCATTTATTTTTTTTATCTCTTAACATAATTTATAAACAGTCTTTCTCAAAGGCTAGCAAAGTTTTAAAAAAAGGGTTACAGTAATAAATAAGGTAATTTCCTTAAAAAATCAACAACAATCTACAATTCCATAAAAATATCATCATTATTTTGGATATCTAAGAAACTTAAAACAGTACTACAGAATTTATCAGTCAGTTCTTTTCGTGACCTAACGTGCCTAAGTGATGAAATCAAAGGATCTGAAGATGCTGAAAGTATATTGAACAAGTCCTCATTCTGTCGAATACGTGAAATTTTACATGTATTCTATATCTGTACTTCTTATAATCTTTGTTTTTAGACTCTTGGGCTTCTTCTGATAATTCTCCTATGGGTAAGGCTTGATAATTGATAATTTTTCCTCCATGAGCTAAGTTATTATGGACAGAGGGGGTCAGTAATTTTTGGCTGTATTTATGTTCTAATATGTCTGCAGTTTCCTTGGTATACTTTTCAAATTTTTCTACTTTAACGGGTTCTCTATATGATAGTACGTTTAAAATAACTTGTAATCTTTTTATCACGTCCTCATCGACTCCCGTTATTTCTGAATTTGTTCTGGTTTCTCAAAAAATCGCCTTGCTGTGTTTCCATCATATCTACTATAATACCCAATTTTTCTCGAAATTGATCTTGTATTATTTTTTTTCTTAACTTTTGGACTGAGTTATTGAGCCTTAAAATTTGACTTTTATACAAATACAGGTACAAAATATTGTGCTACAAACCTCAAACATAATACTTGTTCAGCGAAAAAATTTAACTACCTAATAAGCTAAATTCCTTGTATGATATCTACCGTAATAAAACAGGTGTCTATAAAGTTGATCTGCACTAGAGTTACATACAGCTTTATTATATTTGACATTATGAGTACTAGATATTTTTAAATTGCATTAAAAACTTAGATATAAATACCTGAGGCAAGTATTACTATTTCGCTATACAAAAGCGAATTTTCTTAAAAAGAGTGAAATGATTTGGAAAAAGTGACAAATCAAGCGTTTTGGAGGTGGGGTGAAGCCCATATTTTATGGACAGAAGTTTTCTAGGTACTCTTTACATATGCATCTATTTGCGTCAAATAGTTTTGGAAATAGTGTAACGAACCTACGGCTGGGGGGTCTTGACTCGCCGGAGTCCAGAGGTTCGGTCACAAAAATTTGTAATTTTGCAAGGGGTGGCTCTTTAATTTAATAGATGGCTGTTCATAGTTTTTCTTTTAATTAAGTTTATTCAATAACAATATATTTATATATATAATAACAGCTACTTAATTTAAATACGCGTCGTGTCTTTCTATCGTCGTGTTGTTTTACAACCGTCGCGTTTTCTACCGTCGTGGGTTTGAGCCGTCGTACTCTCAGCCGACGCGTTTGTTTTAACCGTCGCGAGTTTTTTGGCCGTCGTGTTTTTGATCCGTCGTATTTTCCAGCCGTCGTGTTTTCGCTCCGTCGTGTTTTCAGCCGTCGTGTTTATTTTAACCGTCGTAGGACTGAGGTAAGTGGGAGGGGTGTGGTTGAGTTCTACGCTACTCCTTCGCTGTGCTCTCAGTCCCACCGTAGCTGCCGAATATGTATAGCGACAGTACTGTGGAAACCTCAAGTTTCGCGTGCCTGTGTGAGTGTCGGTTTTCAGACCGTGAGTAACGCGAATATGATAGCGTGCACTCACAATCCTAAATCCGACGCTCACCGTGGCCAAATTGCTCACCCTTCGCTGTGCTCTCAGTTCCACCGCAGCTGCCGAATATGTATAGCGACAGTGCTGAGGAAACCTCAAGATCTGCGTGCCTGTATGGGTATCGTCTTCAGATCACGAGGAACACGAATATGATAGCGTGCACGCGTAATCTAAATCCGACGCTCACCGTGGCCGAACTACTAACCTTCCGCTGTGCTCTCAGTCCCTCCGTAGCTGCCGAATATGTATAGCGACAGTACGGTGGAAACCTCAAGTTTCGCGTGCCTGTGTGGGTGTCGGTTTTCAGACCGTGAGTAACACGAATATGATAGCGTGCACTCACAAACCTAAATCCGACGCTCACCGTGGCCAAATTGCTCACCCTTCGCTGTGCTCTCAGTTCCACCGCAGCTGCCGAATATGTATAGCGACAGTGCGGAGGAAACCTCAAGATCTGCGTGCCTGTATGGGTATCGTCTCCAGATCACGAGGAACACGAATATGATAGCGTGCACGCGTAATCTAAATCCGACGCTCACCGTGGCCAAATTGTTACTACCTCAACCACTACCCTACTCTACACACTACTGTATACATGTTAACACACTCATGTACCTCTTGTCCCTGGCGATGTGATGCTACTGCTGCCACTGCTACTGTTGTCTCTGCTACCACTGCTACTGATGTTGACTGCTCGCTGGTTCGACACGACTGTCCCGATTTCTGGTTGAGCAAGCCTTTGTATTTGCCGTGGCTGCGTTTAATTTTTCACTACGTGGCTGTATCAGCTGTTCGATCACATCATAAGCTGCGTTTATTTTCACCATCGTTGTGACAACGCTGGTGTTTGACATCGCTGGTGCTTTGACATAACCGTGCTAGGTTGCCACCTGGGTATCCAATGCGACTTAGCTCTGACTCTCACGCGGCCCCATGCGATCTTAACCCTAACTAATTCAAATACTTAATAATTGACAACTTTATCTTAATTTAGGCGCCTTCATGGCTTTAGTATAATAGAAATAAGTAAATATGTAAATATAATTAAAAATGCGTAGAAAAATAAAATAAAAAAAATAAATAATCTTGACTTGCGTTGCCGTGAAATGTGGACGAAAACGAGTCCTACCGACTTTCGTCTTCACAATAGGAAGAATAAATTAAGAAAGGGGCGTGGTTACGTCCATATTTACAATTTTTAATTTATTTTGAGTGATGTCTATATTCGCTAAAAACATTCTATCAAATTCAGATTAACAATTTCCAAGTCAAAATATCATAGACTGAAAATCGTCATCACACAACAAATTCAGTTTTATGCATATCATGTCACATAAGTAGCTATAACTTCTTACCTGGCAAATATTAGCAGGTAAGACCTATATGATTTTTGTTGGCAGATATGTCAACTATAATTTCTCATTCACCAATCCTTGATTGACATTGATTTGTGTATTATAGGCCAAGGTAAATTTGAAAAACTATGATAAAAACGACCTTTTTTGAAAAATTCATGAAAATTACTAACTAAAATTTTTTTTCTACATCTTGTGAAAATTATTTATTTTAAAATACCATAAATTCAGAGAGCGTACTTCAAATTCCCATGTTTTTTCAAACTTTTGAAATTTTCCATTTTTAATATTGCGAAAAATGTAAAAAAATGCTATTTTAATGAACGATAAAAAGTTATCCAACTTTGAGCACCCATAAAAACCAAAATACTTGTCATAAATCAAAAAAGTTTTCGGTTTTAGAACCTTTGGTCAATTATCTTTTAAACAAAGAAAAAAAAGTTTCGAAAATCAGAAATCGAAAATTTGATTTTAGCAATCACTTTTTGAAAAAGGAGCCACTGTGCGACGTGAACAGGACCGAAGATTTTGCGAAGAATTTTTCTCTCAAACACCCCAAGCGTGGCTGCATCAGTCTGCGACACAACCCATGCTTCTGCGCCGTAAAGTAGCACGGGTAAGATGAGCGTCTTGTAGAGTGTCAGTTTTGTCGGGCGAGAGAGGTCTCTACTACTCAATTGCTTACTGAGACCATAGTACCACCTATTAGCAAGAGTTAGTCTTCGCTTTATCTCCAGGCTGACATCGTTTTGAGTGTTTACGGCGGTGCCAAGATAGGTGAATTCTTTGACAACTTCGAAAGTATAGTTGTTCGCAGTAACATAGGATCCAATACGCCGTGTCTCCCTGTTTGTGGACAGCATATACTTTGTTTTGCCCTCGTTCACCGTCAAACCCACTTTCGCTGACTCTTTTTCGATAGCAGAGAACGCAGCAGTAACATCTCGCTTACAACGTCCAATGATATCAATATCATCGGCATATGCAAGAAGCTGGACACTTGTAGAAAATAGTGCCATTACGATGTACACTGGCTCTTCGCAACACCCCTTCCATCACAAAGTTGAAGAGGTTGCAGGATAGTGGATCGCCCTGTCTGCAACCTCGTTCGGTATCAAATGGTTCGGAGAGGTTCCTTCCTACTCTGACGGAGCTGGCTGTGTTGCTCAACGTCATTCTGCAAAGCCGCACCAGCTTCGCAGGTATACCGAACTCAGACATGGTGGCATACAGGCAATCCCGTATCGGGCTATCGAAAGCTGCTTTAAAATCGATAAAGAGATGATGGGTATCGATCTGTTTTTCGTGGGTTTTTTCCAGGATTTGACGTAGTGTGAAGATCTGGTCTATGGTGGACTTACCAGGTCTAAAGCCGCACTGATAAGGCCCAATCAGTGTGTTGGCAAACGGCTTAAGTCTTTCACACAGTACAGTCGACAGGACCTTGTAAGAGATGGCAAGAAGACTGATTCCCCGGTAGTTAGCGCAGATTGTCGGGTTACCTTTCTTCAGTACAGGAGCGCCTGCTTCAAACAAAATTTCATTTGTCTTACGGATTTAATTTAAATTATTTTACAAAACTCAAAATATTTCTATAATTTCTATATTTTTCAATATTGTAATGGAAATAAAAATGAAGGTTGTACTAAACCGTCACATTAAAATTTGACAGCAAAATGTGGTATCATAGTTGTCAAAATCCAATGCAAAATGTAAACAAAAGAAATTGAGTTGAACAATTTTTTGACAGATACGAAGCCACATTTTGCTGTCAAATTTTAATGTGACAATTTAGCCTAACCTTTATTTTGATTTCCATAATAATATTCAAAAATATAGAAATATTTTGAGTTTTGTAAAATAATTTCGATTCAATCCGTAAGACAAATAAAATTTTGTTTAAAGCAGGCGCTCACAACATGAATATCATTTTTATTTTTCAGTTTGAACCGAAAAATGTACGTACTTGATCAAGGGATCAAGGGTGCTAAGCCCCTTACATGAATATTTTTGGGTTCGGAAAGGTTTAAGCCCAAATTAAGATAACACTTCGATAGTAGTAGTGTATTTTGACAAATTGACTTAGTTTCCGTGTCAATTTTAAAGAAATCTCCATTTTTTATCTTTCAAAATATGATTTTCGTGTTTTTTTAAATGCAGAATCAGTTCTAGTGACTAAGCTGTTCTTACTGAAATTATTTATTATTAACTTGTTTCAACTAATGATTCGTTTCAAGTAAAACAAGAAAATTGAAAAATATAAGTTCATAATTTCTATATATTTATAGCCCCCAAAGGAAAAATCCTAGTTGCGAAAAATAGCATAATTTGAGCACACATACAAGCAAACAACATGAATATAATTTTTGTTGTTTTTCTGCCGAAAAAATACCAACAAAATTGAAACTAACGGCATAATATTTTTTTTATTTTGATTTTAAAAACCGTGTAAGATCGAAAACGTGCAAAACGAGTAGCGTGTAAAGCGAGGGATAAGTGTTCTGTCAGAAAGCGCAGATAAAATGACCAAATAAATACATATTGTTACGAAATTTCTGTCCCTTTGACGATAATTTCGATCTCTCACACTTTTCTGAGTTCGATCACTGGATTGTGTAACAATTAAAAACACACAAACTTATTTAGTTATAAAATGGTTTATTTTATTAACGTTCAAATTCTAATATTAATTTAACACTGTATAGAAAACTGTTTTGTTCTACTACGGATCACACTGTATTCACTTTATTGCTTACTGCTTCGCTGGTTTAATTCTACTGTGTGTTCAGCTCAGATGACAACCCTTTTTATACTGCAGTCATCACTCTCTCGAATAATCCAGTACCTTCTAAGTGGCGTATATTCTACCATTATCTACAACCCACCAGTGCTACTTTGTAGCGTGCATTCCACCACCATCCACAACTCACCACGTTGACGTTGAGCTAGCTATTATGCTAGATGTTAGATGGCGTTGTACGTTGTACGACGGCGATAAATTCTCTCGGTTGTTGACTTTTTATTGTTTACTGCAGCGTCTGTTTGGTTTATTATTGTTAGCATTTTGCGCTAGATGGTGCTAATACCGTTTAGTTTCTTTTCGTTGGTATTTATTTCAAGAGTCTTCTAGCATAAACCAAATTTCGCTACACTGCCCTCCGCTTAAACTTGTTCGTCCCGAACAAGAGTCTCTCCGTCCCTAGTATAAGGTGCCAGCCTTTCGATGTGGACTACCTTTAATTTACTTTTGTGCTCGGGGTATTTTCGGATTCGATACACAACATCATTAATCCTTGTGACGATCCGGTAAGGTCCATCCCAGTGAGTCCGAAACTTAGGAGACAAGCCTCGTTTCCGTTGTGGGTTGTGTAGCAGCACTAGTTGACCTTTCTTGAACCTTTCAGTATTTGCTCGTAGGTCACACCGAGCTTCCATCTTGTCGCGATCTTTATCACGCTCTTTCTCACGTTCCTTTTTACGCGATTTAGAACGACGTCTAGAAGGTTTCTCCCGACTTCTAGAACGTTCTCGGCGTGACTGCTCTCGTTCTCGCTCTTTCTCATGTTCGCGTTCCCTTTCTCTTCTTCTGCGCTCACGATCTTTATCAGGCCGTTCTGGATCCTTCTTTTCAACTTTATCTCTTTCAGCGCGCTCTCTAACCTCCTCTCGTTCACGTTCTCTTTCACGTTCCCGCTTTCGTTCTCTGTCGCGTTCTTCACGCCGTTCGCGATCACGCTCGCGATCTCTTTCACGTTCTCTCTCCCGCTCTCGTTCGCGTTCCATTTCACGCTCTCGTTCACGATCACCACGATCCCGATCACTGCGCTGGTCCCATCTTACCTCCTCTTCAGGCAAAAAGTTCAAACGGCGCACATCAATTGTTCCAGCTTTATTTTCCGTCCGTGAACATTCAATTTTACATAGACGACGGAAAAATGCATCCGCATTTTCATGCTGGCTTTCTTTGCGATGTGGTAGTCGTTTCTCAGGCTCCCTCTCCGGAATCGAACCCTGATTCCACGTACGCGCCTGCTGCTCGCTACCATTTTCGCCATCGTCCACCCTATTTTCAATTCTTCTTTTTGGTGAATGTGATGCAGATCGTTTACGACGTGATTCGCAGTCACGTGCCATGTGTCCGTGCTTACCACAGTTGTAGCATTTTCCGCTGAAGCTACTGCTGGCGAACGATGAACTTTTCTTTTTAAAATCCACCTCCATCCGATTTTCAATTTTTCTTATTGGTGAACGTGATGCAGATCGTGATTTGCAGTCACGTGCCATGTGTCCCTGCTTACCACAGTTGTAGCATTTTCTGCTGAAACTACCGCTGGCGAACGATGAATTTTTCTTTTCAGCCTCCACCTCTATCCGACGAGTTTTCAGTGATGGGCGGCATGTCAACGCAATCATCTCTTCAGTGAGGGCAACCATTACTGTTTCGTTAAATGTTGTCTTCGGGCTCCTCATTGTCTCGCGTTTTGTTTCTGAGTCACGTATGCCGTCAATAAACGCCTCTATTTTGAATTTTTCTGCTACGACACTTAACTCGTCAGGATAGGAAAGGTGTGCCAATCGCTCAATATCCGCAGCATACTCCTGCAAGGACTCACCAGATTTCTGGATACGACTTTTTAACTCCAATCTGTGAATTTGCTTCATGTGGTCACTGCCATATTTTCGCTGTAAGGCATCCATCACCGCCTTGTAATTTTTCTGCTCCGCCACTGGAACCGTTTGCAAAACTTCTGCAGCTGCGCCTTTTAATGCCACAATTAGCGCTGCAGCTGCGCTTTCGTTATCCCAACGATTGTGACCAGATGTTGTTTCGAACTGGAGCTTGAAAACACTGAATGGCGTTGTTCCATCGTACGAGGGTGCCTTAAGCCTCTCTGCGCTGATTTCTCTTATAACTTGAGTGGTTGGTTCGCTTATTTCCAACTGTTGAATCCTTTTGTTAAAGTCCTCAAAATTATTTTGAACTTCTCCTTTGAATGATTCAACGTCATCTCGTAACTCAATCATTTTTGCATCGAGGCCATCTACCATTTTGGAAACCTCCGTTCGAACAGCTTCAATGTTTTGATTCATTGCGTGGATCTGCGTCGCGTTTTGACTTAACTTTTGGTCTATTTGCAGTGCATTTTGACTTAACTTTTCGTCTATTTGCAGTGCATTTTGACTTAACTTTTCGTCTATTTGCAGTGCATTTTGACTTAATTTCTCGTCTATTTGCAATGCATTTTGACTTAAGCTCTGACCAATTTCTTCCCGAATGGCCTGGATATTGCTATTCATCTGTAGTGTATTTTGACTCATTGCCTGCGTCATCGCCATTAACATTTTCTCGAACTTTGATATATCTACAACTTCACCACTTGCCGCTGGTCCAGAAGTTTCTTCCACTTTCGCTGCTGATTCTGATACATCACTATAAAATTCATGCTCTTCCAGGTTTACACCTTGAGCCTCAAGAGCCTGCCGTAAGCGTTTCTGTAACTCCACCTTTCCACCAGTAGATTGCAGACTCAGCTGCTGCAACTCCTTCTTCAGTTGATCCACTTTTAGTTCGTCAAACTTAACCATTTTTATTTTTTTTTTTTAATTGATTGTTAATTCTTTTTACACAATCCCACTTCTGACACCAATTGTTACGAAATTTCTGTCCCTTTGACGATAATTTCGATCTCTCACACTTTTCTGAGTTCGATCACTGGATTGTGTAACAATTAAAAACACACAAACTTATTTAGTTATAAAATGGTTTATTTTATTAACGTTCAAATTCTAATATTAATTTAACACTGTATAGAAAACTGTTTTGTTCTACTACGGATCACACTGTATTCACTTTATTGCTTACTGCTTCGCTGGTTTAATTCTACTGTGTGTTCAGCTCAGATGACAACCCTTTTTATACTGCAGTCATCACTCTCTCGAATAATCCAGTACCTTCTAAGTGGCGTATATTCTACCATTATCTACAACCCACCAGTGCTACTTTGTAGCGTGCATTCCACCACCATCCACAACTCACCACGTTGACGTTGAGCTAGCTATTATGCTAGATGTTAGATGGCGTTGTACGTTGTACGACGGCGATAAATTCTCTCGGTTGTTGACTTTTTATTGTTTACTGCAGCGTCTGTTTGGTTTATTATTGTTAGCATTTTGCGCTAGATGGTGCTAATACCGTTTAGTTTCTTTTCGTTGGTATTTATTTCAAGAGTCTTCTAGCATAAACCAAATTTCGCTACAATATGAATAATTTTCTTTCTTCTAAACATGTGTGAAATAAATATAATGAATTAATTAATAATTCATATTCAAACATATTTAGGAATCCACCACGTTAATTTTTTAAATATAGATTTAGACTTTTCTAAGAAATTACATGGTTTTACGAGCTTTTCAAAAATTATGGAACCTATCCCGTTTCAAGTCATGTTTTTTTTATGCAATTTTTTTGTGCGGTTTTCTCTGGAATGCATCTACCACATTAAAAGAGAATTAAGTGTACCTAACATTTTTTTGATCATTACCAAAATGTCATTAATGAATCAACGAGGAATTCAAATGCCATAGATGATGGAGTCTTTTAAAATGGTCGTACTCCTTATGTGGATATTAACCTATATAAATTATTATTGAGGTCTAAAATTGAATCTTATAGAACGACTTCTTGTCATTCACCAAAATATATTGAAGTTTCTTCTTCTACATCTGTCCACGTACTATATGCTTTTTCTAGTGAGCTTTCCTAGGGAAAGAGCTTTTTTAACGTCTAATAATCTAATTTACTAATAATCTTTTTGAAAACATTAAAATCTCCTCTGCACATTCAAGCTATGTAGTATTTTATCAAATGTTGAAAAATATTTTTGATAACATAAATTCTATAAAACAACAATTTTGTTATATTTGCTACTGATGTTTCGTTCAAGCATAGGTTTATATGTTTTTGGTAATTATTCTCTTAAAGACAAATTATCTCCCTTGATGCCTGAGGTCTTAAAAGTGCTGTCAATACCGCCCTCTTGCTTGGCCTACAAAAACTAGCCTAATTCTTAAAAAAAAATTACAGATAATTATGGAAATGATATTATCAATTCTATAGAAAAATCATCTATGCATATTGATGTCATTTTATATGGGTACCTGGTCATCAGGGCCTGATTTACCCACAGGCTAAAAAGGCTTAAGCCTGGGGCGCAAGGTCCGAGGGGGCGCTGAGAATTAACGTTGATTTTCACTTTGTTTTCGCATTTTTATTCAGTTTTAAATAGTTATACATTCTTTTTTTAATGCTTTTACATTAATTTTAAATTCAAAATAATACTCCTGCGATACCTACCGACCACTTTAAATATATAAACGATATTTTTTAGCGTTGAATTCAAAAAAGAGGCAGGAAGAAAAGCAGAAAAATTGAAAACCCTAGAAATGACACGATAATGTTGTGTTTTTGGAACTCTGTGCTGGTCAAGTTTCAAATCATTAGTGGACAGCTTCCAGCAAATAATGCTGATTTGTCGTTACGTTGTTACTCTACTTATATATGTAAGTTATTATATGCAAATCTTAATCAGTGATGGCATTTTCGGTGAAAAATCGTCATCAGTACATTCAACAAGTTTTAGTACATTCGGTACATTTGACCCTTTTTCAGTACATTCGGCGGATTTTCAAAACATTTGAACTTATTTTTTAAGTTAATTCAGGTGAAATATGCGTGCAAACCTGCCGTAATGGTTTGCTGAACTTTTTTTTTAGTAAAAAATTTAAAATTTTGTACATTCGGCTTTTAAAAGTACATTTGAAGTCTCGATTCAGTACATTTTCACAAAACCCAACTGCCATCACTGATCTTAATACGTTGCGTTACGAAAAAGAGAAGAAAAATTTAAGTCCGAAGCATTCGATAGGTGCGAACTCACTGAGTAGGGGAAGGTGGGGCTAAACCGGACACTTTTTGCAAAAATAATGTAAAAAATTATTCGAAACCTGGGGTTCATTCGAAAGCTACATCCTTTAGCTACAAATCGCATATCGTTTGATGATTAAATATGTATTTAGTTTGGCGTGAGCTCATTCAGGCTATACCAACCTCGAAATCGAAAAAGCCAAAAATGGTGGGGCTTAACCGGACAGGGGGTGGGGCTAATCCAGACAGTCGCGCCAAAACCAAAATGAATAACAAACATGAAGGCACATTATGCTTAAATGTTATTTTGAATCTTTATTGATGTGTTTCGTACAAGAAAAGATTGTATTTTGAAAAAATGTTGATTTTAAGTGCTAAACGCAAAATGATGATGAAAAAAATTTTGGATAGAAAAATTAAAATATTTTTTTTCAACGAAAACTTAACGGAAAATCGGAAAATATTTAAATTCATTCAAAATCTTCATCTGGTTTTCTTGATCCAATCTGCCAATGTTGCTCGCTTGACACCATGCAATTTTGAAGCATCTCGAATCGACGTTTTATCACGACTCACCGAAAAAGATGTCCGGTTTAGCCCCACCAAAAAGTGTCCGGTTTAGCCCCATCGTGTCATTTTTTTAACTCGGTCGAAAAACGTTGATGAAAAATATTTTATCATAAAAACCACTAACACCATTCGATTCAACACATCTTAATTACCTAAAAGCACTCACCGAATATTCTGCGCACTTGTATATTAATTTCACAATCCAAAAATTTTACTTTAAGCGAAAAAATAAATGTGTCTGCACTCTTCGACGGCTGACGCTAAACAGAATGATGAAATATCATCGACACTTGGGAAGTTAGTAGCTTACGACAGGGTGCGTTCATCGCGGATATGGCCGTTCCGATATTCAAAGTAGTTTTTGATTAATCGCGACTATCCGGTTTAGCCCCGCGTCCGATTTAGCCACACCCTCCCCTACAAAAAAGATTTAAGAAGAAAAAAGAAACCAAAATTTGAAGGAAGACAATATTTCATTTTAGATAAATAATATGGTGCTACTGATTCCCTCAAAAATCAGTTGAAAAGCCAACAAATAATTTATACCGAAGTGAATTCAAAATTTGGTTTCTTATGGAAATTTCCTGAAATAAATTACAATAGCATTATATAGGGTGTTTTTTTTAGAGGTATAGAGCTTCGAATTGAAATAAAACACAAGAAAATCATTTTAATGTCCATCAATTTGGCTTTATTGGAAGGATAATTTTATGCCATTAATGTTTAAATATGATTTCGGGCATGTGGCCGCCGCGGCTGGCTCGAATAAAGCCAATTCTACAGGTCCAATTTTGAACCACTTTTTCGAGCATATGGGGCCGTATGTCGGCAATAACGCCACGAATGTTGGCTTCCAAGTCCCCTAACGTTTCTGGTTTGTTGGCGTAGACGAGCGACTTCACATATCCCCAAAGAAAATAATCCAATGGTGTCAAATCACACGATCTTGGTGGCCAATTGACAGGTCCATTCCGCGAAATTATGCGCTCATCGAATGTTTCCTTCAATAAATTGATTGTGACGTGCGCTGTGTGGCATGTAGCGCCGTCTTGTTGGAACCACAACTCATCCACATTCATGCCATCCAATTCGGGAACAAAATAGTCGGTTATCATGGCTCTATACCGGTCTCCATTAACGGTAACTGACTCTCCAGCATTATTTCGGAAAAAGTATGGCCCAATGACTCCACCAGCCCATAGAGCACACCAAACAGTCAGTTTTTGTGGATGTAATGGCGTCTCAAGGGTCTCATGTGGATTCTCTTCACTCCAAATGCGGCAATTTTGCTTGTTGACGTAGCCATTCAACCAAAAATGAGCCTCATCACTGAACAAAATTTTGCGATGAAAATCAGCATCGAGATCAATCTCATTTTCGGCCCATACACCAAAATCACGACGCATTGCATGGTCTCGCGGCTTTAATTCTTGCACAAGCTGGATCTTGTAAGGTCGCAAGCCAAGATCTTTGCGCAAAATCTTCCATAAAGTTGATGGACAAAGCTCCAATTGCTGTGCACGGTGGCGAATCGATTCATTCGGGTCCTCTTCAACATTTTGCTCTACAGCGGCAATTGTTTCTTCGGTGCGCACTGTTCGACGTCTCTGCGGATGCGTATTATCACATAGAGTAAACGTAGTGCGAAAACGACCCATGGTTAACCGAATTAATTGCTCTGATGGACGATTATGTCGACCATAAAATGGACGGAGCTTGCGGTAAACTTCGCGAACTGAACCATTATTTTCGAAATAAATTTGCACGATTTGCAAGCGTTGTTCTTATGTCAACCTGTTCATGATGAAATGGCAAACCAAACTGAACATAAATGACATTAGAGTTGCCAGATTTGACCATAAAATGCCAGTTTTATCTCTATTCGAAAAACAAACCTCTAAAAAAAACACTCTGTAAAAACCACAGCTAAAGAGTTGCTAGAACTATATGACTTGGATATAGAAGATACGTTTTCTGACGAGTGTTTCCATTTGGCACAATTTTTAATAGATAAAGAATTTGTTGATCTACAAAAATTAACAATTACAATTATTAAAAAGCCTAAGTATTGGTTCTATTTTTCCGAATGTAGAAATTTCTTAAGAGTTTTTTTAACGATTAGCATCACAAGATACAGCGGTGAAAGATCTTTCTCTGCATTAAAACGTGTAAGAAATTACTTGCGCTCTCATACAGAATACATAATTAAATATTATTCACAACTTTTTCTCCTTCCCGATAAATCAGAATAGAACTTCTGCTTAATTCTAACGCAAATTGCGATTTAGGAGTAGTAACATTTTACTTATTTCATTTATGGCTTGGTAATAGTTATTTTTACCTTAGTTTTCTCATGACAAACTTTTGAATAACACTGGTTGATTGAGAAATCTAATCTTGCCAGACTATTGTTTTCTAGAAGAATTTAAAGGTTTCAGCTGCAGTTCTATTATAGTGAGTAATTTAAATCTAACTAACGCTAATTTCAATGTCTTCGTCAACGGATCCAGGTGCAAAAACATATATATCTCTCCGTCTTGCGAACAAAATTTCATTCACGTTTGGATGCGTCGCAAGCGAATGAATAACACCTCCGTTAGAGCCTATAAAATAAAGAGAGAAAAAAAATGTATTTAAATGAACCAGTTTTATTGTATTAGATGTGGTTTAAAATTAACAGGTAAATACAGTGGTTGTTTAAAAAACAGATAACAGATGTTAAACTTAAAATTTTTGTTTTCTTCTAAATTTTTTTCAAACTTTCAGCTGCTGTCGTTTAAAATAAATGTATGACAACTTGATTAAAATTTTCTTATTTAATACAGAGTCGAAAATGGTAAAAACTTCTGGTTATAAAGGTATTGCTATTCTAGTGGCAAAGGGGCTGTTTGTATGGAATTTAAATTTCAAACAAAATCAAGTCAACTTCGAAATTTATTTAGAAATAATGCATCCGAACTCTTAATTACGTCGTGTTTGCAACAACAGCTGACCTAAACGTAATTATGTTACATAATTTTATCTTGTGCGCCAGCCACCTCAGGGCACAAAATGTAGTACGCTTGGCAAGGGCGGCACTTTTCGAAAGTATGTTGCCAATTTTCTCGAAAACCGTGCAACTTTTACTAAGAATGATTTTACTTTTTTTGATCGGCCTTGGGGTCGCCAATCCGCTGTTAGAAGATTGGCCACTATTTATGGGACATCCTTATATGAATCTAGAATCTAGTTATTCTAAGAAGATAGGAGTTTTTAATAACATGTGTAACATCATTAATGGCGGAAATGAACAGACAGCTTCCTTGTGGAACATCTGATGTCGCGCAAAATAGAAATTAAAACACCCCATGAAATCTTATCTTTGATATGAACGATCAGATAAATAAAATTCAATCCATTGAATAGAAATAAGAGGTTTCTGACCCAAAATAAATAATAGAAGGTTCAATCCAACTGACAAAACTTAAAGGAAATCTAAGCTTCTATAATTTAAACTAAATCAATTTATGTGGTAATTTGTCAAATGCTTTGCTGAAGTCAGTGTAGATGCTGTCAACAGTAGAAGGTTAGAGACTGTAGTTCTGCCATTAACAAAATCACGCTGACAAAATCAGCACACCTTAATTTGATCGTAAACAATGCGTTAAAAAAATGTTGGTATTGATGATAATTTAGCCACGGTCCCTTACTTTGAAACTCCTGGCTACAAACGCATTTGTTCCATGCTCTATTATTGGCCATTTTGAATTTTGTTCAAATCCCTTTGTGTACGAAGGGTACGAGGAATTGTTAACGTACCTCCGTGTATGTGGCACCGACAATGCTATGGCCAAAAAAATTTCACTTAGTTACACAACTTATTTGTTGTAAATTTAAAAGTATTTCGTCAACAAAAAGTTATTGTTATCGAGTTTTTGGATAAGATGCATAATAATATAGCAAACTAAAACGTCTTCAGAGTCATTTGATAACATATTCTATGGCCAATCGAAAGACTTTCGTACAAATCTGCGCTATTTGGTGGATTTTAAGCGATAAGAAAATATAAATTGGAGTTACAATGTGTAACTTTAACACATAAAAGTTCAATATTAGACCAGGCGATTTCGATTAATGAACTGGTTAAATGATTTTTAATAGCTGTTAAGACTCCTCCATGAACAAAAACTAAAAACAAAAATTTAAAAATTGAGAAAACTGTTATTCAACCAAGTTTCGCTAAAACCACACTAGGCTCTATCTAGCAAGCATTTTAGATCTGGTATTGGAGATCTTCGCTTGACGTTTTTCACCCCTGAAATATGGGGCGAGATACAGATTGATCTGCTCAACAATCAGATATGTCAGACTTCATATCGCACATATTTAGCTAAAGAGGCTCAATTCAAAATTTTCAGAAAACACAAAAAACTGTTTTGAGCTTGTGAACTATTTTTTATAAATAAAGTGTGAATTATTTAGATGCAGGTACTAATGGGATATGGTTGGAAGCCACGTCGCAATCACAACAGCTTGAACTCTCCGTAGCCTAATTTCTATTGCAACATGAAGAAAGACATAGCTGTTTTTGACACCAAAGTACAGCAAAAAACGAGCTAATCTCATTTGTGCTGACAGATATGTGTATATGATGAACAGTTTTAACAAGTAAACTCGAAAATGGGAAATGTTGAGTTGTGCCTCTTTAGCTAAATGTGTGCGATAGATAGTGAAGAGGTTTTCTCGCCAGTGTTTTTGAGTTATCCACAGCAGATTCGGGTTTAGAATATACAATACTTATGGTTTTGCCCTGTCAAAAAAACAAGTTAGCGTTCATTGACAAAGCAAAATTCTTGCTACGTCTTTCTCACCAAACAGGTAGCTAGGGTATAGCGGTAATCTCTCTTAGTCATTATTCGTCGGCATAATGAACTAGATAATAATTGGACAGCCTCAATTAAATATGTAAATTTATTGTGAGGGAATTATGATATGTGATTTTGAACTCATAATTGCAATGCCACGCGGTAAATATGCCACTAATCAATGGGCTATGGAATAAGGAATAAATTCGTCTAGTTCACAGGATTAGAAAACAGGCAGCTAGGAAAATGTATAGGTGCAAGGTCGAAGCAGTTTTGGGGGACCTCTCTCATGTCATTTTTGTAAGCATAGGAAATGAGACAATAATTGGACGGTACCAATTAAATATGTGTATTTGGTATGGGAGCACTCATGATGCGGGATTGAAAACTCATGATTGTTAGAGCCGCACCCATTTTCAATAGGACACTATTCTTTCTTCTATGATATCTAGTGATAAAACATAAAATAAGGAATAACCAGTCTAGTTCATAGGGCCAAAAGAAACAGATAGTTAAGAATACGAATACGTGTAATAAAAGTTTCGCTAAAACCGATAATATCCTCTGAGAAATTCTGACTTGATAAAAAGATGTTATGCGTCTTGGGACGCAAACCCCTTACATTTTGATAGTAAAGGGATAGACGTTTTAATGTTTTGAATTGGAACGGACAGTGTGTCGGAAACTTTTTTCCGACTTTAATTCAGAAATAAAGACATCTTCTACCCATGCATTAAAATCATGAATGGCGGAGAAATAAGAAGTGGCCACTGTTATTTTAAAAGACGCATGTGTTGTTTTATTATCATTTTTCCTACAAGAAATGAAGGTGTTTGTAATACTTTTGTTATGAAGCAAACTAACATTAAGTGAAATATCTTTCTTGAGGCTTTTTCAATTTTGGGAGTTATACAGGGTGTTTTTTTTAGAGGTTTGTTTTTCGAATAGAGATAAAACTGGCATTTTATGGTCAAATCTGGCAACTCTAATGTCATTTATGTTCAGTTTGGTTTGCCATTTCATCATGAACAGGTTGACAAAAGAATAACGCTTGCAAATCGTGCAAATTTATTTCGAAAATAATGGTTCAGTTCGCGAAGTTTACCGCAAGCTCCGTCCATTTTATGGTCGACATAATCGTCCATCAGAGCAATTAATTCGGTTAACCATGGGTCGTTTTCGCACTACGTTTACTTTATGTGATAATACGCATCCGCAGAGACGTCGAACAGTGCGCACCGAAGAAACAATTGCCGCTGTAGAGCAAAATGTTGAAGAGGACCCGAATGAATCGATTCGCCACCGTGCACAGCAATTGGAGCTTTGTCCATCAACTTTATGGAAGATTTTGCGCAAAGATCTTGGCTTGCGACCTTACAAGATCCAGCTTGTGCAAGAATTAAAGCCGTGAGACCATGCAATGCGTCGTGATTTTGGTATATGGGCCGAAAATGAGATTGATCTCGATGCTGATTTTCATCGCAAAATTTTGTTCAGTGATGAGGCTCATTTTTGGTTGAATGGCTACGTCAACAAGCAAAATTGCCGCATTTGGAGTGAAGAGAATCCACATGAGACCCTTGAGACGCCATTACATCCACAAAAACTGACTGTTTGGTGTGCTCTTTGGGCTGGTGGAGTCATTGGGCCATACTTCTTCCGAAATAATGCTGGAGAGTCAGTTACCGTTAATGGAGACCGGTATAGAGCCATGATAACCGACTATTTTGTTCCCGAATTGGATGGCATGAATGTGGATGAGTTGTGGTTCCAACAAGACGGCGCTACATGCCACACAGCGCACGTCACAATCAATTTATTGAAGGAAACATTCGATGAGCGCATAATTTCGCGGAATGGACCTGTCAATTGGCCACCAAGATCGTGTGATTTGACACCATTGGATTATTTTCTTTGGGGATATGTGAAGTCGCTCGTCTACGCCAACAAACCAGAAACGTTAGGGGACTTGGAAGCCAACATTCGTGGCGTTATTGCCGACATACGGCCCCATATGCTCGAAAAAGTGGTTCAAAATTGGACCTGTAGAATTGGCTTTATTCGAGCCAGCCGCGGCGGCCACATGCCCGAAATCATATTTAAACATTAATGGCATAAAATTATCCTTCCAATAAAGCCAAATTGATGGACATTAAAACGATTTTCTTGTGTTTTATTTCAATTCGAAGCTCTATACCTCTAAAAAAAACACCCTGTATCTTGATGCTTATAACATCTCTGAATTAGTATTCAGAATGTTGAGGTTTCCGGAAATTGCTTAATTCTGTCGAAAAAACTGACGTGATTCTTTGATTTTATACCTTAATAAATTGTCTTTCATACTATTCCGTGAATAATGCGCAATACACGCGAATCAAAATATGTATGTCCATAAACAATAAATATAGTTTTCTTACTTTGTGGTGTGTCGGAACAGAAAATAATTTATAATCTTATTGTTCAATATAATGTATGTCAATACCAAAGAATTACACCTGAAATAAATAATATCAAAGGAATTATAAAAACAGAGATAAATAAACAAACAGAAAATAGAATTTTTTCACTTTTTGCTTGGGTTCTCAACAGATCTATGCAAAAAAAAAGGTAACATTTTAGGCTTACAAATTTTTTACTAATCGGCTTAGAAGTACTGTTGAGTGCGCCTAAAAACGAATGAAACTAGTAGGACTAGCTTTAGATCATTTTTCAGTTCAATTCATCTGTATTAAGTGTATTTTTTTTGGTGTTGACATACACACATTGGACAGTAAGGTCAATAAAGTAAGTATTATGACTACTCTTCATACTAAGGTTATTATTGTTGATGTACACCTTTATTAAAAGTGTTTTTAAAGTAATGCTGGTAATTTTGCAGTTATTCCGTTGTCATAACATTATATAGGAAGTCCATGAAGCTTCATTCTGTTCTATATGTATGCGCATTTATTATTACGAAATTATTTTTACCTTTTAATAATAGACTTACTTATTTGTATGCGCTGCAGCACTTTTCCATCCAGTAGATCCCATGCCATCGCATGTCCTTCACTAGTACCCGAAATTATATGTGTATCATTAGATAAGATGCCACATTCGATATGATAATCTTCTGCGCGATGGCCCTTGTACTCAGAAAGTACGCTGCCTGCCTCACAGTCAATTAGTCGCACTACTCCATCCTGACAAGCAGCCACAACGCATTGTTCGTCTTTGGTCAACACGATATGCGTAACTGGCTCGTCCAGCTGGTCGCAAGTTAACTCACCCATACGTATGTCGTAGTGACGTACACAGCCATCCAATGACGCTGTTATGATTTTCTGTTCATTTGATAGCACTCTTGTTATGCAATCTTTTGCTTCCCGCATCACCTGCACCGGATCTAGGCGACGTGTTCGTATGTCCCAACACATAACTGTGTTATCACGTGCACCAGACACTACAATTGATGAATCTTCGTTAAAGCAGACACAGCGTACCCCGCCTGCATGGCTACGCAACCGGCGCACAGGCGCCCCTGTTGTTACATCCCAGTATATTATGCTCTTGTCAAGACTGGAAGAGACGATATAGCAACTATCACAGCTGCCAGCAGCATCGGTCACTTCATCCGCATGGCCACCGTATGTTTTTAATAGAAGACCACTCTTTGGATTCCACAATTTTATCTTTTTGTCCGATCCACAGCTGAGACAGTAGGAACCATCAACTGAATGACAAATTCTGGCTATTATAGATTTAGTTTAAGCATAGCAGTATACTAACCATTGTAGCGCACCGCACGAACGGCTCCTTGTTTGCAATCTATAATTTGTTGCCTCTGAAACTCTTCAAAAGTCATCTAAGAAAAAATATTTAAAAAAATGCTTCAAAAGTAATTTTTAATTTAATAGAGGAGAGAATAAGCGAAAATTAGAGGTGGATGAAAATCGTAATCTATCGACGTTTGCTGGCATTATTAAACATCGATAATTTATAGCCTGTAATTGTCCGTCCATTTTTTAAATTTTGTTTTTTAATTTAAATTTTCATGTATTTGGCACAGGTTCACTAACCAAAATTTTTCTACAATAATGGTGAAGGTGGTGTTCTCTGTTATCCCGCTAATTTTTTACATCATGGATGGTTTTTATTGCACTTTTTCGTTTTTCACTTGTTTCAAACATTAAATCTGTCAGATTTCGACGATTTATGATCAAAAATAGAAGAGGGAAAATAGAGATCATTAAACATCGAAATTTTTTAGAGCAAAATCGAATTTAATATTTATAGGATATTTTTTTATAATATTTTTATAATAATTTTTTATATAATTGATATTTTTCATATTCATTCATTTTCATCAATAATATATATTTTTGCTTTTGAAAATCTTCTTAAGTCATTTTTAATGAAGTAGAGGAGAATTAAAGCCCCTTCAGACTATGCACTATATCAAATAGCACATTTTACTGGCCAAAACTAATAACGGCTATATTATCATGTAGGGTTGTTGATAATTTACTGATATATCAAAATATCAATACCTCAAGGGATATCGTTTCCGATATTTTCAAGATATTTTTAGCACACGATATATCGATATTCGATATCAGATTTATCATATCGGTTTATGATATCAGTTGATGACGGAATTCTTTAAGCTTTTTTTCTGAATTTCAAAAAAAAACTGACTGCTCAATCAATTTGCGAAACACAATCTGTCTCTCTTTCTTCAATTTTCTTTTGTTTTCTGTATTCGAGTGTGTTGAGTGTGCTGGTGCGGTGGCACCAAATCGTATTTTACGAAAGTTAAGCCCAATTTCCATGTGATCTTGTCTTATCTTATTTTATCCCATATCAGGGATATCAAATCAAATTTTTGTAAGAAAAAGCATGCGAACAGAACCTAATGCGCTTGGAGAATGCGAGAGTGAATAGCATACATTTGCTATCTTAATAGCGTGTGATGTCCTCCCTGATATTTGATAAAATAAGATAAGATAAGATCACATGGAAATTGGGCTTTAATCATTTAAACGAGACGTGCAATGTGTGCGGACAAAATGTGAAAACAACCCGCAACGCCAGCAATTTTCATTCACACATGAAGACCAACCACAACTCGTTAGCAGTGCAGATTTTTGGTGATTCAAGTGGTCTTTCGAGGAAGAGAAAGCAGCCTGCGAATAACGTTCAGGACGTTTTGGAAATTATGGATGACTCATCTTTTTCTGCTGTCTTCAGAGTGTGTAGGGTCTGTACTTAAATTTTGCGTTCCAAGCATTCGAAGCAGACTCACGCATCGGAATGTACAAAAACGTGTATTTTTGAAATCCCTTGATGCCAAGTTTTGGCATTTGTAGTTTATGTTATTTATGTATTTATGCTTAACTTTGATAAATAACTATTATTATTTATTTAAATAAAAAGGTATTGCTTGCGATACATCGCTTATCGCTATTTTTCGCTGATATATATCGGTCCGATATTCATCGTACTATAAAAATATCGATATTATTGATATCCGATATTTAATACAATATCAACAACCCTATTATCATGTTTTTTTGTATTTACTAGTATCGAACCCACGCATATGAGCTATGAGTCCACAGTCCTAACTACTTCGCTACGTTCCTTTGTGTGTTCCAGATTTTTATTACTCTTTTTGTTATGTTATTAATTTAAAATTTGACAAGTTTGCCACGAAAGCATTTGAGTGGGGAATTATTCAAAAAATTTTATATTGTTGAATCATTTTTTCATTATTTACATTTCATAACAATTAGATTAACAAGAGCGCCTTTATTATTCCTTGTTAAGTTAGGACTGTAAATGTATACTAAGCCACTCTCTCGTAAATAATTTACATATAAGAAAGTTTATGTAACTTCAAAAGTAATTTTTAATTTAATAGAGGAGAGAGAATAAGCGAAAATTAGAGGTGGATGAAAACCGTACACTATCGACGTTTGCTGGCATCATTAAACATCAAAATTTTATAGCCTGTGATTATTCGTCCATTTTTTAAATTTTGTTTTTTAATTTAAATTTTTATGTATTTGGCACAGGTTCACTAACCAAAATTTTTCGACAATAATGGTGTAGGTGGTGTTCTCTGTTAATCCCGCTAATTTTTTACATCATGAATGGTTTTTATTGCACTTTTTCGATTTTCACTTGTTTCAAACATTAAATCTGTCAGATTTCGACGATTTATGATCAAAAATAGAAGAGGGAAAATAGAGATCATTAAACATTGATAGTTTTTAGAGCAAAATCGAATTTAATATTTATAGGATATATTAAAAATTGATATTTTTCATATTCATTCATTTTCATCAATAACATATATTTTTGCTTTTGAAAATCTTCTTAAGTCATTTTTAATGAAGTAGAGGAGAATTAAAGCCTATTCAGACTATGCACTATAGGGCAAATAGCACATTTCACTGGCCAAAACTAATAACGGCTATATTATCATGGTGATTAACTAGAAATGTATTTTTTATGTTACCTCTAGGCTAAAAGAAGAACTCTGAGAAAAATCTTAACCCTTGTGCTACCGGGTCAAAAATGGCACTTACTACATTTTTTAAAATTCCATAATGAATGAAATAAAAGATGTGTTTTTATTTTCACATTGTAGTACAGTGAAACCTGGTTAAGCGGTACCTGGATAAGTGGGAAACCTCTATTAGTGAGACTCACTTCAAGGTCCCTGCACTTTTGCATCAAAATACCTCTATTACTGGGATTATTAAACCTCTATATCAGGGATATGATTTTTGAAGTTTTCATGCGTTTTCGCCTCTATAACATAAGCTTTTCCCTCTATAACTGGGACCGTTTAGAAATAACCTCTAAAGTGGGAAATAATATTTATGTGTTTATAATTTGATATTTTGAATTTGAATATGCATAGGGCTACCAGATGGCATACTTTAGTAGCAAACAATTAGGGCTACCAGATGCGATACTAAAGTAGCAAAAGTGCTACTTTTGCAAGGCTTTGCTACTTTGTTGGATGGTTTTGCTACTTTCGATGTTTGCACTGTAAAATAAAATATTTGAACTGAAGTGAGGACCTTTTTTTTTTTTTTTGCTCATCAAAAATATTTGTATGAAAAATTAAAAAATTAAGGTTTTCATTTACAAAATTCCAATTTTTTGATATGTGCTACTTTTGTAGTAAGGCCATCTGGTAGCCCTATTTGCAATGCTTTGCTACTTTTCACTTGAAATGCACTACTTTTGGATGGTTTTGGTACTTTCGATGTTTACTTTGTAAAATAAAAGTTATTTAAAACATTCTTTTAATTTTGCTGGGGTTTTTCGTAAGAAAGGAGGACCGTTTTTTTTTTTTTATGGGACTAAAAACATTTTTGGTTTTCATTGCAAAAATGGAATTTTTTGACATACACTACTTTTGTAGGCAGGTCATCTGGTAGCCCTAAATATGTACGTTTTATCGGACTGTGTAGGCTGTATAGTGGTTGTTTTAATAAAATTTCATAAAAACATTGACTTAAGTTGGCTGTCATATACATAAAATTTGCTCCCCTCTAAATAAAAGAGGTTCATATTGATCTCTATTAGTGTTCCCCTTTTTAAATGGGACAACCCAATTTTAAACTTGAGAAACTGTGTAAATGGGAACCTCTTTAATTGAGACAAAAATATTGGTCCCTTGGAGATTCCAGCTATCCAGGTTTCACTGTATTAGGTTAAGAAATACATAACGTTTATTTAAGCATCACTTTCTAAAGATAATTTAATTAAAACGTTTAAATACATTGAACTTAAAATTTCGGTTTCCCCAATTTCATCCCCGCATGTTTCATAGCATAGTTCAGTTAATGCCTAGTTTCCATGCTATCTTTCTTGAACTTAAGTTCTTCGACTGTGATTTCACACCTCAAAATCGGATCACTTCTGTCGGAAGTTGGAGACGCTTTTTAGTCTGAATGCGTCTATTTAGAGTCAGTTATTGGATCTGATGTGTCCATTGCTCTATGATACACGTCTAAAAGTGTATTACCGTGGCTAATTTTGCGTGCATGATGTAGTCTATCAGATTTGCATTATAATTTGTTTCGAGACTCTGCTGATTCTTCTCCAAAACAACTAACAGGAAGAACTAAGCCCTCCATAATTTCTTTTGAATGAATAAGAATTTTGTGTAAAGTTGCTGTCATTGGGAGTCAGGAATACATGTTTTGAATAATTTTTGCAGTTTTAAAGCAGTAAACTTGAAACTTGTTTACATTTCAAGGAAATTGACAAGACATGCTTATTAAAATTATTTTGAGGCGACAAATCAAGCCCTTGTCAATGCCGGTAATTTGAGAAAACATTTCATGTTCCGCTCGGCGCGCAGTGTTGCCATCGTTTGTACTCCCAAAACCACCTACTTTCGTTTATCTACTATGAGGCCAAGCTTTTTGAAAAATAAATCTTGTATTGGTTTCTTTTTTTCTTTATCATCTTCATTTCTGATTTGCCATTTTTGGATGCCGCACTTGAAACCTGCACGTAATACAAATTCAAAAAAACAGGCAACTTGCAGTGGCTTTTTACCCGTTTTTCGTAAGCTCTAATGCAAAAACTGTGCGCACTTTGCAACAAATAACTTGGACTAGTAGCATCCTCAGTATTTTCTAATGAGTAATTGAAAACAACCTCTTCCTTTTCCTTTTTGTTTGTCTTTTGCAACCAGATTTCGAATAAATCAGAATTTTAGAAGAATAAGTCACCTGACAAAAAAATTCATTAAAAAAAACGTGCAAAATCGGGCATCCAAATTTCTAAATAACACTCACAATAGCAACATCTAACTAATTTAGGGTGTCAGAAGACTAAAGGGCCAACTAAACCATGCACGCTTTGACTGCAGTCAACTTATGCAAGTGTGCGAATACACACAAATCGTATATCAAAACTACAACGTACTTAACAAAAAGTTTCGTTCAATTTCCACAAATGTCATTTCCTTAAGGAAATAGCGAAACTGAACGCACTTTCTGTACGGAATCAGCTGTCTATGCATTGCTTACATAAAAAAATATGTTTGCAATGGAGCTAGAAGTGAAAAATCTATTTATTTTGAAATTAATAGGAAATGTGGAAAAATTAAGAGATTTATACAGTAAAATAGACGCATTTTATTGAAATCGAAATGTAAAGGAAAGGCCTTGGAGTGCAGTTGCAGAAATATGCATTTTAATATACACACACAATACATACAACAATTTGTTTGACAATTCAGTGATGCCACGCTTTGCTTTTGCCAATACTTTTTCCCACAATCTACACGCATAGAACAAAATGAGCAATTTTGTTTTCTTATTTTTTTCTTAAAATTAGTAAAAGCAATATCTGGATTGCATATTTATTGCTTTAAGTATCTAAATTAATGCCATTGAATAACATTTTGAGAATGAATTCAATTTATTTAGGAAATATAAGAAATAAAATTTATGCAATTGTGGGAATATTTCATACGCTTGCAACTATGGCTACATCACTTCTTAAGTTAAACGAAGTACAACATAGCCACTTAAAAGTCTACTCTGAGTTTCTTAAGCATCTGACATGCTTTTCGTTCAAATTTGACAGTAGGTTACGCTAGGCGATGCATGGTTTAGTTGGGCATTAAAGCATCTGACAGGTTTTCGTTCAAATTTGACAGTAGGTTACGCTAGGCGATGCATGGTTTAGTTGAGTCTTTAAGCATATTTAAAAACTGTATTCGTCTAATTGACGAAATTCACAGTAAATGCAACTTTCATGTTTTTCCGCGAATATTATTTTGCTTTATTATTGTTTCCCTTGAACTTAAGACCGCTTCGGGACTATGAATCTGTTTTTTTTTTTGAGCTTTGACCTAAGCGACAGCATATATTCTGACCACAATTTGCGAGAAAACGTCACACCACAGCTGAGTGATGACATCAGATGAGTGATATTTCAGTATTGAGCTAAGTAAAAAACCTTTTTTTATAAAATTTGAAAGACAGGACAACGTGGTTGTAAATATTTACAACCATGTCTTAAAAAACATTTATTTTCATTGATATCAATAAAAATTTTTTTTTGTGTATTTACTAGTATCGAACCCACTCATATGAGCTATGAGTCCACAGTCCTAACTACTTCGCCACGTTGCCTTGTGTGTTCCAGTTTTTTATTACTCTTTTTGTTGTTATTAATTTAAAATTAAAAAGTCAAAATTTGACAAGTTTGCCACGAAAGTATTTGTGTGGGGAATTATTCAAAAGCTTTTATATTGTTTAATGATATTTTCATTATTTATATTTCATAAAAATTAGATTAACAAGAGCGCCTTTATTATTCCTTGTTAAGTTAGGACTGTAAATGTATACTAAGCCACTCTCTCGTAAATAATTTACATATAAGAAAGTTTATGTAAGTTTAAGTTTACGCAAAGACTGATGAATGCCACAATTTAATAACTTCTCTAACGAATTCATTGGAAAATATAATAGTCTGAAAAAGGAAGTACATACCTTAATAGGCAATAACTAACATTTCTTTCAAAATCGAGATTTTTTTTAGATTTCTGTAGAGCCATTCCACTCATAATAAAATGTGTGTGCTTGATTGAAAATGAAGTAATTACAAGAAAATAAAAACAGTCACAAAACTTTAATTTTTATTAAGTTTTTCCGTTCTCCTGTAAAGTAAAAAAAAAAATGCTAGATAGGGCCTTTCTATATTAAGCTAACGATATGCACTTATGTACATATAAGCTTTGTACACAGACAAAATGCCGTATGACGAAGCATATGTGTAGAGTACAATCTTAAAGCATTTTGCAAATTAGTATTTAAAATTGTTTAACTTTTTAAGCTCCATAGATGTATTAATTTTTGAGTTCAATACAGATTTTAGTTTTACAGTTGTTAATTTTAAATAAAGTTCTTTTGTCATGAAATAAACAAAAATTAAAAAGTCTTTAAAAACAAAATGCCCAACACATTTTATTAATCAAATATGTACATACATACTTATGTAGTTTTTCAGTTAAATCAGCTTAAAATCGGACTTAATCATTTCGATGAAAATTGCACTTAACGTGTTAAAAAATAAGATTCAGTTAATACCACTTTACCATTCATTCTGGGAGAAATCTCGTCTTGTATTTTCTATCCTTTTTGTAGGTAGTTGCGGGTCTAACGTAATTGTAGGTACCTATAATCAGCGTTGCCGTTTTTGGTAGTTTCCTACCAAATCAGGTAGGTTTTTTTCCTCTTGGTAGGTTGGTAGGCTAAACTTGATTTTGGTAGGATTTAGTAAAATTTAAATTTTTATGAAAATCGAAAAATTCAAATCTGTTGTTAAGTTTTTGAATCAGGAAGCAAATATTTACATCTGGAAATAAGCTTTTGCCAACCCTATCTTCAACAAGGGGGCATGGTCTCTGCTTTCTTGCATACATATTAGGCTTAGGAAATACGCATACATGTGACAAAATAGTGTTGCGACTGATCGCACATCCAAATTATTGCATGTGTGCTCAGACCCGCAGTATCAGAAAGAAAAGTTACAAGCACTATTAATAACATAATGCTATGTAAGGAACTCGTCAGCAATGTTTCCCATTAGTGTGGTCAGCCAAGAAATATTTTATTCTTGTTTTTGTGTTATCAAATGCTTCACCAGAGCTTTTTTTTTAGTTCCATATTAACTGTTTCTTAGTAAGATTATTTATTCTTTTTTATAAGAAGCTAACACTTTTTAGTGGATAACCCTTTGACACGTGGTGTATTAGCTTCGAAAGGGGAGATAGAAGAGTAGGAAAGAGGTTAACCTATTGAGCATCGGCGCAACAACATATGAAAGTGATCTGAAGCAAGTGTTATGCCTTGGAACTTCATTACACTTCAGTTATTGATGCTTCGTCGATGTAATGTACCTTTCTTACCACAGCTGAAAAGCTCAATGTGGTACTAATAAGGTAAGAGCTCGAAAAAACCTCCAGAAAATTAGGGAGAGGAGAAGGAAATAATTGGAAAGATAAAAAAATTAGGAAATATGGAAAGTGTATTACCATGCCTGAACCGGGAATCGAACTCGGGACCTCTGGGTTGTGAGCGCAGTACACTACCACTGAGCCACAAGGCCGACACATAATACGTGTATAACATACATACATACATACGTATAAATTTAAAACTAATCCGATTTTGTTTATTTTGACACTTTAAGGAGCCTTGAAAGATAGCCTCACATCTCAAATTTAAGCTCCCTAGGTATTTGAGGTCTTGAGTACTGTTAGATTAAAGTTCGAAAAAAAGGTTATTTTTGCAAAAACAGCCGAATTCAATGTCTAATATCTCTGGGCTTGGTCAAGCATTTTCACTGTGTGGTATCTCATTTAAAAGCGTATAAGCAGACAAACAAAAAAATGTCAGTCTTAAGTATCTATATACATTAGGCATGTTAAAAAAAAGGTATTTTCTAGAATACTTCAAGAACACTCGATTTTCGAAAAATTTTTCATATTCGAGTATTTCCTTATGTAAAAAAAAAATAATCCTATGGCTGCACAATTTTAATTTTTGGAATTTGGCCAGAAAAATTATGAAAATTTAATTTTTTTCTTATACTTTTTTAAATATTTCTTCGATTTTCCTAATGTACACATAAGGAAGTATCGAAAAAAAAACTTACCGCTATTTTTTAAGTCTATATGTAAGGAAAAAACTGTGGTCTCTCCGCGAGTAGAGCTTTGATGTTTCTTGTGTCACAGCTCCAATCCTTTGTTGTTTTCACTGCATTCACCTTAATACACTATAATTTAAAATTGTTAATGGCACTACATGAATTTCCATTAAAAAAATAAACGAGAAAAAAAATTTTTTTCCATTTTTGGTCCAAAAATGATAAAAATTAAATTTTTTTTTAATTTTTTTAAAATAATTTTTCCATCAAAATAATAGATATTGTATTATTTATTCAGCCATAGCAATTTATTTTAATGACAAAAACCAAAACAAAAACAAACTTAAAAAATATTTATTTGTAATTAAATAATCATCACCAAATGTTAATAAACGTATTCAATGCTGTCAAAAGCTGTTTTTTTAATTTGAAAAATTTTGGTAGGTTACAAACGATTTTGGTAGGTTTTTGAGAAAATTTTGGTTGGAAAAAAAATTTCTCAGTGGCAACACTGCCTATAATACTGAAAATGCGTACGAAAATGTTCCCAACGCAGCTATGTATTATGATTTCTGAACTTGGCGCAAAAATTGTGTTTATGTGCCAGAAAAAAGGCTCGACCGATGACACCACCACACATAGTTTGAGAGGAACTTTCTCCATTAATTCACGAGGTGCCACGTTACGCTAAACTAATTACTCAATACCAAATAATTAACTGAAAAATTCAAGTCCCAAAGCCACGCCCATATTTTACGTAAAACTATTCATATACAGACCTAATACAGTACAGTACAGACAAAAATAATATTAAAGTACAACGAGTGCACAGAGAGGAATGCAACAGCAGCAAATTAAAGACAACAGCTGAGTGCAAAAAATGAGTATAGCATTTCCCGGGAAAATGTGCAAGACAAAATTGATCATATGTATGTAATAAAATAAGAGCAGTAATCCTACTGCTAGAATAGAAAAGATAAGTAATTTGATCAAAACAGAATGGAGCAAAATTAATTACAACAATAATTAATGGCGTTAACATTTTTGCATGTTTGAATGCTTTTAATTAAAAAAAAAAAGAAAAACAAAATTTGCCGCCCTTGCTGGAGCAGATAGATGAGAGAGCAAACAATTTAATCGTAACTTTTTTTAACACGAGTGCTATCGACAGAAACGGCGAAGTCGTCGTCATTCATTTTTGTACTCAGCTGTTTCCCGCCATCATTGAAAATGTCAGGAAAAAAAAGATACACGGCAAATGTGAAAACACACACTTAAACACTTGATACGAAATGGAAAACGAAACGTATGGAATTTGATATCAGCGAAAGACGCATTGGCAGAGTAGAATCAGTGGTGGAATAGGGAATAACGACGGCACAAGAAAAAAAAACAACAGAAGAGCAATGAGAGCGAGTAGAGCAGCAATGGCATGGATGGCGTTGCTCGCCATTACGTTTTGAGCGATTAAACGATACGGTTGTGTACACGGATATTGAGTTTTACGTGGAAGCAGTGGAAATCAAAATACAAAAGTAGTGAAAAAGAAAAAAAATTGTAAAATACAGAAACAGAATTTCAGTTAACTGTCAAAAAATTACAAATTTGATATAACAATTGTCAGCGGCTATAAAGAAAATCGGTGTGTAATAGCAAATATAAAGTTTTTTAATTCGCACGTCACATTGAAAGCAAAATTAAAAACGACGTTGATACGTTGAAGCTATCAACAACAACAACAACGCAAATAGGCAAAACAGCCGCTAGTAAAAAGTAGAATATATAAAAAAAAAAACCAGCTGACGAAAGCACACAAACAGAAAAATTAAAATTTTTTTACATTTCTTTTAACATGTGTGTGAGTGCTACGCGAGTGTGTGTGTGTTAGAAAAACAGCAGCGAATTTGACATTTAAGAAAAAATTGAGGAATTAATGTAGCTACAATTGATTGAGCATCTTAAAAAATATCGTGGAAAATTGAAAAAGTAACGCCCTTTATTAATATTTGTAAAAGAAAAAAAAAAAAAACACGTGTTTGTGGCTCGTTGAAATTCTTCGAAGAATTGCAGCGTTGCATAAAGAAAAAATTAAGTTTTCGATAAAAATTAAGAAGTCAAGATGTCGATGCCCGTTGCAGTCAAATCGGAGGAAGTTATTTTGGAAAATGCCGAGTACAACAGCGCTGAAGAATTGGATGAAGAGTTGCAGTAAGTCCACTAAATTTATTTTTGATTTTTGAAAATCGTTGCATTTTTAGATTGGGAGATGGCTATTATCTTTTTAATCATTTTATTTTATTGATTTTTCGTTTTTGTCACTTCCCCTGCCTTCATCATAGTTTTGCATTTTCTCGGGCTTATTGCGCGCCCTCAAAAACATCTGTGCATGCGTTGACTAGAAAGAGCGCGCAAAATGTTCAAAACAAAAGGGAGTGAAGCGTAGACATATTTTCTTTCGGTCCCTTTTTCTTTCAATATGCTGAGGGGTTAAAAAACAGCATTGAATTTTTTATGCTTTGCTCTCACTGTACCACAATTGTCTTCCTTTTCCTATTTGTGTTTCATTTCTTAATTTGTTCCTCCTACATGTGTAGTTTGTGTTTTTCTCAAATTTTTATGTTTTTATTCCGATCAGCCGCCTCGGAATGAAAAGTGACGCTTCTTTTCGTCGAATTGTGTAAAGAGAAGAAGCAAAAGAAAAAAAAACCGCGTCGTCGTCCACGTCATTTTGTTTTCGTTACTTACAGTCCAGGCGATTTAATGGCAACCAGCTGTTATGTTTTGCATCACACGGTTATGTTATGTATCCAAATTAACCACCTTCATTTTTGAAAAGATAATTGCTAAATACATACCTGTATATGTATTTGTTTCAAAGTTTATTTTTAGAAATTAAGATGCTCTGATTTTATAGTGACTTGATGAACGAGAAAATTTATACCCGACAATTAAAATCATATGGTTTTATTTTGACCTCCATCTAATCCCTTTTAATCGAAGCAGCGTGCTATCTTGATGACATCAACTGATCATCTTGATCGGGCTATTTCACGGCATTGAATTTATTTTGGCCAATATAACATAATAATGCCCTCGATACGATACGGCCATCTCATATTGCCTATCGTACGACCAGGTCGTATGACAATATCGAAATATATTGTCTGCTTTTTTCTTACGACTTGCCCCTAGATGCTACGACATGACTAAGTCGTATCATCTGAGGGTTCTATAAACATCTATAAACTGGTCAAAGTATGACACCCTGCCAAATGGAGCGTATTTGCCAAGTGGCAGTGATCAATCAAATGGTTGGATGAAAAATTTGTAAAGTGTGTCCTGTTCAATCTAGGGTTACTAATCGTCATCGATTCCAAGGAAATATTCATGAGTTCGATGAAGAATTCGTTCGCTTACCTCGTTTTCGGGTTGTTTATTTTGGTCGTCTTTAAATCTTGCTAAACCGGGTTAACTTCTTATTTGAATATAATAGAATCAGCTATATTCCGATTTATATTACCAAATACATTTACAGTACATAGAGTAAGCAAATGGAAAAAATTTTCAAAATACATATAATGAAACCGTTGAATCGTTATAAATTGAGATCATCAATACAGGCGAGGACATGTTTTGCTTAAAATACGCTGAACCCGTTATTTTGTGGTTTAGATTCAGACCCATTGCTTAAAAACAAAAGTTTCTGTTCAGTCGGAAATGCATATTACTTTGTTATTCCTCAACTCCTCATTATTTTAATACACCGATGTATTTTCGAATTATTTTTGTTGGAACTTCCTCAAAAAAAAAGGCTTTTTTTTTTCTAGCTGTAGCCAAATGTATCAATATAAACAAGGTATTCACCGGCAATGTATACCACTTTGTTGGTTATAAATTTTGCTTAAATGAAAGTGAATGGGATCTAATGATGATAAATGGTTTATTTGATTTTGGATATTATGTACCAAATAAGAAATTAGATAATTGCCTGCCTCTGCTAGCCTCACAAATGCAGGGTCTTTTGAGCACATTTTTATTTTACATTTTGAACCATTTCACCCGGTATTAAATTCATCACGAATATTTTGTTGGACTTGATCAAGGGTGTGCATAAACCTTGCTCTTCAGGTATCTCTACAAACAGTCCGGTCAACTCTGCTAAGTGTCCGTGGGGGCCAGTCAACAATGTTCTAACAATTAAAACATGTTGGATTTCCTCTTTGATATCGTAAACAATTATGTACTATATAAGGCGAAATATAGAAATAAGTTTATGTAAATATACTCTCTTATTTTATTTATATAATGTAATATATTTACATTGTAGATGTGATTTAGTTTTAACATAAAAGAAATAATAACACGACTACATTCATGCTTAAACCTTATTGCGAAAAATTATATTTGTCTGATGCTTATTTTACTCAAAAAAAAAAAATGAAAACAGTGGAAAGAGCAGCTGATAACAAATCAGCTGTTTTTAATAAACAATAAAATTTTTCGCCATAAGTCTCATTCTCGTATGCTGCTGAAGTGATAACAAAACAACTCGCCCTGTCGCAGTCAAAGAACAGCGTCAACAACCGGTTTTACTGTAATGAAACTTAAGAAAAAATTTTGTATTGCTGTCAATATAAAATAAAAAGTTATCGTCAATCCATTCGGTTTTGCTCCACTGTGGTTTGCATGTGTTTTTCAAGTCGACAAGGCAGCACAGAAGAAAAAAGCTAATCGGCAAAAACATATGATTTTATTAAAATCAGCAATCCATACTCGTATGGAAACAAAGAAACAGCAAAAATGGCAAAACCGAAAACGTAAAAATTTTTAACACAACAAACTGCTGGTTAGTGGTTGCAGATGATGTCTCGCTTCGTTGAATCCCAGCAGCAACAGCAGTTGCACCATTAAGACAAAGAAAAATTTCCTTTGTTTTGTTGTTATCGTCACCAATTTCATACCAAAAGTACTAGAAAAACCTATCGACTTTGGCATATATCAAAGAACTTTCCATTCATCGCTGTTTTTGTATTCGTAATGCAATAAATGAAAACAGAAGCGCGAGGCGGCGACATGACAGTACAAAACACATGTTTGCGCCGGGCGCTATGGAGAAAACCTATACGTTAATCAAATATATTTTCCTTACGTAGGCCAGCTGGTAAATAAAAACCAAACTGATTCATGTGTAGGTTGTTAAAATCTACAGCTGTTCAGCTCTGATAACAAGAGAAATTGTGATTAGATTAGGGATTAATATAAATACTTAGCTTGCAAAAAATGTTAAAAAACTAAATATAGTAAGCTATCTTATGCCTAGAGAAATGCAATTTTATTGCATACATTTATTTAAAAAAAAAAATAAAATATACCTATAGTATGTATTACAGTACTAAAGGATGAATGTTGGCGGCTTATAGTCAACATCCCAGCAAGTTTTGGGAACTATTTTTACCATTTGTAATCTTTCATATATTATGTTAAGATGGAGAAAACATGCACGATGAGGTAAACGAAGGTGTAATTCATAAACAAATTATCGAAATCACCATGATGAATAACATAGTGTGAAATAAATAGTTGTAAAACAACAGACAGCATAGTCAATTGAGTAGGGTTGTGAACTCATACTCATAGTGCGTGAATTCAATACTCGTTTTTTTATATCGATGAAAAGTTTATATACATACTTGGTAATGCAAAAATCATACACTAGTTTTGCTATAACATCGCCGTGTTAGAAATCATGTATTCTGGAGGCAATAGAAAGCCTATGAGATAAATAGATGAAAGTTGAAATTACTATCGATGACCAAAATCTGCTGGGATGTTGCGGAGAGTAGTGAACTGGCGATATAAGCATCTGTCTCAATTTATCCTGGAGGAATACAAATATTACTTCAATGTTATATTTTATTATATAACATTTCCACAGTAATTGTCATTTTAGCCGGCCGTGGTTTCCTTTTTTTTTGGAGCAGAGTCTTGAAGACTCTTGATTCAAGATGGAATAATTAAAATTCAAATACCTATAATTTAAATGTAATTTTATATGTAACTTTCATGTTCTTTTACTTTAAATGCAATTTTAACTCAAGATAGTCTTAATTTCAAGAAAAACCAAGGTTGAAGGGTGTGCTCAAAAAATAAAAAAAAAAAAAAATCGAAACCATGGTCGGACGAACTAACATGACAATTTCGGTTGTTTGTTTTTTTGAGCACATCCTTCAACCATGGCTTTTCTTGAAATGAAAACTATATTGAGTTAATACTCAAGGTGGAAACATTAAAATTCAAAGGGAGACATTGTTAAAATTGCGTTTGAAGTTAAAAAAAACACATGAAAAGTTACCTATAAAGTTACATTTAAATTATAGGTATTTGAATTTAAATTGTTCCACCTTGAGTATTAATTCAAGATACAATTGATCAATACGATGCACCAATATCCAAATGAACTGTCGCTTATCAATTGGTGGCGGCATTGAACCCATTGGTGACAGAAAGCAGAGGAAAAGCCGCATACAATTCGATAAGACGCATGCCGGTTGGCCACTCATTAAATAGAAGTATGCCTTTTTTGGACGTAAGTATTACATACGAGTATCTACCACCATCTAGGCCAAGGCGGTTGATCTTCGTTTTGTCGCTCCATGCCACATACTTCCATTTAATACGTGGACAACCGTCATGCGCCTTAGCGAATTGTATGCGGATTTCCTCTGCTGAACTGTCACCAATGGGTTCTTGCGTGATATTCGTCCATGGAGTCCAGCCTCAACCAATCAACAAGCAACAGTTCGTTTGGATATTTGTGCATGGTATTGATCAATTACTTTGCGCGTTGGATGCCTGCAGCAGTCTTACGAGGATCCAATTTTGCGTTGCGCATAATCTTATGATCCTTGTACCCAGAAGTTTTACGTGGTCTCTTTTTGCGAGGAACTTTTTTTGCTGTGTCATACTTACCGAAATAATGAAGTGCATTGAATATCATCTTTTTGGAGCAATTAAGCTGTGTTGCCATCTGATATCCCATGGCCGTCTTTCGAAGATCAACAATTGACTTACGCATAGCCGGTGTACAACTTTTGCCACTACCCAAGATTAAGGATATGTTAACAAGCAAATTCGGTCGAAAAATTTTCTTACAAACAATGACAATATCACAATATCGTTTCTGGAATCTTTTAGCAAGTTTTTCTTTTATTTTTTGATAAATATTTGTTTGTTTCCAATTAGTTGACCCAGTCAAATCTGAGGTTTGAGCAGAAAATCTCACATGAAATTTTCTTATGCTATGAATTTGAATTCAACTCTGTTTTATTTTTAAAGCTTGTATTATTTATGTTATGTATAAATATTCTGGTACACATAGAAATATAAATGAGGATAACACAACGAATAATTTCGTTTCTAATTAGTTGCCAATAGCTGTGTGTGTAATGTTTATAGGTTGAGAAAGTGCGAAAAAAGCTAAGAAAAAATCATAAAATAACAAAATAAAATCATAATTTTTCCCTTCATCATTTACTTTGAAAAAGCTTTTTATTTGATTTAGAGCTTAAAGTGTAACAGCTAAGCAAGCTTATAGCTGTAGTAGCTCAACTCTATTATTATTTATAATTGGGTAAGACATCGCATTGAAGTCAAAGTTTCACTTTGGGAAACAATTTGATCATTTGTCGCAGTCAAGTAAATTTTGGTAGATTTTTACAAGAAATTTTTCTAGGTTTATCCTTTTAGAAGTATCAACATGTCGCTTATACGTTATTATAATATTGAATCTACTGAAAAAAAAAATTTATTTGCACGAATTTACTGGAAAGTTCATTTTCAAAATTTATTTTTATATTTTTGTTATCAATTTCCATATAGTTTTTGACACTGGATCCGAATCTATTATATTTTTTTGTACCTTTTCTGGTTTTTGAGATAAATGGGGTAAAATGTTTCAAAAACAGCAATTTTGATCATTTTCATTGCATGAAGCTAGGATACCAAGTGTAGTGATTCTTTATTCTTTTAAAAAGAGCATTGGTAACTTCATATTTGCTAACATAATTTGACCACTATGTACAGCCAAATGTTAATGATAAAGTTTTAATTAGTATTTTTTGTTTTTCCGTTAGTGACTAAAACAGGTTTGGTCCAATATAACATTTTATAATCTGTTCTCCTAAACTGTCAAATGTCAGTAAAAATCGCAGTGAGTAAAAAGTTCTTAAAATTGGTCAAAATATTCAGAAAACGACTTTTTATTGAATTGATCTTAAAAATGTATTTAAAGGTCAAACGCAGGGTCACTGGTATTTGTGGCCTGCTAGCACTGCTGCGATTATATAAGGACTTCTCAAAACTAGATTTTCATGCAAATAAAAATTCAATCATAGAAGGCATAATATGCACTCCCACAACAGACGTGCTATCAGGCCTTATATTAGAAGAAGGACCCCATTTACTTTAAAGCTTTTCTGTTTCTTTTTTGAAAAGTATACACATGGTTAGAAATTAAGAAAGGTGTGCATATTGCCAGGCTAGTCTTCTGTTGTTTCATGTTATTTGGACATTTCATATAAAAAAGAAAGTTCGTTTGAAAGGAGGGTGGATGGCCTTATACTTACCAAGGAAGGCTTTCTAGAAGCACTGTTAGCCCTTGCCTACTGGGATTGTATTGTAAGTTACAAAAGAAGGATACAAATACACCTAATTCTGTTTTTACACGGTTTTTTTTTTCAATACGGTTTTGCTTTAACACTGTTTAAAAATAAAAAATTGATTCCGTAATTACACGATTTCCTCTGATTTAGCACGATTAAAAAAATCTTTTTGATTAAAAATTTAAATTTAGAAATTTAGTTAGGAAATTGGGTTAGAAGGTCAATAGGGTTGAAGGATATGAAAAAAAAACTATTTTTTTTTTCTATGTACACCCAACCCTCTTTTACACGGTAGATACGTTCCTAAGAAAACCGTGCAAAAAATAAAAAAAATCGTTTAAAAAAATATATGCGAAATATGGTAAAATTTGGGGATATATTCCACATCTTTAAAATATCATGTCAGATGAAAAAAAGTATTTTCTGTGTAAAAAATGCAAATTATGCTGGAATTTCATCATCGAATTAAAAATTCTATTCTAGATCCCGTCAACTGAGCCTTACTTTCGAGAAAAAAACTATACTACATGAAAGTACGGCCAAAAAAAATATTGTCGTTTCAGTATACACACCTGGTTTCAAATCACACCGTTGCTAAAGAAGTTTAACTTCAAAAAGCTTTTTTGGGATTCGTGCTACAACAAAAAATTCGTGTAAAATAGTTTATTTGATCTTATTTTTCAAAATTGAGTAAAAAACACCGTGTAAAACGAGTGTTGGGTATATGTTTATATTTCATATCTTTTTTACAGGCATTGGGTGTGTAATACAAAATAATGCATCGAAAAGTTTCTCACCGTTAAAACTTATTAAAAATCGAAACTTTAATCACTAATATTTGTTTAAATACTTTTAATGATTCCGGTCCTATTTTCATTTTGCTACGAAAGGCGAATTTTTAGATACAGGAAATATTACGTAAGATTGGCGGGAGAGGTAGAGTTTTTTAAAAAAAAAATCTTACAATTCCTTGCGTAGGAGGAGCAGGGGTTTCAAAATCACTAAAAAAGTTTACGTAATTAAAGCTGTGTTTTCATTTTATCTTTCTTGATCTTCTAATGTATGCCTATTCACTCTCGCAATCTTCAAGCGCATTAGGTTCT
Source organism: Tricholauxania praeusta (assembly GCA_949775025.1). Taxonomy (NCBI): domain Eukaryota; kingdom Metazoa; phylum Arthropoda; class Insecta; order Diptera; family Lauxaniidae; genus Tricholauxania; species Tricholauxania praeusta. The sequence continues at coordinate 41,218,100 of OX459030.1, read as the reverse complement.
GTTCGCATGCTTTTTGTTTCTTACAAAAATTTGATACTAGGAGATCAAGAAAGATAACATGAAAACGCACCTTAGTGTAGGGGGACGTCCATAAATTACGTGAGGTGTTTTTTTGAAAATTCGGACTCCCCCCTCGGTGAGTTCTGGTGGGATCCCCATCCCTTCCGTGAAACTTGCCTTATAATTTTAAGATATAATCTACATTAAAAAGTTGAAGTGAGATTTTCGCTGACCCCCCCCTTCCCCTTGGTGGGACTTTGCCGGACCCCCTTATTTTGACTCACATAATTTATGGACCACCCCTAGCCCCTTATGTAGTGTAAATATGTACATACAATTGGCATTTCAAGTTATTTCGCCATCACTGTAAAGTCTCTGCTCTGTCAAAAGAGATTCTTCTTTCATCGTCTCATTTTCGTTTATCGTAGTCAACTGCAACAACATAGGATTGTGGTGGAATTTTTCTTCAACACCCCAAAAAACCTCACACACCTACAAGAGTATGCGTTGCGAGTCGTAGTTTTAAGTCGCCACCGAAACCATATGAAATGTAGACCTGCACCAATACAATGAAAACATCTGATACTGATACAAATATGGATGGATTGATGGGGGAAACTTGTAGAATGGCGTCGATTCGCTTTGCTTTGGTTTGCATTTCGCATTTTTGGCGCCTATTTAACTCCAAACTGATGAGACGAGGAAAATTGTCGACTTTGGCGCTTATACAAATTCATTGAAAAGAAAACAAAATAAAGAGAGTTGCCAAACTGTGCACAGAAAGAGAGTGAGAGATGAGAGATGCCAAGCGAGTTACAAAAAGGGGAGCAAACAGTAGGCGTCGTCCGTCGTCGACTGCGAAAAATGCTTGACATAAGCGTTGCCTCATGCGGTCGTTGTGAGTTTGCTACTCGTTGGTGTTTTGTTGTAAAAACGTAAATGTGTGGAAGTTTTGTTATTTACCTGCTGCTGCTAATACCGCCGTTATCGCAGCTGCTTTCATCGTTCGCATGACATCGTGTTTTCACAGCACTCGTTTGATTTCGTTGTCATCGTCGTGGCCGTTGTCGGCTGTTTATTAAAAACACATGATTTTGCTTGCTTTTACCGACAACGTCTGCACACTTGTTTATAAATACTTTTTGTTGTTGCTGTTATTAATGAGAAAGAAGCGAATACGAGACGACAGGGTGGCTTAGGGAGTAAGTAAAAAACAAAAAAATAGTTTGCTGTAAGAGTGGTGTGGGGGGGGAGGGGAGGGGAAGGGTGGTGTTTAAAGGTTTTCAACAGTTTTGCAGATTGCTTAGTCAATTTTTAATGCAATTTCTTTTAATTATTTATGCCAAGCTTCTTGGACTATACAATACTGGAGAGACAGGTCGGCATTAAGCTCAAAATGATAAATATACAGTAGACGTGACAGAACAAATGAACGAACTGGAAACGTGTGGCAATTTTTCAAGGTTCGTTCATTTTGACCGGTCCCTGGGAAATTGTATTTTTTTTTTAATTATTGGAACATCAAAATGGAACCTATATTGTATTTTGCAACTCTACAAGCTATTCCTAAAAGCAACTCTTGCAAAATTCAAGCCGACTTACAAGCCAAGCTATGCTTGTACTTTTTTTTTTGCAAATCGCTTGAAAGTGAAAATTAAAGGATTCAAACACATCACTGGTTAATAGAAAATATGGCTGCCATATTTGTTTTTTTTCAGAATGAGTAATAATATGTTTTAACGCCAGAATTATGAAGGAACATCAAAAATGATATCGAATAAGCAAAAAAAAACCTTTCTTGTGAGGAAATGCTTACTTTTGGTCGTTTTAGTGATTAAGGCACAAGGTGACGGATGAATATAACGTCGCTCATACGACACATTGTACAAAAGTATTTTAATAACATGCGAAGTAGTTTTTAAAGTGTTGTAAATTTAGTAACTAAAGCTCAAAATAAAAATAAAGTCGAACTGAAAAATATATGATAGTGGCTTAGTAGTACAGTTGCAAAAAAAAAACAAGAAAAATTTTACTATTTTGGTTGACTCCGTATGCATGTTTTTAACTTTGTTCAACATAAGAGTTTACCTTGTCTTTTCTTTATTATTTTGATACCATCGTCACTTATAACTTTGTCCACCGTTGCGATGTTATCTCTACGGTGTTCAAAGCAAAACTGAAATCGGAAATGAGAACGAACATTTGAGCGTCCTCTTGCTGTTCGATCAATAATTGCCAGTACGATTTCAAACTATGTGCGGTAGCGACAAAGCCTCAATGCGAGTAGTTAAAGGTTAAAGGACACAAAATATATTCATTATAAAATTGGAGAAAATAAATAATAAGTAGTGCACTCTTTATACCATAATGTTTGCAAATGCAAAGCAATGAAATGTAATGTAATGCAACAGCAACAACAATGATCAAATTATATGTTTTATGTTGCGCCTATTGCCAGACAGACGCCCGGTCCAACGAACCACCAACAGCAAAGAATGAGTATTTTTTTTTTGTATTTTTAGTTGCATTAAAATATCGCAATTATTGAAAAGCGATACAACAGCACCAACGACAAAAACATCACTAATAATATCAACAACAACAATACTGTCAACTATGATGCATCTAAAACAATTCTCTATTTACACTTATAAACAACTAACCGCTATAAACAAATGGCAATAAAAACAGCTGCCTCCAACTATGTTACCTTGTATTCTTGTGATGGTTTTGGTTTTGCAGCATTTGTGGGCTTTCTGATTATTTTCCCTATACTGTTAATTTGCGAGTCAGTCGCCGTCGTCAGTCAGTGCTGAACGACTGACTGAATAGATGGGTTTTCTTTTATACTGTAAGGAGGCATGGTTAAGTAATGAGTAGTCAGCTTATTAAGCTGGTGTCATAGTGGAATGCAAATTAAAAATTTTTTCGTACTACCAAACTCTTAAATAAATTAAGTCTAAAAGTCAAAACTCTGTTTTTAACTTATTGGGCCAACATCGTTGAAAGGCCCTTGTGATTTTTGAAACTAGGGATCGAAGAATTTTATATGTTTCATTAGGAGTTTTCTCTGAGAAGTATGATCAGGAATTTTGTTTGAAAACCTTAAAATAAGTTTCCTACGAACTAATACCAGAATATCCCTAATAGCCATATATGGGTATATCCCATAAAATTTCGAAATTTGATTCCCGAGCCATTAGTGCCGAGTCATATGCATTAATTACATAAGTCTTTTTTTATTTGAATGAACGCTGTCTATACCGCTATTGTTTAAAAAGAAAACGTATTACTTCTATGGTAACTTTGTTACCGTGAAAATCATTCCCTCACCTTGTCCCTGAGTTCAAAAATATTACTAAAATGCCTATTTATCTGAAATATATCAATATTCTTAATAATAAAATTATGCAAATATATAAGAAAGATGTTTGTTATTGTCTATAAAAGCTTCCATCTTACAACAACGAATTTATAAAAACAATAATTCATTTTAAATATGTCCCGCCAAATAAAATCATTTCCTCATCCTATTACGAATATTCGATTTCTGAACGTGTCAAACGATATTTAGGAACGCAACCTTAAGTTTTTAGTACCTGGCAACACTCGCAAATGATTCAAGATGGCGATTTCTTCTCAACCGTAGGTGAGTTCGTGTAAAAAAATATTTTGCGAAAAATTGTTAAAAGTTAAATTTATGATGATCATTACCTCACGTTACATGAATGTATTAAGCATTTTAATATCTATCATTAAAATTTGTTGGTTTTATGCGTTTTTGGAAGTAAATTACATATTCGAAATGTAACAAGCAAATTGAGGTTATGTGTCGGTGTTTTTGTAGCTTAAGTTAAAATTCGTCATTCCCTCACAGTCATTCCCTCACTGCATTTAGGAGTGGTTATATAGATTATATACAAAAATATGGAAGACCAATACCCCTGGACAGATACTCCTGGAATTTTGAGATTTCATAAGAAATACCCATATGTTTATGTGCGAAATCGGTGGTTCGATTGAAAAATATTCGAACACTATGTCCGAAAACCAATTTTGTCCGAATATTTTAACTATGTATATTGAAAATATTCGAAATGTACATACTTAGTTTGGATTTTTATAAGAAAACGTGTACGGAATCTTGGGCGATTTGCCACGAATGTAGACAAAATTAACAAACAAAAAGTTATTTCTACAACCGAGAAAAGTCGCTTTCAATTTTACTCGACTTTTTAGTTTCATCTAACTTTTAACAAGTTTCTTGGAATTGAAAATGCGACACGCCTACCGTCTATCTAAGTAAAACATTTGATTTATTTGAGTTATTTGATGTGTAACGAAATTTCTCAAAAATAGTTCTGAAAAAAAAGTCGGATTTTAACGAGAGGGCGTGGCACTTCTCATGCAAGCGTAATCATCAAATTGATATACTGAGAAAATTATTTAAGGTAATGCAACCAAATTTCATGCAAGAAGTTTGATTAGTAATAGCTAGACAAGAACTTGATGGACGTGACACCCTTCATAGAAAAAAATTTTCAGAGGGACTAAATTTCACACGAATATAAAAAATCGTTCGGTCAAGCGAGACAAAAAGTTGGTGAATATCGAAAAGAGGACGTGGCACCTCCCGTACAAGCATAAGCTTCAAAACGCTACACTAGCTATATATATACGAGCTATTTAAGTAAATGTTGTCATTCGTGGTTACGTTTAGTCAAACCAGTCAGCATGTAGTGACGTGAAAAGAATACCCTTTTTAATAAAAATTTCAAGTTTACGCGCACGTTTACTATTAACGCGGTGTAGAGCATTTAATTTTTAACGAGGCCAAAGATAACAACTTTACTTTATTTTTATTAAAATCTATTTTTCTGACATGGTTTATAACAAAAATGTTTCTAGAGTGTGTGTGGGAAGATCTAGTTTCGAAGATATAATAAGCCATGAGAAGTCGTGAATCTAATTTTTTCTAAAAACCAGTATGCTTTCTGCAAATCAATCGTACTTTATACAAGTATAGCTGACGAATTCTATGGATTGAAAAAAGGGGATGAGTACCTCAGGCAAACTTTGGTACAAATTGTGAAATTTCCGCGATGATACGCGGGATCAAAACGTATTCCGAAATATAAGATATTTGATAAGAAATTATCAAGCCTATTTTATTTAGAAATGTTTTCTCACTCTAAAAAATAACTATCGAGACGGTCAAAAATGGAGTTTAAAAAGAAAAGTTTATACTTTAAGGTTTTATTGGCTTTCATATATGCTTTCTCAAAACTAGCCAGGGGATAAATTAGTTATTTGGAAGGCAAAGAGGTTTACTTTTTGAAGAGCTTTGACTGTAGTAAAAATAGAAAGAAAATTATTTTTATTCTTGTATTCTTGTATGTTTTACGCTATAAATCAATAAAATCAGAATCTGTATAAAATGCAATTGAAGAAAAGAACAAAAAAAAATCTAAATCATTATATCAAATGAAGCTAATAAAAACTGAAACGTTACGCAGCTTAAAGTTTTTTCCCATTCTTTTTTCTCCCTTTTTGGCGGGAAGTTTTTTTCCAAATCATGTTGCCTTTATTTATTTTGTTGCTGCAAAACAACGCCTGTTGTTGATGCTGCTGCCACTGCCTATGATGTTGCCGTAGTAAGTGTAAATATTGGGATGAGTCCTATCTACTGGTTGTAATAATAACAACAACAACAATCATAACTTCACATGCCTCAGTATCTTTTGCCATTTTCCAGTCTACTGTACCCAAAAACGCGGCGTCGTAGGTTCTGTTTCTACTACTACCTTTTTTTAACAATGCTGTAAGCAACCAACCAACCACCCATCCACCCACCCTTATTCAACAACTACCAAGTAAATTCTCCATATTTTCTCATGACTGGCGCTACTGCAGCTGCTTTGCTTTTAGTACAGAGTAGCAACGACAACAACAACAACAAGAAAAAGCTTCTTATCGTCGCATCACCAGAAAAAAAAAGAAAGCTTTTTGATGTAACACAATGTTGATGAGAGTTACAAAGCATTTAGCAACAACAATTTAAGGGTATGTTCTGAGTTAGTTGGGCGTTGTTGTAGTAAATGCAGCTGGAAATGCAACAACTTTTTTTCTGTCTCTTCATATACTATAGCAGCAATCTATTACGACAAACTAACCTAACAAAGTTAAACAAATTTCAATTTAATTATTTTCCTTTTTTTTCACCATTATAGTAACTTCGGGTATTGTGATATGGGTATTTTTGTGTCTTAAATTACACGTAACTTTTATAGCATAGCTTCTATTTCTTTTTGTATTATGGTTTGTTGATGCATTGTGCAGTGTATTGCAACTTCTGAGCCTTATAGCATATGCCAATCTGAAGCTATTTCAACGAGATGGAAAAAAGCCAAGTGACACCTCTAAATTAAATTGGCGGGTAATGTGATATACTATATAGCGTTCGGATAATGTGATATACCATCATGAAATAACATTACATCTTTCAATAGAATTTCCATAAAAAAGGAAACTAGATTTAAACTAAATCAATAAGCGAACAGCAGAACATATTAAAGTCAGATAGATGACTCACGTACAAAAATTGCTTGCCGTCTTGGAAGACGATCATTGTGAGCCCAAATTAAATCCAAACTTAAATTGCAGGCATTGAACTCAGGTCTGAATCTTTGTATCCCTTTGGAAAGATTTGTTGCAAAAAGCACAGTCCTTGTCCTCGCTGGGTGGACCAAATTGGACTATATCACATTACCCGAATTTCAGTTTTAATATACTCGGGATATTTTTATTAAAACACTTTTCAGCAAATAAAGAATTCACATTATTTATGACAAAGTATATTCATCTACTAACAAATTTTAGTACTTCGGCTATAATACTCACTTTATTTTGGGCTTAATTCATTCATTAAATGCACACAAATAAAATCTCGACTTGTGGCTTAATCAATTTCACCGCACTGAGACCAAAAACAGTGAATGCGAACGCACAAAACCTTGCAGCACATATCTTTTTCCGTTACTGATATGTTGATAAAAAATTTTTTGTCGAGAATTGCTTATTTAAGGAAATATGATGGCATATCACATTACATGACCATATCACAATACCCTAAGTTACTCTACTTTATCTAGCGTGTGTATTTGGTTGCTATTGATTTATTTTATTTGTTAACTTAACTATAGTATTTTAAATATCGACGCTGATGTTATGTCAATCTTTTTTATTTATCATTTTTTTATTATTTCAAGTTAATATTATTTTTTTACTACTTTTACAATGTGTTACCGACCTGTGCACATTAGATCATTTTGCACCACAACTAAGTCTTAAATTTATGCATTGAATATTTGTTAATCAATTCTTACAGTTTTGGCTTACCATATTATATCTGTAAACAGAATGCATGCACCTCCATGATGATGGTGACTGTAGATACATATGAAACCTGAGAGCAAGCAGTTTGCTCGTGGTAAGGGGCCATCTATTAATTACGTGAGGTGTTTTTTTTTTAAATCGGATCCCCCCCTCCCTTCCGTGAGACTTGCATTATAATTTTTAAATGTAATCTGGTATAATAATGTATAGTCTGCATTAAAAAGTTGATGTTTTTATTGATCCCCCTCCCCCTTGGTGAGATTTTTCCGGACCCCCTCCCCCGCTTTTTTGACTCACGTAATTAATGGATGGCCCCTAAAGCTCAAAATATAACCATTGAACGCGAAAAAAGTTTGCCTACGCTTTCATAAGATTCGGTTTATGAGAACCGCTTTCTGAACGCTCTGCTAATAAAATATCCTAGCTGATCGTCTGATTTTTTCCTGATAGTTATTCTCCATTTTTCATGAAAAAAAAAAAAAATAAAATTTTTGGGCTAGCTAGTGAAAAATTAAAAATTTTTTTCTTTGTAATTTTCAAAAACTGAATTTGAAAGTTAAGATTTTGGAGATTTTTATTCCATGACTTTTTACAAATAGACCATAACAATTTTGGACTCGCAGTTGATTCAACATGAAACATCCCATAGAACTATGTACTTATACATTTATATCGGTCATTCTTTAAATAACTATACACTTGACCTTTTTGAAAATTTTTTCAATATTTTTTGAAACGAAATATCACAAAAACTATGGAATAAAAAAATTCTTTTATTTTAAAAATGTTTTTTTTTAGTAAATTAATAGTTTTTATGCAAAATTCTACAATTCATGGTTGCCAATTAGTAAATATAGATATTGGGGTAAAAGTTTGTAGATCCTGTCGAATATTGTTTTAAAAATATCAGACATGAACAATGCAAAACGAGTATATACTTCACTTCAAAGCCGAAATAAGATGCACTAAATTATTTTTTCAAAATATTCATTTTAAAATTTAACTTTTGCTTTAAGTATAAACGGTTAGTTACTAAAAAATATAAAAAAAATAATAAAGAGTATAAAAGAAAAAAAAATATAAAAAAGTAATAAAAAGTAATAAAACTTAAATTTATTTTTAAATTTGCACACAAATTAAAAGATTTTTATGTATACAACATTTTGGAGATCCTAATTTTTGAATTAAAATACAATACATATTTCATGCCATAAATAATTAATTTATGGGTAAAAAACAAAAATTTGCCCATTACACTTACACAAAGTACACTTTTACAAAGTTGTGAAATTATTTCCTTTTTGTGTCCTGTACCTCCTCACGGAGCATATGGGGACTACACAAAACTTCCATCATGTCTGGTCATTAGTACTTCAATTTTCTGCAATATATACGCGATACACGCATTTCTTTTCATAGCCATCTTTTTCATGATGATTTTGGATGGCCACGTTTCCTGCTATCCTGAGGGTCCTGAGGGATTATCGGCAGATGTTAGTTGGTGATTTGCGCAACGTGATTTCAATGCATTTTCACTATTTCATTTGCATGGAAATCGGTTCTTGTCGACATTGGAGCTAATCCTGGTCCACCAAAAAAATGGGAGAAAAATTGTTGGCGAATATGGTTTTCGCTTTGGTGATTTTGGCATTATGTCTTTATTAGTCGCGCCACAATTGTGATGACGTTACACAAATAAGTGAAGTTATCACAATTTAAACTACATTGGTCTCAGCAAATTCTAAATTGAAGTTATATTTGTGCCCATTTGCACATTTATTTTTGACCAGGCCATAACTTAATTTTTTGTTTTTTAAATAATGACATAAAAAAGAACATTGGTTTTAAAACGTTTGACCACTCCTAAGTCAACGTTTACACGGGGAAACTCTTTCCGCAAATTCTTATTGTTTGTTGGCAAGAGTGGGAAAACGAAAGGGACGAGGTAAAAAATTTGTCATATCTCGCAAACGCAAAACGGAAATCACAAAAGAGAATAGACAAGAATTTATTTCACAGACTTTCCTAGTGTAGATTAACGTCGACTAAGGAGAAAAAAAAAATCCAGGGAAGGTTAATTTGTAAATCAATGCTTTCTTTGATAACTCAGTATTTTTATGCAAAATGCCACTTGCCACTGCACTCACTAGTAAAATGAAAAAATAAAAATTCAAACAAAAACAAAAAAATGTTCTGGTTAATTTATATTTTAATTTAAATTCAGGTGTATGAAAACATTTTTATTGTCATCAGCAGAAAGAGACGAATTACGACGAATGAATGACACGCCACCCAGAAAGACAAATACAATCATAACACACATGCACAAGTACATCCATACGTACATTGCATATTCCATACGTCAAATTGATGACGTAAGCACTGACCTATTAAACACTCCACTGACTGCCAGACAGACAAATAAACGATCAGGCAGACGGCAAAAAACGACACAACGCGACGGGCAAACCATACCGACATCATCAACCATAGTTGGCAGAAATTACAAAAAATAAAGAGAAAAAAAAAAATCATAGATACAACAACAACAACAACAAAAACCAACATGAACTCCATTGAACTTCTGAGCCGCTTTGTCGTTGTGGATGTTGTTGCTGTAGTGCATTTTAAAAAACCCGTAACCCCGATCGATCGACCCAGCAGCAGCGACTAAACTGAATTTCGTATGCAATTGAAAAAGTAAAAAAAAAAAAAAAAAATTATAATTTGTTGCTTTTTATGCAATATGTAGTACAGAAACAACAACAACAACAACAAGCATTATAGAAATGTCATGTGACAATGATGTGACTATTTTTAATTTGCTGTTGCTGTTGAAATTTTATTCAAACTCAAAAATTAGAATAGAATTAAATTTTCAATCAAAAACGCAGCTGTTTAACTTTTTTCTTCTTACGTAGGTATTTTAATTGAAATTTGTGTTTTTTTTTTTTTTTTTTTTTATAAAATATAAAGAGGTCTTTGTCGGTAGTTTCTGGTTTGAAATTCAAAATTTCGATTTAATTCGCACCGTTTTGCTCTTGGCTCTCCTTGATGGTCATAAAAAAGAGCGAAATATTTTATTTAGCGACGAAACCAAAATAAATTTATTTGGAAATGACTACGGAACAAATGTGAGACGCCTCAAAGGCAAGGATTCCATGTGCGATTCACAAAAAAGCATATTTTGCCATTTTTCCTCACCATCAAGGCCCGATCAGCTGGTGTGAGACTTCGCGAAATTTAACCTCATGGTCAAATTTTTCCTACGCATCAGCGCAATTTTTTTTAGCGTTTTATTGACATGCGTAACAGAAAATTATTTTAAAAAAATTCGCTTTAAGGAGATCAGAAGCGCATAAAAGTTTGATTTTCAGCAGCAAAATGTCTTCGTCTTAAAGAAAATCTCGCTATAAGGAAATTCGCTGTAAGAAGATCAAAATTCACTGAAAATAGAACGAGAAAGCTGTATACTTCAACTCGTTTCGTAGTAGAGCGAACTTCGTTGCATTGAGTTCGTTATAAAGAAGTTTGACTATATTTGGCGACCATTTCTCTCCATTCTGGAGAGGTTTTTGTTGGTCTACCTCTAGTTTCTTTTCCTATTTTCTTTATCAAAACATTTTGGAAAAAATGCAAAGACTAATTCTTTTGATTGAGTAAAAATCTTTTTGGGGTATCTATTATTTTGATCATGGGTGTATCTGTCAAAATATTAATTTTTTTTTAATTTAAAAACATAGATAGACAAAGCATGGTCTAGATTTTGATATATCGTCGCCTGAGTTTCTTTTGCTCCATACGCCTGAAGGTGTATTCCGAGAAAATCGAAAAAGAAAGTTTTAGCCTTAAAAGAAAAAAATTGGTCCGAAAATTCGTAAATTGTCGAATACAATAAATAAATGTATCATGTAGTTGAAAAAGTTCATAAATGCTAAATAGGACTCTACGAAATAGTCCCCAATGAAATAATCGCCCAAAAATTTCTATTTATTCATAATGAAATAACAGCCAATGTTTGGGGACTATTTCATTACAATTGGTGTTTATTTCATTCGTTCTCATTGGGTCTTTTAACTTCCAATGACATTTCAGTTGAGGTTGATTTAATTCAATCCCTTTTGGGGGTAGTTTCATTTTATTTGACTGTAAATGGAACTTTGATTAATTTCTTTCTTACGTAACTGCTTTTTTAACGGTGTAATAATTTATTTGTGGTGCTTGTACCAAAAGTGACTTACCCACATAAAATTTAAGGTAAGTGGGCGGCCTTTGGCTGCGGCTCAGGACTTACATTCTCCAATATGTCCAGCAAAGACTTCGCTATTTACAGTAATGCTGCATAAAAGTTAGGGTAAGTGGTTACTTCCATTATTGATGGGAGTTATTTCATAATGCAATTGAGCCAAATCATAGACTGCTCTTATATCATTTATTTGTTTGGGGACTATTTCATGTTTTTTGGGAATTATTTTATTGCTTTACCTTATATTTTTGACCATGTTTTACTGGAGGTTTTTTCACTGGGGCCCTTTTTCGTTAGGGCCATTTTGTACACCTGCCGAGTTAACTTGTGCTACTAAAATAAAGCTTCAAGTGGTCCAGAATTGGAAACATGACATATTACAGCTAGTCATGGTGGTAGTTTTTTTTAAAACATTGAATGAAAAAAAAATATAGGCTCCAACTTAATTTATTTGTTTATTGCAATTTAAATTTCTATCGCTAAAAAATGACCCTTTATATAAATTTAGCAAAGTCTCTGTGACACTAACCATGAGCCGTTACATCATTACTGTCACGTGCTGTGAGAATAAGGTGTCACTTTTTAGCCAATTTGATCCAGTTACATTTTTGCATACTTTTACTAGCCCGTAAAGATCTTTTCACATCAAAAAATAGAAAATGTTGGCAACATTGTTGACGTCGTCTGTTTCTGACGTTTATTTTGTTTTTTTATTATTATTTGTTTGAAGGCAAAAAACAGCTGCTCAGTTGCGTCGTGGTGTAGTTTTTAATTGCTTTGTAATTCCTTTTAGAAAAACATATCAATCAAAATATGTAGTAAAAAAACAACAAAAACAAAAACATCAACAAACAGAAACAGCTGCTCTCGTTTTGTTAATGTGTACATGTACACATTACACACACATATATAGGTTTGTTTTTAGTTTTTTTTTTTTAAATTTGTGGCTTCATTGTTTCTCAAACTGAGTTGACAGTCACGTCATGCCGCCATCATCGCTTGTCAGTTGATGCTGCATTTCACTCACTTTTTTTTAAGTCATTGAGCAAGTGTGCCATATAAAGGGGGCATAATATGAAAAAGAGTCTAACCAAAAAATATAAAATGCTAGATGTTCGTTAGCTCTTTCTTTCACGGCTTTTAAGTTTTTTGGTCAAAATTGTCATATTGCGGCTGCTTTTTTTTCACAGGCATGACCACGTCATCAGTTTCTTTCGACAAAATTTGTGGCGCGTTCATTGGTAAATCTCGTACTTATGATTATAACGGGTGATTTATTTGCTATTTGTTTTTTCAGTGTAAATTTTTTGACACCTTACGCGTGATTCGTAACATGTGTCAACGCCAAAAATTCTCAGTAAAATTTGCCATTTTGGCTTGAATAGACTAACAAACGAACAGAGCTTCCAAATCATTGAGTTTTACTATCAAAATTCGTGCTCTGTGAGAAATTATGAAGATCCAATTTTTTATCGAAACATTTCTTCAGCAACGAAGCTCATTTCTGGCTCAATGGGTGCGTCAACAAACAGAATTGCCGAATTCGGTCTGAAGAGCTGCCAATTCACTTTAAAAATGCACTGTTTGGTGCGGTTTGTGGGCCGGCGGCATTATTGGACCGTACTTTTTAAAAAATTATGAAAATCGCAACGCAATTAATCTCACGTACTGGAGCAGTCCATTGGCTGCCAAGATCATGCGATTTGACCCCACTTGACTATTTTTTGTGGGGTTACGAGAAGTCTCTCGTGTACAGGGACAAGCCAGCCACAATTGCAGCCCTGGAAGACAACATTACAGCTGCCATTGGTGAAATACCGGCCGAAATGCTGGAAAAAGTATGCCAAATTTGGAGCTTACGAATAGACCACCTCAGGCGTAGACGCGGGCAACACTTACATGAAATAATCTTTAAAAAGTAAATGGCAGGAATTGATGTGTATCTCCAAATAAATATTTCATTCACTATTGCAAAATTTCTTTTCTTTTATCAATTTTCAAAAACCAAGCGCTTATAAAATCACCCGTTATTTACACTTGACTAGATATGGATTCTTGCTATCCCACTCTGAAAATTTATGGAGGTGTTGCTGAGGAGTTTGATTCGTGTAAAATAAGTATTTTTTTTTTATAGAAAATCGAGTAATAAAAAAAAAATTTGAAATTAAATCTATTAGCTCCTTTTGTCACATCAATATTACATGATTTTTAAACATCTATGTTGAATTTATTTTTATATAAAAATGTATATGACTTTGATAATTTTTGCTTGAAGTCAAACCAAACTGAACTTTATTTCAGGCTTTCCATGTAAATTGTAATACGAAATAAACTGCGTCGTTCACACGTTTGATCTAAGAAGCTGAAATTTTGGGAAAATTTTCTTTAAACCCAATCCTATAATATAAGCTTATGGGACCGCAAAAAAAAATCCCCCATCGGATGTATATTGTTCGTATTTTCATTCACACGAAAAATGTTGGCGTGGTTTGACAACAGGGGGTGACAATTCCCAAAACGCTGTATCTTGGAACCTAGGGTAGATTTTTATACGTTTTAGTAAGTCCGTTTTTTCGTAAAATGTTAACGAAATCAGACACAAACTTTGTCCTTGATGATAACAGGCTTGAGCTAGAAAGCTCAAATTTTGTGACAATTATTTGTAGCGCCATGCTAAAACATAGAAAAAAATAATAATAAAAACGTTCCTTTGCGGAATTACTACTAATCGTGTAAATCTGAATCGTAAACGAATACTTAAAGTTGTTAAAGAAATTGATTTCAACCTGCAATTGATGGAGTCTCAATATATCTAAAATGAAAAAATGTTATCATAAACCTTCTGGCAAGTATTATGCAATTTATTCACATTGATTACAGAATTTTATTATAAATGCACTCTCGTGCGTCCTTCTCTCTACACGTATAAATTGACTTGTCGTCTTTTGGAAAAAAACATTGAAAATCTTGGAATGAATAGTATTGTGCTGATTTCCACAGAGAATGGAATGTAGTTTCATTCACCTTTGCTAACAACTTTTTATATGCTTATGCTTTTTCTGCACCCACCCTCTTCTCTCTCACTCGCTTACTCGATTAGCTCTCTCTTTTCTTGCATAACTTGTATACTGGTTTTTCTATTGCATGCGAGGTATAGAATCTTCTTGGCTTACCAACATCCGTAAAATCATAGTGCTGTCATCTCTATCGTTGTTAAAGTTTTCTATGTGCAGCGAGTTAGCTTAACATTGCACTCAACAAATGGCGAACGACCTTTGAAGAAAATCTAAAAATAAAAATTCCAACTTTGTCGCTGCGCTTCTTTTACTTTGTTTCTAAATTTGGATAGGAGTAACAAAAATTAACATCAACGAATGACAGCATGATGCAGCAGAACCCATCAATGGAATGAAACATAACTGATAGCAATATTAATAGCTCAAGAGCCCGGTGTAGAAAAGTCGAGTGTATAAGATTACAGGATGAGATGTACGGGATAGATAGTGAGCCATTTTGGTGAAACTAGTGAACCAGGGTTGCCTAGCCAAAGCCTGTTCCGATGCCCGAATTTGAGTCAATTTTCAGTAATGAAGATAACAGCTTAACATGTGTGCCAAACGATAGAGCTCGAAGAGCCTAAATAGAATATATGTATTGGGTTGCCTTGTTGAATCCGATCTTTAACATGCCACTCGTTTTTAGGTTAAATTTGTTCAAAATGTCAATTCCAATAATGAAGAAATAAAAGAAGCTGGCGTCAATGTGAGCTTTGTTGTTGCTTGCTTGTGCGATCGGCTATTTTTTATCTTACGCTTTTGTTTTTGCTGTACATGTTTTGTTGAGTTGAACAACGTTCACAGCAGACTACAAGTCACAAGCAAACGAAGCTAAGTCATTTCGTTGTATCGTTCTGTTTCGTGTTACTGGTACTGATGAGTTGCAGAATGTCAAACTTGTCAGTAAGTCCTATAGTCTGACGTCACAGTAAGTGCACTTGCGCAGACCTCTGCTATGTTATACCATCGCGGCCAACGGATAAGTACTGCATTTCTAATTAGCTTTTGTCCATTTATTTTGAGTTTGTATTGACAATTTTAATTCTATGAAAAGTAATTCTAATATAAATAAGAATATAAATGTATTGAATTATGTATGTTCTCACAAAAAAAAAAAAAAACCCAGCAGATTTTGTTCATCGATAGTAATCTAAACTTTCATCGATCTCAGAGACTTTCTATCGCCTCCAGAATACATGATTCTTAACACGGCGATGTCATAGCAAATGTAGTGCATGATTCGTTGCATTACCGAGTATGTAAACTTTTCATCGATATGAAAAAAAAAATTTAAAAAATTTCTGACCGAATATCGAACTCACCCACTTAGAGTTATGAGCTCACAACCCAAGCCGTTTGCCCACGCTGTCAGTTGTTTAACAGGTATCTATTTCACACTATGTTATTCATTATTGTGATTTTGAAAATTTGTTTATGCATTACGTGTTCGCTTACCGCATCATGCATGTTTTCTCCATCTAATTATAATATATGAAATCAATGATTAATGGTAATGCATGGTCCCAGAAACTTTGTCACAATCAAAAATATTTCAATACAAAAACATATTAGGGACATACCTTGTATTTCGTTTATCACACTGTGCATCATGCTGCTGCAACTTGTTGTTGCTATTGGTGTTTTTTGTTGTGCATCAGCAACTAAATTTTCTTAGTTTTTCTATGTACAATTAGGCATAACTGGTTTTACTTAAAATATTTCCGACCGATTTGAATTTTCATTGTTTTGTTTTGATTTTGTTTATGAAATTCTTCTCTAGCTTCTTTGAGCTGATAGCAACATCAGCAGCAGCGAACAACAACGATAAAACATCTCAGATGATGTTTTAGAGAACAGCGGCAGATTTTTGTGCATGTGTAGGTAGTCATATTCTATGCAGCACGAGAGTTCATACCGCCTTGAACAATATTCGTACCTACATACATACATACATAAATAAATAAATAATTGTAGTGTTAACGTGTTAAGGCCCCAGCAGGCAAATGAGCAAGGCCTGACTGGGAGAAGGCCTGCTAACACTGCTATAAGGACTTCTAAAAACTACTTCTGAGAGTCCTACTACGGCAAGCGGTCTTAGAAAGCCTTCTTAGGAAGGGCTGTTTTTTTGGGACATTTCATATAAAAAAGAAAGTACGTTTGAAAGGAGGGTGGGAGGCCTTATACTTACCAAGGAAGGCCTTCTAGAAGCACTGTTAGCTCCTGCCCTTGCCTACTGGGGCAGTTTTTCTGTCCATCCAGTCGTGTCGTTTGTTGTAATTATATTGAGTTTGAATTAATTTTTTTGTCCCAGTAGGCAAATCCAGGAGTAAAATACGCTATTACTAGGTCAACGTTTACAATAGGAAATTCTATGATAGAAATTCTTGTATATTATTTTTTGAGATTTTTGTTTTGCGCTTGCGACAAACGACAAATCGACCCTTTCGTTTTTCCCCTCTTGTCAACAAACAAGAAAAATGTTCGGAAAGAGTTTCTGTCTGTAAACGCTGAGTCATAGGACTTCCTTGGGAAAGACACGGCCTTTCCAACTGCCTTCAAAATTACTTTATTCCTTTCTTTCCAAGGGCTTTTTAAGTGAAAAAGAGAAAAGTAGGACTTTGGTGCTGCGACCGCTTTCTGAAGTCAAGGTTTACACGAGGAAATTTGATGAAACAAATTCTAATCCATTCCCTTTTGTGAATTTGTCTTGCGTTTGCACACGAAAACTGGAATTTCTTTCTGCTTTTGAATATCAAAGCAGTTACTGCGTCGATCCACTACAAGAAACGTAAAGTCAAAGCATAATATAAACTAATGAACAGAACGAAAAAGAATTTGCGGGTACGGAAAATTCTGTACGCCACCCTTTCGTTTTCCGCCCTCTTGCCTACAAAAAAGGAAACTTTGCGGCAAGAGCTTCTTCGTGTAAACGCTGATAAATAGAAAGAAAATAAAATGTTTTTTGTTGTTTTTCTGTTGATGACTGGTGTAGAGGGTGGCCACTAAAGGGCCAAATGATATAAATATAATTATCTATGATTAGAAGGCGTAAAAAATGTCCAAGTAATGTTTCATACAGGTCCCCGTCGCTTATATTTGGCTGACCTACTTTATTTTCAAAGAAAATGTGGTCAATAACACTCTCTCAGTCATTATACCGCACCAAATAGTGCATTTTTGTGTATATAGTTGATGCTGTTAGGGGTTCTGAATCATGTTATCGCTAGTATGTATGTTTAATTGATGCTTCACCGGGGAAGATACTCTCAAGGAGTTTTACTAATAGCACATTATACTTTGCCATTTTAATCTCCAAGGGATGCTCTACAACCTACAAAGAAGTAACTGAAGAACGAAAATGGGCAAGACATTTTTAAACACTTAAACTTTTCATTGATTATTAAGTACATGTAAGTGCTTACGGCATGCAGCAACATGTGAACTGACGCTGTTTCCAGCAGTGCTAGCAAGCCTTCGAGAGTGGCATTTCTCAATTGCCTACTGGGTTGTGGCGGTTGTTGTTGATCTCATTCAATTTATTCATTCATGAGTTTTAGACCGTTTGCTGAATGAAATTTTGTTGCTATTGCTGCCATTCCAGTAGGCATGTCGCCGCAGCACAGCACCATGTACTATAAGTATTCACGAATAATTTATAATAAAAATTTTATCACTCATGTATTTTGTGCGTTATTTTTATATTATAAATCAGTTTTTTTCTCATATTTTGTTGACGCCATTCATTATTTTTTTTTTCAAGTTGTCAAGTTGCGTTAAGTTGATTTGAATACTTGAACTGTTAACAAGTTTTTTCGTTTTATACCTGCAGATCTTTCGTCAGCAACATTTGAAATGTCAAACGTTGCACTCGTCGATCATTCTGGATTACTGATGGGATTGTTGCATATATTTTTCGATGCATTGAATGGAAAAAGTTCCAATTGATATCTATCAAATGGTACCTTTTTTCTCAAATAAATTTTGGCGATTAAAATTTCCAATTTGCTTCTCCCCTAAAATACTATTCTTAAATCCGCTACGCACAAATGCGGCCTTGCTTTGGATAATTAAAATACATGTAATTAATTTGTTTCCGATTTCCTTTGTTTATGCCATCACTTAATAAAATATTTTAGAGAGCTCTTTGGGAAATATTTATCGATAAGGTACTTCATCTCAAACTTTATCTGTTAAAAAATACACGACAATGAAAACGAGATTGCGTTTTACTTATTTTATTTATTAAAGTATTGTCATCCATCCAATCCATGACAGTCGTCGTTCTTGTTAACTATAAATAATTTATTTTTTCTCTTCTGTCTTACAGATTGCAACTAGAGGATACTGGAGGTGACTCGTATCATATGCAATACCAGGGTGAATCGCAACATTCGCATCATCAACGCAATCAAAATTCCAATATGAATTCGAGTGGCAACGGTAGTAAAAATTCGAATGGTTCCGATGGCGCTATACCCAATAAAAATGTTTTAGAGAGCGAAAAACGCATGAGACGTGAAATTGCCAACAGCAACGAGAGACGGCGCATGCAGAGCATCAATGCCGGTTTTCAGAATTTGCGTTCGTTGCTGCCACGACATGAAGGCGAAAAATTGAGCAAGGTAGGTTGTTTGTTTAGTTTTTTCTGTATATTATTGAGGTAGGATTCTTATCCCTTTTGTAAAAAATACGCATCCTTCAGATACGGTAAGCTACTGCAACCAGCAGCAGTAGTTAGCATAGCTTATGAAAGTTGACAAGATTCCAACAGCATAAAAAAATTAAAAATACTTTTGGATGATATTCGCGTGCATACACACATATCTTGAGTTTTTCACTGACATTATTCAGTGGACCTTAATTTGGGTTTATTTTTTGCTACCATGTTGTACTCAGCCATTCATTGACAACCGGCGACACATGAAGGTCTTTAGCTTTAGAGCTTACTGTTTTACCTTGAGACATGTTGAATTGTTTTTGTTGTACCTACTTGCATTCAGTTTAAGTGTATACTGATGGTATGTGGCACACATAATGTAAAGAGGAGGCTCTACGCAACGTGTGCCACATTTTAATTCAGACTTTGAATAAAAGAGCTACGTCTTTTTGTTTGTTCAAAAGTTGTATTAACTTACTTGAAAGTGGTGCAAGTTTTTAATTGAACAAATCGTTTTAATATTTTCAAAATGTGCAATTGTATGTTTTCATTGATTAGAATAAAGAACAAAATTTGTAAAGCAATTTGAAAATTATACTTTTCTGTTCGAAATTTGTACGATTTTTGCTTAGAAATTATGTGTATGGTAAATGGACTTACTTACTAATGAACTTTGTTTTTTAAAATAAATTTTTAAAGATTTTAGCGTAGTTTTTTTTTGTAATTGATTCATAGTTAAATATGGCTAATAATCAAAATAACCCTCAGTCGTCAGATTCGTGGTGGGGCTAGTTGTGAGAGGACAATAAAAAAATTTCACAAAAAATATATTAAGACCAATGTTGTAGAGTATATGAAAACACATCAATTTCATGCCCGAAAAATCTCCGCTTGACAAGATTTGACACACACCTTTCATAGTTTTAAAATTACTAATAATCATCGTCATTTTCAAAAATTTTGGTTTTAATTGAAAGTTTTAAATTAACATTACTTGTTCCAATCTGAAAACAGCGTTTTTTGCCCAAAATAATTATTTTTGTTCGAAATTATAGTATTTATGGGAAAATTTTAAAACGGTGAAAGATGGGTTAAATATTATCATACGGAGATGACACGTTTGTCGTCATGCCGATTTTCATTAAAGCCCGAGCTGGATGATCTTCAATATGCAAAATATGAAGCTTGATATTGGCGAATAAGTCGAGACACTTCGGTAAATATAATCGCATGTTACCGGCAGTGTTTCCTTTGGTAGTCGCTCAAAACGGTCATAAAAGTGGATGTTGAGCAGTTACTTGAAAATAATAATGATTCGATTCGTAAAAAAGATCAACCCAAAATTGTAAAGCAGAAAAAAAGACGCGTAACATGTTTCTTAAAATATTTTCAACATACCATCATTTTTTTATGTTATTTCTCAATTAATTCTCAGAAGGTATCTGCTGTCATATAAAAATTGTAGACATAACTTTGGAAAATGTCACCTTCAATAAAAAAATCATATTTTCCAAAGTTATGACCAGAATTTCAATTTGAAACCAGATGCATTCTCCATCAGTCGAAATGTGTCCACTTTTTTGTAGTATTTATTTGAAATTTAGTTGATTTACCTAAAGTAATTCTCTCAGTGCAGCGTTTTTGTTTTCTTTGGGAATGCCACGGCCATTTGCGAAAATTCGCCGAATTCTTGTCCACAGTTTTTCCGAATCATTCCTATCGTTTGTGTGAATTTGGTTTCCTTTTCTTAATATTTCTCTCAGTATAGCTTTTTGAAGTTTTTGTTTGTAAAAGAGGTGCCACGCCATCTTGTGGCAATTCACCAACTTTTTGTCCGTGTGTTGTCCAAATTATTCCTGTCATTAGTCAGAAATTCGGCTGCACCAAATTAAATAACTGCAAATATAGCGCTTTAAATGTTTTAATTAACTGTATGGGCGATAGTCGTGTCCGTGAACAGATTTCGCCAATTTTCAGTCCCAAGAACCTTGTTGGCCTGTGAAAGAAATTTCGTCCCATTATCTCACGTGGTTTTTTTGTACCCGTAATTTCCACAGACAGACAGGCGGACAAAAATAACTAGATCGATTCATGTGACCCTGATCATGGATGTATATATGCAATTTTCTATACTTGCCACGCCCCATTTCTATGCGTTATAAACGAAATGACAAAGTGTAGGGTATAAAAAGTATATGTATACTTAAATAAAATATTGAGTTTGCCTCTAAATCTGGTGGTCGCTTGTAACGGAAAATATAATCGTAATTGAAATTCGTTTTATTCCATTTACCAATTTATTGGTAACTTTTTGCATTTACACACGTATGCTTGCTAGTGAAGTACAAATTAAGTATTTTCTTAAACTTCTTCCCCCTTGATCCTGTAAGAATTTCTTGTCGCCTCGACTAAAGTTATTTTTTAAATAATTTTTTTTTTTTAAATCTAAATAATACGAATACACATTACATAGTTACTACATAGATTGATTACACGAAATTATGAAATTAAAAACGTAACTCAATTTCCTTTTTTTAATTTTTACTTCATTCTGTGAACAAAAGTGGTAGTGTGGTAGTATATGTAGTACTATCTTTCGTTGTTGTATCTGGCCAGAAGTACAACTGCACTAGAAATAACGCGTACACTATATACACGTCAATATAGTAGTAAATAATGTAAGCATTTTATGTCGTATGTTTATACAAACAGAGGCTAAAATACCAGCTGCTGCTAAAAACCGCTCCCAAAAAAGCACTGCTTTGCCGGGCCAACAAAATAGTGCGCATGTGCTCTGGACGAGGAAAAAGAAAGAACAAAATGCTACAACGAAAAAGAACCGGGACAGCAGCAGCAGGAACTAAACAGTACGTATTTCATCGTAAAGAAGGATGGGGTACAATCTACGATGTAAAATTTACCAGGAGCAGTTAAGCAGCAAAACACAACAACAGTAAGAAAAGTTGATAGTAAAGTGGCAACAGAGTTGGTGATGGTGGTTAAGAATGTGGAAGTGGATGGTTGATGATGCGGAAGCCGCTCGCCTAAGGCGAATTATATGTATGAGTTAAAAGCGGGGTGGTTGGGTGAAAAGTTATGGGGATGCCAGACTGGCTATGAAATTGTTTCCAACATTCCAAACTTTACATTGGAAAGTGGATCGATATTTTGATTTGTGTTCCATTCCATTCATAAAGAGGAGGAAGGAGGGTGATGTTAGGGAAGAGTGCACAGATGAGTATTACACATTTTGCAGATATGGTGGCGCCTCTTGTTTGTTTTCTTCAAACAGTTTATTTAATGGTCACGATGGTTATATGTGTCGAACCAGGCGCAAACGAAAGCTTTGGAAAACCACAACGACGGCGAGTAGCAATCGCAATTTAGTTGGAAAGCGGATTGCATTCGTAAAAACATGTGAGTCCAGAAGAGCTTTTAATGTAGGTTAGTTTTTTTATGGCTATTTAGCCTTATATGGTGCACTAAAAGTACCTGCAGCGATTGCTTACACATCTACATCCACCGTCCTATACCCATTCTTAATTTGTCCATAATTCCAAACACGAGGTGACCTGACCCTTCCTTACTCCCAACAACAACGACATTCATTTGAAGTTGAGTTTCTATATACAATACTTTGGCAGCATCTGCAGCACCTGCTGCTTTGGCCTAAATGTAAGCGTCGTCATCGTCGTTGTCATATTGAAGCATCTGAGCGAGATGGCGCTGTTACTTCCAAGCTCACGCCTAGGAAATTTTCTGCATGTTAGTGAGTTCGTTGACCTCAATAATGCAAAAGTTCATTCAGCCAGTACGAGTGCTGATGGTTAGTTAGTTAAACGTGCTGTGTAGTGTTCTCCTTTCCGTTTTCGTTTATGTTTTACACGAGTAGTACGCGTAATATTTCCTAGTGTTATTAATAGTAATTTTAGTTTTTTTCTCCTATGCGCACCCACTCACTCACTCACCCCTCACGTATATTATTCTTACGAATTTGCTCATTCACTCACGTAATTGCACATGAAAACTACGACCGACCTGATTTAAATTTTTTCCATCATATATCCTGCCTTACCTTATAAAGTGGCTTACTTTTTAAATGCCGTTACGTCATTACGGGGCTCACTTCTCATAGTCACATCTATAGTTGCATTCAATGTTAGAAAAGAAACCCTTACATGATTTATTCCTTTGGAAAAGTTTCATAAAAGTAATAAACCGAAACGTAAAGATTATAATGCGCTTATAAAAAGTGTGTTTAAAAATTATTTGTTAGCCTTAGAATCGAATATATAGTGTAATCACAAAGCATGTTAGACTTTTTTGAACAAAAAAAAAAACAACACAATGGCCCTCCCCAAAAAACTATGTTTTTCCAGTAGATCTTCAGATAATTACAGGAAATATATAATCTGTTTGCACTTCTTTTTCAGTCAAATTTTGAGAAAGTTGATATGTCCATTACTGAAGTATAACAGAAGCATAACTTAACATTATCGGTTGATGAAGTTCAACGAGAACGGATAAGCTTAGATGTCAACAAAGGATGTAGTCCAGATAACATTCCACCATTGTATAGTACTCATTTAAAGCTTTGTTGGAAAAGTATTGGGGACCCATAAATATCGAACCAGAAATACCTGATACTGAAAATATCGGTATCGAATCAAAATATTTAAATTTTCTCAATTTACTTTAAAAAAACCATTTGAACAATATTTATTGCTATACTTACTATATGAAACATATATTTTATTCATAATTGAAAAGTTGAAACAGTAAATGAAAATGAATGACCTAAAAGTATATTTTCATTTATAGTGGATGTCCTAGAATTCAGAGCTATCTGGCTTGTCTAGCCCTGTTGTAGCGAATTGTGGTGTCCCTCAAGGTTCGGCCTTAGGACCCCTTTTATTTTCAATGTTTATTAATGATTTACCTGAAATTGTACGTAGTTGTCAAATTCTGATGTTGATTGTTTGATGTATGGCTTTCTGAAGACTGTGTTGATAGTATAAGAGAGGATTTGAGTAAGATTCATATATGATCTACAGTGAAATTCACCATAACCGGACAGCCACCGTCGCAGTATTTTTGTCCGGTTATTGGAGCGTCCGACTATCGGAATGTATTTTGTATGGAAAAGTTAGTGAGTGTCGCTGAAATATGTCCGGTTATGGGAGCTGTATATTCATATAATAAACTCAAGTTAAATCCTTCGAAACGTGTAGTCATGATATGCTCTAAGCATTTTTTTAATTCACAAGATATTCCTCCACTTGTTTTAAATGACATTATTATTCTGTTTATAAGCAACAAAATTAATCCTTCGTGAAGTTGTTGTGACGCTACCACTGCAATATTGAACTTATGTTTATGTACATATATTCTAGTCTTAGATGCCTAGCATTTTCAGCTTTCTGTCTGACTATTAATCTGAAAATGCAGATAGTTTTAAGTTTAATTCTGCCATTCTTCTTCTAAGTGTTCAGCTTATCCTTGAATGTGATTTTTAACGACTGCATAAGATTTGCTTATAATGTGCTCATTAATAGTCATTGTCCAGTATTTCTTTTTGAAATGCTTCGCTTTACGAAGTCGCGTAGAGGGTTGAAAAAATTTTGCCTCGACATAAAACATTATGTCCCCATTTGGACTTTGTCATTCCAAAAGCATACGCTATGCTTGCGTTTATAAGGCGTAATAGTTCTTCGTTTAGTGATCCGTACACTCTCAAGGCTTTGTTTACTAGCCTTGTTAGATCAAGGTTAGAATATGCGTCAATTGTTTGGTTTCCTTTTTATGAAATACATAAATTTAGAATTGAAAAGGTGCAGAAATCCTTTACAAAGTTTGCGTAGCGCTCGTTAAACTTTGAAAATGGTTCTCCTCCATATAATGTCCGTTGCCTTTTGATTGGCTTTAAAACCTTAGAAAGTAGAAGAAATATTTTGTCTTAACTCCTCGTACTAATTATGCCGAAAATGCTCCTATTTTTAGAGCAATGAAAATGTTTAAGCAAGTTAGTGCTACGAATAATTTAGATTTATCGGCTACTAAAACTGTTGTTAGGCATATTTTAAATAATTTTTTTTGAATTGATGTATTTTATTCTAGTCTGTAAGAATAGCTATGTTCATAGACTTAATTATTATAAATCAGCGGTGGGCACAAAAATATAACCAAAGAGGAAAACAACAACATCAAGCAACAACAAACGAAATTTTAAAGTTTTTTTTACTTTCATTTCCAAAATTGCCATAAGCACAAAAAAAAAAACAAATTACACTACAAACAAAAACAATTGCTACATTCGTCAAGACACAATGCGGCGCCGTCATTTATGCCTTTGTGTTTTGTTTTTGTTTTCATTTGAATTCAAGTCAAAGCTATGCCTCGATTGAAATTCTGCGAATTTTGTGCCTCGATAGCGTTGAAATTCTGCGAATTTTGTGCTTCGATAGCGTTGAAGTTCTGGGAATTTTTTTTCGCTTGGTTGTGCGTCGAATAACGGTTAGAGCAATGTGAGGAAATTGAGGCACTAAGTGCCCTTCCCTGTTATAAATAAATAAAAAAAAAAATACTTCCAAGTTGGTGAAGAATTGGTGTCAAAACAATAGTGTGACCTTGGTTAACTGGCCAAGTCAATGACTGAACTTGAACCCTTTGGAAAACCTTTGGCGAGAGTTAAAGCAGAGAATAGGAAGGAAGTGTTCCGAAATAAGAAGCAATTATGGAGTTTTGTCCAAAAAACTTGGTATGAAAAACCAGTAGAGACTTGCCGTAGGCTTATCTCCAGTAAGCCAAAAATATTACACAAAATTATTCAAAACAATGGTTGATATACCGGCTACTAATGATGAACTTTAAATATCAACAAATACAGCCGATAAAATTTTTTTTTTTATTAAAATGTACTGAATGTACTTATTATTTTGTCTAGTCATTTTAATCCATTTTTTACTTTTTTGATAAGACTGAAAGATATTTTTGTTTTTTATTAATGTTATTACCTTTTTATTTTATTTAATATGTTGTAAGAACTTAACTATACATTTGTTTTTCTATTAACTTAAATAAATTTTTGCCAACAAGCCATTGAACTAATTATGTGAGCGTGTACTTATAACCCTTTATTATACACCTTTATTACTAGTTTTTGCTTCTGTTCTGCTGAATTTACTAAATTACACATGAACAAAATACTTTACCTTAAAAATGTTTTGTCAAATAGTTGAATCCTTGGAAAAATTCATCAAAACGGAACACAGAATTTTCACCAAAACGAAACATTTCCATTTAATAAACGCTTGAAGTTTTTTTTTACTGCAGAGTTAATAATGCTTTCTGAACTTGAAGATGAGTATCATTTTATTGCTCATCAGTTTTAGAAAATTAACAATCCCGCCCAGATTTTCTCTCGGCGTCCAAAGATTTTGAATGCAAAGTACATAGCCATAAATCAAAAATGTTTCCTAACAAAAATAATAAAAAGACATTAAAATGAAAGGGCCAGTGTAGATCTTCTTTCATTTTCAGCAAAACAGACACATTTTTTCAATTATCATAAATATTTTCTTTTACAACTAAACGTCAAAGGCTGTGTCAATCAAATATTGCACCTTTCTATTTTCAAACATAAAATATAGAAAACATTTAAAAAGTTTCAAAACATTCAGGCAACCAACAACTCTTTTTCTGTTTTTTGC
The DNA here is from genome assembly GCA_949775025.1 of Tricholauxania praeusta. Taxonomy (NCBI): domain Eukaryota; kingdom Metazoa; phylum Arthropoda; class Insecta; order Diptera; family Lauxaniidae; genus Tricholauxania; species Tricholauxania praeusta. The sequence continues at coordinate 41,191,037 of OX459030.1, read as the reverse complement.
ATTAACTGTTTGTTGTACGCCAAACAAGACTGTACTTTCCCCTTATACCCTGCCTTCCATGAACCCCTCTTAGCCAATAACGATCAAATCATCATCATCATCACCAACATTCAGAAGTGGCAACTAACGACGTCGCAAGAAAATAAAGAAAAAACACAGACAAAAACAGTTAAAAAAACGTGTAGGAAAGAAAAAAAAAATACCGCAATTGCAATAACGTCATTAAATCCGGCGAGACGACATTCCTACCACAAAATTAAAAGAAAAAAAAGCTATAAAGTTAAAATAAAAAAAAAGATCAGCTCGTCGTCGTCGTTGTCTTGAACGACACAACTGCAACTGTAGCCTTGTTTTTGTTTTTTGCTTTGTACAGTTGTCGACGTTCTGTTTCGTTCGGTTCCGTTCAGAGCATTCGTCCGCCTGTCTGCTCGTTCAATCAGTTGGCCCCCGATCAACGTCTAGCGCATTATTTATAAACCCACAAAGTAATTGATCCGTTGCAATTTAGCTGCCAGCAAGCAGAAAGCGGTATTCAGCAGCTTTCTCTGTCTTCATAGACGGACGGACGGATCGATAGACAAACAGACGGTCGGATAAATGCATTGGGGGTACCGGTGAAAATGTCTGCTGCTGTTGTTGCTGCTGCTGCAATTGTAATCGTGAAAAAATAAACTTTTCGTTTTTATGCCGATGATCAGCAAACGGCTCAAATCGTTCTTTTATTGCAATTGTTGTTTTTGTTGTTGCTGTATTTGGTCACGACGGCGGTGGCGGCAACGACGTCTGCACAACTTGACCATGAATTGATCTTTTAACCGCAGTTACAAATGACTGTGACAACATTAAGTCATTTTTTGAGTGATGAAAAATTTGTCCCATTTAGCGGCTGCAGACGGAAAAATCAAAAGTACTAACCATAATTAGGGTTCCCAACTCTAGTCGTACTCTATTTTACAAGTGCTCTTTTTCCTTGTTTTTGCTTCTGCTTTGATTTTGATCACTTTTTTTTTTTAAATGGGGCACTCTATTTTCTTCTGGTACCTTTCCAAAATTAAGAGCATTTACAATCATTACCACATCGAACAATATAAATTATGCCCAGTTAGATTGGCGAAAAAAATTTTTTGGAAAGGCGTTTACATTTATTTGAAATTTATTTTTTCAATTGATAAAGTCAATATTCTAGTTTATGTTCATACATTTTATTTCATAAAAATATTGACTTTTGAAGTTGCTGCAGCCGATCTCCGAGAGCATCACAAAAAAATTTGTTTTGCGGTGATCACGATATCTCGTGAACTGGTTATGTGAAATTAAAAAATATTGAAGATATAATTAGTATATAGCAGAATCTAGTCCTTTATGTCGGTATAAGCGAAACATTAAATTTGAAAAAATTACGGCTTTTTAAAAATAAAATTTTCATTTCCGACCCAAAACTTTGGTCTTAAATTGTTTATAATATTAATTGATCGGATCAACAAAATATATGATTAATAACTAAATTATATTGTTTTAAAGCTTATGTTAAAATTTGAGCCTGATTGGTTAGGTTTTCCTCGAGAAATATTTATTACCGAAGTATAAACCATAAAGAAGTACGGTTGGTCACGTTAAGTCTAAAAAAGGTCTAAAAATGCCAATCAATATGAGCCAAAGTTTTCTATTTACATATTTGAAAAGATTCCAGTGTATCCTATGAGTACGAATGTTATTATTAATAATTTCTTAGTTTACGTTTACCTAATGCAACCAACTCTGAGCAAAATCCATATATATTTTTCTACCGAAATCTTGTATAATTCAGTAGTTATTTTATTTCATTAAAAGAAGTTAATTCATATCGAGAATTAAGACCGTTGAATTTCATTCAATCGCATTGCGTTGTATTTTTCTTTTCCACATAAAGTTTTTTCAAGAAATCGTATTAAGAGTGGATATTTAAAGCACAGACGACTCCTGCTTTAACTGAAGCAGGCGATCCAGGAATACAGAAAATGAATTCAAGAATTGTTGCAAAATGGATTGTAGGGAACATTCTTTGTTTCCATGCGTTAGAAAATTGAAAGACTGCATGTGTTTGAAAGAGTTCCTTCAGTATTCGAAACGCATGGTGTTGAAAGAGTACTTCTAACATTTGAGCTCTTTCCATATGTGATTCGTGCAATGTGCAGAATTTGAGAATGCTCTGTAAATCGTTTACGTAGAAAATTCATGTCTAAATCGATTTTCAATGTTCCGAATTTCGTTCCGATTTTACTTTTTTATATATAAAATTGTTATGAATACTCTTTTCTATATACAGATATTTGATGTTTATTGACGGTTTGATATCCGCCACCTGTTTTGTGAAATTGAAATCGAATGAAAATATTGTTCAAAAGCATATGTATAAAATGTTAGAATTTCTTCAAATTAAACCCTTAAAAAAGTTAAAAACATATTTTTGTTTACGGGAAAGCAAGAATTCTGCCCGGTATAATTTTTATTTTAGTGCTATTAAAATCTAATGGTTATAATAAAGTGGCTTTAATATTTTTACGTCGGTGCCATCGAAGCATCAAGTCTATCGGGAATTAAAAATTTTTTAGCGAAGTGTAGTTTCAACCTTTGAACTTTTTCTTAGCTTATACTCATAAAAATCCCTTTTATGGACAGTTAAGACTGTTCTTTAAGTTTGTGCCACAGTACTTCTTCCTATCCACAATTTTCACATATTTTCCTATCGAGCGTTGGAACCCTCTTCCCACTTCCAGCCAGTTGCAGGGCTACAGAAATTGAAATTTTCGGCATCATTTGCTCTTTATCCTTAAGAATACCTTTAAAGGACACTTTTTTTATTCAGTAATATGAAATAGAACTGTAAACAATATTTATTTTGATTCTGGAATGTTGTAATGAGTGTGAGTTCTTTCTTTTTGTCTTATTATAAGATAAAAGGCTATGTACTAGAATTTTTCAGTACCATCATTCGTAGAGGAATTCCAAAAGCTGCTGAGTTTTCGTCAGGAAGACATACGTATACATATATGTATAATACCCGTAGTTTTCAATTAAGCTTTAATTTTCGTCTATGGTGAAAAAACGTTCGTTTTGTGAAATATTCTTTGCACTAAACACCTATTTTACAATAAAAAAAGTCGTTTGTTTTTATTTACTGTTCATTAAATATTAATTGTATAAATTGATTTGTAGATTCACAAGAATTAATCTCTGCTTATGAATGAAATTTCAAGATTAATATCTAGTTCATATGTAATACAATTAATAGAAAGCGAACGAACTTTAAAATGGCTGAAAGTTTTAAAGTTCTGAACTTTTTTTGTAGAAGACAAACTAAAGCACTAATTTATAATGTGCAGGGTCAACCGGACCGATACTACGTTCATTTCGTATTATCGGTTGACGGAAGTAGCTAATAAAACAACCACAATGTGTATAATCAAAACAAAGGAAATACCAAACGCAACTTAAAAAACATGCTGCCATTTCTATAAAGCAATAAATAAACTTCAACGAATCAACACATCCATATCAGTCAGCTGATCAAGAGCCGGCTGTAGCAGCTGCTTTATTGAAATGAGAAAATGGAAAAAATAAAACTATGAAAATATCAAAGCTAATTTCAGATTCACTCCAAACGATTAAAAATAAGTAAAGAAACAAAAGCAAAAGCAGAATAAAAATAAAAATAAAATGCGGACTGATTGCCACGATCCAAAATAAAATACAAAAAAAAAAAAAAAAATTCCAACAAAATTTAAAAAGAAATTAAAAATATGAAACTCTAGCGGCCGGCGGAAAATAAAATTAAAATAAAAATAAATAAATTTATTTTAAGCGCGAGTGGAGAAAGATATGAATGTAATGTGATGTTGGAGAGAGAGAGAGAGATAGAGACACAGATAGAAAAGTCGAATATGAGGGCTACACTGCAAACAGCTGATCAGCTGACAACACCATATTTACTAACCGGCTAAAATATCAACCATAGCGATAAGGGAAGGGGGATTCAACTTGAGTGTCGGTGCGTTATTTTGATTGAATATTTTATTATTTCATTCATATAATTTGCCTTGAAGAATTCGCAGAATTATTTTTTTTTTTTTGTTTTTCAAATGAATAACAAACATTTTATTACGATTATTTTTTGTTGTTTTACATTTTATTGGTGTTTTTACTGTTGTGAATATTATTTACATCAGCTGACTGAGTTGGGCCAAGCCAAACGAAATCAATTTAAGCGAATCAGGTGCCGACGACCACGTTGAGACTGTGATGACAAAAATGTTGGCATTTTTTTTTTTTTTTTGTGACATTCTTCGTTACTGTGGCGGTGTCGTAGTCGCCGTCGCATTGCTGTGTACAAAAATGCTGCGCAAATCAGCTGATTTCATTGAGTCATTGATGTTATTTTTGCAAAATTGTTATTATTGTTATTTTTGTCTAACAAAAGCAAACGTAATTATTTTTGTTGCTCAGTGAGATCATCATTCCTTAGGTTGTGTGTGTTTTTTGTTCCACATTTAGCTGTCATGTCAACAGGTTTCGCGATGGATCACTCCAAAAAAAAGTTTTTCTCACAATGGCGATTTAGTTGAGGTGAAGTTGGTGGAGTCCCATTATCCTACCCATGTTATTTCTTTGTTAGTTGTAGCCCGCCACTGCGAATGCAGAGGTCTATTTCTTCTCGTGTGCTTCTCAAAATCAATTTTTAATTAGCTTCTTTATTCTTTTTGTGAATGGATTTCATGTGCATAAAAAATTTCTGTAATGTGGATATTTTTGTCTAAATTTCTATATAGCCCAAGACCTGTAGAAATTCGAGTGTAGAAGATTACTGGATGAGATATACGGGAAAGATGCATTTTGGTGAATCTTTGCTAAAGTCCGTCCCGATGCCCAATTTTACTATTTTAATTAAATGTGTATGCCAAATTATGAAACTCGAAGATCCTAAATAGAATATATAGGGTTGCATTGTAGAATCCTATCGCAGACAAGAGTTGCCACCTGTTCTTTGGGCCTATTTTTCATAATAAAAATATGAGTGCTAAGAAATCTAATTTGAATAAAGTATACATATGCATGGAAAACTAAATTGCTGTGGATTCCCAGTCAAAAAAATTGCTTTGTCGGAAAGATGGGCCGGGCCTTTGATCTAAACTTTGAGTGGGAGGTTGATTTCTTCGTCGATGGATTCACGGTATAATATAATTATTTTGTCAATTCTTAAGGTTAGCATCATTATTGGTGACAAAATTTTCTATACCCACAACATGGTCAACTTCAACTTTAGAGTTAACCAAATTCATAACAATTTTATCCACTAAATACTGACACCAGAATCTAACGTCACCCGTGCCGCGGCTTTTTTTTCACTACGTCAAAATGTTAATTGAAGTAAGTAACTGATAAAAACAATTTTTTTAGTAGACTCTGATTATTACAAATCCCTTAAAGTATTGTAGAGAAATATTTCGTTCGCGCTATACTATCCATTTGTCATTCGTAGTCTTCTGGACAGTTTTGTAAATTTAGTCCTAAGTTGAAACTCAGTGGATAGAGAGAACTAAAGAAAAGATGTGCAGTAGCGATTGTGTGACAGGAGGTAATATCCGATGAAGGATCTAATGGCAGTGACCACTGGTAACCGCAAAAAAAAAATCGATTTTTATGAAAATGGCACAACTCGGTAGAATGTTATCGTACAAAGGTCTTTCGGAAAGAAAATCGATGTGTTTTTATTCTCTTCTACAACTTATTTCTCTTCAAACTGATACTGCGACCAGTTACCCTCCGTGTAGGGCTACCAGATGGCATACTAAAGTAGCAAAAGTGCTACTTTTGCAAGGCTGTGCTACTTTTCACTCGAAATGTGCTACTTTTGGATGGTTTTGCTACTTTTTGTTTGCATTGAAAAAAAAAAAAGTAATTTGAAATATTCTTTTAATTTGCTGGGACCATTTTTTTTGGCTCATCAAAAATATTGATATGGAATTTTAAAAATTTTTGGTTTTCAGTACAAAATTGGAATTTTATGATATGTGCTACTTTTGTAGGCACGCCATCTGGTAGCCCTACCTCCGTGTGCTCATTGAATTTTACTTCTAGGCATGGCGCAAAACTACTGCTGCTGTACATTTGTTGTCTTAATTCTCGTTACCATGCATTCGCATATCCCGTGTTCCGTTTTTCTAATATGCATTTTATTTGCTACTAACTGTCTCCCGCGACTTTGTACTCGTTTCCTGTTTCAAAGGATCCTATTTTTAAATTTTGAATCCTAAATTCATATATCGTCGGATTACAAACAAAATTGACCATCTACAAAAAATAAGATTTTGTGTTTTTAATGGAAAGTGTAGAAATTCTAATTGTTAATGTAAGAATGTACTCCAATAACACACCTTATCAGGTACTGTATACATTTCTTTTTAATAACCGCGAAAATAATATATCGCAAAGCTAAGAGAATTTAAGCATATTTAAAATAATAATTACCGTTAATCACCAATTATTTTTTTGCAGATAGTCAATTTTGGTTGTATACTGTAGCACTGATTTTCTTCTGTATTTCTTTGTTTTGAATTTTTCGAAACAAACCCGAATTCTTAGAAAAAGTCAAATCAAGTCATTTCAATTTTGTTTTGTCATCTTCATCAAATCTAATAAAATGAGGTAAATTTCAGAATAGGGGGACAAATTGTACCTGTCACAGTGCTATCCCCCTTAAAAAAGATATTTGGTGCAAGAAGCATTGAACTTGTATCTGTCGAAAGCAAATTAGAATTGAAATTTTTTAAAACAACTTTATAAATTTTTTAGCTAGAATTGTTTATTTGGGTAAAAATAATTAAAAATCATGTAAAAAAAAATTTTAATGATTGAAATGCTATAGATAGAATTTGCTTACTGTCTGTTTCTTTCTATACACTTAAATTTGTTTAATATTGTTACTTCATGTCAAACAGAAACGCAAATAATACGAAAAGTAAACAAATTTGAACAGTCAACACCGTCACGTCATATAAGCAAAATCAGCTGGATACATAAATAAGAAGTCAGCATACCCGCCTCCTGCATTCACCCACGACTCAATTTGCAATCATTGATTTTTTCTCGCTGTGTAACTTAATCAATGATCGAAATGAGTCATACGATTGCATTTTTTTTCGTACTCAGCAGGGCTGTAAAATTGGTACTCGCACTATAAGTGGGTGAGTCGAACAATGTGAAAAAAACTTGTGCGATTTCTCAATCATCGCCGACGCATTTTGAATTAGTTCTGAGATACTATGGTGTCAATACAACAGCCGTTTGCCTGTTAATAAAAAAAATCAGAGCTTTGGATTTTCACGAGTGTTTTATTTTAGCACAAATTGGTCAAACAAAACAAAAAGAAAACCGAATATCAAGCAAAGCAACAGTTCATTAACATTTGCCACCAAACACAATTACAACCATAGTAAGGTGAGCTGTGAGATGAAGGTATAAAGCATTAATGAATGAATGTTAAAGAAACGAATTTGGCATTGGGTATCCCATAGAATAACTTTCATTTTTCATATAAAAAAAAAAATATGCAAAAGCACAATACAGATGATGATAACTGACCCGAGGCAGCAAAAAATTTACTGGTCGGTCGGTCGGTCATACAAAAGAGAAGCAAGTCGTCAGCTTACGTTTAAAATTAACTTTTTAATTTATTACTTAAAATAACACAGTCACCTTGGTGGGGAAATACGATTAATAATAATAAATACGTACCATTGCAGCTTTTGATTAGTTAACTTGAAAAATCTAGAATTAATTTGTAATAGTTCCCAATGTACCCCACTTTTTGGGGATAAATTGGCTGATATAAACAACTTTAAATGAAATTCAATGCAACTGAGATCTGCTTGTCTAAATGAATCGTTTTTGGAACACGTAAGTCACTGCATGCAAACAAACCTCTATATCCAGCTAGAAAGCTTATTTTATTTATTTATTTTAATTTATTTTCGCAAACACAACATTGGTGGCAATTTTAGTTTTAATCAAACAAATAGGACATATAAAAGGAAAATAAAATTGAAGAAATCTGGAGAATCCAAATTATTTTTTTTTTAAAAAAAAAAAAAAATTGTATTAGAGGTCAGAAGTTTATAAAAAAAATCATTATAAAAACTACTTTCCTGGAATCTTCTAACATTACTATTCCGGTAATTTCAGTTTATTAAGGCAAATGGCTCGAATACTTAAGCTGATAGATCGTCCTTGATAAACGTCTAGTTGACGATTGTTTTTCTGCTCCTAAATATTGTATGAATCACGTCGTTTCAAGGACTTATTTGCTCGTGACGAATTTAAATTCAAGGATTTTCTATAAACTACTGGGCGAGAGATGGTTACAATTTAATTACTATCTCATTGTAGCCAGATGTTTAATGTGTCTTCAAAGCTAAAAATGACAGAAAAAACACTCTTACACTCAATTGTTCAAAGCAAAACTTTTTGCTCATAGAAAAGTATGTGAAACGATTTCACCAAGCTACTCAAATTGCAACTTTTTTTTTTTATTTTTTGCCAACAATTTCTTGGCCAATATTTGAATTCGCGAACTTCGGCATAGTTATGTAAATGTGTGCGTTGTCTGCTTGTGAGTGTTTACATTTTATTAACGCAAACAACAAGACATATACATATATTAATGTTATTACTAATAATAGCAGCAGCTATCCAACAAAATTAAAGCTGGCCTTAGATAGTTTCTCTAATTTCGGACAATCGGGCGGATAAACGAACGCGCAACGACAGGCAGATGCACCTACATTTGTTGTTATTTGTTTCCTATTTTATTTGTGTTGCTTTTACAGTAGAACCTCTGTTATACCAAAGTTAGACTATTTAACAAGTTATTTACAACATGCTTAAAACTCAATGAGCCAGCTCATGATCAACTGTTGTCATTCAAAAGAAATCGAAATAACATTTTACACTGATTTGTGTGAATCCTTTTTACAAATGTCTTGCTTTTATGAGTATTCAAATGTGGAATAGTGTTAAAGGTGTCATAGCAGTTATGTTCAAATGCATGGCGAAAGATTAAAAGTTTCTTGTGTCGTCAGTGTTTCTGCACACTGTGCACTGTGCACTGGGCTAACAATAACATATTGAAGTTCTTCGACTGTTTCTAAGATATGTTGTATTTTGACAATCATTAAGGACGTACCTTTTTGTGTATTGTAGCTCATAATTATCTTTTCATCATGATGACATTCAATCCCAGTTCATTATTTGACCAACATTGCAGCTTCGTAAATGTTTGACTTGACCACTAACATAATATTTATGTCATCGTTTGAGGGTATCAGCAGACCTTCACAATTTTTTCATCCACAGTATTAATTATCAATCTTGGTTTGTACACTCATTCCAAGTGAATTTCTTGAAATTGTTGGACTTCATATTAAACCAAAATCCGAACTAAATTGCAATGGTTTTTTACTGGCCTTACACTAATAGTACGTTTTGCCGTCACCATTTTACTGATTATTTTTATTTAAATATCGTCGAACTATAAATAGAATTTTTGAAAGAACATCAGTTTAAGTGTCTTTTTATATGAAGGTATAAATTTAATAACTTCTCTACTTAAAAAACTAGTAACACGGACAGTTATTTATGTTTAATTTTGTCTAATAATAATAAAACAACATTCTGTAGCCAGCTAAGGGACGGGGGTCGCATTCAAACTATTCTAGAAATGAAGCAGGTTCAATCCTCAGTCCATTCAAGTTGTGTTATTCAAATCATTTTATAAATAAAAGTTGTAAATAATATTAAATTAAAAAGAAGTGTCCGTTCTAGGGCTTGAACCCGCGCGTCCTGCGTCCAAGTCAAACGTTCTCACAGCCAGCATAAATATACATTTTTTCATTATCGTTAAAATTTAATATTAACTCTTATTATAAAATAGTATAGTAGTAGTAGTAGTATTGTCAACCTATTCTATACTTTTCAATATATATATATATAAAAAATGAGATTCATATAAAATTTATAACTTTGGAACTTATTATACGATTTTCTTATGAATTCATATGAAAAGCTAAAAGTTATTAATTTTATATTGACATTTTCAATCGTGTATAAATATTTTTTAACACATTTCTTTTCTATTTAGATTTGTTTAATCGAGATTCTACTGTAAAATCTATACGTATAATATTGTTATTTATTCCTCTTCACTTAAAGATTGAATATCGATATCGCCAACGCATCATCGCTCGGTGCCGGTTAGAATATCGTTTATCGTTGTGGCCTTAAAGAAACATGTGTTTTGTGTTGCTTCCTCTTATTCTTTCGCTGCTGTTTCGTGTGCTAATTAAAAATTTTGTTTTGGCTTTTTTGTAGTTGTTGTTTTAGTATTAGTATCTGATCGCTCGCTTTTTCGCTAACAACATTGGAACGCAAAAAAAGAAAACAGCTGAAATTTTTTCCGCTGCTAATGCGTATTTTCGATAATGAAGACCTCTGCTTCCTTTGCTCAATGGTGTCTAAAAGTTGTTTTGGACTTTCTACGATGGAGTTTTTTTTTATCTTATATTGGCAACCGCATTAGTTTTATTTTTAAGGGGTTAAACCACTGTAACCGTAAAAAATCGACGTGTTTTTTGGAAATTTTTTTCAGCTGTAAAGGAAAAAGGAAATAAAAAAAAAGAATTGTTACGCCAATACGGCCGTAATTTTAATATAAAAAAAAAAACAACAAAAATCTAGAAAAGGAATCTAGATAAGTACATATATCTAGAGAATGTAGTAAGAAATTTTAATTTGTTGAAATGGTGAGCATTTGAGAAAAAAATTCTATTTTCGACCCCTAAAATTCGTACTTTTAAAGTTAACAAAAAATAGAAAAGAAATATCGAAAATTCCGTGCGACATTCTCTAGAAAATGTTGCTTTCATTGCACAGTTAAAATTTTAAAGAAATTGACATTTGCAAAGAAGCTGTTATGAGAAAAACTCGATTAAAGTTTCAAATACGGCGCCGGAGCGCTTTGACATGCTTATGTTAAAATGTCAACATTTTGATAAAAATTTTTGACTGAGTTTTTATCCTATTCCCCATAGCTTTTGAGATATTTTGATCAATAAAATCAAAGTGTGTAGTTATGAGGTAATGTGAGGATGAGAAAACTCGGATTACACGCAAGAAACAAAAGTTTGAAAATTTTAAGCAATATACTTTGCGCGTACATCATAGCGACTCCATTCGTTTTATCCGAGTTTTTCCGTATTATCCGAGCATGTGCACATCTCGATTAATGCGGAGTGCTTGGTTACTTCGATTAACGCGGGACCTCTGTTAATTAATGATATTCTACTGTTCATATAGTATAGCATATAGTACATATGTATTAGTACATATATATATCCCTTATTTTAAAATTTTATATCAACTTCCACCATCAACATAATAATCTTTCTGTCATTGCGACGTTATCTAATCGGTGTTCAAAGCAGAACTGAAATTTGATCAAATGAACGCTTGAGCGCTGCCACTTGTTTGACCAACGATTTGATAAAAAATGCGATCATCTGTATTCTTCTCCAATCATCCAGTCGAAGCAATAAAGCGCAGAATCTACGATATGAACCGAATTCAAATTTTGCTGTTGTCGTCACACGAATTGTTTTTTTCCCCTTTCCCTCCTTTGATGCTTGTAATATGTTACGATTTTATTTTTTCGCAAAAATGTCGACCTCACTCACCTGCCCCCCCCCCCCCCCCCTCCCGCTTCACGGCAACAACGTAATTTTTATTTCTGTTTTTTTTTTTCATATGTGAAAACTCGTGGGGAGGAGGGGGGAAGTGCAGAAGCACTTGTGTCGGTGGCTTTTAACCTGTTTTTCTATATATTTTTATTTTACCGTGGTATGAATATTTTTCTCGTTTGTTTTGTTATTTGTTTATCATTCATGTGTTTAGAATAAGCGTTTGCCAGCTTTTTTGTTGTATTAGCGGCATTTCGTAAAACGTAATTTACCGCCAAACTAATGAGAATCTAAGCATTTTTTGTTTATAAATTTGCAAATAAATGCGTCGCATTTTAACTTGTTGTTTTAAGTACCGAATAAAAAATTGTAACGATTAATGTAAATTTTTTAACCCTTCGGTTTGTTGAGGTTATTTCATGTTTTTTTTTGCAAAAATTGCTACATTTTCGTACTAAAGAACACACAAATTGGAAAATTTAAAGACAAAGCAAAATTTCATGGTCCAGTACTTACTAGAAGTAAGTACATACATAGTGTTGAGTGGTAGCGCAACAAATATAAATCTGTGGTGAAAAGGAAAAACTGTTTTAGTCGACTTAAGCGCGAATTAAGTTAAGAACGTCATGATAATCTCCGTATCTAAAAGTACCCCTGAGCGAAATTTGAAGCATAGCAGATGATTTTTCGGGAAGTTATGGAAGGAGGAACTTCGTATTATGTCTTTTAAACGATTTAGAGTATTTAAAATTGTGCTAGGGAATAAAAGCTTAAAACGGTATAAGGCTGTTTTCTCAAATAAAAAAAAAAAAAAAAAACAGTTTGAATTTTGACTAAAATCTCTTACTTATCTTGAATCATTGATCATTTGCGTCCCGTGATGACATTTTTAGTAAATTTCTTGTATTGAATTTTTTATCGGAAATCTGTGCATATGTACAGTGGCTCACATCAAACGACGGGCAAGGGTTCGCAAAAGTTACCATACGATTTTAAGAATTACAAATAGCATTTTTTTTCAAAAAGTTTTTATGTCTAATTTATTGGTTAATGCAGAAGAAAATGCAACTAAAATACATTTACAAAATTTTGGTATAACGATAATGTCGAAACTCCTTACAGATGTGCTCACATAGAAAGTCGGGCAACGAAATGATCGATCGAAGTATCGATTCATTTACAGTTAGGTTTGGGCAACGATACTTAGTTTTGGTTTGCTATGACTTTAGTTAACTTCTTGCTGCCAACAAATAAAACAATTTTAAAATTATTCCAAAATACAGCCGACAATTAAGCGATGAACGTTAGAAGAATGAAAAATCGTAATTAATAATCACTTAGAAGGTAAAACCGAACACGAAAATGTAAAAAAATTGTAAACCTGCGGTTCACAGTATTATCAAATGATATAAAGAGGACAAAATAATTTCAAATAAACATCGTACGGTAAAAACAAAAACGTTTAGCTCGAGGGACGAAAAATAAACTATCCGCTAAATTCATAAAAATCCATTTATATCGGCTCCAAGACTTACTGTAATGGTTAAAACTAATTTTCAAAAAGAGGTTCATGCCGTAGCAGTTCGACTTGTTCAACATGAAAAGTTCGCTTTCATTTTCCAAGAGAGCACATTTGTTAAGACGTGGTAAAAAAACCTGTAAGATATTGAATTATTTGTAGTAATATCCGTGATTCTTATGTCATCGGCTAAGAAATTTCGCTCTAATGAACTATGTACTCCAAGTGCCGGTATCTTAGTTCAAACATGTAAAAATTCTAAGGGAATTTTCTTCGAAACGCTTTTTTTTTTTTGAAATTGCTTCTGAGGGCAGAGTTGGTGTGTATGGAAATAACGTATTGCTTCTACCCAACGATTTTCAGCCGTCACATTTTGATGATTCAGTCTGCAACTTTTTGGAATGTGATGTTACTCAAAATTAGAGAAAACTCAAACAAAAATTGCTGAATCTTGATTGTTGTTTTGAACAGCTTTGAACTGACATCACTGCACTGTGATCTCAAATCTTGTGAAAAATTAATTTTTTTTTAAATTACATCTTACTGAAATTCCATTATATCCTCGGATCCCGAATTTTCAAAATAAATTTTTGTTATTTTACTCTAGCCACTTTTGAAACAAAAACATCGATTCGGAGACACTGTGCACTGGTCCAAATATGCTTCAACAAATGTGATACATTTTTTTGTTAGCGTTTTTGGAACAGATCATAAGTGCTGTTCAGTACTTTTAGTGCAGTTTATTTCAAGTTTCTTAATTTATTTATTCCCTCCCCTCCCCCCAAACCTCATACATATCAATGTACAGCCCTTTATGCCTTAAAAGACTTAAAATTGTAACGATTAATGAAAATATTAACAAAAAATATGGAATGATTTTGGTCACGTAGGCTAAAAAAATTTTAAATTAAAACGCGCCGTCGCGTTAGTGGAATGCGTAAATTTGCAACGCTGAATGGTTCGAAATTCTATTGGAAGTGAGGAGGAAGAAAGTACCTATGAATAATTATTTAAGAAAAAAAAAACGTGATTTAATAAACGTTTTTTCACATGTATTTACTTCCATGTAACCTGCATAGTTGACATTCTTTTTGATTCCAAAAATAAGTTAACAGCGTGGAATATTTCTATTTATACTCATGCACACTACCAACACCACATCACAATTGTACAATAATAAATACACATGCACACAAATTCACATGACTGTGCATTTGTATCTGCAACAAAACACGTTGCTGCTCATATTGGTGGGACTCGATTTGGTTCTTCGTGTCAGCTGCTTATTTTATTTTTGATTGGAAGAGGAAATTGGAAGTAACGACGATGTCGTCGCTTCTCTCATGCTGCATCGTAAAAATTTCAAGAGAGCGGGGAGATTATTTAAAAACGTGTCAATTTGTTGTGTTCTCACATTTCATTTGCCAGTTTGTTCTCGGGTATTTCCGTTTTCCAGTAAATGTTGCGCGCCATACGTTACGTAAAACGAAATGGAAAAGTGAAACGAAACCAAGCAACATTGTTTAGTTTTTTCTTCTTTTGTCTGTAGTAGCGGCAGCGGCGAATATTGAAAAAGTAGCAGAGGCGAGAAAAGTACAGTCACCACAAAACGACGACGACGACAACGATGGCAGCAGCAGCGCTACAAATTGAATTTTCTGTTTTACACGCTGCTGCTTTTGTTGTTGTTTTTAAATTCAACACGAACTCATACCAGCGTGCAAAGCCAACGAACGAACGAGCAAACCGCATCGCATCGCGCTGTCTTCATGTTGATGTTGCTAGCAATATTATTGTTGTAATTTTTTGTTGCATTGTAGTTTTTAGTTTTGTTTTGTTTTGTTGACTTCTGCTTTTTTATTTTTTTTTTTGTTTTTCTTCTTCTTTGCTTAGACTTGAATTTTTTCTATTTGTCGGTTCCTTCTTTCGTTGATTTGCGTGTAAAAACAAATTTTGTGCCACAGCAGTTTCGTATGAAAATGACTACGGCAAAAGCCGACACAGCGCACTTGCATTAGTGTTGTTGTTTTTGTTTCTATCTACGCTACGCAACATTATTTTTGCCGGTGGCTTTTGTTTTTGCTTTTGTTTCGTGAGCAAGCGGTTGAATGAATGCATTCGCATTTGTGCGTTGTTCTTTTTAAGTTTTAGTGGCCTTTGCTTGCGGCGTTGTTTTTGTTTGTAATTTTTGTTTTGTGTTTGTGCGGTGTGTTGCCGCAAATATGTGAATTCAATATTTTTTTTTACTTGCAATTCTTATTGGATTCTACTATTGCTGTTCATTTAGGATTTATTTATTCTGATTATCCAACTCAAACTCGAGTTTGTCACAAATACTAAGGCCACTAGATTCTTCTGATAACAAAAAAGTTCATAAAATATTAAATTCCACTAGCTTTTTGGTGTATTCTTTCCCATTTCTCCAAGAGGGTCTATTTCAAGGTTTCTTTATAGGAAATCTGATGATTTCGAATTTACATTTCTTGTTTTTGCCATAAATTTTCAATAATATTCAAATCTTGTGATTGGGGAGGTTGTTTCGATTACTCTGGGACAATGACACATCAGCCATTTTTTTTTTACAATTCCAGCAGTATGTTTTGGATCATTCATTCTCTTGATAAAAATTAAAGATGACCTTTATGCCAAGTTTTTCAGCACTTTGTATGAAATTGTTTTTAAAATTGATAAATATTGAAATGTTTCCATAATCAATTCATCAAAGTGCAATTTACCAACACCAGCTACTATACTAAACTAGCACCCCAGACCATCACCATCACATTCTCTTGGAGAAATGGGAAAGAATAAGTACAGAATACACCAAAAACCTAGTGGAATCTATTCCAAATCACATAAAATCCAACAAAATATTAGGAATAGATTTCCCCATGCATACTTTATTTAAAATTTTTTAAAGTGGATAATTTTCACTGTGACATGTATTTTTATCTTATTTTGCTAAATGCCTATTTTTGTGAAGACTACAAACTATTTTTTTGTATTTATTATTTGAATAACATGAACTATTGTACCTAATTAGTAAAAATTTTTGGTACTTGATTAATTTCTTTGATTTTATTGAACTTCAAAGTGTTCAAAGGTGAACCATTTTCACTATGAGCCACTGTACATATTGTTACCTTAATATAGAAAGACCCTATCTACCATTTTTTTACTTTACAGGAGAACAAAAAAACGTAATGAAAATTCAAGTTTTGTAGTACCTATGTATTAAAATGAGTTAAGACTTTTTTTATTTGCTTGTACATAATTGCTTTATTTTCAATCGTAGTACACACAATTTTTTATCAATGGTGTAATAGTGGGTGACCTACCGAAATCTACATAAAACTCGATTTTGAAAAAAATGTTAGTTAGGGCCTTTCTATATTAAGGGAACGATATGTTTATCTTTTTTTCATTTTCAATTTTGAATTTAAACTAAAAGGAGCAATTATAAGTATGTTGGGAATCAAAACCGAGTCATAACAAAGCATCAGTAATAACAACATCAACATAAAGTTATTTTCATGTGAATGAACGACCTTTTTAAGAAAATTCCTTGCGCTTTATCGCGAATCTCTCCGGAACCGGCTTGACTCCACTAGTTGATGACGCTCTGTTGATGTTGCTGCTTGACATAGCAGCACGTTTATAGCAAGAGATGGCATTCCATAGACGGTAACACCAGATGGTTCTATGCATGGTTTTTATATCATAAACGCGGCGTATACTCAGTTTGTCATTTCGTTTGTAACTCGTTTCAAGTAGAGAAAAGTATTTATTGATAGATCATCTTCACCTCCTGAGTCGATTTAGCCATGTACGCTGCCTGTTAAAATCACGATTAAGGGGAAACCAACATTTTTTGGTACACACTACATTTTTAATTGTAGTTCGTGTAGTTGAAAATACGTAAAATCAGTTCATGGACACGCTTACTGTCTATACAAATAGTGCGGACGAAAAGTTGACAACTTTTACGGGTGAAAGTTTTAAAATTGTTTTCTGTGTTTTTGTTTACTCTATATTTTATTTTCACAAATTACAACAGAAACAAATTAAATTTTAAATTACATAGAAAAAAAAAAAAAAAAAAATAAAACAAACCATAAATCATGGTCCATGCGTCTAGTTTTGCTCTCATACGACTTAACCCTGGAACTGTATCTTAGTTTTTAAACGTTAATTGTTATCTTCGTAGAAATGATGAAGACCAATTTTAAGCAGGTTAAACTAAAAAAACCATAGATATACGGTTTAACTGAATAACTATACATACGAAATTACAGCTTATTATGAACAGTAAGAAAATAACACCCAAAAAAAAAAAAAAACTGTTCGTCGATTCGACGAAGATTACAGTTCCAGGATTAACTTAGATTTTGTACCACTATTTATACCATTATTAATTTGAATTTTGACTACCTGGTTTTTTCTCTCATATGCACTGATAAATTTGTTCGGTTCATAATTTTAAGCTTTTGGTGAGCGTAATTTGTAAAAATTTGTGAATTAATAAAATATGAGAAACGCGCGTTTGATAAGATATTTGATTTGATCAGGTTTGTTAGATAAAAATGTCAATAGCCTCCAAAAGTTCTACATTGACCACAAAGACTGTCCTCAGAAAGTTCGGATTTGTGTTTCTGAATATTCTCCTGGGGTCAATGCCAATAATATTGCTTACAATCAGATTGATAACGGTAAATTTTCGTTTCGTCACTCCAGGATACGCCTTTGCAATCTTACTCGGTTCAATCTCTGTAGTTATTGCAGAGCGGTAGACGTCAATTTGGCCATGCTGTAGCATTGGTACTCATCTTCAGACTTTATTTTGCCATTTGAAGAAATGCACTCAGAATGCAAATAAAAAATGTTTTTTAATGTTCTTTAACTATGTGGTCAAACGCTAGTTTTTCTTCTTTTTTTTTTGTTATCATAAAGAAAATGTTTTTGCAAAAAAAAATCGAAATAAATAAAATTGCTAATATTTTAATACTGTTACAACAATAACGAAAATTGCAACTGTGTAGGCAGCAGCAACAGCAAATCCAAAAAATATGCTACCAACCAGCTACATATGGTAACGAAAATCACCACCATCTGGAGCGCCAAGTCTCTATTAAGCTTGTAATGAGGATGGTGGCGGTGGGACAAGCGTGCAAGGCGTCATAAACCGCATTCCAATGTTGGTCGACGACATTATTTTGCTGTTGCTTAACGCTGTCTCTCTCATGCCTTTGTTGAGCTTTGGTCAGAAATTCACTCATACATTTTCGTTCCACAGATGTTGCAAGCAAGCAAACTAATGAATGAATAAAAATCGTTACTAAAAAGAATGCATTCTTTTGTTATTGTAGTTTTAATATATTAATATAGTAGTTTAAATAATTTGATATATACGCTCATTAGACATGTTCAAAAAGAAGTCATGTTCTAGAATACTTCAAGCACACTCGATTTTCGAAAACTTATTCATATTCGAGTATTTCCTCATTTTAAAAAATAAAAAAAAATAATCCTATAGCTGCTACCAGAGCTGCAAAATTTTCATTTTTTGGAATTTGGCCAAAAAAAATGAAAATTTAATTTTTTTCTTAATTATAATATTTTTTTAAAAATATTTTTTCGATAGGATTTTTTTTTTATTTTTTTAAATGAGGAAATACTCGAATATGAATAAATTTTCGAAAATCGAGTGTTCTTGAAGTATTCTAGAACATGACTTTTTTTTGAACATGTCTAACGCTCATACTTATATATTATAAGATATTTAAAGCTCACGACTTACGCTCAGTCTTTATTTTTGAACTTTTTTTTTTGAACGTTTTTAAAACGATACAATCAATTTCCATCTATTTACTTACTTACTTGGGTAGTCATACTTTGTGCGCGCCTTCTCTAATCAGTCACACCAAGCGTGGATGGGGTTTCCTCGGCTTGGTCTTTCCATCGGAGGTATGGTCTTTCCATCGGAGGCATGGTCTTCCTCTTCGTCGTCGCCCAATGGCTTCCGCATCAAACACGGGTTTGTTCGGAAATGCATTGATGCGTCGCATCTGATGAGCATGTTTTGAAAAGCAAATTCTGGCATCACTGCAAAAGTTGAATGTTTGGAAATGCAACTCTGATTAAGCAGATGCGCAAACTTCGCATAAGCAAAAAAGGAACTGCAGAAAATTACTTGTGTCGCATCAGCTGTGCAAGCTTGCATCTCTGCAACAGTGATGCCAGAATTTGCTGCATTTCCAAGCAAACCCTATGTACACATGTCTATACCGATGAGAAAACATTAAAAAAATGGTCCTCCAAGCATCAATTTGATAAAAAAAAGTGTTCAACCTTTTTCGCCATAGCTTCTTCGTCCATACGCACAACATGTCCCAGCCAGCGCAGACGTTGGATAGTGATGCGCTTGACTATGTCAATGTGAGCGTGGTTCATTCGAATACAGTAGTCGTCGCCGACGCGAACAGGACCGAAGATTTTGCGAAGAATTTTACTCTCAAACACTCCAAGCGTGGCTGCATCAGACTGCGACACAACCCATACTTCTGCGCCGTAGTGTAGCACGGGTAAGATGAGGGTCTTGTAGAATGTCAGTTTTGTCGGACGAGAGAGTTCTCTACTACTCAATTGCTTATTGAGACCATAGTAACACCTATTAGCAAGAGTGGGTCTTCGCTTTATCTCCAGGCTGATATTGTTTTGAGTGTTCACAGCGGTGCCAAGATAGGTTAATTCCTTGACCACTTCGAAAGTATAGCTGTTCGCATTAAGGTAGGATCCAATGCGCCGCGTCTCCCTTTTTGTGGACAGCATATACTTTGTTTTGCCCTCGTTCACCGTCAAACCCACCTTCGCTGACTCTTTTTCGATAGCAGAAAACGCAGCAGTAATATCTCGCTTACAACGTCTAATGATATCAATATCATCGGCATATGCAAGGAGCTGGACACTTTTGTAGAAAGTAGTGCCATTACGATGCACAGTGGCTTTTCGCAACACCCCTTCCATCACAAAGTTGAAGAGGTTGCAGGATAGTGAATCGCCTTGTCTGAAACCTCGTTCGGTATCAAATGGTTCGGAGGGGTCCTTTCCTACCCTTACGGAGCTGGATGTGTTGCTCAACGCCATTCTGCAAAGCCGCACAAGCTTCGCAGGTATACCGAACTCAGACATGGCGGCATCTCGTATCGAGCTATCGAAAGCAGCTTTAAATTCGATAAAGAGATGATGGGTATCGATCTGTTTTTCGTGGGTTTTTTCCAGGATTTGACGTTGTGTGAAGATCTGGTCTATGGTGGACTTACCTGGTCTAAAACCGCATTGATAAGGCCCAATCAGTTTGTTGGCGAAAGGCTTAAGTCTTTCACACAGTACAGTCGGACCTTGTACATATGAGATGGCAAGAAGACTGATTCCGCGGTAGTTAGCGCAGATTGTCGGGTCACCTTTCTTCAGTACAGGACAAAGGACACTGAGATTCCAATCGTCGGGCATGCTTTCTGCTAGCCTTATTTGCAGATGAGTTGATGAATTCACCCTATCAGCTGATCGCCGCCGGTCTTGAACAATTCAGCAGGCAGCCCATCGGCACCGGCCGCTTTGTTGTTCTTAAGTCGTTGGATCACAACTCGTAACGCGTCATGGCTAGGTGGTGATACGTCCACACCATCGTCACGACGTGTCGTTGATTGGTGGCATCGGATTAATTTCTCCAAAGGCGGGATTGGTGGAGTTATTGCCAGTAAGCACAACTTGGAAAAGTGTTCTCTCAATAAACTCAGAGTACCCTGCGTATCCGTAACCAGATTTCCGTGTTCATCTTTACAGGTAGATGCTCCGGGCTTGAAACCTTAGGTCAGTCTCTTGACTTGTTGGTAAAATTTTAGAGGATCATTCCTGCCCCTTGACTATTTAATATTGTGAATTTCACTTCAGATTGTTTAGGACATTCAACTTTTAATTTTCTGAAGCTGTTGGGTAATTTTGTCAATACTACATTCTTATTGACCATACTGCATTAAAACAAAAATGCAATCCTTTCCCAACGGAAGTGGAAGTGCGTACAAAACGCTTCAAGGGAAGCAGGAATTTGCTTCCAATGTCATTCTCACTGTATTTTTTTAACATAGGATGGTCATTGCGGGGATATAGATAGGTATAGAATTTCGAACTAAATTCGAGGAAGCACATCCGACCTGCACTGCTTGGAAGCTCCTTCCAGTTTTCTCGTTAGCTTGTCTTTAGAGACACATATGGACCAAAACGCAGACTGTTACGTTACATTCGTATGCATATTTTGACGTAAATTGTTCCTAAAATACATGAAATGGAGTACTTTAAATATTTTTTATGGATGCATCTAAGAGTATGCTTCTGTAATACCATTTTGTATTATTATGAAAATGTTTGTATGCCTTGTCATTTAGGAGTTATGAACGTGTCAGCATGGGCTGTTACGTTACATAATTTTGGAAGAACATTTTAAAGTTGCCTTACATTATTGGAAAAGTCTGCTCTTTTGGTGGACTGTTTTCAACGTGAAGCTTATAATTTCTAAGCTTTAGAATGATAGTAATTAATTAAATTTTAATTACATAAAAAACATTTTTTTTGAGTTCTATAGAAGCAAATATGTTCGGACTGTTACGTTACACGAAAAGACTGTTACGTTACCTTTGCGATCTACGTTGGTATAAAAAGTAAAATTAAGCATTAAAATGGCTTAAATTGTTTAATTTCACAATATATCATTAATTCAGAGGTCTTACGATTAGACATTAAGAAGCTCCAGGTAATTGACATGGAATCCAAAAGAACCAAAAAAGCTCTAATTATTCACTGAACTCGTTAAATTTTATTAAAAACAATTTACAAAGTGGAGATCAGTAAAAATTAAAATTCGTATACCTGTTTCGGCAAAAGTGATGATTGTTCTACCAGTCACTTGAATTTGGTGAGCCTCGATGGCGATTCTCGATTCAGTACGATGAAATGCAGTAACAAAGTCTGAAGCACAGTTCACGATACATTTACGAGACAAAACATGCTTCATCACAATCATTTTGGTAGTTTCACCTATACCATCGATAAAACCTTTCCCGTGAAGAGTAAAAGATAAATTTTGTGTGCATTAAGTTGTCAGATACGAAAATCTTTGATTGAAATTTTTCGCTGTGATAGAAGACAGTAGTAAGCAAAGTTAGCTGTTTTTGATACCAAAGTGCACTTTGCACTTCGTATTGTCTCTCGCAGGCGAAATTTTCAGCAAACTCAATTTGCAGCGTTCCTTCCTTGTTAAACTTATCATTTGATGCTCTAGGGCAGCGGTGGGCACAAAATTATAACCAAAGAGGAACACAACAACATCAAGCAACAACAAACGAAATTTTAAAGTTTTTTTTAATTTCATTTCCAAAATTGCCATTAGCACAAAAAAAAACAGATTACACTACAAACAAAAACAATTGCTACATTCGTCAAGATACAATGCGGCACCGTCATTTATGCCTTTGTGTGTTGTTTTTGTTTTCATTTGAGCTCAAGTCAACGCTGTGCCTCGATAGCGTTGAAATTCTGCGAATTTTGTGCTTCGATAGCGTTGAAGTTCTGGGAATTTTTTTTCGCTTGGTTGTGTGTCGAATAACGGTTAGAGCAATGTGAGGAAATTGATGCACTAAGTGCCCTTCCCTGCTCTAGGGCGATCTTAAGATTCTCAGTTCGTTCTTCTAAATATTATCGATGAAAAAAGACTGTTACGTTACAAATTGTTTTTGGCTCTGGACACACACATAAGTAAATGACCACTAATTTCTTATTTTTTTTAGAAAATAGACTAAAAGTGCTCAGAGAAAATGCGGTCATTCTCTTTTGTTGGCGTGCTAGATTTTGCACCAAAAGACTTTTTGGGATTTTTGACTGTTACGTTACATCAGAAAATGCGGTCGAATTCTTTTTCAAACAAAATGCTGATAACCTATTTTTTCATTCAAAAATTTTATTTAGTTACTTTCACTATACCTAGATCTACCTCATAAGAGCGGATAGTACGTATAAAATAATATATATTGAATACAACGTATTTTTTTGATTCGTGTTGTATTTTTGTCAATTTTTATTCATAAAGAGGCAACAAGGAAACAAGTCTAAATTCTGGCAGCAAGCAACAGATTTCGGGTTGACATTTGTGTTTCTCGATACTTTGGAACATGTACAACCATAAAATAATGAAGAACCCTCGAAATTTAAGAAAAAAAAATTTTCTCCGTAGTTTACTTTTTTGCGTTTTGGTCCATATACATATGCATATGTTTTTCTTTATTTCTGTAAAATTTGAAAAGATGGATATTTGTCGACACCTCAATTCTTCGTAGTCAGTTTTTGTTGTCAATTTACTTAAACTTACGCCCTCTAGTAAGCCACTGTGTCGTAGCGGATATTTACGTCATGATTGTCGTTTAGACTGTTTTTTCGTCTTTTGGTTACGAGTTGATAAATGTTAGTTATAGCTTGCTTCGAAACATACAGTATCTTGGAATTTATTAAAAATCTAAAACATAGCAAGTCAATTTCACTTAAATTTTATAGGTATGAGGTCTTCCTCACCATTTTTTTTGAAAGAAAATTGACCTTATGCTAAATAAAGTTATGCCAAAGTTGAGTTTTGTAATGTCATTTTATGAATTATTGTTGTTGTTGACATTTTTTCTTCCAGTAACATAAATTGTTGTGAGGTTTCATTTGCAATATGTTGGATTTTCCCGCCTCAGTACTGCTGTTATTGAAGTTTTATTTTTGTTGTTGCTGTAATGCTGCTGAATGCATGCCAAACAAACCATTGTCAGTGCAAGCGACCATAATTGGAATCACACACACGTGACGACGGCGGTGACTGCACTAGCGAAGGAAGAGCGCAAAATGACGTAAGGTTGCCTACTTCAGACGCAGCGACAGCGTCATTTATTGTAGTTGTAATTGTTGTCGCATAGCTAATAGTCAAGTGAGTGAGAGAGGTGAAGGAACTCGTGTCCTTCACAACATAAACAGCGCAGCGCTTAACAAACAAGTTTGCCTTTTCAGCACCCTACTGTCCTACCTTCCACTACAACTTTTCTTTTAATTTAATTGCAGCCCAGTGAGCAAAATATGTATATTATGATGACCATAACGTTTTTATTAAGTAAATCTTGGCTGTTATTAATATTCAATTTGACAGCGCTAGGTAACATTAGTGAATTTTTTAACTTATTGGAAAGCATAGCTTATAGGTCCTATATGTAGTATAGTAGTATAGGGCTTGTTCGGAAATGCATTGATGCGTCGCATCTGATGAGCATAATGTTTTGAAAAGCAAAATCTGGCATCACTGCAAAATTTGAATGTTTGGAAATGCAACTCTGATTAAGTAGATGCGCAAACTTCGCATAAACAAAAAAGGAACTGCAGAAAATTACTTGTGTTGGCGGAAAAATTAAAAATTAAAATGGAATCTTATTAAGCAGCAACTTGCATCAGCTTGCATCGCATCAGCTTGCATCTCATCAGCTTGCATCTCTGCAGCAGTGATGCCAGAATTTGCTGCATTTCCAAACAAATCCATATGCGCTTCAAAGTTGTTTAAAATCTCATTCAAATCGCAATACTTAATCTTATAAGAGATTCACACTGGCATCGAAGTTAGCACGATTTTCATTTGTCTCAATTGGTATCGCGACTTAAAAAATTGCTTTCAAACTTGCATTATCACGATAAATAAAACTTCTCCTTAATGCAAAAGTTCTAACATCGCTTTGAAATTTCATTATACGTATGTTTTTGCTTATTTTTCCGGATATCTTCTTTTCTTTGATTTAACAGCTGCTGAACTATGAATTTTGGATATTAGAGGGGAAATTGAACAGCCCTGACAATTCATTAACAGTTGATCTGCGAAAGCGAGTATTAGGCGGATAGCCGGCTGTAGAAAAGTTTAGTGTATAAGATTACAGGATGAGATGAAGCCAAATGATAGAGCTCGATGAACCTAAATAGAATATCTAGGGTTGCCTTCCCAAAGCCTGTCCCGATGGTCGGAAATGCCCGAATTTTGCCAATTTTGTTGTTCTAATTTAAACTGTAGTACATAACAGCTCGAAATGTATGCCAAATGATAGAACTCGAAGAGGACTAAATATAATTCATGGGATTGCATTTTTGAATCCTGCCCCAAACATGGGTTTTCACCGGTTATGAAGATAACAGCTTGAAATTTGTGCCAAATGGTAGATATCGAAGAGCCTAAATAAAATATATAGGGTTGCCATCAGCCAGCGATTTCAAAACTTGAACAAAGCTCCTTAGGAGCTATATTTTTTTTCAGCTTTCATTAGCTACTTCAATTTACGCCGTGAGGAACTTTATTACAAAACCATGAAGCAGATCCTAATTCATTCTCACTGGGATCCTTTAGTTTAATAAGTAAATTTATTTCCACTTTGTCAATCTACTCTTTAGGCGCGATTCTAGAAACCAGCGCATTAGTAGATGTGATAAAGCTAAGAAATCGCGTCATCAGATTTAAACTTGCCTCATTTTCTCTTCATCGCGTTGTCGCATGTTAATTGACCCTCTGTGACTGCGCAGCTTGTTTATTATAAAATTGAATATAATCCGACTCGGCAGTTGCATTGTTGTGCAAATTATGTTGTCGTCTTTATTATTAGTTGCAGTAATAATGATATTAAAATTATAATAGGTACAGGGTGGCGCAAAATTTAAATTATTTATCGTCCATATTTTGTTTTATTTCTT
The DNA here is from genome assembly GCA_949775025.1 of Tricholauxania praeusta. NCBI lineage: Eukaryota > Metazoa > Arthropoda > Insecta > Diptera > Lauxaniidae > Tricholauxania > Tricholauxania praeusta. Next base: position 41,164,952 of record OX459030.1, on the reverse strand, counting down.
GATATGCACGCAGCGTACGTATTGTCGATATGCGATGAAGCCCATTTTTAACTAAAAGGCGTCGCTTACAAGCAAAACTTTAGGATATGAACTACGGAAATTCCAAGAGCAGTTCATCACTGACATTGCACCCACTTAATTGTTAATAGGAGGTTATACCTATAGAAGCAGTTGTATGCAAACGAGATATACCTTAAGAATCAATCTACCTAAATTCACTAATGTTCCAGCATTTTAAAACTCACCACATCTGGATTCCTGGGCATAGGGTAATTGCAATGCTTATGAACTTGCTAGGCAGGGGGGACTACTTCACAAATTCCTCAGAATAAGGAAGGTGTTGGCATGCCACTTGATGCATGCAAGATGCTGTTGAAACCCGTTTTAGAAAAGATATCAAGAGATGGTTCTAACATACAATATGACGAAGAATTTGTTCATCATCTTCATCTTCAAATACTTCGAAAACCAACAAGAAAAAATATTTAATTAAAATATCAACGCAAACAGAACCTCCGGTATCTCTTGACAAGCGATGAAAAAATTTAACCCTACTGCCGCTTCGCGCATTTGTTTCCTTCGCTAACAAGGACACGTAGCAGGGATATTAATATCACAGGCCTGCTACGGTTTTACCCTTCGCAAACTATCTAGTGATTTTAGTACATACATTAGAATCTTACTAATGAAGAATCTGCTATTAATTTGTTTTGTTTCACGTCAAAACTTCGAAATTTCCTTGCTTAAATGTAGAAAAAAACGCCGTTTTGAGGCATATTTGAAGTTATCTAACACTTTTTGGGATAAAGAATGTAACGAAATTTATAGTTCTGAGGGTCTTGGGCTTTCTTTTTTTCAGAATATGCAGCGACAACTTCGCCTTACGACACGTGATTACCGAGTACCAATGCTTGATTTCGATACTGCCTACAACATCAACTTTCCAACGAGAGAATAATGAATCTCTGGCACCGTCATGGAAATAAGGGAGCTAAGGGGTCGTTCATAAATTACGTAAGACAATTTCATGACTTTTTGACCCCCCCCCTCCCCCGAGTAAGATTTAGTAAGATTCTCACTACCCCCCCACCCCCCTTTTGAAATCTTACGTAAGATTCATAATTAAGGTGAAACTAGTCAAAAAATTTATTTTTCATGTGATGTACTATATTACTATGTATATTTAGTTTTAATATACATATGTTACATATTAAATAAATATTACGAAATTACAAACTACACATTTGTTTTTCAAGATGAATAAAAAAGTCATCGTTAGTCCATGCGCTTTTCAACCAGTCTGATAGTGAACCTACAATTGGCACACCCGATTCGTCTGTTGAATTTTCTGATTCACATTCAAACTCTGTAACATCAATATCCTCGTCGTCATGCCACTCTGCAACTTGACAAATCTCCGATTGTTTTAAAATGCAAAGGCTTTTCCCCTTTCCACGTTTCAAAATTGAAACTAGTTGAATCATGTGAGTGCGACTACCGTCTTTTCCATGTAGTTTTTTGTGCATTACAGTAGCTTTTTTCGAGGCAAAGTACTGGTCACAAATATTACAAACTCGATCAGCTAAGACGTTTGCAAGCGAAGGACAAAAAAAATCGTAAGGCATGATTTTGAACTGTGGATGTACTTTTGACCAATCGTAATTTAACGCTAAGCGAAGAAATAGAGGACAAAACTGATTGCTGTTTTGGTCTCCTGTTGAAGAAGGAATCGAAAGCGAATCTTCTTGTTGAAGACGACAAGTGCAAGGGGGTGGTAAAGAACCGGGACAACATCAACAAAATTTCAAAGTCGACGTATCTGCGTGTAAATGCCTGAATAATAGCAAACTTGTGAGACGGTGTTACAAGTCGACCCTGCGTGTAAACAACTTACATATATTTCATTACATAAACAGAAGAGAAGTTGTCCCGTTCAGAGTCGATTACTTAAATCGATTGTAATCGATATTTCTGAATCTTTCGTGACTGTCGAAAATTCAAATATATTTCATTACTGTCACAAATGACGATGCGTTAATACAACTTTAATGTATGAATACGCATTTTAAATCTTACGTAAGATGATCATTAACCCTCCCCCCTCCTCTCGTAAGATGTAGTAAGTATCCGCCGACCCCCCCCTAAACGTCTTACGTAATTTATGAACGGCCCCTAACCATCTTCAAGGATGGATCCAATATGGAATTTGGGGCAGAAGCTGGTGTCCACTAGATAGTATTACAAAAGAAAAAAAATTCGAATGCCCACCCCCAGTTTGAAAGCTAATATTGAAAGATTTTTAAGAAAAAAAAAATTTTTTTTCGGCCTCTAAATTCGATGCTATTTTGTTTTTTCGTTGTAAATGTCTCAATATAGACTACTTTTTATTCATAGAAGTCATTTGTCTCAGAATTTATTATTCTGATCAAATATTTGCACTGAAATTTTAGATTCGCTGTAACTTTTTCAATTTCAATAATTTGAGGAAACTTTGTAGATATGAATTTTATGATTTGGTACGGACTTTAATTTTATGATGTGCCCTTGGCACGTTAGGGTGATAGAAGCTGAGATAATGTATACAACTACTCGAAAAAAAATCTGAGACAAATGACTTCTATGAATAAAAATTAGTCCATGTTGAGACATTTACAACGATATACCATACTTGTTGATCGGACATCAAACAGCGGAGATATAAGAAAAAAACAAAATAGTATCGAATTTAGAGGCCGACATTCGAACTTTTTTTTTTGTATGGGGGTCGATACTATATAGTGTCTACTAGGATAATATGGACACGGAAATGTCTTTCAGACTACCTAATTATTGTAGCGTTTTTCAAACTATGCTACGGATCAGGGAGCTTACTCCCTCCTCCCTCCTACCATATGTGTGGACAGTCAGACAGCGATCGAAGCACTAAACGCCAAAATTGTGAAGTCTAGGTGTGTTGTAGAACACTGTAGGGAGCCACTACGTTCAATCCGATAGTAAACTATAGAGCTCGACTGGGTGCCCGATCATAAGGCTATTTCCGAAAATGAGAAAGCTGACGAATGTGCCAAAATAGGATCAGAAAAACCGCTGGTGGATCTACACTATTGGATAGAGGGCATATCCAACAAACGAGCAGAAGGTGTAACCTTATAGCCGTGTCGAAACATATTGCGTAAACTGTACCTAAGGCGGACATAAACTCTCTTAAGGTTCTGCAGAGGAGAGTTAAGAACTGTTGTAGGATTACGGACGGGGTCCTATGGCTGCCAAATATATCACCTCTTTCAGAGATTTCGGCAGGAGTTGTGGAGACGAAGAAGAGGATGAGACGGTTAAACATCTACTCTGCGAATGCCCGGGACTAATGAGGAAACGAACCAAATATTTTGGTTCTTGGAAACAAGCAGAGTTGAAGCTTACCAGCATCCTCAACTTCATCAAGGCTTCTGGGTGATTTGGGACCATTTAATGAAATAATTTCAGGAGAAGGGAGGGCACTATATATATATGTATATATATATATGTATACTATATGCAAGCGACCCCTTCAACCTAACCTTACAATTAAAAAAAAATTGTTTACCTGATTACATCATATTAAAGTAATATTCCTCTTCAAACCTTAAACTTTGACCTTTTTAAGATGTTTTTAATTCATGAGAATCATGTTCATATTTGAAAATCATATCTTGTTCAAAATAAATCTTGATGTGCTATGACAAAACTAGTGCATTAACGGAAATTAAAAGTTACATTGCGCTGGACTGTGTATGGCTTGTCTCATTGAGTTCTACAGGAATCAAGAGTGAAAACTTTTCTATCTATCTATCTTTTATGAATATAATTTTCACATTGTATAAATCGATAATCACAATAATATAAAATCAAATAATTTTAAAATTAAGTTGTCTAAGAATCTTAATAATATTAATTTTTCTTCCTTTATTTTAGGCTGCCATTCTTCAACAAACATCGCAATACATTTGCGAGTTAGAAGATCAGAAAACACAGCTACTCGCTCAAAATAGTCAACTGAAACGTCAACTAGGTCAACATGAGGTGGTCTCTTCTGGTGGCGGTGGTGGTGGTGGAGGCGGCATAGGAGCCGGTGGTGGCAGCAGTGCTGAAAATGCCAACGAAACTCTTTCTGGCGTTGCCATTAAAAAGCGCAAACTCACCGACAATGTCATCAATATGCAAACTATTAGCGACTCTTCAGATGAAGGACTGGGTTCAATGTCACCAGAGCCAATGACACTGCTTAATGCCAGTACCGCCAATGGTGGTAAACAGTCAAATACCGCCGCACTCATCGCTCATAATGTCGCGAAGGAACTACTCGAATTAAAAAAACAACTTGATAAGGAACGACGCTTGCGGAACATGCTTGAAGATGAGTTACAAACGATTAAACGTCAACTATTCTCAGTCGCAACAGCGCCGCCACAAAGTTCCTCCGTCGGTCAATCATCAACGGCGAATTACATTCCACGCGGCGACGTGATCGAACATACGGACAACCTCGTGCGTGAGATTGATCTGCCAGTGGGTACAGTTTCTTATGTCGAAATCGATGAAATGACTGGCCAACAACAAGTTGTCGTCTGTTCGAGTATTGAAGAGCTCGATAATGAGACCGCTACCGATATTATTACCGAAGAGCATATACAAGAAGAGGTCATACTCTCATCTTCGCCCACAGAGTCTGAACAGGAGGTTAATGCCATTGCTAAGGCATATGCCGAGGGTAATTCAACCGCCGCCGTACTGCAACCCATATTGCAGGCTGCTATTAAGGCTACACCCAAAGTTGAAGTTGAACGTATCAACGAAACAATGATCATGAAAGTAAAAACGGAAAAAATCGAACAACCAAGTGGTCTAACGCGTTCCAGACAAAATCTCGAAACTATTGTTGAAGCCATCAGACACCTAGAGGGTGATCATCTGTTTGGAGATGTTGCAGAGCAACAGAAGCAACAGCAGCAGCAACTAAAAGCACAAGAGGCGCCATTAGCATTAACGACAAAGCAACAACAGCTGTCGCAACGTAACACGCTGGCTGAATTGCGACCTTTCTTACAGATCAAAGGCAACAAACAGATTGTTGGCGGTACTTCGATAACATTGACGCCGCAACAAATTTCCAGTAGTAGTAATACACAAGCAACAACAATTGCTGGTGTAACAAGTCAGAGTCAACAGCAGCAAAACAAAGTTAATAGTCAAAAAGATAGTCAAGTCATTGCCACGCCCACCGCCATTCTTAAAGTGCAAACCAGCAGCACAACGACAACGAGTGGCACGACGGCGCCGCAGGTTACAATTACGGCGACGGCGCTAAAACAATGTCGACCAGGCGTTATTGTAGCCAAGCAGCTGTCTTGATTTGGTGCGCCAGCAACAGCAGCAAAAATTGCTGAGCAGCAGCAGCAACCAAAACATTCGTCTTTAAAATTTAATGCCAATAGAATAAAGGATGGAATGACATGTGGTGATGGTGGTGTGGGTGATGGCGACAACCGCGACAACGACAAAGAGGGAGCTACAGAAATACAAAATTTTGAATTGATTGATTTAAAAGAATTGGAACTTGTTTGTGGTAACGATGTTGGTGGTAACGACACTTACAACAACAACAACAATAAAGTAGCTGCGGCAGAGTCTTGCAACAACAATACCACCGACATTACCACTACTACGATTTTTGGGGACTTATCGAATTATCAATACAACAGCACCAGCAAATTACTTGCTACAGCCACTAATTCTACAACTGCGAAATTGTGTAATTTGGTTAAGCAACAACAACATTTAATTTTAAATAGTATGCGTAAAAATATTAATAATAATATTATTAATTTTAATGATAAAAAACATAATAAGAATGTTAATAATTTAAGTTATATTGATAAAAAAGTTATTTGTAATAACAACAAAAATGATGTTATTGTTAAATTTACTACAAGCGCTAGTAAAATACACAGCCACAACAACAACAATAGCAACAACAAAAACATTGCAACAACAAATAAGAAAATTTATAAAAATACTACTTCTAATGATAATAGTACTATAATTACTGCTATTTCTGCGGCGACTAAGCCTAGTTCTAAAAAAACAACAACAACAACAACAACTACTATTTATAAGAATTGTTTAGATATTAATAAACAAAAAAATAATATTAGCCTTAAGTTAAGTAATACAAATAAAAATAATATGATAAAAACAAAAAAACAGACAAATTTTAAATTAAATCCCACTTCTACTATTGCAACTACTACTAATAATACTGTTGATACTAAAACTTTTTCATTGTCTACAACTACTTGTACTACTACTGCTAGCACTAATATAAAAACTGCGGCTGGTTCAAAGTCGAAATCAAATGCTAAAATGCTGCAAAAAAATGTTAAAAAAATTAAAATTGAATCGAACTAAATTCAAATCTTAAAAAATCTAAAAAATTTTGCACATATTATTTTTAGAAATTCCAAAGTTCGCAAGTTTTTTTTGAAAAAGAAAAACTTCAAATGTTTTAAAACTTTTTGTTTGTGGTACAAAATTTTTTTTTTTTTGAAAAGTTATTAATATTTTTGATTTGTTAAGAAGACAAAGAAATTACCCATAGGATTTTGAAGTCAAAAAAGCCGCCTACAATCCTCAGGAAGTCTATGCCTTACAAACACATTTGAGAATGATATTCGGAAAATTAAAAAAAAAAAAAAAACAAAATCTGACGTGAAAGTGCAAAACGAGCACCACCAAATTCAGATTTTTCGATCAAATTGTATTACCAAAGCGCCATGAAAGTTTTCAAAATTAATCTTTTATCTGCAACCTGAGTATCATTGCCTATTACTCCAAATTCGGTTTCAGCACGTCAAAGCAATATGAGTAAGATAGGTACTTTAGGAAAATATTCGGGAGAAAAATGTGTTCGGCTTTGTAATTTCAACACAAATTGGTTATGTATTTTTTTCAAGGTTAAGGAACATTGAATAATATTTGGATAGTTAAGCAGAACTACATGAACATTTTTTCAAAAACTTTATGCTTTGAGCGCTCCCTCGATGCCTTTATAGCTCAAAAGTTTAAATGTGAACAAGTATTTTCTTTTTGGTTTTTTAATTTTAATGTGTGGACGATGTGGTGAACAACTTTGAAGTGGTATAAAATACAAAAATAAAGAAATTTTGCTCAAAAATTAATAAAAAAAGAAACGATCGACATCATTATTTGCTTAATTTAAGGGTCCATTTTATATTACATTATATGTACATATATTTCCAGCTATAATTTTTATTCGAAACATTTTCGATTACTTTTAGTTATTGACTGAATAACGTTTTTGAACCAAAATCTTCGCTTTTTAAACGAAAGAGGTTTAATGGAAAAACAATTCTAAAATTTTGAATAAAAATGACATATAACATAATTTTCGATAATATTCCTTCAATTGCCGTTTCAAAGTATAGAAGACTGAAAACGGCAGAAAACATATCGACAGTAGGTATGTCACGCTTACTTTTTGAAATAGGAGCTTAAAAATTGTAGTTTTGCAAATACGATTGTGTGGTCTTGATTATAAAAATGGTCCAAGTTGTTGCTGTTTTTTTTGTGAAACCTATACAATCAAGTATTGGCTATCGCTGATTCCGTTCTGCGATACTTTGTATTATGGGAATTTTATTCCAGTGAATTTTTTTGTTGCGAAATCAATTATGGAAATAAAATTTTTGAGACATTTCTTTCCGCCCTTTCATTCCACGTTGAGTTTATAATATGATCTAATTTTTAGTTTTTGTTAAAATTTTTACTTTGACCATTTTTATAAGTCAAAATTGGACTAGTCAATTTAATACGCTGAACAGAAAAGACAAAATAAAACCGAAAACCGTATACATTTTTTTTTTTATAAAATGTGGCAACACTAAGAATACCATCATTTTATACAAATATGCGAAATTTCTAATTTAATGTGGAAAAAATTTAAAAAAAATCATGATAAATTAAAACTTTTTCGCAAGATTTAATAGGCTATTTGCTTTTTAGTCATATATGTATATCGATAAAATCCAATTTTCAAAGCCCGATAATTCCAAAGCCAAGCAAGCAAGGTTAAACATTTTTCAGTGTATTAAAATTTATGAATTTAATGATCTAATTGTGGCAATTTGGGTACAGTTGTATGTATTTAGCGAAAGAACTATACATATTATTGACGTACATACAGCTGTTGACAACTAATTGGAAACGAAATCATTCGCTGTGTTATTGGTAGATTTTCTCATTTATTTTTCTATGTGTACCAGAAAATCTATACATAATATAAATGTGGGACATGTAAGCTTAAAAATGAATTCAAATTCATAGCATAAAAAAGTTTATTGGGAGATTTTCTGCTCAAACCTCAGATTTTACTAAGTGAATTAATTGGAAACAAAAAAATAATTTGCGAAAAATAAAGGAAAAACTTGATAAAATATTCCAGAAACGATATTTGAATTCAATTACATATGTTCTTTTTATTAAGCTTATATGTCCCACATTTATATTATGAGAAAAACTACCAATAAGCTCTCGCAAAAATGGAAAGGCTGCACTCGTTTCTTGAACTATACTAGTCTGCAGAATTCAGTTTTTTTTTTAAAAAAAGTGATAAATTGCAAAATTATTTGTTTTTATTAGCATTTTTGAACTTAAATGTCTCCGAAAGTCCCAAAGAGATTTTTTAATTTTTTTTTTCATCGATTTTTTAAATTAACCAAATCGAATAAAAACGTGAACCACAGTGAAAGAGTGTTCGAAAGTAATTTGTTAAACTCTGATACTTTATTTTATATTTTTCAGCATTTATTTGACAAGCACAATATGTACATATGTATAAATTTGTTTGGCTTTTAGATAATTTAACCTAAATAATTAAAGTAAAGAAAGAAAAAATTAATTTAAACTACTGTAAAGGTTGGAGTAATGAAAGTTTCAAGTTTCCCCAGGTGTGGAAATGATTCATATGTATATATAATTCATGTAGCATTTTTGACTTATAGAAGTTCATCATTAATTTTCTTTAGATCTTCAGGTGGAGCAAAATGGATAAGTAGTGTTTTCTGCTCGAATTTTCTCTTCAATCCCTTTGAAATTACAAGTTATGTATTCTAAAAATTGTCCTCGGTGCAATGCTACTCAGTCTTATCTTTTGAACACTCGGTTTAACGACAGCGCGGATAATGCGGAATAAAAGAAAACGTTAACAAAATGTTGGTTAATCAGAATGACGCCAGCGGGAAAGAAAAAAAAAAAACAATCAAAAATTTTGTCCAAAATCAAAGGATTTTCTTTTTCGAAAAAAGGTAATGAATTTCAGGAGATATTTTCTTATAAAAATCCAGTCATCTTTGTGTTTTTTTATTTTGGTGATTTTTGTCTGCAACTGAATTTGTCGAAAAGTTTTTCTAATTTTAAATACCTACGATATTTGCCTACATACCGATACTTTAGTACACAGCTATGTTAATAATTTTTTTCTTTTTTTCGGAAATTAAGTTAAGTAACAAAAAGTCTAATGAGGTATATTATCGGGTGCACTTTTGTTGCAAGTAAAATACACAAAATCTGTTTTTACACGGTTTTTATTTAACACTGTCTAGAAAAAAAATTAATTCCATTTTTATACGATCCTTCAATTTAGCACGATAAAAAAAGGGTTTTTGATTGAAAATTTAAAGAAAAATGTTTTTATGAACCAAGAACAGGAAGGATATGGAACTAGTCAGCCGTTTTTTTTTCTATGTATTTGCATACATACTTCATGTCTTTTTTTACACGGCTTTTTCTGGAACGTATTTACCGTGTAAAAACAGAATTAGGTGTACTGATTAATAGGTGGAGTGGTATACAGTCAAGCCATGCATATTCAGGCAAATACGTGTCACTCAATATGAAACATTAAAGTTTTAAAAGCATTTTTTCTACAATTTTGTAATTATGTGTTTGAAGTTATAGCTTAAATTAATTAAATGCTTTACTTTCAAAAGAGCTTCAATTAAATATGTACCAATGTGGCATTTGTGAAAAAATTATGATCTTGATTTTAACTCTATTATTTTGCTTTATGTCGCTAATAAGAAACGGTTTTGAAAAATTAAGTAAATTTTTGTTTATTGATTTTTATTATAAAATAGCTGATAATTTATGTGCTTGAATTAGCTCTGATTATGGACTATAATACTTTTGATATTCATCGAATTATATTTAATTGAAGCTACTAAAAATTTAACCTTTAATATAAATTTGAAAATTAAGAGCAAAACTACAAGTCGGATGTTTTGTAAACTTGACTTTTCAGTCGGCTGCGTCTCCACCTATAATGAAAATACTTTATGACTTCGAAAAAGGCTCGAAAATAAATAATATAAAAATGTATTTCAAAAGAAATTGTATCGAAAGCTTTGGTAAAAAAAATTATGTGCAAAATTTTTAATTCAACGTTTATTTTTTTAAGAAACTTTTCGTTCATTAATAATAAAATTTAAAAGAATTTAAAATCAAACATGAAAATTTGTTAAACACAACACAAATAGCAATAATTTTAGTCAATCTATGTAAGCATTTAAAATGCTTTTGTTTAAGAAATAAATTAAAAACGCAGCTAAAGGACAATTGATTTAAACGCTTATGACTCAAATATATAGCAAAATTTTAGGCAAAATGCATACAAATTTTTTTCGTTTGTTTTTTTTAAGTTTCGTACATGTCAACCAAAAATTTTTCCCGTATCTGCCATCCTCGCCCCATACCCAACACATTGACAAAGAAAATATAAAATATTTTAAAAGTGAAGTACAAAAATAAGCATAAATCATATTAATATTATTTGCTATTTTTTTTTTTGCCATAAATGTGACTAAATAAAAATATAAAAAAACACCCATTAAACTAAAAACAAAACTAAATCAATTCGACTTTGTTTTTTACAATCACATTAACGTTTTAATATTTGTAAGGATCGTTTCTTTTAAAAGGACATTGAACTTAAAATTTTATGTTGATCCCTTGCATGTTTTTTTTTTAATAAACGATTTAAATACGAGTACATATGTATGTACGTACATATATTTTCCCCTTCTGCCTTAACCACGTAACTACAAACCTTTTTCAATTTTTATTTTTTACTATAGAACTGTCCTGCAATTTCTGAACGGATTTCCAAATTATTACAGAAATGTATAAGTAAGATTTAGTTACGAGGCTAAGTTGGAAAGTTTTAGTTCAAACATTTTCCTTTATTTTATCACTACGAACTCAAAACTATCTCTAAGAATTTAAAACTTTTGAGAAAAAACTGTACATATTAATTACTCGCATAATGTCACATTTCAATAGAATTTGTCTTACATACATAATAAATTAAATTTTTAATACATATATAAAATCAGTTGCAACATCAACGACATTGGTTTTTCTGAAAAAAAAAAAAAAAAAAAAAAATGGATCTGCTAAGAGAATTTTTCAATGGAATCCATAACCTATTAAAACAATAGTTAAATTTACTTTGTAAATTTTTTTATTAATTGTGAAAGAAATTATTGCTAGAGAAGTGACTTTTTGCTTAAAATATTATCCTTTATACATGACGTACTTTCTTTTATTTATATAATTGGTTAGTAAATTTTTCTTTTTTTAAGAACTAAAAAATTGTAGTCTTAGCATTTTTTACAATTCTGTATCTTTGTTTTATTCTTTAAGTAAAATACATTTATAATGAAATAAAGACGATTAAAGAAAAATAACTATGAGTCAAACTGAAAGCTGTAAAATAAACTATTTAATCGAAAGAAATTTCTAAATTATTTAGCCGTTTTCAATATCATTATAAAACGTTACACCACTTTTTTAAGTGGACTTTGAATTTTTCAAAGGTTGGAATACTTCACAAGAACTCACTGGTACAATATAAGAATTGTATTGCAAAATTTTGATTTGTCTTGTTACGCGATTAAAATTTGAAGCTTTGAAGTGTTTTTCCTTCGAAAATTCATAAATTTTTGTACACTAGCTTTCAAAATTTTCGAGCAAAAAATATTGATGACTAAAAAAGGGTCATCAAAGGATATTTATATAAAAATCTGTACTGAAAAACAGTACAAAGGAAAAAAAAATGCATTTCTACAAAAAAAAATTGACCAAACAATAAAAGCAAGCATAAATGTTTTTCTATTCTGTACTACTGTAAAAAGAAGTACGTATATTCGCCTGTACTTCGAAATACTCAGTACAACGACCCAAAATGAATTACATATTTCTCGAAAGAAGTACGATAAATTACATTAGGTATTAACGATGTTATGAAGGCCGTATCCTAACAGAAAAGACCATTTGACCAATGCGAGCTCGATGGTAAAATTTTATCGTATCGATTCCTTTTAAATCTTTCCATTTTTTTATTGAAGGCACACTTTTTAAGTAAATTTAGAAAACCAAAAAAAATGCCGATTTTGTCCGACCTCAAACAGCGATATTGGATCGAAAGCTCTTTAAGCTGCGTTTTCATGTTATCTTTCTTGAAGACGCAGCTTTAATCGTGGGTTCTTGTCACCTCTCGGAGCATAGTGTCATTAATCCAGCTTATTACATTTCTATATAAAATGAATTTTGTTCAAGAAAATTCAATTCGGCAACACTGAGTCGCTATGAAGCAAAATAAAAATGATTTAATTGATTTATATTTAATTTATTTAAAAAAAAACTTATTGATTCACATGTTACGTTAAGTTTGACAGCTTGCGAGAACCTTAATAGTTCAATCATGCTCACAACTAGAGCTGGGCACCACTACACGTGTGTTTCTCTTAAATGTTCTTCAATGCATGTGAAGTTGTGCTTTCTTCGCTTTAAAAAAGCAAACTGAATTAAATTTTACTCTCTCTGCTTTATATACGTATGTATTCCCATTCTGCCGCAGTCCCGCGCGCGGTACGTTTTGCCCAGCCACGCTCACAACGAAAGCAAATAGAGTAACTGTCAAAATGGCTTCAATTTTAGGGCGCATGGCTCTCCCTAATGACTTCACTTATGAATATATAATTTAACCACACCATTTCCTTACTGGATTTGACATTCGAATGGATTTCATTTCCGAAATCGATTTTTTTTTATTGGCTCAAAAGATGCCTAAGTACCTTAAATATGGCAAATTAAAAAAGTTTTAGCGAAAACAAATATCTGAGGACACGAATTTTGAACTTTAGCTGTCCGCTGCCAATACCTACTGGTCCGTATTAAAAACTTTAAACGGTCGGACACAACTCTGACAATATTTGACCGATTGATTTAAAATTTTTTCTGTTAAAAGGCCTCTTCGGGGATAGGTTGTACAGCCGCTATTTTGTGCACTACGTCTTCGAAAAAATTGTTTTCTAATGTTCAAATATTAAAAAGTATTTTTTCCAGAATCTAGACAAGTTTGTTGTCCCGCTGAAAAAATTTTCAAAAATTGCTTATTCCTTACGCCGCTACTATGGCCTATGGCATTTTAAAGACCCGATGATTATAACTAGAATTGGGCACCACCACTACACCCGTAGTTTCTCTTCAATTCATGTGTAGTTGTGTTTTAAGATTTGTGCGACAGCAGTCCCGCTTTGTTCGCTTTTCTAGTCAAACTGAATTGATTTTTACGCTCTCCGCTTTGTATACGTGTGTATATGATTAGTTATTCTCGTTCTGCCGCAGTCGTGTGCGCGCTACGTTTTGCCCAGCTACAAAAAGCGAAAATTTGACAATAAGTGTGCTATTTTCAGGGATGAGTTTGCCAGCTTGCGAGAATTATTACTGACATTGGAAAACTATAGCTTTCCTTTTGTATTTGGATAATATTTCAATGCGGTAGTAAATTTTAAAAGTGTAAGAATGTGTGCGTTTTGTTGGTTTCCAGTGTGCCAAACGGATTCGCTTTTTCGTACATTTTATCCGAGACGGATTCCATTTCGAACTCGTTTTCGTTTGAACTTCTTCTAGAAAAAGCGGAAGGATCGTCTGCTTTGTCGGATCCGTCTCGAACTAGCAACAGACTTCATATACTGATCCGTTCCGGACTTTTTTTTGTAAATAAAACGTATTCGAGATGGTCTCGTTTTTTTAAATATAACGGACTCGTTTTTTTAAATAAAATGGACTCGAGACGTGTTCGTTTCTTATTTTATTTATAAGAGAATAGTGGAGGGAAGCTTACATGGTAAAAATATTAATTAAAAATATCAAATACTCGACTTCAATGTTGGTGAGCTCAAGGACAACTCCTAATTATTCCTTCAAATAAATCATTATTATTTTTCCTTGAAACAATTAAAAATTTTTTTGAAAAATAACTTCTATACGCCTATCCTATAGTCACACGTATCTTGTTCACTCATCGGTTTAAAGATGAGCTTCAGTAGCGCATGCGTAATGATATAATAAAGGTATTTAAACTTAAAATAAGTACAGAACTGTATTTGGTATCCCTGATACATTGAAAATAAAATAAAAGTTTTGATGACAACTTGAAAACTGCCTTTTATGTTAATAATCTGTGGCTCGTTTTTGAAAAATTTTCCAGTTTGAACTGTGAACTAAACGAATTATAATCCGCATTATTTAAAAAAAATAGTCTCGAATCCGTTCTATTTAAAAAGACGAGTCCGTAACGGATCTGTAAATGAAGTCCGTTCCGAGCTCGGGACGGATCCGTCCAGGCATAAAAAAATGGAATCCGCGCTGACGAATCCATAACGGATTCGATACGGATCCGCATCCATTTTTGTGCACATTAGGTAAGGCTAAAATTCAATTTGGTTAGATATATCTTGCTAGGGTTATCAGAAAGCTGAAACAAAGCTAACATTTATTGTAATTGAAAATATATTTTCTGATCGAAATTAGTAGAAAGTTTTTTCGTTCATATTTATCGTCGGAGATACCGGATGCTAACACCTCAAAAATATTTCGTGCACTATCAGGCCCGTGCGTAGGGGGGTTTTGGGGATTCGAGGCGTTGCTAAAGTTCACTGGCTCCAAAATTATTCCCAACTAAATACCTTCTGGAACCTTTTTTTTTCTCTTGTTGGTAAAGTCTTAGGCTTCGGTTACACTTAAGAATTTGTTCGTACGAATATTTATAAACAGAGTGGCTATTTCTACAACTTCCGACCAATATATTTCCGAAACTAGATCCGAACGGCACTGTTTTTTATAAAACTTTTATTTAATTACATAACACTATTTGCCAAAAAAAAAATACTGAATGTGAACTAAAGTAAATATGTTTCGAAAAAGTTATCTGTTGAATGACAATGTATGATTTGGGTTTCGGAATAAAAATCTTAAAATAGTTTAACAAGTCATTTTGTCTAGCATGATGTTTCTAGCGCAAAAGTTAGTAAATGTAAATTGCCTTAGGGGGCATCCATAAATTACGTCAAAATAGGGGGGAGGGGTCCGGATAAATTTCACCAAATCTCACTAAGGGAGACGGAGGGTCAATAAAAATCTCACGTCAACTTTTTAATGCAGAGACTATACATTATTATAGCAAATTACACTTAAAAATTATAAGGCAAGTCTCACGGAAGGGAGAGGGGGAGGGGGTTTCCGTCAGAACTCACCAAATCTCAGCAAGGGGAGGGGGGGGGGGTCCGAAAAACACCTCACGTAATTAATGGACGGCCCCTTTGATGTTTTTGATACATGCTCATTTTACAAGATAGCTATGGGCTTTTGTCGGAACTAGTAAACTGAAATTTTTTCTAAGGATTATTATTTAACTGTAGGTAATCTTTCTAGAAGATACACCCGGAAGAACTTGAAAGGATATTTGACCGTTATTCAAAGAGCATCTTGCCTTTAAAACAGGTCTTTGTACCTACTTGCCGATCGGTTCAGAAATTACTGAGGTATAAATTTTTGAAATTCGTTAAAACATGTCGAAGGAATCAAAAAAATGTTGGTCATTTTCCCCAAGAAATTCTATTGCAAAATTTAACGAAAATCACATGGAGAGCTGGCTCGATTTCCCTTGGCATGAAATGGGCGACTTAAAAATCCATTACCATCTAACTAAGAGTTAAAAAGATAATTTCTTAAATGACAAAAAAAGAAAAAAAAAATTGCTTGGCTCTGAAATATCAGCGCTTGGTATAATTTCATATATCTTTTTATTGCTCAAAATATATACTTGCATAAGCTCTTTTGCTCGAAGTCTGTCAATTAAGTCTGTAAACCAGTCGTACAGACAAATAGAAAATAATGGATGTTATTAAGTCAGTTCCACGGCCACTACTTTGTCTAGATATTTGTCGATCGACATTCAGGACCTGCGCGTAGTTACAAGAAAATAGTTGGCCTACTGAGTGTTAATGTGGCTTCTCCATGAGAACTCGCATAAATAATTTGTTCACATTAGAAGTTACCAGTAGGCCACAGTGCGAAATTAGCAATTTTTTGAATTTAATTTTCTTGAAGTTCTCAGTAAATTTTCAAATAAAAACCAGTTAGATATTATGGTTAAGGAATAAAAATTTAAATCGCGACTTTGCCACAAGGGTTAGGAGACGACACACGAACTACTTAAAAAGTTAATTACGCCAAATTGAAATTGAAATCCTTTGCCATGTAGGTACTAACATATCATAGATATGTACCTGATGCACAGAAGCAACAAGTATTTTTTGACGAGTGCGCTTTGGGGTCTGCTTCGATTAGTTTAATTCTCCAATTCCATCAGAACATAAAGTTGAGAAAGCCACTTTATTCTCACGCAAATATTTCTAAAAGCAATAAGAACTTTTTTTCGCAATTTTATTTATTTATTCTCTTGCGTTAATTTTCAAAATAGTCAGAGAACTCCAACGAGAATTTTTTATGTTCGTTATCAAAAAATGCAAGTGTCCAATTTTCGGTTATATGTTACCGGCCAAACTAGTTACCGTTAGTCCTAAAAGTATGCAATTAAATCTTAATGCAAAAAAAAACTGCTTAGCGAAGTTGGTATTCGACATACTGTAGGATGTACTGAGCCGCGCCCGAAGGCCGCTAGCAAACATCAACTTTTATGCAGAAGTACTATAGCCACAGTAATTCAACTTTTATGCAGAAGTACTATAGCCACAGTAATTCTACATAAAAGCTAAGGTAAGTGGGCCACCTACAGTCCTTTTGCATTAAAATTAAATTACATACCTTCAGGCTTACAAGTCAACTAGTTTTGCTTGGGACAATCTAGTTTGGTCAGTTTCTTTAATTGGAATTTAGTTGCTGATAAAACACACCGTTCCACAAGAAATTGCAAGTTTGCAATTACAATTTGCCGAGCAAATGTGAAATCTTCTGATTGTGATCAATGACAAAACCATTGGTAATGCAGTATTCTGTTCCGCAAAAATTTTTAAAATCGTCGGTAATGTAAAACATTCCGAAGTATTCAATGATCGAAATAAATTTTTCAATATTTCGCTATTTCTCTCCGCACTTAATTTCTTTCCGCCCGAAATCAATAATATGACCCAATATTTACGAGTATCTGACGATATTGGTTAAAAAAAAAAATTTAAATTTCAATTTCTATGAAATTGAATCCAAATTATAAGTATTTCTTCTTATGTTTTTCTCGCATCAATCGTTTTTAATTTCTTTCAATATTATTGTTTTTATCACATAAAAACATAAGTAAAACTGTAAATAGTTAAGTACTTTGTGTATTTTTTTTAAATTTTATTATTAATACATATTCCATTATTAAATTAAATGATCAAACGATAAAATCGAATTCCCTTTTTTTAAAATTTGTGTGCATTACCATTATTGCGCATTTTGCAGTAAAAGTTATATATAATATAGACTCTATACATCCTTACAATGCATTGAACTTCATAAAGTCAAGCATAAACGAAATAAAATTTATAAAATCTATTCAAATAACTTAAAACATTTAATGCTGTATTTACTTGAACATATGCGATATAAACTCTTGTTTTAAATATACATACAGACATACATACATATTTAATAGCTCACAACGTAAACATGCATATATACTTACATATATACATAAGTATATTAATGTATACTAAAATAATATGTGGATAAAACATATCTGTGGCCTTTGGACAAAACATCCTATTTCGAAATCAAAAAATTACTTTGCTAAAAATTTCTATTTAGAACTATTTATAAACGTGTATTTCTATTATATAAAATAGTCTCCGGCGAAAAGAACAAAGCAAAACCGATATGAGAAAACAAAATTCCATTGCATACTTTTAGTTGTTCCAGAAAGATGAAATTAAGTTCTCAAATGAAATGGCTCCGTAAAAGTGGTTCAAGTCAAGAAACGTAAGGTGAAAACAAAAATTTATTGAAATACACAACTTTTACACACGGTCAATTATCAAGGGCGTCGCAACCGGGGGGACGAGGGTAGCTGCTCTCTTTAAGAAAGAGTATATGAACAGAGCTCAAAGCAAACTTTCCATTATTATGTGGGTGTTAGTTAAAGCCACATCAATAGTATCGACCGTTGCTAGTATCGACGATATTAGTCGAGGTAAGAGATGCATACTCGTACTCAATAGGAGCGTACACATTATCAAACAATTGATGAATTCGGAAATC
This sequence comes from Tricholauxania praeusta, assembly GCA_949775025.1. NCBI lineage: Eukaryota > Metazoa > Arthropoda > Insecta > Diptera > Lauxaniidae > Tricholauxania > Tricholauxania praeusta. The sequence continues at coordinate 41,146,298 of OX459030.1, read as the reverse complement.
ATCTCACACAACGAAACACCATCTAGATCAAATTTAACGACTATTCAATTTAATAATGACAGTGCCAGGTTCAGCAGCTTCTTGTGAAAGGTAATTTAGCGCTTTGCGACGGTTAAAGGCTTATCTTCGTTTACAAATGACCCAATAACGTCTTACCCATATAACGCTCCTTGATGTTTATAGGGAAAAAACTGGATCCTTAGATTTGCGAAGGGTATGAAAGAATTCATCTCGCGAAGAAATCGAAAAGCCACTAAAGGAATTTAATGGAAATTGCAACGAATAAAAAAAATCTTCATACAAAATTCACTCGATTCCCGTCCCGTCCTTTTTTATCAGAAAAATTTATCGACCTCATAAAAAATTTCGTTGCGACGCCCCTGTTAATTATATGTTGATCTGTCAAGATGCAGAAGCAGAGATCAAATAAAAATCGAGTGTAAATTGGAAGAAAAGAATATTCAAAATATAGGCCCATAATTACAGTCGCAAAATTAAGTTAAAACCTGGATTTTATCTAATATCAAAAATACAGAGTGACCCCATAAAAAAAAAGAAAAACTTGCATTAAATTATGAGAAAATTCTAAAAAATAGATTACCCTGCGTTATTGACACAAAATATTATAGACACAGTGAACAAAAGGAATTATAAAAAACTCGAATATACAAGGCAGTGTGGCGAATTGGTTAGGACTAAGAACTCATAGCTCAACGTGCTTTTAAATATTTACAACCAGGTTTTAAAGTATCATTTATTTTCATTGATATCAATAAAAAACACATTTATACTTACGAGTATTGAACCCACACACTGTGAGCTATGAGTTCAAAGGCCTTACCAGTTCGCCACGCTGCCTTGTATTTTCGAGTTTTTATACCCTACACCGAGGGTATATTCACTTTGTCTCTCCGTTTGTATCACATCGAAGGGGGCGTGGCAGGTATGGAAAAGTATATATATTCTTGATCAGCGTCACCACCTGAGTCGATTTAGCGATGTCCGTCTGTCTGTTTGTCTGTGTTTCTGAATGAAATTTTCACACACAGGTCACATCTTCTTGTAGGCATCTTGCTATTGAAAATGGGCGAAATCGGTTGACGGACACGCCTACCGCCAATACTCTATGTAAATTTACCCTGGCCAATTTTGAAAAAAGTTGCAGCGATTTTAATGAAACTTGGTGATTTGGTGCACATGTGAACCAAATTAGGATTAGGCTGGGTTTCAAGTTTCCAAGTCGTATAGGGGCGTGGCACAGCCCTAAATTTTATAATTTATTTTACCATATCTTGTAATATCTTGAAATTTGGTAAACGAATACATATCAAATATATCTTGAATTGAGATAAAATGGGCGTGGCACTTTTCAACTGTTAAAAATTTTGATTCCGTATATCTCAGAATTGGCACAAACGATTTCCATAAAAATTTTGGAGATGATGCCGCTGAAAGCAGTCATCAATACAAGCTCAGCTACTTTACTGAAAAAACTCGCTCAAGGGCGTGGGACCGCCCACAGTATTTATAAACGTTATATTAAGAGCACTAACAACGTAATCGTTATGAAATTAAATGAGATAGATATTCTTCCTATAAGATCTCTTATTACAAAAATTTGGTCCAATAGTACCTGTGGGCGTGGCACCTCCCATATAACCAAAAAACGTTTATTGTTATAGATAGTGTGCTATGAGAGCAATCTTCATAAAATTTTGTGTATAGATGTCAGTTACTATAAGCTTTAAAAATAAATTAATTTTGACAGGAATGCTTCAGTGGGCGTGGCACGTCCCATATTAACATAAATTTGTAAGCGCTGTTTTAAGTGAACTATTGCAGCAATTGCTATGAAATTTAATGTAAGTGGTTCAGTTGCTATAGAGTATGTCTGAATCAAAATTGGGTGAAGTAGCACCAGTGGGCGTGGCACCTCCCATACAAGTAAAATACGGTAAGTGGCATATTTATCAAAATATGTGAGCAATCATACTAAAATTTGGTGTAAGAGGTTTGCTTATGGAAAACTGGATCAAAACCGGGTTGGATTGTACCAGTGGGTGTGTCACCGTCCTAAAATTTAAATTTAGCCGCGGCACATATCGCAAACTGTACAAACTATTGTGCTGAAATTTAATATGAGGATGTCGATCACGAATATAGTTTATTGAAACAAAAGTGGGCGGAATTGGACAAGTGGGCGTGGCATATTTAAAATTTTTCATTTCTATTCGATTTTTTCAACATTTTCCTTATTCTTTCGACTTTTTCAACCCTGTAACTTTTTTCAATATATCCTATGTACATACATGTATGTATTTGTTCGACTTTTACAAGTTTCTTCATTAGTTTCTTTATTTTTTCGACTTTTTCATCCATTTTGAATTGTTTCAAGTTTTTTCAACTTTTTTAGAGTTTTTCAACTTCCCTCAACTTTTTTCAACATTTTGCATATATTTTCGACTTTTCAACATTTTTCAACCTCTGTCAACCTTTCTAACATTTCACATTTTTTTCGACTTATTCAACCTCTTCAACGCCTTTTTAACATTTATTTAAAAGGTACTTTCAGCGCAGTGTGGGTATGTGAGTTTCGGCCTATTTTTTCGACTTATTCAACCTCTTCAACGCCTTTTTAACATTTATTTAAAAGGTACTTTCAGCGCAGTGTAGGGTATGTGAGTTTCGGCCTGGCCGAAGATAACACCTTTACTTGTTTATTATTCCTTTTGTTCACTGTGCCTATAATATTTTGTGTCAATAACGCAGACTAATCTATTTTTTAAAATTTTCTTATAATTTAATGCAGGTTTATCTTTTTTTTATGGGGTCACTCGGTATTTTCGATTTTGGGTAAAAACCAGGTTTTAACTTAATTTTGCGACTATAATTATGGGCCATAGTGTTTGAAGAAGCACTACAATAAAAACTTACGAAATAAAGTGGATTCTACGTTATTTTTGTCTGTTTCTTATACAAATGGTACACGTTGAAGGAAAATGGTTTTGGCGGGGCCAGAAGCAGGCGAAGTAACCAGTGCTTAAAATCCTTAGATAAAAAAAATATATCACATAAAATAAACATAAATTTCATGGATTTTTTGCATTTGTCGACATAAGCCTTTCTTGTCAAAATGCCACAGATATACATATTAAAAAAAAATAATATAAATTGCAAATTTTAATCCAAATCTATGGTTTAAAACTACATACTTATATAATTTTTTTAGAAATAATACTTAATACAAATAAAAAAAATTAACTTGTTTTAACTAAAGTAATTGTAATGTAATTGGTATTTATTAATAATATAAATACTTTAATTTAATATATATATGTAGATATTTATATTCTACAATACCTAAATATAACCTTATTGAAACAGAAATCAACAAAATATGGTGAATAAAAATAAATGTTTTTCTTTTTCGTTTACAAAATATAATATATTGTGTTTTATTTGACAGCAATAATGTGCAAAATTTTGCACAACGGCTGCGCAAAATATTTTGCCATCTACTAGCATAAAGGCTAAGGAAGGAAGCATAAAATGTGGATCAAGACTTAGTTAATGATTATGCACCAGATCTTAAGCCTCAATCACAATGATAACGAGACGAGAATCGTTAAAAATGTCAAAATTACTCCATGAATCAATAAAATACAGCAGAGCCGGCAGAAGATATAAAGCTCAAGTGTCGAGTGACGACGCATGCTTAGGGGAAGGGAAGGGGTGCTGATTTGTAACTATAAGTTACACCTATCTTATCGGAAATATAGATAAACGTAGACAATAAATGAACACATTAGAACTTTTTATTTATACACGAACCAGCCGCAAAATCTTTCCTTATTTTGTAAAAATTAAAAAACCTTATTTTGATTTTGCTTATTGTTTTAAAAAACTTTTATTTTTATTTATTTATTAAAAACACAATTGAATGCATTTCGACCAGCCTGCTGGTCATCTTCTGCAACACGAATGAAATTGAAATTCAAAAAATAATCGTAAACAAAGCATTCTATGCAAAATGTGAAAAAAATTACATATGTCAATAACCTAACATATATGTACATACATTGAGATTGACAACGGGTAAAAACGAATTAGAAAAACAACAACAAGAAACAAATAAGAAAAAGAGTGACAAAATCGCCGATTTAGACAAAGCCGGGATTTATGAAATTGAATGTGGAGACTGCAAACAAAAGTATTACGGCCAAACACGAAGAGGGATTGGAAAACGTTTCAAAGAGCATGTCAGCTACATAGAAAAAAATCAGCCAAAGAAGTCAGCCTTTGCGGATCATGTTCTTAATAATTCACATTGGAACTTTTCTAAAGAAAATGTATTTTTAAGAAAACATGTGAATGATTACAACAAATTGGATGCATATGAAAGCATTTACATACAAAAAGATAGAAATGCTATAAATTTAGACAAAGGAAATATTATTTCAGATTTATTTAATTTTTGCAGTATAAAATAATTTAAAAAAATTTTTTATATATTTTAAAAAAAAAAAATTTTTTGAAACACTCCAAATTAACTAATTTAAAATATTTTTTGAAACACTCTTTTTCTTATTTGTTTCTTGTTGTTGTTTTTCTAATTCGTTTTTACCCGTTGTCAATCTCAATGTATGTACATATATGTTAGGTTATTGACATATGTAATTTTTTTCACATTTCGCATAGAATGCTTTGTTTACGATTATTTTTTGAATTTCAATTTCATTCGTGTTGCAGAAGATGACCAGCAGGCTGGTCGAAATGCATTCAATTGTGTTTTTAATAAATAAATAAAAATAAAAGTTTTTTAAAACAATAAGCAGAATCAAAATAAGGTTTTTTAATTTTTACAAAACATTAGAACTTTTTTTATTTATTCACCAGCACTTCACTTTGAAGCATATTGGATGATTTTTTGAGAAGTAATGGAAGGAGAAACTTTGATTTATCTCTATTAAACGTAGAAGTTTAATTTGGAATAATAGCTGAAGTGTACTTATGATTTAAGGTATTTAAAATTGTGCAAGGGAATAAGAGCTTAAAGCAGTATAAGCTGTTTTTCCAAATAAAAAAAAAGTTTGCATAGTCAATAACAGGCAACGTCAAATCAGTTTACGTCGATATAAGCGTTTTTTCCATGTTATAATAATTACTTGGATTACATTAGAAGTTATTTGGAATAAAAACTTATTTGAACATATGTATGTATGTATGTGTGACGAAATTCAAATCGTATTATTTTTGGAAAAACTGCTTATTTGAAAATTGGTTCTACGAAGTTGAATTGTCTCGTTTGGAAAAACCGCTTAAGTTTTATTTTTGCGAATATCTCATTAATTTGCTTGAGTTTTATTTTTGCGAATATCTCATTAATTTGCTTGTTTTCAATATTAAAAAGTGCAAAAGTTTCTTCCTTAATTAACAGAGGCTCTATTGAAATCCATAGCTTTTACATAAATTTTTTAAAACTAGCTTTAAAGCTTAAAATTGATCTCTGCAAAACAACAAAATCAGACTTAAGTGTTTTATCCTTTTTACCACAGAATTGTTCTATATCTAGTTGATCGTAAAAAATTTTCATTCGCCGAAGCACAAAAAAACTGAGCTCATTTGTGCACGATTACCCCGGTATTGTCATGGGCAGTCGAATAAAGCTTACATATTCTGGCACGAATCCTAAGCATTCTTCCATATTGTCGCGTAAATAAATCACTACATCCAATAACTTTTAATTTTTTTATATTTTTTTTTTTCGTCAACTCGAGGAACATATTTTTGTCATTCACTAACCTGTCTTCATCAAAACCATCTTGATAAAGTTTTACTATATTTTTACATCAGCTTCTTGCCCAATCGAAACGTTCAGGGCCGTATCTAGGGGGGGATGAGGGGAGATAGAACCTTCCCCCCCCCCGAAATATTTTGACGGACACTATATAGAAACGATTTTGTAAAGAATAGACACTATGTAAAAAAGATTTTGTGAGAAATACATTATAAAAAATGATTATGTGAAAAGAACAGGCATCTTATAGAAATGATTTTGAAAAAAGATCTAAAAAAAGTCATAAGTTTATTAAAAACTATTTGAAAATATATTGAGGGTATTCCTCAAAACGCGAAAACTCGAAAAGCGCGAAAACTCGAAAGTTTTCGAGCTTGCTTTCAAAACGTCCACTATTTCAGTTATGGCTGATTTTGAAAAATAATTAGATTTTTCATCAAATTCTTTGTCAAATAAAAAGAATTCTTAAAATGCCGCAAAATAGTGAAGAAAATAAATTGATTCAATTTATTGAAGAAAAAACTATTCATTACTTTTTGTGCAAACTTTGTTAAATTTTGTTTTGCGAGCTGAATTCATACAATGAGCTACAGCTTAAATTTTTTTCATTGAATCAAAAATCTGGGTTTAAAATTTTTATTATCGAGTTTAGAAGAAATATGAATTCGAACGAATCTGATTTGTTAAAAAAAAAACCAGAAGATCTCACTGATGTTTTGCAGTCTATATCCAAATCCGATGACAGTGTGGAGAAAACTTTATATTTATCTTTTCTTAAACAAACTAAAAGGCATACAGAAATATTGATGAAGCCTTTTATAAAGTTCGAGTGGAGAATTCGACACTCGCAAAATTTTCGAGTATCGAGTACTCTACACACAGGACACACCTTCTGCCGGCCCTGAAATACAGATTGCGCCATCCGGCGCATGAAATTTGATTTGTTCTGCACATGTTCAACACTGACGTCATTTTAAACATGTTCCTATTGGCTAAAAATTGTGAGCAGCAGAAATCAAAAAAATATGAGTAGAGCGTAACAGTGGAACAAATTGATTCAGCTATATATGCACATTCTTTGACAGTACGTAATGGTGATGTGTTATCGGTGCAAGAAAGGATGCTTTAGAAAACTTAGTCAATGTTTTTTTGAATTTTTGAAAAGTACTTTCCTTTGGCTACAATTCCACTCCATATATTTATTACATTAAATATTTTGTCAGCAAACTTTTTTTTCGTTTTGTTTCGATTCTGTTTAAGTATGCACATAATAAAATACGAAAATGACAAATCAACATTTTTTGTTACGTTTCCTTTTTTCTTGCATTTTTGAATTACAGTACATATATGTGTATATTCAATACTTTCTATTCTAGCGTCACTATACAGAATTAAAACAAAATTCTGCCATATATTCGATCATCCGTCCATTCGAATGTCCGTCAGGCTCGGGACCAGCAGCCTAATCGGGGTTCCACTGTATACATGTTGTACTGAATCGTGCTATTTTGATATTCATAACAGCCATTGGTCGATTTTTCGACCACTTGATTTCTCATTGAAATTCAGTGTAGCTAACTTCATATAAATTAGTGGAATAAAACTGATTTTTTAAGAAAGAAGTTTTGTGAACAGAAATGCATTTCAAGTTTTACATTTTGTAACTATATGTTTTTAGCAAGCGAAACTAGGAGCGTTTATGGATGCATTTCCTTTAAATATCGCAGCACCAATACAATACTTTAACTCAAAAGCAGACATCTACTTGTCAACAATAGCTACTTCACGTTGGGTACATCTGGAAACTAGCTTAATAACAAAAATATTTTGGCCTAATGTGAATAGAGCCAAAACAGAATTCTTATTATCTCTATCCAGGAATGACTGTCGTCTCATGACAGGGGTTACAACTGGACACTGCCTTATAGGACATCATGCACTTAAAATGAGAATGACTGAAAATGGTTTATGCAGGAACTGCATGGAACCAAATACAGAAAAAACGCTAGAGCACTTGCTCTGCGACTGCCGTGCACTCGCTCGGACAAGGCTTAGATCACTTGGACATGCTGTCTTATTCTCATTGCACGATGTTGTTAAATTAAAACTCCATAGAATATATGATTTTGCCAGGCGGACCAATACTTTTAACATTAACCAAACAACTAATTTTACTGATTAAATCTTGAGAGATGTGGTATCACTATGGACCAAAGTGTCTATGTGAGGCTTCCAATACACCACCATAACCTAACCTAACTATGTATTTATATTTAAAAAAAAAAGTTTTAAAAGTGTCTAAAAACAGACTTTTTAAATTTATTTTTTCAGTGTATAAAAATAACATGGTCATCATGAAATAACATTTTCACAAAACCATAAGTATCACAGTTTATTTTAACAAAAAGAAAAGAGGAAGAAAGTATTTCCTTTTTTAAAGAAAAACAATTTTATGTGACTAAAATTTAGCTAACATATAGCGAATTGCAGTCCTTGGTGACACAAAAGTCAACATAAAAACAAATAAATAGGATCTGATTTCACGGAGCATAAGGATGGCAATCTTGGATGTGACGTCATCAGACGTCAAATCATGCGTACGGCATCGCCAGGGACCGTCCATTAATTAGGTGAAGTGTTTTTTTTTTTTAAATTTGGACCCCCCTCCCCTAGGTGAGATTTAGTGAGTTCTGACGGTACCCTCCCTCTCCCTTAAAACTTTTAAATGTAATCTGCTATAATAACGTATAGTTTCGGCATTAAAAAGTTGACGTGAGATTTTTATTGACCCCCCTCCCCCTTGGTGAGATTTGATGAGATTTTGCCGGACCCTCTCCCCCCTTATTTTGGCTCACGTAATTTATGGACGTCCCCTTAGGCAGTAAAACGCAATAGCGACGAGATTAAAATTGTTATTTGAATTTCATTTTGCTAGTCAAAATTTTTCGGAAAATTAAATTCATTCGTTGTGCTAAATAAAATAAATTCAATTTTAATGCAAACACGAAAAAAATAAATCAATCGCATTCAAATAAGGAAAACGTCAATCAAAAATCAAACAAAAAATCAAAAATTTTGATTTTTCACGTTGCGAGATCTCGTCGTCAAGATCAATATTTAATTGAGCGAAGATACTTAAATGCAACCGTGGCTCTATCGCTGTCACGAGAAAACGCTTGAAGTTCGAAAAAAAACCACGAAAAAAAAAAACCACGAAATTTCGGAAAATGTAATATTTAGTGACGAATCAAAATATAATGTTTTAGATAAGATAGACTTGGTTTTGCCAACTGCGAAATGTGCTTCATTGGGGCTGAGTATAACGGAAGAATGACACACTAAGAACCATTAGTCGTTCAAAGAAACGCGTCTGACTGATTGGTTTTAAGCGAACTTGAAAAATGAAAATGACGAAAGACGGTTTTTCACGTTACTCTTCCGTTATACGTATTTCGCAGAATTTGGTGATTTGCTATTCTAAGTAAGTGGTTATTTTTGAAGCTAATTAATCTAAATTTGAACCTACACTAAGTAGACTGTTCCTAACGTGAAGTTAATGGTTTTTATACTAACTAAGCATACCGCGTTTCTAAACTGGTTCGTTCCTACCAGATTTTGTGGTAAAAATTTAAAAGTGTCAAATCGCGATTTTCGAGAGAGTAAAAGCTGAAATTTCTCTGACAACTCGAATCACCACAATTCTGGCAGGAACAGAAAAATGGGTAAAAATTGCGTGTCAAAAAGTTGCGTGTAGGGGCGTACACATGATCAAACAACTCATCAAATTGTTTGTCAAATAATTTGACCAACAAAAAAATATATGGAGTTTGATGAGAATTTGAAGATGTGAACGCTCATCAAATTGTTGGTCAAATTGTTTGATGGAAAACAAAGAATTTTGTTTTTCTGCTTGTTTGACAAACAATTTGATGAGTTGTTTGATGGTGTGTACGCTCGTCAAATTTGCTAGTACATTTTTGTCACTTGAAAAAAGATTTCAACGAGTGAACATCGTGCGGATGATGAAATGCTATGTGGCTCTTATTTATTTTACATACTAGAAGGGTGTTTTTATTGTTTTTTTTTTTTTTAAATATCGCTAAAGGAGTCGATGTTGACAATATCAGAGGATGTAAATTTTAATTAAAATAAATTTTATACTTAAGCAACGACGGAACCAATTAAGTTATAATTATTTCGATTATTGGAAACGTTTAAGTTAAGTATGTACAATTTTATCTCTTTTTTTAATTGGTATAGTGGACATAGAAATGACGGATTGTTATATGGTCTTCAAAATTACATTGAGTATTAAGTTATGTAAAATTAAATTCCTATTTCATCAACATATCCACTTTCATAAACATAATTATTTGTCCGTCATCACGATGTTTTCTCTTCGGTAGACAGAAGAAAACTAAAATTTGACGAAAAATTTGATCATGTGTACGCTGAGCTGTCAAATTGTTTGACAAACAATTTGATGAATAATTTGACGGTTTGAACACCCCTTGTGGCTTAGTAAACAAGCAACGGCAGAGTTCAGGAGCTAAAGCTAGCGTCGTAACCATTTGGTTAACACCTTCTGAATGCAAGGCGAGTGAAGCATTTTCGAGAATATTATTGAAATAACTCAGAAAGTAAATGACCGATTTTAAAGTTTTCCACCTGATTTTTATAGATTCATAAATTATCTTGAACTTTGACTTATTTTAAATGCATAAAGTGCATTTTAAAAAAATGCTTAGTATAATAATAAGAGGTTTGGCGTAAAGTAAATTTTAGCCAAAATTATTTTACATTTTGAGTTAAACAGCTTTGTTATATTATTTCTACTGAACTTTTTGGTTTGTTTTATTGGCTTTCTTAATAAATATTAATAATTAAATGATTATTGAACTTTAGCCATTTTTCGCAGCGATCAACATTCTAATGCAAAATTTTACAAGTTGATACAATGCTTTATGTATTAAACAAACTTTGATAACAAAGGAAAAAAAACAACAACAACTCTAGAATATAGACATATGTTTCGATTCTTAAAATCTCATCAGTATATTTTTGGTTGATGTCTACGTCAGCACTCAAATTGCACCCGCCATATTAATGAAAAACAATCGAAAAGGTAATTTTTCATTTCAAGCAAATGTGTTTAAATTTTAAGTGAATTTTTAAGATCACACCATTGCGTTGAATTTTTTCTACTGAACTCTACTTATAGCAGAAAAAAAATTAAGTGTTAATAAACAAAGCAAAAAAATAAAAATAAAGTTGTACAAGCGGGAATTTTTGCCGAAAAGTAGTTAAGTTTAAATTTTGTGTTCCCATTTGATTATTCAATTTATTTTATGTGAGTATAAAGAGTACAATATTTGAAAAACGTAAGAACATTTTACTTAAATTCTGAAGTGTACATTAACTTGCATATTATTTTTAGTTTGAGATGGGGCAAAACGCAGAAAAAGTACAGGAGATAAGCGTAACTTGTTCTCCAGGAACTTTAAAAAAAAGTTTAAAATGGTAAAAATAAAAATTGTTTGTAAAGAAAAACTAAAATGTGTACATATGTACATATACATATCTATGTGCTATTTTTAGACCCAAATTATAGAGAGCAGCTCACCCAGTTAGTGGTAGAAACCCATTGGGATGAATTAGTGCCAATTGGGAATGTTACATTTACCATGGATGGCACACCAGACGCTGAGCAACAACACGAGGAAATATAAAAAAAAAAACACTTTCGAGACTGCTTAAAATGTTAGGGCTATACCACTGTGACACTTTCAAAAAATCGATTTTTTTTATTTGGCTTATTTGATAATTTATACTTTCAAAAATATCCTGTGAAAGTTCAAGATCGTATCTTGAATAGTTTTTGAATGGCAGCGTTCTAAAGAGCGACCGCTCGCAGGTATAAACCGCTGCGTTGAAACTTTAAACGCGTTTTTCTCGAAAGGACATTTTTCAAAATTGCTGACATCATAACTCAAAGAGAAATTGACCGATCGACTTCAAATGAAAATTGAGTATTCTTGAATATATTTACCATACAATGACCAAAAAACGACACTTTTTTTCAGAACTACACCATTTTGTTAATTTTTCATATTTTTCAAATATCGTAGGAAATACCTTCAACTTTAATAACCTTTTTGAATTTTTTTGTTTCAAGTACTCATTCGGCCGGAATCATGTCAGCAGTAGGGCAACTTTTTTTTTTGCACCTCCGAATACAGCACATAACTCCATTATTTTTCAATATTTTTGTAAAAAAAAAATCTCAAAATATAGCTGAAAATATACCTTATTATGTCCAAAAAACTTCAAAACATTCTATCGAGAACTTGCTATTAAAAAAATTCGCGAAAATCGCCTAATTTTTCATGGGTTACACTGGTATAGCCCCTTAAGCTAGGCAAAAATTTTACATTTCGCATACGTTATTACGGAATTCACGTTATTTTTAACAGCTAGTTAGTCCAGAAAAGTTTCGCACCATTTTTTTTTGTTCAAACAAAGAGCTATGTTCGATGGAATTGTAAAAACCCAAAAAATAAAAAAAAATTGGAACAACTTAGATTTAGCAACACTTCCAACTTCTTATGTTAAAGCTGCGCGCTTCGAAAAACAGTATTTTAGAAATAATTACACAATCACAATCAACTTTACGATTCCTTTTCAATAAAAAATCGTTCAGCTATTTAAATAAATGAACATTTACCAAAAAATGTTTTGATTTCAAGCTTTTTGTTATGTTGCTCCTTCTTAACACAATCTTATAAGATGTCAAAAAAAAATCAACGCTGAAAATTATTTTAGGGGTCGTCTATAAATTATGTGAGTCAAAATAGGGGGGAGCAAAGTCCGGCAAAGTCTCACCAAATCTCACCAACGGGGAGGGGGATCAACGAAAATCTCACGTCAACTTTTTACTGCATAGAGCAGATTTCATCTAAAAATTAGAAGGTAAATCTCACGGAAGGGAGAGGGGGGGGGACCACCAGAACTCATCAAATCTCATCAAGGGGAGGGAGGGGGTCCGAATTTTCAAAGAAACACCCCACGTAATTTATGGACGTCCCCTTATAAGGAAACTTTTGGACAGGTATAATTCAGACAGGAAATTTCATTTCCCTCGCTTGTAAAAAGTGAAGTTCCAGTCTCGTTGCCTACGATTTCGACAGTCTTCAAGTTTTAGCCACAAGAAATTTATCTGGGTGAAAATTGAAACTTATTTTTGGGAGGGTAAGTGATCAGCTGTTTCTTACTCTCATTTTCTCTCTCTCAAACACCACATTTTTCCTGACAGGAACGCTTTTTGTGATAAAACTTTAAAAATATTTATATATTTGTAAGTATTAAACTATTTTTTCTGGTAGGAACGAACCTACAATTGTTATTTTACTGAGCTACATAGCAGTTCAATAACTTTTGCGTGTCAAACCCAAAAAAAAAGTCACGTTGAACATAGATAAATTAAAAAGAAAAATGGGCTAAAGCTAGCTTCCAGTCATGGTATAATATAATGGTTAAATCATGGTTCCAGTTAAAGTTTTTTGTTTTCAGTTTTGTCGTTGATTTGAAAACAAGAATGATAGAATAGAAGATTACGCATTGCGCATCTCCGTAATTTATTATGTCATTTTTGAGCGCCATCTGGTGGACGGTTAGAGTTGCCGTGGTATAAAAAATTTATACTCAAGTTCCTTTTTTGCTACTAATGCTCGCAAAAAAAAAGTTCTAAATACTATTATATAATATTATACTACTCTTTTGATACTTCTATATTTTGTAATTGGAAAATTAGTTTAAACTAATGCCTAATTTCCATGTGATCTTTCTTGAACTTATCTTATCAAATATCAGGGATGACATCACATGCTATAAAGATAGCAAATGTATGCTATTCACTCTCGCATTCTCCAAGCGCATTAGGTTCTGTTCGCATGCTTTTTCTTTCTTACAAAAATTTGATTTGATATCCCTGATATGGGATCAAAAAAAGATAGCATGGAAATTAGGCTTTAGAATTCAAGAAGTAGGTGTGAAGGAAAATATCGCAAAATGTCTTAAATAAGACTTTTCGATGAACTTAGGCATGATTGGTATTTATTGTATGGATTAAGTTTATATTACAGCAGAACTGTGTATTCTGAAGCACTTTTGAAAAATTAATAATTTGCTCCCTATATATTTTTTGACAGATTTTACTCAAATCCTGATATTTTATTGGTTGAGCGGGACTGAGGCTGGAAAAGCATAATAATGCTGAAATGTGGCGCTAGGTCGGTCGTGCTTTGAACAACTTTGATCGGCGTTTGAAAACTTTACAAAAATATACGATATTGGCTGTCAAAACGCCTGACCTTACTTTTTGTAAATCATAATGTTGCGAGCGTCAGTCATTTCAACATTGTCAATAAAAGGAATTCTATTTATCAGTTTTTTTCTTAATTTTGTCGAGTTTTTTAGTTTTGATTGTTATTTTCATAAAATAAATAGATTTAAACGAAATGAAACGCAACGCCTGAGGTCGCATCTAAGATTACAGCATAAGCATGCATTTTTTCTAATTCAGCTGTCAGAGTGCGACCGACCGAATGCAGCATAGCGATTTCAGCATAAAGTTTTAAAATTAATGAAATTGTAATAGCCAAACATTATAATAATTAAAACTAAAAAACAAATTCAAACTAATAAAATTGAATAAAACTAAGTACATAAATATATATGATAGATAAAATTTTTTTAGAGTTTAATGAGGACGGAATACAAATAACCGAAAGTTATTTAAAAAAACTTTTAGAACAGGCAAAGCTGCAATGTTAATGTAAAAAAATTGTTCTTCAGAGTTAGGATAAGACTTCTTAAAAGGGACTTAGATGAAAACGTTTATAAAAGAAAAAGAAAACTTAATAAAACAATTACCTGACTTACTCTTCAACCTAAATTGGAACGCCAGCGTCGTTTATCTGTCAAAATTCTCTCATGCACATATATTTTACATAAGCAACTCTCTAATGCAGGCCCGTGCGCAAAAATCATCCATGGGGGGGGGGTTTTAACTCGAATATTTCATGTTAGATTATGTTCATAAAAAACGTCAAAAAACTGTTTACTTTTAATATAGACATTTAATAATAATTAAATACATTTGTGCATGTGCTTATTAGCGATGTTCAAAAATATGTTATAGAATACTTCAAGAACACTCGATTTTTGAAAATTTATTCAAATTCGAGTATATCTCCATTTAAAAAAATAAAAAAAGAAATAGTCCTAGGGTTGCTATCATAGCTGCAAAATTTTAATTTTTCGGGACTTAGCGAAAAAAATAAAGGAAATTTGATTTTCTTCTTATTTTTAATATTTTTTTTTTTGAAATTTTTTTTTTTTTTTTCGATTTTCCTTATCTAAACATAAGGAAGTATCGAAAAAGAACTAACCGCCTATTTACATATAAGGAAAAAAATTGTGGTCTCTCCGCGAGTAGAGCTTTGGTGTTTCTTGTGTAACAGCTCAAATCCTTTGTTGCTTTCACTGCATTCACCTTAATATACTACAATTTGAAGTGGTCAATGGCACTACATGAATTTCTATTAAAAAATAAATGAGAAAAAAAAAAATAAAATTTGATTTTTGGTCCGAAAATTTTCAAAGTATTTTACAAGCAAGTAATTACAATATTTGCTTCAATAACTAGTCACATGACACAGTGCACACAGTTTAAAAAAAATATAAAAAAAAAATTTAATTTTGAATGAAAATATTTTTTTTATCATTTATTTTTTTAATGGAAATTTATGTATTTGCATTGACAATTTCAAGTTACAGTGTATTAAGGTGATTGCAGTGAAAACAACAAAGGATTTGAGCTGTTACACAAGAAACACCAAAGCTCTATTCGCGGAGAGATCTCCGATTTTCTCCTTATGTATTAAAAATAGCTTTAAAAATAGCGGTAAGTTTTTTTTCGATTCTTCCTTATGTGTATATAAGGAAAATTGAAAGAAAATTAAAAAAAAAAGTATTATATATAAGAAAAAATCAAATTTTCTTAAATTTTTTGGCAAAAGTCCGAAAAATTAAAATTTCGAAATTTGAATAAATTTTCGAAAATCGAGTGTTTTTGAAGCATTCTAGTACATGCCCTATATTTGAACAAGTCTAGTGTTTATGTTATGATTCGATATTCAGTTATAATTACGTAAGTACCTAATTCTCTTTCCACATTGATTTCGATATCGCGATTTATATTTAGCGAGGCTAAGCCATTCAGCCGATCTTCGATCTTCTTTAGTTAATCTGAGGCATGTCTTTAGACGACGTAGCGCTGAAAAGGAGCGGTCATTTGTTACTGTTGTCACAGGAAAAGTTGCCATAACACGAAGCATTTAATGGACATTTGGAAACGCGTCTTCATTGCAAATATCCAGAGCTACGAGAGAATTTTTGATGTCTTGCCCGGCAATGCGTTGACGCCAAAGTTGAACTCATTTATCCACATGTCACGTGAACCATTATGCAAAATTGACGTGAATAGATTTGTGCATGAATTTTCAATGAAGCTGATTTATTTGATGCCAAATCTTGTCGAAAATTAAAAACTCGGGCTTCGACGATTTATAGGCATTTTATTTTTTTCATTTAAAAAAAAAAAAATTTATTGTGTCTTATTGATTATTCGTTCACATGTCAATAAAAGCCTATGTGCGAAAATTCCCAATGGGGGGGTTTGAACCCCCAAATCCCCCCCCCCCTTGCGCACGGGCCTGCTCTAACGCCAGCGTATTAGATTTTCCAATTTTGACAGAGCGTTGGCAGCTAATTTTTTATTTTCATGTGTTGATTTTTGTTTTCTGTCACAAATAGTAAGCAAATAAACTCTACATGACATTTAACGCTACGCTCTTATTTAGGTTCAGCGCTCAACTCAAAAGCGTCGCGCTGGCAAAGTCAACGCCCAACGCTCTAATTTAGGTTGAACAGCTAGAATTCGTTTTTCATTACTTAGAACAAAATATAGGTATTTGTACAACTTTTGTGAATAAATAATGGTAGAATAGTTAAATATAATAAAAATATAAATCAAACTAAATGTTGAAGTTGAACTCAAAATAAAGGTTAAATGTAGTTGAGGAAAAAAGTACTCGGCAACCCTTAAGTACTTGGTGCAAAAATAGAAAAATGCAACCGTAATCGTCGACCAGATGACGAGTGGCGCAGAAGATTTCCATTTTTCAACTCGGAATGCGTGATCTGGTATTTTATCATTCTTGATTTGAAAATATTAAGCCTAAAGCCCAATTTCCATGTGATCTTATTTTATCTTATTTCATCCCATATCAGGGATATCAAATCAAATTTTTGTAAGAAAGAAAAAGCATACGGACAGAACCTAATGCGCTTGGAGAATGCGAGAGTGAATAGCATACATTTGCTATCTTAATAGCATGTGATGTCCTCCCTGATATTTGATAAAATAAGATAAGATAAGATCACATGGAAATTGGGCTTAATTTCCATGCTATCTTTCTTGATCCTATATCAGGGATATCAAATCAAATTTTTGTAAGATAGAAAAAGCATGCGAACAGAACCTAATGCGCTTGGAGATTGCGAGAGTGAATAGCATACATTTGCTATTTTTATAGCATGTGATGTCCTCCCTGAAATTTGATGAGATAAGTACAAGAAAGATCACATGGAAATTAGGCATTATGTAACAAAGAAAATCATACCAGTGAAAAAATAGGTTTTTCTTATATTGAGAACACAATTGGGGCAGCAGCAGCAAAACGCTCTGTTTCTGTCTGTCTGTGCAAAACACAGTTGGAGTAACAGCAGCAAAATCTGTCAAAACTCAAAAAATTGTAAACAAAAAAACTAGTCAAAATTAAAATGTTCGCTTTATTCAAAAAGATAATGTTTGATATAAACTTCATTATCATTCATGCCAGCTTGAATACAACACTGATATTTTGCTGCTTTGCTGCCGCATAAAAAATAGAACAATTCCTATATCGGCGGCAGGGCAGCACGGCAGCAAAATGCAGGATTTTCTATTTGTCTCTTTGTCACTTCCATAGTTCTCTATAATTTTCATGTTGACAGATTTTGCTGCCCTGCTGCTGCTGCCTCAGTTGTGTTCTCGCTATTAAACTTCTATTGCGCATTTCTTGTTAATTACTTCAAAAAATCCCAACGTTTCTTAATTTTTTTGACTCTCTGTAATTTGACAGGTAAGGTAGTCCTAAAAGTAAAGACGAAGAAGCATCGCTTAACATCGATTTTACCTTTGTCATTGGACTGGGTCGAGCAATATTCTGTTTTCTATCATTTTGTTATTGGGATCATCCAAAAAAAGTATAATTTTCGTTTACACCAAATGGGAATCTTAGAAATGAAAACTATCGGAAAGAATTTTATTAATTAATAATTTTGCATACTGATAATTTTGCCTAAATTATTAAGTACGCACGTGTGTAACTAAAAATCCGCAAATGTAAATGAACTTTTTTTTTTCAGTAAACTATATTATGGAGGAAAATCCTATTAAACATATAAAACTCGAACGCTCTGAGGATGGACCTGCCCCCAGCATTTTGTTAAGTTTTTTAGCAGAAAATCAATTTGTACATGACACATCATTGAGGGGGAATGCTGAAATATGCAGCATTGAAAAGCAAGATCCAGAGCTCTTTGATGCAGGCGAATTTCTGGCCATAGGAGTAGCCGCTGATAATCAGACAAATAGGTTTGAGGAATATGGTTTTAATGTTAAGGATGAAGTTAAATGTGTTCCCAATAATGAGGAAGCACAAAGTTATCCTATAAAGCTGGAGAAAGGAAAATACGTTGAGATCGACGTAATCGATTCTTTGGAAAACCAAGCAAAACAAATTGATTTCAAAAATAAAAGTTATGAAAAAAAGAAAAAGGAGAAAAGACAAAGGGATAGGAATAATATTTTCAAGCAGTATTTTATACTTTTGTGTCCATATTGTGGCATTGAAATTAAAAATTTGAAAACTTGGAAGGAACACATGAACAGTGCACATGATTTCGATAAAAATCTTCCGGAATATTACACGTTTATAGATGAATCACACAAGCAATGCAATGAATGCAGAGTCGTGCTAAAAGCGAAATTAAAACAACTACATGTATTGCAAGCACATACCATATTGCATTTACCGCATAACCAAATATTCAAATGCAGAATTTGTTCAAAACTCCGTTCATGTGAAGCCAGCATGCGTTGGCATATAGAAACAGAACATACCAAAGTAATAGGTAGAGTATTGCTGGCGCGCGGATTTGATTTGGATCACCATAAAAAT
Source organism: Tricholauxania praeusta (assembly GCA_949775025.1). NCBI lineage: Eukaryota > Metazoa > Arthropoda > Insecta > Diptera > Lauxaniidae > Tricholauxania > Tricholauxania praeusta. Next base: position 41,127,155 of record OX459030.1, on the reverse strand, counting down.
AGTGACGTCGATATTGATAGCGATGCTCCTGATAATGTAAAAAGAACTGATTTGAACGCAGTAGCTGATATATTTGAAGATGAGCAACCACAAGATGATAATGGTCTTACAAAACAAAAAACAAAACTTCAGATAAATAAAGATATCCTAAGAAAGTATATGATACGTTTGTGTCCTGTTTGTGGTAAGGAATGTGGACAGATTAAAAAGAATTGGTGGATGCATATCAAAAGTGTTCATAATCTTACTAACAATCTTGAGCAATCTTACACTTATATACAAAAATTAGGAATGCAATGCAATGAATGCAGAGTCGTGCTAAGATTAAACAAGCACGACTTACTGCGTCATAATATCACGCATTTGCCTTATAAACAAATTTTCAAGTGTAAAATATGTGCCGAGCTGCGTACATGGACCCCTGGTATGCGCGGCCATATAGAAAGAGAACATAACGATATTGTGCGCAGAGGATTGCCATCACTTGTAGAAAGCACTCAAGATAAATACTGTGTATATTGTGAAAAAAATATAGGACATAATGTCAGATTTCTGGAACACATGCAAAAAGAACATGGTGAGGTTTGTAAGAATAAAATACTATTGATATGTCCAGAATGCGGCATGAAGTTCTCCAGAGAAAGATTATATCGTTTACACATAAATAGTGTACACAAATTTGACACTCCCCAGGGCTTGTCGTTCGAAGAAATACTTGGCGATGTAGATGATGAAGCGCACCGACGCGAAAATAAAATGAAATATCGTTGTACAAAATGTGATTTATTATTTGCATCCTGCAAAATGACTATTTTAAAAGCTCATGCCATAACACATTTGCCATATCAAAACTACAAATGTCGCTACTGCGATTATTCTGACTCGTCCAAACGAAAGTTGCTAATGCACAGGTGCAAAGAATTGCTTGATGCCTTCAAAAGTGTACCGGAAATTGTTTACAAACGGATCAGAAAAAAAAGATATCAGCCATTGAATCGTAAGGTGATAGATAGGACGGATAAACTATACGTTTGTCCAAGCTGTGGTGAGGAGTTTAACAATGCAATGTTGCATGAGCAACATTTGAAACTGGCACATGAATTTGAGAATGTTATATCGTTAAATATAAATGTGACTAAGGAAGATACGGAATGCGGGAGTACATCCTTGAAGTATACTTGCAATATTTGCAATCGAGGCTTTAAACTGCCTAACATAAGTAATTTCAAATTACACGCTTTTAAACACATGCCATTTAAGTTGTACAAATGCGCACTCTGTCATACGTCTTCAACTAAATTAACTACTTGTCCCTGCAAGGATAGCGACACAATGAACGGCATAACTTTCATTTGCCCAAAATGCGATGTTAAACAATTTAAAAACGAGAATGAGTGGCTTGCACATATTCAAGAATATCACACTGATTTTGTAACGCCAAACGGCTTAAATTTTGAGCAAATTCACAAAGAAGATGCGGAGAACCTTACTTACAAATGCAATAGCTGTGGGAAGATAGTAAAACACCTCCAATTGAGTGGTATGTTGTTGCACGCGCTTGAGCACATGTCCACGAAATGCTTTAAATGCAAAATGTGTGAGCGTTCCTATGACTGCAAAGGCGATGCACTTCTTAATGTATATAGTTGCATTCAGATGAAGCTATCATGTAATAAATGGAATGATGATGAAACAACATTTTCGAAAAATTGGAGCACGTGCTCAAAATTTGCAAAATGTCAATGTCCAGTATGCGGCTTTCTTGACGAAGATAATGAAGATATTGAATTAGTAGGCCATCTCAAACAAGCGCATAGCTTGGAGTTGCAAAGCGCAGAACATATGAACTATATGCAATGCACGGCAACTGATGAAGATCAAATAAATTATAAATGTTTGGAATGCAATCAAATGTTTTCTGACTGTACAATAACGCAGTTGCAAGAGCACAAATTAGCACATTTACCCTATAGAATGTGGCACTGCGGTTTTTGTGCATGGGAATTCAACACTAAAGCAAAGGTGTTATACCACATTATAAATTGGCATATCAAGCAGGAACGAATGCGTGATAGAGATTCAACGTATTTGCTGAGTTTTGCTTGTCCCGTTTGTAATGAAAGATTCAATCTCAACACCGAATGGCGTACACATATGAACTCTAAACATGCTTTTAATACACTTACCGGTCTCAGATTGATCCAAGATGGAAATTCGTTTAAGTGCATTGATTGCAAGCGCAGGGTTCGCAGAATTAAAAAATTTACACATCGTTTTCGTCATTTACCCCACAAGCCTTATAAATGTCGTTTCTGTTCATATCGGTTTAAAACGTTAAAATCTGCTCGAGAACATGCTACAGCATGTCGAGAAAAAAAAGAAAGCGAGAAAAAACTTAAGAATAATTATAATTGCAATGATTCCAACTCGGGAGATACAGAAAATATAGAGCATGCTGACGAAGCTGGTAAAATAGAAAAGCAAAAAACATTTGAGCTTAGAAATAAATTTATTGGTTACGCATGTCCCGAATGTAATGTACCATTGCCAACTGAAGAGTTGTGGTATATTCATATTAACAAACAACATAGTTCCTTTGGCAATAACTTGAATATTAAAGAAGTGCTAGGCGCAAAGCCGATGGGGATCTGTTTAGAGTGCAACAAACAAATCGCAGGCTTTTCATTGGCCAGAGAACGGCATAAAATTCAGCATATGCCATATCGTGCGTTCATATGCAAAATTTGTCGCTTTCGTGCAAAAAGTAAATTGATATTACGTAAACATTTTTCTCATAAACATTTTGCATCAGTCGAGTTGATATGTGACATTTGTTCAGATGTTTGCAATACGCACTATGACTTTTCTACTCATATGAAAACGCAGCATATTAACACTGCATCGTGGCCAGCAAACCTTTGTCCCATTTGTATTGATTTTTTACCAGATGGTACCAATATTGATCTTCATATAAAAACAAGTCATTTAACAGACGACATAGAAGAGTATGAGAAAGAAACGAAAGGCAAGCTGCTCCTCAAATCTGAGTTGGACGAACAAACTGGACTTGTCATTAAAAATGATAGTGGTGCCCCTCCCTTATATGGTACTAATACTGAAATGATACTTCCCGACACAATACCAAGTGATTCTCATGAAATTTCAAATGTTGCTGCGCAAGCCATTACAAGTATGGCAACGTGTAGCAGTAAATCTACAGCTCTTAACAAATTTTACCCGTATATGACTTACGCTTGTCCTGAATGTAACTTACCACTGCCTACTCAAAAAGAATGGCATTCTCACATCACAACACAACATGACTTTTTTGCTGAACATTCATTAAACATCAAAGATACACCTGGGGGAGCTTCACAAAGCATTTGCCTGGAATGTGGTGCTAATGTCTTTGGTAGTATATTGCATAAACATCGTCATAAACTAACGCATATGCCATATCGTTCGTTTATCTGCACAATGTGTCTACATCGTTCGAAAAATCAAAATGGGCTTTTTGATCACATGAAACGTAAACACTTTACACCTGGTGAATACAAATGTGAAATGTGTTCCCTTGTATGTAAAACGGCTTGTGAACGATATACACATGCTAAGACGGAGCATAAGGACATTGAGTGGCCAATGTATGTTTGTCCGATATGTGTGTCGACTTTAAGTCAGTATAGCATTAGTGAACATATAAAAACTCATGGAGATGACCGTGAGCAATTTTTATGTGGCTATTGCACAAAGTGCTATCTCTCTAAAGGTGAACGGTTTCGGCATGTGCGAGATGAACATCCCTCAGAACATGAAAAAGAGCAGCTTGAAAAAGAACCAGAAAGTAGAATAGGCAGAAAATCAAAAGATTGTAAGAAGCCAAAAAGTGATATCAAAATTAAAGCGGAAAATGATGTAGAGTTTGTAGAAAATATAGATAAAAGAAAACTAAAAATGCTTAAAAATTTGCTGCCAGAAGAAATTCCTACAACCTCAAAAGAAAAAAGAGGTAGACCTAAGAAAACAAAATCCACTAAATCTATTATAGAATATTGCACATCTGGTTTAAGCAAGTTAATCGTTCCTGCAAAAAGAAAAAGAGGAAGACCTAAAAAAATAGAAACCATTAAATTTGAAGCTGATAGTAACGAAGATTCTGATTATAATCCTTATTTAAATGAATTTGTCTCAACTTTAAAAGAAAAATTACCACGAAAAAGTGTAAGATCTAAAAAGAGAAAAGTTGCTGGGTCGGACACTGAAACCGAATAAAATATTTAGTATAATTCTAACTTATATAACAATAGCCGTTTTTTGTAAAATGTTAATAAAAATGCATTATCCTTCTAAACAAACGTTTCTATACGAAAAGAAAAAATAGACTCACACCAATACCACTGCTATAATTAGTTTAAGAATATGAAATATATGTGTTTCTAAAGCCCAATTTCCATGTGATCTTATCTTATCTTATTTTATCAAATATCAGGGAGGACATCACATGCTATTAAGATAGCAAATGTATGCTATTCACTCTCGCATTCTCCAAGCGCATTAGGTTCTGTTCGCATGCTTTTTCTTTCTTACAAAATTTTGATTTGATATCCCTGATATGGGATAAAATAAGATAAGATAAGATCACATGGAAATTGGGCTTAAGTTGAAGGTCTTGAATATAAAATTCATGAAAATAGATTATAATGTCATATGACTTGAGGAAATGTACTGTATCCCAATAGAAACTACCACTGCGGCACAAATGAGAATTTAAAAATGATTTTTGCTTTTTTTTTATCCCTGTGTTCTGCACAAAGAGCTTCATGTTTCCTCAAATACTGCAAATGCTATCCCATTGTTGGAAGGGCTTCGAATCAATTTTTTGACCACTTGAATATGAAGGAATACAAAAAAGTTGCCAATACAGCGATGTACTGTACTGTTCGGCCACGGGTTAAGGTTTACATTATATGTAGTATGTATATTCATCACCGGTTTTGCTAGCCACAGATATTTTACATTAAAATTAATTTGCTTACCGTTAAGCATAAAAGTTAACTAGTTTTACAGGTAACCTGTTTAAGAACTTGGAGAGATTTTGTCTGAGTGAATATAATACGAAATAATCCCAGTAATGGACAAATAAAGCTCATCAAGCCTGATATTGCTAAAGTGTGAACGACTCAAATAATTGAAAATATGATCAGAACATTTTGCTTTAAACTGCTGAGACTTAAAGCTAAATTATAGTTATTAACATCCAACATCTATAGGAATATCAGACTCCGATCATCTTTACTCATGCAATGCCTTTCATATACTTCTACTCTACTAAACAAAACCCGTGAGCAAGTTTCTTAGCTTCCTAAATTTAAAATAAGCTTTAGATACAATCTAACTAATATGTTTCATTTAAAATTTAAATTTTGAACATTGATAGCTTCATAATTTATAGCGGTGTGGTTACGATATTCATCATACCATGTTTAACAGTAGGAAAGCAGAAATAAAAAAATGCTAGGTCTCGCCAAAATTAAATACCGGAATTCAATTCTACTAACAAACTAAACCGGAATCAGAACAGTAGTGAATATACCAATAAAGATTGGACAATGCTCTAATTCTGTTGCCGAAGCATGGGTAAAAAACTCACAAGCAAGTGAAATAATTAATGTTCTGTTTAAGACTTTAAATATTCCAATTTGTAATGCGCTGGACGCTTAGACGAATAAAAGAAATAAAATGGGAGTAGAAAAAGTAAAAGCTGAACTGTGTACATAAATACGAATAATTTCAATATGGATTGCAATGAGATTTTACAGTACATATTTACAACATCCCGAGTAAAAATATTTGCATCTTAATAGTAGCGTCAATAAAGCATTTTCGTTGGAAGTCTTCAAGAACAGCTCCGATTTTGATGATTTTTTTTTAAAAAAATTTCTTTTTCTATATTATTCAAAATCAGAAACCTTTTGGACGGCGGAAATAAGTGTTTATATTATTTAAACAATGTTTATGATATTTATGTGGAAAGTTTTTTTTTATACGGTATTCGTTGAAAACTTGGAGAAAAAAGAGATATTTATGTTTCTTATTTATATTGGTATCATAAATAGCTAAAAATTATATAACAATATTATAAAAAATGGTTTAAAGAACTACTTATATGTATTTACTGCTTTACTCACATATACAAAAAAAAAAAAAAAAATTTAAATTGATATATATGTATCGGAGATTTATTTTTCTTCAAGTGGTGCGTGGTTATCGCAGTTACGATCATATTTAGCACTTACAGACCGTAAATCAATCACAGAACTAAAATTTTTTGATTTGAAGAAAGTGTCACAGCCGTGTAATATGAACAATATCTTCTATAAAACAATTCATTTTGCACTAAACGTCACTTTTTCATTAAACTCATAAAATAATGAAGAAATTTAAAAATAAAATTATGAAAACCGATTATGTATTGAGGAAATACCGACAACTTAAAAAAAAGTCCTTCCAGAATTTTCGTTCATATTTGTAATTTTAATATACAAAGTGCAAGGACGATAACTTAGAAAAATGTGGCTTTTAAGCAAAATAAAAAAAATATGGGTCTCTTAAATTGAGCACTGAATGATACCTGTAGTTTAAACAAATGATACCTGTAGTTTTAAGCAAATTCGCCTTAGCCGAATTGAAAAATAATGTGCATTTATAATAAAAAATTGTGTTTGCATTGATGTATGATGATGTATACTTAAAATTTTTGTAATAAAATTTTCTATAAGATAGGAGGCCTAACTTTTTGTAACCCATATACTTAATTCCAGATAGAGGGCTTTAAAGTTGGAATTTGTTAAAAAAAACGCAAAAAAATGGTTATTTTTTAACCTATTTTCGATAATAAAAGCTATAACATTAATACTATTGACACATTTTATATCCTAAAATGTTTGTAAGACTCTCCTTTACACTATAGAAAAGTTGTAAATTGGTTGGCTGACAATTAAAGTTCTTACAAGCATTTATGTGAAGTATGTGCTCTCAACAGTGCATTTTTTTGAGTTTTGCCATTTATATGGAAAATTGGGGCCAATCAAAAAAAAAAAACATTGTGATATTCGGATTCTACGGAAAATTTCACTTTAGAAAATGTTATCGTCATTCGTTGTGGTGTAAGTTTTTGTAAATTTGTAGAGTAGTGTTATTTATTAACAAAGAATTCAAAAACTATTATTTATACATTGTTGGACTTTTTTCTATAATTATTATTTTTGATTCTTAATTATTTCAATCCTTAAATGTTATTAGAACAAGAAGAAAGTGCTGTAGATTCTATAGAAAGATTATGTTGTATTTGTGAAAATAAATATGTTCTAGGTACTTCAACTCAAGTTAAAGAAAAATTGATTGAAGTGACTTGGGGGCATCCAAAACTAAAAACAATAGCAAATAAATTAAAAAATAATGACCTCAATAGCGGAAAAAAAGTATTTGTGCCTTCCAGTTGTCGGAAACGATTAACTGAGCGTAAAAGTGTTGTAGCCGAAATAAAAAAAAAGTTGAACTTTGTGAAAAAGCATCTCAGCACACCAAAATTAAAGTTAAGAAAATCATCAGATTCTTCTTAAGGTTGGGATCAAAATTGTTTTATTTGTGCCGAATCGTTATTTCCTCAAAAAAAAGAAGAACGAAAACAGCATCACAATGTATCTGTTGTTACTTTATATCATACGAAGCAAAAATTACTTGACGTTATCAAAAATGCATAAGATAAGTATTCTCGATCTCTTCTTTTAGAATTAATTCTGTGAATGATTTACGGTCTGTAAGTGCTAAATATGATCGTGACTGCGATAACCACCCACCACTTGAAGAAAAATAAATCTCCGATACATATCAATTCAAATTAATTTTTTTTTTTGTATATATGAGTAAAGAAGTAAATACATATAAGTAGTTCTTTAAACCATATTTTGTAATATTTTTATATAATTTTTAGCTATTAATTACCAATATAAATAAGATATATAAATATCTCTTTTTTCCCCAAGTTTTCAACGAATACCGTATAAAAAAAAACTTTCCACATAATTTCATAAACATTGTTTAAATAATATAAACACTTATTTCCGCCGTCCAAAAGGTTTCTGATTTTGAATAATATAGAAAAAGAAATTTTTTTTAAAAAAAATTTATCAAAATTGGAGCTGTCCTTGAGGACTTCCAAATATTGCCTGTTTAATGTATTCATTGACTCCACTATAATGAAATAAGAAAATGTTAGACTTAAATGCTGATTTTCTTTTGATATTTGCCGAATCTTTTATGTTAGAGATGTGATATATAATGGTCTATTAAAAGCTAAAACATATTTTTTTTTGTTCCAAAAACACAAATAGTAAAACATATTTTTTTTGTACAATTGCTCGTTTATTTGTTTTTGACAAAGATTTAAAGTTTTCTTTTTTTTTTTTTATTAGAAACTGTTGGCTTAGTTTACTTTGAAATTTTGGTAGTCTTGTATTTAATCGCTGCTCATACGATATTTTCATATCGATATATCGATGCTCATACGATATTTTCAAACTTCGGAATAGTTGTGTAATCCTAGTTGTTTTTAATTTTTGCTTCGTCTCCTCTTTTCATTTTTCATATTTTTAACAACATCCTCTAATGTTAAGCCCTTAGCCATTATTGTTGTTTTTGTAATAACTCTGCGCAAATGATTTTTTTGAGTAGATGTGAGATTTTTACTATCAAAATTTTCCAGAATTTCTTCATTGGGAATTAACGGCTGCGTTTCGTTGGGTTCTTGCAGATTCTCAATTTTTTTAGATTTCTTTTTTGGTATCTTGTTTTTGAATTTTGCATTTTCTTTTATTACACCTTTTTCAACATTTGGAAAACTTTCCCATTGTGTTGGTTCTTTCTGTTTTTCCAGTATGAGCGCTTTGCGATAATCTCTTTCGCGCTTTTCACGAAGTTCTTTTGCCGCTGGAGTTTCAACGTCTACGATCAAATTGGACGCTACAGCTGCTTGATTTTGTACCTCACTTTTGAATTTTTTCCATGGAGTTGCTGCCTCCTCTCTCCCTGTAGCTGACACTGGATTGAATTTGACTTTACCCCATTCCTTCTCTTTCAGTTCAAAGTCTGTCTCTTGACCCTCAACATCTGCATAATCGCTTTGCCATCCACCACGTGCATATCCACTACGTCCATTGCCATGAGCACGACCACTGTTAAATTTTCCACCTCTGCTAAGCTTTCCACCTCTATTACTTTTTCCGGCTTTGAATTTGTTACCAAAGGACTCTTCTTGGTGATGTGTGAGTGAAGACCCTTTGTTGTTTCGAAAGGGATTGTTTTTATTTTCAAACATTTCGATTTAAAAAAAGTAAGAAACAACTTGATGTGTTCTACAATGAAACTGTTATACATGTGTTCTCATGGAACTGTCAAATAGTTACTCACCAATACAAGTAACAAAAAGTCGTATACAGTTGTAAAGGTAGAAGCAAATTGTCAAATTTTGAAAATGCAACACTGAGAAAGCTTCATCGATAGTTGTCAAAATCCATGTCAAAACCACAACAAAAAAATTCACACGCGACAAAGAATTATTTACAAAGAAGTATATGCAAAGAAGTATATGTAAAAGAATAACGCTCCCAAAAATGTCGATAGTTGGAACGTGTTACTATTTTAGCGAGATTAAAATTACGGTCTTAGAATGAGGGGAAATGTCTTTTTGCGCATTGGGATTTTTAGCAACGAAGCTGAAACTCCCTCTGATCTGCCATTTTCTATTTTATTAAGATTTTCTATTTTATTTATTTAAATTAATAAAGAAGTTTTTTGAAAATAAGAAATGAAAATAAATGCTACATGAATTTAAAATTAAAAACCTTTCGCCAATTATTCAATAATTTCAATATTAGTTGTGATTATTAAAAGGAGGGAAATCCTGATGATAAATTACTCACTATGTAATTCCATCCACCATTTTTTATTTGCATTAACCAAATTAATTAATTTATTTTGCATTTGACCTGCATTTGAAAATAATAATTTCTATTGCTTCCAAGCAATTAGCAAATCCAACATCATGATTTTTATTTTGACTTCTTCAAACTTGCAAATTTGCAACTGATGCTGCGTAGATTTTGTTGCTGGTTTTTCTTCAGAAAAATTCAGTCAAAAAATCTTAAAAAAATGCGTGTATTTGTTGTTGCTTTTTTGTAGTTTACAACGGATGCCGTTATTTGGAATTTTGATGGTCATTTTTCGGCAGAAAATTTGAGTTCAAATCACAAAAATGATATTTATGTTGTTTGCTTGTGTGTGTGCTCAAATTAGGCTATTTTTTGGAACCAGAATTCTTCCTTTGGGGGCCTTGAATATAAAGTTCTTTTGTACAAAGCTATTATTATGCCTATATGGTCATACGGAATCCGGCTGTGGGGCAACGCAAGCTTATGGAATATAGAAATATTGCTAAGGTCTCAGTCAAAAATACTTCAACACTATTTCCGGCGCACCATGGTATGTCAAGAATATAAACATACACCAAGATCTTGGTATACCATTCGTTAAGCAGATACAGGAAAACATAAAGCGATCGTATCAACAAAAACTACAGCAACATCCAAACATACTGGCTAGGAACCTACTCCTAACATCGAATACGTCTCGATTGAAGAGACAAGACTTACCACCCCTGTAGCTATTATGTATACGCATAATGGATACTCCTTTCGCAACTGAAGACAAAATTTGAAAAAAATAACATTTGTAAGCAAAGGCTTGGAAAATTCCGACGTTATATTAGTTTCTTAAGGTTTGTATAATTATTGTTAGTCTCCAAGCGAGTTGGTTCAACAAATAAATATGAAGTTTGAAAAAAAAAAAAAACATTTTTGTGATATTGCAATTTTTAAATGCAGCAAAAACTAAGTGGCAGAGGTTGATTCTTTCGTTTCATATGACATAATCTTTAAAATTATTGTAATCTGCCTGACGATTTCTTAATTTTGTATATATCATAAAATTTTGAAAACAAATTAATTACTCTTAAACGCAGCAACAAAAACGTTTGCCTCTTGTATTTATCTGTTTTTATGTATAGACCAGAGAACGTCATTGAGTAGATCATTGAGGGTTTTGAGCCACTACCAAAAATATGAGACATGAGTGTGCCTATTGCATGCAATAGTGAGTGTGAATCTGAGTTGTACTCGTTAATAGTGAATGAGAAGATAACATGCTGTTCATGAATCTGAGCTTGTAAGTAGCTGTGAATGCGTGTGAAGCTCACAATCGCATGGATTCAGATTCATGAAGCAGTGAATGGCTTGAGCCACAGAAAAACTGATTTTATTTTCTCTCCAATCGATGAGGAAAGGTCGAAAATGAATTTTTGGACATCATTTAGGGTGGCTCCGGACCATGGAAAGGATCGTTTCTGATCCTTTCTGAAAAAAATGTTGCTGCTCCAATCGATAGGGAAAGCTAGAAAATGGATTTTGGACATCATTTAGGGTGGGTCTGGGCCGTGGAAAAGACCGTTTTTGAACCATTCCCTTTACATTTTTAGGGTGGCTCCTCTAAATTTTTTTTTGCTCTAATCGATTATGAAATGTCGAAAATGGCTTTTGGATATCACATAAAGTGGCTTCAGAACTTGAAAAGACCAAAATGGTTGAAAACGATCCTTTCTAGGTTCCGGAGCCACCTCATTAATTACAGAAAAAACAAATTTTTGAAAATGGGTCAAAAACGGTCCTTTCCAGGGACCGGAGCCACCCCTGATGATTTCCAAAATCCATTTTTGACCTATCCCGAGAATGGGTTAAAAACGGTCCTTTCCGGGGTCCCGAGCCACCTTAGTGATGTCTAAAATCCATTTTCGACCATTTTCTATCGATTTTAGCAAAAAAAATATCCGAAAATGGGTCAAAAACGGTCCTTTCCAGGATACTCTAAATTATGTCAAAAAACAATTTTCGACCTTTCCCCATTTTTTAAAAAACTTCCCAAAACGTTCCACGCGAGTACCACAAACTCTTTTGATACAATCGCACAGATGAGTAGCTCACGAAACACTCATATACTCATACGAAATGAAACGAAATGAATCAGGATTCACTAGAAATGATTATGAAACACACTGGGATTCACAGACTTCGCAGTGAGACGGAATGGTTGCTAGATTCAAAAAACTTTTTGTGAGTGGTAAGTCTGTGTGAATGGAAAAAATAATGAATGTCTCACTGGCGTTCTCTGGTATAGATAAGACATTTTTTTATAACTATTCGAAGTTAAAAAAAAAAAAAATACTGGGTGTTTTTTTTAGAGGTTTGTTTTTCGAATAGAGATAAAACTGGCATTTTATGGTCAAATCTGGCAACTCTAATGTCATTTATGTTCAGTTTGGTTTGCCATTTGATCATGAACAGGTTGACAAAAGATCAACGCTTGCAAATCGTGCAAATTTATTTCGAAAATAATGGTTCAGTTCCCGAAGTTTACCGCAAGCTCCGTCCATTTTATGGTCGACGTAATCGTCCATCAGAGCAATTAATTCGGTTAACCATGGGTCGTTTTCACACTACGTTTACTCTATGTGATAATACGCATCCGCAGAGACGTCGAACAGTGCGCACCGAAGAAACACTTGCCGCTGTAGAGCAAAATGTTGAAGAGGACCCGAATGAATCGATTCGCCACCGTGCACAGCAATTGGAGCTTTGTCCATCAACTTTATGGAAGATTTTGCGCAAAGATCTTGGCTTGCGACCTTACAAGATCCAGCTTGTGCAAGAATTAAAGCCGCGAGACCATGCAATGCGTCGTGATTTTGGTGTATGGGCCGAAAATGAGATTGATCTCGATGCTGATTTTCATCGCAAAATTTTGTTCAGTGATGAGGCTCATTTTTGGTTGAATGACTACGTCAACAAGCAAAATTGCCGCATTTGGAGTGAAGAGAATCCACATGAGACCCTTGAGACGCCATTACATCCACAAAAACTGACTGTTTGGTGTGCTCTATGGGCTGGTGGAGTCATTGGGCCATACTTCTTCCGAAATAATGCTGGAGAGTCAGTTACCGTTAATGGAGACCGGTATAGAGCCATGATAACCGACTATTTTGTTCCCGAATTGGATGGCATGAATGTGGATGAGTTGTGGTTCCAACAAGACGGCGCTACATGCCACACAGCGCACGTCACAATCAATTTATTGAAGGAAACATTCGATGAGCGCATAATTTCGCGGAATAGACCTGTCAATTGGCCACCAAGATCGTGTGACTTGACACCATTGGATTATTTTCTTTGGGGATATGTGAAGTCGCTCGTCTACGCCAACAAACCAGAAACGTTAGGGGACTTGGAAGCCAACATTCGTGGCGTTATTGCCGACATACGGACCCATATGCTCGAAAAAGTGGTTCAAAATTGGACCTGTAGAATTGGCTTTATTCGAGCCAGACGCGGCGGCCACATGCCCGAAATCATATTTAAACATTAATGGCATAAAATTATCCTTCCAATAAAGTCAAATTGATGGACATTAAAACGATTTTCTTGTGTTTTATTTCAATTCGAAGCTCTATACCTCTAAAAAAAACACCCTGTAATAATAGTAAAAACTAAAAAAAAAACCATAATTTTTAAAAAAAATAAGCAATATGGCGGTTCCTATATAAAATACGGAACATTCGAGAAGAACATATGTATACATACATAACTGAAATGAAGAATATAAAAAAATCGACGAATCAGACCATATGCGTAAGGAAAAATGGTGGCTCCTTAAGTAACTGAACAAGTAAAAGAATGTTCGGCATATCCCTAAAGAGAGAGAGAGAGAAAATTGTTATAGAATAGAATAGAACTTCATGAATTTCAACCTCTGCCGCACAATAAAAATAAATAGTTATTCATTCCACAGGATCACAAATAGGCGAAGAGCCGTTTGTAGAAAAGTCGAGTGTATAAGATTACAGGATGGGATGTACAGGAAAGGTAGCAATGTACTTTGGTGAAACTAACATACCAGGGTTGCCTTGCCAGAGCCTGTCCCGATGGCCGAAAGAAACTAACTTTTGGCCGATTTTTTTTTTAAAAAAAGTGTATAAGATTACAGGATGAAATGTGTGTGTCAAAATAGCCTAAATAGAATAAATAGGGTTACTTTGCCAAGTCCTGTCCTAAGCAAGGGCTGCCACTCGTTTTTTGGGCCAACATTTTTAGAAAAAAAGTTTATTGCTTAAGATTCCAGCTTGAAATGTGTGTAAAATGATAGAGCTCGATGAACCTAAATAGAATATATAGGGTTGCCTTGTTGAATAATGTCCTAAACAAGGGTTGCCACCCGTTTTCTCGGACAACATATTTTAGAAAAAATTTTATGTTTTAAGATTTTGGCAAGGCTATGCAGCCTATTTAGGCTCATTGAGCTCTATTATTTGACAAACAGAAATAAAAAAAATAATGAAGAAAGTTGAAAGAAGTTGAAAAAGTCGAACAAATACATATGGGATATGTTGGAAAAAGTTAAAAGGTTGAAAAAGTCAAAAGAATATGAAAAATGTTGAAAAATGAAAATATGCCACACCCACTTCTCCAATTCTACCTACTTTTTGTTCAATAAATTAAATTCGTGATCACAGTAGCTTCTATAGTGCGATCGATATATGCCGTAATTAGTCTTAAAATTTAGGGCGGTGACACACCCTTTGGTACAATCCAGTCCGATTTTGATCCAAAAATTACTACTTACTTACTTAGATGGCCATAACAACCCGTTGTCAGGTTACGGCCGACCTCATTAGCTCTCGCCAGGCGCCTCTGTTTTGCGCGCGCCTTCTCCAATCGTTAATGCCAAGCGTGGTTAGGACTTCCTCAGCTTGGTCTATCCACCGGAGGCATGGTCTCCCTCTTCGTCGTTGACCGGGAACCTTTCCTTCGAATACGTTTTTCGCTGGAGCTTCTTTATCCATACGATGGACATGACCCAGCCAGCGTAGTCGCTGTATTGTTATACGCTTAACTATGTCAATGTCGGCGTAGAGCTCATACAGCTCGTGGTTCATTCGAATGCGATAGTCATCGCCAACTCGAACAGGACCAAAGATTTTGCGGAGAACTTTCCTCTCGGACACCCCAAGAGCGGTTGCGTCTGTTGTCGAAGCCACCCATGCCTCAGCGCCATAAAGAAGCACAGGTAGAATGAGCGTCTTGTAGAGTGTTAGCTTTGTCGATCGAGAGAGAGCTCTGCAACGTAATTGCTTACTGAGACCGTAGTAGCATCTATTAGCAATTGTTATTCTCCGCTTAATCTCCAGACTGACATCATTGTTGCTGGTTACGGCAGTGCCAAGTTAAATGAATTCCTTGACAACTTCTAATTTACAGTTGCCCGTGCTCTCTTGTTGTTGTTAGTAGACATCATGTATTTCGTCTTGCTCTCGTTTACCGTCAAACCCATTTTGGCTGATTCCTTTTCAATAGCAGTGAAAGCAGCAGTAACATCTCTCTTACTCCGACCGATAATATAAATATCATCAGCGTACGCAAGGAGCTGAACACCTTTGAAGAAAATGGTGCCATTATGATGCACAGCGGCTTTTCGTATGATCCCCTCCATAATAAAATTGAAGAGATCGCACGAAAGCGTGTCGCCTTGTCTGAAACCTCGCTCGGTATTAAAATTTCCGGAGAGGTCATTCCCTACCTTGACGGAGCTACACGTATTGCTCAACGTCATCCTGCAGAGCCTTATCAACTTTGCAGGTATACCGAACTCAGACATTGTTGCGTATAGGCAATTCCGCACTGGGCTATCGAACGCAGCTTTATAATCGACGAAGAGATGGTGAGTGTCGATTTGATATTCATGGATTTTCTCCAGGACTTGACGTAGTGTAAAAATCTGATCTATGGTGGATTTACCAGGTCTAAAGCCACACTGATAGGATCCGATCAGTGTTTCTGTATGCGTCTTCAATCTTTCACACAATACGCTCGAGAGGATCTTATATGCGATGGAAATAAGACTGATACCCCTGTAGTTGGCGCAGATTGTCGGGTCTCCTTTCTTTATTACAGTACAAAGCACGCTGAGATTCCAATCGTTGGGCATGCTTTCCTCTAGCCATATTTTGCTGATGAATTGATGCATGCACCTTATCAATTCATCGCCACCAGCTTTAAACAACTCAGCTGGCAGGCCGTCAGCACCCGCTGCTTTGTTGTTTTTGAGTCGCTGGGTAGCAGCTCGAACCTCTTCATGGCTAGGTGATGGTACTTTCACTGCGTCATCATCGATTGGTGGTATCGTACTGCATTCTCTCTGGGCGGAATTGGTGGAATCATCGCCTGTAAGCAAGTTGGAGAAATGCTACCTCCATAACCTCAGTACACTCTGTGTATCTGTAACCAGATTTCCATTTTCGTCTCAGTGGATGCTCCGGGCTTGAAACCTTGAGTTAGACGCTTAACTTGTTGATAGAATTTTCGTGAATCCTTCTTGCCCTGGTATACCTCAAGTTCCTCACGCTCACGCTTTTCTTGCTCCCTTTTTTTACGTCTAAAAATGCGCCTCTCTTCCTTCCTCTTTTCGCGGTAGTTTTCTCGCATGGCTCGCTTTGCGGCTGACTGCAGCGTCTTCTTGTATGCGGCGTTTTTTGCAGCAGTCTCATCGCAACACTCCTGGTCATACCATTGGTTTCAAGGTTGTGGTCGTCGGAAACCAATGACTTCTTCGGCAGCAGCACGCATGGAGTGGGAGAGGTGTGTGCAAAGTCCACCGGCGTCGTCGGTTCCAGAGGTTGGTTGGTTGAGCTTAACCGAGAGTTGAACGGAGTATGCCTCGGCAGTCCGTTGTGATTGCAGCTTGGCAACGTCCAGCTTTCGCTGCATGCCCGTGTGTACATTTTTCGCATTGCATAGCCGCATGCAGATCTTAGCTGCAACAAGATAGTGGTCGGAGTCGGGGTTGACCCCCCGAAATGTACGCACATCCAGAACGCTTGAAGCGTGCCTTCCGTCGATCACAACATGATCAATTTGGTTTTTAATTTTTTGATCCGGAGATAGGCAGGTGGCCTTGTGAATGTCGAGGTGTTGAAATCTGGTACTACTAACTACCATGTTTCGCGCCGCGGCGAAGTCGATCAGTCTCAGACCGTTGCTTGAAGTGGTATCGTTGAGACTGAACTGACCGACTGTAGCGCCAAAGATGCCTTCTCTTCCGACCTTCGCGTTAAGATCGCCGAGGACTATTTTTACATCGTGAGTCGGACAACGGTCATACACGTCCTCTAGGCTCGCGTAGAAATCATCCTTGGTAGCATCGTCCTTTTCCTCCGTCGTGGCGTGCGCGCAAATTGGGCTTATGTTGAAGAACTTTGCCTTGATACGGATCGTAGCCAACCTTTCGTTTATTGGCGTGAACTGGTCTCCGCATGGCTGCTCTAGTAGATATTACAGTTCGTCCGTTTAGAGCAGCCATGTCCTTTCCATCGCATCTCCTGGATGGCGGTGATGGATAGTTGCACCTTCCCTATGAAGGGTCCGGACATTCCAGGTGCATATCCGTAAATCATTGTCCGTTTTTCGTTTGCAGTGGTCGTCATCGTAGTGGGGGTTATTATCCGAGGCTGTTTTGGTTTTCATTGGAAATGATGATAATGTGTGGTGGGACCCAAATCCTACGCACACATTCCAAGTTTTAAGTCTAGGAGAGACTCGCCTTCTCACAACTAGCTAACCCCCGGACGGGTGTCCAAGGGATCTGCAGAGGATACTTGGCCAAAAGGCCGGAAGTTTGTGAGCTGCTTGAACTGCTTGCAAAAGAATCATCCCTCGCGACTCCCAGGTGAGTGGCGATTAGGAACTTTAGCCACTTACGTGAACTTCTACAAGCAGCTCCATCCTCCATTGATCCAGAAATAGCTTTCCATAAACAACACTCTTACACCAAATTTTAGTAAGATTGCTCACATATTTCGATAGATATGCCACTTAATTTTTCTATATACATACATATATACTATTATTAAACGAGCTAAAATTGTATTTAAGTATGTATATAAATAAGTATGTATACGACTGAACTTTATTTCAAAAACGGCTGCAGAGATTTTGATGAAACTTACGGATTTGGTGCATATGAAAACAAAATGAAGATTGGGCTAGGTTTTAAGTTCTTAAGGACTCTAACAGGGGCGTGGCACAGCCCTAAACTTTAATTTTTATAACGTGATAACTCGGAAACTACTTAAGATATTTGACGAAATTTGGTAGACTGATGCAAATAATAAAAATCTTCAATATAACCTAAAGTGGGCGGAATTGGAGCAGAGGGCGTGGCATCTTTCATCAATTTAAAATTTTGATCCAATATTTTTCAAAACGGCGCCTACGAGTTTCATAAAAATTTTGACGACAATACTTCTAAAAGCAGTCATCATAACAAGCTATCATACGTATAAGAAAAAATTGTTAAATGTTATATTTAGTGTGCTATGGGAGTAATATTTTTTAAATTTGGCATAAAGATGTCGCTTACTATAAGCTTTGAAACTAAATAGACTACGATGGGATTACATCAGTAGGCGTGGCATCTCCCATACATCCAAAAAATGGTAAGAGTTATATTAAGTGAGCTATGGGAGTAATTTTTTTAAAATTTGTTGCAATGGTGTCGGTTACCATGAGCTTTGAAATTAAATATGTTTCGATGAGATTACATCAGTGGGCGTGGTAACTCCCATACAAGTTAAAACCGTTTAATGTTATATTTGGTCCACTATATCAGTGATCCTAATAAAATTTGGTACAGAGATGTCCGTTGCTATAACCTTTTAAATTAAATGGATTTCGATGGGAATACATCAGTGGGCGTGGCACCACCCATAATATGCAAAAACCGTTTATAGTTATATTTAGTGTGCTGTGGGAGTAATTTCATTAAAATTCGGTTTAAAGGTGTCTGTTACTATAAACTTTAAAATTAAATGAAAATCGACGAGATGGGTGTGGCACTTTCCATATTAGCAAAAAACGTTAGATGTTATATTTAATGTGCTATTGGAGTAATATTTTTGAAATTTGGTGTAGAGGTGTCGGTTGCTATAAGTTTTGAAACTATATGAATTTTGATGGGATTTCTTTAGTGGGCGTGGCACCTCCCATACAAACTTATAACGTTAATGCCATATTTAGCAAACTAAAGTAGTGATCCTAATAAAATTTGGTCTCAATATATTCAGCCTCATTCAACTTAGTTCGAGTTTTTCAACGTCTTTCAACTGCTTCATTATTTTTCAACCTCTTTCAACTTTCTCAACGATTTTCTACATTTGTCAAATATTTGCAACGTTTTCAACCTCTTTCAACTGTTTCAACATTTTTCAAACTCTTTCAAATTTTCTCAACATTTACCATATTTTTTCGAATTTTTCAACCTTATTCAACTTTTTTCGAGTTACTCAAACTCTTTCAACTTTTTTCGAGTTATTCAACTTCTTTCAACATTTTTCAACCTTTTTCAACTTTTTTCAACATTTTTTAACCTTTTTCAACTTTTTGCAACCATTTCCATATTTTTTCGAATTTGTCAACTTTTTTCGAGTTATTCAACTTCTTTCAACATTTTTCAACCTTTTTCAATTTTTTTCAACATTTTCCATATTTTTCGAATATTTCAACCTTGTTCAACTTTTTTTGGAGTTATTCAAACTCTTTTACTTTTTCAACATTTTTCTTCATCATTCAACTTTTTTTGAGATTCCCAACTATTTTCGAGGTTTTCAAACTCCTTAAAATATTTTTAACATTTTCCATGTTTTTTTGGACTTTTCAACTTCTTAGCTTAACAGTGCTCATATATCATCAACTTTATCAGCCTTCTTCACCTGGTTCAACCTCTTTCAACTGTTTTCAACATTCTCCATATTTTTTTGACTTTTTAACTTTATCAACCTCATTCAACTGTTGGAAGATTTCAACCTCTTTCAATTTTTTTCGACTTTTTCAACCTCATTCAATTTATTTCGAGATTTTCAGCTTTTTTCAAGTTTTTCAACCTCTCTAAATTTTATCGATTTTTCAACTTCATTCAACATTTTTCAATCTCTTCCAACTTTTTTTAACATTTTCTATTTTTTTTTTCGAGTTTTTCAACCTTTTTCAACTTTTTTCAACATGTTCCAACCTTTTTCATCTGCTTCTACCTCTCTCAACGTTTTTCAACATTTTCCATATATGGACCAAAACGCAAAAAAGTAAACTACAGAGAAAAATTTTGTTTTTTAAATTTCGAGGGTTCTTCATTAATTTCTGGTTGTACATATCCCAAAGTATCGAGAAACATAAATGTAAACCCGAAATTTGTTGCTTGCTGCGAGAATATAGACTTGTTTCCAGGTTGCCTCTTTATGAATAAAAATTAACAAAAATACAACATGAATCAAAAAGGTACGTTGTATTCAATATATGTTATTTTATACGTGCTATCCGGTTCTCTGATATAGAATTAGGTATAGTGAAAGTAACTTAATAAAATTTTTGAAGGGGAAAAAATGTTATCAGCATTTTGTGTAAAAAAGAATTCGACCGCATTTTTTGATGTAACGTAACAGTCAAATATCTCAAAAAGTCTTTTGGTGCAAAATCCAGCAATTTAACAAAAGAGAAATACCTCATTTTCTTCGAGCACTTTTAGTCTATTTTCTAAAGAAAGTAAGAAATTAGCGGTCATTTCCTTATGTGTGTGTCCCGAGCCAAAAACAATTTGTAACGCAACAGTCTTTTTTCATCGATAATATTTAGAAGAACGAACTGAGAATCTTTAGATCGCCCTAGAGCATCAAATGATAAGTTTAACAAGGAGGGAACGCTGCAAATTGAGTTTGCTGAAAATTTTGCCTGCGAGGGGCAAGACGAAGTGCACAGTGCACATTGGTATCAAAAACAGCTAACTTTGCATACTACTGTCTTCTATCACAACGAAAAATTGCAATCGAAGGCTTTCGTATCTGACAACTTAATGCACACAAAAGAAACCATAATTCCCTACATGTACATTTTGCTGTCAGGACTATTTGCGACTTCTCACGGGAAAGGTTGTATCGATGATATAGGCGCAACTACCAAAATGATTGTGGGGAAGCATGTTTTGTCTCGTAAATGTGTCGTGAACTGTGCTTCAGACTTTGTTACTGCATGTCATCGTACAGAATTGAGAATCGTCAACGAGGAAGTTAATGAACGTGATTCTTAAGATATACATTACATTTTGAACGCGCTTGCAATTTTCGCTAGTGCAAAAAGTATCCCGCGATATAGCGTCGGCTCACCAAATTCAAGTGATTGATGGAACAATCATCACTTTTACCACTTTGAAACAAGAGTACGATTTTTAATTTTTACTGATCTCTATTTTGTAAATTATTTTTAATGAATGTTAATGAGTTCAGTGAATAATTAGAGCTTTGTTGGTTCTTTAGGATTCCATGTCTATTACCTGGGGCTTCTTAAATGTCTAATCGTAAGACCCTTGAATTAATGATATATTGTGAAATTGAACAACTGAAGCTATTTTAATGCTTAATTTTAGTTTTAATATAAGCGTAAATCGCAAAGGTAACGTAACAGTCTTTTCGTGTAACGTAACTGTCCGAACATATTTGCTTCTATAAAACTCAAAAACAATGTTTTCTGTGTAATTAAAGTTTAATTAATTACTTTCATCCTAAAGCTTGGAAATTACAAGCTTTACGTGTAAAATAGTCCACCAATAGAGCAGACTTTTCTAATAATGTAAGGCAACTTTAAAATCTTCTTCCAAAATTATGTTACATAACAGTCCATGCTGACACATTCATAACTCCTAAATGATAAGGCATACAAAAATTTTTATTATAATGCAAAATGGTATTAGAGAAGCAAACCTTTAGATGCATCTACAAAAAATATTTAAAGCACTCCATTTCATGTATTTTAGGAACAATTAATGTCAAAATATGCATACGAATGTAACGTAACAGTCTGCGTTTTGGTCCATATGTATAATCAACTTCTTTAAATTTTTTTTTAACTTGTTTTCGGCTTTTCAACCATATTCAATATTTTTTAAATATTTCCGACTTCTCATTCAATTGCAATACATTTTTTCGACTTTTTCAACCTGAAAACGAAAAACCAAACTTTGGTCGGTCTCCTGGTACTGTATGTATAATGTGCAAGAGTAATTTTAATTTAAATTCAAAGTTTCAGCGTTAGGGTTTCACAACTTTTTTCTATCAATTTTTTCCTGTTGTAATTTTTGAAGTAACACAATATATTGACTTTTATAAAATACTTTGATAAATTTTTTAGTATCGAAATTTATTACAATGTTTTTCGATAAGTTCATGCTTTTTTGACCTTTTTTTTATAATTTTCGACTATTATCGACATTTTTGATAAGTTTGCTCTCAATATTTTTGGCTCTTATTAAGTTTAGATTCTTATCTGTTTTTCTCAATTTTCGATAAATTTAGACATTTCCCATGTTTTTCCGATAAGATACGGCTTTTGCCGACTTTTTCGATAGCTCTCAACTATTATCGATTTTTATGATATGATTTGATGATTTTCCTCAATTTTTTCGTTGTTTTTCACTATGTTTCCACTTTAATGGACTTTTTTATGTTATTTGAAGGTTTTCGACTTTCGCCGTAGAAAAACAACGAAAAAGTTGAAACTTATCAGAAAACATTGTTAGGGCGAAACTTATCCGAAAACAATCGCAAAAGTTGAAATTTTCTGAAGATTATCGAAACAGTGATAATAGTAGAAACTCATCGAAAAACATCATCATCGAATAACAAGATAATAATCGAAATGTATCGAAAAACATTGAAAAAGTACGAGTTGGTATTCTTGATCGAATAATTGGAAATCGAAAATGACGGATCTTAATCTAAATAGATAAATATAAAAACTGACGATTATGTTTGATCAAAAAAATTACAAGCCAATTCTATGGTCACATGAGTTCTGTGTATAAGCACATGACCTGCACCTGCGGCTTAAACTGTTGTTTTTCGTGACCACATAATGAATATTGATTTCGCAGTGATCTAAAAGATTGCAAAAATTTTAATCGCTTCTGTATGTTATATATTCACATATGTAAGTAGCTTGTCTGTCGAACAATTGTTCAAAAAAGACATAATCATTACCAAATAACCATATAATTTAGTAAGTAGTGTTGCGAAATAGACACATTAAATAACAATCAATGGATATTTTTACTCGTTTTTCCATTAACAAAATTCAAAGCATTAGTGCAGCTTGATACGAGTATCCGAACATTATTCTCTATATTAAAGAAAATGTTGAAAAATTTCGAGTTTTTCTGCTGTGTGATCTATTTGTTCTTAACAGAAATGAAAAACAACCAAATTATAGCTAAAGAGGTCTATTTCAAAAATTAAAAAAAACTTAACAGCAAATTAATATAAAACTACTTATTTGCTCTATTCCAGAGTTATTGTTTTCAAGCGACTTTCTTGAAGACCGAATGGACTGATAATCGCCCAGCATTCGTTGTCAACATGACGTTTTCATCCTATGGCACACTATCTTCACAGACCAACGTAAATGTGGAGGTAAAAAATCCAGTTGCACATTTAGCTGTCATACAAACAGATTCTAACCATAAAGCTACCACCTTGTATAATGTCACCTCCAAGCTCTGTGAACTGAAAAATTTTTTGCAGAAACTTCCAGCTATTAATGCGATAATGCAAACTTCAGTTAAAGGTGGCAACTATACATTTGACTGTCCCTTAACAGTTGGAGTTTACACAATGGAAAATATGCGCATTCCATCTCGTAGTCCTTTATTGAATATGATATTTCGTCCAAAAACAATCTACACCTTCATTGGTGAAATGCATGATGAATTGCCAAATAAGAGTATAATACAGTTGACAACATATAAATTTTCTGCTAAAATAATAAAAAAATTGTGTAAAGTCTAAAAACATATAGTAGCATGTATTCATTTTGCATTGACATAATAAAGAAACCGAAATAGAGTTTTGAATGAAAATGGCATGAAGTTAGCCAATCCATTTTTTTTATAAGTGTTGTTGGCTGAAGTGCGACGCCAAAAACTCAGACAAAGAGGCGCTGCGGCATTGTTGACAATTTTCTAGATAAATGTCTATATATATGTATATCACCACTTATCAAAGTGATACCAGACAAAGGGAAAGCAAAAATGTATTGCTAAGCGAAAAATATAGTACGTGAAGCTACTTAGTATGTAAGTAAGTTACCGGTAGTTTCTTAAAAACTAGTTTTGTCTAGGCCAAACTAGTTCATTCGAAGTATGAGTCAGCTTAGCCTAGAATGAACTAAAATTTTTTTGAAACTTTAGTATTTTATGGGAAGTAGGAGGCTTCCGGCTGCGGCTCAGGGCTTACATCCTCCAATATGCCCAACACTGGCTTCGCAGTGCCGCGGTTCACTATAGTATGTCCAACACTGCTGCGTTAGCGAAGCCCATTTTGGACATATGATAGTAAACCACGGCCGAAGGCTGACCATAGTTCATCGTTAAACGCTTCGGATGAGCTAGTTTGGCCTAGGAAAACAAGTTAAGTTTAGTAAAGTAGAGCTTATAACAAATTTATTCTCAAACAAAATCTTTCGACTGATTATACTGTAACAGTGTTTTGTATCAAAGTATACGGGAGTATATTGCATCGCGAATTAATTTTTCTTACCAAAACTATGTATGGCGTGTGAAAGAAATACTTTTCCCTTCAAAACCCACCATATAAGTTACCGGTCAAACTAGTTTTTAAGCCAAACTAGTTAGGTTAAGCCTAAAGATGTGCAATGACATTTTAATGCAAAAGCACTGTGGTTAGTGAAGACCACGACACTAGCAAAGTAAGAAAACAAAATTTGTCAATTTCATTATATAATTTGGAAGTTGTAAGTGAGGGTAATTGGGCGGCCTTCGGCCGCGACGCAGGACTTACATCCTCTAATATGTCCAATTGTTGGTTGTCAATGCCTACGTGATGACAACCAAACCGACGCACAGTGGATGGATTTGTATGGAACGGCGGCCATAAATAGTAATGATTGTGCTAGACTCTTGAAATTTGGTACATATGTTTTTAAAGTAAAGAGAACAAAAATTGGTGATTTTTAAGAAAATCGGTTCAAGGACACGCCTACCTCCCATACAAAGGTGGGATGTGGTTGTGATTTTTTTTCAAAATTGGTATCAATATTCATTAATTTGACAATGCTGATTTCAAAAATGTTATAAATTTTTCAATATCTCTTATATTTTTAAAGTTATAAGAGAAAAACTAAAAAACGGTGTCCAGTAAGAATAGAAAAAAAAAATTCATCAAAAAAAAGTTATTAATATGTGCAGCTTTTTTTTTTTTTGCTAACCATACCTTCGCACATGATATTTAAAAATAATTTTTAAATCTGAAGATTTGTTTTTTGCTGTTAAATATTACGAAATTTTTGAATTATGACTTTTTCAGCCCTAATTTTTAAAAAATCAGTATAATTCACACACAGAATACAAGACTTCAAACAAACAATTTTTAAATAGTACAATTTATAAAATTTTTGCCAGTATGCAATTTTGGTAAATTTCGATACAAACAAATTAGTGAAAGCATTTAATAAAAGTCGATATATTTTGTTTCTTCTAAAACTACTTACTTACTTACTTGGGTGGCCATAACAACCCGTTACCGGGTTACGGCCGACCTCAAAATCTCTCTCCAGGCGCCTCTGCTTCGCGCGCGCCTTCTTCAATCATTCACACCAAGCGTGGATAGGGTTTCCTCGGCTTGGTCTTTCCATCGGTGGCATGGTCTTCCTCTTCGTCGTCGCCCAGCGGCTTCCGCATCAAACACCTTTTTCGCCGGAGCTTCTTCGTCCATACGCACAACATGTCCCAGCCAGCGCAGACGTTGAATAGTGATGCGCTTGACTATGTCAATGTCAGCGTAGAGCTCGTACAGTTCGTGGTTCATTCGAATACGGTAGTCGTCGCCGACGTGAACAGGACCGAAGATTTTGCGAAGAATTTTTCTCTCAAACACCCCAAGCGTGGCTGCATCAGTCTGCGACACAACCCATGCTTCTGCGCCGTAAAGTAGCACGGGTAAGATGAGCGTCTTGTAGAGTGTCAGTTTTGTCGGGCGAGAGAGGTCTCTACTACTCAATTGCTTACTGAGACCATAGTAACACCTATTAGCAAGAGTTAGTCTTCGCTTTATCTCCAGGCTGACATCGTTTTGAGTGTTCACGGCGGTGTCAAGGTAGGTGAATTCCTTGACAACTTCGAAAGTATAGTTGCTTTTTCGATAGCAGAGAACGCAGCAGTAACATCTCGCTTACAACGTCCAATAATATCAATATCATCGGCATATGTAAGGAGCTGGACACTTTTGTGGAAAATAGTGCCATTACGATGTACACTGGCTCTTCGCATTACCCCTTCCATCACAAAGTTGAAGAGGTTGCAGGATAGTGGATCGCCCTGTCTGAAACCTCGTTCGGTATCAAATGGTTCGGAGAGGTCCCTTCCTACTCCGGCTGTGTTACTCAACGTCATTCTGCAAAGCCGCACCAGCTTCGCAGGTATACCGAACTTAGACATGGTGGCATACAGGCAATCCCGTATCGGGCTATCGACGGAGTGTGAAGATCTGGTCTATGGTGGACTTACCAGGTCTAAAGCCGCACTGATAAGGCCCAATCAGTGTGTTGGCAAACGGCTTAAGTCTTTCACACAGTACAGTCGACAGGACCTTGTAAGAGATGGCAAGAAGACTGATTCCCCGGTAGTTAGCGCAGATTGTCGGGTCACCTTTCTTCAGTACAGGACAAAGGACACTGAGATTCCAATCGTCGGGAATGCTTTCTACTAGCCATATTTTGCAGATGAGTTGATGCAAACACCCTATCAGCTCATCGCCGCCGGTCTTGAACAATTCAGCAGGCAGGCCATCGGCACCAGCCGCTTTGTTGTTCTTAAGTCGTTGGATTACAACTCGTACCGCGTCATGGCTAGGTGGTACGTCCACACCATCGTCGTTGATTGGTGGCATCGGGTTAATTTCTCCAAAGGCGGGATTGGTGGAGTCATCGCCAGCAAGCAGCTTGGAAAAGTGTTCCCTCCATAATGTCAGTGTACCCTGCGTATCCGTAACCAGATTTCCATGTTCATCTTTACAGGTAGATGCTCCGGGCTTGAAACCTTGGGTCAGACGCTTGACTTGTTGGTAAAATTTTCGAGCATCATTCCTGCTTTTGAGGTGGTCTCGTGAAGGCTGAACTGACCGACAGTGGGGCCGAATATACCTTCTCTTCCGACCTTTCCGTTGAAATCCCCGAGTACAATTTTAACGTCATGGGCCGGGCAGCGGTCGTATACTTCCTCGAGTCTCGAATAGAAGGCATCTTTGACAGCATCGTCATTTTCCTCCGTCGGGGCGTGCGCGCAAATCAGGCTGATGTTAAAAAATCGAGCCTTGACGCGGATCGTAGCCAACCTTTCGCTCACAGGTGTAAACCTGGAGATATGGTGGCGAAGTCTCTTGCTTACTAC
Source organism: Tricholauxania praeusta (assembly GCA_949775025.1). NCBI lineage: Eukaryota > Metazoa > Arthropoda > Insecta > Diptera > Lauxaniidae > Tricholauxania > Tricholauxania praeusta. The sequence continues at coordinate 41,099,498 of OX459030.1, read as the reverse complement.
GAATCCGCATCCCAATTCGCGCCTCTCCGCATGGCAGCTGTAGTAGATATCGCAACTTGCTTGCTTAGAGCAACCTTGTCCTATCCATCTTATTTCATGGATGGCGGTGATGTCAGCCTTAATTTTTCCGAGGGCATCCGCCAATTCGATAGAGGCACCTTCCCTATTGAGGGTCCGGATATTCCAGGTGCATATCCTTAAATCATGGTCCTTTTTTCGTTTGCAGTGGTCGTCAACGTTGAGCGGTTCTGTATCCTAGGCTTTTTTAGTCTTCATTGGAGTGTTTTTTTTTACGTGGCGGGTACCAAACCCTGCGCACAACCCAGTTTACTTCCAGGGAGGACACGCTGCACTTCTTCTAAAACTACATTAGGATAATCCTGATAAAAAAAAGTTATGCATCTGCGCAGCTTTTTTTTGTTAACCATACCTTCGCACATAATATATAAAAAAATTTTAAATCTGGAGACATGCTTTTTTGTTTTTTTCTGTTAAAGTTTTTCACTTTTACCATTTTTCATTCTTATTTTTGAAAACTCTGTAAAATTCATATAAGGCCTAAGGAACTAAATTAATTTTTATAAAGTGAAAACAATGTACTTTCCGCCAATATGCTACATTATTGAATTTTGTTTCAAACAAGTTAACTAGAGCACCCCAACTAACAGTTGCTTATATAAAAAAATTCATAGAAAATTTTTGGAGTACAAAGTTCAACTTGGAGCCCACTGTATCGCTAAATCCAAAACAAATTTAAAACTTTTATAGACCGAATCCATCTCAAACCATGCACGCGAATTATTTCATGTTACGGAATTGGTTGCTGATTAAATATGTTGTTTTTCAAGGGATATAAAGGGACCCATATTTCCCCGATTTGATTAAAAAAAAATTTTTATGAAGTTATGACCATTTTAAGTTACACCCATTTTAGGCTGAAAATTGTTTAAAAAAAACGGCATTTCCATCCAAATCAAAATAATTAACTTTTGTCTTTTGATTCTTATAGAACTTCTTAATCTCTGTTAGAATCTTTAAAAAAATTTCAAAATGGTTAAAAATTGGCAGAGTTATAGCTATTTGTATGAGAAAATACAAAGCTAATTTTCGGGTATAACTTAAAATGGCCATAGCTTCATAAAAATTTTTGTTTAATCAAATCGGGGAAATATGGGTTCCCTTATATCCCTTGAAAAACAACATATATAATCGGCAACCAATTCCGTAACATGAAATAATCCGCGTGCATGATTTGAGATGGATTTGGTCTATAGTTTTTTTTTCATCCCCTAAGTATTATCTGATGATTGTTCTACAAAATTTTTCAATTCCACTTTCAAATTCTTCCTATTTATGGCCACAAAATTCCACTGTGCGACGAAAGGAATGTGATGTCCGTATCCATTGAAAGCCCTCTCTAGATTAAAATGTTGGATATGTGACCTAAGAAGTTGCATACTCAAGAGAAATAGAAATAACAACAGTAAACTCAAGGTACCAGAACCAGCGATAAATAAATAAAACTACATGAAGTAAGGAGGAAAACGTACTAATTTACCTTGTACGCAATTAGTTGCATACAAAAGACAGCTGAAATAACGATATCTTCGCAGAATGAGTTGTCTGGCAACACGAGAAACGGTAACAGAACTGGCACTGAAAGCTATCGGAGACTGGAATCATAGATCAGTTCGGAATTCATTAACTATATTATATGAAGTATTTTTTATTTCTATTAGAAAAATGCGAATTTTATTATTATTATTACATTAAAAAAAAAATATAAACATAGTAACAATATACATACAAATGAATTTTTGAATTAAAAAATAGTAAAAGAGATATTACTACACAATAATGTATTATCAAGAAAAAAATTATTGCTAATTCTTAGCCATAATTCGTTCTTATTCGAAGAGGAGAGGAATGCTGTGGGTTTCACCGCACACATTTATAAAATAATATGTTATTAACATAAAAGAACATATATCATGCTTTAGGATGATCATTAGCATCATCCGATAACGCTAAAGTTACATTATTTGATGATTAATATCATCAATAACAGTAAATTCTTGTTGCAAAAGTGCAGCATACTTTCGGGCTGTTGTTGGTTAGATTAAGTTTCTATGGACAAATTCTGCTTGTTAAGAAATAACAAGAATGAGAACGCTATGTACTTCAGAGCTGTGTAATAAGGATTACATGTGTAAGTTCACGATTATTTTAATCGCAATGTTAAAATTTTTTAAATTAGGATTACTGTATTCGTTCATCAAACGAATCTAGATTACAATTGCAGTAATTCATTTTTTTAAGGATCGGCTATTACTGTAAGGTTATGGCACATCTTTTACTTAAAGGTACAGCTCCCAAGAGAATTTCTTGGAAGGAATTCAACTTTTTGCCACTCATCTTTTTTGTTACACCACAGTCTCAAATTATAGTGTATTAAGGTGAATGTAGTGAAAACAGCAAAGGATTTGAGCTGTTACACAAGAAATACCAAATATCTACTTGCGCTAAGATCATGCTTCTGTTCCTTATATATAAACTTAAAAAATAGGGGTAAATTTTTTTTTCGGTACTTCCTAATGTGTACATTAGGATAATGAAAAAAAAAAAAAAAAAAAAATTACAAGTAAAAAAAAATTTAAAGAAAAAAGTGAAATTAATTTTTTACTCAAATTCCGAAAAATGCATATTTTGCAGCTCTGGTGGCAACTCCAGGAAAAGATCGAAAAGAAATGAAAAAGTCGAAATATTCCACGCCCAATTTGCCAATTCCAGCTACTTTTGGGCCAGTAAATTATATACAGGATCGGCATCCGAATACCAAATTTTATTACAATACCTTGTATAATTTGCTAGATATGCCACAATTAGTCTTAAAATTTAAGGTGGTGACACTAAATCCATCCCGATTTTGATCAAGAAATACATAGCTTTTCATATAGAACATTCTTACACAAAAGTATAGTTTGATTACTCACAAATTTAGCTAGATATGTTTGTCATTTGAGGTAATCTATCTGTGTGGGAGGTTTGACGTCCATTGTAGCTTTTTCGCCCGCTATTAATTCCGACATACCTATAGCATATTAACCATCCATATTAAATTCCTTACCAATTGCTGCAATAGTTCATTTGAAATTACGCTTACAACTTACCGTGACAGAAAAATTAAAAGTTATAAAAGCGTTACTATCTGATATTATATAAGGAAAACATTCAAATTTTGTTGATTTATACAATTTACACCAGAATTCATATACCACGGTGAGCAAACCACCTGCAAACTTGCATAAATGCAGTTTCTCTTTTTTTGTAATATTGAATAGTATTTTGTCTTAAATATTTAAGTCTGTAAGAGAGGTGGCACATGCCGAAAATCTCTTTTCCAACATCAATTAGCTAAAAAAAATGCAAAAACATCAAACCAATCTCTATTAACTGTAAATTTTTAAATTGCTTCAGCTCATGTTCTAATGTCACAAATAACATAGAAAAACATAATTTGTTCTCATTTCGTGATTGATAACAGCAGCAAGTGTGTCAAAATTTTTGTTCAAACAGAATTTCATGTACATAATTAAAAAAAAACAAAGAGCACAAAAAAAATAAAACTTTAAGTTTTTAAAGCTGTTTGGAGTTGGTCACGTTCGTAAACATAGCCCAAGTAGCACACGTTGCAAGTTCTTGTCTAATACAGCGCATTTCTAGCAAAAATCTTTGCTGCCTTGCTTTTCTTGCTACTAGGAATTTTTCAAGAATGCACTGACATATAGCTTATAAAGCGCCTTTGGGAATCAGAATTTAGCATTTCTCATATAGTTACAGAAGGAAAAATGCAAAAAAATAGTCCCATTGCTATGCCACAAATTGTCACTTTTTTACGAAAGGTTCAATATATTAGTTATTAAAATGTTTTAGATAAATACATAAATGTTTTAGACAATAAAGGTGCTTTAAAAAATTGTATTGGTATTATTATGAATGTGTTTGTTAATTGTATAAATATGTGTATATAACAAGTATTTACGTTTGTGATATTTATTGGCATTTATTTGAACGAATTCACTTCTCTTTTATTTTCTAGAAAAATATGAGAATTTTTTAATACAATGTCAATTACATAAATTTCAATCAAAAACATTCTTCCAGAACTACAAACTGTGTGCGAATAAAAATTTTTTCAACTAGTTTCTTCTGAAACTCTAAGATAAATAACACTAGTTTACAAGAAAAAATATCTGGTTTCTCATTGACTTTTTTCCATGTATTTTGGGGCGTAGATTCCAAAAATGGCAACCATTCTTTTTTCTTAAGAATCGTTTTCGAGATATCCCCAAAAAACTCCTTTTTCTGAACTTTTTTCATTTATTTGGCTATATCTCGATGAATTTTTTCTCGACTCAAATACGCTTTTCAGCACTCGAAAGATATTTTTATTCCCTATCTAACGATATGCTGTCTGCTTGAATCGAATAAGATTTGATGGAGTAACAAGCGCTCAAAAAACTGACTTTTTGGTCTTTTTTAAAAACCACTAAGTTTCAATTGCACCATTTGAATGAAAAATTTTTTCTTTTTCATATTTTTAGAAAAAAAAAAATGAAAGACTATTCTTTTGCAAACATTTTAAGTATAATTTTGCGGAAATCGGACAAAAAATGTAGAAGTTATTCGAGAAAACAGTAAAAAACTTGCAATAAAATTTGACGAAAATACATATGTTTTTTATCTAAATTTTATTGTTAGAAAGGGAAAACAAACATCTTTTGAATGCTGAAAAGCGTTTTTGAGTCGAAAAAATATTCTAGGTGATATGGCCAAATAAATGAAAAAAGTGACGAAAAAGGGTTTTTTTTTTTGGTTGCCATTTTTGGAATCTACGCCCCAAAATAAATGGAAAAAAGTCTATGAGAAACCAGATCTCGAGATGAACCCCAAATTTGTAAACTAGTGTAATTCGCCTCAAAGCATCTTTATATTTATAAATTTTTAAGCAATAAAAAAAAATATTATATCAAAAAAATTTATTAAAATGCATATTTTCCTTTTCGCATTAATCCAACCTTTTCTAAAGTGATAAGAAAAATGGTTTCCATGGTAAGCACTAGTTCATTTTGCAAAATTATTTCCCATGCATTGAAATTTAATCAGTGTTGAGCGTTTTTGATTTTTCGAAATAATTTTTGCACAACACTCATGGCATGGCGTCTACAGAGTTCGATAAGTGAATTACATGGAAGTATCAATAGCTAAAATTTAACCCATAAATATTAACAGCGGGAGCGCTGCAGCTTTTTTTGGAGTTCAATTGGCCTAAATATTCCAAAAAATAGCTTATAAATTGCAAAAAAATAAGTTTTGCTACATTAGTTTTTTTCAGGAAAATTTTTGATTTTAAAAGCTGATTTATAGCCAAGAACCAGCATAACGAGACAGCGCTCTTGGTAGTGCGAATCAGTATAGAAAAAATAAATGTGTGTGGATTTTTTTTAGCAATAATTTGAAGCACGCATGCAAAATAAAAGCTATAAAATATAACCATAGCTTTTACTGTTAATTAACTTTAAATGCGCTTTAATAAGAGCCATGAATCTGCGCTATGCTCTGTGGTTTCCTTTAGCTATAAATGCCAAATCAAAACAGTAAATATAAGTAGTTGCTTTTGTTTAGCTGTAATCTTTTCGTTAAAGTATAGTTCATAGCTAAAGAAAATAACAATGAAGTTGTGCTAAGTAGTTCTCAACATCTATTTTGACGTTAATACATTTCTAAAGCAGGTTAAGAAAAAATTTTGTAGCAAACCTATTATTAACCTAGACAAAAGCCGTAAAAGCGTTTTTAAAGAATAAAAATTCTCTCTCAAATAAAACTTCAAAAAGAGCTAATAAATGACTTGTCAATTGCATTAAAAGTGTTTTTACATTAATAAATAGGCAGTTGCAAAACGGTTAAACCACTTATTAACTGCAATAACAGAACATAATCGCGTATTTATTTTTTTGGGAAAATTGCAGTGCAGAACATAATATTTTTTCGAATAGTAGGCGGTGCCGCGCCCTTAAGAGGAAAATACCTTTCCACGGCTAATCTAATAAGCCGATTTTATTGAAATTTGGTTAGGAGATAGATTGTACCATAAAAAAGCTCAGTAAAGACTCTAAGTTCTTTAAGTAGGCGTGATCAAATTTGTCATGGTGATAAACTGAATTCTGAGAAGAAAAATTTGTTTTTAGTTGGGCGGTGTCACGTTCTTTACAGGAAAAAACATTTTAACAGCAAAAAGAAAAGTTTCGTATTCTTTTAAGAAAAATATCTACTGTTTCCTATTTTCTTTGTTAAAATTGATCTCACCAATTAATTCGATAGATATAAACATTAAATTTGTTTTTTTAATTACTGTATATATCTTAAATATTATCATTTATAAGAATATTTAAATCGTTTTGAAAAATTGCCTAAGTGAAACATAATGGAAAAATACGTAACGGTATGACAAAGTGAATATACCTTGAGTGTAGAGTATTATTATGAAAATACAATTAAATATAACGAGCCAATAATTACTCTGGAGAGCTCATCATGGGGCGAGCTAAAAAATAAGCCATTAAAAATCAATTAGATATTGTATGTATGTGAGATTATGTTTTAAATTATATTAAACTTCATTCAACTGTTTATTCAAAAACAAAAATTCATCAAGAAATGTGCAGATTTTTAAAATGTTGGCATACCATTTTATGTCTTTTTATAGTTGTACTAAGAAATGACAGAGTCAAAGCAAAAGATGTTTGTAAATAAATTTAAAATCATTGAAGGAGAGTAATCAATTTTAACTTATTCTTTCAGGCTTTTTGCTTACAACCTAAATTTTTAAGTACCCGTTGGACAGATAAACGCCCGGAATTTATGGTGAACATGACATTTCATTCAAAAGGAGCTCTATCGTCGGTAACGACTGTGAATGAAGTTGTTCAGTCCCCTGTAGCTTACATTGCTATTTTACAATTCGATGCTAACGACAAAGTTAACACTTTGTACAATGTTTCTGCAAGATTATGCGATGTAAGAAAATTTTTCGAAAAAATTCCCATGTTTAAAGCGATATTACAGGGTGTAACAAAGTCTGGGAATTATTCGTTTAACTGCCCTATGATGAAGGGTGTGTATAACATGGATAATGTTCATATTAATAGCCGTAATCCTTTGATGAGTATGATGCATCAACCTAAGACACGTTACACCTTTATGGGTGGTATGTATGACGAACTAGCTAACAAAACTATAATAAAGCTACACACCTATGATATTTCATTTAAAATAATTAAAAAACCATGTGAAAAATAAAATCTTGTTTAATTTAACAACATCTTGAACAACTCAAAATATTTTTGCTTGCATATGCTTCTTCTTTAGATAAAGGGTTTATGTTTTGGGTTGTTGCCTGAACTGTTGAAACCTAAAATCTTTCTCAATCCCAAGCTAAGTCTTTTTGCTTTTCTAGAACCAGGAAATCGGCGTCAGCGATCGGTCCTCTGAAATGATAGCGTAACATGTCTTTTTTTCTCGAACCTAATAGCTTTGAAAAGAAGGTTATGTTTGCTGGAACATTGTCTTCGATTTGCTCGATGTGTCCAAGTCAATGTACTCACGGAAATTTTATGCTCGCTGGAAAGATCGAAAATCAAGATGGCGGCCTAAGTGGATGACGTCGTCATCCTGATAAAGAGAAAGTTTATTTCTACGATCAGTCAACTATTGGAATCAGCATTAGAGAAATTACTAGTTGGGAAAATAGTAACGGAATTGGTGTCAATCCAAGACCGAATTCTTTTTGCTCTCGAGGAAACATAAAATATTAGTGTTTAATTTGTCAACTTTAAATGGTACCACACTGGCTCTTGCCAAGGAATCGAAATATTCCAGAGTCATCTTGGATTCCAAGCTATCATGGAAGAGGAACGTGGATGAAAGGACTAGAAAGGCTTTGAGCGCTTTCTACACGTTTAACATTTGGCAGAAAATGAGGTGCAAAACCGTATACACATTAGAGCACCCATAAAATGTATGAAATGTGAGAAAGTGTGATTTGTTTCGCTCCACAAGCCTTTTCTAATAGAATGGGGGTGGAAAATAAGATCTACAAACAAATTTAGTGTTTCAATTGGAAACAGGCCTGTCGCATTTGACCCAAAGGCTGAAAAATGAACTTAAAATGAGTTTTTTTATTTATCGATCTACAACTGTAAAATAAACGTTTTTTGGTGATAACAACACAAGACATTTCGATGTAAAATTAAATGGCTAATATATCTTTCGTACACTATTTTGATCTATTTGTGTGCGTTCATGGACTTAAATGATGTTAAACACATATTTTATGAACAATTTTTCCATTTTTTTTAAACCATTAAATATTTGAAGAAGAAAAATTTTGTTCCCGTTATCTTATAAAATGAAGAGTCTCATTTGGTTTAAGAAAATTTTTTTTTTTTTAAAAAATATTAATTTGTGATGCTAAAAAAAGCTATTAAAATTCATTTTAAAATGGTATTTTGACTTATCCACATTAGGGTGACCAAAAAAAAAATTAAGTTTTCGATTTATGTGTTGCTTTTATGAAAAGTAGTTAATGTTATGTGAAAAAATGATGCCTTGAAAAAATTTCATTAAAAATATTGATATTTAGAGGTCGCTAGTGTTCGATTTAGGAATTAAATTCATTCTTTTTATTTGCGAGTGATCATAACTCTTCCCAAAAGATAATTCTGCATGAGATACGGGCTGTTGGCATTAATTCAGTTGGGTCTGCTGAATACGATGGTGACAGTTGTTTTGCTATACAGTGGCTGGGTATATTGGTAGCATCGAAAAACTCCCAGAAAACAGTGAACAAACAGCGCAAATTTGGGGTTAAGTGAGGTAAACTCGAGGAATAAATTTTTTTTCTTAGTCTAACATTATTCAGCATTGTAGTCCGAAAACAGATGAAGAGATTCTGCCTAGTCTCGATGTTCCAGTATTTTTTGGTCGCTATCACCAAAAATCGTTTGTTTTACAGTTGTAGATCGATAAATAAAAAAACTCATTTTAAGTTCATTTTTCAGCCTTTGGGTCAAAAGCGACTGGCCTGTTTCCAATAGAAACACTAAATATTTTTGCAGATCTTCTTTTCTACCCCCATTCTACTAGAAAAGTCTTGTGGAGTAAAACAAATCACACTTTTGCAGATATTGGTGCTCTAATACGCATAGTACATTGGATGTACACAGCGGTCATCAGACCTATCTTAACTCACAGGTCGCTGGTATGATGGAAGGCTGCCAACACATAATCATTACTTGACAAGCTTCGTAAGGTACAGATACTGGCTTATCATGGTATAACGGGAGCAGTGAGATCGACACCACTGGTGGGCCTGGAAACTATAATGCATCTCATTCCTGTTGACCTATACATCAGAAATACGGTGACAAAAGGGATTCTTAGGTCAAAAGAATGTAGCAAGCTTCAAAATTCTGAAGGTTACTGCAGGATATACAGTGGGAACTTTGCCTCACGGCAAGTGATTATCGAGTACCAATACTTGACTTCAAGAGAAGTGAGGAACTCTGACACCGTTCTGGAAGGAAGGGAGCTAACCATCTTCACGTATGGATCCAAGATGGAACATGGAGAAGGAGCGAGTGTTTAATAGAATAATATAGGCATGGAGCTGTCGTTCAGATAACCCAATTATTGAAACGTTTCCAAGCTGAAATCTATGCTATAGACCAAGCCGCACAGGTAATACGAAATAGGGAGCCTACTCCCTCCTTCATAACCATATGTGTGGACAGTCAAGCAGCGATCAGAGCACTGAACACCAAAATCGTGAAGCTTACGTGCTACACTGCAAAAAGTCGCTACGTTCAATCCGACAGCAAACTATAGAGCTGTGTTGAGTGCCCGGTCATAAGGGTATTTCCGTAAATGAGAAAGCTGGCGAATGTGCCAAAATAGGATCAGAACAACCGGAGAATCAACAAGTGGTAGATTTTAGGATACCGCTAGCAGTAGCTCCTTCCGTGCACAAAGTTCTAATGCATGGAAGTCAAATTATGCAAGGACTAGAAGTTCCAATTGTACGTCTTTCTGAAGAAGCTCAGGAAGCATCAAATAAAGTTTTTAAAAACGCGAGGTTGCACAACAGCAGGTGTTGCTCTAGAGCAGCGGTGGGCACAAAAATATAACTAAAGAGGAAAACAACAACATCAAGCAACAACAAACGAAATTTTAAAGTTTTTTTTACTTTCATTTCCAAAATTGCCATTAGCACAAAAAAAAAAACAAATTACACTACAAACAAAAACAATTGCTACATTCGTCAAGACACAATGCGAAGCCGTCATTTATGCCTTTGTGTTTTGTTTTTGTTTTCATTTGAATTCAAGTCAACGCTGTGCCTCGATTGAAATTCTGCGAATTTTGTGCCTCGATAGCGTTGAAATTCTGCGAATTTTGTGCTTCGATAGCGTTGAAGTTCTGGGAAATTTTTTTCGCTTGGTTGTGCGTCGAATAACGGTTAGAGCAATGTGAGGAAATTGAGGCACTAAGTGCCCTTCCCTGCTCTAGAGTAGCAAACAACGAAGATGTTTTGCATTATTTGCTGATTTCTTCTGATCCTCTTATCAGCCAAATTCGAATAAAGCGAGATAAAAAATATAAAGAGTTATCACCAGACAATAAATTTAGACCTTTTTGATGTCTTTTTTTTTTGAAAAACTAAAGTATGCGATTTCAAAGCTACCTGCTCCTTATTTACTAGGGGCTCGACTACCAAACAGAATACGTACTCAGGTTTTACTGCCACTTAAGTTAAGTTTCACTGAGATCGGTTTTTACATACGCATAAGAATCGAAGATGAAAAAATGGTGTGGTTTTTCCAGTCACTCTTTGGAGGAATATTTCAAAACTACGAATATTTATTTGTCACTATTCAATTTATCTTAAAAAAATTGAATAATTATTTTTTTTGTAACCTTTGTTTTTACACTGATGGAAAAGTATAACGATATCTTTAGTCAAGGGTTTGTTAATTTATTCCCTGTTGAATACGTGGGTTTGGTTGGACATTAATTTATTTGAAATAAAAGTTGTGGATAATGTAACATTTTACATGTAAGAAAAACTTCTACAGACTTTTACGTATACCGAGTTGTTTTCAAGATACAAGGTGGAGTACTGTAAAGCCATTTGACCTTGAATATCATGAAATTGGTGGAGCTTATGTGGTATATGCATCTAACTTTTCGATCCAAGTTGAAAAATATGTAAAATAATCAAAAAATGTTGAAAATAATTCGAAAACAGAAAACTACAAAACAGTTTTCTCTAATAACTGGAAAACTATAAAAGATATCGCATAGTTTTAAGCATTTTTGACATCAACATTATCAAATTAATGGGAATTGATTCCCAATTTTGAAGAAAATGTTTCCGTGACCCGATTTTTTCATGTTCACAAATTTTGTTGTTTTAACCAAAAAAAATTTGTACCGAATTTAAAATGTCTAGTGCTATTATTACTTTTATGGACGGCGTCCCATACAAGCTCATCTGCCGTGTGACGATTGACTATTTGAAAGTCAGTTATTATTGCCCAAATACGGCCCTTGATGATCGAAAAAGATTTCGAAAAGTGGCATTATATTCGGATAAGTCGTGGGGCTGATATGCCCGAAATTACATTCAAATTCTAAATGGCATTAAATTATCTACCGAATAAAGCATACATTCAGTTCGCTTGAACTATTTCTTAATGTTTTGTTGTACAACTTTGACACTACAACACTATAAGAGCACCTGATGCCAAGTGGCGCACCATTCACATTCGGCGTCCGGGGCGAAAACCCAATTCGCCGCATCTTCTACTTAAAATATTTTAAGTTTTCACCGCAAGAAGTTTTTAATTACAAGAAAAAAAAAACCAAAATGAGATATTTTTAGCATTATACAAACCCTCAAATTGCAATTTACTATTTTCACTTACTAAAAACTTAAAAAAAAGATCAACAAAATTAATTACATATGCTAAAAACTAAGGACCATTTTATTTACATTTACCAAGTTTAAATACATTTACTCACAGTCTCCGACTATCTTTCGTTGAGTGCGGTTCGTCTGTTTCTTGCGATTTACCTTTTTTTCTTGTTATTGTGATATCCCGTTATCACTGTATTTTTTGGCATATCTTGCTTTGGTTTTTTTTCTTTTGCACGTGTAACACATTTTTATATTATCCGGTATATTATATTGTGTTAATATGCCCCCTGGGGCCCCCTTTTTAGGGGAAAATCGGTTTGCGCCGTTAGCAGATAGTCCTAAAGCAAAAAAGAAACGCTTTCAAAAAACTTTGTCAGATTTTCCTGAGCTGCCCATTCCCAAACTCTCTCTACCTAACCCCAAATATGTAGTGGTTTCATCTACAAACACTGAAAAACCTTTATCGCATTACTCATGTTTTGCAGTTCAAAAATCACTCCATCTTATTAGTAAAGAAATTGAAAGTATTTCTGAACTTCGTGATGGCAGCCTTTTGTTGCTCGTAAAAAATAAAATTATTGCTGATAAATTTATTTCTGCCAAGCAACTACTTGGCCTGTGTGACATTAAGTGTAAATTCCATGATAATCTGAATTTTGTGAAAGGTACGGTTTTTGCCCCTTTTTTGAATAATGTGCCTGACGATGAAATTGTAAGTGAATTGGGTTCCCAAGGCCTAGTTAGTATTCACAAATTCACAAAGATAGTTGAAAATAAACCTCAGCCGAGTGGCGTGGTCCTACTCACCTTCGATTTATATCATTTACCTACCACTATCCAAATTTCGTGGCATCAAGTTCAGGTGCGTGAATATATCCCAAACCCAATGCGCTGCAAGTCGTGCCAGATACTAGGGCATACCATGAAGCGCTGTAATAATAGTCCAGCCTGTGTGAACTGCAATCTACCCCCCCCATACCGACGTTGAGTGTTCGCGTATTCAATGCGCAAATTGCACAGAAAACCACCCGTCCAACTCTAACAATTGCAAAAAATTTTTACAGCAAAAGGAAATCTTAAAGATCAAAACGCAAAAGAAATGCTCAATGCGCGATGCCAAACAGATCTACAAAGCTCAACTTCCACAAATTTCTTCTTCATCCTATTCAGGAGTCCTTTCACAAAATTCTCAAAACAAACCCAATTCTAATAAACAACCTACAGATATTTCTCCAACACCTAATAAAGTAACTTCAGTAAGCTCACAAGCCTCTGAAAATATTAACGTCAATACAAACATAGAAAAACCTACACCATCCATCAACAATAAAGACGCAAAAGATAATAATAAAACTACATCCTCTCCTAGTACCACTTCAATTTTGAATTCAAATATTCAATCTTCCATACCTCCCGCAACATCTCCAATAACTAAACTTACACAAGAATTACTACTTAAAAATCAATACTTTGTAACCTCTAATAACCAAGACACAAATGACTCTTTATCAGATTCATTCTAAAATAATAAATTTTATATACTCTTCTCGACTTAAAGCTTAAACAATGACTTTTGACATTCTGCAGTGGAACATGAAAGGCTTCTACAATAACTACAATGAATTACAGCTGATCATTAAAGATCTTTCCCCCACCTTTATTTCACTACAAGAGACTCATTTAGCTTATAACACTATTGCACCAGCTCCTTACCAATACAATAGTTATTTCCATAACCTACCCCATTATTCTCTAAACACACAAGGCATAGCAGTACTCGTAAAAAAAGATATACCGCAAAAACTTATTCCAATTCAATCTACAATTGCAACCATAGCTATTGAAGTTAACCTCGGCCTTAAGTTCACAATTATTTCCTTTTATATTCCACCCCAACAGAATTTCAACCTCAAACAAATCCAAGATATTACTTCCAAATTTTCCAACCCTCTTCTCCTCATAGGTGACTTTAACGCCTGGAGCTCCCTTTGGGGATCCGAGTCTACAAACCAAAGAGGTAGAATTATAGAAGATCTAATTATTTCTGAAAATTTTATCGTTTTGAACGACGGCGCACCTACTCATTTCTCCTCTCACAGAACCTTCACGCACATAGATCTTTCAATCTGTTCTGCAAACATTTCCCCCAAATTTTCCTGTTGTACACTTAAATCCCTTTATGGAAGCGATCATTTTCCACTTTTAACCAGTATGTCATCACCTATCTCTAAAGTGGGTATACCATCGCCTAAATTTAAAACTGATAAAGCTGACTGGAACTGTTTCCATAATCTGACAAAAGAGTATATTTTGAAATATCCATTATCTGAAAATATAAACAAAGAAACTGCTATCATACTAAAAACTATTCGCTCTGCAGCCCATAACTCTATTCCCCAGACTTATTACAAGCCACAAAAATACTTTGTGCCGTTTTGGAATTCAAACTTGTCATTTTTGCGAGGAGAAAGAAAAAAATTATGGTATATTTTTAAAAGAACCCGCTCTGATTTAAATTTAATTTCCTATAAAAAAGCGAATGCCCTCTTCAAAAAGAAATTAAAAGAAGCTAAAAGGCAGAGTCTTGAAAATCTAACGAAGTCCATAAATCCAACAACTAACCCCAAAGAAGTCTGGTCTAAAATTAGAATGCTTTCAGGATCCTTCACTCCATCTTCAATAAAATTTTTAGAATCATCCAATGGACCTGTTTTTTCGCCAATAGAAATTTCCAATCATTTTGCTTCTCACTGGTCAAATTATTCCCATGACTCGAACTTTCACCACACTTTCAACTCTCAAAAATTACAATCACTGGCCAACAATTATTCAAATACTTCAACCTCACCTTCTGCTACTCAAATTGAAATACCAATTACCACTTTCGAATTTGACCTAACTATTTCATCGCTGAAAGGTAAAACTCCTGGTAAAGATAGAATTTCTTACCCAATGCTCAAAAATGTATCGACAACTTTAAAAAAAAGGCTAGTGACTCTGTTCAACAGCATCCCACAAAAAGGAATCTATCCCCAAACTTTTAAACAGGCAACCGTTATTCCAATTTTAAAACCCAACCACACAGCATCTTCCTTATCTGGGTATAGGCCTATCTCTTTACTACCTTGCTTAGGCAAGGTTTTGGAAAAAATTATTGCTAAACGGATTATGTGGTTTGCTCTATCAAACAATTTTCTAAGCCCTCATCAAACTGCTTTTAAGGAAGGCCACAGTACTATGGACGCCCTCTTATACTTTGAAAACTATGCTTCTACGGCACTCGCCACAAAAAATCACACCTCTGTTCTTAGCCTGGATTTTGAAAGGGCTTTCGACAGAATTGGTATTCATGTCGTGCTACGACAGTTATCTAAATGGAAAGTTGGAATAAAAATTTATAGTTTTGTCAAAGCCTTCTTAACAAACCGGTCCTTTTGCGTGAAAGTAAATAATACATATTCAGACATTCACTATCTTTACAATGGTATACCACAAGGTTCTCCCCTCTCAGTTATCCTGTTTGTAATAGCCTTTGAAGAAATAAATAACATCTTGCTTAATCACAAATGTATATCTAATGTAATTTACGCTGACGATGTGCTTTTGTTCACAAAATGTAAGGATTTGACTCATGTTTATGACAAATTCACTGAAGTTCTCTCAGACATTTCTAACTGGTCTAAGTCATCAGGCGCTAATATATCATATAACAAATGCAAAACTCTCCACATTTGTAGAAAAAAACTATGTATTCCTCCTAATTTAACAATTCAAAATTTAATTATTGCAAATTGTGACAAATTAAAAATCCTAGGAGTAATTTTTGACAATAAATTAACATTTAAAGAGCATTGTAAATATATTAGAAATAACTTAGTTGTTCGACTTAACATTATAAAATATCTCTCTTCTAAGCATTGTCTTATTCATATGTTAATTCTTGTAAATATCACAAAGGCTTTGTTATTGTCGAAGATCGATTACGGACTAGCGATATACGGACACTGTGCAAAAACAAACCTAAAACTATTATACGCTCCATACCACAACGCTGCCAGAAGAAGCATTCGTGCATTTCCAACATCTCCCACGAAATGTATCCTTGCAGAAGCCGGCTTACCATCTATTGAAGAACGATTGCAATACAATACTCTGAGGCTCATTCCAAAACTTTCTTGTAACAATAATATTCTAATAAATAACGTGGTAAAAGCAACGGTGCGACAGAAAAAAGCCCTGAGAAAAAAATCTACTATTGTAAGATGTATTTCTTTTGCAAGTGAATTGAATATCCCCATAGTAACAGCGAAGTCCAAACTTAAAAGAACTCCACCGTGGGATTGTATTACAAACTCCTTTCTTCTTGAGTTAGCAAATTACTCAAAAGACAACACGCCACCACTGGTTTTCCGTCAACTTTACAATGAATTATCTGCATCTTTACAATCTAGTTTCTGGAAATTCATATACTCGGACGGTTCTAAATCTGACTCTGGCACTTCATTCGCTGTAGTTGATGATGAGAGCAACACTTTATCTGTCGGACGTCTGCATCCATATTGCGCAGTTTTTACAGCTGAAGCTACTGCTATCCTACACGCAGCTCAATTTGCAAGCAAAACTTATGGAAAATTTGTTATTTGCACAGACAGCCTAAGTTCAATCCAAGCTTTATTGAATACTAATTATAACTCTCAGCTTCTCAATTCAATACGCAGCATACTCGGAAAAAATAAAGAAAGCCTGAAGATTATGTGGATCCCAAGTCATATTGGCATAAAAGGCAATGAAGCCGCTGACCTCAGAGCAAAATCTGCTTCGTTAGAACCGCTCATCACTTTGAATTTCGCTGAGAAAAAGGATATATTTCGTCTGATTGGCAACCAACTGTCTGATCTTAAACAACGCAACTGGTCGGATTTTAATCATCTCTACAAGGTATTCAATCCAGATGGAAACAAAGCCCTCTACCCTTCGTCAACGTTCTGTAACGATTTAAAAGCCTTTGTTCGCTTACGGATTGGACATACAATTATTACACACAGTCATCTACTAAATGGTTCCACCGCTCAACAGTGTCCGTATTGCAACTCTAATTCTCTGTCAGTAATCCATCTTCTAGACGTTTGTCCAGTTTTTGGAATAGTTAGGAAAAGTATCTTTCAAAATATAACTCCGTCAAATTTACTTCAATCTACCACTACAGAAAACATTTCAAAAATCAATATTTTTTTGCAAGAAACCAACTTAAAAAATTTAATTTAAACATAATTTGTGATTTATTGTATTTATTTTGTAGTATAACTCTGAATTTGTAATCATTTTATAATGTAAAATCTTTTTTCAAACCAAATCATGTTATACCATTGTAAATATTAGTTCTGTATTTCTTATACTTATATACATATCTAGAGAGCCGAAGGTCCTGGTAACTAGTGCTCCTTTCTTCTGTAATTTAGTGATTTATCTCTACTTTTCATGTAATAAATAAATAAATAAATAAAATACATTTACTAAAATTCCAAAGCTTTATTGAGCTACGTTTGAGGAGTTGATAGAGTGGCGACCAGCACTAAAAATAAATAAATCAGTTCAGAACTTACCGACAAACGCATTTTCAAAGGTTTGAGTTTTATTTGAATATTTTGCAAATTTACAGGTATCATTTTTCGAAAGATTGCGTCGATAAGACTTGTTTTCATAAAATTGTTGTTTTTGAAAAAATCACCTGTCTTAATTTTCAAATCATTCGAAATATTTACTGCCCTAGCGATGTGTGAATTCAGCTGGAGTGACAACATACTGATTACGTGGGAAGTGTGCACTTTTGGTTTGACATTGAAAAATCTGTTTTGAACGGGCGAGTTCCTTAAGATATTCTTTAACTTGAAATGGTATTATAATTTCTTTTCTTATTTAAAATTACGCTTATTGACAATTAAGGTTGCACAGAAACACAATGATTAATTACAATTAAATTTGTTTGTATCAATACATTCCTAATATTCATATACATGTTATATACTCGTATATACATATATTTATACATAAAAAAATGTGAATTGTAAGTATGCATACCATATATGTTCATATGTATATATATAGTATTTAATATAAAAATCAGCATGCATAGGCTATCATGAACGAATATGAAGTAAAGCATTTGTATGACTTCTGGAAATCTTTTGTTCTCTTCCTCATGTGGTGGACATTTTATCGCAGTTGTCGGGTTGAACACACTCTGTCTGAATGGGCAAATGAACTTTTACATGCTGTCGAAAGGCGACTCGTGTCTTTATCAGTAAATATGATATATGCGAAATGTTTTTACATGGTTCAAGACTATATATCAAACGAAATGTTCTTATACCTTGACTGTAATCTGGAAGTATTTTTCTTTTATCTCTTTAAATAATTTTCATGCTTTGAAGTTTGAATATTTTAATCAATTAAGATGAATACACCTACACTTGACTGGCAATAAATCAAAAAAAAAAAAAAAAAAAAGAATGTACTTATAAAAATTTATTTCTAAATTTATTACTAAATATTATTATTAAATATTATATTAAATATTTATATGTAAAAATTTCTTAATATTAAATATGCAAACAATATTACATGCATAAATAAACACAGCCGCTTGATTTTGTGACTTCCGTAGATTTTTCGCTATATATCGAAGTTCCCTTTGACTATTTGACCAATCTCGGCCTTGTTTTAGAAAAACGGTTGCTCCGACCT
The DNA here is from genome assembly GCA_949775025.1 of Tricholauxania praeusta. Lineage (NCBI taxonomy): Eukaryota > Metazoa > Arthropoda > Insecta > Diptera > Lauxaniidae > Tricholauxania > Tricholauxania praeusta. Next base: position 41,080,717 of record OX459030.1, on the reverse strand, counting down.
CAAAGTTACTCAAAAGCATGTTGTGGAAACCCGCATAGTCTAAGATTTATTAAACATATACCAATTTCGTAATCATCGCAAAGTTCATCTAGGAAAAATATTTCTTATATATTTCGAATGTCTCCAAATCGAACAGTACAAATTTGAATCTCTTCGCTGATGATAACCATTCCCATTGTTTAGTTATTGAAATAATTACTAATACATATTGAAATAAGTCATAATTTCCATAGCGTTTTCAATGGAAAACTAAAATAAATTCAGTTAAGTCGCAGAACATTTTTTTTACAAAGAAAATAGCTAGTCAGAACTTGTGACAATGAAATTTTTTTTTTGCTATATTGCCACTGAATGATACTCCGAGCTTAAATACTTGGAAATGCTTCTAGACAAAACATAATCTGTTAATACGCACATTGCTGAACGAATATACAAATCTGATCGTTGTATTAAAATCTATATTTTCAATGATAAATCGCAAATCACATTTTAGCTTGGAAAACAGATAAAATTCCTTTACCGGTGATCATGTATGAGAAAATTGCAAATTATGCAATAAAAATTTTTAGTAAATAAACTCTGATAGGCTTGGTAATGCATGGAGCCTAGTTAATCGTACCAGGTAAACCTAATATGATACTGATTAGTGTGATAAGGTCTAAAAATAAAGTGTTTTGAATAAGATTTAGCTTGTAAAAGTGTAAGGATGTGCGGGCACAATTGAATAAATAGAGAATTAAATTGAATTTAACATAACTAAGTAGATGACCAATAGAAAGTGAGATTTTCGGGCATTGTGATATGCCATAATATTTCCTTAAATAAACAACTCTCGACAAAAATGTTTTTGTCAACATATCAGTAACGGAGAAAGATACGTGCTGCAAGGTTTTGTGCGTTCGCATTCACTGTTATTGGACTCAGTGTGGTGAAATTGACTTAGCCACAAGTCGAAATTTTATTTTTGTGCATTTCATGTGTGAATTAAGCCCAAAATAAAGTAAGGATTATAGCCAAAGTACTGAAATTTGTTAGTGGGTGAATATACTTTGTCATAAATAATGTGAGTTCTTTATTTGCTGAAGTGTGTTTTAATAAAAATAACCTGAATGCATTATAACTGAAATTCGGGTAATGTGGTATAGTCTAATTTGCTACACCCAGTAAGGACGTTACCTGTGCTTTTTGCAACAAATTCTTCCAGAGGGATACATAGAATCAGACCTGAGTTCAATGCTTGCAATGCGATTTAATTTGGGCTCACCATGATTGTCTTCCAATTTTTGCACGTGAGTCATCTATCTGACTTTAATATGTTCACCCTTTCGCTTATTGATTCAGTTTAAATCTAGTTTCCTTTTTTATGGAAATTCTCTTGAAAAATGTAATGCTATTGTATATTTAGTTCCTACTGTTTTATACTTGTTATACTTTTCATGATGGTATATCACATTATTCGAACATTATATATCACATTCCCCGCCAATTTATTTAGAGGTGTCACTTGGCTTTTTTCCATTTTGTTGAAATAGATTCAGATTGGCATATGGGGCATTTCAGGCGAGCGGACAATGCAAAAAAAATTAGATTTAGAAATTTGTCCATATTCGACTTAATTGCACTTCTAGAAGGTGTAAACTCTTAATTTTTTTTTTATATAAGGTTTAGTTTTCAAGTTGTGGACTTCCAAAAATTGACGAAATATGAAAAATGGATTTTTCGGAAGCCGTATTTCAAACTTAACAAAATTTCAATAAAATATGAAACATTGTGGTTTCAATAGAAAATTTACTGCTCTTTTCAATTATGAAATCATATTGGAAATTTGATTTTTTTTTTCTTGTGGAAAACCGGAAGTGAACATTTCATCTCAGAATTGAAATAATTTCGACATATTTTATTTTTTTTAATTTAACTTTAAAATAAAGCGTAAAATATACCGGTATCATGCTAAAATTTTTTTAACGTGATCTACATTAGTTTACGAGATATATGAATTGAAGTATATACGTGCCGCACTTTGTATGGGATGTGGCACTTTCTTAAGTACTTTAATTTATATATCTCCTTAAATAATAGCGATCACGTTAAAATTTTTTTGTGAAACATCTATGTACATAAGGCCTTTTTTAAAAATAAAATATTTAAAAACTATTATGTCGAAGTTACTGAAAATTTGATTTAAAATATTTACTTCCAGTTTTCCATACTTAAAAAAATTTGAAGTTCGAATTTAACTTAAAAATTAAAAAGAACATCCTTTTTACTAGTTAAACCAATATTTCTTATATTTCATCATGAATTCCTTGATTCCAATAACAGCGTTCAAATATGACGGTCCTAAAACTTCGCCAATTCTTCAGAAGGCCATAACTCGGCAATTAAGCCTCATACGAAAAAAATAATATGTGTACACAATTATATCTACTAGATGTATAACTTACCGGAATATCAACAAATTTCACGACCTCACTTTATTTTCATTGCCCGGTTCGCGTGAAATGCCCGAAGTCATAATACACTGCACAATGCATCAACAAACCAAAATGCATAAAGAAGTAGTAGCTATGCTATAAAAGTTACGTGTAATTTAAAATACAAAAATACCCATATCACAATACCCGAAGTTACTATATTATGCAACCACTGACAAAATTTAAGATCTTGAAACTTCGTCTGCTTAGGCATATTTTTCAATGATAGAGTAAATTAACAATAAAAAAAAAAAAACGGCGGGTTGCACTCCGGGAGTGCCGACAGAAGTGAAAACAAATCGTTTAATGGCAAGTTAGTGCGTTAATTGGTATGTGTGCGTTTTCTTTTTATATGGCAATGCAATGGAAGACAAAAACGGAATATGTATTCAAATTTTACTCTCGCTCTCATTCTCAATTTGTCAACGCAACAACGCGGACATTGAAAGAAACAAACATGTAAGCATAACAATCGTTGAATGAGAATTAAATGTGTCAGTTAGTGTGTATGCTTTGTTTTTTGTCTTCTACTTGGAATATTTTTTTTGAAGTGAAAACTTCTTATGGCACGTTGTGCGGCTGAGGAAAAAAGTATAATTTCGCGACACCGACCGTCATCGGGAAGACTTGGGAAACGAACTCGATTTTGGAATTTTGAAGACTGGGGAAACGAACTCGATATTGGAATTTTGAAGACTTTTGAAACGAACTCGATTTCAGAAATTTGAAGACTTGGGAAACGAACTCGATTTCAAATTTGGAAGACTTGGGAAACGAACTTGATTTTGGAATTTTGAAGACTTGGGAAACGAACTCGATTTTAGAATTTCGAAGACTTTGGAAACGAATTCGATTTCAAATTTAGAAGACTTGGGAAACGAACTTGATTTTGGAATTTTGAAGACTTGGGAAACGAACTCGATTTTAGAATTTCGAAGACTTGGGAAAAGAACTCGATTTCAAATTTGGAAGACTTGGGAAACGAACTTGATTTTGGAATTTTGAAGACTTGGGAAACGAACTCGATTTTAAAATTTTGAAGACTTGGAAAATGAACTCGATTTCAAAAAATTTATAAAACGTTGCCTACTTTGAGGTGCTATTAATAATTTGCCCCTAAAAGTAGGCAACACTTTCTGACCAATTTCAAAAAGAACGCCTAAAAGTAGGTAACGATTTTAAAAATTTCAGATAATGTGTCCTAATTTTAGGTGCTATTTTTGAAATTCGTCGGAAAGTGTTGCATACTTTTAAAGCGGCTCTCACACGATCAATATTACTGACAGTATAATTACTGAGAGTATTTACATTACTGTCAGTGTACCACTCACACGGTCAGTATTGTTTATTGTCAGTAATCAGTTTTTTTGACATTCGACTGGTGAAGGTGCGAACTATGCTCCGGCTACGTGACCGACAGCCGAAAATGGCATGCCATTTTTTGGGGCAGATTCCATCCAAACTTGCACCACGCCTCCAGCTAGGCATCGGACGACCATACCCTTGGACGCAATGTTCCATGCCACTGAATGAGGAACTTTTCCAAGTTTCTTTCAAGTTTCGCTGCCTCATCGTCTATCTGCCACAAAATGGGGCATGCCACGCCCCCTCCCAGGATTTTGCCGTCCCGTGCCTACATGCACCCTCTGACCAACTTTCAGCCGGATCTGCCCCAAAAAGTGGCATGCCACTTTTCTGTGCAAATAATACTGATGAACTGTCAGTATTCACCTCACACCATCAGTATTACTGTCAGTATTTAAAAACTTCGTCAGTAATATCCGATTTTTTCATCAGTCATCAGTATCGTTTTTCTATACTGACAGTACATCAGTAATCACCTCATACGATCAGTAATACTGTCAGTATGCAAAATACTGTCAGTAATATTGATCGTGTGAGGGCCGCTTAATACTGATGGTGTGAGGTGAATACTGACAGTTCATCAGTATTATTTGCACAGAAAAGTGGCCAAAAAGTGGCATGCCACTTTTCGGGGCAGATCCGGCTGAAAGTTGGTCAGAGGGTGCAAGTAGGCACGGGACGGAAAAATCCTGGGAGGGGGCGTGGCATGCCCCATTTTGTGGCAGATAGACGATGTGGCAGCGAAACTTGAAAGAAACTTGGAAAAGTTCCTCATTCAGTAGCATGGAACATTGCGTCCAAGGGTATGGTCGTCCGATGCCTAGCTGGAGGCGTGGTGCAAGTTTGGATGGAATCTGCCCCAAAAAGTGGCATGCCATTTTCGGCTGTCGGTCACGTAGCTGGAGCATAGTTCGCACCTTCACCAGTCGAATGTCAAGAAAACTGATTACTGACAATAAACAATACTGACCGTGTGAGTGGTACACTGACAGTAATGTAAATACTGTCAGTAATTATACTGTCAGTAATATTGATCGTGTGAGAGCCGCTTTAAAAGTATGCAAGACTTTCCGACGAATTTCAAAAATAGCACCTAAAATTAGGACACATTATCTGAAATTTTTAAAATCGTTACCTACTTTTAGGCGTTCTTTTTGAAATTTGTCAGAAAGTGTTGCCTACTTTTAGGGGCAAATTATTAATAGCACCTAAAAGTAGGCAACGTTTTATAAATTTTTTGAAATCGAGTTCATTTTCCAAGTCTTCAAAATTTTAAAATCGAGTTCGTTTCCCAAGTCTTCAAAATTCCAAAATCAAGTTCGTTTCCCAAGTCTTCCAAATTTGAAATCGAGTTCTTTTCCCAAGTCTTCGAAATTCTAAAATCGAGTTCGTTTCCCAAGTCTTCAAAATTCCAAAATCAAGTTCATTTCCCAAGTCTTCCAAATTTGAAATCGAATTCGTTTCCAAAGTCTTCGAAATTCTAAAATCGAGTTCGTTTCCCAAGTCTTCAAAATTCCAAAATCAAGTTCGTTTCCCAAGTCTTCCAAATTTGAAATCGAGTTCGTTTCCCAAGTCTTCAAATTTCTGAAATCGAGTTCGTTTCAAAAGTCTTCAAAATTCCAATATCGAGTTCGTTTCCCAAGTCTTCAAAATTCCAAAATCGAGTTCGTTTCCCAAGTCTTCCCGATGACGGTCGGTGTCGCGAAATTATACTTTTTTCCTCAGCCGCACAACGTGCCATAAGAAGTTTTCACTTCAAAAACTTTGTGAGTAAGCTTATTGGTGAGTCTTTGTAGAATGAGAATGAACTAATTCCTTAGAAAAACACAAACAGCGGCCTGTATCAAGAATTCGACCATTTTCAGTGGCAAACTATGATATCGATGCATGCAATATAAAATGTATTTAAGAAGCCATTTTATGATATTAAAATTTACTCTCTAGCAATATCAAACTTTGCATATATGAAGCTCTTTTTTCTAACTTCCGGAATATTTGAACAGTTTCTTTTGTTTCAAATCTTATGCATTTTGTTTCAAAGGTATTTTTACCGCCAGAACTCACCAAATCTCACCAAAAGGAGGGGAGTCCGAATTTTCAAAAAAACACCTCATGTGATTTATGGACGTCCCCTATACTCGTATTTTTCTTATTTTGACAGAGTTCAAAACAGAGAGCAAAATTGTTCACTTATGAATTTTTGTTTTGAAATTCTTGTTTATGAACTATTTGACAGAAAAGAACGATATTTTCAGAAAATGTTGACAATGAATTGAGCTTCACATATAGTACCCAGCGGCAAATATTTTATACACAACATCGATGAATAGCTATACTCATTGTTGGCAGTAAAAGTGGAGTTACAGACCACGCGTTGTCGCTTTATCGCGTTTCGGCTTTCTACGCGTTTTGTTTTTGGAGTTACATATCACGCTTCTTTGCTTCAAAGTTTTTAGTATTTATTGAGTCTTTGGAAAAACCTTACAGACTAGAACAATTTGATTTACAATATAAGGGACTTAAATAATATATAACAAAGTAAAAAAAATTTTTAAAATATAAAGAGCTTGAATAACTTATAATTAGTTAAATCAATGTAATAGCCTCAACAAAACAGATTTAAAATAAAATTTAGACATACTGAAATCAATTGAGCTATCTTTATATAATTTATTTAATATTAAGAGAGTTCTATTAATAGGCGCATTAATGGCATAGTTGGATCTATGACACTTAACATAAAAATATTCAGAAGAGCGTAAGTTTCTGGAAGGAACATTAAAAATAATCAACTCAAGAACATTAGGACAGTCAATATTACCATTAATTACATCATATATAAGCATAATACTATTAACAAGACGCCGATTTTCGAGACTTTCGCGATTTATAAGCAAAAGCGGGCATTGTAGGATGGAAATGGTTCAGTGAATTGTATCAAGCGTAAAGCAAACTTAAGACATTTTTTTTGAATACGCTTCAAACGAATAATATGTATCCCATAATAAGGGTTCCAAATGAAAGAAGCATATTCCAGGTTTGATCTTACAAAGGAGGTACAGGGTGTTTTTTTTAGAGGTATAGAGCTTCGAATTGAAATAAAACACAAGAAAATCGTTTTAATGTCCATCAATTTGGCTTTATTGGAAGGATAATTTTATGCCATTAATGTTTAAATATGATTTCGGGCATGTGGCCGCCGCGGCTGGCTCGAATAAAGCCAATTCTACAGGTCCAATTTTGAACCACTTTTTGAGCATATGGGGCCGTATGTCGGCAATAACGCCACGAATGTTGGCTTCCAAGTCCCCTAACGTTTCTGGTTTGTTGGCGTAGACGAGCGACTTCACATATCCCCAAAGAAAATAATCCAATGGTGTCAAATAACACGATCTTGGTGGCCAATTGACAGGTCCATTCCGCGAAATTATGCGCTCATCGAATGTTTCCTTCAATAAATTGATTGTGACGTGCGCTGTGTGGCATGTAGCGCCGTCTTGTTGGAACCACAACTCATCCACATTCATGCCATCCAATTCGGGAACAAAATAGTCGGTTATCATGGCTCTATACCGGTCTCCATTAACGGTAACTGACTCTCCAGCATTATTTCGGAAGAAGTATGGCCCAATGACTCCACCAGCCCATAGAGCACACCAAACAGTCAGTTTTTGTGGATGTAATGGCGTCTCAAGGGTCTCATGTGGATTCTCTTTACTCCAAATGCGGCAAGTTTGCTTGTTGACGTAGCCATTCAACCAAAAATGAGCCTCATCACTGAACAAAATTTTGCGATGAAAATCAGCATCGAGATCAATCTCATTTTCGGCCCATACACCAAAATCACGACGCATTGTATGGTCTCGCGGCTTTAATTCTTGCACAAGCTGGATCTTGTAAGGTCGCAAGCCAAGATCTTTCCGCAAAATCTTCCATAGAGTTGATGGACAAAGCTCCAATTGCTGTGCACGGTGGCGAATCGATTCATTCGGGTCCTCTTCAACATTTTGCTCTACAGCGGCAATTGTTTCTTCGGTGCGCACTGTTCGACGTCTCTGCGGATGAGTATTATCACATAGAGTAAACGTAGTGCGAAAACGACCCATGGTTAACCGAATTAATTGCTCTGATGGACGATTATGTCGACCATAAAATGGACGGAGCTTGCGGTAAACTTCGCGAACTGAACCATTATTTTCGAAATAAATTTGCACGATTTGCAAGCGTTGTTCTTTTGTCAACCTGTTCATGATGAAATGGCAAACCAAACTGAACATAAATGACATTAGAGTTGTTAGATTTGACCATAAAATGCCAGTTTTATCTCTATTCGAAAAACAAACCTCTAAAAAAAACACCCAGTATAAAGCTGTTTTAAAGTAAATGGATATTGAAAAGCAGAACTATTTCTTTTAATAAAGGGAAGCAGAGAGTATGCTTTCGGTATAATACGGTTTACATGACTAGTTAGACTAAAACGAGAGTCAAAGAAAACAACAAGGTCGCGAATTTCCTTAACTTTATTCAAAGCCATACCATTATAGCTGTATGAAAACGAAATAGGTGAACTACACTTAGAGAAAGTCACATGGAAGCATTTCTGGAAATTCAAAGCTAAATTATTAATTTGGAACCAAGTAAAAACATTATTTGATTCAGATTGCAAAGTATTACAATCTAAATAATTGTTCACTTTGAAATAAATTTTTAAATCATCAGCATACAATAAGAAATGGATGGAGGAAAAACAGGTTGAAATATCATTAGTAAAAAGAATAAAAAGTAATGGTCCAAGGATACTGCCTTGTGGCACCCCAGAAGTGACTAAAAAAGGTTGAGACTTAACATTTTCTATGGATACAAAAGAGACCCTATTGGCAAGATAAGAACTAAGCCAAGACAGAAAAGTCGAATAAAACCCAATTTTTGAAAGTTTCGAAATCAGAAGATAATGTGAAACTTTATCAAAGGCTTTCGAGATATCAGAATACATAACATCGGCTTGACTGCCATCTTCAAATGAATTGATACAGTAGCTAGTGAATATGCTAAGGTTCGTTATAGCAGACCTACCAGAAACAAAGCCATGTTGCTGATGGCAGATTACATTTCTAACAGCAAAGAAAATTTTTTCTTTTACAATTTTTTCAAAAAGTTTGGATATGTTAGTGAGTTTTGAGATAGGCCTATAGTTTTCAATATTGTTTTTATTTCCTGATTTAAAGATAGGAGAAACAACAGATATTTTCCATTTACATATAAAAGCACCACACAAAAGAGACTTGTTGAAAATCAACAAGAGTGGAACGGATTGATTTGACACATTTTAACAGCATGTTAGAAGAGTTGACAGTTGACAAATTTGTAAACAATAAAAAATTTGTTTCATGAATTGAAAAGTTTGTTTAATGAATGAAAAAGCTTATGAAACGAGAAAGCGTAGAAAAAGTTGAAAGTTGCTCAACTTTTTGCATCACACGCTTTTTGACTTTCTACGCGTTGTGCTCTGTAACTCAATCCATACGATTGCAGGGTTTGAACTTTTTCTGAGAGAAGCGTGTGCCACTATAAACGACAACGCGTGGTCTGTAACTCCACTTTAATGCTCACAACCCCAGCCACAACTGTAAATACTTTTTACAAAGGGATGGCCGCTTTGTAGACAGCTTGCCTAAATCTCTATATACAATGCAGGCAGCCAACAAACAGACTGCCTACAACTCTATATACAAAGCAGGCAGTCAGAAAGCGGACTGCCTACAGCTCCATATACAAAGCAGGCAGCCAACCAACAGACTGCCTACAGCCCCATATACAAAGCAGGCAGCCAACCAACAGACGGCCTACAGCCCCATATACAAAGCAGGCAGTCAGAAAGCGGACTGCCTACAGCTCCATATACAAATCAGGCAGCCAGCATGCAGACTGCCTACAGCTCCATATACAAAGAAGACTGCAGACTGCCTGCAGCTCCATATACAAAGCATGCAGCTAAAAACAGACTCCTTCAATATTTTTCACAAAATATACAAGTATATAATCAGCATGCTTAGATATCGCTTATATACTTATTATACAAAAATATGCAAGCTTCCTATATATATTGTATATATACATATGTAAGTGTTCCTCAAAAGAATTAAAAAAGTAATAAAATATATACCATCAGGCGAATGCTATACCACATATTTTTTCAAAGAACTGAAAATGACTACAGTTCCCAATTTCCAAGTTTTCATAATTCAATTGCAGCTGAAGATTTCAAACAAAGATATAGCATATTCCCGGCAATATAACAAAGTTAAGTTAACATTAATTCAACATATTTATTTGTTTTTTTTTTGTCATATTTTTGTTTGAAAATTTTATTTTTATGAAGGCAATCCGAATTTCTTTGATATATTCCTTGTCATTAAGCCCGTCACGTTTAAGGGACTCTAAAATGGAAGAAAATGTTGATTATTATAATTTATTGCAATATATTTAGTATACGAGCCGAAAATTACAAAGTTTAGAGCCTTAAACTCCTTAAAGCTCTTTTTGCCATTAACACCATCGTAGTTGAAGGCGGCAATTACTTCCTTTCCTAAAATTTTGGGGAAATTTTTGGTTAACCCGTCCGGACGAATAATTTGAGTAAGCATGACAACATGAAAAGAAAATTCTTAATAAGTATGGAAAACTTTGCACAAAATATTCAAATATTTCTTGCACTGCGTCCAAATTATCAGCGTAGCTTTTTTATTTAATAAATGTAATGTATGTAATAACAAAAAATGATAGTAATAATCATCAGGTAAAATATCTTTCAAAATGACTATACCCGTGTAAAAAATAAATAGTCTAAACTCTGCAGCTTTCCACATTTTAAAGTCGCTAAAATCACGTGGTTTTCTAGCAAACTCACTTGGTATACATAAGTGAATGCAGCTCATTTATTTTCGTGGAGATTTCCAACTTATAGGTTTTCGACATCTTAAAACTGATATTCCGATGAAAATATAAATGTTTTAAGATCTTTCTTGCTATGCCCAAGTCATAAACGTGCATCGTGTCAATGGGGAATTGTGTAACCATGTCTATACCAAAGTCTTCAAGTTTTAGACTATTTTCAAGGTAATATGGTTGGTGATGCAAAGAATATATCCGTTTTTTAAAATCTATGTTCGTTATCAATGGCCCTGATTTTGTTGAGTAAACCAGAGCGTAGTAGACTTTTCCTACGTTTTAGTAAGTCGGTTTTTTCGTTAAATTTCAACGGAATTGGACATAAACTCTGTCCGCGCAGTTTTCAGGTTTGAGCTAGGAAGCTCAAATGTTGGGACAATTATTTTTATTCCTCAAGCCATAATATAGGAAAAAATAAACAAAATCCCTGTCCTAAAGTTTGAAAAAAAACACCCTAATGTACATATAAAAATAACTACCCAATCAAAATATGAAATAGTTTTATCTTTGATTTTTTTTAGCTAGAATAAAAAATTTGCTAATTTTCTGTAAACTTTTTTTCAAAAAAAAAAAAAAAAATACAGCCTTAAAACTAGAAACATGTTTTGTGGCTCACTGTATCTGTGGTGAAAAGGAAAAACTGCTTAAGTTGACTTAAGCAAAAATTGAGTTAAGAACGCCATGATGATCTCCGAATCGAATACTGCAATTCAGATAAGAAATCCAATTGACTGCAATTTGGAGATAAGTTTTTTTTTCAAAAAAAATTGATGTTTTTTTATAAGTGCTTATGAGAGCTAAGCGGTATTAGTTCAACGAAATTGAGTTCTCTCGTTTAGAAAAACCTCTTAAGTTTTATTTTCGCGAATAACTCATTCATTTGAGTAATTTTCATATTAATTAACAGAGGTTCTACGGAAATCAATAGTACAAAAACAATTCACATCAATTTTTAAAAATTAACTTAAAAATTTTAAATTTATCTCCTGAAAAACGACAAAATCAGACCTTAGCTCTTTTTCCTTTTCATATTAATTGGCGACAAGTAAACTTTAAGACTACCCAAAATATGGAGATATGAAACTTGGCATACCTTAACCGTGGAATCCTTGATGTGTCTGAGGTTCTTAGATGGTTCAGTCTGCTTATAAACAAAAAACTGTTAATTATTGAATATCAGTAGATGCGTGATTTTGCACTTACCTTTAATATGATGTGGCTCTTGAATAATAATAACAGCAAGAATTAGATAAATCGTTTGACTTTTTTTTCAAATTTCCGTTTGACTTTTTTTTTTTTTGACTCATAAACAAAATATCACAGTAACAATTTCATTTGTGAAACATACAACACAAAGGTTATAGCTTTTCATACATGAAAATTCAGAGTACTTCATCGATTTGCCGCTGGTCAATAAACAAATATACACATAATTGTCTTAAGCAAATTGCGTTTTCTCCTTCCCCAAAATGAAATTTTTTTCACTAAAATGTTCATTACAGTTCTCAGAAATTGAGACAAAAATTTCCAAATGGATAGTGCAATAGTTTTAGAGGCATTGATTATGTGGCGTACCTACCAATTCAGTACATGCAAAAGTGCAATACTTTCCAATTTTCATGCGTTTAAGAATCTCGAAAACAATTTGGTTACTTTTTCTTTGGCTTTAGCTGTAATGTAATGAAATTCGCCTTGTCACTGTCGAATCCGGTTCAGTGTAATTATTGGGTACTACTTCCTCATATCGCGGAATAAGAGAAAAAAAATTGTTCAGTCACAAACAGCTAACGTTCTTATCAACAAAAACGTATGAAATGAGTCATGTGAAAACATTTTCCAGGAATTTCTTTTTTCTTTTTTATACCCTACACCAAGGGTATAAAATTCCGTTTGTAACACATAGAAGGGGGCGTGGCAGGTATGGAAAAGTATATAATTCTTGAACAGCTTCACCACCTGAGTTGATTTAGCGATGTCTGTCCGTCTGTCTGTTGAAATCAGGTTTACGGGAAAACCAAGAAAGCTAATTGAATGAAATGAGCACACTCAGGTCACACCATTTTGAAGGCGTCTTGCCATTGAACATGGGTGAAATCGCCTCACGGACACGCCTACCGCCCATACTCTATGTATATTTACCCAGGCGAATTTTGAAAAAAGTTGCAGCGATTTTGATGAAACTTGGTGATTTGATGCACATGTGAACAAGATTAGAATTAAGTTAGGTTTCAAGTTTTCAAAGCTTCCTAAGGGGGCGTGGCACATCCCTAAACCTTAACCTTTATACCACCATATCTCGTAAGCCGAGCAAGATATTGTAATGAAATTTGGAAAACGGATACATTTAAAATATATCTAAAATTGTGATAAAAGTGGGCGGAATCATAAAAGTGGGCGTGACACTTTTAAACAATTAAACATTTTTATTTCATATATCTCAAAATCGGCACAAATGATTTTCATAACAATTTTGGAGATGATGCCGCTGAAAGCAGTCATCATTATAAGCTCAGCCACTATACTGAAAAAACTCGTTGAAGGGCGTGGCACAGCCCAAAATATTTATAAATATTATATTAAGAGAACTAACAACGTAATCGTTATGAAATTTAATGAGGCAGATATACTTGCTAGAAGGCATGTTTTTGGAAAAATTTGGCGCAATGGAGCATGTAGGCATGGCACCTCCCATACAAGCAAAAAACCTTTAATGTTATAGATAGTGTGCTATGAGAGTTATCTTCATAACATGTGGCTTGGAGGTGTCGGCTGCTATTGGCTTTCAAATTAAATGAAAATTGACAGGATTGCAGTAGTGGGCGTGGCACGTCTTATATTATCATAAAGTTTTGATCACTATATTAATTGAACTATTGCCGTAATTGAAATTTAATATAGCTGGCTTACTTGCTATAAGGTATACCTGAATCAAAAGTAGGCGAAATAGCACCGGCGGGCGTGGTACTCCTTACACAAGTAAAATACCTTAAGTGGCATATCTTTCGATCAATCATACTAAAATTTGGTGAAAGAGTGTTGCTTATGGAAAGCTATTTCTGGATGAAAATCGGACTGGATTGTAGCAGTGAGTGTGTTACCGCCCTAAATTTTAAGACTAATTACGGCATATATCGCAAACTATACAACCTATTGGGCTAAGATTTGGTATGTGGATGTCAATGACGAATATAATTTAGCCAACCAAATGTGGACAGAATTGGAGAAGCGATTTGTTTCAATATTTTCCATATTTTTTTGACTTTATCAACCTTTTAACTTTTTCCAAATATCCTATATGTATTTGTTTAACTTTTTCAACCTCTTTCATTATTCTTCATTATTTTCTATATTTTTATGACTTTTTCAGCGATTTTGAATTGTTTCGTCATTTCTCAACCTCTTTCAACTTTTATGAACATTTTCATATTATTCGACATTTTTAAGCTTTTTTCAACATTTTTCATATTTCTTCGACATTTTGAATTTCTTTAAGCTTTCTTCAATGGTTTCCATATTTTTTCGACTTTTTCGGTCTTTTCCAACTGTTTCAACATTTTTCAACCTTTTTTACATTTCACATTTTTTCGACTTATTCAACCTTTTCAACGTCTTTTAACATTTATTTAAAAGGGATTTTCAGTGCAGTGTAGGGTATGTGAGTTTCGGTCTGGCCGAAGATGGCACCTTAACCTGTTTAACTTAGCACCAAAGAATTTGGTTGCAGGTGTTACTTACGATAATTTAATATCTTTTCATTCCTCATTTCGCTGACCAATCACTAATTTTTCTTATCACCTTCATTTTAATTGCTGCATTACAATGTTGCATCTTTAGATGTTTTCATTTATTAATTAATAAAATGCAAAATGGAAAAGTAAACCCACATACTTTAACAGATAAAAACAAACAATATTCATTAAGTGCGTAATAAAAATATAGAAATAATCTATTTACATATTTCTACTATGTACATTCGGAAAAAGCGGTTATTTGTAAAGTTAAACATACCCGTACTGAATTCAGTATTATTTACTAATATGGTATTATAATCATAGCGTTACAGCATTTTTTGCTTGTGGAGGAGATGCCACGACCACTTGTTGAACATTTGCTTGTGTTAGAGTTTGGTAGCATCCGGCTTAAAGATTTCACAGCACAGTGTCTCAAAGCTCAATTTTTAGGATAAGAGTCTTTGTTTTAAGACTGTTGAATTGGATGGTTTACAATGTAAGTAATGGTATATTCTGATGTTGTAATAAAGTTTCCCAAGCCAACAAATATTTTTCTTGATATCACTAATATTATAACTTTTTGCAGCTCCCTGTATGCTTTGTAACGCTTAAGTCAATAGCTTTTAATGATATAAATGCAGAAATGTTTTGCCATTTGTTGCTGTAATTTTATGGTATATAGAGTCAACTTTATCATATGAACCATTTTATGAAAATAGCTTTCAACTTATCGTATTCTTATGTAGCAGGTTGGCCCACATCAAGTTATACAAGTGTAGCCAGTTCATTCAAGCCCACTGATAAGACTTGTTTTCTTTAGGATTTTGCTAATTTTATTGACTCTGTTGAATAAGTGCATATTTAAATCAACATTAAATAATCTACCGTATATAATATTCATAAACTTGATTTACTGGCGAAGTAAGAACTCATATGTTTGGAGTACCAAGTACTTGCCACCTTATCATTCGAATGATATTGTTTTACTTTTTAGTAAAATTAAAAATCATTTAGGAACTCAATCATTTTTACATTGTGCAGCAAAAGGTGTTAAGTTTTAAGAAGCATTTTCTTTTTTTTTTTGTTAATTAATTTTATTACAGTTTTTAATGAACTTCACACATAGATATGTTTGTACGTACCTGTGGCATATTACAGTCTATGTTTGAGTGCAATTGAATAAACAAATAGAACAATAATAATAAATACCTACGAATGTTTATTCAAGTTTATTTGCGGGCTTAAAGAGTATCGATGAGTGCTTTGCAAATGCACTTGTATGAATGTAGCTACAGTACGAATACTTAACTGATAATAAATTTATAAGATTGCCAGGCTTATATACGTACTATGACTTGAATACCCCGGATGGCATTTAATTGAAATTGCATTCCTGCATTAAATACCTATAAAGAGCTTTAACAAATCACTACAACACTTTTACTTTTAGATATGTATTCGTATTAAGTACTTAAGCAGCCCCACGTTGGCCTATGGACGTTTAAGTGAATTGACTTGATAAGAATCATTTTGATCACAAATATGGCTTTTCCGCTAAGCCCTAGAGGGCTATACGTCAGAAGATATAATATATGAACTAAGCGATTTTGTTAAGGTCATTCTTTTTAAATCCCATCATGTACATTCCTGCATCGAAGCTTTCCAAAGTTTCAGAATGGAGTCTTCAACAAAGTTATTCCTCTTGAATGGATTTACAATTTTACAGTACAAAGTAAAGATAAAACTTCCATCCGTGCACTGTAGTATGACCCTAAATATAAAAGGTTATATGAGTTTTATTCTCAAGCACTGGATGGTGTTTGTGAGAGATACGTGAACTGATGTTATCAGTCCGTATTATCTTGTTCTAACAAGGTCTCCCACTCAACGAATTTAATACCAATGGGAACGGTATGACAATCCAATATGGATGTATAACCATAGGCCATTTGACCAGGGTGGTTATTCTTAGAGTCTCCAGCAACGCTTAGCTATAACTCTGCACATTGGACTGATTTCTAGACTCGCGAAGCGTAAAAAGAGGTCAAAAACTCAATTAGTGGCTTGAGTCTAAATTTCGATCAATTTAGCAAGCAAATTATGATTTCAAAATGTACCTCATTTGAAAGATAATACCTGGTACTAAAACTTTTTCCCATGATATAAAGCCATATTTTGCACATGTGAGCCCCCGCAGGTCAATATATATGAAAACATGACTTACCACCTGCAGCTAATTCTTTCCCACCATTACAGTTAAGATATTTTTCAAAACCTTTAATTTGGTCAGTTATTTATGAATTTGACGGATTTGAACTGGGGTTGTGACTCGTGACTTAACTCGTTGTGATATTGAAATTGATACTTTTGTAGAAAACAATTTTATATTTAACTTTAAACTACGCACAGATCGATTTAGTATTATGTGAATGTGGCCTGCTAGTTGTATTCGTAAGCCCATGTCTCGTCGGCAGTTATCGGCGCTGGCTTAAGGTCGGGCTAGAGGGGGCTATATGCCCGGCTGCCGAGTTCAAGATAGTGCTGAATTAAAGTATTTGCTAAGGGTTTTGGTGGATCTAGGACCTGTTTTTTCAACATTTTCCATACTTTTTCGACTTTTGTTAAACTCTTTCGACTTTTTTCAACATTTTCCATACTTTTTCAACATTTTTCAATTCATGTATTTGTCTTTTCCACTCTTTCAACTTTTTAAAAATGTTTCAACTTTTGGACTTGTTAAACCTACATAAATGACTTTTTCCACATTATATGTAATGCATTTTACGCCTCCAGGGGTATCTGAGAAGAGGGGGAGTCAATTTCGTAATTTCACAAGAACGTCATTTTCGCAGGGGAGCCCCATGTTCGGGAAAAGTGTTGGAAGGAAAACAAATAATGAGACCTTGAGATACATTTGATCCCTCTAGGTGGCAGCTTCGGGGAGATTTTAATGATGTTCGACACATTAAGTACCATTTTCTAGTTTTCAAAATGGTGGCGACCAAATTTTACGTACGAGTAGTTCTCATTGGCACCAATACAAAACTGTTGCTGCCCGAAGACCGAAGTTTGGAGCAACTTTAATATATTGAACCACCCTAATAAGCATATGTATAAGCAATTTTGTAGTTTATACAAAAAATTTCAAAAGTTAATAAGAGATTACAGTAAAAATTGCCATGAAACACAATTATAATAAGTAGATAAAATCTGAGAACTTATTAGTTCGTAATAAGGTTCAGTAAATAAAACATGAAAATGCAAAAAACATACACATACACATACGTTTCTATAAATTTTATTTTTTATTACAAAGGTCAAGTTTAGGTCAAAATTTCGTATTGGTGTCAGAGGCAGTCTAATGAAAACAAACAATAATAAGCAAATAATTAAAAACAAAAAATATCATGATGTGAGCGATCACGACTACTTTCGACGCAACAAAGAGAGGGAGAGAGAGAAAGAGAGAATCATACCTTATATTCAGTAATAGGTAGGTCAATGATTTGATTTTGTATTCAGCCAACAGACAACAGATAGTTGAATTAATCAAATTTTTCAGAGAGATATCAGGCACGCTTTCACTCCTATCGTGTATAGACTTTATTTTATTTTGTCGATAACAGTAATTCATCGAACCCAATGCTCTTCAGACATTGAATCGTTAAAAGTTATATTATTCATAATCAAAAAAAAAAAATGACAATTGGTATAAATGATTTTCTTTTTACGGGTCGTATACGCAACATTTTTCTTAGAGCCTTATGCCAGTGTGTATTCTTGTGAGAACAAATGACCTACACTAACTAACATTTACATTTTAAGTAAAAAAACTCTCAACTTCGAAAATAAATGCAATTTAAAAGAGTAAAACTTTGGCTAAAAACTTAACAATATCGCCTGCTCACAAAACTGCTACTTTAAAGGCAAAATATTTAGAAATTTAAATAAAATCAGAGAATGCCATTGAATGAGGTAACCGTAATAACAACAAAAACAGCTGTTTATTTTGTTCGTAAAATGATCTCCAATCACTGTTTTTTGTTTGGTTTTTGTTTATTTTTTATTTACTGAAAAGCTGCGATTTTTTCAAATTTAATCAAATGAATTTTTGTTTTATTTTTTAATGAATCCTATGAAATTGAAAGTGATACGAATTGTTTTTTTTTTTTTACTAGCAAACAGAGGTCGGTGCTCCATTTTAATTGTTTGGTTGTTTTTTAGTGTCAAAAGCCTTTTTTTATTATAAACAAATCACTACGCATTACTTGGCAAGTGACGCGTTGTATTGCGTCGTGATTGAATGCGTCACCCTACGTTGCTACGCGTTGCCTTGCAGTGGATGTTTTGCAATGAAAACAGCTTTTGTTTTTGTTTTGTTTTTACTTTTTGTTGTTTTGTTTTTTTTTTTTTTTGTTGTGTTGGCAAAAGCACGAGCCGATCGCGTGTACGAATATCTTGTGCAGTGGTTCTTAAGCTGTATTTGGTGACCCATTAGCAGAATGCTGAATAGGTTGACTTAACGTTATGTCAATAACAACAAGTAGTGACTCATACTCTAAGTGATATGGTTTGTGAAGAAGGGGTGGAGGTTGATTTCGATATTACGTCATATTGAAAAGCGCTCCTATTCTGTTTATGATGCACTTATAGTATGTAACTGTGCAGATAAATTTTGCCGTTTGAACTGACATACAATTTAGCCACAATTTTTGTCACCATTCCAATTTTTTTGAGTTTTTTTAAATATTTAGAATGTGGCATTGTGGTATATACTGATTTGTTTGCTCATTTTTAAAAGTCACTAAATTCAATTGCTCCGTTTAGATCCAAAAACCTTTTTTTTCATATTTTTAAGACATAGAACCCAGCCCATTCTTCAATAAATGTTCATTATATCTATCTGCTCAAATCGAACAAAAAATGTCAAAGTTATTTAAATTAAATGAAGAATGGTAATTTCTATATTTTCATGCATTCCCGATATACTCTTACAATATTCGTGTGCCGTGTCTCTAACGATTTTTGAATAACTTTTTAACCTTTAGTCCGACTAAGGCAAATTTATACTATAAATATTTGCAAAGGAATGAACTTTCTTTCTTAATCTTAAAAATATGAAAAATAAAAATTTTCGGACTTAAACAAAGCAATTGAAATTTAGTGACTTTTAGAAATGAGCAAAAAAATCAGGTTTTTCGGACTTTGATCACTTGTAACTCCAGCAAATCTTATTTGATTTTCATAAAATCCAAGCCGTTAGTAAGGAAAAATAATACCTTTTGAATGGTATGCAACTGATTTATTGATGGAAATATGGCCAAATAAATGAAAAAAGTGCAAAAAAACGGGTTTTTTGGGGAATAACTCGAAAACGATTGTTAAGAGAAAAAAATGGTTGGAATTTTTGGAGTTTACAACTCAAAATACATAAAAAAGTATGTGAGAAATTAGATCTTTTTTTGTTTAAACTAGTGATAGATATAGATAATTCAATCATATAAAACAAATATAAAATTTTCAAAATTCAAAAAAAAAAAAAAATAAAAAAAATTGTCTGCACATCTTCAACTACAGCTTGAAAGTTGCGTAATATAGAGTAGAATTTTGAGAAAATTTTTAAGAAAAATCAAAAGTGTCGCACTTTTCGAAAATGTCGATTGTAATCTTTAAACGTTATTAACTAACTGATTATTAATTCGAATATTTTATTTTTATTTTTTTTTTCAGAATACAAATACAAAAAAAAATGATACCCTTCTTTTAATTGATATCAATATTTATAACTGTTACACTTATTACTATTTATTATAGTCGTTAATTGAAATTTTTTTGCCTTAAAATTTAAAATACCGGTTACTCAATAACGGTTTTGGATACAAGACTGAAAATTGGTATGCTTGTTGCTTTTAATACGCACTAAATCATATAAAAAAATTAGCAAAATCGAAGAGGGTCGGACCAAAACCTCGGTGATTTGGCACGGAATGCCCCACATACATTTCGGGCGGAGTCATTTCCAAACATATTTATTTTTGACTTGTCGCTCCACAAAATATTACGCTATTTCTTCTCGCCGTCTGGTCCGGACCAATTTGAATGTTTCTTTGCGAATGATAAACGCATCTTAAATTTTTTTTTTCGAAGCATAGAAACTTTTCTCGCTATCCGTCAAGGTAAATTGGTTCGTTGTAATCATTGACGTACCGTTCGGAACAAGATCACATTTCCGATGTCTGCTGAAATGGCTCTTGAAGATGCGAAATGGTTCTTTTTTGCGACAGTGACAATATCTTCCGCGGGTTTCAACCACTTTTTTAGCTTTTAAAGCGTTTTGGACGAAAAAATTGACTGATCCATGGCTTCGGCATTAGTACGAAGACTTTGGCCGTAATTTCTGAGTGTCGAAACCATCTGCCTCTCCTCGGCAGTGCAATGTTGATTTCTCCCACCTATGAAATTTTTTTCTTTTTATTTTGATATAACTAAATATGAAAATAAATAAAATTAACAAATTTGTACGAAAAAGCCGATCAGATTGTTGATAAATTAAAGAAATGATTAATGTACTTATTATTTTGTCCAAGTGAAATAAACCCTTTAAATGAAAACATACGCGTATAGAAAAATTCGGGGAAATCCCTTCTTCTTTTTCACTTTTAAAGGCATTGCCACATTGAAATTATCAAAATAAAAAAGAATTTCCATATATATTTTCAGTAAAACAAAAAATAATTGAGAACTAATAAGATATCAGGTAGTGTACTTATTATTTTGACCAAATGTGTACATTAGGGTGATTCAAAATTTTTTTTTTTTGTTTTTTTTAAGGTGCTGTTGCTTAAAAATTAAAAATAAGCTGATCAACTTTCTTTGAATCCCATACATGGCCTCGAAAGTAGACAAAAAACATCATGTTTTAGGTACTTAGCCTCGAATATTTCAGGATTCCGACATGATGGGTCAATTCTGAGGCCAGATTCGGATTCAGCGTAAAAAATTACGTCGAGAAACGACCTTCTCAGCTCAACAACATTAATCACCTATTCATTTAGATACCTTTTTTGAAAAAAATAATTTTTCCATACAATTTACATGTAAAACTAACAGGCTCCGGCGCCACCTTATAAAATTGAGTTAAAGAGCTGAATTTTCGTGAGCTTTTTCTTTATATCATAAACTTACTTTTTAAGCAACAGCACCTTAAAAAAAACAAAAAATAAAAAATTTGAATCACCCTAGTGTACATACTTGATCACGTCACTTTCTCAATAACAATGCCAGTCTATCTACCTGTGCGAAGTAATTCGATTTGGCTTGAAAACGCATACTACCCAAATTATTTAAAGTGATGATCAAATTTCGAACAAATGCAATAAATAATTTGAACAAGCCCTTGACATAAAATAGGCCCATTTCAATAAGACATTACACCTCTCATACAAACAAAAACTTTAATACGCTATGCTGATGAGATAGTTATTTAAGGTAATGCAGTGAAATTTTAGGTGCCGTGACATAACCCCCACGGACATAATCCCCATTTTTTAGTTTGCTAGCCACAGTATTTTTACGGTGCCGTGACATAATCCCCACGGACATAATCCCCATTTTTGGTATGGGGATTATGACCACAAAATTTTCGGACATAAACTCCATAAAAAAGCGGACATAATCCTCATAATGGTGGTTATGACCGAAACTGATGCGGACATAATCCCCATAACAATAATTTTGTTATAGGCAATTTTTAAGTCTAAGAATCGGATATTTTGACAAATCATCCGTTAATATTAACTTGTTAATAATTTTTTAACTAATTGAGTTATAATTGAGATAATTGATAGCTTTTTTCATCCTTAATTAAATTTTTTAAATAAAGCCACCATTAGAATTGTTTCCGTATGTTCAACACCGGCTTCGCTAGCCACAGTAATTCTACATAAAAGTTAAGGTAAGTATAATATTGGAATTGGTTCTGGCTAACAGCAGACAATAAGTGGGTGTGTTGTTCGAAGAGGGCGTTTAAACTCCAATACAAGCGAATACTATTCAAATCTCCACTCAGAGATTAATTGAGAAAATGCAATACAATTTGACCAAATACTAGGAATTGTTCGGACTAAAACTAAATATTCGCATTTTTACTAGAAGACGTGACAAATCCGATGCAAGCAAAAACTTTACTGAGACAGTTATTTAAGATAAAACAAATAAATTTCGTACCTAATTTAGGGTTTATTAGGACAAGCACTAAACACTAAATTTTGAAAAGAAGGTGTGGCACCTCGCATACAGGCCAAAAATTTCAGAATACTATGCTAAGAGAATTTATAAAATAATGCATCCAAATTATAAATATTTAAGTTATTCCTACCTCTGTGTGAAATTCGGTTCCAATGGCTAATCCCAGCCAGCACGTGGAGTAGTAGAAAGATACATCAAATCGTCAAAAAATATTTAACTTCGTGAGGTGTGGTACATGATAATGCTCTGCGATAGTTTAACCATACTTGATATTCTGTGTTATATCTTTCATTCGTTGAATTTGGTTGTGACTGACCAAATTTCGATAAACTGATTAATAAATATCTCAAAATTAAATTACAAATTGAGATACTCGTATGTGTAGTATTAGCAAATATATCTGAAATAAACTCATGATACTGATGGGGTAAAATTATTTTTTCCTTTGCGAAGCACTCAATAAAGCACAAAAAGGTATTATACCACAAACGACTTAGTGTAATAAGAAACACCATTCTACCAATATATGCACATGTTGGTAATGAATTTAGAAAAAAAAAAAAAATATTTTAAATTGTGCGTTCCTAATATAAATTTTATGAATATGTCGTCTACATTTTAAAATACTCCAACATTCTTCTTGAACGTACTTACCCCCTATCATAACCCCTTAGGGGGGCTCCCCTGCAAAAATTACATTCTTCATAGTTTTCCCGGAGTGATCCGTAGAGGGGTCTAATGTATTACCAGTTCCTACCTACATTTCTGAGAACATACTTACCCTCTATATCAACCCCTTTGGGTGGATCTCTCTGAAAAAATTAAAATAGTTTCGAAAAATAATTCATGTCACTACTAGGTTGAAGATATAGCAGTATTATATTTAATAAACTGACTTATGAATATCCCCGAAGAATGCCGCAACGTTGAACAAGTCTTTTGATTTCATATCTAGCCACATTTTGACGAGATTTTGAGCTTTACTCTTTAAAGATTTGTGGCTCTTAGGATTTTTTTGATACTGAGTGACAGAATTGAAAAAGTTTTCCTCATCATCGTCGTTGTTACAGTTGCAGTTATCCAGATTGTAAAGGACTCTTTATACTCCAACGACATAAACACCATACATATGCTTGTAAGAATGATGAATCTTGAATCAAGGTTCTTGATGTCTGATACCTTCAGCTCGTATTCCCATACGCTGGAAAAAGAGAGCTCTTGCACACAATTTAGCATTCCATTTGATTGCATTACAAGCGATGACGGCTCCAGGTTTGTCGGTATGAGTGAGAGCAGCATTACCCAGTAGGCAAGATCAGGAGCAAGGAGGGCTTATAGAAGGCCTTACTTTGGCAGAAACCTTACCATGAAATGATACAGTCAACCAGTGTAGCAACATGCACATCGTTCTTTAGTTCTAACCATTTACCTACCTTTGATGTCGTATATGTACAAAACAGATGACAAAAAAGTAATGTCGAATCATAAAGCATTGTAATATATGAAATAAAAAAATACCTAAAAAGCTTTAATATAATTGGGGTCCTTCTTCTTTACCTCCTGATATCAGTCCTTTTAGCACGTCTGTTGTGGGAGGGCATAATGAAGAAGTACCCAACGGGAAATTTGGAAACAGCTTCCAAGGGAAGCACGTCAGATGTGCTTCCCAACGTGAAATTTGGAAGCAGCTTCCAAGTGGAGCACGTTAGATGTGCTTTTTCGGATGCATTTAATTTGCAATTCAATTTAATTTAAAAAAAACTTTTTTATTCAGCATCCACTGGGGTTCGAACCTAGGCCTTCCGTACTGTTACATGCAGTTACGTACAGTTTAACGACATCAGCCAAGCCTCTTGTTACAATTAGGCTTCTGAAAGTATATTGTTTGAATTATCAAGTGGCAATTATAGAAATCAAAAACTCAACAATTCATTTTGACAGAAGACTTTTGCAGTTTTAGTCTCCTTCACAATAATAATAAGAGTGGCTCAGATGGTTAAGATGTGCGCATTTCAGAACAATACGAGTAGCATGAAGGAGGAGGCCTAGGTTCGAATCTGATCGGAGACCAATTAAAAAAATTAGTTTAGTTTTTTTTTTCAATTTAAACTTAATATGCTTCTACTCATCATCCAAGGAAGCGTATTTCATATGTTTCCAAATATGCGCTTCTACTCAACATCCAAGAAAGCGCATCAAATATGCTTCCAAAGGTGTGCATCGCCGCAATGACATCGTATTTTAAAAAAGATAAGCAGTGAGAAGCGCATTGGAAGCAACTTCTACTTCCCTTGAAGCACATCCGAAGCCCTTTGAGCGCGCTTCCGTTTCCCGTTGGGCACATTTTTATTTGCATTGAAGTCTAGTTTCAACAAGGCCTTAAATAAGCGCATACAAATACAGCCGTCGAAGCAGTGCTATTAGGCCTTCTCCCAGGTACGCCTTGCTCAATTACCTGCTGGGTAAATATAGCAATACCATACCAAATAAAAACTTTGTAACTGTGGATCCTCATTATTTGCGGTGCTTACTAAGGAACGATAGGGTGCTTAGCAAACATCTCATTTTGTATATTTCACAAACTGATAAGATTGTGAAACGCTGTCATCGTTGTGGCTATCTGCCACGGTGACACATCGTGGTCGCGGCCAGTGTTGACTGTAAACATTTTATGACGTCGAATTGAGGTCAGCTTTGCAGGTTTCTCGAGTAAAGTGTTGTTTTGAAACATTTTTACTTTTGAAATATTTATAAAAATCAAATAAAACTTTTCAAATTGTATTACTTAAGTAATGTGATTTTCGCAAAAAGATCTTATCTTGCCAAAGTTGAAAATTGAGGTTATGCCGGTAGTATTTGCAGTAAAACAATTCAAAACTTAAAAAACTACGATTGAAATCTCAACTAATATCGAAGTTCAAATAAATTGATTTTGAGAAAACCATATCTGCATTTAGTACACATCTTGTGTATAACACTTTTTATTCGAATGTTTTTACTTTAAATTGTCAAATATTTTTGTGATTTAATAATTTGTTTATATCCATTTTTTTTTCTTTTGATTTAGCGGTTGCTTTGCGCATGAGTTTCTCGTTTGTTTATGTGCTGTTTTTGTTTTTGTTGTTTTGTTTTGCTGACAAATTTTATTGTGTTGACAGTTATTTTGTTTTGTTTTTATTCTGATTTTTTCCCGCCACAGAAACTTTTTTTAGGCCATTAGAGAAATGCGGAAAATTAAATTTTCCACTGAGTTTAGTCACGTGGCTTCGCTTTTCGTTTTCGTCAATTCCTTTTCCTGCCATTGAACTGAATTTGTGTTTTTCCTTGTTTTTCTTTGTTATTGCAAATGTTATTTTTACATTTACAATTTTTCGTTTCTGATATACAGATAAACATGTTTATTAAACTTTCTTCGTAATTTATATATTAATTTGAAAATAAGTAAAAAATTTAAAGTGTAAACAAAAATTTCGTCTTATCGTAAAACTTTCCATATACATATGTATGTACATACCTAAATAAATAAAAAAATAAATAATTAATAAACAAATGTTGAATAAGAAATTCATGTGAGTCAGTCAAAAACAGAAGTTGTCAAAAACAGAAATTGTTTTTGTTCCATTTAATTGTTGGCATTTGTACTTTGCTCCTTCTTTGTTGAGTAAATCATTCATGAAATTTGCCCGTCTTGTGGAAAATACAATTTGTTTTTTGTGAATTTTGTTTTTGATTTAAGAACAGATTTTATATTAATTCAAATTTTGCAAAAAATGCCACTGATATCTTAATACAATATCATAATATCTATGCAACAAAATACCGAAATCTATCGATCCCTGTAATTGGCATTAAGTTATACGTAATTATTTAACATTTACGTTAACGTTTCCAAAGAGAGAGAGAGAGAGAGGGAAAGCACACAATGTGAAAAGTTGTTTATTTGATTGTGAGGATTACGAATGACATCAATACGCAACATTTCCGCAGCATTTCTGTAAAAACTGCAAATATTGAACTGCGTACTTTGGAACGCACCATTTCTATTCTCGATGTTTGATCAAAGAATTTAGTATAGCATTTCTAGAGCATTAGTTCTGCTACAGCTGTGCGAATGTTTTGATTAACGTTAGCCATACTGAAAGCTAAACGGTAATCAAATCTTTTTATTGGACTTCGCCGCCTTACACTTAAGCTATCAGTAACTACCATGTAGGCAAGTGCAGCAGCAAGCAGCACTTCTAGAAGGCCTTCCTTTGGCAGAAATAGAACTTCCCAACTTCTTTCAAACGTATGTTACTTTCTTTTTTATATATGTAAAATGTTCCGCTAAAACGGGTCTTATATATCAGGTCTTTTATGACCCCTTACCAGAGCAGGGCTCACAGAACTACTTGGAAAATTATTTAATTTTATTGCGTACTTCGTGGGACGTGTTAATTTTTTGTAACGTTTCTTAATATACGCTACATAATGGACAATGATAACACAAATATCTACCACCTTAGCATAACTTGCAGCAACAGCCTGGCAACATACACATTCTTTACTTCTAACCATTTATCAACTTTTGTGCAGAAGTCGCATCATAAAACACCTACAGCCATAATATAAATCAGTGAAGGGCACTTAGTGCCTCAATTTACTCACATTGCTCTAACCGTTATTCGACGCACAAGCAAGCAAAAAAAAAATTCGCAGAATTCAACGCTATCGAGGCACAAAATTCGCAGAATTTCAACGCTATCGAGGCACAGCGTTGACTTGAATTCAAATGAAAACAACAACAAAACACAAAGACATAAATGACGGCGCCGCATTGTGTCTTGACGAATGTAGCAATTGTTTTTGTTTGTAGTGTATTTTGGTTTTTTTGTGCTAATGGCAATTTTGGAAATGAAAGTAGAAAAAACTTTAAAATTTCGTTTGTTGTTGCTTGATGTTGTTGTTTTCCTCTTTTGTTATATTTTTGTGACGTCTGATAGCATGTCTGCTGTGAGAAGGCATAATAGCCTTCCATAAGTATATTTTTATTTGCATCAAAATCTAATTTTGAGAAGACCTTATATCTGTCGCTTCGCAGCAGTGCTAGTAAGCCTACTCCGAGCCAGGCATTGCTCAATTACCTGCTGGGAAGTTACCCCAATGAAAACCATATGTAAGCGTATTGTGTTCTGTATTCTAAAGTGTAAAGGTAGAACTATAAGTGGCGGTACCTTAAAAAAAAAAAAAAATAGCGAATGTATGATAATGTATGAAGATACCCAATGGGTGGTTCAAATTGCAAACATGTTCCGATTTTTGGTGCTCAGGCCTGAAAATATTTCTTGATACGATGAAGCTCTTGTGCCAAAATTCCACCTTAATCGGACCATGGGAAGGCGTGTCAGTGGGTCGATTTGTGTGATTTTTGTGCATTTTCGAGATGACTTAAAGCATAATTGCTTGTATATATTTAAAAAAAAAACATCAACATGGACTAAGTATGATCTGAAATATGTGCTAAAATTATAAATCAGACAATTTGCTCAAATTTGAGTATTGATTCATTGGTAAAAATGTGAAAAATGCAGAAAAATCTGACAAACGTCCACTTTGCTCGTCCGAAACCATACCTATTTTATATTTTTTGGCCTCGAAAATATTCGCAATCGATCATTATACATGGAAAACAAAATTTCAAAGATTTTTTGTACCAACAATGCGATCTGGAGAAATTTTCGATTAAAAAGGAAAAGCAAATTCGTTTTAAGAAAATAAAGATTTTTAATTCATTTTTGTTCTAAAGAAATTTTTGAAACTTTCTTCGTTATCTGTATGCTGAATTTTTGCACAAGAACGATCGGTCTTTATGCATGTAATTCTGCATTCAACAGGAACACAAATTCCAGCCGACAGGTGACTATGCCGAACTTTTGAGTCTTTCAATAATATTTTTGGGTGAAATTTCTCGTCACGGTATTAAATTTTATGAGCCTTCGGGAACAAGTAGAGCCGCTATATGCGTTGGCTGTTATATACATACATACAAAATGTATATGTTCGGAAGAACAACTGCCGAAGATGGCCTGTACGATATTGATCAGAATACCGAAAATGACAGTCTGAACTTAATTATTTTTGCAATCAAAGGCGGTTACATCAAAGTCTGGTTCCAAGCCCCAGATGCCACAAAATGACATATATTTTCTGAAGCAATTAATTAAATAAAGAACCGAAAGTAATAACATAGCAAACATTGCCATCAACAAGTTCAGAGGTCATTTGTGGTACATCAGTGAAGCATTGGGGCTGGAGTTTTTCGATAAAGCGATTTCAGTCAACGAAAAAAGGAAAATGTTCTCGAACCTGAAAATTTCTTCTCGAGACGACTCAAGTCACTTAAATAACGATTTTCAGAAGATCGACAAAATTGAGTTGAGCGTAAGCGCCTTTGTGCGTTTCTTCCAAATATTGAAATTGTCAATGGATTTTCTGGAAAAAGACCCCATTTGTTGGCCAAAAGATGAATCCTATAAGTATTCGAAGACTGTGGCCCAAAAATTACGTGTTGTGAACGACACCGTAGAAAGAGCGATTTTACTTGTGAAAATTTTAACAAACAGATAACTAACAGATCAGTTTCAAAAATTACTCAAAGTGGTCGCCGAAAACCGAAAACGTCCGTTTCTGGTGAAATTTTGGCACTGGAGCTTCATGGTTTCAAGATATGTTTTCAAGCCTGAGCACCAGTATTTTGACGACTTTTAATTTTCCTATACGATTTTGAACCAGCCATAGATACCCGGCCGTGCATTCGTTTTGTTTCGTTGACTTTCAGTGATTTCTTTCAGACCGAAAAAAATCGCTCATTTCGTACGTACTCTACACTGCCACGGTCACTTAAGTAATTCGCTTAGTGCTTGTTCAGAGCTTTTTCGAATCATTGCTACTGTTTGTTTGTAATTTCGTTTCATTATTGTAAATAATTCTCTCAGTTTAGCGTTTTGACGTTTCTTTTTTGTATGGCAGAACCACACCCTACTGTGTGGTTACACTGCATCAAATAACTCTCTCAGTATAGCATCTTAAATGCTTTATTCGAATGGGCTATTCATCATTTTAACGTCACTATTTCTCGTAATAGGCCTGCAAGAAGTCACCCTTATTTTTTTTAACTCATTTGGTAACCTTAAGATAACTTATTCGCTTGCAAAAATTATTGAAAATATAGCGCTCACTTACTTCTAGACTGGCATAACTCAAAAAACATAAAGTGGGAGAAAAACGCATTTAAAGTTTTCAATAAGTTGCTTTTTATATGCATATGATGAAAAGTATGTCTACATAAACTCCTCTCACAAGGCAAGTTTATGAGATACTTTTCTGATTTTTTTACACAAAATAAAACCTGAAATGGCGTATATTTCTGCATCATTAACTCAAAAATCAAGTTTTTTGAGTTATGCCAGTCTTGAAGTAAGTGAGCGATATATTCTAATGATACTCGTACCTTAGAGTTAAATTACTTGAAATAACTGCGACGGAAATTATAGAAATATCTCTTAAGCCTTGAGCGATCTCATAAGGTAATATTTTTTTAAATAAATTGGAATATGAAACATAAAATGGTGCAAAAATTAATTCTAGTAACCTCAGTATATAGAATATTTATCGTCGAGTGCCTCGTTAAATACCATATCTGCTATGAATAGGCATAGGCTGTAGTAGGTTAATAGAAAAATTGGAAAACATTTCCGAAATTTGGATTCAGACTGGAAAATTCACGCCAACTATCTATTCATTCAATTTATTCTAAGCGTGGTTCGAAATTGTGTTCAGTTTTGCCTGGTCTTTACTCCTTAACGGGATATAAAGCGATTTTTCTTCAGAATTGTCAAAAAATTATTTCGAACTGCTAAAACAATTGATATCGATCAATTTTGATGGACCGAGATGCTTAGAAATTCTTCAATATTCACAATATATTTGTGAATGCAGTGCTCGATCATCATAATGCGTGTTAGTAAAATTATTTCATTGCCGAAGCCTTTATTTTGTAAAATTTGTAAATATTCTGCTAAATGTACAAATATCGAAAATATGCACACGACTGAACGACTAAATATTCATTAATAAATGAAATTTAATGTTTAAAACTTGTTTTAAGACTTTTTCTTTTAGTCCGCGACTTTTATTTTACTATTTAAGTTATATAACACTGTAGGGACGTAAAAAAGACACACAAAAACGCCGAGACACCCAAACTTATTTTTTGGTCGTAGAACACGGTGGCATACTCACTCAGTTTTTTTCGATTAGATCAAATTCTCGAGATATTCGCGATTGATATTTCGTTACTTTTAAGCCCTTGTTTTAGCAATATTTATCTTATATATTCAGAAAAAGACATCGAAATCGATTGAAATTCAGTACATAGGTTCATATGAACCTAAGCGTTAGACCAATTGAATTTGTTTGGCACACGCCCAAAATTACGCCCACCTCTCATATCACCAACAATTGTGAAATCTCAATAATAGGTGTTATATGTGTACTATAGATATACAATTTGCTATGTGTGTATGGAGTATTATTATCCATCTGAAAACCTAATCGCCTACGCATACGCCCACCTCCCATACCACCCACACTAGTTTTTGCTCAATAACACTAGTTTACAAATTTGGGGCTCATCTCGAGATCTGGTTTCTCATATACTTTTTTTCATGTATTTTTAGGCGTAGATTCCAAAAATGGCAACGTTTTTTTTTCTTCAGAATCGTTTTCGAGATATCCCCAAAAAACCCCTTTTTTGGCACTTTTTTCATTTATTTGGCTATATCTCGATGAATTTTTTTTGACTCATTTTTTTTGATTCAATAGGTCTAATGCTTAGGTTCATATGAACCTATATACTGAATTTCAATTGATTTCGATGTCTTTTTCTAAATATATAAGAAAAATATTGCTAAAACAAGGGCTTAAAACTGGCGAAATATCAATCGCAAATATCTCGAGAATTTGATCTAACCGAAAAAAAATGAGTATGCCACCGTGTTCTACGACCAAAAAATAAGTTTGGGTGCCTCAGCGTTTTTGTGTGTCTTTTCAAAAGTTGAAAATTTACCTACAGTGTAATTATTTCTCATTGAAATATATTAACATTGTTTAAGCCTAAAAACAGATATGTATAATGTTTTTCGAGAATTTGAGTAACGAAAAAAAAAAATGAACCCTTTTTGAATTTTCTGGGTGGCAGCATTTGTGTACGTTGAAAAAAGAAATTTGATATAAACCGACACAGACATTTTTAGTAATTTCTGTCTATATTTTTCTTATAACATACACGGAAAAAAAATTCTGTAAGAATTCATTGGATTTCCGACAATAATTACAGTTTTTCCCTGTAATGCCCAGATAGTAAGCGAAAAACCGTAATAATTGATTGTGATTGTCAATGAAAAATTACAGTGCTCACACT
Source organism: Tricholauxania praeusta (assembly GCA_949775025.1). Lineage (NCBI taxonomy): Eukaryota > Metazoa > Arthropoda > Insecta > Diptera > Lauxaniidae > Tricholauxania > Tricholauxania praeusta. The sequence goes on along the minus strand of OX459030.1, from coordinate 41,048,492 downwards.
GTAAAATTTATCATTTACTCCGAAAAAATTTTAAAAACGAAAATTTTACTTTTTGTTTTTATTTTATTTTCTTATTTAATTTTTTTCTTATTTTATGTTTCATTATACTTCCTAACCATACTTCTTAACATAGCACGAAACAGAGAACCAGCCTGGCAACATTCATATAATTATTTTCCTGTAACCATATATCTACATTTTATGTCGTATTTGTACAACGCAGGTGACAAAAAAGCTATATCGAATCATAAGATAAATAATTTATTATTTGATACTTATTGAAGTTTTTACAGTTTACTCTGTAATTTTTATTTGTCGATTATATGAAATTTTCATTAATTGTTTAGTACTTTTTGCTAACTAAATATTTCCATGACCACATTGTATATTTTCCATTCTGAAACTGTAATAATAAAGTTTTAGACTGTAATGATTGCAGTTTGCGCATCAATTTATACTGAGTATTTAATGAAATTATAAATAACAGGGCTATACGACAATTTTTCCTGATTATTTAGCTTTTTTTGAATATATAAAATTTTTTTTTTACAAAACCTTTTTTTCCGTGTACCTACATATATTTTAAAAATTTTTTTTATAATATTTTTTATCATTTCTTATTTGACGTTGTCAAATTTAAGTTACTCATTTGAACGCCGTGTTACACGAACCAGATTATGTCTAACAAGTCTTATCGGCTGATACTAAATAATATCATGGTACGAAAGTCCACCCTGAAATCAGCTTCTTCGATGGCTATATTTAATGTTTAATTTCTAATCGTTATACACGGTGTTCAAATCGAGGACATAGTATGTAAGTGAAAGAGCAATATTTTTTTGGTAAATGTTAAAAATACGTCCAGATCAAGGATTAGTAAAATTTAAAGTCCTATCATTGGCTTGTTTCTTAAAAATACGAATTTTTTTGACATGTCATTATTTTTGTCATATGATATGTAATTTTTTAAGCTGAATCCGAATCTAGTGTTTATTTTTTCTATCACATTCAGCTAAATGGGATCAAATGCCACCAATTGCTTTGTAGCATTTATGAGTACATGCACAAAATTGAAGTGGTGAGTTTTCTTCTTCATTTCAAAAAACCAAATTAAAGCTCAAATAAAAAATGTGACCTTATGAAAAATAAATTAATATCAGATTCGGATACTGCGTTAAAAATAACATACTCATACTAATGTACTCTATTTTTCAGAAAAGTAAGGGACTTAAAATTTTACGGATATTTGATATGGACGTTTTTCGTACAGCTCCAAAAAGAAAGTGTTGTGTTCTTCTCATTTATGTCCTATATTTAAACACCCTGTATAGTTATAGCTCAATCTACATGTCTGCACAAAGTGTAGCACGTCGTTCAACGTACATGAGTTGAGCACAAAATATGATAAGAGTTTTTTTAGCACGAGCCCGCATTAGACAGCTCGGGTCGTTAAGTTCAAAGCGTCTTATAACGCGTATTATTACTACCCAAACTGTAGCTAAGTAATTGATATAAATCGTGCAAAGTAATGCCGCCAAATTGTATGTGCCCGAAAATTTAATTGCTTTTAATCATTGAAAATGGAACAAACAAAATGTTTAATTGAAACTTAAGTGAGGTTTAATTAAAATTAAAGATGATGTATGCTGGACATAAGCAACATGATGCAATTGTTGTTCATTCGCTTAAAATGAAATGAACATTTTTGATAAACAATATTACAAAATCAAAAGAGTCAAAATTTTTTCATATTCTTGCTCGTATGTAGAATTTTAAACTTGTAAAGTCTTAAGCCTCTAACTGGTAAGGGAGCGTTCAAGTATTACGTAACGCAATTTGTAAAACGATACGATGCGGTACAGGGGCGGGAGGAGGTGTCGAACAACGGGTGTTTTGAAATTAGGTGTGCATAATTAAACTGTTTCTAGATTAGCTACAGCAATAAATATTATATTTATTATATAAGTAAATAACAGCACATTACTTTCAAAGATCTTCAAGAATTGCGTTACGTAATACTTGAACGCTCCCTAAGAGTGCCCTGTGGCACTCTTCGAAAAACTCATTTTCTATCAATAATTCTTTTATTTTTTATTTAATCTGATGACGGGAAACATACATATGTACCTAGATATGTTTCTGAAGGCATTGTCATCAGTTTAAGTAAAAATAAAAGCGTTATTGACAAAAAATCGGGGTGTTCCATGACTAACTCGAGTCGCTCTGGTCGGTTGGAGGGTTAAGAGAGTAACGAGTTTACATACGACCAAACGCATTGGGCACATTAGTGTTTTACACATGCAATAAATATATTTTGATGTTGGTTTGGTTGAAATGGTGTAACATACGAATTCAACCTTGAAATAACAAACCTTAAAAAAAAGATAATCTAACAAAGTTCTAGAAGTTTTAGTTAAAAGGTGTCAGAATTAATCTTAACTAATATTTGACAGCATTATGTATCTGAAAAGAACTATGTATGCATATCATCTATAGCAACTCCGAAAAAAGTTTGTGACCTTTGGAATCATGAGAAATGAGAATCTTAAGCAAACCAATTTTACAAAAGAAGAGTTGATTAAAGAATCCCTTTATTTCACTTAGAAAGAATTATTGTTAAAATAACAATTCATTTCGTCAATTCAGATAACTTATTCGCAGGTGCTGCCACCTTATCGTACCGTGATATGTTAACGCAGTCATTGAAAAACTTTACAACACTTCCACTAGCACGCCATAAACAGTTCATGCTAAAAATACATAAAGATTAGAACTCAATAGCAGACGTCATTTAAATTGAAATACATCAAGTTGTTGAAATATGACTTAATTGGCAACAGTAAAATTGTGAATCGATTAAGAAACTATAAAATTAGAAATACACGTAGAGCACTTGGTGTAGTGATAAGACGACGATAAGGTAATTTTGTGTAGCCTTGTGCTATTACATAACAATTAATTAAAAGGCTATTTATGGTTAAGTAAGAGCTGTTCGGAAATTCTTTTGAATTCGATTTAATCGAAAAATTGATACGCTATAGTATGAAGGCAATTTGATTAAACCATTATTCCTAGGCCAAAAGGTAACATAAAGAGTTTATTGTTTCTTTCTATTGGCAACGAAATTTATTCCAAAATTACACTCAGAATTAAACAATTTGTTAGACTTTAAACTTTTGCACTAAGAGTACCTAGAAAAAGTTAAGGGTCTGGGTTAACTCCACCAAAGAATGGGGTAGTTGTAATAGAGTTACAGCAAGCAATAAACCAACAATTTTATCTATTGATTACAAGTTTTGCTTTTCTGCAATAACCTCTTCACTTGTGGTTCTTTAGGCCTACCAGAGTAACCAAGTTAAAAAGGCGTTAATTGCTTAAGAGCTTACTGCTATTAGAACAATTGATATTACTAAGATGAATGTCTGAAAACTAGTGTTTCACCGAGGCCGAGACGAGGCGAGGTTCTAGTTGATCTCGGTCTCGCCTCGTTTTATAAATTTAAGTCTCGCCTCGCCTAGGCCTCGGACGAGATCTTGCCATCACTTGCCTCGCCTCGCCTCGCTTCGCCTCGTTCACGGCCGAGGCACCTCGGTAAAAAAGCGAGGTTTTTATTAAAATAAATAAGAAATTATACATGTATCCGGGCTGATAGGCTGATCAAGCCTCAAGAAATAAAATAAAATATCTGTTTTTATTTTTGGTGAATTGGATGAGATATGATGAATTTAATTCTTTTCTATTTTTCCAAACCAAACTAAGCTATGAACCTTTTACAAACTATAAGAAAGATATGTACCAAATCTTATTTATCTACGTCAAATAGATATTGAGATATGATAAAGTTAATTTTTTTTCTTATATTGAAGGCATGGTACCGCCCATTTTATTAATTGAATCTTAGTTATGCCTCTACCTTTCATAAATATACATACCAAGTTTTATTAATCTGCATCAAGTAGTTGATAATATATGATGAATTCTGTTTTTCGCTTATGTGGAGGTGGCATCACCCATTTATCGTAAACTATGTTACGGGGCATCCCAAATCATAAGAAACATATATGTATGTCAATCTTTCGTCAGTCGGTTGAACGGTTTAGGAGTCCATTAGCAACGAACATACATATATTGATCTTTATTTATATACTAGCATTACCCTGTGCGTTTCGCTTCACCTTTTTTTTTTTTTTTTTTTTTTTTTTTTTTTTTGCGATCGGTCCCTGCGGTCCCACTTACCCGCCTAACCGCACGAGAGGCGCATCCGTCTATCGTACGGATCGGTGACCGACTACGAACAGCCCGGACTGCTCTGCGTTCATTAGGCGAAACCGTACGTGAGGCACATCCGTCTATCGTACGGATCGGTGACCGGGACTACACTATTTCTCTGAACGAAATGATGGGTAGAGCAATTTCCGATCACAGATTGAGCACAATTTCTACTAAGCCCATAGGCTATGCAGCAGAAACAAAGGAAAAAGTACAGTTTCAAGTATTTAAGAAAATAATTATTTTTTGCTTTATAATATTGTGAGAATCCATGGGGGAAATAATATGACAAAGGTTATTATAATCATTACATATACACCGAAATGGACAAAAATGAGCATAGTTAGAATTACATATATCAAGTCTTAAGAAACGAAAGTGTCTCAAATCCCTGTCTCAAATTCTTTAGACCATCGTTTAATAAATCCAAGGACGCCTTTTGCTTTGTTTACCATTAAACCAATATGCACGTTGAAGCGAAGTTTTTTATCCATAGTGACGCCTAAATCTACAAAATTGTCAACCTTCTCCAGTTTTAAACCGTTTATTGAATATGAAGTCTCAAATTCTTTACTTCTTGAAAAAGTCATTTGCTTACACTTTTTGAGATTTAATGTCATCAAGTTTACATCACACCATTTAACAAGTTCATTTAGGTTTCTTTGTAGAGTTTTATGATTAAAGTGATCATTAAAAGAGTAAAAAAGTTTTACATCATCAGCATACATTAGAATATGGGACGAATTTGTAGCAGAAGGTAGGTCATTTATAAATAATAGAAATAATGTGGGGCCAAGATGGCTGCCCTGGGGAACTCCAGATGAAACCATTATATGTTTAGAAAACATGTTGTTGAATAAAACTTGTTGCTTCCTATTCGTCAGATACGATCTAATCCACTTTAATATCGTTGAAGGAAATCCTATTAAATATAACTTTTTTAAAAGTAGGCTATGACTTACGCAGTCAAAAGCTTTGCTGAAATCAGTGTATATAACATCCGTTTGCTGTTTTCGCTTAAATCCATTTATAACAAGCGTGGTGAACTCCAAAAGGGTCTGGGTTAACTCCACCAAAGAATGGGGTAGTTGTAATAGAGTTACAGCAAGCAATAAACCAACAATTTTATCTATTGATTACAAGTTTTGCTTTTCTGCAATAACCTCTTCACTTGTGGTTCTTTAGGCCTACCAGAGTAAACAAGTTAAAAAAGCGTTATTTGCTTAAGAGCTTACTGCTATTAGAACAATTGATATTACTAAGATGAATGTCTGAAAACTCTTTCGGGAATGTGATAAGAGATTGATCTGTTTCTGACTAAAGGAATCAAAATGAGAATATAGGTTTTATTTTTGTATCAATTTCATGACAGTTTCTGTACCAGTGATTAAGTACTAGGCTCATGTTAAAGTCATGTATCATATTCCTTAATTACAAGCTTAATACGTAAACTGCGCTCGCTCCGACTAAAGCAAATAATAGGTTTTGTATTACCAAAGTAAGTCGAACAAGAACTGAAATAATAGTAGGCGGTAAGAATGAAATGGGTTTGGCCTATTATGGATGAATACTTTTTTTTCCCATAATATATTGCGAAGTTAGCGAATTGTATTCTTAAATGCTGTTAATCAGTCTATAAGCTATAGGGTCAAATTAAATTGAATATGTTCATATCTGGGTCTTGTAAAATGTTTATTAATTTGCTTAACCTGATTAACTTTGACTTGTCATTTGAATTGTAATAATAAAATAGCAATAAAAAGGATTTTTCTATTGAAGGAACAGAAAAAGCAGTTAAAAAAATCGATTATCAAAAATTTCACTTAATTATTCTTCAGACAAACCCAATGTGTTGCTCTAAAACGGAATTCTATTGATCATTCGTGCAGTGTGTTATTGATTTTTATTAAAAGTCATTTATAACAATCTACCTTCTTACCTTAAAGTTGACAGAAGCTGTCGCATGTGATTGAAAATTAGAGGTCTGCATGAGTGCACCGCAAAGATCAGCACACAACTTCCGAATGCGATGTTGTAGAACATTTTATTTGCACGTGCAGCATTCACCTCTCTCCTACTCGATTGAATTGCAATGTGGCGAGTGGCTTGATGGTCGTTTCGAGTGCTCTCATGCAGATCTCTATTGGAAATGCTTCGAGAGTGTAATTTGCTTTGAAAAACTTATTAACTTCCACTATTCTGATTTTTCATTGATATATTGGTCATCGCACTTCCCGTAAAGTAGCTATGGCTGTGGTAAAAACTAAGCAGAGGGTCAACATAATTCGTTATTTATTTAAGAACTTTTTAGAATGTGTAAAACAGAATTTGAACAGTTGTGGACAAATTTGAGCCTCATTACAATTACTTTAAAGCAAAATGCTGATGAAAATCCGACTTTTATGATCCTTGTCCTTATAAATCGGGAGCTTTTTATGCATATTTTATTTCAACAATATAATTTTGTGTGCGATTTTAATTGGTTTAGTATTTTTTCATGGTAATTTATTTTCCAAATACATAAATCTAACAGATAAAAGCGGGCTATTTTTATTATTTTAATTTAAATAAAAATGTTTTTATTGAAATTTTTATTTGGTTTAGAAATGGCTAGAGAGCGCAAATTTTGTCAGAAATTAATATTTTTTAATATTTTTGTACAGAGCTTATTGTTCAGTACTTTTAGTGCAAAAACCACAAAAAAATTACAAGCGCAAAATGCGTTAAAATGGGCAACGAGCTGCTTATACTAGTCTCAATGACCGCTACGTCATATCATGAGCAGTGGCGTAGCCAGGATTTTGGTTTGGGGTGGGCCCGGTGGTGTAGTGATGACTTTTCACCGGTGGTAGGACACTTGCCTGAAATGAAAACTAAAGTGAATTTCACAGTCTCCATGATTTTTAATTTAGCATTTATTTTATACATATATATTATGGTATTACATAAACGAACACCGAGATCTACCCCAGAACCATTCTGCACGACTTCTTTGCAAACATATCAATGATGGATTCCTCACTGATTGGTATGTTGCGATGTATAGTCATGAGAGTAAGACGCTCCTCAATTGTACGAAGGTAGGTCTTGACACGCTTTAACGTCGAGAAACTGCGTTCAACAGTTGCCGTCGTGACAGAAAGCGTCCCCAAGATATGCATGTTAGGAAAGAGCTCTTTATCGCACAGTTTTAGTGCGCTACTTGCACACGTCGGTACCTCTTTCACGGCATGCTGCCATCTCATCGACCACATATCAAATTCACCCTGAAGAATAGCTTCATTTGAATTCTTCAGATCATCTATATAAAATTCTATCGCTGACTTGTTCACGTTTGCTGGTACTAGACACTGGAGTCCAATAATTTTCTTCTTGTGTCGTAAAAACCTTTCGCTGAGTGAAGACCCAAGTTCATCAAGGTACGATATGAAGAGGATTCGTCTGTAATATTCTTCAGGCGTATCTGCGCATTGATTACAACGGTATTTCGCGGAAGTGATGGGGTTACGCCAAAAGGCTCACAAATATCCAATACTTTTTTATAAAGTTTAAGGAATTCAGATAACATTCGTGGGCCCGCATCACTCATATAACCAAAACGAAATGTATACCCGCCAGTAAAAATGTTCGCACATCAAACATTTCTGAAAGCAATTGAAAAAAAAAAAAATAATACGTTAATCTGTCGTTTCTCAAATAAGCAACCATTTATATTTTAAAATTAAAATAATTTATATATGTAAATTATGTTTTTATGAAAGATCAACTGTAATTCATTCACTAATTCAACTTGTTATCAGCGCGGAATTCCCGAAAGAGTATGGGTGGGTAATCATAATTAAACAAATAAACCAAAATTATTTCACATTAAACATTTTTAATCTAATCAAATAAAAATTTAGTTTTATTTTGAGTTTTTGTAGGTGTATTTGAAGTTCCATTGCCAAAGTCATTGTTGGCTTTTAAATTGTCATAAAAAATTCACTTGGCGAGAACGTGCACAGTCCGAAGTTCAATCGTGGCAAGTGTTAACTTTATTGCAAAACTCTTTTATGCTTGGCCAAACTGAACGTAGACAGGAAATTGGTACTTTATGTGGTAAAACAGCCGGGTAGTTTGACTAAACCATATACCAAAATAGCGATCAATTTGATTGATCACAAAAATTGCCGCTATAAATCGGCGAAAAATGTTAAATTGGAGGGAAACTTATCAGCTGACTAACGCACGCGCCATTCTAGGGCATTATGTAACCGAATTAAAAATAGAAACAACAACAACAAGGAATAGGTATTGATTTAATTATATGACTGAAAAATTTGCATTCACGCAGTCAACAAGTTGCGATCACACAACGTCTGCCTGCTAGCAAGTTATGATAATTTGATATTTAGTATCAGTAGAAATTAAAAGCAGAAAGATTTTGTTTTAAATACACAATTTATATACAAATACTCGTAAACTTACGCAGATGATTTGCAGAAAAAAAAAACACAACAAAAATTCATTCATTTGTATTTTTATATACAAATTTGCGTTTTCTTGACTTTGTTAAATCCGCCTCATTGGCGCCAACAAAATAAACTTAAAACCTAAAAATTAATAGAAACGATTTAATTGAAATGTTCTTATCAGTTTTGTGTTTGATGCATTTTGTTGTATCTGGAACAGTGCGGATATCTTGAACAAATAATCAAAAATGGTCCAAAATTGTGGGCGATCACTTAAGCTATTCTAGGTCATTTTGGTTTTGTTTTGATTTTGATATTTGAATAATTCCTCAAAAAAAATAAAAACATTTCTGTCATGCCAAAAACAATTTGTAGTTGAACATCCCAAAAACAAATTGAAAATCCATTTTACAGAAATATGGGGAGTGGCACCTCTAATACAAGCAAAGAATTAATCACATGTTCACCTTGCCTTTATACCATATTCCACTCCATTTGTATTTTAAACTCTCAAGATACTATATAGCGTTTTTTATTTATTGTTCATAAGGAAGGTACTACGCCCGTTTGCACGATCACGCCTTTGGCTTCTGAATAATTTTTTTGGGTGCCCCAAAATTTCTGGATTACTTTTATGTTCCGTTCTAACTTTAATTTTTCAATTTTGTTGACATTCGCTCAAGCTCAAATTTTATTATGACTTTCTCTAACCTTCTAGATAAACGCTACCATGATTGTAGGGTCCAGAAATCTCTTCCTAGTCTACAGCGCCACGAGAAGATCATTCATATCACGCTTACATTATATGTGATCATTGCATATTCCTGAGAAACTTAAAAACATTGAACCTTCAGTAAAACTTTCGGAGGACCAATTTTCCCTTACCAGTGGGTAGGGCTTTCAATGAATTTAGCACTACTAGAGAAATATTACTTTGTTTATCAATGGAAATATAAATCAAATGAATGACAATAACAATGTTCTACATATAAAAGATCAATAGAATGAGGGAATTTAGTATTGTTGCCAAGTTTAAAAGAAGCAGCCTTCTCAAAAAAAAAAAAAAAAAAACGGCGGGTTGCACTCCGGGAGTGCTGACAGAAGTGAAAACAAATCGTTTAATGGCAAGTTAGTGTGTTAGTTGGTATGTGTGCGTTTTATATTATATATATATATATTATATTCTTTTTATATAGCAATGCAATGGAAGACAAAAACGGAATATGTATTCAAATTTTACTCTCGCTCTCATTCTCAATTTGTCAACGCAACAACGCGGAATTTGAAAGAAACAAACATGTAAGCATAACAATCGTTGAATGAGAATAGAATGTGTCAGTTAGTGTGTCTGCTCTGCTTTTTGTCTTCCACTTGGAATATTTATTTAAAAGAAACAATAGAACATTCAAATCTTATTATCGCATTCATGATGCATGGGGAATCCCGATGACGGTCGGTGTCGCGAGCTTATACTTTTTTCTTCAGCCGCACAACGTGCCATAAGAAGTTTTCACTTCAAAAAAAAAAAAAAAAATCCCTAATTTATAAAATGGTAAAATCTTAAATTTTGGTGTAGGAAAAACTTGACGCCCATTTCCTTTTGCTCGTCCAACAAAACTTTAAGGTCCATGTCACAAAAATTGTCTAATTCTATTTAAGAAATTTTCCTGGCTTCAACATGAAATTCCAGGCATGGTCAGGTCAATCCCGGACACTTAGCAACCCTGGAATGGAGGGTTCTGAAGCTAGGGCTGTAAAAACTTTTATCTTAGAAAACCAAATTCTAATTCTGCTAAAAGAAGAATTTGCTTGTTGTTCTCTATGGATCGAAGCAATAAAAGTTTGATGAAATCGGAATTATGCAGCTGTACATGGGATTTCCAAAAAAAAGGAGATACATCTTTAAGAAAGCTGGCATAGCTCTATGATTGAATTGGAACTAATAATCGAATTTTTCAATTCTTATGCAAAAGGAATACATTGGATTCCATTCAAGGAATCAAAATTGGAATTGAATTAGTGTTGACTCAATTCTAAGTAGATTTTTTAAATGATTGAACTAAAATACCTGCATTTGGAGCATTTCATTAGACGCGTTATTTCTGAAGCTATCCGATGTCATAAGAATATCGGATATTTTTTTTTTTTTTTTTGAGATACGCCCTTTTCGCTTAGTACGCCAGACAGCTGAAAGAAACAACGAAATAAATTTTTTAAACATTTTCTTAAAATTGATTTTCAGAAACTTTCGCAATATAATTCCGTGACGACGATATGTTTAGGAGTATTTAGAGAAAAAAAAACTTTCACTGGATATTTGTCTTTGTAAAGAAAAGTTTGCTAATGGTGAAGAAAACTGAACATTGATTCGTAAGATTAGAGCTATACGACAACAATCGAGCTAAATGGATCTCGATTTTATGTATGTCGGATTAGGTTTTTGGAATGATGGAACAGCCAACAGCGTAATTCCCTAAGCTTGAGTAAATGAAAGTTTTAAGTGAGAGTCACTTAGTAGTAGAATGCTAATGGGGTGGTTTCTTCTGGTCTTGAAGTATTTTTATATATGTACGTACATAATTTAATGTATTCATAAAAGTACATACGAAAGTAAATGTATTATGTATTTTGATTGCAACGCTCGACATGATTTATTTATAAAATTGCTACGTTTCTGTTTTTGGGACAGTCACCTTGTTCGTTTTATCGCGCTAAGTTATTAAAGCTTATGAGCTCTAGATTATAATTTATCGAATATAATTACTTTAGTTTACAACTAACTCCACAAATTTTTAGTTATTAGAGTAACGCTCTTTGGCAATTCGTCAGGATTTTAAGCTTGAAGCACACTTAAAAACTATGCAATACTTTACGTAACTCTTAAAGACTCTGCAATACTTTATCCTTAATGACTTGTTACATTTGCAAATAAATACAATTGCGCATTAAACTTGTCGCTCTGCTAAGCGTACATAAATTTATGTAAGAGTTCATTAAATAACATATGGTTATGTAATAAATTTCTCATTTCTCTTTATACGATACATTCAGTTTTCAACAGCTTTCATTCAACCCCAACAACGTACAACAGCTTCCAGTTAACACCCTCAACACTCAGTGATGATTTAAGTGAGCTACTCATTGTCGGCCTTTGGCAAATCGATATGTCCTTTTATTTGTTTAAGGGACCAGCCTACCATAGGAAGTATTTATAATGCAAATAACATGAATATACCAACTTAATTTAATCGATGGGAAAACGATAGCTTATTCGCGCTTAGATTCAATTACTGTACATTGAATGAGATAACTTGTTGAACGTAGATGCGAATAAAAGGTAGCATGATTCTTTTGACGAAGCCCAATGTTGCGAGCTAGATTAAAAGAGGAAGCTTTGCTTAGAATACGATCATGAGGTAAAACGAAAATTTGGGTCAGGAGTAATTTTTTGTGGTCAGTAATTAGAGAAAAATTCTGAGAAATTTTTCAGAAATTAATATTCATTCAAATTGAATTCAAAGAGGGCGTTATTAATATTGATGCAGGTAGTAATTATCTTAGAACAGGGGAATAACCCCTTAATAAAAACGAATTAATCAATGGAAACTGACCCTTATTAAGTATTACTATATGTACATATATTTTGTGTTACTATACGTATATGCATATATGCACAATGTACATACTCGTATATATAGTATATTATGCTCTTCTATCATTACTGTACAAGTGTGATAAAAATATTAATAGATTTTGCACATACATATGAGTAGACTATCTAAATGATTTTGGGCTATTTACATACGTATGAAGGACGTATGCGTAGCTACAATATGGCATTTTGGTTAGTGCACTGAGAACCTATTGCTTGGAGAGTCATGGACTGTTTCTGAGGTTTTTCCACACTACTCTATACTGAAAGAAAAAATAGTTCTTTTTAAGTAATTTTTATACGTTACCGGCCAAGCTAGTTTCTAGGATGAACTAGTTTTTCCTATGCCAACCTTGTTCATTCGAAGCGTGTTAGGATGAACCAGTTTAGCCTAGGATGAACTAGGGTTATTAATTACTTTAACGGCTTCACTCCCAATTATTATTATTATTTAATAATTTATTCGTTATACAATAAGGTTTAACCTTTTTTAGTACATCATTAGCATATAAAATAAAAAAAAAAATTTAATAAAAATTAAAAGTTCCTAATACTTAAAAAATACACACTACACAAATGATCAAAAATTATTAGAGGTGATGAAATGAAGAGAAAGTCAAAAAAAAAAAAGAATCATATAGGCAGAGAAAGGTATAAGAGTTGAGATAAAGGTATAAATATGAGAGATACATTTGAAATCAGGCATTAGAAAAATAAGAGTAAATTGCACATTTGAAGATGTTAATAGAACTAATTCGTTTTAATGCAGTTGGCAAAGAGTTCCAGAGCCAAATGGTGCTTATGAAAAAGAATCGACTGGAGCTTAAATTGTTGCATCGAGGTTTAATAATTTGGAAAGATCTTGAGGACTGGCTAAACTGTAGCTTTTCAAACAAGTACTCGGGAGTTCGTGTTGTAATGATCTTATGCAAAAAAAGAACGTTTCGAATGTCAAAAAACTTAGTCAGACCAAGATTTACCAAGAATTTTCTTGAAATTTTAGTGTGTTAGAGTAAGTGGGTGGCTTTCGGCCGCGGCTCAAGGCATACATCCTCCAATATAACCAAAACTGGCTTCGCGGATGCCTTGGGCTCCAGTTCAATATACTATGTCCATATATACGTTGTCAAGTCGATAAGCCAGTCCAAAGGAATTCACTTGGAACGATTGCACTTGATGAACCAGCTTGACTTTCTTGTGTATGTCAGTGAATGATTCCTGCGCCGATTGGAAGAAACTCAAACCAAATCGTCAAAAAACTCCAAAACCATCGCCTTGAATGTTATCCGTACTGATAGAAAAGAGCACGGAATCTCGACGATCGCTAGGACGACGTGTTGCCACGTTTGCCACAAGCATTCATGATGACAATGTACCAAATGTGATTCTAATCAATATTGATGCAATAAAGAATTTGTTCATTTCGTTTATTTAAGTAAATATTGCATTTTTAGATATCGGTTGTGCCCAATGGTCACGGGAAAAATAGTGGATTGCACCCGTAGAATTTTTAGCATCAAATATACCCTGAATAATAGCTGAAATTGAGAGAAATTATTTTCTGGCCGATTGCAAATATTTTTGCCGAATTTTTCAAAAAAAAAAAACCAAGGCGCGAAAAAGCAGTTAAATGACCGAATCACGCCAATTCAAAAATAATGTATGCTGGCAATGGTCCAAACTAAGATACTAGCTATGCGCTTAAGCGATACCATTTTCGGGCTCACTTGAACAAAATGCGAAAGTGAATGGTCGAAAATTCGACTGCTGGGACTTAATGGGTTAAGTTTCAATGCAAGTGAAAAATAAAAAGGCCGAGGACGTGATGAAAAATATTCAGAAACTATTCAAATGAAATCAAAAGGCGGACATGTTGTAGAAAGATTTCTGAAATGAAAATGAAATATTTCTGAAATGTAACTGAAGCTTTGAAAGATTTCATGTGAACGATTTCTGAAATGTCTACGAAACGTTACATGTCACGTGCGCATGCACTATATTTTTTCTGTAAAATAAACCTTATACGTATTATCATTTCCCTCCGTTAAAGAGTTCAACACAAAAAATCTGGTTGCAATTGCTGTATTTTTAAGGGTTCTAAAGTGACCAAAGTCAAATGTAATCAGCATGTATCCACATGTGCTCGCTACTGTATGTATCTACACGCTCCTCGTGCAGCCACTCTAGATTATTATCAACTGCGCACAGCATAGCAGCTTTTACAATACGTATGTTGAGCGGCATGCCGTCAAGGTGAAATAAATGTGCCAGCAAGGATTCATTTTGTAATACAAAATGCCGTCTATTATTATAATTTATATTTTTTGAATTAAAGAGTTGACGTGAGATTTGATTTTCAGGAACCCCCCCCCACCCTTCCCCCCTTCATGAGATTTGGTGAGGTTTTTCCGAAGCTCCCTATTTTTACTCACGTAATTTATGGACGTCCCTTTATCACACACAGAACAGTAAGCTCAGCTTAAATAGTTTAAATTATTTTCTGTTCCGATATACCACAAAAGAATATTTATTTAAAATACAAATCTACAACAAAAATAAAGGTATTTGTTTCGCCGGACTCTTTTCGGAAACGAACCAAGGAAGTATGCACTAAAATAATGGCGCTCTGCCACTAAAGCACAGTCTGATTAACAGAAATGCTGCCAATTTGCATTCACATTGTTTTTCATTACAACTTAGAACATCTCAAATTTAAGGAAGAACAATTTCACTTATTTCATATGTGAGAAGGAAAAGACGCAATTACATAACATATTTATGTATGTATGTATGTATGTAGGAAGACAAAAAAGTGTAGATGTATTGGTTTGATTCATTCAATTTGAGTTTTATCTCGGGTTCATGAAATGATGCAACGCAGCATAACTGAATAGGAAAAGTAGGATACGGATGGAAAGATGGGAAATGGTATAAGATGTAATGCTCAACCAGTTTAACCCTCATGTAGCACAAACATGTTTTGAAAAATATCCCTAATAATTATTGAATTTCATAAAGTAGAGTCATCTCAACAGTTGTTCACAGTTATAAAGCCTGGAATTGAAAAACCACTTTTTTATGGTTTTTTTTCAAAGTGGGGTCGTGAAAGACCCCAATGTGCCAGACTGTTATAAAATTGAAGTGGTGCCGCTAAGGGTTAAGTAAAACAGATATTTTTTACTGTTAATTGACCATATTTATTAAATAGCAAATACAGAGGTTTCTTAATTAAATTACTTATGTGTCAATACTTTTTTTCAAGTTAGAGCTAAATTTAGTTTAATAACAGTAATGAAATAATTATATGACATTTAATCACATATAGAAATAAAAACTAAAATCTGCAGAAAAACTTTTCAACAAAATGACATAAAAAAAATCGATCAACGAGTGTGTGGTTTAGGGTGATTCAAAAAATTTTTTTTTTGCTTCAAACAGGCTTAATAGTTGCAGGTTAGGCTCGAAAGAAAAATTCTAGTGCAATTATAACTCTTAATAATAATATTTACTGGTGGCTCATCGAGCTTTTTAGATTTTCACACGATTTATATTGGAAAGAATGCTTCATTTGATAATCTTACACAAACGGGACCAAGTCCATTGCAAATAACATTAATTTTTCCGTAAAAAAGTATGAAGTTATTATTTTCGTAAAGATAAATTTCGTCAGTTTATTAGCTTTCAGAGTTTGCAGTTATTTCGAGGAATGGGAAAAAGTGAATTTTTTTATTGGATTTTTTTTGTATATTTTTTTAATAATTTTATGCTCCTTCCGATGGTTTTTGTCCCGTCCGTGTATTTTTTTTTCACGTTAAATACACAAAACTGTCCAATGAAGCATTCTTTCCCATATAAATCGCATGGAACACTAAAAAGCTCGATGAGCCACCAATAAATATTAATATAATGAGCTCTCAGTGCAAGAAGGACAAGAGAAATCTCAAAAGAATGTCAACGGTCTAAAACAAGAGATGTGGGTACCTCACTTTATGGATTCACCAACCAAAAAAGATAATGCTGTGGGTCTTAGTTTCTTCAATGCATCATAGTGAGACAACTTGCGAAAATGATAGCTTATTATAATTGAACGTAAGAAGGAGTGGATATGATTGATAAAAAATGTTCCATCTACATATAGTACGTTAGATGAAAGCATAGTAAATGCCCACGTTCTGTACCAAGCTGATGGCCCCAGAAATATTGATGGAGGTCTTTTTGTCAATACTTAGTTCTGGAACACATGCACCGCAGATCTAATTACACTACTCAACAAGATTTTTCACAACAAATGGCGATAACATTTTCTATAGTGAAATTTTCTGTAGATTCCGAATATCGTAATGATTTTTTTCGATTGGCCCCAATTTTCCATATAAATATGTACTTCACATAAATGCTTGTAAGATCTTCAAATGTCAGCCAGCCAATTTAAAGTTTTTTTTATAGAGTAGAGGAGGGTCTTACAAACATTTTAAGATACAAAATAGGATAGGAGGGCTAGCTTTTTGAATCCCACATAATTAATTCCAGATAGTGAGCTTCAAAGTTGAAATTTGTTAAAAAAAACGAAAAAAAATTGATTTTTCTTACCTATTTTCGATCATAACATAAATACTATTGGCACATTTTGTTTCTTAAAATGTTTGTAAGACTCTCTTCTACACTATAAAAAGCTTTAAATATGTTGGCTGACAATTAAAGTTCTTACAAGCATTTATGTGAAGAATGTGTTCTCAATGCATTTTTTTTAGTTTTGTCATTTATATAGAAAATTGGGGCCAATCGAAAAAACCCATTACGATATTCGTTGTGGTGTAAGTTTTTGTAAATTTGTAGAGTAGTGTTATCAATGCTCATCATATAAAAAACACGTCAGCGTAACAAATATACCCTATGTAAGTGCAAATATAAAATTATTGAAGTTCGAGCATTGTTGTTATTTTAAATAAAGGCGACTGATAGTCTTAAGTATTTTCGTTACATTCATTGATTTAAAAAAATGTTAAACTGATGTTAGCGGTTGATTTTAGTTTTAAATACACAAAAATACTGATGTCATGTCAATTTTGTCAGTTATAAGAGAGGATATTTTATGATGCCATGTTCCTAATTCAGAAATTAATAAAGTTGTACAGAAAATTATTCCATTTACACTCCATTATATGAGCTACCAGCATTCACTTCTGTCAAGTACTATAGACCAAATACAGCAGCGGTCTGTAGGGACCCACTTCAACAGTAACACTGCGCAAAAACAATTTCACCCGTCAAAGGTTAAGCAGATTTAAACTGATTCATTTGAGTTGTATTCTTGTCTTGGAATTTCTTAAGTCATTACTTTATTTACTTAAATTTAGGTTAAAAAAAGTTGCGATAACGCGGTTGTTGCTATCTGGCGGGTAGTTCATAGTTTTTTTGCTGTTATTTTGATTTTTTTTTTTTCATTTACAATTTATTTCAATTTAGTTTTGTCGGCAAGTCAGCTGATTGAATCTTACTCTAGAATACCTTTATAGAGTGAATTCGTAGAAAAAGTTGTTTGTCTTTCTCAGGGCTCATACGAGAGAGATACTTGAAGCTGAAATTGTTATGTATCGTTAGTTGCTATTGACAATGAGAGCGAAAGTTCAAAATTAACAATGCAATCGTAGTCAAACGAAAGGCCGAGAGAGAGAAAACTCTGTGACCGAGTTTGTAATATGACCTTGAAATTAAGGACACAATGTCAAATTTTGTTGCATTCAATGGCCTTGTAATTATTGTACTTGTGAGCAAGATATTTATGTACTCGTATATTATAATTTCGTTTTTGGCATGTAAACGTTTTGACGGATGCAGAAAAGTGTTATTTTTCTAAACTTGAGGTTTGTTACATCAGAAAGGCTCTAATGTTTAAGGAATAGTTGAACGAACAGCTGAAAAAAAAACTTTACCAAGGCAACACATCTTGCAATGATTTATTTAGAAATATTTAAATTTTTTAGCAAATCATAATTCCAAGACAACACTAAGAAAAAGGTAATAGTTCTATAGGAATTTCGGTTAGATAATAATGTTGTTAAAGAAGGAAGGAGGTTCCTTTCAAAAAAATATATTTGGTTGACAAATTAGAAAAACATTTATTTTGATTGATATAACTATACTCTAAATTGCATGTTTAAGTGTTGTATATTGGAGTATTGGAATTTAGCAATTCTATTCTTCTTGATTTCACTTCATATTAATGTGAAAATAATATAGTTCCCAACATACATACACTGAATGCTTGGTATAAATAAATATTTGTTTCAACCAAAATATGATTGGGTAATTATTAGAAAATGTAAAATTGATCTAAAATTGTTCAAATTTAATATGCTTACATAAATACAATCAACCAACTATACCCGTGGCTTCGCCCGTGCATGTACAGTTCTCCAACTTTGCCTACATTTCTGCCTAATACAGACAATATGCATCAATCATTAAATTTTTCACCAATAACTGCCATAAGTGCAATATATAGCGTTTTCAGTGTTTTTATTGCACCGCTGTCCAATATCGTTGCTAAAATCGTTACGCCTTTTTCCCAATTTATTTTTTTATTTATTAACAATAAGTTATAACTAGCTATAAAGTACAATAAATCGAATATATAGCTTAGCGCTTTTTATTAACTTTAAGTTTCAGCAGATACATATTGAAATCAATAAATGAGTAAGAGTCATTAAAATTCAATGTTGCTAATTGGAAAGTTTCATAATTTAAGTTATTAATACTAAAAGTATAAATATTGAGAAGTTAATAATTTCGCTATACAAGCGCACACCAGGATTGATCTAATAATTGAGGTGTAATCTGCGTAGGCGCATTTGAAACGGCCATCAAGTCACTTGCCACATTGCCAGTCTACCAAGTTTTTATCTAAAATCAGAAATCAAATCAAAACAAAACGAAAAACAAAGCAAGAGAGGTGAGCGGTGCCATGACATAACCCCCACGGACATAATCCCCATTTTGTAAATGGGGAATATGTCCGCAAACTATTCGGACATAATCCCATTTTTGGTATGGAGATTATGACCGCAAAATTTTCGGCCATAATCCTCATAAAAAAGCGGACATAATCATAATCCAACACCTAGTTTGCTAGCCATAGTAATTTTACATAAGAGTAGGGGTAAATGGGCGGCCTTCGGCCGCAGCTCAGGGTTTAAAACTCCCAAACATCCAATATCGGCTTCACGGCGGCCTTCGGCTGCGGATCAGTCTATAGTATATCCAACACCTAGTTTGCTAGCGACAGTAATTTTACATAAAAGAGTTTATTTTTTCGGACATAACCCCCATGGGGATTAAGTCCGAAAAATTTTGCGGTCATAGCCCCCATACCAAAAATGGGGATTATGTCCAAAAATTTGCGGACCTAATCCCCATTTACAAAATGGGGATTATATATATATATTATACATAATCCCCATTTACAAAATGGGGACTATGTCCGTGGGGGTTATGTCACGGCACCGAGGTGAGCGCTGCAATCATAAGTGAAATGTTCTACAAGTTCAAGCGCAAGTATGAGGGCAAGTCGTACGTTTTCATGCTTCATGCGGATATAACTTTTGTAAAAATCAATATATGTTGGAAACCCCTAGACTTATGTATGTACATATATCCGAATTATGGGTGTCGTATGAAAGATAATTTAATGAGCTACAATATTGGTGGAAAGATTTTTCAAATTTGACATATATGTAGCTTTGGAGATGTGATGGTTTTTCTGAAGTATTAACAAATATTTTTTCAAATACATATCTGTTATTTTTTCAATAAATGTGTGAATACCTATTTTTTTTTAAATTCAAAAAAGCTTTGTTCTTATGCTTTAAAATGATGTATTGTTTCTTCTAAACTTTTACGCATTTACCTTTCTATAACGGAAAACCAAAAAATTTGTTCAAGATGTCAATTTTAAGAATGTAGAATTGAAAAACGTTGGCGTCAATATGTGCTTTGTTGTTGTTTGCTTGTGTGATCGCTGTATGTTTTTTTTAAGAAAACGAAGATTTTATTGTACATGTTTTGTTTAGTTGAACAACGTTCACAGCGAAATACAAGTCATAAGTAAACGAAGCTAACTCATTTCGTTGTATCGTTCTGTTTCGTGCTACTGATACCGATGAGTTGCAGAATGTCGAACTAGACCTATACTTGTCAGTAAGCCCTATAGTCAGGCGCGTAGCAGCAATTGAACTTGCGCAGACCTTTAGTGTAGAGCAGTGGTGGGCATGGAAATCTAACAAACGGGCGAAACAACAACATCAAGCAACAACAAACAAAATTTAAGTTTGCTGTCATTTCCAAATTCGCCAACAGCACAAAAAAAATCCAAATTACACTACAAACAAAAACAATTGCTACTTTCGTCAAAACACAATGCGGCGCCGTCGCTTATGCCTATGTGCTTTGTTTTTGTTTTCATTTGAATTCAAGTCAACGCTGTGCCTCGATCGCGTTGAAGTTCTGCGAATTTTTTTTCGCTTGCTTGTGCGTCGAATAACGTTGCGGGCAATGAGGGCGGATAGAGACACTAAGTGCCCATTACTGGTGTATAGCGTTGTACATAGTCCTGTCTGTATCCTCAAATTCTTTTGCTTATATTTTTATTAATGCAACGAAAGAATGATCAATGAAAAGCACTTCAAGGTCGACGAAATAAACAGACAGACAGGCCAATAGTCAATTGACTCAATTGGTAAAGTCTTAAATATTTATACTTCTAAGATTAAAGTGCCAAATATTCTTAGTAAATTTTTTTAAGTTAATTTTTATATAAGTTACCGGCCAAACTAGTGTTAGGTTGGTGGTTTAGAACCCGGCCCATCGGCAAAGATTCATTGCTACGCTTCTGCCGACATCTGTAAGCTACTTTCTCGTTGACATTTCATAAGATAACAAAATATTAATCCATTAAAAGTATAAGTTCAGAAGCTGCCAATTCTTTCTAAGGTAATGCACGAATATCAATATTCTTTGCATAATTTGTGAAAAATAATACTGAAAAATAAACTGCAAATTTAATCCTATAGAGCCAAAGGCCTGATTATATTTGGCTCTATAAACTGAGCTGAGCTGATACTGTAGAACCATTTTTTTTTGTACACAATAATACTTGCAATTTTACAAATAATAATGTCAATATAAAAATAAAATGTGCCGTGCGCATATAAAAACATTTTAAATTGTACAATACAAGTAATTACAATGTCACTAAGCGGGTTAATTTTATCTAAATTGCAATTGGCAATTGACTGCAAGTGCCAAAATGAAAACAAAAATTTCCACAACATTACGAATAAAAAAATTTAATTTCAACTTTTTGTTTCTGTGGTTTTCAGTGTCAGCAAATCATTTATTATTACTACAAATTTGTAAGAAAAAAAGAGAGAAAAAAATTGTTTCATTTCATATAACGAGTAATTTGCATAAAATATAGTGCACAGTGGGCCTAATTCGAGATTTTTTGTTCGAAAATTGCTAGGGTGCGCAAATTTTGTGGGAACTGAACAATTTTTGTTTGTAAAATTAATGCCCATATTTTATAATAAGATTTTCTTTTTAAGTTAAACCTTAAAAAAAAGTTTAATTGAACTTAAATTAATAAAAAAGGATTTAATTTTCCAAAATGCGATTTATTGGAATTTTGGTTAACTTTAAGTAAAAAAAATTGTTCATTTCCGACGAAATTTGCTCTCTCTAGCATTTTTCGAACAAAAAGAAAAACTAGATTTTGGACCAGTGTATATTAGAGCGGTTCCTTTAATTTGATATACATTTTGACAAAGTGAAACTTCATTAAGAGCCACCTTTTTCAAATGTGATTTAAGAAAATGCGTCTCATTACATAAGCTTACAACTGTTTCAAAATAACTCGAGTCATTAGTTTTTTTTTCGAAAAATATATCTTAAAAATTGATAAGCCGAGTTTATTCAAATTTAATTATATAGTTTAGCTAATATTATCTTAAATACGGCACGAGAAGCGAAATAGAAAAACTCTTTCTGAAAATGAAAACCGTTTAAAAAAATTATCACTTGAGTTTTATAAAGTCAGCGCTTCATCTCATCAACATTACACATAAAATCATTGATTTGTATGTGCTCCACCACCTCACTAAAATATAAATCATAAAACAAAAACTTTCTGAAACACGAGCTATTTTATGAATTTTGTTATTAAAAACATTTGTTAAAAATTTCAATAAAATCATTTCATTAGTTTTTGAGACACTGGCGTCAAAAACTTAAAAACGTGGTTGCCCTAACCCATTGAGCAGAAGCTGCTTCTCATATATGGCATGAGATTAAAATCACAACAATTTTGTTGAAATTCGCCCAATTATTTGCTTTAATTACATAACATTTTATATATATTCTATTTAATTTTTTGCGTATTTTCAATTTTAAATTTTAGTCACTTAATATAAATCGTGCATAGCGTTTTATAAATTAGCAAAAAATTTCCCAAAGTAATTAAATTATCAGGCGTCAATTTAGCGTGGTAATCAAATTTAAATAACACAATTAACACAAAATCTTTAATTGAAATATTAATTATTAGAAGTCAAACTTCAAATTAGGCGTATTTACATTAAAACTTATAAGCCGTTTTAAATTGGACATTTTATGATTTGTAATCATCGCTGATCAAATGGTATTTCGTTTCATTTATTCAAACTTTCGTCATGACAGTGATGTCACTCGATGCGCAAACGCACTTGGGGGCGACACACTAGGGAGTGTTTTGAATAAACCTGTGATAAAATAAAATAATATCTTATAATGGAAAAATTAAAAATTTGATTTTGAAAATAAAAAAGAACTAAATGTTTTTTTTTTTAATTAGACCTCATGGAAAATGCAAACTTTTTTTTGCATTGTCGAGATTCGTTTGCTCTTGTTTTTTTTTCCTTGTATCTAAAATTTTTCAAAAAATCGAGAGAAGTCTCCAAATAATTTTTTTTTTCTCTGCCAAACAGTTCTTAAAGCTATCAAAATAAATTGCTTAGTAATAATTACTTTTAGCTTTATTGCTTATTATTTGTATGTATGTACAATATATGTGTTTTGCAAACATTAAAGCTATTCAAAAATTTCTTTACAAGGTTTTTGTAGGAAGTAGATATGCTGTCTTTAAATTATTTTTGAAATGTAAAAATAATATCAAATTATATATATATATGGATATGGGACGTTCCATATCAACCGGGACAGTGGTCTGCCCGAAATTGTGTGCAGCGGAGAAACGTTTTTAAGATGTCAAATTGTTCGCATGCTCAAGAGCTTTCATATGAGAACGGATGTTTTTGAATTTATTTTTTTTAAAGAAATGGCGACCATAAAACGTCGCCTACATATAGATATCTCTGTGTAAATAGGCAGTTGGTAAACAGCTATAATCATAATCGCTTAATTTTTTTTATTTTTTAGGAAGGCTGTGAAGAGAGGTAGTGCTGTGTATACTTTTTTTTCAAATAGTAGGTGGTGCCACGCCCCTAATGGAAAATACGTTGCTACGGCTAAGCTAATGAACCTTGCTTCTAACCCGAAATATTTGGCTTATTCCCAAATATTAATGCAAGTGATGACGAAGGTAAAATGAAAAAAATACTTCCTAGTCCCAATGACGTAATAAAAACAGCAGCGCAAGTGATGCAGAATGTCTGAAAAGTCTGGAAACGTAATAAAAAATGTTCAGAAACGTTTCAAATGAAATCAAAAGGCGAAGTTTGACATATTGTAGTAAGCTTTCTGAAATGGAAATAAAAGATTTCTGAAATTTAACTGAAGCTGTGTTTGCTTTGTGTACGGTTTCTGAAAGAGTGGCTATGAACTACATTTTTCCTGTGAAATAAACTTTAAACGTATTATTCTTTTAACTAAGGGTTCTAGAGCTACCCAAAATCAAATGTCCAGAATATATTCACATGTACTCGCCACTGTACATATCTACACCCTCCTCGTGCAGCCACTCCAGATTATCGTCAACTGCGCACATCATAGCAGCTTTTACACTACGTATGTTGAGCGGCCTGCTGACAAGGTGGAACAAACGCGGCAGCAAGGATTGATTTTGTTGTTTTTTGTTATTATAATTTATATTCTTGGTGAGATTTTTCCGGACTCCTCCCCCTTATTTTGACTCACGTAATTTATGGACGTCCCCTTAAACGCATCTATAAAATCAAGAACTCATGAACAAAATTTTCGGGAACGCTTAAAATTTTCAATGGAATATTAAGGACTGTCCCGGAATATACTAGCGATTTTATTTTGTTTGATTCTACTCACCTGATAATCTTATAAGTCTAAAAATATACAATATTTGTTCCATATAAAGTGACTTTTAATATGATGTATCACACTTTAAGGTAGCACTTCTAATGACAAAGATGTATAGCAAGCAACAAAAAGTCTGCGAACTCTTTTTGTCCACATGCCTGCAAAATCCAGAACTAATATATTCAGCTATAGCAAAAAATAGTTGGTGCATCAGATAGAGCTTTATGGTTATTTCTAATTATAAGAAGGGTCTACCTGATTCGCAAAAAAAAAGGCACAGGTAGAGAACCAGCATTTTCTAAGTCAAGGGTAGTGGCGAAGGTGAATGGTCTTTTTAAGCAGAGTCCCAATCCCAGATCGAAACCTACTGTACAGAAGATAAAGGAAAAAAGTAAGATGAAGACATATAGAGTTGAAAAAGTTTCAGATCGTTCTGATGAAAAGCAGTTGATGGCTCAGATGCGAGCCCGAAAATTGTATGAAAGGTACCTGACTAAATTTGATTGCAGATTTTAAGCAGCTACATATCTGGGCACGAATATTATACGTCACCGAAGAAGGGGCATGTGCCTAGTAAATTCAAAGAGAAACAATTTTCGAAGCAAACATATGGTTTGGCAAGCCATATGAACCTGTGGCCACAGAAGCAGCTTCTTTGTTACACAAGGCACAATCAATTCAAAATTTTATATTATATATGTAGATGAGTGCCTCGATAAAATAAATTGTTTTTGTTTCATTTTAAAGAAATATCAAGAAAATGCTTTTTATACTTCTTACATCCACTTATTATGATAAAATTCAGGATCATTACTATAAATATATATATTGATGATAATTAAATAAAAAAATTAATAAGAAGCCTGGAATGCTGAAGTAAAGTAAAGATCTAAGGTCAAGATAAGAATAATATATTTTGGTTAAAACAAAACAAAAATAAAAGGAAAAACTATCTGCTAATCTGCACAAAAGAAATACAAAAATAATTTACTCGATCCAGACCTTGCCTCGTTCATAGATTTTGGGTAGCTGATTCAATACCCGATTTTTTTTTTGCCTCGTCCCGTGAAGTTAAAAAAAAATATTATAACTACTTGGGTACTTTCACATTTCTAGCGTAGTTCAATTGGAAGCAGTCTCCTTTAATTCCCGTTGGATAATGTGACAATTGACCCAAATAAATTAAGTTATTTCTTTTTTTTGAAAGTCGTTGCGCACTTCAAATCGACAATAAACAAAGCATCTTAGTTGTGGTTAGGAGTGATGAATCATATCTAGTGATGCCATTGCGCTGTGAACATTCATTTTATCAACTTACACTCGACACGGGAATTTAATTTGACCCAAACTTTCTGCTACAGTTACAATGAACCATTTATGGCAATAAATTTTGAAATGGAGCGCATATATTAATCTACTATCCGGCCAATTTAATAAACACGTGACCAAACAAAAGAATCGTTTAGTAATTAAAGCTGATGACTAAAATAAAAGAGTTAAAAAATGAACACAAAAATTAATTTTGAATTAGCAAAACAAATTGAAAAGTTTACAATTGAATTAACACAAGTCCTCTAATTAAAGCTGTCAACCTCAAAACTATCGTATTTGATGCGGTTATTAGCGGTTAAAATATGCTTTGATGTAACCTGTGGTCGTATCTTTTGTTTCTGAATGAGAATCAAAATTACAAGATAATGTTTGTTTTTATATTGAGTACTTACTTTACAGAAATATAAGAATTCTTGATTTGGAATGTGAGCATTAATGCGATTTTATTTCATCGACTCTGTTGAATTTAATTTAAATACTATCTACGAATAACAACAATGTGGGCTTAATCTTCGGCATTTCAAAATTATTGCTACCGCTATCATCTAGACCAGGGGTCGACAAGGATTTTATTTCAAGAGTGCAACAGCAATTACAACAAAAAACCAACAACAACAAATCGTTGGATACGGTACCATAAGGATTTATAAACATAAAAAAACATATAAAAGCAACAACGCTCAATGCATCCACAAAAGTGAATTTATATTTAAAAATAGCTGGTGACGAAACACAACGCAAAATTACCAACAACAAACAAAGCATAGCAAGAATTGTGCGCAGTCGCAAGCGCTACGTATTTCCCAATAATGACATGCAAAGCAACAACACGCAAGGGTTGAATTGTTTTGGTGCAGTTGCGCCTGTTAACGATTCGGCGAATTACAACAATACAAAGTTGTTGTAAAAGAGTGCAAAGAGTGGAAAGAGTTTGGCGCTGTCGACCCCTGATCTAGACCAGTGATGGGGCACAGCGTTGACTTGAATTCAAATGAAAACAAAAACAAAACACATAGGCATAAGCGACGGCGCCGCATTGTAGCAATTGTTTTTGTTTGTAGTGCAATTTGGTTTTTTTCTTTGTGTTGTTGGCGAATTCGGAAATGAAAGTAAAAAACACTTTAAAAATTCGTTGTTGTTTCGCCCTTTTGTTAGATTTTCATGCCCACCACTGATCTAGACAACTGATTGCTCTCTCCATAATTTGCAACTTCTGACGAAGCCACCATTTTCGATTTTAATGAAAATGCACATGTGAACGAAAATAGGATTAAGGTTGCTTTCAAGTTTTCAAATGCTCTTAAAGGGGGCGTGGAACAGCCCTAAACTTTAACTTTTGTAACGCAATATCTCGTGAACCATACAAGATATTGTGATGAAATTTGGTAAAAGGATACATATCATATTTATCTTAAATTGTGCCAAAAATGGGCGAAGGTGGAAAAGTGGGCATGGCACTTTTCAACAATTATAAATTTTGTTTCCGTAGAACTCGAAATTGGCACCTACGATTTTCATAAAAATATTAATGAAAGCAGTCATCAATACAAGCTAAGTCAATATAGTGGCAAAACTCGTTGAAGGGCGTGTCATATCCCACAATATTTATAAGCTTTATAACGAGAAAACTAACCTAATAAGGCATTTCTGAATCAAAATAGTCCCAGTAAGCGTGGCACCTCCCATACAAGTAAAATACCTTAAGCATCATATCGATCGAAATATGTGAAGAATCATACTTAATTTTAGTGTAAGATTGTTGTGCATGGAAAGCTATTTCCGCATCAAAATCGGACTGGATTGTACCAGTGGGTGTGTAATCACCCTAAATTTTAAAACTAATTTCGGCCTATATCGCAATATAATTTATTGATTTAAAAGTACGCGAAATTGGAGAAGTGGGAGTGGCTTTATTCAACCCTTTAATTTTTGTTTGATTTTTTTCAACACTTCCCATATTTTGTGCACTTTTCAACCTTTTAACTTTTTTCAATATGCATTTTTTCGTCTTTTCAACTTCCTTCATTAGTTTCATTATTTTTTCGACTTTTTCAGCGATTTTGAATCGTTTCAACTTTTTTTGATTCATTCCACCGCTTCAACATTTTTCAATATTTTCCATATTTTTTTGACTTTTTCAACATTTTTCCATATTTTTTTGACTTCTTCAATTTCTTTCAACTTTTGAATAATTTCTATAGTTTTTCGACTTCTTTCAACCTTTTTACATTTCATAATTTTTTGACTAATTGAACCTCTTCAACGTATTTTTAACATTTATTTAAAATTTTTTTTTTATGCAATGTTGAGTATGTGAGTTTCGGGCTGGCCGAAGATAGCACCTAAACTAGTTTGCAATTTCCAAACCAATATCAATATTACATTACATATTTAAAAAAGTCTTATTTAATTGGTTTATCTTTCCCAAATAAA
Organism: Tricholauxania praeusta; assembly: GCA_949775025.1. Taxonomy (NCBI): domain Eukaryota; kingdom Metazoa; phylum Arthropoda; class Insecta; order Diptera; family Lauxaniidae; genus Tricholauxania; species Tricholauxania praeusta. Next base: position 41,020,034 of record OX459030.1, on the reverse strand, counting down.
ATTATATTTTTTCACGTGCTGAACTTCCGCTTGATATCGTACCTTCGCCTCCGCTTCCGTAAATTTAAATACGGTAAATCGGAAGTATAAAATCAACTTTAGAGCTTACAAAGTGGAAAAGTTTAAGCTAATTTACATTTTATTGTTTTGTGTTGGTAAGTGGCCAAAATATGAATAGCTCGACGGTCGACCATAGCTAGAAACTTAGTTAACTTAGTAAGTTTCGTAAGAAATGGTTTTGGGTACAACCTAGTATGAATTTCGTTTAGACCGATTTCAAAAGTAGACCACTTCAAAAAATTGTGTAACTTTGTAACTTTTATGTGTAACACGTAACTTTTATGTTAAGATGCATAGTTAAGCCTACAAAACTTTTATTTAGAGTGGCCCTCATACAAAAATATTTTTGAAATAGCATTTTCACAAAGACCACTGCATCGATTCACATGGAAGTTACAACAACACAGCTAAGACCGAGCAGTACCACGCTTTCCATATAAGAAAATACCAAAATTTGTGATGTAGATGAATGAGACTAGATAAATATATTAAAAATACGGGAAAAAAGAAGTTTCAATGCGAATAAAACAACATTTTGTATATATCAGCAATTATTTGATGCAGATGATTGAGACTTGATAATAAAACGCAAAAACTATAATAAATTAAACTCATCGCACCACTTAGCAGTAAAGTACTTTATAAAAGAGTAGGGACAGAAGTTAATTTCGCTTTAAAAATGGGCTGATTCGTTTAACAATCTATAGCATGAGTTCATACAGCTTCGCGCCACCTACCGGTAAGGGCAAAACAACATCTGCCAGGATAGCTAGTAAAATTATAATTTTCCAGGTAAAATCAACAGTGCAACAAATAAACTTGTATGTATTAAGAGGTCGGATTTTAGTAATGTATTTCTTAAAATTTAAATCTTACAAGATAAATTCCCGAGGTTACTCATCGCTTTCAATCTGATGTTTAAATAAATTCCTACAAATGCTTTGGCTACGTGTGCAAAACGCAGAGCAAATAATTTCCTGGTGTAAGAACTACAAAATTCGACGCCATTTGTAGGTGTCGAAAGATATTTATAATGGTTTTATTTTAAAAACAATAAGTCTCCTACGTTTTTTCTTGTATGTAGGACCTTAAAGCTTCTTCTAAACCTTTTACTAAAAGTGGGAGATGTTTGTCATTGACTACATTTCCACAATTCTTTACTATAATATGATAATATTAAACTGTTGATATTAATTTCTTAAAAATTATAACTCTTGCACAGGAAAGCAAAATAGTCGGATTGCTTGTTGAGACCATATTTTATCGTATTATTATATCCAAAGTCGTCGTTCCGAAATTTTTAATAAAAATCGTTGGAGTTATTTTCGACGGAAGGAAAAAAGTAAAAGTATTTAAGCAATCACTCTAATATTTTCTCTAATAATGCTATTAATAGTCATTTATATATAACGATTTGAGCGGTAAAAGCCATCTTCCAAGATTCAGTAAAATCAGTTAAGCCGCTTCAGAAATTAATTAAATGTTTTTCTTCAGCATGCAATTCTGTGTTTAAGTGAAAAGCAAACCAAATTTGAAAGTAAAAATCGCGAAAACTGAACTTAAATATTAAGCTCACGAACAGGTAAGTGAAAGGTAGACCTGGTTTTAAGGCTGTGTCTTCCCAAAATATTCATTCTCACAACTTATTGCTTCGATAATATGCAGAGAATCTATCACGTTAAGATTTTGGGATATACAGTGAAACCTGGATAGCTGGGATTTCCAAGGGACCAAATCTTTTGTCTTAATTAAAGAGGTTCCCATTTACACAGTTTCCCAAATTCTATGAAATTTTATTAAAACAACCATTTCACAGCCTACTCAAACCGATAAAACGTGAATATTCAAATTCAAAATAACAAATTATAAGCACATAAATATTATTTCCCACATGGGAAAAGCCCATGTTATAGAGGCGAAAACGCACAAAAACTTTAAAAATCATATCCCAGATATAGAGGTTTAAAAATCCCAGTAATAGAGGCATTTTGATGCAAAAGTGCTAGGACCTTGAAGTGAGTCTCACTAATAGAGGTTTCCCACGTATCCAGGTACCGCTTAACCAGGTTTCACTGTACATCTAAACCATACATGCTCAGGTTAAAAATGAAATTTCTGTAATTATTTTCATTAGTGATTTTAGGATAAAATTCCTCAAGATTTTGACATTCTATAAAAGTTCTATGCCCAGATTCGAACTAAACATTGAAATTTCTCTAAGAAATAAAAATTTTATTCAGATTGTCAAAAGACTTAAGCTTCCGCATCCGCAAGTGCGGAACTTCCGCTTGATATCGTACCTTCGCCTCTGCTTCTTCCTCCGCTTCTGTAAATTTAAATGCGGTAAATCGGAAGTATAACGGAAGTTATAAAATCAACTTTAGAGCTTACAAAGTGGAAAAGTTTAAGCTAATTTACTATTTATTAGTTTGTGTTGGTAAGTGACCAAATGATGATTAGCTCGACCATAGCTAGAAACTTAGTAAGTTTCGTAAGAAATGGTTATGGGTACAACCTAGTATAAATTTCGTTTAAGCCGATTTCAAAAGTAGACCACTTCAAAAAAATTGTGTTAAAATTTCATAAAGACTTAAGCTCTCTAAGTATATTTTTTCAACTTTATTTGAGCGCACTCTCTGGTTCAAGAAAAAATAAATTTAAACGCGTTTCTCTGAATTCACTTATTTCATAAGGTGCCAGTCTTTTCTCCAAAATTACTACATAATATATACATACATATGGGTAGTTCTTTGTCAAAAAGGCCATTTCAATTTTGAAAAAAAAAAATTTTCAAGCATATGAAAAAATCAGAAATTTTCTCAATTTTATGATGCCGTCTGGTCTTTTTCGAAAAAATAGCTTTCTAACCTCATAAAACGTGTTTGAAAAGAAAGTGCTACTAAAAAATATTCATAAATAGGCAATCTCTAAACGGTTGCACCACTTTTTCTCAGCTATAGCACAACATAATCGCTCAATTTTTTTTTGTTGGAAAGGTTGTAAGGAGAAGGGGGGACATGTATACTTTGTTTTTCAATAGTAGGCGGTGCCACGCCCCTAAAAAGGAAAAACGTCTCCTTGGCTAAACTAATGGACCGATTTTGATGAAATTTTGTTTGAAGATAGATTGAATCCTAAGAAAGATTATTAAAAACTCTGATTTCTAAAAAAGGGCGTGGCATCGCCTCAAATGTAAAAAAACGCTGTCACGGCTGTGCCACTGCACCGATTTTGATGAAATTTGGTATGTAGATAGACAGGATCTTAAGTAAAAATATTTTTTTTTAGTGGGTGGTGCCACGCCTCTTACAGGAAAATACGTCGTTTCTACTAAACTAACGGACCGATTTTGATGAAATTTTGTTAGAATATAGTCTGAACCCTAAAAAAGATTTCTCTAAGATTTCCTGTACGAGGCGTGGCACCACTCATTAAAAAAAAAATTTTTACGTAAGATATAGTCTATCTACATACCGAATTGCATCAAAATCGGTGTAGAGGCACAGCCGTGATACCGTTTTTTCCGATTTGAGGCAATGCCATGCCTCCTTTTAAAAATTAGAGTTTCTTATAATCTTTCTTAGAATTCAATCTATCTTCAAACAAAATTTTATCAAAATCGGTCTGTTAGTTTAGTAGTAACGACGTATTTTTCTGTAAGAGGCGTGGCACCGCCCACTAAAAAAAAATATTTTTACTTAAGATCCAATCTATATACATACCAAATTTCATCAAAATCGGTGCAGTGGCACAGCCGTGATAGCGTTTTTTCACATTTGAGGCGATGCCACGCCCTTTTTTAGAAATCAGAGTTTTTAATAATCTTTCTTAGGATTCAATCTATCTTCAAACAAAATTTCATCAAAATCGGTCCATTAGTTTAGCCAAGGAGACGTTTTTCCTTTTTAGGGGCGTGGCACCGCCTACTATTGAAAAACAAAGTATACATGTCCCCCCTTCTCCTTACAACCTTTCCAACAAAAAAAAATTGAGCGATTATGTTGTGCTATAGCTGAGAAAAAGTGGTGCAACCGTTTAGAGATTGCCTATTTATGTATATTTTTTAGTAGCACTTTCTTTTCAAACACGTTTTTTGAGGTTAGAAAGCTATTTTTTCGAAAAAGACCAGACGGCATCATAAAATTGAGAAAATTTCTGATTTTTTCATATGCTTGAACATTTTTTTTTTCAAAACTGAAATGGGCAGAGGGGGTGGTCTTTTTGACAAAGAACTACCCATATATATATAATTTTAAGTGAATTAAAAAAAATTGTTCGTGTATTTATTGATCCTGAAAGGAATTATAATCATATCTTCTACTGGGGGTGGCATAATAAATTCTGAAACATAGCTTCTTCGACATTCTGGAAATCTAGGCTGCATCCTAACGTTTATTTAATACTAAAATTTTTATAAAATCTTGTATTATTATAAGTAATACATTTTTGTGTGGGCCTATCTGAGAAATTATAAAATCAAAATAATCGCAATTGTGAAAATGAAATATCGAATATTAAAAATCTTCTTCATACAAAAATAAAAATATATGGGAACATCATAACTTCCGCTTTATATAAGCAATTCAGAGCTGAATTATTAGATATACATAAATCTACGGTTCGTATCATTGTTTAGATAATTCAATAAGAATTTAAAGAACTTTAAGTTTTCTAAAAAATTACTTCGGAGTCAGACTTTGTGAGATCAATGATTCTCAATTTGAAGATTCAAAGATTAAAATTAACTGCAATTTTCCTATAAATTTTTGAATTTGGAAATTTCTCTGATGGATTTCATTTTGATATTTTCCAAAAATTTATCACATATATTTCAAAAGAAAAAATAGAAGTTACGATGAGCTTTCAATCAAGATATGTACTTACATTTTATTAATACCGAAATCATAATACCAGCCAAAATCACAACTTAAACTCTGAAAATGGGCGAGTATACTACTTATAATATTTTTTAAATACATCTTAGGGGACATTCGCAAAAGCCACGTCACGATACGTGCACTCCCAAAAAAGCTGAAAATTTTAATATTTATTTTTGGATTTCCTACTACTGAACTATGACGGTTTGTTTTGAAGAGATATTTGTATGCTTTGATTTATTTTATTGATGTAAAGTAACGATCTTTTGCATTAAGATTTACATAAGCAATGAAAGCCTAATAGATTACAGTAGGTACGAGGTATTGTGCTGAGCACTTTCAGATCCATTTAGGCAATCCATTTTTTTCTGTGCATATGTATTTGGTTTCTGCAATTCAATAATTTTCGGCTTTGGAACTGAATAATTAGCGTTCATTGACGAATGTAAGTCATGAAGCTCCATGTTTCCCCATGTACATTCAAACAAACAAGTAAAATTCAAATAAGTTTTAACATATTTTATTTAAGTTCTTTGACTTATTGTCTCATACGTAAAATTCAAACAATTTTCTAGAAACATTTACTGATTAACTAAGTTAATTTCAACAACATTCTTAAGTGTTCCAAACATTTACAGTAAATTCAATAATTGTCTCAAATATGTAAATGATTTTTTTTTACTCAAAATGCAGTATACGCAAATTGAATTCATCATCCATTTAAAATACTGTCAAAAATATATGTAAGTACCTTTTTCAAAAACGCAATGCAGTCATCGCTAAAATAGAGCTCCAACATGTACTTACAATCAAAATTTACTGATAAGATGATGGATATTATTATTATTTTTATTTTATAGCAAACGAATGCACTTCTATCTGTGTCTTTATTTGTTTTTGTTTTTGTAAAATATGATAACTTCATTTCACTATACGTGTGATATTTATCGTTAAATATGTACGTTTCCTTATTTAAAAAAAAGTCTTTGTCATTAGCAACAGAATAACCAAATGATAAAAACGAAAGAGAATAAAACAAAAACAAACAAAATTTATGGCGTAAAACAAGTTTATGATAAGGAAATAAATAAATAAAAAAACAATATATAATTTGTATAAAAGTTGTGCTTTTAATTTTTTATTTCTTTTGACATTTTCATGTATTTTCTTTATGTACGATATATTTTCTCTTCACATTATATTTTTTATAAAAAAATTATGGCAGATTAAACTTAAATGCTAAAAACAGAATAATTACATTTTTTTACTTAAAGTAGTAGTTTGTTAGTAAATTTTATATTAGAAGAATTAAAATTTATGATATTTGATTTCAGCTATTTACAAGTTTGTTGTTTTTTTTTCTCAATAATGTTTTACTATAAGTAATAATCTTTAAAAATTATAATATTAAACTTTTGTTCTTTTTCTTAATTTTTGTTTCACTTATACATCCATACTCTTCTACCCCACTATAATGCTTTGTTCTGAACAACCCCCTCTACCACTCTTTATTCGTCCAATAAGCAGGTTCTCACCAACGCATCGCACACTGCATAAGGATCACAATTTGAACTGGGACGGCGATCTTCCAAGTAGCCCTTGCCAGCATCGGCTACACCACGTGGAATACGTACACTCACAGCACGATTTGCCACTCCCCATGAAAACTCAGTAATGCTTGAGGTTTCCAAACGACCTACCAAACGGCGAATATTGTCCTTGCCTTCCTTAGGATCATATGCTTTAATGTGACGGTCCTGCTTTGTGCTCAATTTTTTGATCGCCTCTTCAATCGCCTTAATACCGCCATCAGCGCGCATAGCCTTAGTGGAGAAGTTAGTATGGGCGCCAGCGCCGTTCCAGGGTCCCTCCATAGGCTTGGGATCGAAAGTGACCACAACACCATACTCCTCGGCGATGCGGTGCAGAATGTAACGTGAGACCCAGAGATCATCGCTGGCCTTAAGGCCTATGCTGGGTCCAATTTGATATTCCCATTGGGCGGGCATTACCTCAGCGTTGGTACCGGCAAAGTCAATGCCTGAATAAAGACAGGCAATAGCGTGCGCTTCAACGAGATCACGTGCATATACACGATTGGCACCCACACCGCAATAGTAGGGACCCTGGGGTGCGGGGAAACCGCTAGCTGGCCAGCCAAATGGGCGACCATCGACATCGAGCAATGTGTATTCTTGTTCTATGCCAAACCAGGGCTCAAAAGAGGTTACCTTATCCATGGCCTCTTGACAGGCGGCGCGCTTGTTTGAAGGTGTAGGTTTGCCATCGGCTGTGAAGGTATCACACATGACGATAATGTCGTTCTTACCGGGCTTGAACGGATCACGGTAGATGGCACGAGGTATCAGTGAGGTGTCGGAATTTTCACCGGCAGCCTGATATGTTGAACTGCCATCGTATTGCCATTTAGGCAGATCCTTAACACTGGTGGGGATCTTGTCGAGAACACGATCCTTCAGTCTAATATGCTCGCCAGTGCCATCAATCCAGAGGTAGGTTGCCTGAATGCGATCTGAGGGCAACTCTAAACTCTTGTAACGTTCCAGTATGGTTTTGTCCAAAGCAGTGTTGGGCGAATCTTTCAAGAATTGCGAAGATTGCACTGAAGAGGTGCTCAGGCTACGTAGCTGTTTGGCCACAGTGGCGCCAGCGGTCAGTTCTTTGCTGATGAAAAGTCCAGCGCAACGAAGAGCCATAATGATGCTGATTATTTTGGTTCTGTTTTGATTTAAAAATTACCGGAGAATATTTTGAAGTCAGTTAGGAAAATTAAATGGTTGAAGGATTTTTCTGGCCTCAGGCAGGACTGATCTGGAAATGATCTTAAGATTTGCGTTGGTAAAGCGTAGTTTTTATTTTTTTTTTTTTTGTAAATTCGACTTTTTTTAGTTCATTTCACTTTTTAAAATTCTTTTAATTCAAGTTTTAATTCGTATTACAACTTTTATGTGTGTATGTATGTATGCACTACAAGGTTGTACGTTTGAAAAAATGTTCTTTTTCTTTTATTTCTTTTATAATGTCGCGGCGGAACACGAGAAATTTACACCCATCCTCTACGAAGTCAGGACAGTTTGTGAACTCAATTGTCTGACGACGTGCGCTTTTCTCGTATTTGAAGCCAGTGCGAGTTTTCTTTATCGCGTGCGAATTCAGCACAAGAATGCAGAGAACAACAGCCGCGCTATGGGGATAACGTGAGAAAAAATAGTAAGAGTAGCGTCAGTGTATACAAAATAAAAACAACAGCCGAAAACACAAACAACATTTTTCTATGCACCAATTGAAAAGCCAAAATAACAACAAAGCAATGGAAACGACAGCAGAAAAAACAGCTGAGCAGCTGATTATAACTCACTTGTGCTGTTGACGATGGGGCTCTCCCCAACTGTGCAGTATGAGTGAGCGGAAAAATGCTCGTTTGCTACCAATTTTTGCTGTTAGCTCCCGCCTAACACTTTTGTTTTTAAGCATTCGCTCAGTACAAAGTTCGTTTTTATTAGTGGCATTTGGAGTTTGTTTTGATTTTATGGAGCATGCGTTTAGTAATTTTTCTCTCTCGCTCTTTATCTCTCGGTTCCGCTGTAACTAACATTTTGCATTTCTTTTAACGCATGGAGCTTTTTCTCAAACATTACATAGACAAATTGATATGTCACTTGTCCTGCAAAAGCGTTTTTGTTTTATTAGAAAAATTTATTGAAGTATCGGTCGAAAGCGATTTGAAATAATTGTTCAGTATTCGCATATGGTACATGGACACTTTACTTTTTTTATTTTCCAGTTTTGGGAATAAAGCATCATCTTTTATCTTAAAAAATTTATATATAAACAATTTGTCTAGTTTTATTCAAATTTCGTTGAGTGACTTGAACAAAATTTTTGAAATCTTTCATTGAAATTTGAAATTATTCTTTACCATTATTATTAAAAAAAGGTAGAGCTTATAAAACAGAACGGTTACTTACCAAAAAACAATACATTTTTCTTCAGACTTTTCGAGACGATGCTATGTATAATTGAGCGTCGAATAATTAGTTGTATAGAAGTGGCCAATAAATGTGTCAATGTAATTACTCGTATATGTATGTACATACATACATACATATGTTAGTGCGGTTCAGAAAAAAAACCTTTTTGTTTTTTTCACGATGTGTCAGCGGATTACAATGGGCACATAGTGTCCCTATCCGCCCGCACTGTTATTCGACGCACAAGCAAGCGAAAAAAAAAAAAAAAATTCGCAGAATTTCAACGCTATCGAGGCACAGCGTTGAGTTGAGCTCAAATGAAAACAAAAACAATGCACAAAGGGATAAGCGCTGCGCCGCATTGTGTCTTGACCAGAGCTGGGCACCACTACACACGTGCTTCTCTTCAATGTTCTTCAATGTGTGTGTAGTTGTGCTTTGTTCGCTTTTCAAAGCAAACTGAATGAATTTTTACGCTCTCTGCTTTATATACATACGTATGTATATGAAAAGTAATTCTCTTTCTGCCTCAGTCACGCAAGCGGTACGTTTTGCCCATGGTGTAATAACCAAGGTGGCGTACTTAAAAACGAAATTCTCAAAAGTTTGGGTTTCTTGTCCTTCATTGTCTTGTTTCGTAATTTTTTTTTGACACTTAGGTGTTTTGATTAATTGGCCCGTTCAGCAACTTCAGTATTTTTGAAGCGCTTTAAACAACTTTTTACTGAGAGGTATTTGTGTTGAGTTTCAAAATTCTGATGCGAACAAAAAACTACGCTAAATAATGTAGCAGGCTTTAATATGATAGCAATAAGTCTTTTTTGTTTTTGCAATAACAACCACATCGACTAAATTTTTAAGATTTAATGTAGTTTGCAGCTATCGTTCAGAAAATGTTCAAGACCTTACGCCTAAGCGCTGCAATTTATCAAAGCGCTTAAGTTTTCTGAATGGGCAATTGAAATGTTATGAATGTCAAAACTACAGCAAATAGGATGACAGATGATTGAAAATCGAGGCTCTCCCTAATTACTCCACCTTGGTTATTACACCATGGTTTTGCCCAGCCACGGTCTTGACGAATGTAGCAATTGTTTTTGTTTGTAGTGCGATTTGGTTTTTTTTTGTGCTAAAATTTCGTTGTTGTTGCTTGATGTTGTTGTTCCGCCCTTTCGTTAGATTACCATGCCCACCACTGGTCTAGACAAAGCCCCTTACTAAGATTAAGATTGATTTTAAAAACGGGATTAGCGCCCTCTGTTTTAAAAATATTTAGTCAAAAAATGGTGCAAGTTATAGAGGTTATCAAATTTTACATTAAGTGGGTATGGGCTTCGAGCAACTATCGATCGGGAAATTCGAATGCGTGATTAGTTTTTTTTCTTTTTCTTTCTTTCTCATAAAAAAATTGAAAATTGACCGGGAAGAAATGAAAAAATTCCGATTTTGTATTTTTAAGTTGCGAAATCATTGTGTTAAAGAATGCCGTAAACCGCATATCATTTTTTTATATCGAACCCGAGGTATCTGAATTTTTCTAAATTAACAGACCTGGGATAATTTGAACTATTCTATAGATTTTTCTACCATTTTCAAAATTTCAAATTATGCCAGGTCTGTTAATGTAGAAAAATGCAGATATCTCGGGTTTGAAATAAGAAAATGATATGCGGTTTACGGCATTCTTTTAAACAAATAACAATACATTAAAAATTATGCAACACGGGATTGGCGGCAAAATAATTTGGGGTGATTTCGCAATTTTAAAGTACAAAATCGGAATTTTTTAATTTCTTCCCGGTCAATTTTCAATTTGTTTATAAGAAAAGAAGATAAAGAAGAAAATCTAATCACGGATTCGAATTCCCCGATCAATAATAGCTGTTAGAAAAAAAAAAAAAAAAATTAAATCACCTGAATATGTAAGTTTGTCGCCGCCGATTCCAAAAAAATCAGGTCTGTTAACTTGGAAAAAATCAGATATCTTGGTTTTGAAATAAAATAATCATATGTGGTTTCGGCATTCTTTTAAGCAAATAACAGTACATACAAAATGATGCACCACGGAATCGGCGGTAAAATAATATTTGAGGTGTTGCAACTAGAAAGTGGAAAATCGGTACTTTTTTACGTTTGTCCGGTCAATTTCCAATTTTTTTATAAGAAAAGAAGAAGAAGAAGAATAAAAACGGATTCACGGATTCGAATTTCCCGATCGATAGTTGCCCGAATCTCATACCCACTTTGATGGAAAGTTTGATAACCTCTATAACTTGCACCATTTTTTGAATCAATATATTTGAAAATGGGTTGTCTACTTAAAACAGAGGGTGCTAATTCAGTTTTCAAATTCTATCTCTATTTTAGTAATGGGCTTTGTCTGGACATATAAGGCTATTGTAATCTGCTGAAACATTGTGAAAAAAACAAAAAGTTTTTAATATGAACCGCTCTAATATGCACTGCCACATACATCTGAGCTTTGCACTCAATAGATTACTTATAGTCTAATTAGACTATCCTTTACTTTCGAAGTTTCTTTAATCAGAGACGTCGGTATACTCATGATTTTATTGAAAACATTTGTTCACCATTTCAATTCAACTAAAAGCTTTCATTTTTGAGCAAAAAACCAGCCAAAAATGGTCCATACTAATCAAATGACAAACAAAAACATATCGTTCATCGTTTTCTACAAAAACCAGCCTTTTCTCATAGAAAACCAGTGTTATTGTGAACGAATGGTTAGGGCATCACAAAAAAAAAAAAAAAAAAAAAAAAATGCATCATCAAGCAAAAAGTTAACAAACGGAAAAACAATTACATTCGTATATAAAATGGGCCTTCAAGGCGATGTAAGTACTCTTGTGGCAAATAAAAGGTGCTTATGTTAACACTAGAATACTAAAGTGAAAGTTTTACTCTTTCATACTAATGTTTTTTCTTAAAAATGTACAAATGCTTAAGTGTGTTAAATGTAGTCACTACATTAAAAAAATAAAATATACAATTCACATGTTTGATTTAAAACATAAAGTTCATATTAAAAAGTATATATTTCTCACATTTCATTAAAAAAACGAAATCGCAGGCAAGCATTAGTATTCTAGGGTTAAAAATATATTTCTTATTCCATTATATGTACGCAAATTTTCTTACACTGGAAACTAATTTATAGAATAGAAAGATACTAATACGGTCAAAAAAGGAGTTCTCAACTCTTTGAGATTTTCATGAAAGCTATTAAGATGGCTTCATGCTTGAAATCCGAGTCATAGTTTTTTAGTAAATATTCGATCGAAGGATATTAAAAATATATAAAAAATCCCTTAGAACAAAAAAATAATAGCAAAACCATGAGAGGAACAGAACCACCCCTGATAATACGTATTTTAGGAAAATGCCTTCAATGACAGACGTTTTCACAAGTTCATCAATTTGCCTTGGAAATGTTAAGTAACATTTGTTGTGTCCCAAAAGCTCTTGTAAGCGTCTCTGTTTTAAATTTTTGCTGCAATGAGAGACACTGGATTTGCAAGGCCTTTATTGTATTGTGGGAGCAGGAAATCAAAGCGACTACAAAGACCGTTGAAATAAAACAAGTGAACGTTCTCACTTTCTCTAGGAACGTCCATTTTTGCCTTTTAATTGACAATCAGTTTTGAATTCTTGTTACAACCTGAGAAGCTGTACGTTCGCACATAATGAGTTCCTTTCTCCTACCGCAGCGAGTTGGCTTATGTTCGGATTCTTGATGCCCGCTGACTTGTTTGGGTTCATTTAACCCTGTTTCATTTTTATTCGAACGTTTTGTATTGCTATTCCATTGAGATTATGAGAGTCAATTCAAATGTTGTCAGATCATGGGATTTTAACATATTTTATGGGATTTTGTATATGATGAAAATTTCTTCAGTTCAAGGTCATAACTAATAATTATTTATTTTTATTTTATATTTAATAATGTTTTGATTTTTCAGCAGCACAAGTTTTCAGAAAATAAAAAGATATTATTATCTCTCTTCTTTTTATCTCAAGAACATATTTTATTTCTTTTTAATCAAAGCTTATGAAATGGTTTATGGTATTGAATGAGTTTTTTAGTAAAAATCATTCCGTATAGCTAAAATAGTTAACTTTGACACTTGCACATGTGTATGCGATTGTTGCTATTGGTTTCTTATTTTGTATTTTGTGGTTGCAGCAAATGTACAAAATCTTGTAGAAGTACATGCCCAAGTGCCACAAAATTTATATAGAGAGAGACCGAACACAAAGTACATATCTTCATATTATATTTCTTCCGATATTTTTTGATAAACTTGTATTTATTATACAACGTTTTTAACTTAACATTCAAATTATTTAAGAAAGCTTTTATCTAAAATATATTTAATTTTTACTTTTACGAATTGGTAAGTGTGCCTTATCTTATTAAGGGTCATTATATTTTTTTGAGGTCATTATATTTTTCCCTCTACACGCACAGACTTTTCATATAAATCTGTTTTAGAAATTATATTTTGTGGTTACAAAATCGAATTGTCTGCGTAATTTTATTTGAAATATATTCACAACAAAATCATTGCATCCTAAAATTTGAGTTTCAGAAACATGTGGGTCTCCTGTCTTATAACCCGCTATCTATCTATTGCTAAATTACTTAAATAGTGTATGTTCAAGGTAATTATCACGGATTACAGAAAAGGCAAATTGCTATCCCTATTTTTGACCGTCCATATTGAAAGTAACATCTTTCCGAAAAAAGTTTCCAAAAAGAGCTAAAAGTTATGAAAAAGTAATTTCGATATTACTGTCGATTAGTACAGATAATTTAACGTAGTTCTGGATTCCGTCACTCGATTTATTATCAGAATTATTAAAAAATTATAAAAATAATAAACGTCATAGTCTTGCACCTAATTGAACAAGAAAAGTTCTAAAAGCACTTTAGGAATTTCCAAATTAGAAAACACTAAATGGAAAATCGAAGATAAGGTCCCTTTTTACATGGAGAGTAGCGTGTAGCACTTAAGGGGTTATATCCCCCAAATTTTTTTTATTGGCTTAAATCATGCCAAAACAATCCTAGAATCAAAATCTACAACGCACTTTACTAGCAAAACTTACGTAGATACTGAAAACATTTTTTTTTTTTATTGGTGGTGACTCCTACTGCTCGTCGCGGAAGACACCATTTTGTAAAAAAAATGAATGGGTGTTTTTTCTCTTCTTCAAAAGTTGCTTAATTCAATGTTATATAAGCCGTGTTTTATTCGCTTTGGTTAAGCTAGAATCTCATACAAATGTGTGAACCAGGTCAATTTCTAGTTCAATTGATTGAACTTTTTTTTTTTTTGCTAAAGTTTGAAGCATCATAGACACAAACCTAAAATAATCAAAAATATATGGCAACTTTGCTGGAGTTTTGAAGAAGCGAGGCCTTGTGCACCCAGTCAGTGCTAGGCCCAAATATTAAAATAGAAACACATAATAAAAACAAATACAGTGATGAAACAACAGAAAACGAAAAGAAAAGTTTGGAATTAGCGTCTGCGACACTATAAAAACACTTTAAAATCATTTGATAGCAAGAATTTGAAAAAAAAACAATTATGTACTGATACGTGAGGACCCTTACCGTTCTAGGCCCCGTTACACCACACGACCATAAAGGCGGCTCTGATTTTAAAATAGAATTTCTGTCAAACACTGTTATGCCACCTATTGTTGAAATGCAGAATTATAAAAGGTTAAATTTAAGCGTTTTATTCACTTTTAGTCAAACCTAAAAGCGGATAAGACACGGCTATTATTTGTATACCTTTAATCTCAAATGTCCTTTAAAAAAATAATTAAAAGAGCCTTTTTTTAGACCATACGGGGGATATAACCCCTTAATAGTCGAAAAGAAAAAAGCAACTCTGTATTCAGTAGCGTACCTTGGGGGCGGGGGAGGGGCGGCTGCCCTGGTCCAAATAATTGGGGGTGGCAAAATGGTCCTCGAAATTTAAAGTTTTGTTATTATCATAACTATATTATATATTGTAGCGAAATTTGGTTTATGCCAGAAAATTTTCGAAATAAAAACCAACGAAAGAAAACTAAACGATACTAGCTAGCATCACTGGCTGTATAAATACTTTTACACCATCTAGCGGCAAAGTGCAGTTTTTGTACTAAAAAAGCACTATAAAAGTCAACAACCGAGAGAAATTATCGCCGTCGTTAAACGCCATCTAGGAGGTACTAGTAACATTCTAGATAATTGTGGATTCCACGCCGATACGCCATTTAGAAGGTACTGGATTATTCGAGAAAGTGATGACTGTAGTATAAAAGGTTGTCATCTGAGTTGTCGAAACACAGTTGAATTTAAGCAATAAAGTGATACAGTTGATTTTAAAAGTAAAGTTAGACATTTGATTTTAACACAGTGGATTTTAAGTAATAGAGTGACACAGATGAATTTAAACAATAAAGTTACACAGTTGAATTTAAGCAATAAAGTGATACAGTTGATTTTAAAAGTAAAGTAAGACAAATTTGATTTTAACACAGTGGATTTTAAGTAATAAAGTGATGCAGTTGAATTTAAGCAATAAAGTGATACAGTTGATTTTAAAAGTAAAGTAAGACATTTTGATTTTAACACAGTGGATTTTAAGTAATAAAGTAAAACAGTTGTTTATACAGTGCCAGATTAATATTAGAGTTTGAATGTTAATGACATAAAAAATTGTACCGTGTAAAAACTAACTTTTGTGATTTAAATAAACCATTTTATAATCAAACTAGCATTACCCTGTGCGCATCGCTGCACCTCAACCGTGGTGTATATTCGATGTGCAGTCTGCGTGAAAATTCTATTTAAAAAATACTTTTGTATGAGGACTACCCTTAGTATGCATCCAAATTAAAATTTTTACAACCTAAGCAGTGCCTCTTAATATAAAAACCACGTGGTGTAAATTCCTTGAGAATCGATTAAGCGGTCTTCGAGAAAATGATATTTAAAAATATTTTTGTGTGAGGACCACCCTAAATAAAAGCTTTGTAGCCTAAGCTATGCCTATTAACATAAGAGCTATGTGGTATAAGTTCGGTGTAAATCGACTATCCTGTTCTTATTGAAAATGATATTTGAAAATATTTTTGTATGAGGGTCACCCTAAGTATGCACCTTAAATACAATTTCAACGACTTTATCTGTGCCTCTTAATATAAAAGCCATGTGGCGTATGTTCAATGAGAACCGATTTAGCGGTCTTCGAGAAAATAATATTTCAAAACCTTTTTGTTTGAGGGCCACCCTACATATGCACCCTAAATAAAAGTTTTGTAGCCTAAGCTATGCTTCTTAATATGAGAGCTACGTGGTGTAAGTTCGGAGTGAATCGACTAACCTGCCTTCTTGAAAATGATACTTAAAAATATTTTTGTATGAGGGTCACCCTAAGTATGCACCCTAAATAAAATTTTTACAATCTTATCTGTGTCTCTTCGCATAAAATCCATGTGGTGTAAATTCCAAAAGAATCGATTTAGCGGTCTTCGAGAAAATGATATTTAAAAAATATTTTTGGGTGAGGGCCACCCTAAATAAAAGTTTTGTTTGCTATGCTTCTTAACATAAAAAATACGTGGTGTAAAATCGGTGTGAACCGATTAACCTGTCTTCGTGAAAATGATATTTAAAAATATATTTGTATGAGGGCCACCCTAAGTATGCACCCTGAATAAAATTTTTATATTCTTATCTGTGCTCCTCAATATAAAAGCCATACTGTGTAATTTTCATGAGAATCGATTCACCTGTCTTTGAGAAATCGTTATTTTTAAAATATTTGTGTATGAGGGCCACCCTAAATAAAAGTTTCATCGTCTTAGCTATGCGTCTTAATATAAGAGACAGGTGGTTTAAATTTCATGTGAACCAATTAAGTGGTCTTTATAAAATGCTATTTTAAAAATAATTGCGTATGAGGGCCACCCTAAATTAAAGTCCTATAGCCACCACGCCCCTGGTGTCTAATCCCGTTCATATTTTGTGAAGTGCTTAGCATAGGCTATGTGCATCCTGACACCGAATTTCAAGACTTTTGCTATCACATGAACCAAGATATAGCGAGTTAAAGGTCTTAATTGCACGTAAAGTGCCACGCCCCTTGCTTTTATCAAAATAAAATATAGCCCATGTTACTCAGGAATAGTGTAGCTTTCTATTAGTAGAAAAATTTTTGGAATCGGATCTGTAGTTCCAGAGATTACCCGAAACATACAAACAAACAAACAAACAAACAAACAAACCTTACCTCTTTATATAATAGTATAGAAGTATAGATAAGTTTGTGTGTTTTTGATTGCTACACAATCCAGTGATCGAACTCAGAAAAGCTTAAGAGATCGAAGTTATCGTCTAAGAGACAGGAATTTCGTAACAATATGTTATATTTTGTTCAGGGTTGCGAGATCGGGTCGAGCATTAGAACGCGTGCCACTAGCCATCAAATGGTGAAAAGCTTTCGAACTCATCATAAAGGAAATGGAAGGAGTACATTACTAAGCAAACGCACAATCAGTAAGGAATTTCAATAGACTCCAGTATTAGTTACAGTTAGGGCTACCAGATGGCATACTTTAGTAGCAAAAGTGCTACTTTTGCAAGGCTTTGCTACTTTTCACTCCAAATGTACTACTTTTGGATGATTTTGCTACTTTCGATGTTTGCATTGTAAAATAAAAGTTATTTCAAATATTCTTTTACTTTGCTGGGGTTTTGTCGTATAAAGTGAGGACCTTTTATTTTTTTTTTGGTCATCAAAAAAATTTGTAGGGAATCTCAAAAAAATTTTTGGTTTTCATTACAAAATTCGCATTTTTTGATATGTGCTACTTTTGTAGGCAGGCCATCTGGTAGCCCTAGTTACAGTGCTAGCTTGCTGCAACATTTTAAAGCCTAATTGAAAATCTGGCAACACTGAATTATGCATTTGTCGTATACTGGTGCTCAGGGAGGGTAGGAAGTGTTACAAAGCCTCACAGCTGACTTTTCGAGGCAAAGAAGAAACGCCGTTACATTCGTAAGACGTCTGCATTCGCAATGCGATAGCTTCCACTGATAACTTGTTCTTCGAGGTTGTTCGATGCGATTTTGTGTCTTAAGCCGATGACTTTTTTTATTTTTAATTTTTCACACTTGAATGAGTTTTTTGCAAGCAATGTGGTAAAAAATAAAAAAAAATACTTGTGGTTGTTATGGTAAGTTGCATTAGTGGATTTTTTTTCTTAACTTGGCTTACTGCACCGAAAGTAAGTGAAGGCATTCAGCTGATTGCAACAAGTATTGGCAAGTTATATAAGTGGGATTTTGCTTTTGTGTTATTTTATTGTTGTTCTCTGAGTTTTTATGTTTTTTCTTTGATTTATTGCATTTTATTCGTGTTATGGTTTTCTCAATACTTTTTCACTCTCTGTTGTTGTAAGACACGCGCTGACTTGGCAACAACTATCAGATTCTTGCGCTTTACCAAGCACGTCAACTATGCGGGGGCTATGGCCCACATGCGATTCAGAATGCAAATTTTATTGTAGGTCAGAACGTTTATATTATATGCGCATAAAAAGATTTATTTTTAATATTCTGTACTCATACTATTTAGCGGGTTGATTTCTTCTGAATTCAATTTTTAGTTTGAGCAGACAGCTGGTCTTCTATACCCCAAAGGTACCCATTTTTTTGAAAGGTTTTCACTGCAACAATCGATTGAACAGGCTAGCAAAGTATTCATGATGGGCGAGCCGTACAGGTTGAATGTTGTCTAAATAGAAGGCTCCGATTTCTATATTCTGAGATTTTAATTATTAATTCAGTTTGAATAACATTGTGTAGAACTGTATCTAACAAACTTTTTATACGAATTGTCACTCAAAATAGTAAACGGCAGGCTGCGCTATATGTGTCAAATTTTTGACACACATTTTGAAAAATAAGCTAAATTCTGAAGTTAGGTGCTACTCTTAACTTTTAATTGATTCCATACTTGCCATGAGCATTAAGGTCCACAATAGAAAAATAGGTTTTGATAAAAAAGAGAGAAGTACCTAAGGCACATTCAGAGCAAACTATAAAATTTCAAGATGCGTGAGCAAGAAATTTTTGGGCCTAAGCACTGAGTCAAAATAACTATTTAATTTTAAGGAGGTTTTTTTGACCAGTGTTTAAAAGCTAATCAAGTCAATTTTTCACCCAGCGTTTCGTCACTTTTCTGACATGAATTTCAAAACTCTGGTCAAAAAACTTCCTTAAAATTGAATAATTTTATAAAATATTGACCCAGAAGATACAAAGAAATACCTGTTCTCGGTTGATAACTCTATATTTGACCACTTAAGGAATAAAAAAAAAATGTGTGAATATTTCCAAAATATTTTTAAAAGGTAAGATTTGATCGCTTAAAGAAGATTTTGCTAATTTATTTAGAAACTATGTCATAAATCATACCTTTATGCACTAAAAGAGGCCGAAAATGTATTATGTATTATATTATTATATGCATTTTTTGGGTCTATAATATCATTCAGAGAATTAAAGTTCAGATAATTGTAATTCAGATATTTGGAATTCGAATTCTTCTGAATTTAGATATGAATTTAAATTCGGATAATGAAAAATTCTGATAAATTAAAACTAAGCCGAAAAATGCAGATGAAAATCAGATTAAAATTTTGAATAAATTCAAATTTAAATTAATTATCTCAATTTTAAAACATCTCTATTTTCAGCTGTCTGAGTTCTGAATTATCGAAATCTTAAAACATTTTTATTTTGAGGTTTCTGATTTCTGAATTATCTGACATTTTCAATGATCTAAATTTTGAACCTAATGAATTATGAATATCGGAGTATTGTACACCAGCCCGTATTTTTAATTAATTTATCGTCACTGATTTTGAATCCGGAATCCATGATCTTGTCTCCGTGACTGGAGAATTGTGCAATAAGTTATGTTGAGCATACAATGCAATTTTATATGAGATTGTCCATAAGCCCTTTAGAGATCAAAAAATATTTTTTTTACAAACCCTCGGCTCCTGTCAGTCCATTGGTAATTCATGTTAGGGCATGCATACCATATCTCCACTTTTAATACCCTACCATAAAGTTGCAATCGCTGTATTGATTGAACTATTGCAACAATTGGTATGAAATTTGATTTACATAGGTGGTTTACTTGCTATAAGGTATGCCTGAATCAAAATTGAGCAAAATATCACCAGTGGGCGTGGCACTCCCCATACAAGTAAAGTACCTTAAGTGGCATATCTATGGAAATATGTGATCAATCATACAAAAATTTTGTGAGAGAGTGTGGCTTATGGAAAGCTATTGCCAAATAAAAATTAGACCATATTTCACCTGTGGGTGTGTTACCGCCCTAAATTTTAAGACTATTACGGCATATATCACAAACTATACAACCTATTGGGCTCAGATTTGGTGTGTGGATGTCAATGACGAATATAATTTAGTAATCCAAAAGTATGCGGAATTGGATAATTGGGTGTGGCAAATTTAAACTTTTTAGTTTTTATTCGATTTGTTTCACTATTTTCCATATTCTTTTGACTTTATCAACCTTTTAACTTTTTCGTCTTTCATTTTTCTTCATTATTTTCTTTATTTTTTAGACTTTTTCAGCGATTTTGATCAATTCTTAGCCTCTCTCAACTTTTTTGAACATTTTCATATTATTTCGACATTTTTAAGTTCTTTTCAACATTTTTCATATTTTTTCGACATTTTGAATTTCTTTCAACTTTCTTCAATGGTTTCCATATTTTTTCGACTTTTTCAGTCTTTTACAACTTTTTTAACATTTTTCAACTTCTTTCAACATTTTTTACGTCTCACATTTTTTTCGACTTATTCAACCTCTTCAACGTCTTTTAACATTTATTTAAAAGGAACTTTCAGTGCAGTGTAGGGTATGTGAGTTTCGGCCTGGCCGAAGATAACACCTTAACTTGTTAATATTACGGTGTAAAGTCATAAATTGATATATCATACATAAACACAAAAATGGGCAAAACATATCAACTTTGAAGTACAATAGCTAGGTCGAATCGTAACTTTATGATTTTTTTTTTGAACCAGAAATCAATATTATTTTTTCCTCATATACAATTTTGAAAGACATACATATGTATTTGTCGAAACATTTCATTCAAACATATTCTATTTAGATTAAATAGTGTTAAGTGTTGGTTGAAGCATTTAATGTTTGACTCAATCAAATATTTAATTGCTTTATATAAAATATAAATTGTTATATTCAAATAAATCGTATCCTCAGAACCCCTTGGAATATATTGGTTAGAATATATATTAGATCAATTTTTGGTGATGTTTTCTTAGTGGCAGT
The DNA here is from genome assembly GCA_949775025.1 of Tricholauxania praeusta. Lineage (NCBI taxonomy): Eukaryota > Metazoa > Arthropoda > Insecta > Diptera > Lauxaniidae > Tricholauxania > Tricholauxania praeusta. The sequence goes on along the minus strand of OX459030.1, from coordinate 40,998,680 downwards.
CTTCTTAGCACTTGTGAGGCCTCGGACGAAAGAGTTTATAAAAGCAGAAACTTAACCACCTGATGCATCGTAAGTTTTTTATATATTTCAATTAAATTCTTCACTACGTGTTAAAAGTTAGCATTGAAAGTAACTTCAAAATTTAAACACAGGGTGTAATAGTAACTTAAAATATGAAAACTTAAGCTAATTTCACTTTTTGCGCATCTTTTCAAAAATTAAGTTTTCAAAACCACCGAAAGAATCAAATTCAAAAACCGCACGCATTTAAGAATGTTGAAATTTTGGTATTTGGATTGAAGATTCGTGGGCATTTTATATGGTACTTATTTAATATGAAGCAAAACAAAATGTTGGTAAAGTGATGATGATTTGATTGAGAGGTATGCGTGATCCTTAGATTCCATAGAAATGTGATGGAATGTTTCTAAAAGAAATGTATTTTTTTTAAATTTTCAAGCTGACAAACTTAACTAGTGAGGTTATTAGGAACAAAAGCCTCAAACCATCTCTGTAGATCAGAGGATTGAGATCATTTTAGTATAGTAATATTAGACATTAGCTTATCCAGAAAAATCATACTTAACCCGAATCAACCTGAGTAAATTTTTACTTTTCTCACTTTGTGACACTTCAGCTTCTACAAACAATTACTCACTGACCCCGTAACGATTTTTTTCTAAGAGACGAACAATGAATTTGTTTCCATTTTGTGATCGTTTGAAAGTGACGACTTTGCGTTGCCATATGGATTCCGGTTAAGTCTGGTTAATCCAATGCCACATCATAAGGCTTATGCTAATAAATAAGACTTATACCACAGATGTTGGATCTCAAATTCAGTTGGATTGTTACGAACTAATAAAATCTTTTTGTCTTAAATTTAACATTTGGCCAAGATGGCCATGTACTCGGGAGACCTGTGTGCATGCGGGGACCCTGGTGAGTGCCCAGTTCGCCTGCATCTACCATCGTCACTGTGATCTCTTGGGATATTTTTTGTATTCAATATATTTATATTTATTTTATATATCAAGTTTAATCCGATCGACATACTTACTTACTTAGCATTGCATGTGTTTTGAAAAGGCGACAATTATCAATATTTTTTTATCAATATGTACTAATACACCAAAACCTTAAGGTATAAGAATGCGATTTCGATGACTCATATATACGTACATACATATTTGTTGTTTAAAAAAATATTCAGAGCAATGACCTGATCGCTTCAGAATTTCAAATAATTAATAGCGCTTCATTCGTACCTTTTTTATAAAATATATTTTAATTACTTGGCAAGACAGGGTCATGGAACTGGCTTTATTTTTAATTTGTAGTATGCTACGACAGGCATTGGATATTAATTTAAAAGCATTGATTTGAAAAAAGAGAACTTGAAAAAGTTCTACCATGTACAGCAGCGATATCAATCAGTTACAAATGACTACTGCAGTACGAGATACTGCATAATCAGGTCGCCTCCATGCACTTGAGCTACATCAGTGCTTGAGAATGTTTTATTGTCATAAAGGGGTTATATATCTTGCGGCACGAACAAATTAAGGGATATCCATAATTTTTTTTTTTGCCATATCATATAAATTGTATTGAACTTAAAAAGTTAGTATCGATTAGTGTACATATGTTTCGATACTTGTGACAAATGTTTCATTAAAAAGTATTATCGTCCAAAAAAAAATTTACTTAGTATATTACGTTACCTTGTTAACTTTCATAGTTTTTTTTCCTTTCCTAAGTAATATCTTACGATTGTTTTAAAAAATGTTTGATTCCCTAGCACTTTCATTTTCTTTGTATTTATTGCGACTATCTCCCACTGTGCGACAGTACTTATCAAAATCCCAACTCCGAGATAATCGCGTATAAAATTGATTCTTTATTTTAAAAATACGCAATGAACATTTTTTCGATTTTTTGGGTCAGTGCAAGATGTATAGCCCCTTAAGTCAAACAATCTTTCTTTACTTTGTTAAATTAATTGGTCAGACTTTTAACAAATTTGAATACACATACACACACATACACAAATATTAAGACGCAGCACGACATGTTACTTTTGAAAATGTGTTGAGTTCCTTTAAAATAAAGAATACGTGACAGATGTATCCATCGTTTGGGATCGTTGACCAGCTCAAAATGACGTTTCCTAAAATTTATATTTTATCATTATCAATTTCTTTTGTTCTACTGTCTTATTGCACGCGGACTTGAAACACACAATTGATTCTATTGGAATATGAGTGCAGGTTTCCACAATTGTTTGATGGCGACCCACTAAGAAGTGTTAATATGGAACAAGAAGAAATCAACTATGCAGTTTAAAATAAAATTTCGTTCATATGATATTTTTTGAGTATCCGCTTTCCCCTTCAAAATATTGTATTTATTTTTGTATTAAGTACATTTAATTTTGAATAATTATATAAATGTTTTAATGGGTGCCGTGACATAACCCCCACTGAAATAATCCCCATTTTCGGTATGGGGATTATGACCGCAAAGTTTTCGGCCATAATCCCAATAAAAAAGCGAACATAATACCCAAAGCTAGGATTAGCCTATAATATATCCAACACCTGGTTGGCTAGCCACAGTAATTTTACATAAGAGTAGGGGTAAGTGGGCGGCCTTCGGTCGCGGATCAGTTTATAATAAATCCAACACCTAGTTTGCTAGCCACAGTAATTTTACATAAGAGAGTTTATTTTTACGGACATAAGTCCCCATTTTTGGTATGGGGGTTATGTCCGAAAATTTTTCGGACTTAATCCCCATTTAAAAAACATTTCAATTTTTCAACATTTTTTGACCAATGAAACATCAATAAGTTCACTCATCACCGTGCAAGCACTCACCTGATTTTTTTTTTATGAGAGGATAGCCAACTCAAAAATAAAGCCATTTGTGATGTGTGAACATCTTTACTGACGGTTTTGGTCTGAAAACCAAACCCAATGATTCTTGTGTGAAATTCTGCGCTGAGTTTGAAATAAAAAACAAAATTTGTCGAGCCGATTCCCCTCACTCCTCCCATTTCCACCACTCTTCTCACCAAAACTTTTTAAAAATCAAATTTTTGATTCTAAATACACCTATCCTTTTCAATATTCTTCGCTGAGTTTGAATTCTTCCCCGTAGTAGTCAAATAAAAAATTTAATTTACTAAATATTTTGGTGGAAATAGTGAGGGAAATTGGCTCTACAAAACTTTTTTTTAGAACTCAGTGAACTCAGTTTTTCGGAAAAGAGTGTTTCAACCTCATATATGTGAAAAAGTTTACTACACCAATTGATGGATAGAAGTTGATTAAAATAATTAACCGTGACCAAAGCCGCCCAACATACTATATGTACGTATGTTTTCACTATGTAGGAATGTAGGTTGAGCGTATTTTTTTGAAGTTTGAATATCTTTAATGGTGGGCAGCTAATTGACAGAAAAGTCAATATTTTTTTCATGTTTATTCCAAAAAAGGTCTACTCTCGCGTGATGTTTATTTTTATATCATCTAATTTATTTCAGTTTAGAACTTATTTTCCTTATGAGAAGGACAATAGTTGTGTTGGGTGAATTGAAATTTTGTTCAACTTCAACACACAATTTCTTTGTTATAGTTGGCTCTACTTATTGTTGTTTAGATTCTTTCGGACAGTGTTTGTTTGAATTTTCCTTTACTGATTATGACTCAATTATCAGCGTTACTAATACATTTTAGGCTGTAACGTACAAAGCTCCGAAGTAATTCAACAACTATAGAACTTCGCTTTGGAGCGGAGTCTTGTTGTAATATTTCCCAGTGATCCATTTTCTCAGACTGTAGAAATACTGTTGAGCTTTAGCGAGCCGCTTACCCAGCTACTTAATGTATTGCCTACTCTTTGTGTGGGACACATTGAACCCATCTTCTTTTGTGTCTAGAAAAAGTCATACGTATATATCTGATTTTTTTGACATTAATCACTCACTTAGATAAAAAATAAAATGACGACTACCAATAACAAAAATATCGAAGTTATAATTTGAAATTGTAATCAAAAAAGCAGGCCTTTTTCCTTTTGGATTCAGCTGTTAATTTTAGCGTCGCCAATTCGCTCCAGTGCTGCTCAAACTTTTTGCAATGAATATTATTATGTAAATGTCTTCATTATACTTTCAGAAAGCAGTGTTATGTCTTTAAGATATAGAGGGTTCAGATCTACTATTATCTATTAGCAAGCCACAATTGTATCTTTTTCATTATTTATTATGTGAATTTATTTTTTCTTAGAAAATGTTTCTCTCCTATGTATGCGTAATGTTCTTACGTTTGTGTGAGCATGTCATCATCGAAGAATACGCTCTTGTTCTTTTATTTATTAAGTTTTTACTTAAAGTCAATTACAACGTGATGTTTTATTTTTATTGACCATATAAATATTTTATGCAAAAAAAAAAAAAAAAATAAAAACAGTTTGTTTTTGTTAAAATATAACGCCTCCATAAAAATTAATGGTTGCAGTAAAATATGAATTTGTTATGGAAGCTGATTTCTCACTCATTCTTACAATGTGTTATTTATGTAAATATATTTTTCTAAAAGTTTCGTCTGTTTTGTCGCCTCAGTGGAATATCGGTATTTTAACAATATTAACAATGGGGTCTGATAACTTTTGCAGTCAAAAATTTGTGTGTAAGATGAGCAAGTCTTTTTGGTCAATAGCGCCCAATTTTTCCATATGAAATATTTTTTTACAAAGCGAACACTTTCTGGCCGACACATTTTTATATCGCTCCAGTAAATACGTGTATCGGGGAATAATTTGTTATCGAAGATATCGAGCTGTGAAGTTCGATCATCTTACGTTTTATGTTGTCTTATTGTGACATTCAAATTGTCACATCATCGGTAAATCTTAACGGAAACATATTTTTTATATCGTTTGAAAGCTAAAAAGATCAGCTTTTTTGTTAAATTTTTGTCTATGGCATTTAATCAAAAATTAATAATTCTTATAACAAATCCGATCGATACGAAATTAAAAAATACCACTGAATTTCTCGTCAAATTTCATTTCAAAAATTAATTTTTCACGAGTGGTTGCAAAACAGTTACTATCCCAAATAAATTAATTCTTCCGCGTACCACTGAAAGTACTGCGCGCCGCTGCACAGTGATTACAAATCTTGTCGAAACTGAACAAGTTTTTTGTTTTTAAATAAAAGCTAACCAAAATGCCAAGAAATCATCGGTGCTTAAATTTTGGAAAAAATGTTTCGTTTTTTATTGTTTTAAGTGCCAATAAAATGTTTTTTTTGGGTTTTAACATGAAATAAAAAAAAAACGAAATTTGTTTTTAAAAATTCGGTCTCCGACGATTTGTTGCTATTTTAGCATGCTTTTATTTTAAATAAATTTATTCATTTCCGACAAAATTTTTGGACTCTAGGAAATTTTGAATCAAAAATATTTGAAAATATTGTTTTTCGGGCTTTTTCTAAAATTCGAATTCGGACTCCGTTCACGTGACACCATCATATGGGACGACTTAGTATTTTTCATTACAAGTTGCATATTCGTTTATTTCTTGGCACTCATCGGCTGCACACTCACTTAATCATCATCTAACATTTGATCGTCGACATCATCGACAGCATCGTCTTCGCCGCATCATCTAAAACCGCAACAACTTTTCATGACATGGACTGCATATACTCATGCTCATGTTCCTCATTATCGTGGTTATCATCAACGTGGTTATCATTTTGGTTGTCAACAAAACGAGCAACGACATCTGAGTCACCATCATCATCATCTTCTTCGACTACTTCGAAGCCTAGCACAACAGCTTCAGAGCGAGCGAGAGATAATTTCTACTTCAAAATAATACTTTTATTTTCAAGATGAAATGTCAAAATTTTGTGCCTTCAAAAAGTCATCAAAATTGGAAATTTTAGTCACCAGAGTAAAAATATTATTCACCCCAATTTAGCTAAATTTTAGTCACCAGAGTAAAAATATTATTCACCCCAATTTGCTAGCTAAAAAGATATCAATTGGGATAGACCCATATATAGAAAAAAAAAAACATAATACCAGATTCGTATTCAGCGAAAATTTCATAGGGTTTTATGAATTTGCTTATCTTACGTTTATATTTTTTAAAATTTTACTGATCAACGATATGCACATTACTCCTAACATTTTTCTTGTTGTTTTGGTTCTCTATTACAACACCGTGAATTGTTTTATGTTTACGAAACATATGACATTATCACACACAATTGTCAAGAACACTTCATTTTATCCCTTATATATCGTGTTATCATTCAAAAGTTGACTTTGTTGTTGGGCTTTCAATGGAAAATTACCAGACTACAGCGACTGTTGATTTGAATTTATGTTGTGATTTAATCAGTTTCATGCCAATGTACGAGTTGATTTCTGATATCTTTTAAAGTGGCATATAAATCGATTAGAACATGGTAGCGTCTTGAGTGCTGACTGATTTTTAATTGCAATTAGCCTTCAATTTTATTATTATTTACGAGTATTTTTCCAAATAATATTGAATTACAATTCAACATGGAATTCACATTTGACAAGTGTTTTTTTTTTAAATCTACTATTTGTATCATAAACTATATCACAGAAATTAACAAATACTTCTCCATGGAAGGTCAAGTATGTACATTTGAAATAAAATACAAGTTATAGTACAAATTTCCATACTTAGTTATTAATTTGTTTAACTATCCTGTTATTGACATTTTAATTTAGTAGATAGAAGACTTAGGCCCGCACTACTTAAGTAAATCGCAGGTTTTTAACTAAAGCAAGTGCCCTTTTTTGGGAGGATGGTATATTTCAGTTATTTTAAAGATTAGTTATAGGTAGAACTCAACATTTCTAAGTGGATTAGATCAAAGAATGGGTTAGAAGAGTATTTGAAAAGGAATAAATTAAATAACGGATTTTGCTCCACAATACAGATTTTGGAGAGTTACTCGCTATCTGATCAATTATAAACAGAATTCAAAGTATAAAATTTTATTTCTTTAAACAGTTGGTCTTATAAGTTTTGAACTTAACGCTAAACCTAGTTCTTTTTACGGAAAAAGTAGGGGAGAAGTGGGGGTTGTGGGCATAGTTTTGTTTTCGGCTTATAATTACCGACCTAGTGCATATTATTTGGACATATGGGTATCTGTGTAAAGCTAGAGACCTAAGCTAACTAATTATAAAGAAACATACCCGATTCCGTCATGCAAAAAAATTTTACATGGACTTTCGTAAAATCGTCATTTTCAGCTAAAATTTTTTTTAAGGGGGGTTGTGGGCACCCTTGGAAAAAATGCTACAAATGGAAAAATATGAAAAAAAAAACCACAACTAATATGAACAAAATGACAGTTTATTAATCTCAAATCCTGCATAGGCGTTATTCATCGTCGGAAATACAATTTTGACATGTATAATAACTTGCCCGCATGCCCGCACATTTCAAATGAAAAGCTCGATCGCAGATGTTACAGTTGATGGAGTTGGCTGCGGTCAATTGGCGTGGCAAAATTTCAAACAAAATTAAAATTCTATGGAACTAAAGTTTAAAAAACAATATCAATCATAGTAGGCTACGTTCACCGTTCATATTTTTTGGTGGAATTTTTTGTGATTTCGTGGAAAAAAACGGGTGCCCACAACCCACCCAATTTTTGTGCCCACAACCAACTTTAGCAGACATTTTAAAAAGTAATGAAAAAATGTTTATGCATAAATTTTTTGGTTCAAATCGATATTGTTCCATTCAGCATAATACTTCGACTAAATAAAAATACATTACACTTACCTTTCCAATCGATCCACTTTGATTGATACACTATTGAAAATGTTTGGAAAAAGTTTCACCACCTTTTCAAAGCCCAAAAAAAACCAATTCGTTCATTTCCAAAAGCAAACGCGTCCGTTTACTTTGATATTTGGCATGAATCATACAAAGGGTAATTGCTTGCGAATGACATTACCAACGAAACTCAATCTTCATTTTGTGAAAATATACGTAGGGATGCCCACAACCGACCCATGCCCACAACCCCCACTTCTCCCCTACTTTACTACAGAAACTGAGTATGTAGAATTATTGGTTAGCCCTAATATGATAAAATTAGACCATATCGATTTCTTAAAAAAAGAGCAGAGGAGAAAACCTCAAAAGTGGCTTACCCTAACGCATTGACCATTCCCAGAGGCAAACTTTGACTTGATAATATACAGTATGAACTTTTTTGAGACTTAATTTTTGGAACAAAATCTATTTTTTAAAAAGTAGTTTAACATTTTTTGCTATTCCATCTTTTTACAAAATTAAAACTTCTCTTTCTTATGCCAAGCACAGAGTTTAAAATCTTTTAAACATTTCATTTGTAACACATAGAAGGAAGCTATGCAGGTAAAGAAAAGTACATATTTTCGTTATCCTGAGCCGATTAGCCCCAGTCCATATTAAAAAACAATTATTCAAATTTACTTCGACTTGGAAAATTGACTTTTGGACACGCCTACCACTTATACAAGCAAAAAAACATACAACGAGCTAAGTTGAGAAAGTTATTTTAGGAAATGCCACCAAATTTCGTAGTATTACGAGATGTTTGGCTGAACTCTGAACGAAAATTATTAAAATTTTAAGAAGAGGGAGTGGAATCTTCAATCAAGCAAATATTTTGAATCGCTACACCGAGTGAGTTAATTGAGGTAACAAATCGCACATAAACACTATAAATGGTTCAAACTAGCAGTAGATAAAAAGTGGACACCTTTCAACGAAAATATGCTTTACTTCAAATATAAGCAAACATTTGAAAAGATAGTGAGGAAATCATTTCAGGTAATGCATCCAAGTTTCACGCAAATATTAAAAAATTGTTTGGACACCTACCGAAAAAAATCTTCTCTTCTTGTGTTCTTTATCTCCTCACGGAGCATATGATCTTCACAAAAAACTTCCAATGTGTGCGATCAGTAGCGAGTGACTTCAATTCTCTCTAACATTTCCTCGATTTACGTGTTTCCTGTTCTAGCGATCGTTTCCACGATGATTTAGGATGGTCGCGCATTTTCTGCTTCCCCGTTGGTTCCACTCGTACTACTACAGTTGGTGATTTCTGCAACGTGTGTCGAATGCAATTCCATTTTCGTCGACTGATTTCAATGGAAATGAGATCTGGTTAACAATTTCACATTAAAAAGGATATTGGAGACCAAAAACCTACTACTCTCTCTCATTGTAATTTGCTATTGCTTTTGATATTTCAATAACAACAACGCTTAATTGGGAAACAATAATAATTACAATGAGAGAGAGAGAGTAGTAGATTTTTTTCTCCTCGTTATGGCAAGGCTTTGGTAGTTAATCAGTTCATTGCTTGAAAAAATTGAAAAAAGAGAACAATTTTTTCACGTTTATACCTCAGCTTTTGGTTAACCGATCTCAAAGCTGATAGTTTTCGGGCACTCTTCTCGATGAATACATTAATTTGATATATTATTTATTGCTATAGCTATTCTAAGTTCCGTCAACTGTTATAATTTTAATAAAACATTTTTGCCTCAATCTACCATAGTTTAGTTTTCTAAAGGTTTCACTTCTATCGTGTGAACTGCACACTTCATTTTTTTTTTCTAAAATAACCTATTTTTTTTTTTTCAAACTATCAAAATCAATGGGCCTGAAAAAAGATCCCCACCTTTGAATACCTGATTGTGTTCCTAATACTTTAAACTGATGGTTTTTTTTTCGAAATAAAGGGCTATTCCTAAGGAACGAGGCCCTGGGCATTGACATCCTATGGAGCTCTTCACATGTTCTTTTACTATCCGTGCTTACCAGTAATGCGGCATGCTCAGTTTAATCAATTACCCATTTATTCCAGTAGACCACAGTGAATATACGCTAGCATTACAAGTGTCGCCAAATTGAAAAGAAACAATTTCCGACATTCCCCAATAAAAACTTTTCCTCCCTCAAATGGTAAATAGTCAAATTTTTTTTTCGAAAAAGTTGAAGATCCTTTTTTATACCCTACACCGAGGGTATATTCACTTTGTCCATCCATTGTAACACATAGAAGAAGGCGTGGCAGGTATGGAAAAGTATATATATTCTTGATCAGCGTCACCACCTGAGTTGACTTAGCGATGTCCGTCTGTCTGTCTGTCTGTCTGTCTGTCTGTCAGTATGTCTGTTGAAATCAGGTTTACGGGAAAACCAAGAGAGCTAATTTAATGAATTTTTCAGACACAGGTCACATCTTCTTGCAAGCATCTTGCTATTGAAAATGGGCGAAATCGGTTAACGGACACGCCTACCGCCCATATCCTATACCCAAGCCAATTTTGAAAAAAGTTGCAGCGATTTTGATGAAACTTGGTGATTTGATGCACATGTGAACAAGATAAGGATTAAGTTAGGTTTCAAGTTTTCAAAGCTTCCTACAGGGGCGTGGCATAGCCCTAAATTTTAACCTTTATGCCACCATATCTCGTAAGCCGTGCAAGATATTGTTATGAAATTTGGTAAACGGATACATATCAGATATATCTTGAGTTCAGATAAAAGTGGGCGGAATTGATAAAGTGGGCGTGGCACTTTTCAACTGCTAAAAATTTTGATTCCATATATCTCAAAATTGGCACAAACGATTTTCATAAAAATCTTGGAGATGATGCCGCTGAAAGCTGTCATCAATACAAGCTCAGCCTCTTTATTGGAAAAACTCGTTGAAGGGCGTGGCACCGCCCACAATATTTATAAACGTTATATTAAGAGAACGAACAACGTAATTGTGATGAAATTTAATGAGGTAGATATACTTGCTGTGAGGTCTTTTATTACAAAAATTTGGTACAATAGTACCTGGGGGCGTGGCACCTCCCATATAAGCAAAAACTGTTTATTGTTATAAATAGTGTACTAAGAGAGTAGTCTTCATAAAATTTGGTGTTTAGATGTCAGCTACTATAGGCTTTAAAAATAAATTAGCTTTGAAAGAATTGCATCAGTGGGCGTGGCACCTCCCATATTAACATAAATTTGTAAGCGCTGTTTTAAGTAAACTATTGCAGCAATTGCTATGAAATTTAATGAAAGTGGTCCAGCTGCTATAGAGTATATCTGAATCTAAAGTGGCTGAAATAGAACCAGTGGGCGTGGCACCTCCCATACAAATAAAATACGGTAAGTGGCATATTTATCGAAATAAGTGAGCAATCATACTAAAATTTGGTGTTAGGGGTTTGCTTATGAAAAGCTGTTTCTGGATCAAAACCGGGCTGGATTGTACCAGTGGGTGTGTCACCGCCCTAAATTTTAAGTTTAACTGCGGCACATATCGCAAACTATACAAGATATTGTGCTGAAATTTAATATGAGGATGTCGATCACAAATATAATTTGTTGAACCAAAAGTGGGCGGAATTGGAGAAGTGAGCATGGCATATTTCAAATTTTTCATTTTTATTCGATTTTTTCAACATTTTCCATATTCTTTCGACTTTTTCAACCCTTTAACTTTTTTCAATATATTCTATATGTATTTGTTCGACTTTTTCAACCTCTTTTAACTTTCTTCATAAGTTTCTTTATTTGTTCGACTTTTTCATCAATTTTGAATAGTTTCAAATTTTTTCAACCTCTTTCATTTTTTTTAGAGTTTCTCAACCTCTCTCAACTTTTTTCAACATTTTGCATATATTTACGACTTTTCAACATTTTTCAACCTCTGTCAACCTTTCTAACATTTCACATTTTTTTCGACTTATTCAACCTCTTCAACGTCTTCTTAACATTTGATGAAAAGGTACTTTCAGTGCAGTGTAGGGTATGTGAGTTTCGGCCTCGCCGAAAATAACACCTTAACTTGTTTTTTTTGTTCTTTTCTTCAGCAATTTTAAGAAATTAATTCAATAAAAAAAAAATAAATAAATTTTGGTGTGCGAAAATCTTGATGACCTTTTTTATACTCGTTCATCAAAAATCGCACAATTACCGGCTATTTTAAAAATTTTTAGATTCGTACCAGGCCCCCAGCTTTGACATAAAATTCCGGGCTTAGCCGGGTCAATCCCGGGGCAACCCTCATATGACATACATCTGTTTATAAGCTGATGGCGGCGTACTTTGGAAAGAAGACATTTCCAGTTGTAAATAAATAAATAATTTTTGGCCAAGCCAAATTGAACAATACGAAACGAAAAATCTCTGCTTCAATTGGCTTGGCTTCAGGCCAAATCTAACAAACCAAAGGGTTTTTCAATAGGGAAATTGGTTTTGTCGGAATGTGTTATCTGCCGACACTTGGAACCCAAATTCTTCCAAATTATATACAATAACAATTCTGTAGAAATTCTGTTTATACTTGGAACGATTTGCAGAATAAAATAAACTATGCACTTGTTTGAAACTGATTGAAATCTAATTTAATTTTAATCGCTACCTAGGTAATCATTGTAGAAATTTGGACTCTACCTTGAAGATTTGAATAAATTTTTCTCTATGTGGTATGAAAATAAATAAATCAATTTAATCATTTTTAAATTGTGACAGATTTTCGATTATCAAGAATTAAAGAGATTAGCGCATATTTTTCTAACTTTTGGTGAAACTACATTTTTAAAATAAGATTTATTTTAGAGATTATTTTGAATTTTTTTTCAATTAACTTTAAATACAGAAAGTGAACAAAAAAACCCTTTAAAAGTGTTTTACTTAACTTTTTCATGTTTACGAGCACTTTTTTTTTTTACCTCACAAAGTATACTGTATGTATGAATATAAAACATGTGTTTCGTGATGTTTTTGTTTGTTCGCCCCTTATCAGCGTATCGTAAATTATGAGCAGAAAACAAGGTAATAATAATTAAACGAGTTAACATACTCGTAACTGTATCGCCTCATTATTAGGTCAGAAATTTATTCGGCATAAAACTGTATTTAGTAATACATAATAATAATGAAAATAATAAAATTTTATGATTTATTATGTTCATATCTGTTCTATAAATTGGTAGATGTTAAGCGGTATGTTCGAGGCCTTAGTCAACTTCTGGAAAATGCTTGTTTAATCGGACATTGCAGTACTCGTTTAACCTTGCGCTGATATATTACTTCTACATTGTACATAAATAATAGGAAAGTTTTGTTCAGCAAAATTAGATATTTTCAAACGACAAATAAAAACTTGCTGCCTAGTTACTCACTTGTTAATTATTATATTTTTATCAATAAGGTGGAAATGTTTGAGTACTGTAATGAAAAGCACTCATAAATAATTTCACTGATAAAATTTAGCACTATTAACACAGCAACAGCGAACAATCGCAGATTGGAGTAAACGGAGTCAATTACACAGTGCAACGGAGTTTTTCTTATTTGAAGAATCGACTAATATAAGGGACGAAAAATATTTATACATAACTCATGTGTAGGTACATATATTCCAACAAGATAACGATCCCAAACACACGGCTAGGAACGTTGAAATGTGGATATTGCATAATACAAATCAACTGATAACGCCAACACAAAGTCCAGACTTGAACCCTATCGAGAAATTGTGGTCACATCTGGAGGATCACCACTTTTCGTCCAAAATAAGCCTTAAAAATGTTTTGTAAAAAGAATGGGATAAAATTACATTAGAATTATGCCGTAAATTAGTCGAATCGATGCCCCAACGATTAGAAGCAGTTCATAGCAACAGAAAGTACCATAAAAAGTACTAATTTTTTTTACAAATATTGTTTTAAGTTTGTTGTAAGAGACATAAATCCAAAAATTCACATACTTTTGTGAACTGAATTTTTAAAGTTTTTCCATATAATGCATTGTTTTATCAAATGTATATATTTTTTTTAAAGTTTTTTAAATGAGATTTGTTAGTTTATGTTTCCTTTAATATAATAATAAATAAATATGACTGTTTCCGTGAAAAACCTTGAAAAAAATACTGTTTCTTTCAATCGCATAGCCAAATTCACAAACTTTTATGAGTAAGTGTACGTACAATAGTGAGCCAGTTTTTGAACAGAGGAAAAGAAAGTCACCAAATAACTGATGAGCTCCAATATGTACAAACGGTAATATTTATATCAAAAAGTAATTACCATCTTAGATTTCAACACTGCTGTATAGCATGGATGGACAAAATTTCAAAAGCAAAAGCCAGTTACAACAAAAGCAATAACTACAACAACAGAAAAAGACACCACGATAATTTGATCTCCAGAGCGAAGAAAAAATTCAACGATGCATCAAAAGCCAATTCCAAGAATCAAACAAGAACATGATCAGTGTAGATTCTACCCTGAAGAAATAAAAGCACACTGATTAAACGAAACGAGAAAAGCAGTCCTCAATGTGAGCATTGTTGTTTCCTTGTTCGCTCGCTTTGGTTTTTTTTTTTTGTGAATGATGCAACAATAATACAACTCCCGTGTATAGCACGTATAAAAAAACACAACGACAAAAATGTGGTACCCGGGCATAACCCCTATGATCATAATATCCAAAACTATTTTGGGCTTTACGTCCGTTTTTTTTTTGGCCATATTCCCCATTTCTTTTTTGTGCTTATAATAACAGGAGGACATAGCGCCAAATAGTTTTAGGCGTTATGTCCACAACAAAAATGGACGTAACACCCACTTACCCCAACTTTCAACGCGCCCTATTTTTCGACATTAACTGCATTAATTATCTATACGATACCACTAAAGACCCTTTCCCTGAAATTTTTTATTTTAGCAACAAATTTTTTTTTTTTAAATTTGCGAGCAATTACCGTCTGATCAGTTTTTATCGATACTTTTCTATGTTTTTCGTTACCATTTGATACTTTTCGACTTTCATTGACTTTTTCTTTCTCTTTTTTTTTGATTTATTTTGACAGATTTCTCTTTTTTGTAAGATCCTGAAATGAACTTCGAATTTCAATTCCGTTTCCGAAGCATTTCCGAAATTGAATCAGAACAGGCATGATTGACTTACATATATCGACATTCGGCACTTATTTTTTTTTTTGATAAAGTTCAATACTTTTCGACTTTTTCAAACTTTATCAAGTTATTCCCTAGATCCATGGATGGTTGTCGGTGCAATCATGGAGCACATATCGTTATTATGTGGTAGGTAAGAACTTATTGCATATCGTTTCCTGATGCTTTCTTTTCTATCGGATGGAATGAACAGACAGTGTGTGGCGGATGGAGTTTGCGTTTTGCGCACCTATGTGGAGAGTATCTAATCACTCGCTTTTCTATTTTAATTTTATTTTTACATAAGTTAAAATTTGACTTCTGGTGTGTGGAAACTAAAACTAATATAACTAAAACTATGCAAATCAGTGGTGTTTCTATCATTAGAGATTACAACTCAGTTTATCAATAAATGTTTCCACAGCAATAGCTGTGAAAAGAAGCATTAGTTTTATATTTTTACACTGATAATGCAATATGGGCTAGTAACATTTTTTGAAATTGCACTACGAGCGCCAATTCGAATCACTAAGGAAAATTTGCGAAAACAGCATGGTAATAATTTTAATGTAAATTAAATGGTGCCCTTATCGGTCAGATAATAAAGTCATCAACAAATGTTGTAAACATTCTCTTATGCATTAAAAATGAAATGACACCAAAACAATCGGACAGTTTAATTAAAAATGAAAACAACTGGAAGTGATAAGAATTTTAAAAACAAGCAATTTAATTTATTTTTTACAAGTTATTACGTACATAACATATGTCATGCACTCGGGGTGATTTTGTTTTTTTATTTTTAAACAAATATATATAGTATGTAGGCAATCGTAGATTATAAAAAGTAAAGCTTGTTAGGTAATATTAAGATACAAATTATAATATGTACTAGACAAAGGATGAGGTATGTAAGACGTGCTGTTTGCTCTAAAAAATGATGCACTACAAATATACTACGTGTGCCTGTCAAAAATTAATACTTACTTTATATTTTTTTTGTGAAAAGTCCACAAAGACGATTGTCCATTACATATTAAGCTGCACATACTTGTACTTTCTTATTTTTAGTTTTAAAGGGTTCTCAATTAATAACGCAGAGGCAATGCAATGGCAAAGATTGTTAGTATTATTTATATTACTCAAAACTTCATGATTTTCAACCTTTGCCTCACGAATAAATCATATTAAAATTTCAACCAAAGGCTCCCTATCCAAATTGAAACAGAGTGATACAAGCACAGTCTTGAAAAATTGCAATGTTTGAAGCAAAGTCCTAAAGGAAGCTCTTCTAGTTTTCCAAGGTAATAAAATAAAAAATAAAATTAGATGACAGCAGCATCATGAAAATTAAAAATGGGATTGGTAAATCAAAGTGGCATCACAATCATATAAGTCGTATTTTACAATAAATTTTGATAAAATTAGCTTCATTCATTTAATCAACAAATATTCTTTTACTTATATTTCATTTACTTAAAACTAATAATAAAAGTTTATTTACAATTTAATTAAATTTTCCAATAGAACAAATAACTGTGTAAGCTATAGCTATAGAGCTATAGCTGCACCAAAAGTCCTTTCGTGTACCTGCAACTATTGAACCTGTTCGAAGCAAAAAATAAAAATTTGAATCACCCTAATGTACATATATGGAAAAGAGGGGATTACTTCCATATCCTTCAACCCTATTGACCTTATAATCCAATTCCTTAACTAAATTTTTTTAAATTTTCAATCAAATAGATTTTTCTAATCGAGCTAAATCGAAAAAAATCGTGTAAAAGCGGAATCATTTTTTTTACCAGACCGTGTTAAATCAAAATCAGAAACAGAATTGCGTGTATTCTGGTTTTAGAACCAGAGGCTTACTAAATTTGGTTTAGTTGTTATATGGGGTAACATTTACCAAGCGTACCAGTTTAACGTTAACGAACGTCTTTTTTTTAAAACTCTGTACTTGGATTTCATTTGGAAATTTAGGAATTGCAATGAGTGGATTCCAATTGATTTTTTCATGATCTTAACCAAAAAAAATATTTTGCTGCTTAAAAAATATTTTGCAATTTTAAAATGTTTTTGCATTTTTTGGAAATACATTTTTTAATATTTTCAACGCACACGAGCACGCGCACTTTCAACGTTCAAAAACTCGCTAATGTTTTTTGCAGCCGCTCCAAAGCGCATTTTTTATGCACACAAGAACAAGAAATGACAAATTAGATGTAATATGGCGCTTTGTGTGCATAAAAAGTGGTTTTTGTACATCTCATTGGGAAATCCCCTAGGCTGTCCACATATAATTCACGGAATAGTCGGGGTTCAAATCTCAGTACAAATTAACCAAAACTGGTCTGATGAGGCTATGTACATGAATATATGCATATAAATATGTATATTGTCAAATATAAATTAAATATAGCTATGTAAATATACTTTAACCCTTTCGCGCCGGAGTTTTAATTCCGACCACATTTTGAATTTTTTTTATTCAAAATAAGTAAAGATTAGTTTAAAAAACATGGTCTGCATCCTTAAAAAGTCCTAGAATCCTTTCGTTATCCTGGGACATATTGTCCCACTAAGGTTTTACGCTAGGACAATGTGTCCCAATAAGCTGCATAAAATAAAAAATTGAAATTGTCCTTTGGTTTCATATTTGAATTTGAATCTGTACATTCGGACAGAATGTCTGCCACCTCCTCCTCTGAGTACTTTTTCTTTGACATCTGCAAGAACCAGTATCGGGATCGATAAGTTCAATGTAAAACATAAACAGGGACAATATATCCCAAGATTACAAAAATTACTGCTGATATTTTATGATCGTAAAAAACAAAAGAAACGCAAAATTTGAAAAAGTCTAGCGTTTTTGCTTGTCCAAAGAACAACATATGTTTTTGTCACTTTTTAGCTTGACAGATCAACAAAATTTCTCAACACATGTCAGCAAATCCGACCAATGGTACACACGTGTCAAAAATAATACATATTTAAGTACAATTTTGTATAGAGAAAAGACAAAACTTCAATTGGGACGCTTTAAAAAGGATTTTCCATTGACAATAAGTGTAGGACATAGCATTGAAAGTATCTGGACGTATTGTCCCAGTAGGCGCGAAAGGGTTATGTTATGTATACCTTTATGAACAGCAGAAGCATTTTAAGCTTCTCTCCTCATTCGAAGAAGATCGGAGCATAAAAAGTTTTAAACTGGTCGCTTGGCTAATTTTACCCCATACATACATATATGAAACTAGCTGTCCCGGCAGGCGTTGTTCTGCCCTTTGCGGTAGGTGGCGCGAAGCTATGGAATGTTAAAGCGAATCAGCCCATTTTTAAAGTGAAATCAACTTCTGCCCCTACTCTTTTACATATAGTATAGTATAGCAGATTTGGCAGACGTTGTTCTGGCCTTACTGCTAGGTGGTGCGATGAGTTTAATTTATTATAGCTTTTGTGTTTTACATAATTACGAAGTCTCAATCATCTGCATCAAGAAATTGATGATATATGTTATACAAAATGTTGTTTTATTCGCATATGGAAGGTGTGGCACCACCCATTTTCTCATTGAAATTTTTTTTGCCCGTACTATTTATATACATATGTATCTAGTCTCATTCATCTGCATCACAAATTTTGGTCTTTTCTCATATGGAAGACGTGGTACTGCACGGTCATATCTGTGCCTCTTAATATAACAGATACGTGGTGTAAATTCCATGTGAATCGATGCACAGGTCTTTGTAAAAATGCAATTTTAAAAATATTTTTGTATGAGGACCACCCTAAATAAAAGTTTTGTAGGCTTAACTAAGCCTTGAAATATAAAAGCTGCGTGGTGTAAATTCCATATATACCCGAAATAAGAGATTTATAAAGATTTATTTTATTGTCTTCTCTTAATATAAAATAACACGTGGTGTAAGTTCCATGTAAATCGATGGAGTGGTCTTTGAGAAAATGCTGTTTTAAAAATATTCTTTTATAACGGCCACCCTAAATATGCGCTCTAAATAAAAGTCTTGTAGGCTTAACTATGCCTCTTAATATAAAAGCTACGTGGTGTAAATTCCATGTGAATCGATAGAGTAGTGTTTGTGAAAATGCTATTATAAAAAACTTTGTATGAGGGCCACCCTAAATATGTATCCCAAATAGAAGTTTTATAGACTAAACCATGTCTCTTAATATAAAAGCTACGTGGTGTAAATTCCATGTGAATCGATGCAGTAGTCTTTGGGAAAATGATATTTTAAAAATATTTTTGTATGAGGGCCACCCTAAATATGCAGCCTAAATAAAAGTCTCATAGACTAAACTATGTCTCTTAATATAAAAGACACGTGGTGTAAATTTCATGTGAAACGATGGAGTGGTGTTTGTGAAAATGCTATTATAAAAAAAAATTTGTATTAGAGCCTCCCTAAATATAAGTTTTATAGACTAAACCATGCCTCTTAATATAAAAGCTACGTGGTGTAAATTCCATGTGAATCGATGCAGTGGTCTTAGGGAAAATTTGTATGAGGGCCACCCTATATATGCACCCTAAATAGAATTTTTTTAGTTTACCCCCTATCCTCAGACCTACCAAATATACACAAATATTTCATAAGAATCGGTCAAGCCGTTTTGGAGGAGTACGGTAACAAACACTGTGACACAAAAATTTTATATATTAGATGATAAAAAACAACAGAAAATGTCGTTTGAATCTCTGTGAATGAAATTCACAATGAATGAACCAGACCACTCAGTAAGTCAAATATGTATAGCCAAATTTTTAATCTGATTCATGGTGTTGCCATCTTTGAATGGTAAACAGCTTGATGTATGTATTTGAAAGAAAGGTTTGTGCACTGACTGACTACATTAATTTAAAACTGTATATGATCATAGGGTGACAACTAAAATTGGAATTTTTATTCCAAATGTGCAAATATATTTTTTATGTAGCAACCTATGTTGGTTTGATTCTGCACTAACATGTCTAATAGAATCACCGTGGTGTTATAATACTACGAAAATAGTATCAATTTAGTATTGTACTGGGTGTTTTTTTTAGAGGTTTGTTTTTCGAATAGAGATAAAACTGGCATTTTATGGTCAAATCTGGCAACTCTAATGTCATTTATGTTCAGTTTGGTTTGCCATTTCATCATGAACAGGTTGACAAAAGAACAACGCTTGCAAATCGTGCAAATTTATTTCGAAAATAATGGTTCAGTTCGCGAAGTTTACCGCAAGCTCCGTCCATTTTATGGTCGACATAATGGTCCATCAGAGCAATTTATTCGGTTAACCATGGGTCGTTTTCGCACTACGTTAACTCTATGTGATAATACGCATCCGCAGAGACGTCGAACAGTGCGCACCGAAGAAACAATTGCCGCTGTAGAGCAAAATGTTGAAGAGGACCCGAATGAATCGATTCGCCACCGTGCACAGCATTTGGAGCTTTGTCCATCAACTTTATGGAAGTTTTGCGCAAAGATCTTGGCTTGGGACCTTACAAGATCCAGCTTGTGCAAGAATTAAAGCCGCGAGACTATGCAATGCGTCGTGATTTTGGTGAATGGGCCGAAAATGAGATTGATCTCGATGCTGATTTTAATCGCAAAATTTTGTTCAGTGATGAGGCTCATTTTTGGTTGAATGGCTACGTCAACAAGCAAAATTGCCGCATTTGGAGTGAAGAGAATCCACATGAGACCCTTGAGACGCCATTACATCCACAAAAACTGACTGTTTGGTGTGCTCTATGGGCTGGTGGAGTCATTGGGCCATACTTCTTCCGAAATAATGCTGGAGAGCCAGTTACCGTTAATGGAGACCGGTATAGAGCCATGATAACCGACTATTTTGTTCCCGAATTGGATGGCATGAATGTGGATGAGTTGTGGTTCCAACAAGACGGCGCTACATGCCACACAGCGCACGTCACAATCAATTTATTGAAGGAAACATTCGATGAGCGCATAATTTCGCGGAATGGACCTGTCAATTGGCCACCAAGATCGTGTGATTTGACACCATTGGATTATTTTCTTTGGGGATATGTGAAGTCGCTCGTCTACGCCAACAAACCAGAAACGTTAGGGGACTTGGAAGCCAACATTCGTGGCGTTATTGCCGACATACGGCCCCATATGCTCGAAAAAGTGGTTCAAAATTGGACCTGTAGAATTGGCTTTATTCGAGCCAGCCGCGCCGGCCACATGCCCCAAATCATATTTAAACATTAATGGCATAAAATTATCCTTCCAATAAAGCCAAATTGATGGACATTAAAACGATGTTCTTGTGTTTTATTTCAATTCGAAGCTCTATATCTCTAAGAAAAACACCCTGTATAAGTTGCTGTTATGTCCGATACTGATATTTAGCCCTTACTCCAGTAACGTATTAAATAAAAAAATATATTTGTCTATTTTTTTCTTAAATTAAAATAAGTGGTATTAACAAGTTATTTAAATTTACTAAATATTTCCTGTCTGCTGGGTAAATCACTTCAGTGCATGCATCTAGTTGAGCATCAACACTGTATAGACATCTTAATTAGGAATGACAACTTTTGCAAAAATTGACATTGGTATTGTAAATGCTGAATCAAATTCTGTGAGTAACATTTCTGTACCTCATTTTCATCTAAGGTACTTTTATACCATATTACCAAGTAACAAACAAAAATAAAGCAACAAAGCTTGATATTAGGAGCATAGATACGAAGGCTTAAAATTTTAAAACATCAGTCCATCCAGTTGAAAAGTTCTTCTCTCTTAGCGAGTGCTAGCCTCCTTGGAGGTTGACGAATCGGCTGAAAATCACCTGTATCAATGCGATGTTTGTCAACTGATGTTCGGCCATTATTTTCTCCTTTGGACGCAAATACCCGCCAATGTTTTTGCAGAAACCTTTTTGCTTTATTTTTGTTCTGGGCAGACAACTCCTTCGTCCATTCTTTCGTCAATACTTCCATGGCCGACGATTTCGTTAAAGTTGGGCCTTGTGTGTTCTGCTGGTTATTTTCAAAATTTATCACAGCCGTAACTTTCTCACATTGCGCTATAAGTTCACCTTTTTGCATCCATTTTGGCTTATTTGTTGGATTCAAAATTCGCACCAGTATTTTTCTGTCTGTTCTTGTGTTTACTAGGGTCTTTCCAATAATCAGGTCTTTCTTTACATTTTTCTTATCTGCTTCCACTACCCACAGATGGCTTGTCCCACAGTCTTCATTTGTTGTGGCCCAAATAATTTCTTCGGTGTTGGGTTCAATTCGACAGCGCTCACTTATGTAGACTCTTGCAAATGTTAATTTTTGTCCACAGCCAATGTCTAAAAGCAACTCTTCATTGGCATACCTTAACGTTTTTTTCTTTAGATCCAAAGTGAACCCGTGTCGAATCATGAAGTCCACGCCAATGATAACCTCATCGGTGATGTTTGCAACAATAAAATCATGTTCCACAGTTTTGTTGCCGATAAGAATACTCGCTGTAACTTTTCCTACTATTTGCGCAATTTCTCCTGTCGCTGTTCTCAATTGGATCCCATTTAATGGCGTTACTCGTCGTCTATCAAATAAGTCTCTCCTCACAATTGAATGCGATGCGCCTGTATCCAAAGTAAGCTCACATGGTCTATCGTTGATTTTTCCACCGATGGTAAGGCTGTTGGAATTTCGGCAGAGCATCGAAACTAAGACTATGGGGCAATGATCTGTAAGAGTCAGCTCACGCCCCGCTGTACTGACTCTCTTTAGTTTAACGACTGCTGCTCGCTAACATTTCCGCCACCGTTCACCCTATTTCCAATTCTTCTTTTTGGTGAACGTGATGCAGATTGTTTACGACGTGATTTGCAGTCACGTGCCATGTGTTCCTGCTTACCACAATTGTAGCATTTTCTGCTGAAGCTACCACTGGCGAACGATGAATTTTTCTTTTCAGCCTCCACCTCCATCCGACGAGTTTTAAGTGATGGGTGGCATGTCAACGCAATCGACTCCTGCGTGAGGGCAACCGTTACTGTTTCATTAAATGTTGTCTTCGGGCTCCTCATTGTCTCGCGTTTTGTTTCTGAGTCACGTATGCCGTCAATAAACGCCTCTATTTTGAATTTTTCAGCTACGACACTTAACTCGTCAGGATAGGAAAGGTGTGCCAATCGCTCAATATCCGCAGCATACTCCTGCAAAGACTCACCAGATTTTTGGATACGACTTTTCAACTCCAATCTGTGAATCTGCTTCATGTGGTCACTGCCATATTTTCGCTGTAAAGCATCCATCACCGCCTTGTAATTTTTCTGCTCCGACACTGGAACCGTTTGCAATACTTCTGCAGCTGCGCCTTTTAATGCCACAATTAGCGCTGCAGCTGCGCTATCGTTATCCCAACGATTGTGACCAGATGTTGTTTCGAACGGGAACTTGGAAACACTGAATGGCGTAGTTCCATCGAATGAGGGTGCCTTAAGCCTCTCTGCGCTGATTTCTCTTATAACTTGAGTGGTTGGTTCACTTATTTCCAACTGTTGAATCCTTTTATTAACGTCTTCAAAATTATTTTGAACTTCTTCCTTGAATGATTCAACGTCATCTCGTAATTCAGTCATTTTTGCATCGAGGCCATCTACCATTTTGGCAACCTCCGTTCGAACAGCTTCAATGTTTTGATTCATTGCGTGGATCTGCGTCGCGTTCTGACTTAACTTTTGGTCTATTTGCAGTGCATTTTGACTTAACTTTTCATCTATTTGCAGTGCATTTTGACTTAACTTCTCGTCTATTTGCAGTGCATTTTGACTTAAGCTCTGATCAATTTCTTCCCGAACCGTCTGGATCTGCAGCGCGTTCTGACTTAACTTCTGATCTATTTTTTCCTGAACGGCCTGGATATTGCTCTTTATTTGTAGATTTATTGTCTGCGTCATCGCCATTAACATTTTCTCGAACTTTGACATATCTAAAACTTCACCACTTGCCGCCGGTCCAGAAGCTTCTTCCACTTTCGCTGCTGATTCTGATACATCACTATAAAATTCATGCTCTTCCAGGTTTACACCTTGAGCCTCAAGAGCCTGCCGTAAGCGTTTCTGTAACTCCACCTTTCCGCCAGTAGATTGCAGACTCAGCTGCTGCAACTCCTTCTTCAGTTGATCCACTTTTAGTTCGTCAAACTTAACCATTTTTATTTATTTATTTATTTTTTTTTTTTTTTATTTAATTGATTGTTAATTCTTTTTACACAATCCCACTTCTGACACCAATTGTTACGAAATTTCTGTCTCCTGCGTGAGGATAATTTCGATCTCTTACACTTTTCTGAGTTCGATCACTGGATTGTGTAACAATTACAAACACACAAACTTATTTAGTTATAAAATGGTTTATTTAAATCACAATAGTTAGTTTTTACACGGTACAATTGTTTATCTCATTAACATTCAAATTCTAACATTAATTTAACACTGTATAGAAAACTGTTTTACTTTACTACGGATCACACTGTATTCACTTTATTGCTTCAATTCAAGTGTTCTACTTCGCTGTTTAGATACAACTGTGTCACTCAGCTCAGATGACAACCCTTTTATACTGCAGTCATCACTCTCTCGAATAATCCAGTACCTTCTAAGTGACGTATATTCTACCATTATCTACAACCTACCAGTGCTTAGCGTGCATTCTACCACCATCCACAATACACCACAATTCACCAGCATGGCGCACTGACGTTGAGCTCACAATTATCAGAATGTTGCTATTATGCTAGATGGCGTTGTACGTTGTACGACGGCGATAATTTCTCTCGGTTGTCGATTTTTTTTTATTGTGTACTGCAGCGTCTGTTCGGTTTATTATTTTTAGTACAAAAACTGCATTTTGCGCTAGATGGTGCAAATATCGTTTAGTTTCTTTTGTTGGTATTTATTTCAAGAGTTTTCTAGCATAAACCAAATTTCGCTACAATATTGTAAGTCGTATTTTATTGTGTTATTTCCTAGGACATTACATTACTTAAAATTATGTAAGAAAATGTTATATCTTTTCAATAAATTTTTACACATAAAATTATTAAAATTAAGTCTGAGCTTATCGGTTTTTCTTTTGTTTATTTTTAGCTTCAGCAGCCAATTTTTTTTGAAAAAAATTAAATTAGGTTGATTTTATTGAATTTTTGATTTTTTTTCCTCAATAAATTTTGTAATGCAATGCTTTGAATTCTAAATTTTTTTCCATAATTCATACTATAAGTTAGTGTTATCGATATAACCGACGAACATAGCTCCCATGATAAGTCTTTGGATTCATCAATGAGGGCGGCAAGCGATGTACTTGCTCTGAGCGCCCAAATACCTTCGTAGGGAACACAATGTTTTCTTGCCTTAATTGACTGCTTTAAGTCTCCAAAATTTTGTTCGTTAACGTTCAACCAAAATTTTTGTAAAAAGTTCACAGTAGGTACCTTTTTTTTGAATAAAATGAGTTTTTCACAACAAAGGTTGTCTTTCATCAATTTGCAAAAAGATTATAATTAATGAATTTATCTTGTCATCAGACAATATATATGATATTGCGGTTTTTTAAGCGAACAATTCTAGTCATTTATCTGAGGAATTTTTTTTTTAAGTGAAATAATTGCATTTTGCAAAAAAAAAACATTCTCCAATCTGCATTATGATTTCTTTTACACCAACATCACCTATTTGATCAAATTCTCATTCATTTGGGTATCTCAATTATGAATGACAATTCTTAGAAATGCCATTGACATACTCGTACATAAATTCATATATATATACTTTTATATCAAAATATTTAAAATATTTCAAAATGACTTAAGCAAACATATTAGACTGTCCGTTATTTTCCAAATTTCTTTCCGATATTCTCGCGATAAGTTTTCTTCAAAAAAAAAAAATAAAGTTTTTGATCAAAAATAAAATATATTTCAGCACAGCGTTGCTTGTCACCGAACACTAAAAGTTTTTTTTTTGTTATATTTTTTTTTATCAAGTAATTTACATCAAAACTTTTTTGATATTATTACAACAAAGAGTTGTATGATCTTTCTAGATATACACTAAAAAAATTGTACTTTTTTCTTTGAAGCTTAAGTCATAGTAACTAAGGAAAAGTTTAAATAATGTTTCTCCACCGAGCTATACTCTGCAAAAAGATTAATTCCTTAATCCTAAAATCTCTTTTTTTTAACAAAAATGTACTTACCAAGATAGTCAAATTAGAATCTAGGAAGATAACAGACAGTCTAATTCAGTATACTTGCAAAAAATCGAACAATACAGTTTAACGCTGTAGTCTGTTCATAATTTTCCAACTTTCTTAACCCTTAAATGCCCAAGTTTTTCTTTTGATCTGAAAAAAATATATGTTGTAGATTCTGCGATTCTGAACAACTTTTGTTCCATCATTTTTTTTTTTAAGTGACAGGCACGCCCCCTAGGCACAAATAACCTGGCTGGTCCCTGGTGGAACCACCAGATCCCCGATCTTTTTAATAAATTTTGCAAGAGAAAATTTATTTCATTTTATTTCATATATTGAAGACTTACAGAAAAATGAGATTAGAAAAACCATTACGAATATTATTTTTTCAGGCTTAAAATCATAAAATTTATTGACAGTCTAATATTTTTAAAATTCATAATTTCACACAAATGCCTTTTGGCGAGGTGCTATCACTCAACTGAAAAAATACGTGACATACGAAGGAAATAGAATGCGAAATCCGAACTGATCTTTGGCGCTTGAAACCGAGCGTGTATGTGTGTGACGCAAAGTTTAAAAATTGTACGATAAATACTGGGTGTTTTTTTTAGAGGTTTGTTTTTCGAATAGAGATAAAACTGGCATTTTATGGTCAAATCTGGCAACTCTAATGTCATTTATGTTCAGTTTGGTTTGCCATTTCATCATGAACAGGTTGACAAAAGAACAACGCTTGCAAATCGTGCAAATTTATTTCGAAAATAATGGTTCAGTTCGCGAAGTTTACCGCAAGCTCCGTCCATTTTATGGTCGACATAATCGTCCATCAGAGCAATTAATTCGGTTAACCATGGGTCGTTTTCGCACTACGTTTACTCTATGTGATAATACGCATCCGCAGAGACGTCGAACAGTGCGCACCGAAGAAACAATTGCCGCTGTAGAGCAAAATGTTGAAGAGGACCCGAATGAATCGATTCGCCACCGTGCACAGCAATTGGAGCTTTGTCCATCAACTTTATGGAAGATTTTGCGCAAAGATCTTGGCTTGCGACCTTACAAGATCCAGCTTGTGCAAGAATTAAAGCCGCGAGACCATGCAATGCGTCGTGATTTTGGTGTATGGGCCGAAAATGAGATTGATCTCGATGCTGATTTTCATCGCAAAATTTTGTTCAGTGATGAGGCTCATTTTTGGTTGAATGGCTACGTCAACAAGCAAAATTGCCGCATTTGGAGTGAAGAGAATCCACATGAGACCCTTGAGACGCCATTACATCCACAAAAACTGACTTTTTGGTGTGCTCTATGGGCTGGTGGAGTCATTGGGCCATACTTCTTCCGAAATAATGCTGGAGAGTCAGTTACCGTTAATGGAGACCGGTATAGAGCCATGATAACCGACTATTTTGTTCCCGAATTGGATGGCATGAATGTGGATGAGTTGTGGTTCCAACAAGACGGCGCTACATGCCACACAGCGCACGTCACAATCAATTTATTGAAGGAAACATTCGATGAGCGCATAATTTCGCGGAATGGACCTGTCAATTGGCCACCAAGATCGTGTGATTTGACACCATTGGATTATTTTCTTTGGGGATATGTGAAGTCGCTCGTCTACGCCAACAAACCAGAAACGTTAGGGGACTTGGAAGCCAACATTCGTGGCGTTATTGCCGACATACGGCCCCATATGCTCGAAAAAGTGGTTCAAAATTGGACCTGTAAAATTGGCTTTATTCGAGCCAGCCGCGGCGGCCACATGCCCGAAATCATATTTAAACATTAATGGCATAAAATTATCCTTCCAATAAAGCCAAATTGATGGACATTAAAAACGATTTTCTTGTGTTTTATTTCAATTCGAAGCTCTATACCTCTAAAAAAAACACCCTGTACATTAAAATTTTTTTTAAAGTGGTTGGTTCCTTGCGGTACCACGAGGCGTTTAAGGGTTAAGAGCAGGACCTAGGTTTACCTATGTTCTTGTTAAAATGAAATGTTTATGCCAAAAAAAAAAAAAATTATTTTAGACCATAGGCCTTTCTCTGAAACTCGACACGATAGCAATGTGATACGCAATTGAATAAAATGCATTAAATTTGATTTCGCATCGCATTACAGAGTAGGCCCCCAGTACTTAATTTTTAAAAGTTAAACAAGTGCTCTTTTTAACAAAACCCATGATATCTCCTCGATTAAAAATATTTGAGAAATAATGGCCAATCTAATACATATATCTATTACGGTTACTAATCCATTTATCAACAATTTCTGCAAAAAGAACGCAAATTAGAATTCGACTCTCCTTTTCCGATGAAAACGAATGTTCTTCTGTTTTATCACATTAAAACGTAAAATATTGAAGAAAAAAACATTGTTATTAAACAATGAGTAAAACCTCATTCAAACAGCGGAGAAATCCCCTTTCATAAACAAAGTCTTAAATTCAATTCAACCATTTAAGTTAAAATAAACAAAAATTTCAAGTAAAATTGTGATTATAAAAACAACAAAAAATTTTATCGTTATTTATGTAAATAGATCACGTTTTTCTTCGTATACAAACGTGAAGTCCCAATAGCGTAGTGAACTTTTTTTTAGCCATTCGTCGCACAAATGCGTACATTTGTACTTTTATAAAAACAAAATTTTATTATGAAATCCAAAAAAAAAAAAACTGTCCATGGCGACACCTGGTTCTAAAGGTTTCGGTTTTTGGCAAATTACTCAAAATCAAGTGTTGTATCGAAATTCAGTATTAAGAGCAATAAAAATACTTGGGATTCAACCAAGTTACATCACTTTAAAAACTTTATTTAAAACGCTGTTTTTGCAAATGACAGAAGCTTTAAAGTTGTACGCCATGCTTATGAAATCTGTTATTGTGATCACAGCACCATTTCTCATTGAAATACTTTTATAAGTTGGCTTACGCATCAAAATCCGCCTAATATTCGCCAGTCTTCAGGATATCACAAGCTGCATCATACTGAAGTTTCAGCCAATTTCACCGAAAACTGTACCCATACAAATTGTGCGGGGTAATTTTGGCTGAACTGAATTCTTCCAAAGCGCTTGTAACTCAGTCAAATTTTTGCTTTTTCTTAAACTACAACTAAACTCAATATATAGTGAGCCTAAATCAATTAAGGCTCTCAAAATTGTTAAAAATTAAAAAACCCTTGCTTCTTTATATAACACTAGTTTACAAGAAATAAGATCTGATTTCTCATACACTTTTTTCGATGTATTTTGGGGCGTAGATTCCAAAAATGGCAACCATTTTTTTTTCTTAAGAATTGTTTTCGAGATAGCCCCAAAAAACCCCTTTTTCGGCACTTTTTTCATTTATTTGACTATATCTCCATGAATTTTTTTTCGACTCAAAAACGATTTTCAGCTTTCAAATGATATTTGTATTTCCTTTCTAACGATATGCTTTTTGTTTGAATCGGATAATATTTGATGGAGTTACAAGCGCTCAAAGTTCTGTCTTTTCGAATAACTTCTACAGTTTTTGTCCGATTTTCGCAAAAATATACTTAAAATATTTGGAAAAGAATAGTCTTTCATTAAAAATTTTAAAAATATTAAAAGAAAAAATTTTTCATTCAAATGGAGCAATTGAAATTTAATGATTTTTAAAAAAGACCAAAAAAGTCAGTTTTTTTGAACTTTGAGCGCTTGTAACTCCATCAAATATTATTCGATTCAAACAAAAAGCATATCGTTAGAAAGGAAATACAAATATCTTTCGAAAACTGAAAGTCGTTTTTGAGTCGAAAAAAAATTCATGGAGATATAGTCAAATAAATGAAAAAAGTGCCGAAAAAGGGGTTTTTTGGGGATATCTCGAAAACAATTCTTAAGAAAAAAAAATGGTTGCCATTTTTGGAATCTACGCCCCAAAATACATCGAAAAAAATCTATGAGAAACCAGATCTCGAGATCAAGCCCAAATTTGTAAACTAGTGTAATCGGTTTTTTTAGAAAGTTTTTAAAGTGCTGTACTGCCCTCAGAAGCGCAAAAGGCGTATCAAAAAAAAAAAAATGCGTTTCGAGATAATAGATGTTTTGCTTATGTCAATTTGTTATAATGCCTATAAAATTGAGATAGAGAAAATTCTCTTAGGAGATTTTTTATATGTTTGAACTAAGATACCAGCATTTGGAGGAATTGATTAGAAGCGTAATTTCTTAAGCTATCCGATGCCATAAAAATCAAGAATACGAATTTTTTTGAGATACGCCCTTTTCGCTTTTGAGGGCAGTGTATCGTGGTCAGTTTTCAATATTTTTGGGCAAGTCATAAAAGAAATCGCAAGTATTTTTTAAGCTCTTTCAGATAATTTCAATACAAAGCTCACTGTTGAATAATTTGCCAAAAACTGACTTTTAGAACGCCAACAAAATTTGACATGGTACAATTCAGGTGTTACTACAACAGATTTATTTTTTTGATACTAAATTAAATATATTTTTTCATAAAAGTACGGCCGTACCAGCGTGTGCGAGTAAATTTTCTTTTTCCACTGAACTACCAGGAATGCCACAATACAATACAATACATTTTCATTGAAAAGTTATTAAATGTTATATATTGTATTTATAGGTAATAAAGTTTATCCTTGAGAAATCATGTCACAGAAAAGTTAAGTAAAGTGCATTGATATTTTTTGTTTTTTTTGTTGGATAACTTATTAAATTTGTCAACAAAGGCCACATCGAAACGTAATTCGTGGTATATTAGAAATGTGCACATGTTTATGCATTTGGCACTCATTCAAAGAATTTATTCAACAGGTTTTTCCCATGCGCATAACATATCTTAGGCATCGGAGTTTCCCTCATAAGTAGAAACTGTGTGTTTTTTATTTTACCTCTGTAAACATATGGAATTTATTAATCATTTTCATTCGTGTTTTTTGTATAACCGGGAAATTTAAATTGGACCATAAAACAGCTGTTGTTTATTTTGGAGCGCGCAAATGGATTCCACTCGAGAAATAACGGTCCTGCGCAGTATTTCATAAGAAAAATAGAGAGAATGCAGATGAGTTGTGGTACGGCATTGCCAGATAACAATTTTGTATAAAATGATATTCTTTGCTGACAGTCGTATTAGTGAATTTAAGAATTTTCTTTTACACAATTACATATGTTGCGTACACACAACCCCTTTCAATTCAAGGCCCCTGATAAGCCAAAAAAAAAACTTATGTTATAACTATGACAGCGCGAATATTCGTCCAAAACCAAAAATGGACAGTGGCCCACTTTGGTATATAAAAATTCCTTTTTTTTTTGGGATTATTGAGCTTGCGAGAATCGGAAATTGTTCATAATGCACAGAATAAGAAAATAATTTTTGAATGAATATATAGACGATATTTAATTTTGCATAGTTTGTATACAAAATTACGCAAAATCTTTTTCTTTTGCAGAATGTGACTATATTAGACCACGATTTGAATTGTGATTTTTGTTTAATTTGCAAGGAAATTTCTATGGCAACAGTTGGGTTCTTGGCACTAACATTATCTTCTGGATCTATACTATGATGCTATGAACCTTTGTTTTAACGTCTAGAAATACAAACAGACCCATAAAGTTTGAAAGAATTTTAAAACTGTCATAAAGGGTGCCTTGAGTATTGATTCGGCACTATCCCACGACTAATGTAGTAATTCCACGCTAAAAATGCGTGGAGCCTCCCTCCTGTTAAAGCAGTTCTTATCGTGAAACTTTCATTATACCAATAGCAAAGTATTTTTAAGTTCAGTTTTTAGTACTGTTTCAGCCAGAATATTTCATTGTATGTATTAATAGCAATATTTATTTAAAATTCTAGGCTTCAGGACGGTTTTTAGCGGACGGTTATTATTCTGACGAAATATAGTCAAAAGTTGATTAATTAAAGTTAATTACGGCAAGGTAACTGATGTTATTGGAATAGAGTTTCGCTACTCTTTTAAACCAGAGATGTGCAATGAGTGGCTCGTTTTTATTTACTATTCGCTTATTCATTGCTATTGCGTGCTTTTATTCAACAACATATGCATATACAACAGTGCATTGCCTTTTAATTTCATTGCCATTGCTTGCCTCTGCTTTCTTTGAACATACTCGAAAGACAAGCACTATTCACTCAAAGCTCATTCATTCGTTTCTATTTTGATGCAACGAATGCTATGGCTATGCAACGAATGCTATTGCACAGCATCGAATACCTCATACAATTTGATCTCATGCTATTGTAGAGTAGTACTTTGCTTGCCATTGTTTGTGATTGTTGAGTTTCTTCTAAAAGACAAAATAATTTCTTATTTTAAAGCATGGAAAATACACAAATCAAGGAAAATATAATAAGAAAAGTTAATGCTGCGTAATGATATTCGTTGCATAGCCGTAGCGTTCGTTACATAGCCATAGAATTCGTTGCATGAAAATAGAAACGAATGAATGAGCTTTGAGTGAATAGTGCTTGTCTTTTGTAGTGTGTTTGTTGCCTTCAAAGAAAACAAAGGCAAGCAACGAAAATGCGATAAAAAAGTACTGCACGTCAGCATTCGCATTTGCTTTGAGTGAGCAGTGATTTTATTCGTTTCACACGTTTGATGCATAGTGCTGATTCAGAATTCGTTTTTTGTGAGTGTTTCACAACTGCGTATGAATGCATTCGTGCACATCTCTGTTTTAAACAAAAAAGTGAAAATCACTGTGAACCATAAGTGACTATTCTCTGATTTCCTGTGTAAAGTCAACCACTAAATTTCCAGTGATAGGATGGGAATTGAATAGTCACTGATTCACAGTGGTTTTCATTGATTTAGTTTAAAAGAGTAGAAACTCGAACCTAGATAAGATTAGGGCTGTCCTAAAGCGATTGCATAGATTTTCTATGCTCAAGAGGTTTTTCATCGTTTGTAACCATAAAACTGGACGAAAGTATGGAATGGTATGTCCATTTTCGGCGTGCTTACCAATAGACTTATGTCCAATGCAGACCGCGGTAATTCTAGAGATATAAGTACGATTCGAGGCCAGCAAGACTATGATTTTAGGTTTGTTATGCAAAAGCTTAATTGTTCTATAAGTTTTCAAATTCAAGCATTTAGAAATGCGAGAAGATACTTTTCTTAGGAAAACCCTTCTCAATGCTCTTGTAAATTTCAAGATCCTTTGAATGTATTTCCGTGCCGACCACACAGTCGATCTTAGACCCGAAGCCGAAGTTGGGAGTGGCATTTTCCCACTTAACTTTCTCGCTAAACTTAACGTGAAAGTTTTTCTCGCACTTACGAATGGGAGAGTTGTAGTCTGGCTAGCGGTTTTTCAGTGCATTTGATATATTGTTGAGCATTGAACAGTCTGCGCAAAGATTCGTCGAAAATCCAGTAGCCAGTTTCAGGTGTATGAGGATTTTTAGCTTTTGGCATAATATTTTCCAAATAATTTTGAGCAATATTTGATAG
The DNA here is from genome assembly GCA_949775025.1 of Tricholauxania praeusta. Taxonomy (NCBI): domain Eukaryota; kingdom Metazoa; phylum Arthropoda; class Insecta; order Diptera; family Lauxaniidae; genus Tricholauxania; species Tricholauxania praeusta. Next base: position 40,964,922 of record OX459030.1, on the reverse strand, counting down.
TTTTTCTCCAAAACCCAAAATAGATGTTGCTGAAATAATTAAGGCTTTGAAAAATCTGAAAATGAAACTTTAAGTCAACCGCAATAATCAGAGCTAAAGGATATTTTGATTAATACTTTAACAAAACGTGCCCACTTCTCAATTCAGTCAAAGTATCAACTCTCAGAACTTTCTCCCAGCCACACAGCTGTTGTTTGAATATAAATTGTGCAATTTTAAGGCAACAATACGTTCCACAAAACAAGGCAGAATTTTCACTCTGCTTGGTCTTCTTATCGAAAACCATAAGCGTTCAAGTATATGAGTTCCATCACATGCCCGATTCTTGTCAGTTTCATATGAGATATCGTCGGAATAAGATTTTGTTAAACGCAAACAAAAAGCAACCAAATGAAAAGAACATAATATTTTAATAAAAAACAGAATTTCAAAAATAAACAAACAAAACAAACATTTTTATCAAAACAAAGAGATAACATAGATTTTATTATAACATCGTCTTTTAATTATTTGTCAATTCCTTTGCAAAAAATAAACAAAACTTATTGAGACTTAACCACAAATTTTGGAAAAGTCGAACGCCTGATATTTTATATAGAAAGTACATTTTTTGCAAAAGTGTTTGGAATTTTTTTACATTTTCGCGCATCAGCTGAAAGTGTTAACAAAAGTTGTCATAACCAAAATACGTCAATATAATTAAATGAAATTCAATTTGTGACTCAAAGACTGTGTTTTCAAAATAAAACAAACAAAATTAGAAACAATTAAAATTTCAATATACCAAATAGAAAAGGACATTCAGAACATTACAAAGAATACAACAATTAAAAGTGAATCAGTGAAGGCCCGAAAAGGCAAACAATTTTTGACTGTACAGCTAAGGAAGCAAATTGGATTCTATTAACGATTTGAATTTTTTCAAAGCTCTTAGCTACAATTTTTCGAAATTGGAATATAAATTAAGAGGTAAGTAAATTTATATAAAAAAACGTTAAGTGATAATATATGTATTATTTAAAACAAAATTTATGTTCAATTTTATTATAAATATAAGTCTTATTAGTAAAATGAAACTCCTACGATTGAGTTCGCAAAAATAGAATATTAGCACAGAAACACTTTTGAGAAATTACAAAAATGTTCACAGCTGATTTAGTTGATTTGCAAATTAAAAAAATAAAAATTCGTTTGTATTTTACTTCCTACTTTTAAGAAAATTGTTTCCCTAAGGTCAACAGAATAATGCGAAACTGTCATATGTGGTCTATACTATAGTGCATTATATCTAGTCTGCGCAAAAGATTTCCGAAACCTTTTGAAGTGTTGTAGTATAGCAATTTATGATCTGTGATTGATTAACTGCAACAGCAAAGTTATCTACGTGTTCTATATAGTATTTAAAAAAAAAAAAATCCCCTAAAATGTTTTTAACTGAATCTCAAAAGAGATATACCAACTGTTGGAATGAATAATTTAAAATTTTGCCATGGCAACTTAGCTGTTAAAAATAAAATTATTTAGATTTATTTGCTTTTCCGTCAAAAATTAAAGGAAAAAAAAAAAATAACGAAAAATTATTATGTATATGTACGCACAAGGAAAATCTTTTTTTTCGGCGTGTGTTTCATATTTATGTTCTTTTTCGTTGTTTGATTTATTTTTTTGGCAATAAACTGAAAAAAAGCCATCATAATGTTATGCTTATCCTCAAAACATTATTTCCAAGTTGATGATTGAGAACTGAGTAAAATAAAAAAAAAAGAAGAAAAAATCCCGAAAAATTTGCATCTATGATATATTAATAGGCCCATAAATATGATCACTTCTACTGAGAGTTTCCTCATATTTCGGCCATTTTATAAAGAATCGATTTAATTGTAAGTTGCAGTCTTAGTCTAAAGAAAACTTTAACGCTTAGTAAAAGTTGAAAAAAAGTATTTTTCAAAAATGTATGTATGTATCTTCGGAAACATGACTTATGAGGAATTTTGCAATAAATTAATTTGTTTGCTACTTTCAAAATAACTTTTTTGCCTCAAAAATTATTTCTTTATATACGTCATACTTAGTTGATTTATTTACATTTCTTTAAAACTAAATATCATAAAAACCAAAATATTTATAGAACAAATATTTACTTTCATTTATGCATGATATTTATTAAAAAAAAATATTTAAGTCACAAGTTGTTAATTAAAACATGATGTAAGCAAATTGTGTATGTTTTTGAAATATTTTGAAATTGTCACATTTTAATGTTAATATTCGTCCCAATAAATTGTTGATGTGACTGGAATCAGTTATGCGCCTTTGCGTTTGCATAGATATTTTACAGAAAAGAAAAGATCATATCATCTGCATATACGAAAAAACAAAAATGTAGTAACAATATTTATATACAAAATATTTATTAATTTAATAAATACATGTTCAGCATCAAAAACGTTCTCAAAACTTACGTAAAAAAACGAAAAACTTAAGCTTTTGTCCAACATTTTATTTTTAGTTTTATTCCTTGGTCATTGCAATATATTTTTTATGTTTAGCTCAGTTTTCGAACATTTCAGAGTTTTATCTTTAAGACGATGTTCAAATTACCTATTTTTCATTACTTCTACAGAAGCTTGGATTCATTTATAAATCATATCTCAAATAATTTTTAGTCAACATGTCGTATGAGTAACATTTATTTGCCATAGAAGTGAATCATTCATCGCCGTGAACTTAATTTCATGAGAAGAAATTTCTTTATTCGATGACAATGACGATGTTTTTATTTCAAAAATAATCACAGGAAACTTCAAACTTTGTTTTAGTCTGGTCGGGCTAACTATCTTAAAAACTTAAGTGAAGTTGAAAAACTTTTCAGTAGGCTTTTTGCTGTCATAGAAAGATAGATATTACTTGAGGTGAACCTCAAAAGATTGGAGCTGCAAGCTTCAACTATAGTTTAAAGACTCTGCAAACACCATCATCAGAAGATAGACGAACTTTTCAACACTTTTTAAATTAAATTTAGGTAGCGTTTTCTGCTGTTCCTTCTATAAGGCGGTTGTAATATTTGCTAGTTCGTCCTCAAAACGATTGTTCCTTAAATTAAATTTCTTTAAGCAAACAATTTCTTGAAATTCGTTCATTTCTTTCCATTTTGAGCTGTATTAACTGCTATTAAGGCTTAATTTATTCCAGCAATTTTTGATATTTCAGAGTTTAATTGCGCTTTGAGTTAATTATAATTTTTTTCCGTTTAAAAAATCATTGCTTAAAATTGTATGAATAAGAAGAAATTTCATTAAGAGTTCACAAAGTTTTCTGCTTTTGTGCACATCTTTTAGTCTAAGTTTTTATCTAATGAATTTGTTTGCTTTATATCTATGAGTAACAAAAGAAAAAGTGTCACTTATTTCACTTGTTGAAAGTACAAACAGCGCACAATCTGGCGCATGCAATTAGTTCCCATGACAACAAATCATAGTGGTAGCGAACAGAGAACAACCCTAATAACCCGAGCAATCAACTTTGATATTAGTGGCAGCACAAACATCCGTCAGCAAATGAATCTCGTCGTTAGAGACGCGTGTGCAAATGTTGAAAGGAGCCTGCTGAGTTTGCAGAGAGCACGTGCGAATGCTATCGAAACTTTGGTATGCAAATGGGTGTGAATACATAATTAAGGATATGAAGAATATAAATAGCTGAAAAATGAAAATGTCATTGCCAACGCTAATGCCAAAAATGCACGAAACAAGATAGAAAGCAAACAAACATTCAGATAAATTGAAGCTGCAGAAAAATGTACAATTGCAAAGAAACAAACAAACAAAAAGTGGTCGGGGCGTATGTGGGCGCATACGCTTCAATGTTTATTGTTTTTGTTTGGTTCTGTGTGACCTTTTCACTCACGCATTTATTTTGTTTTCGCCTTCTACATTCAACAGTTTGCGCTGTTTTTCAAAATATGCGCAAAACATTTGAATTTTTGTATTGATGAAAACATTTTGACATTTAATTGCAAAAGGAAAACAAAACTGTGCAATCATTGCATACTTTAGGGGTTCTTTGCATTACAAAAAGTCTTGTTCCTTAATATATTTAAATACTTAATTTTGTTTATGCTGGCGTTGTTTATTTTTAAAAACGAAAGTTTTTATTTATAGAAATAAATTTTTCCATCGATATAAATAAAATTAATATTTAATTTGTTTACTTCTGTTTATGTTATTGTTTTTGGGGGTAAAGTAACATCCTCATGCTGCGCGATGGCTAATAAATGACGTGTGAATTAAGAAACATCCACGAGACACTTAAAATAAAAAATACAAATACAATTTTACTACTTCTGCATGTAATCGAAAATGTTCTTTAGTGACAGTTACGGGGTATTTGATGTTTTTTAATAGTTTTCACTATTAGCAAAATATGTTTTGAGCAAATCATTTTCACATATATTTTGTTTTTAAAATAACAATCGCTTATTTTTCCATTGGATTGACGTAATTTTTAATACGTTGCCGGAAGTTCGAAAGTATTTAAACGTGAAAAAAGTTTATTGTTTTTGTCTTATACATGAAATGGGCGTGTATTGCGAGCGTTTTTTAATACCATTCACCATTTTGTCACTTTAAGACACTTGATCGTAAAACATTAAATTTTTAATCCTTTAACGTGAGTCAGACACAATAAAATGTGATTGCTTTATATGTTGCTACACAAAAACGTACGTAGATTATAGATAGATATATCTGTAGGTACAACAAAAGAAAAAAGTACAGCTGTCAATATTATATGGACATTGCGGAAGAGAACAAAGCGTTATCATAATTTTTCAAAAATTCTGAAAACATTGTACTTTGAGGTCATTTTGATTTTAATAGTTGTCTTAAAATTACAAATTAATGTCTAAAATTCAAAAAAAAAAAAAATTAAAAATTAGCAATATCGAAATTTGAGTTTTGGCGAATTTTTAATTTTAACTTAAAATATAAATAACACTAAGAAACATAAGCGTTTAAAATTTTTAAATTATTAACTTTGTATTTGGATTCCGTTTATCTTACTAACTAAATTAAGGTTGCATGATTTAATTGATTATTTTCGGTTTCAAAAATTTATTGTTGAGACTCTTCCTAAAACAATAATCCCCCAATATAAAATCAAACTATTTTGCTTGCGTCTTTTCAAATTTATAAGTTAGAAAATAGAGATAATAAATTCTAAAAATAAATGAAACGTTTAAAAATAAATTTTATGGCTTGACATGAAAAATACGCAATTTACCAAGAACAAAAAAAAGTTTACTAATATGATGCACTATTACTGCTAAAATGTATAACTCAAAAAGTTAAATTAATCTGTACAAAACATTTAGTTTTAGCGAAAAATATTTTTATTGGATTGAACCGTACTGATTGTTTTTAATAATCGAAGAACTTATAATGGAAATGCAAATTTCATTAAAACGCCAATATACTGGCAGACTTTCAAAAGCGAACAAAACACTCCAAAATTTTTTTGGAACTCAAAATCCATAAGATTTTGAACGGGTTAGGTCTTAACAACAAGTTCTGCTTTCGTCAAATTGTAACGCCAAATTAGAATCATCTTTGCATATTTTTTAGTTGCTACACTATAAAGCTAAAGGTGCGCTTAAAAGATATCAAAAGTTATCTAAGATTTTCGTGTTCAATATTTGTTTTAACAACACCACGCTGTGCTGGTTGACAATTTTGCTTCATCGTTTCATCGGCCCAAATTATCGGCGCCGCATTGCCCGAACATTCAAACATATATTGCTATATATATAGCATTTTTAAGGAATGCCGGAATTTTCCCTGAATTGCTTTGCACAATCGTTGTTCTTTTTCTCAAAAACAAAAACAACATTCGTAAAAATACACAGCGCACTCCATCAGCTGCGCGACCACGATAAAATTTTTTGATCTTTTTTTTTTATTAATTTTTGGTTTCTACTCTGAAACACTTGAGTCTTGTGGATTTCGTATTTTTACACTTTATCAATTTGTTTTTGTTGTTGTTGTCGTTGTTGTTGTAGTATTGAAGAAAAGTAGGTAAAACAGCAACAACAAATTTAAGCATCTGAAGTATTTGTGCCATATAAATATTTATGGTTTATCATTGAGTAGCCACCAAACAGCCTCTGTCTGCATCAGAGCTATTGGCATTAAGTTGTTAATTTGAAAATTGGAACAATCAACTTAGGATTTTTTTTATCTATAAAAAAAATGAACGATGTGCTATATGTTAATAAGTTGAAAAATTAAATTTATGTTTGCCAGCTAAATAAAATAAATCAATGAAACTAAAAAAAAAAAATGGACTAAAAAATGGACTATTCCTGTCAAAATAGGTTTATAAGTAGGGTGAAATAAGAATGAACGCCTTTGCCCTAGAATGACTCTAAATTAAAAATAATAGATCAAAACAATCAATGGTGAAAGCGTAAGACTTTATCTATGTAAGAGTCAGTGGCGGATTTATGTATAGTCTAAATCCTAAGGCGCATAGGTTTAGGGGCGGCAAAATATTTATAAACCTTATTGAATTTTATAAACCTGTTTTTTTTTTGAACTTTTTAATATATAATGATACAGTAGTTTTTTCAATAATTGCTGAATTTTTTGTGCAGAAAAGCAATGACCTTTTTTTTAGCAAGTGCACTATATTTTTCACATGAAATTTTGAAAACTTTTGCAAGACAGTGGGCACTTTCAAATCATTTTTACTTCATGGAAAAGACGGCATGAGCTTCGAAGCCTAGAGCAACAAAATTGTAAGTACGTCCCTGGTAGCAGTAGTTGGTAATTGTTTACTATGACCTAAAGAAGGCTGTAGACGTAACTGAGAAACTAAATGAAAACGCATTCAAGTTCTTACACTTTATGAGTGCAATTAGTTTAACTCTATGATGCCTCAAAATGACCGCAAAAAACCAATAATTAAATCTTTAAAATGTGCTGTAATACAGAAGGTAACTCTCCTTGACAAAACTTTTTTTTTAAACTTTGAGGAACTTGTAACTCAAGGCTACGTGGGTATAACAAGATGGAACCAATTGTAATTCAAGGTATATAAATAAGTAAAGGTTAATAGTTTTTATATAGCAATGTTAGGTTTAACTCTTAGAATGGTGTTATCAATAAAAATGTTTGACATTTAAAAATTTCAAAAAAGGTCGAATTTTCCGAACAATTAAGTAAAAACTCAATTTTTTCCCCTGAAACGATTGAAATGTTAAAGAAGTCAAAATAAGGAATAACTCATTCGAAAAAACTTACTGCCAACAGATGCGTTCGCTTAATGACACCACTTGGCGCAGCACCTTTCAACACTTGAAATAAAATACGAGGAAAACAGAGCACCGCAAATTAGAAAAAAATAAAAACTAAACTGGCAACGACAACAACAACAATACCACACTGCCACTGCCAATAGTCAACTAATGAATAATTGATATACCGACTGGGGTGTTAGGGGTGGGCAACCTGCTGTGCATTAGTCATAACGATACGCGCCGTGTGCCCTCTAAAATTTATTTAGTTGTAGGTAGGTAGGTAGGTGTTGAAAAACGAAGGCATAAAGTCTGTGGAAAATACTCAAAAAGATGGATGAATGAGGGCGACAGATAGATTCGCACAGCATGGCTCACAATAAAAATCAAATAGATGCGAATAGAAGATTTTACAAGTAAATAATTTTTAATTTTATTTGTAAATTTTTTTGACTGGAAATCAAGGGGCCAGCACAGCACACGCCCAGTGAGTAATTAATTGTGTCTATATTACAGGTTGATTGTATATTAAAATTGATTTTGTTGTTATTGCTGCTTGTACTCGTGATCATTGCTTTGATTATCCACCCACCCACTGGTTAGCATATTTTGGCCTTTAGACGGTTTTTGTATTTTCTCAATCAACCATCGCAATATTCACGTACGAGCACTACCTGCGCCGTATGTTTTCCTTTCGCACAGCAGCCCACGTACGATGCGTTTACTTGTACAATGTATCCATGAGTACGTAGCGTTGAATGTAGCTTCTTTTCATCATTTCGATTTGGCAACACAAAAACAAATTTTTCAATAAGCCAACAAAAAAAAAAAAAAGCACAAATTGCGCTATTAAATGAATATATTTTGTAGTCGTAGTCGTCGTCTAATTTTTAATGAGTAGCGGCTTCTTTAAAATGTTTGTGCTGAAAAATCATCGTTTTATTCAATTTATATCCGAAAAGAAAACATGGCTCAATGGTTGTGTAAATATTGCAAAATTATGATGGATATTGGAAATAACAAAAAAACACTAAAGGAAGCAATTTTTAATGAGCTCTAAGTATCAAAAACTGTTAGATTGCCAAACAGAGCGTTCAGTATATGGCAAGTTAATGCGTTTCATTTGCAAGTAAGTAGTTTACGTATTTGTTAATTAATGAATATTGAATTCATATTTTGTAACCTCAGATGTGGCGGTATTTGTTTTAGATATTTTGTATTATGAATTCATATTAAAGTTTAATACATTGCTGTCATAATATATGTAGCTTACTTCGATATATATGTATTCGTAGCTATAACGTTTTGAACATTCTGAAAATACTTCAGTTCGCTCAGGGCGCCCGGTGCGAAAGCTTCTTAAAAATATATGTTGCACGTATGTACAAATTTTTTTCTAAAATTTTTAGAGAATCCATTTTTTAAATATTTTGCGATCTTAGCATGTCAAAATTCATTCTTCCGCATTAAGAAATCATTTGCTGGCCTAGTGGCGCAGTGATAGTGCACAGCCCTTACAACGCATAAGTCCCCAGGTTCGATTCTCAGTTCAGGCATGACAAAATATATTTTATAATTTCTAATTTTTCTAACTCTCTAATTACTTGCTTCTCCTTTCCTTAATTTCTAGAGATTTTTTTCGAGTTTTAACAAAATTAGCCTCACATTGAGTTTGCCAGCTGTAATAGGAAAGTACATTATCTCACCAAAACAAGCATAATTAAAATGCAACGAAGATCAGACCACTTTTATTCTCATTTTTGCGTCAGTATAATCAAAATTAACTTCATAAGAACACATTGCTCTATAGCTTAACCACATTCATACTCTTCTGTCTTCTAGCTAACACACCACATGTCAAAGGGTTATCCCCTAAGGTGCTTTTAAAAAAAAAAACTTTCAAACTTTATTTGTTTTATAAGATTTCTCGAAATAGCACCTTAGATTGCTATCTTATTTGTTTTTGGAATTCCATGAATACCACCATTATTCGTCCATTAAATTTAAATTAGTCTAGTGATAAATGCGAGTATATGTGAGTACTTGTAGACAACTTAATATAAAGAAATGTACCTACAAATGCCTCTTGTATTCCGTAATCATAAGAACAGTAGATACTAGTGGTTGCAAAAACGAAAATGTTCCATTTGAAAATGAGATCAAATCGTTGTTTTTAGATAAAATGAAATATTTATACAAAACATATTTATTTTGGCAAAAAATAGAGGAGAGAGAGATAAAGAAAGAGGCTGCCGTACGGTAGATGACAATTTGAATGTCGCTGTTATATTTGCTGACAAAACATTAAATGCCAGATATTTATTGTAGTGGCTGTTAATTTAACTGATAGTATCTCGCTTTTGCATTCTTCTCATCTAACAATAAGTACGTGGTGTATAAAAGCTTTGACGACATCATTTGTTTGAACAACTTCAAGTTTTTAAAAAGTACCCTCTTATCTGTTATCAACTGCATCCTCTTATAAAAATAAAAAAACATTATTTTTATCTATTATCACGTATTTTTACGTTATTGCAAATATTGTACTTTTTCTCAAAACATAGTTTCTTTTTGTCTATTTCAGTTAAAATAAGCATGAAGGCAGATGAAAAAACTCCCATATCCCGTGTGCGTATAGCTGTAATTGGCAATGCAGATGTTGGCAAATCTGGTAAGTTTTATATATGTTGACTGAAATTTTTTTTTATTTTTTAAGTAAAAACCAGACACAGAGGTTTGACCTCACCCTCCTCCCAAAAAATTAATAAAATCGATATCGATGTTTCGGTATCAAACGGGGCTCACAACGCCCCTTCGAATGTGTAAGGGTGGAACTGCTCTTAACTGTGGTGTCAGTAAATGCCTTTCAAACGATATATATTTTTGTTGTTAGTATCAATAATTATTAAATGTAATTGATTTTTTACAAACTTATATCCTAATGCAGCACGCCTTTCCGTTGTTCAATCGAAAAGCACTTTTGTATATATTTTACTTTCACGAATAGAAAAATTTTTCGGGAGTGGTCTCAGATTTTCAGATTCTGACACTTGGTTCTTCCCTAATATCAGATATAAAATATTTACATATAATCACTGTTTACTGTTTATTCCAATAAATTTTCAGCAAAAGTTTTTCAAGTGCTAATATTCTATGCCTTGACTAGTACCATTCCTTGATAATTTTCATTTCCGCACAAACATTTCCAACATTTTCCATAAATCTCAATTCATTATTTCAATTCAATTCAAATGAAATTATGTTGTACATTTTTTTCCGTTTGTTTTGTTTACCAAAAAACTTTATGAATGAAATTTTACACTCAACTAACAACAAACTGTGTGGCAATTAAAAAATCTATCAACAAAATTTATTAAAAATAAAATTCAAAATTTTCGCATCAATTTCCAAATGTTTTTCTTTTAGCAAAATAGAGAAAAAAGATTTATTTTAGTAAAAAAAAATTGGAGCAAATTTATGCATTATAAATCTTTTAAAATTCATTTCTACACACAAATAGCAACAGTTTAGGGTTAATAAAAGCCAAATCTTTTAGCCAAATTTCCTATTGAAAAACTAAAAGAAAACGATCTTTTTCTAATTACAAACAACGGGTGCCACTATGTATCTAGTAAACCATAAATGAAGTAATGAGCTTTGACCTGCTTTCGCATGAAAAGTGGAATTCAATGCAGTTCTGTTTTGGTGGTAGTAAAAGTGTGCGTGTAGTATGCCCGCTCGTATAGGAATGCGTGCCAAAATACAAAAACTCATAAAGTTTTCAAGTTAACAACACTTAACATTCGCGCTTGCAAAGTGAATTTTTCTGTTGCTTTTGGCGCGAGATGTTGCAACAAACGCGAGATGTTACCAATGGAATTCGTTTGTTTATTTTTATTTATTTATTTGTTTATAATTTAAACTTTGTGTTTTCTTTATTTTTTTACCAGGCGCTTCAAGTTTTACACGTTTTTTTTTTTTAATTTTCGTACAGATTTAAATTAGAACAAGCGCATCCGAATATTTAAAGAGATTTGTTTCAATGATATCCGAGGAGTATCCAAGTTGAAACAATACGAGTATTGATTTTTCAAATAATAAATGTTTTTGAGATTAGCATAAAAAATGAAATATGAAAATAAATTAAAAAATTGTTCCATTCGGTTCCATCTTCTGTTTTTATAATTGGCGTCCAAGTAAATTTTTCAAAAACCTAAATACAAAAATTCTACTTTCTAAGCTAAAGTCGTATAGTTGTCGTATATACTCCATTTGTAAACATTTTGTTTGTTAATGTACTTTTCTGTTTCAATAATTATTTTTCGTCTTTTTGTGCTTTACAGAGTAGAAATGGTTCACCTAAATCTACAAAATTTGATACAATCTAAGATTTTCCATGTTATTAGCTTACTTATGTATGACACGGCGTATGAGTGACAATCATATACATTCCTTAGAACAAAATACATGCAAATTCAAAAACTGCTTATTCCTTTTGTACTTCTTGCCTAGAAAATTATCATCACATTTCATAGGTGGTATGTGCCATTTTTTAAAATATTTCTTTCGAAATGTTTACATATTAGGGATCTTTTTTTCTGCTCTCAAACTTAAGAATCTTCCCGGAACTTGTTGGTATGTCTGACATCATGCATGCCATGCGCTTCAACAGAATGTCATAGTGTAATTCGGATGTTATTTTTTGAAATTATGTCATTAATTAGTTTTGACCAAATATATGTAAATTACCTTAGTTAGAGCCGCAAAGTACATTCGGGTCAGTATTTTATTATCAGTGAAATGTGGATATGTTCCAATTAGGATTTAAATATACATTCTGAAACTTACTCTAAAAGAGTTGATAAATTAGGCCTTGTTGTTCCAGTGACTAAATATAAAAATACATGAAAAAATAAAACAATACCATTTGCCTTCATAAATTACAGTGTCAACGTCGTAGAAAAACCTTTATATTGTTCCGTTCCGATCCAATGAATTCGCAAAAGTAAGGGACAGATGATTTGGTGTCGTAATGTAAACAGAACGGAACAGATGTCTGTTTTAAGCCACTTACCGCACACACTGTTCGGTGGATGTCATAATAAGAACTCTGCTTAACGTATATGTACATTTGTCTGTCATTATAAACGCACCTAATCACATACTAAGAAGAAAAGCAAAAGAATAAAAAACACACAACAGCAATAACAACAACAGTGTGTCACAATTCGTAACACTCATAACACAATACAACGAAAAGGTACTCATGCATACAAAGCATCCTGTCATCATCTTAGCGAGTAACTGTTTTGCGTGCATAAGCTACAAATACAGACACCCACTCACAGCATTTGTACGATTCGCTAACTCCTGTCAAAGTCCTGTTGTGTTTTCGTACTTTTGATTGAATGTATGGGGGGATGTCTGTATTGGGAAGTATGCTTATTGCATGTCGTAACATCAATTTGTATACAGCGATAATGCTTGTATAGGTATTACTTCCATGTATGTTTTCGTTACAGCTAACAGTCAACTGAGTTGAGTGAAAGGACTTATGAACATTTATGATTACATCTGTATGAGTTGTAGGAATGAATTGATACCTTTGCTATATGGAAAGGCAAAATAAAAAATCCCCTTATGAACTATCGCATTGCTTACACTTATTCGTAAGTTTTTATTAAATTTAAAAATATCTCATGTTAGTTTGTAAACTACATACTTAAATAATTTATTTATTTTAATTTATATATATTGTTGGATTCTCTACAATTAGGCTGAATTTTTCAGCACCATCAAAGACAAGTTTAACTAACTTAGAGTGAATATTCTCAACTATAAGACAATGGTATTTTCTGTTTTGCAGCTTGTTCAAGAAGTCTGAGCTTTGCCTGAGATAATTACTCTACTACCTCAACTGAATGTCTGAGTTAGGCACACAATTAGTTATAAGTTGCAGAGATCCAAAAAGTTACTCAGCAATTTTTCGCCCATACCGTTTCCTTCCATTCCGGAACTTATAACAGATGAACTTTGTTATTAATAACCTCTCTTCTTTGTCATTTCTTTTTGCACACACGTGAAGGTCTGTTGCGTTCGCTTCCAAAAGAAGGTAGAAAAGTAAACTTTTTGCTTTCGCTTCCAAGTGGACAAAGGGATAAAAGCAGGTCTACCGCGCCCACTTCAAAATTGAATATAGAACGTAAGCTTTGTTTTGTTAATTCTCTAAAGAAAGAAGAACATTTTCGTTCGATTTGTATTTTACTTCTTAGTTGTACTTGAAGTTTTTGTCAAAATAGTGCCATTAAAAGGTGTAACGAGAGATATTTCATTAGTAAGCGCTAGCAAGTCCTTAATTTGTACGCAATTACGTTTTCCACAGCTTCATGACCCATTCTTACCACAGCTCACATAGAAGCCATTACCATTTGTTATACAACGAAAATGCACACATTGCAATGCATTGGACTTTGAGTGTTTCTTAGGTAATGCATCACCTGTACAGCTGTTCAAAATCCTGTAGCATACCATGGTTTCATTTATTTATCTTTTGTCTTATTCCCATGTTAACTCAATTTGCTACAAGTACATGTGACACACATGCATACAGACATATGTAAATGTATATTTTTAGAACTTGACAAAAAGTTTCGAGATTATGCATACGCGTAACTTTAGAGCGCAATTTGTTCTTTTGTGGCATTACGAAGGATAATAAACTTTTCCCTGTTGGCATTAGCTTGGCTTCTTAAGGTTTTCGCATTTATTTTCAAAACAGAATTGAAGGTTGTAATCGGAATTATTCAACTTTGCACAACTTCTGTGCCAACATGTGTTATTTTCCTCTTGACAGAAATTATTGGTAAAGGTCTTTATCAAAACAAATAAATAACAACAACATACATAACAACAAATCTAAATAGCTTATTTGATATGAAATATTATGTTTTTCTTCAATTTCTATTTCACTTGAACTCAATTTGATGTTTTTTTTTGTTTTTTTTTATGTTGAATAATTTTATTTAGATTAAAACGCAAAAATATTAATTTGATTTTTTGAAGTGTTCCCAACTGTATCACGGACTCACGGAGTTCGTTGACTGTTTGCTTGTGAAATTTTTTATTCATCTTTTGCTTCTTGTATAAAGTAGGATTTAGGAAATAAATATATCAGTTCAGTGACTGACATTGAGTTAAGTTGTTAAACTAATATGAAATTGAAAATATTACGTTTTATTTTGATTTTTTTGTGAGTATAATTTAATTAAAAGATAACATGACCCCGGCTTCTGAGTAAAAATTGAAGTAGATGCCAAAAGAGATCTTTCAACTTAGTGCTTAGAAAATCAACCTGTTGTCATAGTCAGATTTCACTGTGATGTTAAGGGCTCATTAATCACAATTAATGATTTGACCTCCAGGGCGAATTGATATAAAAGCTTCTTAGGAAAACTGCGGTGAAGCCTATTAATTCAATCAATGCATTATTTCGTCCTCAAGAGTGAAAAGTATGAAGCAACGTTATATCGTCCGAAAACATTTTTGTCTCTTAAGACCATACTATTCGAGAAACTTTTGGTAAAAGGACTGAAACCTACTATCGAAGAAAAAACTACACATAGAAATATCGAAATCATTATTATGTTATTGCATAATCTTGAATAGGGAAGGTAATTTTGCTTAACAATTAGGCATTTTATAAAGTACAAATTGTACATTACAAATTGAAAATACTTCTTTCTATACAATATTGAGAGATATTCCATTCATATCTGGAAGAAGTGAATAAGACCTATTTTATGTCCCATGTACACTAAGGATTTGACAACTTTCGAACAAAATAACAAACTGCTAAGTATTGCAAAATTAGATTGCTGGACTAAGAAGTTGGAAATCAAGTTTTATAAATCCAAATCCCTTTAATTTTTTGAATGGCCCTGGTAGATTTCTTTCTACAAAAATACAAACACAGCCAAGGGCTTTAAATTAGAAAAAAGCTTAAGTGAATTGTCTAAATAAATAATATCTATAGCTATCTAACAGTCTCTTTGTCTCGTACGGCATTTTCGGAAAGAAGACCCTTAACTTCTTATATCTATTTAATGGCCCACTATACTAGCGGAACTAGAAAGTTCATTATAACCGACTGCCACACCTATTTAACCAAAGTAAGCTTATACGATTTAAGTTTTTTATATGAACAGCAACACGCCGAAAATCATACAAAGATTGTCATAACAGCTTGTCGTCGATAGATCCAGCTGGACGTAAACATCATGGATGTGAATAAAGTTTTGTAAATATTTTTATTGAACTTGCATCCGTGCGTGCCAACCACATTCATTAAAATATTTCACACAATCGTTTTTGCAATTGCGTAGCTTATGGCGCGGGTAGGAAATCAAGAAAATAAAAATCAAAAAAAAAAAAAAAAAACAAGAGATGTATTGAAGGAAATTGCAAAAGTTCAAAAAGTGGAAAATGAAAAAATAATGAAATTTCAAACAAAACATTTTGAATGTATTTAAAAAAATCCAAAATCCCAATTATAAACATAATTTTGATTAACGATAAACTCGGTATTTTGAAATGAAAATCATATTATTAAAATACCATAAAAAAGTTTAATTTTGAAATGTCAATAAATATCCCATTTAGTATGCTGCTATGTTATTGATCTCTGCTGAATGAACTTTTGATACAATCTTTGCGTGAACGATTGATACTTTGAGGGGTTAATGCCTTTAGTTCTGGATAATTTATTACTTATGTGACGGTATGTCTCAATTTTAGTTATGTTAATCGAAATAAAACTTGCGTACTTCATAGACTACGTCCGCTTTTCAAATTATCATTATCATTGCAATTACAATTCAGAGTAAAATTCAGTAGTGCGTGCAATGATGAAAGTTTGTTCAATTTATGATGATGTTTGTTAATACAAAGCTACAGGTCTTCTAAGTTGAGTGGCTGTAAGAATCCAATTCGTCTTGAATGCATAAACAGTTGTTGGGAATTCACCTTGTCGGCGAAGTTTAATATAAGTTCAACATAGGGGATATTGTATTGTGTACTTTTTTGTTTAATCCTTTAAATGTTACTTGCCAAAGTTCAGTGAAATCTTTGAATCTGAATCTGCACTATTTTTTCGCAGACATGAAAGCAGAGGAAACAATTGGATTATGCAGCAGGCCGAATGTTAATTGGTTTCGTAAAAAACTTATGACGTACGCAATACAATAATGTTGAAGTAGGCTCCCGACTATGAGACATCGTATAAAATCTATTCAGAAAAGTGTCCAAAGAAATTATTTTACTCAGATCCTGTTTTAAACTGGTAACTGAAAATTTGGGTAAAACAAAGAAACTCAAAACTTTTTTTGGAAACATCGCAATAGAAATAGTTAGGAAATATTTTCAAGTCGAGAAAACGTTGAGTAGTTTTTGATATCACGTTGTTGGGTGTATACTTCATACAGATTCAAGGTAGTCATTTCGAACAACATGCATTTGTGCATGTATTGGAACTAAATAATATATCCATCACTAAGTACTTCGCTTAGCTAATGCAATGGATTTTATCATTAGATCTGAAATGTCAACTGCAGTCAAATTTTTATTTTTTTAATTTGTAAGTGCGCACTCATAGCAAATTTTCATGCACAGCATTAAAAAAAACAAAAACAATAATAAATGTCACCAAGAAAAATATTTCGATTTTTATATAGTATGTATATCGCACCGTCAAAACAAAAGGGCCGCAAATCAAAATAACGAGTTTTCGAGTTATGTATACCACTATATAGCTCATTAAGTGCTCTTGATTTTAGTCTTGCCACCATATTTCTAGCTCAATTAATAACTTCTAAAACACATTTTTAGACAAGGGATATTTTGTTCTGAAATTTTTCTTATCAAAACAAGACCGCCTCATTTCAAAATATTAATATTTTGCTATTAAATTAAAGAAAAAACAATTAAAACAACAAAGCCTTAAATCAAAAAAGATATCTTAAAATATTTTCCATTAAAGTTTTTATAGTGGCAAATCAAAACTAGGCAGTATAGTTCTCTTAAACCAAAAATATTTTCAATCAAAGTAATTGCAACACTGCCACATTCCGAAATATGTCAATGTTACTCCATAAATTTGTGAGATTAGTTTGTAGTATTTCAGTTCAAGACTGTCGTAACTATAAATATGGCTGTCTTCAAATTCAGTGGAAAATTTCAGATATCTTTAATCTCAATTTTCTCGAAACTTAAAATTTTGAGATGCGGCTCTCTTGTTCTGACGGTGCGATATATTTCATTCATACCTAGTAATTTTTACGACTTTCGAAAAATAATAAACAAAAAATGAATGTGCGTCAAAAGATGGCTATTTTTGACACAACTAGGGATTGCTGCCGGCATATGTTTGTATGCATAAACAGCAAAAGATATTTAGATATTTTATAAATTAAAGCGACATGCAACAAAGTTATTTAAGATAAACAAAATTATTAATAGCGCAATTTATCAGCGCAGTTAAAATAAATCCCACTTTGCATAATATGCAGTTATTGGCATGGTATTAATATTCTATCAAAATTTATTTTAAGTTTAAAATAAACTCAAATTTTTTTCCCTTTATTTTTCAGCACTAACAGTTCGATATTTGACTGGTCGATTTATTGGTGAATATCGCTCGAATACAGATTTGTTATACAATAAAATCATATCGTTGGAAGCCGGTCTCACGGAAGTTGAAATTGTTGATGTCTATGCCGGAAATGAGGATGATTTTCCATTGGAACAAGTGAGTAATTGTTATTGTTTTTATTGTGCTTAAGTAAATACCTGATCATTTGTTGCTATATTCTTGAATATAAATTATGGAAAATGATTTTGTTTTATTATTATGTTTAATTTAATGCATTCGCGAAGAGAGTAATTAGTAATTAGTGACGCATGTTTATTAATAACTTAAACAATACATTGTCAGACCTTAAGTGGGCGAGATTTTGTGTTTTATTTAAACACCTCAGAAAATTTATTTATTTTCAATTTTATGGCATAAAAAAGAAAATTTCTTTTGAGAAATTGTGTAGCGTATTGTGTCAGTTTTATGTCATGTGTTGTATGACTCAAAGTGCTCCCGCACTAATCACTCATTTTATTTTTATGCTTTCTTTTTAACAAAATATTTAAAATTTACGCTGAGGTAGGTTAGGTAAGAGTGGCAGCTGGTTGCAAACAACTTCATTGTGATACCACGGAAAATATATTTAGCTTATCGGAAATTATTTTTAGGTTTCATAATCTGCCAAAAAGTATTTGATATTTTCCTCTTTCTTCACATTTCTAAAACTTTTACTGTAGCCAGTAGTGTAGTAAGGCAGATTATCCTTCTGACCCAATGCACATTTGCTTTTTCTAGCACATGATTTCTCAAAAACAACTGGCAGGCAGTATATGTATATGCCTTAATGTTCATTACCTAGAGAAATCCCTATCCCTATGTCGACTGACTTGTGATACCCCCAAATTTGAGGAATCATTCCAGCAGGTGAATAAAATTGCGATCAAAAAGTGGCAATCATGCAACGCACTCTCAATTAATCTACCATTGGTTTGGCATATAAGGATGCAGATAGTTAAAGTTTAAAGTCAGAAGGCCGTTCCCAATCCTTAAAAGAGAGAAGGATGCAGCCTTTGTATTTACATGAGAAGTCTTTTCTATTGTAATGAAGACTCCTTCTTCAAATCCGGCTAAGACAGCCTGAAAAAATGACACTCTGAAAAAAAAAATACGCAGATTATTGGGTTGTTTGATTCTTCTTCATGTGCCACTTCTTACTGTATTACATCACGCTGGTCACAGTATTCCCCGACCATTTTAGGTCACAGTCTACAGCAGAATACTGAGACTATTTTGTTTACTTTAAGTTTTTATAAACTGTCACTCACTGCATTTTAATTAAATTTTCTCATACTCAAAACCTTCAACCAGCTCATGATCGAGCTCTCTGTGCAACTACTGTTCGGAGTTTTCTCTCCTCTAGCGCTTGATCTTCTCATCATTCAACAGCTTAATGAACTTTGATGTAGGGAGGTTTTGTGACTCATTGATCTTGCGAATTTTGTTTGCTTCTTTTGTGTCTTCTTTCAATGTTAATTAGAATTATCAACTTTTGTTAAATGCGGAAAGTTACTGTTGGATACCTTCAAAGAAACATACTTTTTTTCGCAGTGTACTTAACATCAAATTATGCTAGAACTTTCATTTGTTAATTCCCAATTATTTTTGAAAAGTTTTTTATTTTTTTAAGCAAAAAATAAGTTGCATCTAGTTCATTGCAGTTAAATGTCTTAAAAATTCGTTTTAAAAATAAATTTTGAAACTTAAGCAACATGATTGAGCAATAAATTCTTTTGGGATCCCTTACAGAACAAATTATGTCGTCAAACTTTTATGTTTTTTTTTCTCTTAGTTTTGTTCGTTCTTTTCATTCCAAACAACCCACAGACTACTAAACTCACTGCAACAAAATTAGAAACGAAATATATTTTGTTTTTGTGCATTTATATAATTTTCCAAAAATTTTTTTATTCCAGGTTCTTTGGGCTGATGCCTGCATGATCGTTTACAACATCACCGAACGCAGCAGTTTTGAATATGCAGCCAAATGTTTGGCAGAACTCAAATCACTACAGAATGCACCATCAACATATCTGGTGGGGAATAAGGCTGATCTGGACCATTTAAGAGAGGTGAGTTTTTCCTAATACACAGCTATTCAAATAGTAGTGTATGTATGTATGTATGTGTTCGAGCGTGTGAATGTGTGTGCATGTGCATGGGGCAGCAGATTAACACGTCAACAGCACAAAGTTCTACCAGGGGTCATTAATAAACAGTCAGCTTACATGTGTAATTAATAAATTTCATGGATTTTAAAAATAGAAAATTTATGTGACATGGTTTTTTTGTGTACGTTAACAGTAAATTTATGTCATCTGCGCATAATGATAATACATTCCAAATAAAAATAAAATTAAATTGAAATTTTGTGTTGATTTAAAAGCAAAACATGATCATTTTTAACATTTTTTTCATTTCATATATAATACAATTAATTTTCAAAATCATTAGAAACTGTTTGAGACGCAGCCCTATGATAAAAGAGTACATAAATAAAACAACAAGGACACGTCATCTGCTATTACTGAAAATCGAATTTAATTCACCTAACAATTACTGACTTGAGAAACTTTATTAACTCAATTAAAAATTGATTTTTGTTCTAACTTAATCCTATGAAAGTTGAATTCAAGTTCTTATTTGTAAAACTTTCTATATTTAAAACAAAAGTGGCATTTTGTTTTGGCTTCAAATATTTTGCTATAAATATAATATAAATATCCATAGCTTACAATACAACAATGTTACCAATACGAGCAGAAGACCTTCAAAACTAAACTTTCATTTAGTTACACTTACATACATACATATACATATGCATGAATGTATTGCGTACATATTGTGAATACTTCACGTAGTACATACATATGTACATATTCTTCACCTTGACAATTGTAAAATATTTCGTTTTCTAAACTATAATGCTTCCCTTATGCCATGTAATAAGTTAAAATACCCTATGAAAATTCTTTTGAAATGTCACTGAACTCTTTTGTGGCTACGTTTTAATAATTTATAAAAAAATAGAAAGAAAAATCTCAAAATAAAATGATAAACTGCGAACATTTCAATGATTCATTTTTTTTTTCTTTGTGCTAAAAAAATTTCAAACAAAATTAAGTGGTCCCCGGTGAATCTGTAACAAAAGGTGACATTGAGCGGGCACCGCATATTTTATGCTTGAGTACCAATATTAGGCACCGAACTGACGGATAAAATATAGATCGACAAACAAATAGGTAAATAAATAAATAATTTTTCAAAATACACACACCATGAAAAAGTGTGTCAAAATCACATTTAATAGACGGACACGCACTGCTGTCATCAATAATTAAAATTTGAAATACTGATCTATGACCCAAATACCGGAAAAACACACGACAGCGACGACAGCATCAGCAAAAACTTGAGTTGGTATTGTGCTACTGAAAGGTAGAAAATTGCAAATAAAGTGCTCCTCTCAAGGGTATAAAAATGTGTAGAAAAAACTACATGCAAATGCGTCATTACATTTGTAAGAAATAAATAACATTTCTAATAAAATGTTCACTCCAAAAGTTTTAATTTATTTTAATTATATGTATATACATATGAGCCTAACTTAGAATGCTGATAAAATCATTTTAACCAAAACCAAAAAATTAAATACGAAAACTGAACTTAAGTGTTTGCTATTAGTATTTCTAAGACTTAAATTATTTAAAGGACATTGAATTGCATTACCAAGGACAAGCATTTTGAGAACACGCGCAATGTTTTTTTTTTTTTTTGCCGAATTCAACTAAATTCGAACATGATATTACTTTAAATCCAATTATAAAATATACCATGCAAACTACCACAAGGCCACGTGTTTTCGAGGTATTACCTGTAATGCAGACGCACTGTATTGTCATAGCAGGTAATTCACATTAATTAAATTTTCTCTGTTCAATTGCATGGTAAGTGAGCCGCCAAATGACAGAAGGACAACTGGTCATATGTACAGTAGGCGAATAATTCACCATCATTTTTGCGAAGGACAATTTATTAAATGATGTATTACACAAGTCAATAGATGTAAATTAGACAGATATTTTACAGAAATTAATTGTGTGCAATTTTCATTCAACTTAAGCGTAAAAGGTCACATTCAATTCATAAATACGCGTCAAATGACATGAAAACAATTGCAGTTCATTGAACGGACCGCCGTCTGTAGTAAGTGGGGGCAATTATTTTATTAATTTTGGGTGACAGCTAATTAGCATAAGTAAGTACATTTTTTGACAATTTTTCCATTCATATTGGAGCAAGGCTTAAGCCACTTTACTTAAGGATTCCCAACATTTATGTACTAAAATTTTGTTTTTGTAGAGTTGATTTTTCTTTAATTGCAATAATGGGGTGACATATACCAACGACAAAAATTAAATCAGCAAAGTCGGTGAGCTCAACGTCCAGAGTCCATCGCTATACATTGTAATGTCCCATATGTAAATCATCCGAAAAATATGAAATAATCCTTCAGAATATTTTTTTTTTGTTGTTTTTGAATTAGGTAGGAATATTAAATATGTTCTTTTTCGAAATTTTGCCTCAAACCATACGCTTCAATTTAAACAATAACTTTCGGCGGTGGTTCAAAATTCGACCTTTAATACAATAATGACAGGTATATGTACGAGTGTGTAGAGTTCATAACACGAAATAGGATATTGTGAGATTGTTGTATGCATTTTATGCGAGTCTGTATGTATGTATGTGCTTTTCAGTTATTTTATTAACCTTAATCAAATATTTAAAAAAACATATTATTTTCCAATTAAAAGCTAATAATTTCTTTGGAATTTTTTTCACTCTCTTGCAGGTCAATGAAAAGGATGGCGCCGCACTTGCTGCCGCACATTCATGCGGTTTCTGTGAGGTCTCCGTTGCCGAATATACACCCACCCTACACAAGGCGTTCGAGAAGCTGTTAATCGATTCCAGGGCTCGTCCACAAAAACAGAATCGCAAATTCTCAGTCAGCAAAATGATTGGTACGCTAATTGGTAACAACAGCTACAACAGCAACAAGTCCACGCTGACGATAAACCAGGGAACGGTGGTGCCATGTCATAAGGGTGAGCTGCACAAGTCACGTGTGCTCAAGAGGCGACAAGGTTTCACGGCGACATCAAGTCTGTGACCGACAACTAATGCAGATTGGTAGACATTTAAGATTTATTGGATAAGCGTAGAGGTAGAGGGAGGACTTAAAGGTACTACACGTAGGTGCTAAACGTAAAATATAGGGAGTTACATTGGGGGACTTTATTGCCGATGATGTATGTAGAATGTAGTAACATTTGGAAAACTATTTAGTTTTACGATAGTTTTTGTTTTCTTTACTTAAATGTGAAACATTTTGTAAATTTATAAGAAAAACAATTTTTATGAATTTTTAAGCAAAGTAGATATGCAACAAACTTGTTATATGAAATGTATAGCAAGCTTCTATGTTAGTTAGAAAAAAAAGTGCCAGCGTTGCATTATACACTTACAGTAATCTTGTATGTATGTATGAGAAGGTACCAAATTTTTTGTGGTACCACTTTTTGTACAGTGTACGAGTTTGTCCAAAGTAGAGAAGGGAGGGAGGGAACTTTGTTATACTCTTTTTTGTAGAGTGCATAAGTTTTAAATAACTTTAAGACAAAAGAAATTATGAAAATCAAAATATAATATAAGTATTATTGAAATAAGCGTACACTGAAAGGAAAATAGAACAAAATGTGAAAAATGTTTGTATTTTAAATGAAGTTTTTCTGTTGCTGTCGTTTTGAAAGCAGCCCAAGTCAATTTCAATTTCAATTTTACTATAAAAATAATCAGAAAACAACAAAAGTACTTCAAATTTGTGGAAAATCTGTCTAAAATTGTCTGAAATGTCATGCGGACGTATCGTGCTTTGGGTAACGATTGCCATAGATTTGATAAGACGATCGATACGTTGGCATTACACACACAGATGAAGTATTTTACACTTAATATATAAATTTTCAATAAAAGCTTAAACTTAAAAAACAGCCAACATTCCCTTACTTGTATATTGTATACTACAAGGTAAAAACATTTAACAGATATATTACACTGGAAAAAGTTTCAATAACCAAACACAAGAGTTTTTTTGCAAACAAAAACGTCAGTTCAGAATTTCATTCAAAAAACAAAAACAAAATCAAAAATGAAACATTCGTTTTGTTCAATTCAAAGTGCATAGAATACTGAACCCTAATTTTTGTAATGCAAAAAGAGCTGTGATATGTAAAGTTTTAAACTAACCAAAGAATTTAATGTAATTAAACTTAAGTCAAAAAGAAAATGGAGAAAAAACATTTTTTTTCTCGTAAAATATACATGAATTTTTGTAAATTATACATTATGTAAATTGTATATTATTATATACATATGTATGTATAAATGAACTAACGACTAACACACACAAGCACACTTTTCGTAAATAAATTTTAATAATTGTTTCAAGTATAATTATTCATAATTTAATTTTCTCTAAAACTTTTTTTAAGTTTTTCTTATTTCAAGTGTAAAAATTTTGTATTTTGCAGCCCATGTAAGAGCTCATTATTTTTACACTTCATCTTCACAACTACCACTAAAACGTTTTTTGCTCACAATCAGTGTTGTTATTCATACTAACTAACACACGTGCTTTTTTGCAAAATTTCGAAGTTTTTGTAAACGAAAAATTTAAATTTTCCACTGTTTGAAAATTGTAATTTTTTTGGTGCAACTTGCCAATCCGAACAAACAACGAAATGCAGTTGGAAATTTCTAAATCGGTGCTCAGTTATGGTAACTTAGTTTTGTGCTTCGAAACTTTGCTGGAAGATCTACCATAAATTGACACATATTCAAAACTTTGTATCTTTAGAAAAAAACAAACGATGGATTTTGTAAAGAGTGACATATCATTGTAAAATTTTGATTCAAAATGTATAATTTAAATTATTTGAAATGATTTATGTATAACTTTATTATTAACTAACTAACAATGTTAATTTGTAAATTTGAATTTGTTAAATATTTTTTCCACTGTATCTACTTTTATAGTATACCCATATGTTGAATAAATTTCTAAAGGAAATTTCATTGCAATAATTGAAAAATTTATGCTGTTTTATTTATGAAAATGGATTCCTTTTAATGAGACTCCCTTAGACGCGATATTTGTTACCCGAAATAGTGAAACCCAGCGAAGTACGTGGCTATAGGTGCGCTGGATTGTTTTGCAATTCGGTGCGGATTGGTTCGGTTCGGTTCTAATGAGATTTTGTACGAGTGTTGCATGTTTTACCTAACTTACACTTTCAACATCAGTTTCGATTTTTTTCGAAACTTTTTCGATACTGTTGAGCTTTTATCGACTTTTTCGATACATATATTTCGAAACTATTTGATACTTTTCAAATTCTTCGATCTTTTTTGAAACTTTTTAACTTTTCAATATTCTGATACTATACGTTTCTTTTCATTTTCTCTCTTAATTTTGTAGCTGATGACTTTTACGAACTTAATCGATTTCAATACTTACCAACTTTTAATGTTTTCCGAACTTCATATTTCCCATGTACACATTTCGGCTTTAGAAAATTTTTCAATGTTCTTCGATACTTTCATCGATTTCGTCGATGTATTTTAATACTTTTACACATCTATCGATGTAATTCAATACCATTACATTTTCATCGAAGAATTGGAGGGAAAGGGAAGGATGAAGGTATTTTTATGTTGAATAAAAATTTTAGAAACATCTGTACCGAAAATATATGTGTGGTTCCAAAACTGACTGTGATCTTCCAAATGTCTCACAAGCAAATCAATGTATGTCTATGCCGATTGTTACACGAAAATAATCTTTAAATGAATCAGTTCGTACGTTACAGCGATGGAAACGTTTCGAATTTTTTATGTTTCTTCCAAAATAAGTTATTTTTAATGAAGAACCAGGATATTTTAATGACAATTTTCTCTTTAATCTCACTCGTGAAATATTGGAAATTGAGGGTGAACTTTCTAAAATTGCTACATACAAGCTGCGAATCTTTTTATTTGATTTCACTGATTTCAACAAAATATGTATCATTTGAAAAGAATATATAAAAGCAAAGTTGTAAGGGTATCATTTGTTATACCTTTTATACTTGTTTCTACATGTACAGTGACCGAATAAAGTCTGTATACACCCCCACTTTTTGCGAGATCGGGAATCCGAAAACATAATGGAAAAATGTAATGATGCAGTTTTGTTTGAAACTCTTTTTTAATGATAATCAGCAAAAAAAAAAAGTACTTCAATATAAATTTAAAAAGGTATAATGTACTTAATTGTGGTTTGGACGTTATATTTGATTGATTTAACGACTCCGCCAAAAAAAAAAAATCCAATTTACAAGCGCTTAATAAAAGATTCACCTAAAGACTATAACTAGGTCTTCAACATTAAGTTGACTCAGCATCTCCATGACTAGGGTATACGAAATTGATCCATAGGCCAATCACAAAGTCAAATCTAGGCCTACAATGCTTTTATCTTAAGCTTACATACATTTACACAGCTAGGGGGGCGATAAAATGGTCATTGTCAACTATCAATTTTATACTCAATAACTTTCAAATATAATTAAAAAATTAAGTGGACCAGATTTTTTATTTTTTTTTTTATATGAAATTTGATCTTATTTTGTTGTATCGCATTTATTTTTAATTGATTTTGAGATGTAAAAAGTAATGACTAATCTTTTTTTGGAACAAAATGTTGTTGGTTTTGTAACGCATGGAGCGGCAAGTGCTCTACCTCCCTCACCTATCATCTAATTCAGGCAATCAATCAGTGCTTGTGCTGTACGACCCATTTCCGAAAACTTGTACATTATTTTTTCATGAAAACGATATATTCTGCTTTGAGAATTCTTTCTTATTGCCTTTACTTTTATCTAGGGACCCAAGTAATAAATTGGAAAAGAAAATTTCGTTCCTTGTTTGATCTGTAGGGTATTTTACATATGGGCAAGTCTACGTAGAGCGACCCTATTCAAAAAATTTAAAAAAGTTATATGTACAGTTGCGGTAAAAAAATAGCGCCGCGGTGTCATTTATGAATTGAAAGAAAATATTTCGAAAAAATTACGTTTTTTTCTTCTAATATTTTAAAGTATTGTTACTTGATAACTACACAAGATAAGCACATGACATTTTGTTCCAAAAAAATAACGGTACTTTCTAGGTTTGCTATTATATTGAGCGGTAAAAATATTAATTCACTGTTCAACTCCTTTACTTCTCAAGATTATTTTTATTTATTTTTTTTTTACTTATTACAAAGTCCTCAGACGGATATAATTCCGTGTATGAGAGGATGCATAAACTTAATAAACAAAATATATAATATAATTATAAATAGGATAAATATAATATAAATTTTTCTACATTACATTATAGTAATTCAATTCATATATCACATGTAAATTTATCACCTTAGATCTCTCAAATATAAATTTAATTTAAACTTGAAAATGTTAATATTACAACAATTTTTTATTTCTTGAGGTAATTTATCGTATAGTTTTATAGCACTATGTTTCAAACTATGTAATTGTTTTGTTGTTCTGGCCTTAGGTACTTCTAGATTGTGCTTTTGTCGCGTATTATGTTGATGTATTCTGTCTCTTTGCGTGAGAATGGTTTTTGATTTCATCAGACTGTTTTTGATTTTGTATATGTATTTGCATTTTTCTGCGTATATCAGCTGATTGATGTCCATTTGCTTTGTATCTTTATATAATTCTCTTGTTGTAGAGTTCTTATTAAATAGAATTTTTATGGATTTATTCATTCTGTTCAATATGAAATTTGTTGCATTGGCTCCAACTGCATATGTTGTAACGTATTTCAGATAGTATATGTCCGGAATATATTAGTTTTGCTGCTGTTTCGCTTATTTTTCCGATTCTCCTAATCGCCATAGTAATTGGTAGAATTGAGTTTTTTAAACCTTTTATATGCCCTTCATAGTTGAGTTTTTCATCTATAACCATCCCTAGATATTTTGCAGATTCCACCCTCTGTATTTCAGTGTTGTTGATTTTTACCTTAATATTTACATTGGTGAGATTGTTAGTTCGAAAAAGAATGAAATTTGTTTTGTTTATATTAATGTTGAGTCCATTTCCGCATGCCCAATCAAAGTATATTTTCATATCATGATTGATATTCTCTTCCAATCTTCTGTTTTTGCTGTTGTTATAAAATTTGTATCATCAGCGTAAATGTTGTATGCTGATTTAAATTTGCAATTTTTAGTATTATTTATGTAGAGTAAATAAAGCCTTGGTCCAAGTATCGATCCTTGTGGAACTCCAATTTGACAAGTAAGTTCATCACTTATTTCACCATTTAATTTAACAGCATGAGGTCTGTTTTTCAAGTAATTTTTCATCAATTTGTTTGATACTCCACGGGTACCTATTTCATTTAATATGTTTAATAATTTTGAGTGGTCGACAAGGTCAAATGCTTTTGACAGATCTATGAATGTAGCTGCAACTATTTTTTTATCATCTGGAGCATCATAAATTTTTTCCATGGTAGTTGCTATTGCCGACTCTGTGCCACTTTTTTCTAAAAAACCAAACTGATGGTGATCAAAGCCTATGGTGTTATTGATGAAGTTTTCTATTTTGCTGTTTATTGCCTTTTCAAATACTTTGCTAAAAGCATTGAGAATTGAAATCGGTCTGTAGTTTTCACAAATGTGTTTTTTCCCTTTCTTATGTATTGGAGATATAATGGCTTTTTTTAGACATTAGGTATTTAATCTTATTAAAAAAATTTGAACGTAACAAGTAAGATCCATTATTTTTGTATAATACTCCAATGATTTTTTCGAGTTTTTGCATTTAAGTGGGCCGTGGAAAGCATTCTTCGACAGAGCAAAGTAAAATTATTAAAAATTCCCTTTCGCAAGGTAAAACTTTTAATGAAATTTAAAATTTTATCAGATGTTCTGCGAAAATGGTTTCGGATACGATAAAATATACAAATAAACGAAAAACACGAGGCCGAATGCCTTCCATGTCACCCCGGGACGTGAATTGTTTGATACGGCTTTCGATACATAATCCGTTTTTGCCTGCTACGGAAATAAAGAAAGTGCGTAATATAGCAGTGAGTGTGGAAACCGTTAAATTACGGCTCAGGGAAACCAATTTGAGTGCCCAAAATCCACGACGAGTTTCGTTGTTAAAAAAAAAAACATATCACAAACATACCGGACTTTGCGCACGGGTACTTAGTATGGTCGCTTGCAAAGTAGATAAGCATTATGTGGAGCGATGAGAGTAAGATCGTTTTTTTTGGAAAAGGCACTCGTCCATATGTAATGCGTAGCCCAAACACAGAATATGATACTTGGAATAATCTTACACTCATCATTCCACTCTACTTTGCAAGTGGCCATTTTAAGTACCCATGCGCAAAGTCCGATATCTTTGTGATAGGGTCAGAATACGTGAAACCGACATGTCTGAAATGTTTTTCAAAGTTTTTTATATAAATCAGAAGCAGCAAGTGGTAGAAATTAGTGTACGGAAAAATTTTTTAAAAAAATTGTTGTTGCAATAATTATTGACAGTCAAAGTTTTCATTAACCTTTTTTTTAAAATGGTATAAGTTTTGAACAACTTGTCTGATCGTGACGAAATGTTTTAATTTCTGTAGATAATAAGTTGAACTTATGTATTAAGAAAAAAAGTTCCAAAAACTTTGCAATTTTTTCATCAACAAT
This sequence comes from Tricholauxania praeusta, assembly GCA_949775025.1. Taxonomy (NCBI): domain Eukaryota; kingdom Metazoa; phylum Arthropoda; class Insecta; order Diptera; family Lauxaniidae; genus Tricholauxania; species Tricholauxania praeusta. Next base: position 40,935,114 of record OX459030.1, on the reverse strand, counting down.
TGAATTTTAATGATTTGCGCCGCCTCGAAAAAATCTGAAAATAATTACAAAGATGCATTGAACCCTTCCAAAGCCTATGAGAAACCCGATCCTTTTTCTTGTAAACTAGTATTATTGATTTTTTTGAAAAACAACAAAATTTTTATGCATTTTTCGTCCGCCCAGTACCACTATAATATTTATACCGTCAAAACTAATTTAGGCTCCACGATTTTTTTTATGAATTCTAGTTTGGAAGGGTTCAATGCATCTCTGTAATTTTTTTTCAGATTTTTTCGAGGCGGCGCAAGTCATTAAAATTCAATTGTTGATAGAGAAATTGCTAATTAACAACAAAAATGCAAAATTTTTGCAACTTTTTTTTTTAATACATAAGTTCAACTTATTATCTACAGAAATTAAAAAATTTCGTCACAATCAGTCAAGCAGTTCAAAACTTATAGCATTTTAAAAAAATGTTAATGAAAACTTTGACTGGCAATAATTATTGCAACAGCAATTTTTTTTTAAAAATTTTTCCGTACACTAATTTCTACCACTTGCAGCTACTGATTTATATAAAAAACTTTGAAAACCATTTCAGACATGTCGGTTTCGCGTATTCTGACCCTGCTGCTTAAAATTTGAATTCAAAATTTTTATTTTTAAAATTTAACATGCATTCGAAAGGTTTCTAGTTCCTTAACATACATAAATAAGTTTAAAATCAAATTTTTTCAGTACTACAACAAAAGTTGTTTGAGAAAATATTCGTATACCTGTAACGTTGGAATACTTAACCTTTCGCGGGCAGGGTTACTAAGGAATCAGAATTTTATATCAAAGCCAAGGAGCCTGGTAGAAATTCAAAAATTTCCGAAATAGCCGGGAATCTTTTATTACATGGACTTCAAAATTTCTTGAAGGAGCAAAAAATAAAAATTTCAAGTTCTTTCTGCACCAAAATTGAAGTTTCTAAAAGAAAGAAGGTCTTCAAGTTTTCCCCAAAACAAGTTCTATTTTTACCATTTGAGGGAAAAATAATAATAAAATAACTAAGTTTTGAGAAGGCTGGGAGTCGCTAATTTTCAACTTTGCAACTCTGTCCGCGTGGCACCTACATTTTCACTGCTTACGAGGGACACTTATGATAAATTCGTTCGTCACAATTAAAAAAAAAATTGTTATAAAATGGTCGAAAATAAATGGACCGTGAAAAATATGCACAGGTATGCAGTTGAATAAAAAAATCGATATCTCGAACATTCATTGTTAAAAACATAATTAAGGGTTTAATCTCGATAATATAATCTGTAAAAAACCTACCTGCCTTTAAAAACCCTATTGATTTAGCAACCTTAAAATAGGGAATTTTTGTAGGTGAAATTTGTAATAAAATTTCACAATTTTTCAGAAAACAAACTCTTCAATAAATAATACACCTTTTATACTAAATAAATGCAGATGATTTTTTTTTTTTTTTTTTAAGTAAAAATTACCAATTGAATAAGAAAATACGATTTTTGTAAACATTTCTCGGGAAGGGTTAGACACATCTTTCAAATGCGGCATATATCGTTAGTAGGAACGATTAGATACTTTCAAGGTCTCGAAAATAGGTCCGACCAAATAAAACACAACGTGATTTGCCAGCTAAACTTTAATATTTATGAATTGGAAAATTTGTGTAACAATTGTCTTCTGTAAAATCAAAATGTTCAACAGTTCGTATTAAGAATTCACGTTTTAATCAAGGAGCAGCTAACACAATTGAGTGCTCACTAATTTTTCAAACTTGTGGCTGTGTGTCCAACAACTCACCCCACTTCCATCATATGGATACACAGAAACACGCAGTATTTCAAAGTCGATTAAAATTCGAGAAAATCACGTGTTTTCGTTTGCGTTTATTATTTTCGAACGGTTGAGTTGATGAATTCGTAGTCGACTGACTGCACGTTTGCCCTCTCCTTATTTCCGTTTCCGTTTGGCAATGCGGTTGTCCATCAAGTGACATGGCGCACATCGTGCCGCATGTAGTTTCGTATCACTTGTTCACTAATTGTTCCAGCAAATACGTCATGAACAGCATCAATGCTATCTAGGACGCATGCAGAAAATTTTCTATGGAAAATGTAAAAAGAGGCCACACGATTTTGGATTTACAGTTGAATTAGCGCTGGCAACATTATGCAAATATAATTCATGATAAATATTTGTTGATGCAAAGGTTAAAGTTTAAAATTACGCTACGTATTAATTAGCCCAAGAATGTGTGTAGATATGTACTAACATATGTACATATATGTATGTGTAACTGCACCATATTGTAATGTTGCGACAAGGTTTCGGTCTTGAGTACAAATTTTAAGCTCATTTAACTTTAAGTCTTATGCTAGATTGGAAAACTCATGCAATTCTTCGTTCTAGAGTTATTTTGACGTAAAACGCCATGTTCTCTTTATTGAGTTAGGATTGGTTCCATGGATTTTACTACCTGCTCTTAAAAAGAAAAACAAAACCCTATTTTCTCATATTCATCTCACCGTTTCCTGGATCGTTACTGGCTTTTTTATGTTACGGAAGTACCACCAACATTAAACGGCTCCTCACTTTTCAATATATAATTTAATAACATACAAATAATTCACCAAGTGCGGGATCGGAAAATTTTCGTTTTGGAGCATCCAATTGGAACGTGTAGGGCTCCTGGAGAAATGAAAAAAATTGCAGTCAAAAGTTGGGGATGGACCTAGTTTCTTATAAGCTAGGAAATTCTACATTGATTGTCCAACTATGGGTATTATATAAAACTTTGAAATCTCTTCCATAGTAAGATAAAAGTACAGTATTGTCCCAATTAATGTGAACACAAGTGATAATTTGGAAAAAATCAACTTAGCTTCCAATCTTTGTTCTAGCAAGTCTTTATATTTTTGAGAGTTCATCATGCCTTCGATCGGTACAATGGATATGGTACCTTTATAAGAAAAGCAGTCCCAAAACATTTTTAACGGATTTGGTCAATATGAGCTATTGTAAGTTTTTCGTTGTCCTATTTTTAACGAAACGAGATCGCTGTCTTTGTACCAAAAAATGCCTCTCAAGAAGATATACTGCCCGGATCTTAATCCGATTGAAAATCTCTGGATTATTGTAAAGGCTAGACTTCGTTAAATAGACTGCACAACAAAAACAAAAATGATTGAGACTGTAATCACGATATGGTTTCGAGACTAGAAAGTATCAGAAATGTGTACAAAACTTGTGGATTCTATGCCAAAACGTGTTAAGGAAGTTATAAAAGCCAAGGGGGGATATGGTTCTTATTAAAACAATTTAAATTGTATTCTTTTCTCTTTTTTCTTAGTCTATAACTAATAAAAGTTGTTTTTTGCAAATTATCACTTGTGTTCACATTAATTAAAACAATACTGTATATTATTTACAAATATTATTGATATAATAATTTAAATTTATATCATTTCCATTGATATATCATTTGTGCCTGAGTTTATATTACTAACACTATTTTTTTTGGGAAGCACAAAGCTTTATTAAAATTAGTAGTAAGTAGTAGTAGACTTCACACTTACTTAGGAATTATAGAATGATTATATTAAGGGTACACCTCTAAACGCGAAAAGCATGTAAAACTCGAATGTTTTCAAGCTTGTCACGGGGACACCCCTATCTTTCGAATGGTAATGGCAATTCGAGGCTTACGTAAGCTTTGCTCCACACAAATTTTTTTCGTGGAACGAAAACATTCTCAGTTTACGCAGATTACACAGTTTTCGAGACATCTTCGCTTTTAGAGAAATAACCTCATTACAACTAAGGTCAAGAAAAAGAAAACTTATTAAGATTAGCTGCCATATGAGCATAATTTTAATGAGGCTACAAAAACGACAATAGAGAAATTAATTTAAGCATAAATTTTCCTTAGGTCAAGTAAAAGAACATTTATGAAGATAGACGTGAAAGGCAAGCTGTCACGCCCACCTACCATATCAAAAAGATTTAGAAAACGTTGTTTAAAAAAATGGCGTGGTACGATTTTTGCAAGGCAAAGTAGTTTAAAGCTGATTCTAAGGAATATGTTAAATAAAATCTAGTTACTAGCCCAGTGTGCCAAACGGATGCGTTTCGAATTCGAGATGGACTCGCTTCTTCGTATATTATATCCGATAAAGATATTGACTTATTTTGGTATGAAATTTCTCTCAAACTCGAACCGGTCTCGTTTTTTTTTTTAAATAATACAGATTCGAGACGAACTCATTTTTTTAAAAGGAAGTACGGATTCGAGATGATTTATTTTAAGTAAAACGTATGCGAGACGGACTCGCAACATCATTATTATTGGAAAATTCTGACAAGCAATACTATTTGGTTTGAAGCTGAGCTTCAGAAGCAAGTGGCTAATAATATAAGAAAAGAATTTGAATTAAAAATAAGTACAGATCCGTCTAAGCATAAAAAAGCGAAATCCGCGCTGACGGTATGCATGTGTGATGATGTTAGTAAAACGTACATTTTCCTTTCCATTTAAAATATATAAAACATCACCGGGTTTTCCGAAAAATTATGAGTGTCAATGCATATACTTTTATAACAAAAATGCAACTGCAATTACATCATTACCCGCATATGAAGTCTTAAAAAGTAAATTCACGGTTAGAAATTTTGGAATAAATTTTAATACTTTTTGGCTTACATATGTATATGATTACACCAGAATTGTATTAAAATTCAATACTGTCTAGATATTAAAATTCATTTTTAATACAAATTTGTATTAAAATTTAATACTCGTTTTTATTTAAGTTTAAAAAAATATGTCGTATCCACAGGGATTCGAACCTGGTTCCATTTCAATGCAAGGGTTACATGAACATTTTAACGACATCAGCAAACGTAGTAGCATATTTACGTTGGCTAAATGTAATACTTGCTATAGCATCAAATGTTATAAAATATCGTTTTTATTGTTGAACTGTATTAGAATTTAATACAAAATGTATTACAAAATTTTATAATATATTCAAAAGTATTCAATTTAATCAAAATTGTATTAAAAATCTTTGTAATACTTCGCATGTATTAAAATTTATTCCAAGATTTCTAACCGTGTTGTTGTAAAAAATGTCGAGTATGCTTATGCTTCGCTTAGAACTGTAGCTTTCTTATTCGACAGAGGCTCTCATTAGAAAAAGTGTTATCTTAAATAACCCTTTAGACCAGGGGTGTTCAACCCAAACTATCTTCCGGGCCACATTTAATATGCATCATAACTCCGCGGGCCACATATAAAATTATATGTATATCGCCATATTACATTTAGATATACTATAGACCATAGATTATGTATGAACTTATTACTTGGCTGTCGTTGTTTTAAATGTGTTATTGAACTACACTGCCCTCAGAAGCGAAAAGGGCGTATCTCGAAAAAGTGCGTTTCCAGATAATTGATATTTTGTTTATGTCAATTTATTGAAATATCAGTAAAATTAAGATAGAGAATATTCTCTTAGGAGATTTTTTATATGTTTGAACTAAGTAATGGGCAATCCGATGTCATAAGAATCACGCCACTATTAAGGCCTTTAGTGTAGAATTTGGGGTCTTGATTGCAATAATTTGTTCGTTTGACTTGGTGAAGTAAATTGCACTGGTATTTGGTTAGCTGTGCTCGTGTGAAATAAAAGCGAGAGCTGCACTCGGTTCAAAACCAACTTCTCGGTTGTCTCTTCTTGCTGGCTTTCAATGTTTGCAAATCGGAGTTTCACTTTGTACCATTTTGCTCGAATCGAATAATCGTCGAAATCTATGGATAGGGATATTTTTAGCTATTTTTTTATTGAAGTGAAACTTCTTTAGCAACGGTGTGATTTGAAATCAGGTGTGTATACTGAAACGACACTATTTTTTTTATCATTTTAATATTACATTTTCGTCTAACTCTATGACAGTTTAGTTTTCTGAAGGTTTCACTTATACCACGCATGAACTGCACACATGATGTTTTTATTTTTTACTAGCAGCTAATTAGCAAAAAACCCTCAATGACTTAATGATTCATACTTTGGCTGTAGCAATGTTTATTCAATATGGATAGTTCAGATTAGTTCGCTAATTGGGTCTATATTAAAATGCAGAACGGTGTTCAAACGGAGATATAGATTTTTTTTTGAAAATGTTAGAAATAACGTCCAAATCGAGACCTAGAAAATTAAAAAATTCGTATGTTGCCACTTTTTTCTACACTGATAAAAATCTCATTTTGTTTGCTATTACGTCGAGTTTTTCAAATAAATGGTGTTGAATATGTCAAAAACTTAAATTTAGACCATTTTCGCGCACTTGTACGAAGAATACCAAGTTTTGGAGCATTTCTAAGTAAACAAAAATGAAGTAACTAAAATTGAAATTTACATGAACAACTGCAAGTCAACTTCATATTATTATCATAATTTGACCATTGTACCAAACACATATAAAAATAGCCCTGTTTCTGACTACATGTGTAGCCATAACTCAAAGGTCACTGCTACTTTGTGCTCAGAATTAATTATGTCCTTGGTACAAGTGCAAGAAAAAGAAAAAAAATTAGGAGGGTTGTGGCATATTTGGCTTCACTTATCTCAAAAATAAAAAGGTTTAATTAAAGAAAACTTTCAGTTCTTCTTAGAAAAGCTCCAAAAAGATTTATAAGAAAAGTTATCAAACAAAAATTTAAACCAACTTGCAGGTGTACCAATTATTTTGAGCAGTCAAATATTCAAACTATGCACTCAAAACTTAAGGGAATCACTTGATTTGTTTTACTGAATATCGTTCTGCCAAATTGTGTAGCTTACGTTACTACTAAGATTTTTCCTCTAAATTACCAACATTTTTTTATAAAAGATCTTATGTATGTAATTTAGTCATTTATCATTGATCATACAAAACCATGAACATTTTCTTTCAAAAATTAATTCGTAAGTTATTCGACCTTTTCATGGATTATAAATGAAAGATTGTTTTATTCTGGCTCTAGGTCATCATAATTATTATATAATTTATTTTAGTGGAATGGTATGTTTTTACTCAACTACAACAAATAAATAACAATTTGAGCTTAACAGCCATAAAACACGTGTAACAAATGTACCGAAATGTTATCAGAATATTCATATTTTATTTACTTAATTGTGTACTATCCAACAGCGTCAACAGCTGGGACACCCCGTGTGACTTGTTTTGCTTTTCACAGCAAATGTCAACAATTGCAGTTCTATCATACAAACGTATACATCTGCGACGCAATGGGTAAAAGTAGTCTAAGCTACATTTTGTTGTTGTAAATTTAAAGTGCTTAAGGACTATTACTATGCTAAATTTAGATACATATTGCCATGAATGGACAAAAAAAAAAAACGAGGCACCTAGCGTTCGCGTGCAGATGAATGCATCATTTAGAAACACGAGTGCTAATGTTAAGTAATCGTGGAAGTTTGTCCTAAATATTTCCACACGTTCGTATGATTTTTGTAAGCTGAAGAGGCAGCATGGTAGTCGGAGCAAATTGATGGTATTGACAAAGAGATAATATGCCAAGGATCTGTGCAAGATTTAAATTGATTTAGAAATACAAAACAATTGGCACAAACATCGCAGTGGGATTTTTCATTTTTTCTTCTCTATTATTTACAAAATTTTCATATTGGAGTTAATATACTGCATAATATTCGATGCCAATTGAATTAGAATAATAATAACACTACATTTGACTTTCTGAACTTTTTTATTTTATTATCACAGTAGTACTAAATTATAAAATATTGCCTTGTTCGCTTAATTTCAAGAGTACCTGTGTACACATACACAAATTAAATTTTATAATGACAACTTCACCTGCAACTTTTTTTAACATTTAAACACAAATTTAAAAAAACAAACAAATGTTTTAGAGGCCAAACTCAAATGACAAAATAATCCAAGAATCATCCGCCAGATTTCTAATGCATGAATATTTCTTATAGTCTAACTAAGCACTGACATAGACGCAAACAACGCCAGATTAAAAATTGTTTTGACTTTTCGGCATCGTGAAATTTAAATGAAACTGCATGTTGTAATTTTGAAGGTTGAGTTAAATGCCTATGATAAAAATTTACTATGGTGCCATTCCTGATCCATCCGATGCCCTTAAGCTACCCTAAGTTTATAAAGTTATCATAATGGGTCAACTAGCAAGAGGTGTCATTTTAAATAACGCGCTATTTTAGAACTGTCAACAACATTCAACTATCATTGAGATGACTTTTGATAAGAAAAATTTAGGAGGTTTTACATATCGATCGACCCACACTCGCACAAGCTGAAATAGTGAAAATTCATTACAAATATTTTGGTCGTCTGATTTTTCGAACTTCAATTAAAGATAAATTCTATGCCAATGTTCCACCAATTTATAAGCACTAAAAGCAAATATTAGAGCTATCATTCGCAAAATACAGCCGCAATTATGCGAAAATGTGAAGAAAAATGTTATCCATATATAACCATTTGTTGGCTGAGCCGTTGCGGACATTCGCAAGATATTTTATTCCATTACTAACCTTAGAGTTTGTACTTTAGATAAAAAAATAAAAAATATAATTTTTCAGAAAAATGTTTCTATTGATTTAAAGCGACACCTCTTGCTGACTGATCCAAATGACTGACACCTTTTGTTGAATGAGCCTACATAATGATTGAAGTCTTAGATTTCCAGCCAGATCAGAAAAATTATTCATTCATTTTGTGCATAAGAAATCTTACGATTGACTCTCCGACTTTGCCACAAATTAACAATAAAAACACAAATGCAACATGTAATAACTTTGTCAAAATACAACTCTTATGGCTGTAAAACTTGTTTAATATATGTCAAAACATCTGGATGCGCCAATACGCCCAAATGATCAACGCCCGATAGCTCCATATTTGAAATGTTGTTATTTTGGAAGCCGGACCAGTAATGGCAGGCACGCAACGAACGCTCATTAACAGTTCCATCACCACGACCCATAACAAGCTTCGGCGTTTCACCATTTATATCGTCTTTTTTGTAACGTAATCTGTAATGTAAAGAATATAAGTAAGTAATTATTAAAATAAAATATACAATTTATTTACTCGCGCGATTTAATTTTAATTATTATTATTATTAACAGTTTATTTATTAATAAATTATATAAATAAACTTATTGCTAGGCACTAACTGCTAAGGTTTTCAGCCTAAAAATAATACAGCTAATGAAGACTAAATAGGTAGCCATTGCAAAGGGTTCATTACAAAAACGACATGGATATGTAAGTAGTAAGGACTTTAAAAGAACAATTGGGAACCGATTCCTAGAATAGTTGAAAATAAAAAATATAAAAATATGGTTCCTCAGACTTATTTTCTTGAAATCATCAGAAAGAAAGCGTACCGGTATGCTCATTGTGCTGCTCATAAGCAAATACATGGGAAATATTTTTATTCTCTTCAAACAGCTGTAACTACAATCGTGGTCAAAAGTATTGGGCACCTTGTGTATTTTTATATATTTAGACGTATTTCCGATTTTGAGTTTGTGGAAAATAGTAAAAGTAAAGGTGCACAGATGGTTTTATTCAAACAAGGAGCAATTGGTTGAATGTATAAAAGGAGAGGTGAGTGGAATTTCCCACTCTATAAGGAAATGCTTTTTGACAGTATGCTTTGTAGAATAAAAATTGTTACAAAGACTTGTTACAAGGGGAGTCAACTATATATTAATTTTTTAAAGAAAATTGCTTATATTTAAATTCTAAATAATAACTTTTTAAATATTCTAGCAGAATTGAGGGGTACCTAATACTTTATACCACGGTTGATGCTTTCATGTTTAAAAAAAAGTAAAGAGTTTTCTCTGCCTGAACCATCAGTAAATAGAAGCTTGTAGCACTTCGAAAATTCTTGCGGGGTTTGATTTGTGAGCATCTAAATAGTATATAAAAAAATTCCACCGTGATCCGTCGAGCCGTTTTTGAGAAAAGTGTGTTTTAAGGAGTGAAATGAATTTTTAACACACGTGATTTGTCTATATTTTTTTTCTCCAAGAGTATTTTGCAAGAATTGCCCGCAAACACAGGAAACAATTTCTGCTGAAACATTTTTTTATCGTTCGTCGCAACAGGAAAAGCTGTTGCAACACCATATATTTTGTTTGTCGAAAGGCCATGGTTTTTGTCAATTTTCAAAACATCGTCAGCAGAATTTTGATTTTTATGGCGGTTCACTCAAAGAAATTCTTAATCGTTTCCCTCGTTCCTGAGATAAAGAAATTTCAGTACCTGCATGTGATGTATTTTTTTTCTTTCGCTCTTGTAATGCCTTTGACCAAATGGCACACCAAGAGTTCATTTTCTTTAACATATTCCCGTAATGTTTTCGTAATGTTTCGGTGGGCAACAAAAATTCGATTTTCCTGCTAGTAATTTAGATCCGCACTTTTTGCAGCATTTTTTTTTAGCTTTTTTTTTATACTTGACGTGTTTTTCGAAAAATTACTGTGTACCGGCGTTCTCACTAAGTTACATAAGTCACAATCACATAATTTACCATTTTTTGATCTGGTATTTTGATTTTTCAATTTTAATGTTGAATAGTCAGTTAGTTTTAAAGATACCGCAGTTTTATCTTTGAGCGGACGATAAACGATGATTTTGCAGGCACAACAAACCACCGTAGGAAGACGATTATCTTCTGCATCATAGCTCTGAATCTTTTTAATATGATTTTTAAAGCACCGTTGATCTTTATCATATTTGCTTTATTTTTTAAACAAAACAAACAAACTTTTGCACAGTTTCTTCGTGAGTTCCAGCATGATTTTTTGATTTTGTAGCCATTGTATCACCCTCTAATGCCCTTGACCGCCTCTAAACGGGCTCTAGCTGGAGTGCCACAAATCACTTATAAATTATTTGAATTAAACCGAATACGTTCAAGCGGTAGGCGAAGCGGTGGTTTTTGAGTCACACTTTGAATGAATGATTGCATGAATATTTTGCGATTTTTGTTTTACCCTCATAGTCATGGCACGCCGTAATATTTTCAACCTATTAAAAATGTTTGAAGAAGAGATTTCATCAATAATGGATTCAATTCCAACCGACAACGAAGATACTAGAGATGAGCAAGATTTCGATTCTGATGACGGTGAAGATCCATACCGGTTGGCCGCTCATTAAATGGAAGTATTTAGTCTGGAGCGACGAAACGAAGATCAGCCGCCTTGGCATTGATGGTAAAAAATATGTAAGTTGACCAAATGAGGAATACTTCCATTTAATGAGCAGCCAACCGGCATGTGCCTTAGCGAATTTTATGCGGCTTTTCCTCTGTTTAACTGTCAGCAATGGTTTCTTGTGGGAGATTCGTTCATGAAGTCCAGTCCCAACCAATCCACAAGTGACAGTTCGTTTGAACATTTTTGCATCGTATTGATCAGTTATATCGCATTAGATGTCTGCAGGAGTCTAACGAGGATTCAATTTCGCCTTGCGCACAATCTGGCAATTTTTCTGCTCAGAAGTCTTATGAGGTCTCTTTCTGCGAGGAACATTTTTTGTTGTGCCATACTTATTAAAATGGTCAAGTGCGTTGGATACCATCTTTTTGGAGCAATTTAGCTGTGTTGCTATCGCCTGATATCTCATGTCCGTTCTTCGAAGCTAAGACTAAGTTAAGCTTAAGCCGGTGTACAACTTTATGTCACTACCCATGATTAAGGATATGCTAATAAGCAAATTTGGTCAAAAAGGGTTCTTACTAGCAATGAAAATATCACAATATCGTTCTAGAATATTTTAACCAGTTTAACCTTAAATTTTTGCTAATTACTTTTATGTTTTCAATTTGTTGACTCAGTCAAACCTGAGGTTTGAGCAGAAAATCACTCATAAGGCTTATGTTATGTTTGTTAGGAATTTGAATTTAATTATGTTCTTTTTTTAAAAGTTTAGATGCCCGAGATTTATATTGTATATAAATTTTCTGATACACAGAGAAAAATAAATGAGAAAAACTACCAATAACACAATGAATGATTTCGTTTCCAATTAGTTGTCAACAGCTGTACGTTACAATAGAAAGACTCATAACTTAGAAGCTACTGAAATTTTTTATAAAGATTAATCTGTGACATAAAAGTTTCATTAATTTGTCCATAGGCAACGCTGTTAGTAAAAAATTAAGTTCGAGTATAGCTTTAGCTATTTTATTTCTATTACTATTGATTACAATCCGACTTTTACCGACATTTTCGACTGTTTGGAGGCTTTTTGGATGCCATTTGATAGTTTTCATATTTTTTTTTATTCTTTAATATAGAAAAATGAAATGCTGTTCGTTCGAGTTCGTTTGTGCCTTATTGTTTGTGGAAGGTTTTTAGAAAAAAAAAAAATTTTGGAAAATTTCGAAAGAAAAATCGAAAAACCTATAGGGTTGTATGGAAATTTCGTATGGAAAATGCACACCATAATTGTTTTGTAGTAAGCAAATCAATTTTAGGCAGTACAACGTCTGCCGATCCAGGACGGGAATAGGGATGCGTATAGGGATGGAGATAGGAACAGTGACAGGGAAGCCAGAAAAACGTCTGCCAGATACGTTAGTATTATACATACATATATTTCGACTCTTATACCCTGTTTTAATACTATTCGAAACTTTTTGAAATTCTGCCGACATTTTCTATAATTCAAGAAAATTCAAAAAATGTCAAACTTGTTACTTTTACAACCAATGCGCTGCCAGCCAAGGAACTAAATTCCGTGAAAATAAAGAAAATGTCTCAAAAAAAAAAAAAAAAACTGTTTCAAAATCACATTAAAGCCATTAAAGTAAAATTATTAAAAATTCCATTTCGCAAGGTAAAAATTTTAAGGAAATTTAAAATTCTATCGGATGTTCTGCGAAAATGGTTTCGAATACGATAAAATACAGAAATAAACGAAAAACACGAGGCCGAATGCCTTCCATGTCCCTCCGGGACGTGAATTGTTCGATACGGCTTTCGATACATAGTCCGTTTTTGCCTGCTGTGGAAATAAAGAAAGTGCTTAATATAGCAGCGAGTGTAGAAAACGTTAAAAGAAAACTCAGGGAAACCAAATTTAAGTGCCCAAAATCCACAACCACTTCCATTGTTTAAAAAAAATGCATATCACAAAGAGATCGGACTTTGCGCACGGGTACTTGGTATGGCCACTTGCAAAGTAGTTAAGCATTATGTGGAGCGATGCGAGTAAGATGGTTTTTTTTGGTGGAAAAGGCACTCGTCAATATGTAAGACGTAGCCCAAACACAGAATATGATACTTGCAATGATCTTACTCTCATCGTTCCATTCTACTTTGCAAGTGGCCATTTTAAGTATCCGTGTGTAAAATCCGATCTCTTTGTGATATGCATTTTTTTTAAACAATGGAAGTGGTTGTGGATTTTGGGCACTTAAATTTGGTTTCCCTGAGTTTTCTTTTAACGTTTTCTACACTCGCTGCTATATTAAGCACTTTCTTTATTTCCACAGCAGGCAAAAACGGACTATGTATCGAAAGCCGTATCGAACAATTCACGTCCCGGAGGGACATGGAAGGCATTCGGCCTCGTGGTTTTCGTTTATTTCTGTATTTTATCGTATTCGAAACGATTTTCGTAGAACATCCGATAAAATTTTAAATCTCCTTAAAATTTTTACCTTGCAAAATGGAATTTTTAATAATTTTACTTTGCTCTGTCGTAAAATGCTTTCCACGACCCACTAAAATGCAAAAACTTAAAAAAATCGTTGGATTATTATACAAAAATAATGGAACTTACTTGTTACAATCAAATTTTTTTAATAAAAGTAAATACATAGTGTTGAGAAGAAAAGGAATTGAGCACTGCTATTATTTTGACCGCTCGAAATCACAAATTACTCACTATAATAGGAAACCTAGAAAGTACCGTTATTTTTTTGGAACAAATTGTCATGAGCTTATTTTGTGTACTTATCAAGTAACTATATTTTAAAAGATTGGAAGAAAAAAACTTCATTTGTTCGAAATATTTTCTTTCAATTCAAAAATGACACCCCGTTTCTATCCTTTTGACCGCAACTGTACATTAAAAGTTATAGACGTAGTGTTAAGTGAAGTATTGCAGCAATAAAAATGAAAATTCAAGTCAATATTAGGTATTTCTGAACCAAAAGTGGAAGGGATTTCATCAGGCTAGCATCTCCCATACAAATATAAAACCTAAACTGATATACACACATACATTGCATGTGATGAGTGAACTACATATGTGAGAAATTATATTGGAATCATAATAGCTGTGTTCCAGTACAATAATGTTCTCTATTTGGCTAAAGTTCCAGGTTTTATCCCGAAAAATTTTTTCGTTCCTGTACTTTTTACAATTTTTCTCTTTCACAGAGCACAATTTTCTTAATCTCTCATGGTTGCCTTTCTCATAAAATGTATAAAACTCATCTTGGACTATACGAAATAGATTTAATTTTTTTTTTATAAATAGCGCCATGTCATGTCATAATAGATATATTCAAATATTTTAAAACAATTTATTACATACCTCTCGACAGTATCAAGTCCATTGCCATATAAGCAATGCAATTCTACTTGTGGTGGACTAAAATTGAGTGTGTAACGTATGGTATCCTTGCGCATTTCCCAACCAACGCGGAAGTCAATGGCATTGAAGAAACTTTCCATTTGCGCCATTGTGTAATTACGTGAAGGTGTTTCTACTAATACTTCAGATGGTTTCCAGAAAAGTGGAGATGGTAGGAGCCAAGATGTCGAAGGATTAGATATTTGTTCTTCACGCAAAGTTTTACCACTTAAAAAGAATGAGTCCAAATCATCTCCTAGTCATTCATTACAGATTCAAAAATATATTTAGATTTAAAAAATTAAATAAGTAATGTACAGACCCATTGCAAACACTTTCATCGCTTTCATACTGCCTGCCCAAGCGCCCGCAAGACTAATTATACGTTGCACATATTTGCGTTTCCATTCTGAAGTTTGCTGCTGAAGAAATACCAATGTCATGGGACTGCCCATGCTATGCGTTATAAAAGTCACTGGAGATTTTTCGTTAGTTTCATAGGTGTCCTCAACAAGCTTCTTAAGATCAATGAACCATTGTTTGTGTTCATCTGCGCAGATGATGAAAAAAAAGAGAAACAAAAGTTATTTATTGTAAGTACGCAAAAAAACGAAACGTGTAGCTTAACTTACTCGGTGCCTTGCGGAAATCATATGGAGCACCACGTATGTTTTTATTTCGCTCATATCCTAAATCTACAAGTACATTGGCAACATCCTTAAAATAGGCACCAGCTTTATTACGTGTTGGATCAATCCACTCGACTACTGCGGGATCACCCCAACCGGGAACATGTGTTTCTACACCTGGTGTATTGTGAGTCGTACGTGTGATGTTGTCATAGTACAGTTTTACGTTATCCACCCAACAGTAAACCATAGGAATGACCAAAAGCTCCAGATTAAGCCAAAGGCTATACCAGTCTGCACCTTTGGCACAAATGTAATAAGGTGAATAGGTTTTATGGAGTTTGGCATTAATTTGACTTCCACCATCGCCGGGTACTGAAAAAAAAAAATAAAATCATGTAATTAAGTTTAATAATAAGTTTAATTTAATTAATTAATTAAATTTAAGTAATTGAAAATGCTTTTCTATCTGAGGTATTGTTTCGCGATTATTTTGTAGTTATAAAAATACGAAAAAAAAAACAAGAATCTGTCTGTACCCGTGCGTTTCTACACCTTTGGAGTTATTTTTTTAAAGTTGACTGAATCTGGTTTTCCAAGGTCATATCGAAAGTCATAAATTTTTTATCATTTCATTTATCCACTATTCAACTATCTACTAGAAATCAAGAAATAACTTTGCATTGGTCGCCATAGCTCGGGCATGGTTTGTGTGGGTATCGCTGAATAGGTATTTAAATGGGCTATTCTCATTTCTGTGCGGAGAATAGATAGTGGATAGTAGCATAGTTGACTACTATTGGATTTCAGCTTTACGGAGAACAAACACATCTGAGCGTTACCGGATGAGTCAAAGGTTGCTAATAGTGACACGATCCGTAGATATGCCGAGTAACTGCTTTGGCAGTCGCGGACAATTAACGGTTCGAGTGAGGAGACTCAGAGGGTTTCCAAATAGTATCGGTCGCCACTTCAATTCTGAGTGTCGATGATCCTTTAATCGAACCTTAACTCGAAAACAAATTTCCTTATGGGGGGGTAGGGTTTTGCCAAATTTTGTTTTTCCAATTTTTTTTTGTTGTTTTATTTAACAGTATAACTCAGGTCGATTGGAGTAAAACTGACGAAGATACAGTGTCTTGAATCTCGATGATTCTGTGTAAGTATATGAAAAAAAAAAAGAAAAAAAACTTTAAACGTGATTTTCTCGAAACAAACTTTTCAAAGTCGGTGGACACTTTTCTCGAAAACTACGACCGATTTTCTTGAAATTTGACACACTTCTTTAATACATATAAAACCAGGTAATGCAATAATAAATACACTGATTATTGCCTTTTTTTTTAAAAAAAATCGTTTTTTGGCTTAAAAATTATGCCAAAATCTTAAAAATCGTCAAAGAAAAAAAACCTTTCGACAATACCTTGAAAAACTTATAAGCTAAAGGAAGTTTTTTTTTTTTTGATTTCAGATGATAACGTGATCTTATCTTGTCCACCGCAAACCACCTTTTTTTTTAGGCGTCCGCGGAAACTTGCTGTCAATGGCTTCTTTCCAATATTTTTATATTTCTTACAGAATACTCCTTACATATTGTACTTTTATATGCTCCTTAAATAAATAAATTTACTTTTACCGTATCGCTAAAAAACATTTTTAAGCTTTTGCCAAAAATATAGCGCCAAAACCCTACCCCTTCCTTAATGAAACTCAATATACATACACATGGGAAGCAGATATGTTTTTGCTAGCAGAAGCCTTATCCTCATCGGTGAGAAAAATTAAGTTGGCCACAATACTCGGAGCATTCCATACACTTTACCAATAATGCAGCTGATATGGTTGTTCCAAATCAACGTTCTGTTAAATATTATTCCGAGATTTTGTGCTGAATCTACAACATCAATATTACAGTTGCTTAAAACAATTTTTGGAATGAGTGAAGTATCCATGATTTTTTTGCTAATAACTAAACATTTTGATTTGCTAGGGTTGAGACATAAACCATTTCTATTAGTCCAATTCAGAACACGAGTCAGATCCTCATTGAGACCAGCCACACAATTAACAATAGATACACGATCACAACTAATATATAATTGAACATCATCTGCATACATATGAACATTACATTTTCTAGGATTGTTTGGCAAATCGTTTATGTAAATTGAGAAGAGAAGCGGTCCCAAGACTGAACCCTGGGGAACTCCTCTTGTAGTATGGATAAATTTGGACGTACATTTTTTGCACAAACAGCTTGTGATCTATTAGTTAAGTATGAAAGAATTAATTTGGCAGCTGTTAATGAAAAATTATACATATTGAGCAGTTTACTATATAAAATATTATGGTTTACACTATCAAATGCCTTTGAGTGGTCTAGGAGGACTAAGAAACTTATTTCATTTCTATCCAGGCCCTCTCTTATGTTTTCAGTTACATCAATTAAAGCAGTCACACAACTACGCTCAGTCCTAAAACCTGATTGTCGATCAGTTAGTAATCTATTGTCATTAATAAATTCGCTAATCTGGCAATTTAATAATAATTCGAAAGCTTTTGGACATAAATGACAAAATGGCAATTGGACGGTATTCAGCACTTGACTTAGGGATTGGAATGATTTTTGCTTTTTTCCAATTATTGGGAAATGTGGATTTAGTTATTATAGTGTTAAATATAAAAGTTATAAAAGGAAGCAGAATAGGAAGCAAAGCCTTTAAGAAAAGAGGATGAATTTCATCGAAACCCGTAGCATTTGATTTAATTTTCAAAAAGCTTTTTAGGACGTCAGCTTGGTCAACACATCTAAAACTGAATCTTATGCTCTGACTCAGACTGCTAGTAGAACTTATGTAGGAGTTACCGGAGACTGCTCGAATTTGTATATTTATAAATTTATGATTGAGGTCATCAACGTCGTCCAGATCACTTCGTTTAGAAAGGCTTTTCCCGATACCAATGTTGCGAATTTCCCTCAATGTTTTTTTACTACCTATAGCATATTTAAATTTTTCATTGTATACATTTATTTTGGATATCTTGATTATACTGTTAAGTTTTCTTCTTAATTCCTTAAATTTCGTGTAAAACTCAGTTATTTTAAGCCGCTTCCAGTGATTGCACGCGGCATTTCGTTGAACTATCAAATTTTTAATAATGTTGTTAAACCAAGGTTTTTTCTCGTTATTTGAAATTTTTCTTCTTAATGGCACAAACTCCTCAAAAAGGTTGCTAACTTTATTTTGGAAAAAGTCCAATTGATCATTAACCGAATCCATATTATAAATAATAGTCCAGTTAATATTTCTAACATGTTGCTCGAGTGCTATATAATTGATATGTTTGAAATCACGATAGTAAAAACAGTGTGGACGTACTATTTAGTTGAAAATCATATGTTAAAAAAATTAAATCGTATTTTGAAAATTGTGGAACAGATAATTGGTCATATAAAAGTATCTTAAGGCTTATCGCTTACAAAGAAAAGATCAAGTAAAGAATTCACCGACTTAGTGTAATGGGTAGCAATTGTTGTATTTACAGCAAATAGTCCTAAGGTTTGCATACTTATGGTTACGTGGTTTTCCTTTATAAGATTACTATTGAAATCACCTGAAATTATTATGTCCAAGTGCGACAGAGATAAATTTTCTATTACATTGAGAAGACCAGATACATCTACAGTACGATTAGGACGGTAATTCAACGTTTAGACGAGAAAACTTTTTCGGCAAAGTTTCCGTGTTTGTTGGCAAGAGGGGAAAAACGAAAGGGACGAGGTAAAAAATTTGTCATATGTTGCTAACGCGAAAATCACAAAAGGGAATGGACGAGAATTTGTTTCTCAGGCTTTCCTAGTGTAAACGTCGACTAAACGCTGCCGATAAGTCAAAGTTTACACGAGGAAATTCGATGAAACAAATTCTTGTCCATTCCCTTTTGTGAATTTGTTTTGCGTTTACACATGAAAACTAGAATTTCTTTCTGCTTGCGAATATCAAAGCAGTTACTGCGTCGATCCACCACAACAAACGTAGAGTCAAAGCATAATATAAGCTAACGAACAGAACAAAAGAGAATTTGCGGGTACGGAAAATTCTGTACACCAACCTACCGTTTTTCCCTTCTTGCCTACAAACAAGGAAACTTTGCGGCAATAGTTTCCTCGTGTAAACGTTGACTAATTCCCTTTTGTCAAGCTCTCATTTACAAAAATAGGAGCATCAGAATCGAATCCAGCATGACGTAGGCGGTGAGAATCACGGTGAGTGCGCTTAAACTGGGCAATTGACTTAAGAAGTGAGTTTTTATCAAACGCTGTTTTCAGTTTGATGACAATGATCCCATCATTTCTAGTGTTTTGCGTGAGAGAGCGTAAACGATAAACATTTCGCAAGTCTGGTGGTGTTATATTTATGCTCTTGCAGATATCATTGTAAATCTCAGTAAGATTTTCACTATCAGATGACGGGATCCCATGCAAACGAAGATCACAGGCTAAACTTGCATTTTCTTTTTTCATCAGTTGTGAATTTAGATAGCTTACTGATTTAAGCGATTCCACTTCTAGCGTTTTTGTCTCCAGAACCAAAACCCTACCAGCTACAACACTCAAATTATCTTTTAACTCAGCAATTTGTTGACTAAACGCATCCAATATTTTTTTTTCTGAATCCATAACCTTTTTGGCGATGAGTTCTTCTTGTTCTGACAAGCGTTGCTCGATCAGCTGAAGGATCCGCTGCGTCAAACTCTCGTTTTCAAGTCTTGGGGTCAAAGATGTTGCCGTTTTGGGAATGTTACGTAGGCGACGAGGAGAAGGCATTAATTTCGAGCAATTATTTACTTTACTAGAGTAAAACGATTTCAGTGACGTATAGTCTCTTTACTGAGCACTAAATTTTAACATATACTCTTTTGCTTCAATTACTTTTTTTTTATTTTTTTATTTATTCTTTTCAATTTGCGCGAAATCACAAAATTATTGAGAATAAAAATTAAGTTATTGTTTTTTTTAAGTTCTCAGTTAATAACAGCAGTTTTTAATGTTCACAGAAAGTAATTAACTCACAATATTTTTTTGGTGTCACCAAAATTATATAAATTGCTTAGGATATCGTGTTTTAATTAAATATTTAAGAGCTCTAAAAAGTGCGTGCGAACAGTTGAGTAGATTGCTTGTCGGATAAATTTTCAATTTTTTTATAAGAAAGAAAGAAGAAGAAGAAAAATTCATCACGGATTCGAATTCACCGATCGATAATTGCACAAAAACCATACCCACTTTGTTGGAAAATTTGATAACCTCTGTTACTTGCACCATTTTTTAAGTCAATATTTTTGAAAATGGGTTGTCTACTTAAAACAGAGGACGCTAATTCAGTTTTCAATATTAACCTTAATCCTAGTAATGGACTTTGTCCAGACATATAAGGCTATTGCAATCCGCTGACACATCGAGAAAAAATCAAAAATTTATTTATTTTTTATTTGTGTTTTTGGAACAAAATTTCATAATAATATTTTTGTACAGAGCTTATTGTTCAGTATTTTTAGTGCAAAAAATTACAAGCGCAAAATGCAGTTAAATAGGCAAGGAGCTGCTTATACTAGTTTCAATGACCGCTACGTCATATCATCAGATTTTTCCGATGAAGCTTATCGCCAAACTAATGTTAATTCTTCTATTATTTCATTACTGATCAACGTTTTTTACCTATACACATCTTAAATAAATCTTTATCAAAAAAAAAAAAAAAACTTTAAGCTTAGTTGACTAAATGTAACGTTACTTTGCCACTTGCAATATACTAATTCTTTTGTTACATCGTAAAAATTTTCTGCTCAAGGACAATACGAGTGCATGCATTTGTCAGGATAAACACTTCAAGATCACTTACCAAAAATTACAGGCGACAAAGATTTTCTTTCACTAAATGGCCAGACTGCATGTCCGACATTCCAAAGACATGCCAGCAGTAACACTGAAAGGCCAAACAGGTGTCTCATATTTTAACTATTGCAGCTATGTTGCTATGATCTCTTATCAACTAAACTAAATCACAAAAATCGAATTTGCAACTAAAACATGCGACCAGTGCAGTCGCCGTTAGTCCAATTAATGAATCACCTATAGAAGTAACTTCAGTTTCCCTACACCATGTAGATTTATTGTCGCAAATAATTCGCAACTGATACCAATAATTGGGGTCGAACTCAATTTTATGAATTCTAGGCGGATTTTTCAACACACACACAATTACCGCGATAAGTTTTAAAAAGTAAACTTGATACGCAATGCAGATTATTATATTAAAAACAAATTTATTCTACTTTACAACAACAAAATAAATTGTTTCTTTATCAATGATGGTTTGTTTTGTAGTAAACAACAAACGTCGACATTGAATTATTTGCAAAACATCAGGCGAATTGTGACGGATCATAACAGCTGATTAAGCAAAAAAAAATCACACATTTGTGCAAAAATTATGACATTAGTGATCCACAAATTGTAAAAGATTGGAATTTTCGGAATACTGCGAAAAACCAAAAGTATAGAAGAAGGATGGTAAGGTTATTCCACTAAACTCGAAAAACTTGCAAAACTCTGCAGTTTTCGACCAAGTTTACAGAAACACCTCAAACGCAAACACGTCTGTATTGCTGCAGCCATAAACAAAAATCAATCACACTAAAATGCGAAAATGTATCAAAATTAATGGACTACCCTAGTAGCATGAAAAGGTCTCATAGCTTCTTTCAGAGCCTTTTAAAGACAAGTGGGAACACAACACATTGTATATATAAAATCTTTATTGGGGCTTATAAGAGCCACTTGGCATATAAAGTATAAAGTCAATTTCCCCTCATTGTTAATTCTCAGGAGACTCTGTAAAGTATCTTTCTGAGCTGTTTAAAATACACATTAAAAACACTTTAAAAAAATTACGTCTCTTGTAGAAACATATATACATATTTAATTTTATTTTATTATCAAGAGAGACGTCATGATTTTCATGTGACTTTTGTTGCTACAGTATTAAGGCATAAAAGGCATCCAGTCTTTGTATTATGATTTAATATCTTGTTCTAGCAAGATATTATAAAACCAAATTTTGCTACAAAGGCGAAGTATCTTATTAATTGTGATAAAAAGCTATTTTAAAGACTGATTTGTAAGCTGGATTTTTTATCTTCATTACCCCTGATGCTACTAGGGTAACAAAACACAAAATAGGAAACACAACAAAAATTCTGACAATAACTCTGTTTATATTTAGAAATCGTCAAGTTTATGTGAATACTTCAAAAGAAATTTCAAATTGTCTGCAATGTTTCGACAAACGGCAAAACTTTCCAACTTACTGAAGCTGCTTGCTCATCAAATATGCATCGCAAATTTTTGAGGTGTGCATAAGCTTTGCTCCATGAAGATTTTTTCGATGCTCGGAAATGTTGTCAGTTTTCGCAACTTACACACTTCTTGAGGCATCTTCGGGTGGACTTAAAATTAATTGATTTAGATTGATTTTATTTTGTATTAAGCCGAAACCATAAACTTTTTTGACCCCATTGTTAACCATGGATTTTTAAATGGTTTCAAAATGTCCATACATTTTAGTTCATTGAGCTGGAAATTGATTTCAAGGTTGAACATTGTATTGAGGATTCTCCGAAAATAACTCATTCCAGATGTAAAAAATTTAGAGCTTGCAATTTTGAAAAATTGAACATTATAATTATCACTCGATTTGACATTCAATTTGTTGGCTAAAATTTCTCTCTCTTCATCGATCTCACAACGAATAGAAACCGCACCATTTTGTATCTCCCTCATATGGTAAAAAGTTGGATTTTTTTTGGGAAACATTTCCATGTGATCTTATCTTATCTTATCTTATCTTATCTTATCTTATCTTATCTTATCTTATCTTATCTTATCTTATCTTATCTTATCTTATCTTATCTTATCTTATCTTATCTTATCTTATCTTATCTTATCTTATCTTATCTTATCTTATCTTATCTTATCTTATCTTATCTTATCTTATCTTATCTTATCTTATCTTATCTTATCTTATCTTATCTTATCTTATCTTATCTTATCTTATCTTATCTTATCTTATCTTATCTTATCTTATCTTATCTTATCTTATCTTATCTTATCTTATCTTATCTTATCTTATCTTATCTTATCTTATCTTATCTTATCTTATCTTATCTTATCTTATCTTATCTTATCTTATCTTATCTTATCTTATCTTATCTTATCTTATCTTATCTTATCTTATCTTATCTTATCTTATCTTATCTTATCTTATCTTATCTTATCTTATCTTATCTTATCTTATCTTATCTTATCTTATCTTATCTTATCTTATCTTATCTTATCTTATCTTATCTTATCTTATCTTATCTTATCTTATCTTATCTTATCTTATCTTATCTTATCTTATCTTATCTTATCTTATCTTATCTTATCTTATCTTATCTTATCTTATCTTATCTTATCTTATCTTATCTTATCTTATCTTATCTTATCTTATCTTATCTTATCTTATCTTATCTTATCTTATCTTATCTTATCTTATCTTATCTTATCTTATCTTATCTTATCTTATCTTATCTTATCTTATCTTATCTTATCTTATCTTATCTTATCAAATATCAGGGAGGACATCACATGCTATAAAGATAGCAAATGTATGCCATTCACTCTCGCATTCTCCTAGCGCATTAGGTTCTGTTCGCATGCTTTTTCTTTCTTACAAAAATTTGATTTGATATCCCTGATAAGGGATAAGATAAGATCACATGGAAATTGGGCTTAAAGGGGTCATTTCCGATCACTTGGCAACCCTCCTGAAAATTCAAGACAGAAGGTTTTGCATAAAGCGCTCATTTTTATTTTCGCCAGACACATGAGCATTAATTGCTACATTTGCTCTCCATTTCGTATCAATAGCTTCATTTTAAATTTCTTTCTCATTAATTTTCAGATTCGTAAAATTCTTATCTATATTTTTCAAACTTCCCACATTCAGTTTCACATATTCTTGTATATCTTTCGAAACTATGTCAACGGTATTTATTTATTAATTAATTATTAATATCGTTGACATGAGGTTCGTTCCAGAACATTTTGGACTAAGTTCTGTAAAAGTGTCAAATGCGAGAGAGTTAGATAGTTAAATAGATAGTAGAAGCCTTGTTTTTTTCGTCGCGGTTATCCGCTAAAAAATTTTTTTGTTTGAGATATTAGTTGGCGATGAGTATCGCCGACTAAATGAACTGTCATTCTCATGCAAAAAAAATTTTTTAGCGGGTAGCCGCGTCAAAAAAAAAAAAAACACGGGCAGTGAAAATATACGTCAAGAATGTTGGCAAGAATTGGAAAAATAAATTTAATCTCTGAACACAAACAATATATAAACGTCAAGCGTAATTGAAAAAATTGAATTCTGTAAGCAAAAAAAAAAATTAAATGGAAAATAATAATGGTCAAAGTTAATGTTTACAATTTATTTGCACAGCACAAAAAAGTTGATGGTTGGACAAACCAGCAGAAAACGCAAACATTTTTAAAATCCATCCAACATGTATGTCAAGCTGTCATTCCTACAGTTCACATTATTGAACACTGATGTTGTCAAGCCATGTTGGACAGCATGTGTGATAATGTGAACTGGGCTTTTGATGAGAAGATTGAACCAGATTGAAGCAATTTGAAGTGCTACAGAACATTTTCTGTCTCGATCTGATTGTGTAAAGATTAATCTTCTAGAGGTTGCTTAAGCCCGATTAACGTGTTCTCAATATATCCAATGCTTTTTTTTTAATTTCACAGTCTGGCAGCACAGAAGACAAAAATTTGTTTGACATTTGGCATTAAAGTTGGGTTATGTTTGTGTACAATTTAAAATTTTGCGTTCGGGTCGACTTTGTAATAAGTTTTTGCCATTATTCATTTTTGGCAATAAATAAATAAAAATAATTTATTTAAAAAAAGCAGATAGCTTACACTTCATTTTAATTATGGAAGATGACTTTTTCAATATACCACTGCAAGATGTAAAACGTGAATTGAGGCGCGGCATCGTCGAATGTACCAAGCGCGGTTTGTTGCACAGCGCCAAGTGGTTGGCTGAGATGAACCACGGGTTGGCAGATATCGACATCGATAATGGTGAAGGAGCAGGTATTAACGATTTCCAAGATGTTGCACTGGAAGGGATAAGTGCTAAGGATTACGACAATTATTTTCTGGCCAAAAGTTATTTCGATGTACGGGAATACGAGCGAGCGGCATATTTTGTTCGCAACTGTGAATCGTCGGTGCCAAAGTTTTTGCATTTATACGCAACGTATATGGGACGTGAAAAGCAGCGTCTTGACTCAATGACAGATAACTCGAATCTAAATGAATCTGGTCATGTACGAGATTTGTCAGAGCTTTTAGCTACACTTAAATCGGATTACAATCAGGGTCGCCTTGATGGCTATGGGATGTATTTGTATGGTGTGGTCTTGAAGGGCCTGAATCTAAACCAGGCTGCAACACAAATATTGTTGCAATCAATTCGACTGACTCCGATGCTTTGGAGCGCTTACGTGGAATTAGCTCCTCTTATCACAGAAAAAGAGAAGCTAATAAGTGTGAATCTAGGCGGGCACTGGATGAGACAATTTTTTACAGCGCACACGTATATTGAACTCTACTTGAATGATGAAGGGTTAAAGCAGTACGAAGAACTACAGTCGATTGGATTTAAAAATTGCATCTATGTAACGGCACAAATGGCTCTTGCTTACCATAATAAACGAGGTAGGTAACGCAAGGTCTTGATGTTAGTTGTACTAGAAGTAGTGTTAAAAAAACGAATAGTTTATTTAATGATAGCTCAATGACAAGCCTTTGTCTATATTGAAACTGGACAGGTTATTTAGCGACTTACACTTTAAGCGTGAAAACACATTATTTACACAACACTCATTTATTTGTTATCCTTTCTGCTTTAAAACCTTTTGGCCAAACCAGCCAGTTTATTTTTATTCAATAACTTACTTTAAGTTGAAATTCTTGCTCTGAAATATATTTTTTCTTCCTTTATTTTGTTCATGTGAGCTGAAAATGTTAAGTTTAACCATTCCCCCATAAATGATGAAGTTTAAGTAAATGTCTCCAAATTTGGGAAAATAACCTTTAGTGACGCAAGCAATTACTTGCCAAAAAGTAAGTCGTTTTTGACAAGCGAGAGTAACAACTACTCTTAATCTACCCATTAGCATAGGAGAATCGCCAGAACGGGTGCTTGGATCAAATACTGACAATCTTTAAAGACTTCAACCTTCTGAAAAATATGCATTTGGCTGAAAGATTAGACCCCACTCAAAATTTTTGTAATTTGATGGATGGGTACAGGGTCTAATTTTTTTCAAATACATTTTTTTAACAGTTGCAAAGACTTTAGGGAATGAGAGCCTCTGTTATTAACTTAATAAATTTAAAATAAAACGTTAAACTTTTGATCAATTCCATTCTATTGTACAGAGGCACTCATACTTCATTTTGAACACACTTTAAATTCCATTCCAATATGGATGGAGAACGAAAAACAGAAGTAGCGGAAACCTATGTCAACGATGATCATTAAGTCATTTTAATCTTTATTATAAAATAAAAAATAATAAGTACCTACATTTTAAATTTGAAATTTTTATTCCTTCCATAGATGTAGATAAAGCAATCGAAATTTTTCAGGGAATACAAGAAGCAGATCCGTTTCGCTTAGACAACCTTGACATTTATTCAAATTTACTTTTTGTCAAAGAACAAAAAACGGAAATTGCACAGTTGGCTCATAAGGCTGTGGCCATCAATAAATACAGACCAGAAACATGTTGCGTCATAGGTACATTTTTGTAATGATATTTTTAAAAAATATTAAATAAAACTGTGCGTGCTTTGATATAGGCAACTATTATAGTTTTCGTTGTGATCATCAAAAAGCAATACTTTACTTTCAACGTGCACTTAAGTTGAATCCCAAATACTTAGCAGCGTGGACACTTATGGGCCACGAATTTATGGAACTAAAAAACACAAATGCTGCCATCCAAAGCTATCGGAAAGCAGTAGGTAAGTGTTAAAGACAATTTTTCAAACTTAATCATAATTTTCAAAGATTGTCAAACCCAACTAACAACATAACTGATTTTTGTTTTATCATAAAGCAACATTTTTGTTATAAAAATTAGAAACAAATCATAAATCTCTCTCGCAAAATGCACATATATAAGTACATTTACATATTTTCTGTAGTAAAAACAAATCTTACATTATTTATCATGGATATCTACTTTATTGCAACTTAAAAAAAAAATCTATGTTGGCACTTTTTCTGATTATAGAGGTAAATAAACGTGACTATCGTGCATGGTATGGTCTAGGACAATCCTACGAAATACTTAAAATGCATTACTACAGTTTGTATTACTTTAAAATTGCTCATCAACTGCGGCCTTACGACAGTCGTATGCTTGTAGCATTGGGGGAGACCTATGAAAAATTAGACAAAAGTGAAAATGCCTTAAAATGTTACTGGAAAGCGTGTAGTGTAGGTGATATTGAAGGAATAGCTATGTACAAATTGGCAAACCTACAAGAAAAATTAGGGAACTACGAGGATGCTGTACACTGCTACATGATGTATTGCGAAGATGAACGCGCTGCAGCTGACAAACAGAGCCTTTACCACGGCTATATGACGTTAGCTAATTATTATGAGAGCAAAGGAGAATACGATCAAGCATCCCATTATGCGTATAAATGCCTAGAATCAGATGATGTAAGTTCAAATGTTAAACAATTTTATGCATGAATTTACATAATTTTTGTTCAAATAGCGCAAATCAGAGGCCAAATCATTATTGAAAACAATTGAGAATAAACGCACAGCAGCAGTAGCAGCGATGTTAACTAAAGGCGAGTCAACGGCAGCAACAACAACAACAACAGCAGCAACAACAACAGCAGCAGCAACAACAACCACAACGACAACAACAAGGACTGAAGGTGGTGCAGAATTTTCATCAACAACCTCTGTTGATAACGAAATGGAGCTGTGTGAAGTGAGTATGACTGGCAGTGATATCGTTTTTATGCGCAGAGATAGCAAACCAATCAGTAGTAGCTCATTGCAACCGGCAACTACTATGCAGCAAAGCGATGCAAGTCTCAATGAAAGCGCAATGTTGGGTGTGTCACGTAATGTTACCACACAAGAAACAGAGCCCGAAAATGAATCAAATGAACTAAACTCAATGGAAATTTCGTCGATATCAATCGACTAGTGGTTTCTTTTCTTTTGTCGTACAAATAAGTTTCTATTTTTTAATATAAAATTTATTAAATCGGTGGCGACTGTTGAAAATTTGTATATTTGAAAGATGTACAAGTTGATTGAGCTATTCGACAAATATTCGTGCAGTGCTCGAACAGATAGTTACAATGCTTGTCGCATGGCTCATTTGATTTAAAAATTAGTTTTTTTTTTGTTATTTTTTAATTTATTTATAAATAATTATTAAGATTAACTTAAACAGTTTCGTTACATTACTTAGTTGTAATAAACTATTATTAAAATGAAATAAATGCTCAATATAAAAACCGTAAAAAAGTTAAGCTAATAATAAAACTTTATAATATTAACCATTAGAATTGAACTTTACATCACAACATATTTGCTTTTGACCTACGAATATAACAAATTTATCACTCATCTTCTTTCAAAATAACCTACATATGCATGTAAAAAAATATAGAAATTCCATAAATTTTTCTATCACGTGCAGCGTCTACTGCGCTCTATTTACGCGTAGCAACAAACTTAAAAGGAACACTATCATCAGT
Organism: Tricholauxania praeusta; assembly: GCA_949775025.1. Lineage (NCBI taxonomy): Eukaryota > Metazoa > Arthropoda > Insecta > Diptera > Lauxaniidae > Tricholauxania > Tricholauxania praeusta. Next base: position 40,905,903 of record OX459030.1, on the reverse strand, counting down.
GATGCAATCCAAAACAGTAACGCTATTACATCAGTACTATAGTGATCACCAATCATATCCATGTCTTTAAGAAACTTTTCAGGTGATTTATAGTAACAAAAGTCTTCACTGCAATTTAAACTGTCGCGATCATAACCATAAAGCGCCCTTATAAAACCTTCCATAATGTAACGAAAAAAGGATACATCACATAATGGACGTAAAAATGGCGCCAGCTCATGTATACGTATAAAGAATCCAGAGAAGATCAAAAAGGGTATCGTTGTGCTAGGTACTAGAAAAACAGCCATCTGCAAAATTGAAATAAACAAATTTTGTTTTTAATTCTTTTAGTTTCGTTGTAAAAACCAACAAACCTGTATGTCAAATAAGGAACCAAATATTAATCCAATAAAATGTCCTATCAAAGCTCCGAGTAAACAAACGCCCCAGCACATGGCAAAACGACCCATATCATCTGGTTGTCCAGTCATAAAATATATAATTGTGATAAATAGTGTTGGACAGACAAACTGCATTGGTAAATCCGAAATGATTTTCGATGTATAGTATGCGGGAATCGAATACCAACCATTTAAGTGCTCACGTATGAAAACTGCCGTATCCTGTGGACCTGTAGTTACAAATGATATAAATATATATATTGGGCCGAAAAACTTACGTCGTATTCAACGAGAAGTAGTCTTACACAACAATATGGAAGGCATCGCGTTTCCAAAGAACACAAACAAAACTAGGAAAAATATACAGGATGCATTGGTTAGCACCTTGGCAGCATCGTCACCAATCTGCCAAAACACAATGCCTAAAAGCATACCAATAACACCGTGCATTACAAGGCGCATCTGCACTGAAATCTGAAATTAAACAATTTAGTTGTAATTAAAACTTTTATTTTATGAGTACTACTTAATTTGTTGGCAATTGGTTATTCACTACTATAACAAAATCTAATGGATATAGGAGAGACTGTCAAAAAATATTGAGAGCTTGCATTTTTAACTCACTGAAAAATTCTTTCAATGAAAATGTTAGATTCCGTTGCTGTTCATTAAATCACATATACTCTCTTGAATGAAACTTAAGATGAAAAAAAAGTTAGGGAGCAGCTGAATACTTTAGGTATACTTATGATGACTATGAAAAGTGGTTCACATTTATGCGAATAAGAAAAACGCTGTTTTTTTAAGTTACTTTCAGCTGCAGTAGCAAATATCAATAAGTTGTAATTTTTTGTTGTTGTAAGGATATAACGAAAATGTATCAAATTACAAAAGGTACAAGCTGTACCTATCTTTGCAGTACATCCAGTCTGGACCTCCTTAAATATTATCCTTTTTGTTTTATGTAAATAAAAAAACAATCGAATTTTTGTAGACCACGACTTAAAAAAAAAATTGAAAGGCAGACAAAATGTCCTATATGAATTTCACTGTAATATCAAAATGTTCCTCATCTAAAAATCATTAAAAAACTACCAAGGTGTAGTTGGTCAACAGTGTTGACAACGCCGATGAAGATAAAAATTTATAGTACTCAAATCAGTTACATTGTTCTTTAAACACTGGAACCGCCTGTCAAACTGTTACCAAAATCTAACAAATAAATCAAGAACTTCAAAAACAAAAGCCCACGATAGGGCCAAAGATAATGATTGCTAGAGGAATAATACTCATGGCTGCACTGAATTTATAAGTTTTACTATAGTAAAACAAGAATCCGCATTACTATGGACAGTATGACTGTTGCAAAAAGTCAATTCAAGAATGTCTTAAAGAATTATTTAGGAAATCGATAAATAGACATAAACACCGACTGACCGCCAAATTTAAGCTGTGGAACTCAAAAAGTTAAACAGAAGAACTTAATTTCTGACGAAGATACGCCGCTTGTGTGTAAGAGTTTCTAAGAAAGTGAAGAGCTTTATTTTAAATATTAGTTCAATTTAACTGAATGTGGAAATTTTTTTATATGGTTCATAGAAATATAGTTTATTATAATATTTTACCAAGTTCCGGGACATTGAAAGTATTGAACGTCGTATCAGCACCGAAAACTGTCTACAGAAGCTGGCTTGCACCCTTGGACGTATGGAATCATTTTGACTTTTATAAGTACGTTGTTCCACTTTAGACTGTTCTACCTTGATAGATGTATGTTGATTAGCTGTAGATTTTTGAGGTAACATTGCCGCTATAAATGATTTTTATATTTTTCATTTAAATGCTACTCTACGTTTTTTTGTTGTTGTTTTTTTTTTTTTGTTTTAATTAACTTACATTTTTCGTCCACACAAGAGTTTCTACTGGAACCATCATCTTGTTTGTAATACTTAAGTTTGTTTCGTTGTATTAAGGCGACTATATTGGGTCCATGTTGCTCGCTGCCAACTTCAAGTACTAAAGTAAACAGGTAAGAATACATTTGATATTCCAGAAAAAAGTATATCGACCCCTGTGCGCGAAATTATCGTATGTGCCATTTTTTCGAAATTGACTTTTTGATGCAAATTTAATCTATACCCCACTACGCATCACCTGGTAAAATATTGTAGCTGAAATTCTTATAGTTACTCCAAAAATTGACATGGAAATTTTGGTTTTGTACTGCTAGCCAAAGCACAGAAAAGTAGAAAAAACCATCTCCTGTAAAATTTGGTTTTTGGCACATACGATAATTTCGCGCACAGGGGTCGATACAAACATAACAACTTTTTACCAAAATCTGCAGGATTGTAATAGTTCGGACAGAGGAAACCCTCTTTTTCAAAGTATGGTATCATTTCTACTTGTGGACCAGAAAATAATACCTCGCCCTTCGACATGACCAGTACGTCGTCAAATAATTTCATAAGTCTTGAACTGGGCTGGTGTACCACACATACAACTATGCGTCCGTCACGTGCCAAACGTTGCAAATAGTTGATAACCATCAGGCTGGCTACAATATCAAGTCCACTGGTAGGCTCATCAAAAAACATTACGGGTGGATTTGTCACCAATTCTATTGCAATGGAGAGCCGCTTCTTTTCACCGCTCGAGATATTTTTTACTAGAGTATTACGGCATTCATGCATATTGAGTATTTGCAAAATATCATTGATCTGAGTAAAAGATAACATCAAGATGAATGGGTAGGCAGATATTATGATTTTTCTTACCCTATTATTTTTATCTTTGTTGGTTGTTTCTGCTGGAAGCTTCAAATCTGCAGAGACGCCAATAGTTTCCTGTACTGTTAATAAATCCATCATGGCGAAATCTTGTGCAATGTACGATGACATCTTCCGAAAGTCTAATAAATTACGCTGCACCTCATTTAATTCGAATTCTCCGCTAACTCCTTTGGCTCTGTGATGAGTGTAAGCGTTTTGCAAGCGTTTTAACTTGTAATTCATGTTACTTACTTGAATCCTGATAGTACATTTAAAAGTGATGTTTTACCAGCACCCGAAGGACCCAGTATTGCTGTCAAACGTCCTGATTTGAATTCTCCATAAGTGGTTTTTAGTATTGTTGTCACCTCGGAGCGACCTGAACAAATTTTATAAATTTAGTTAGAACAATCCAACAACTAAATGACTTTTTATGTAATATAATAGTCCGAAGATTAGGCTCAGTGGAAATTTTTAATTTAGTGCTAGACAATAAGATCTCACATAAATCTACGGCCTAAAATCTTCATAAAAATTCATAAGAAAAACGTAAATGTTTCAGTCTTGGATTTTAAAAAAATACTTTTTTTTCTAATCGTGTTTCCTATTATAAGAATGCTCACAGCCAATTGTAATATTAATTTAAAAGGTCGTTACTCGACAATTATCCTAACATAACACTTGCCAAGCGAAGAAGTTTTCTCTTTTCTTCGCAAAATCTTCGGTCCTGTTCACGTCGGCGACGACTACCGTATTCGAATGAACCACGAACTGTACGAGCTCTACGCTGACATTGACATAGTCAAGCGCATCACTATACAACGTCTGCGCTGGCTGGGACATGTTGTGCGTATGGACGAAGAAGCTCCGGCGAAAAAGGTGTTTGATGCGGAAGCCGCTGGTCGACGACGAAGAGGAAGACCATGCCTCCGATGGAAAGACCAAGCCGAGGAAACCCTATCCACGCTTGGTGTGAATGATTGGAGAAGGCGCGCGCAAAGTAGAGGCGCCTGGAGAGAGCTTTTGAGGTCGGCCGTAACCCGGTAACGGGTTGTTATGGCCACCCAAGTAAGTAAGTAACACTTGCCAAGCAGTAAAAGAAATGGATAAGTTTTATTGTTTTTCTTTGCTACTGCCTTAGTCCTCACTAGCCACAGTGCTTTTGGATTAAGATTTCATTGCATATTTTTAGGCTTAACGGTAACTAGTTTGGCCGGTAACAGAGATAAAATACGGCGTATGCAATGAATAGATTAGAATAAGGAAAGTGCACAAATCGAAAAATATAGTTACACAGTTTGGAAGACCTGCATATGGGTCATTCTACCTCGTTTTTACATTCAAAATTTAGATTTCTCAAAACAATTTTTTCCGATAATTTGTCAAAAAATATTCGATATATGCGCATTTCTCTCATGTTGAACGGGACGGAAGATTTTTTTTTTAAGTGGAATAAAAGTCAATGTATAACACTTTTATTTTTTTCTGTCACTTTAAGGAATAACCCTTTGGTAGCACTATATTGAGTGGTAAATTTTATGCCAGAAGTAATACTGGTTCCAAGATAGAGGCCATAAAACAGCCATTCGAACGGGACAAACAACGGAAGTGTTTTTCATGGCCATCTATAGAAAAGCACAAGTCAGCGAAACCTGGCAGCATTTTTTAATGCGACAAATTTTAAATTGTTATGGAATAATACCACTATTTATTAGATTTCGTTTGATTGAAATATCTTATTTAATTTTTTTCTTACAATGCATAATACTCCATTCGAACGGGACATATTTTTCCGTTTTGTCTAACTTGGGCAATTTTCAAAACGGCTTTAATATCGTTATAAATAATATTATTTAAGATATATATAGTAATTAATAAAACAAATTTTATGTTTATATTTATCAAATTAATTATTGAGATCAATTTCAACAAAGAAAATAGGAAGAAGTAAATATACTTATGTATATTTTTCTTAAAAGAATATAAGACTTGTATTTTTGCTGTTAAAACGTATTTACTGTAAGAGGCGTGGCACCGCCAACTAAAAAAATATATCTTTACTCATATGTTTTTGGAAAAAGTTTTTCCGGGCTTATTTTCGAAAATACGATTTTTTGAAAATCACAAGTCTTAATTTTACATGGATTTTCGGACGCTTGTATTCCAAAATGTACGCGTCAGGTAGAAAAACTGTTAAGACATAAAAGTTAGCATTTTACGTCTATTTTCTTATTATTAAAGTATTAAAAATTTTCTTCTCTTAAGTTATAAGCAATAATTTTGCAATTTAAAACTTAAAATCGAAAATTTTCTTTCTAGGGTATGTTTAATTTTTTTGATTGTTCTTAAGAAAGAAAATAAAATCCTAGCAATCATTTTGCAATTTATTTCAAATGGGCCGAGCATGGTTCTATAAATATGAATTTTTCTGTGTCTTGACCCATATATGTATGTTTACATAAGCAAATAGCACTTTATCGATCGATAAAATACACTTTCATCTATCCTTCACGATACTGAAGCACTTTAAATTATAGCGAAAATTTAGAGGGCAGAAATCATTCCAATACATTTTTTTTTTGTGAAGTTCCCAAAGCCATCTTGCGGTAGTCTAAGCTCATGCTACGATAGCACTTCTTATACAAAGTGTATCCTGTACTTTCACTAAGAGTGTGGAGCCTAATCAAAACTTCTATAGGTATTTCGATCTCTGGCCATTGTATATTGTTTTGCTATACCAGTTCGATCCGATTTTCATCATACAAATTCCTATCATTTGTCACCACGATGTTAGGGTGTTCCTCAGCATCTTTCAGTCTGGGAGTTCCATCGAAACGCTCATTGATAGGTAGCTCCAGCATAATTTTTCTACCGTTTAAATTGGTTTCCTCAAAATAGTAACTTGAAGTTTATCAAAAAGAGAGCTTGTAACATTTCAATCCTCATATATCTCGAAAATCTAGATTGAACAACCAGGATTGGATTCAGCGGTTCGATTGGAAAAAATATCAAACAGTACCAATAATATTTTTGATTAAGTATATTATGGAGCATTTTTTCGCATATGGCCCATTTCGAAAATCGAAAAAAAAAAATTTCGCTCCACCCTAATGAATATTTTTGAGTGAACATCAAAAACGGAATATTTCCGCAAGAATTCCTTCGAAACGATACATTTTCATTCCTTAAATGCAAACATTTTCAATATTAGATAAAAAAAAAACAAATAAAATTTTAAGTACGGGTGCAGACACGGAGGATTTTCTCTCTATTATATGAAATAGTTTTGGGTGTCAGAAAATTTGCATATAATGAAAGAACAATACAAGGCAAACAAATGTGTATAATTAGGAAATAAAACTCCCAATCTTTTAGTTTTAAAGAAAGTTAAAATTCCATTGCATTCTTTAAGTTGTTACAAAGAAGGTAGAACTAAGTTGTCAATTGACGGACTTAGAACCAGAAGACTCGAAGTGCGGATCTCTAATTTTACTAAAAATTGGTTAAATTGAAAATGTCATCAACAAATTATCAGTGATACAAGACTAATTGTCAATTGTAAAAAAAACTAACTAGTATTATTACTTTATAAAAAAACTAACCTGATTTTACTGCGAAGTAAGTACTTTGGATACACTTGTACACCTCTGGTTTTAAGTCCGTCAAATATAAGAACGAAGCGAAGTGGGGTTAATTGGCTAAACGAAACCCCAGAGTATCAATAAAAAATAAATAAAAACAAAAAATGCGATACTTAATTTCATTTTTATCGTCCCAGGGCCAAAGTGAAAAAGTTTCATTTTGATCGTCTCTTTAATAGCTTTATTTTGTTTTATGTTTTACTTCTTTTTTAGTAATAAATTTTATTTTGCCAATTTCATTGATAAAGATACTGTACTTCTGTTCGGCTTCCTAAAATAAAATTAATCGCTTTGTGTTAGCAATTCACAACAATGTAGCATTTGTAAATTGCTTAATAAAATTACATTTTATGTTTAAAAAACAATTAACTGAAAGGGTTTTATACAACATTAGAGATAAGCAGCACACGTGTAGATTTAATTTTCGCACAGATCAAAATATATATGACCTACATTGCACTAGCAATACATATACAGTGGCTCAACGTTTTAGTCACAGGGCCTTTAAAGTTTTCTTTAAAAACTTTTGAAATTTTTGCGAAGAAGGTTGAACTTTTTCCCACAAAAAATTTTACTTTTTACCATTTTAGATATAAATAATTTTTTTTTTGAAAGGGCCGGGAATGGCTTCTGTACTACTTGGTAACCCTGACTAAAGACACAGTTTAACTCTTTCTTTGCTTCTTTGTTTGTTTAATTTTTGCGAAATTTGAACCAAAATTATTCCTCTCATAAACATATTATGTTAAGAAATGTTCCAATTTTTTGAAATTTCTATATGAAATGTCTAAATGATAACAAACGAACTGACCAAGATAATTTTTATCTGAAATTTACGTGATAATTTTTTAGTATGTATATTTGTAATGTTAAATCAATGCCGAAGGAAATTTTCGAATTCGAGTGATAATTTACGCCGAAAGTTGTGATAAATAATAGCACGAAAATGTTCACGATTTAATTCCATTTTTTTACTGAAGCACAATTTTCAAATGAATGTAAACAATACCAATTGCAATGATACGTCAAAACGTTCTGAGTACGTTTAGGCTATAAAATGTCAAACTTTCCAATGAAAGTGTCAGATTGCTGAATTTGACATTAGTATTGCCCGATCCCGAAATATAAATAGCAACCTACGTATTTAGCAGTCGCACAAGGCCGATGAAGTTTAACATATTCAAATGTATGGGAGCATCATAATTTTTCATAAAGGTTACGGTTTGATATCATCATTTAGATGATTTATTGCCCTTTGAAAACGTCACTAGACAAATCACTCGTGCACAATTATTATCAAAGTAATAGGCTTTCAATTCAATTTTTTGTCACACATTCTTCTCTTCTTGTGTCCTTTATCTCCTCACGGAACATAAGGCCTCAACAAAACTCTTTCAACGTGCACGATAAGTAGTGAGTGCCATTAATTCTCTCCAATATTTCCTCGATTCACGTATTTCTTGTTCTAGCGATCGTTTCCACTATGATTTAGGACAGTCGCGTTTTCTGCTACCCAAAGGTTCCACTCCAATGTTATACGCATGACTATTTTATCTAATCGAAAACAAAAATTTTTATTGAAATTTCATTATCTAAAAAAAAGCTCTCAGAATTAAACGTCCTTAGTGAACAAAATGAGTTTCTATATAGAGCTTCAAGCAAAGTACCAAATTTAAATTGATCTCAAAAAACGGTGTCTATTTCCCTAGGCATATACTAAGTTAAGTTTAAATTTTTATTCAAAACTCTATTTGAAGATTGATTCTTAAGTCAAAAATTTTTTCTTCTGGACACTTTTCTTTTTAAGATAAAATTTAAAATTTGGTCTAAATTAACACAACCGTGTTATAGGATCCCGCAGTTTTTGTATGAAAATTGGGCTTCAGTGGAATTGTTTAAATTGCTTAGTATTATGTAGGATATGTCAAAAGTATATGTACATTAAGGTGGCCCTTATTTTCAAAAGTGTCGTTTTTTTTAAATCGATCCCCCTAAAAATGTGCGAATAGATGAAAAACAATAAAATGTGAAGTTTTAGATTAATCCGAAGTGATTTAGAGGTCGCTCAAGCCGGTCAAAATATCGAAAAATGTTTTTTTTTTCTGTTTTTTTTCTTTTACCCACCCTTGAGGTATTAAACCAATCTTGAACAAAAAAGTAAATATTTATACATGTTACGTAATCGATTACCTTTCCAACCAGCTAAAAATCGGTAGACAAATAAAGAAGTTATATGTGATCTTATGGGCCAGTTATCAACCACAATAAAGAAGTTATGGCCATTTATATTATTTAAAAACCAAACATTTTGATTTCAGTAACATATAAAGATAATAGCTATCAATATTTTTTTATTTGGAAAATTTTTTTTTAACAATAAGAAAATTCAAAAGGAAAAATAATACAAAACTAATATTTAAGTCAAGGCTGATTTTTCAATAAATATTGCTTTTCTTTGCTAAAATTTTATTGTATTCTTCAATTAATTTTACTCCACGTTCTGCTGCATCAATTACCACATTTATATTATGAATTATATTACATATTTCCTTTTTTATAAGCTTACGTTCCACTTAGAAGGGTCTTCATTTAAAAAATCATTATTGATCTTCCTTCGCAAATAAGTACCACCCAAAATATAAATATGCATATTACTCCAAATGAGGTAGCTACTGTCATAAATGTTACACTTATTTGCAGAAAAACTGCTGGCCATGACTCCATTACCCCCATAATGCTGAAAAATATTCCCCAAACCGGGGTAACCAGGCTCTTTAACGCTATAATTAATTTTGGCCATTATCCTGATGATTGGAAAAAATCAATAACTAAAATGATCTCGAAGCCCGGCAAAGATTCTATTTAACCATCTTCATACAAACCTATTAGCTTGCTTTCCTGCCTCTCAAAACTGTTTGAAGAAGTGTTCTTAGAAAAGCTTAGGTCATACCTTCAAGATTATTAACTTATTCCTTCACACCAGTTTGGCTTTAGGGAAAAACATGGAACCATTGAACAAGTGAAGCTAGAAATGCGTTTGAACAGAGAGAATACTGTTCCGCCATATTTCTCGATGTTAAGCAAGCTTTTGATAAAGTATGGCATGAAGGTGTAATTTACAAAATCAGACAGCTCCTACCGCAAAATGTCCATGCAGTCCTAGAGTCATACTTGGCAAACAGATGCTATAGGGTTAAGTATCAAAGTTTTAATACATTGGCGCTGGAGTTCCTCAGGGTAGTGTTCTTGGCCCGTTTTTATATATTTGATTCACCTCTGATATTCCGACAAATGACCAGCTAGTCACCTTCACTTTTGCTGACGATACGGCAATTTAAATGCTGTGGTTGTCACCAACAAGCTTCAAAATCATCTAGTTCTTATTAAAAACTGGCTATCAAAATGGCGTATCAAGTTGAATGAACAAAAATGCCAACATGTCATATTTACATTAAATAGAAATCCAACTTCAACCTTAACATTAAATGGTATTCGAATTCCAGAAGCAAATGATGTAACTTATCTTGGCATTCACTTAGATAAACGCTTAACTTGGCGTAAACATATCGAAGCCAAAAAGACGCAAATCAAACTCAAAGCTGCTAGCCTACACTGGTTAATTAACAGACACTCTCCTCTAAAATTGGAATATAAAGTTCTACTATACAATAGTGTCATCAAGCCTATCTGGACCTATGGCATACAGCTACATATATGGATTCGCTAGTTCATCAAATATAGAAATTCTACAAAGAGTTTAAGCAAAGATACTAAGGACAATAACAGGAGCACCTGGGTTCATTAGAATTGAGCATATCCAAAGAGATTTCCATATATCTATGGTTAAGAATGAAAAGAGGAAAATACCTCCAAAACTGCAAAATTACATCAATTCATTAGCTATGCCACTTGCCAACACTTCAGCACATTCGCGTTTAAAAAGGTCTGACCGTCCAGCTATTATAAATATATCCTCCACGCTTATTGGCATCGATCGTGAAACTTCCATTTGAGCATGTGCATACGAAACGATATAAGCATTCATAATTCTTTGCAAAGTGGACTTTGTACTGGGACCTAGCTCGTCTCGGGCACTGTTCCCTAATAATAATGATAAAAAAATGGCCATAGCTTCTTTATTTTTCAACCGATTTTTAGCTTGTTAAAAAGGTAATTAATTATATAATATGGATTAGTATTTATTTTTATGGTTTGAGACATTCAGAAGTGAGTAAATGAACAAAATGCAAAAATATCATATTTTTCGAAATTTTGGTCGGCTTGAGCCACCTCCAAATCCTTTCGGATTGATCTGAAACTTCATATTTTATCGTTTTCCATCTATTGACACACTTTAAGGGGGATCGATCAAAAATCGCACTGAAACAAAATTTTCCCTTACACTCGGGGGCCACCTTAATGTACATATATATGTATATATGTCACCGGCCAAACTAGTTTTTAGGACAAAATAGTTTATCCTAGTCCAAACTAGTTCATTTGAAGGCCTAAAAGTATGCAATTTAATTTTAATGCAAAAGCACTGCGAATAGCGAAGTCAGTGTTGCAAATAATATAGATTGTACCGCGGCCGAAGGCCGCCGCGAATCCAGAATTGGACATATTGGAGGATGTAAATCCTGAGCTGCGGCAGGCCGCCCATTTCCCCCTACTTACAACTTGACAAGTATATAATGAAATTGACAAATTTTGTTTTCTTACTTTGCTACTGTCGTAGTCTTCACTAACCATAGTGCTTTTGCATTAAAATGTTATTGCACATCTTTAGGCTTAAGCTAACTAATTTGGCCAGTAATATATACATATGTGTAAATCTCTGTATACAGTTTTAGGTGTATAGGAGTTCAGAAGTCAATAAAGCCTCATACTCAATTTTTGATGCTTTATATCTTTTAAACTGTTTGTAGTTCAGACTTTAAGGGCCGGTTTCACAGTGTTTAGTTAACTAAAGATTTGAGGTTAACTATCCAATTTCAGTTTCATAGCAATTGACTAACCAACCAAATTTGGCAGGTTAACTAATAGTTAACTAATAACTGATTGCTGTCATAACGAAAAACATCATAAGAAATAAAAACACAAAGTTTCAAAAAAGCAAATATGTAAGCGCCTATATAAATATGGATTCAGATTGGGATTGCAAAGTTCATAGTGACTCAGATATTGAAGTAGTATGGAATATTGCAATTGCTCGTCGAAAAAAAGTATTAAGAACCCGTCCATATTACTTTCGGTAGGTTCCTTGCAAGTCGTTAAAATCGTCCACAATGGTCTCACATATTTATTCTTTCTCGTGTAGACTAACTTTGTTGGTTGTTTTGCATTCGATGATGTTTTCAAAGTTGCCGACCTGCTCCAATTAGCAATTTATTTCGTCTGCCGAAAGTTAAGAAGTTCTTATTGTTGTTTCCATTTCCATTTCCATGAAATGTCAAATAAAAAACAAATGTTTTGTGCAGTGATGCCAAATTTTGTACAAAAAATTATCATTAGTTAACCAATGGACTGTGAAACTGAACAACTTAAATTTGGTAGTTAACTAGCAGACATTAGTTAAGTTAACTAATTGGTTAACTAACCACTGTGAAACCGGCCCTAATCCATATAAACTTTTAATCAGAATGACTTTACAGTGGTGTGCCATATTATTAGACCCATTGCGGAAAATACCATATAGCAACATTTATGTTGCTAGAAATTGTAATATGGCTACATAAGTGGTAATCAATCATTTAATTATTAATTGTGCGAGTTATAAGCTGCTTTTGATTTATTTCAAGGCCAAAATTGACAAATATGTGCGTAACTTTTAACAAATGTAGTAAGTCACAGTCGTTTTTTGTTCTGGCTTAATTTAAGCGAAAATAGAAGTGAATTTATGCTCTGAAAAAGATGTCACTCGGATCTGACTTCAGAGGTATAATCATTCGAAGCATGGTTTTACAAAAACAGCTATTAGCTGGCAAGTTTAGCACAAATTTGAACAAAATTCAATATGAAACTATAAATTTGGTTTGTTTCTAACGAATTTTTTTCAAATATGGAGCATTTGTTCCTGTCCAATTCCATACCTAGTTAAAACCCTTGAAATAAGACGGAAGATGTGTCTGTCGACCGACTATTCCCATTTCACCTTTATACCCCACAGTGAAGTGATTTCCATAGACATAAAGGTCAACAGACGCACAGATAGGCGAACTAAACGAAAATATCCTCTGTGTAGGGTATCAAAACAATTGTGACCTAAACAAAATTTATTTATAATAAAGTCATTGAAAACATAGAGCCTTTATCAATGAATTTTAAATATTGGCATTAAATTCCTACATTGAACTGTTTTTGGTTTTTATGGAAAAAATGATTGTTGTTGTATGAGTTATGGGTTAACAAATGTGTTTGTTTGGTCTAAATGAGCACCAGGTCCAATTTAAAGCACGCTTAATGAAGCCGAATAATGTTTCTAAACCAAAAATTGGGGAAATTATGGTGTAGTAGGAAATCATTTATTTTTTGGGCATTCATTTTTAAATTAACATGAATTGGGTTTTTATATCGATTTTGGGTCGTTGAATCCGAATCTGTAATTTTTTTTTATTTTTGGAGATTTTACAAAATTTGTGACCAACATTTTTTCAATCCTTTGAGGAAGCTTTCAAAAAGATGAACCTCTGCACTCAAGCAGAGTCTTAGTTCAATAACATTTCTAAGCACAATTTCGTTTATATTGTGCCACATTCGTGAGTTTATGAGTTGATTCTGCAAAAAAATACGCAAAGGAAGAATGGAGTGACGAAACTTACACAAGGACAAGAAAAACTAAGTCGATTAAGAACACAATCTTTTTTTAAACAATAATCATTTAGATGTAAACTAAAGAAGTTACAACGAAAATCAGCAAAAACCTCAATTAATTTAAATTTCAAAATAAATTGAAAACATTTTCTGTATTGCTTCACTAGAACTTTTCCCATATATAGCAATTTCCGAAAAATGAGGATTCAGTTCTGAATCGAACCAAATTTGACATCGTGCTATCTTAGACTAAAACGAAACGTTTGGCTAACGGAGCTCGTAGATCGGAGAATCTTATATTCGATTCAAAAAGAAAAGCAACTTTATTTCTGAAGATGGCAGAACGCTTTTAAGAGGGTGGCCCCATGTGCCTCCTTGCTACGCGCATGATGTTCAACAAATAAAATATAAAAAAATCAAATGAAACTTTCATAAAAAAAATCTAAATTTAGACACGATATGTCGACAAAAATCTTTTTTACATTCAGCAGTGCACAATGGTCTGAATAAGAATATGTTTAAAAACAGGTATGCTCCATACACATATCATATGTGCCTACATTCAGGATCATTTAAAATAACATTTTTTCTTCAAGTAGCAACTCTCACAGTTTGGCAAGCAGTTAAATTCAACGAATTGTAGCTGTCGAATTTCAAGAAATAAGTTGTTCGAATAAAATTTATCGAAGTATTATTTAATTAAAATTATAAGCTGCATAAATCAAAAAAGTAAAACATGAAAATGAACAATACCGGTTGTGTACTCTTGTACTTTTTTAAATCTTTGTAATTGTTTTTTGTGAATTACAGTGGAATCGCGATAATTCGTAATCGCAAGGGACCAGCAATTTTTTACGAATTACAGGCGTTTTCGATTTAACGAGGTTTCGATTTTTTCGATAAATTTTTTTTTTTGTTCCATTATCAATGGCTGAAATGATACAGTGGAATCGCGATAATTCGTAATCGCAAGGGACCAGCAATTTTTTACGTATTACAGGGGTTTTCAATCTAACGAGGTTTCGATTTTTTCGATAAATTTTTTTTTTTGCTCCATTATCAATGGCTGAAATGATATTTTGCTTTTGCAACACTGATAAAGTCTTATGAGTACGTTTATTTTCCATTTTCACGCCACACTCTCTTTTTCACACACCTCTGGTAAAGCAACGAACAAACTGACCACGAAATCACAAAGAATTCCACCAAAAAATATGAACGATGAACGTAGCCTACTATGATTGATATTGTTTTTGAAACTATAGTTCCATAGAATTTTGTTTTGCATTACGAATTATAAGAGGTTGTCAAATCCAATTACGATTTATAAGAGGTTAAACAGACTTTATTGCACAAAAAAAAAATACGAATTATCGAGAGGACCAAAATGTATGGAATTTTTACGAATTAAAGCGATTTTTTCAAGGGACCAACATTTTGCTACGAATTATTGAGATTTTCGAATTAACGGGGTACGAATTATCGCGATTCCACTGTATATTAAAGATAAATGTTTAAAATGGGTGATCTTTTGCAACAAAATATAAAATCATGTTTGTGTTCAATTTGCACACGTGTGTACATTTGCAAAATTTCTAGATCGTTTTGATGATAATTATGTGTGGATCAATGTGCTATATATACATATATGTTATATAAGAATTTTTCCCGTTATTGTTCATTTTTCAAATATTTACCCACTTCAGAAGCCTACAGCTGCGAGCAGTGAAATAGTAGTGGGTATCTACATTTTGTCTTTCCTAAAATTACTAAAATATCAAAATAAATTCTGCATAAATTTTAATGTAAAATTAGTTTTACATGTAACAGCTAAAAGTATGGATGAAGAATTTTATTTCACATAAGCATTAAATATATTTATTCACTTCAAATGTGCTTTATATGAAAATTAAAGCGAGCAGTAACATAGTAGTGGATGAAAAAACATAATTTTGTTAACTAAAAACTGTATTTCGTAAATTTTTTTTTTTAATGTATTTAATAGAATAAGTTAGTATTTAGTGGCATGACCGTTTTTTTTATTACAGCAGCACAACGGTTCCTCATATAGTCTATGAGACGCTCGCACCTTTCTTGTGGTATGGACTGCCACAACCCACAGTTCGATATTATTTTTGGGCTTGGCATCCCACACAACTTTCTTGAGGTCAGTCCAAGGGTTTTCTATGGGATTGAGGTCAGGATATTGAGCTGTTCACTCCATAACCTCAATTCCAGTGTGCCGAAACCACAATTTTGCAAGCTTACTTGTATGTTTTGGGTCGTTATCTTGTCGCAGTAGCCACTTGAGAGGCATTTCATCCTCATCGAATGGTAGCAAAAACAGTCTGCATTATTTGCATGTATGCATGCTGTTCCATTATAGTTTTTATCCAATATAATGGCCCCGCACCATTGTATGAAAAACAGCCCGATACCATGATACTTGATCCTCCATGCTTTAACGTCTTTGTTGTGTACCGTGGATTGTACTCCGAATTTGGGTGGCGTCTCACATATTCCCGAGAACCTTTACAACTATACAAAACAATTTAAGACTCATCCGTCCACAATATGTTCCTCCACTTTCGAATTGGCCATTCCAGATGTTGCTTGGCGAAATGAATTTTGCTTGCTATATGATTTTTTTTTTTCAGAAGAGGTACCTTACGTGGACTTTGAGCATTCAGGTTATGTTCGCGTAGTCGTCTCCTTACGGTATGAACACCACAGGGTGATTTTAGGTGGTCTAAAATTTCAACAGCTAACATTGTTTGCCGAGCTTTGGAGCATTTTATAATAAGTCGTACGATGGTCGCTGAAAGTATCTGATTACCACCCATTTTTTCAGCTTTTTCTATATGTCATGGCATTGCGTATCATGGTTGATGAACAACCACTAAGCTCGTCCACTTCCTTATAACTTTTACCACTTTTTATAAGATTTTGAATAATTTTGGGTTTTTCGTGAGTGCAGTGCACACTTCGCCCCACTAAAGTTGTAAAATTATTTTTTTTTATTTAGCCAGCATAAATATTAAATAAACTTACTTTCTATTAAAAAATTTTAATTTTTTTGACCAAAAAAAAAGTTATATTGTTACTTCCCCTGCACTACTATTTCACTGCTCGCTCAAAAATGGCACATGTAGCAATGACTACTGCTTCAAAAAAAAAACCGTTACAGTTAAAATGGTTAAAATTTGCAGAGATGTAGATGATAAACTAAAGATGATTATTGAAATCGATAATCTAAACAAAAATCGTTATAGATATACAAAAAACAACAGAAGTCATATTGCAAGTGTGCACTACTATTTTACTGCTCGCAACTGTACGTATTTCAAAATTAAGAAATCTTGCAAGTCTGGGAAGAGAACGATCGGAATGAGGACTATGTTTTTGATTGGGTCTTACAGGAAAATAAAAAAAGAATGTCCTAAATGACAAAATTCAGATAAATTTCAGAAAAAATTCAGTTAAACTTTTTTTATATAAAGGAAGGTACATATAATAGTTGGAGGATTATGCCCATATTTCATATTGTTTTTTTTTCTGCTATGAAGTGCTTTTGGTATTATTTTGGTTATTCTTTTACAAGCCGCACGGATTTCAGAAAACAAAAATCGACTTCTTGAAATGCGATAAGAATTTTTTTCCTGCATTTCTTAACAAATTTAGTTAACATTTATATCAGGATTTTGCTGAAAAAAATTTTTTTTTCGAAAATATCCACAAATGAATTTTCGATAATTGACTGGATATTCTAGAAATTTTTGAACCAAAAAAAAATACCAAAAAAAATGTTTTTTATTTCTCTGAATTTAACTTAAAGTAAAAAAAAATACTATAATTTTATTTTCAAAATTCGGGATCCATTTTAGTTAGCTCTCATTTAAAAAAAAATTCTTCATTTTCGACAAGATTTGCGCTCTCTAGCGATTTTCGAACCAAAAAACACGATTTTGGACTTTTGTGCAGTCTGGAAATAAATTAATAACTTTGACTTCAAAATTTAATATTTTTTTCACAGTATTTTGTCGTATTGGAGTGCTTTTATACATACTTTAAAATTATATATATTTTAAATTTGAAAATATATTTTCAAAAATTAAAATTATTTTCTGTATCTGCCGATGTTCTTTTGTAGCACTTTAAATACAGAATTTTAATAATAGGTACAATAAAATTATGTATTTTCAATAGGCGATTTTTTCTTCATAATATTCCATTTGTCACATAGGCCCATTCGCTCTACTGTACATTAAACATTACTAAGTAAGTAACATTTAGTATACTTAAGGTCAAAATACTCTAGAAATCTTAAAAAACTGGTTCCAGAGGTGTGCTGCCGAAAAAAAAAAAAATAATTGATATTTTAAGGCAAAATTATTACTTTATTTTGTAACTGCTCGCTCATATGCAAATAAACAAAATAAATAAAACAAAGTTTTTATTTGTTTTCGATAGCACTAATATATGTAATTAGTTATTGACAAGACGCTAAATAAATATAAGTATATGAGAGATAATAAATGAAGGAACTTACTCTGTTTACTGATGTATGAAACATTGCTGAAACGCAGCGTTAAACTTTCCATTATGCCCAATTTTCCAACTGTGCTATTCGATGCGAACATATTTGTATGCCCGTTGGGGGCACCGATGTCTTCTGCACTCGCCACAATATCACACATTCTAACTATCACTCTTAATTCATTCAGAATTTTTGTTTTGTTTTTCAGATCTAATGCACTCCAAACTTAAGGAAGCGATTCGCTATAACTTAGGCATTTGCCAAAATATAATTTAATGATTAATCGCTAATCTATGTTGTTATTTGATAGATATTATTTCTGTTTCTTTATTGTTGTACTGTATTCACTTTTTTTTTTTTGTTGTCTCGTTATTTTCACATCATTCGATTTACTGAAGTAAATACAAGATACTATTTATCGTTTATTGATTACAACGGATTATTGCGATAACTTAGGAAATCTTATCGTTGCAACTGTTTACTCAAAATGTACTCGTATATAAGCAAATTATTTTCAATATTTCAATAATAATGTTCTTTTCGCAGACCTAACTGCTTTAAATGTGACTGGAAACAACTTTTTTCTACGTAAATAACTTTTACCGATCGCGACTTTGTGTTGTTTGAAACTCAAAAGCCACACCGTAAATGACTCTCAAGCTAAGCCACAACATTTCGATTTGGCAGCTTAAACAAAAACCTGTATTTAATGTTGTTTCTTTGCGCAATGAGTTGTTTAACTGTTGTAAAAATATAGGCCATGCAACATTAGACTGATTCAATATGGTAAAATTTTTTACATTTTTCTGGACACACTCTAATATTGTGTCTTATGTCGAATAAGACTGGTAACAGCTTCTAATTTTGATCCTACTTAAGTGGTCGCTTAATTTTTCACATACGTAAATTTATGGGACGTTCCATGTCAACCGGGACAGTGTTCTGCTCAAAATTGAGCGCAGCGGAAAACCGTTTTTAAGGTGTCAAAATGTTCGTGTGCTCAAGAGATTTCATATGAGAATGGGTGTTTTCGAATTTTTTATTTTTAACAAAATGGCGACCATAAAATGACGCCAACACATACATAGATATCTATGTATAAATAGGCGGTTTGTAAACAGCCATAATCACAATCGCCTAATTTTTTATTTTTCAGGAAAGGCTGTGAAGAGTGCGAGTGCAGTGTATACTTTTGGTATACACTGCAGGTGGTGTCGCGCCCCTAATGGAAAATACGTTGCCACGGCTATACTAATGGACCGATTTTAATAAAATAAACTGTCCACTTATACATAGATATCTATGTGTAGGCGTCGATTTATGGTCGCCCTTTTATTAAAAATAAAAAATTCGAAAACACCCATTCTCATATGAAAGCTCTTGAGCGTGGCTGGGCAAAACGCACCGCGCGCGCGCGACTGAGGCAGAAAGAGAATAACTTTTCATATACATACGTATATAAAACTGAGTGCGTAAAAATTAATTCAGTTTCATTTGAAAAGCGAACAAAGCACAACTACACATGCATTGAAAAGCATTGAAGAGAAAGACGTGTGTAGTAGGGTGTCCCGTTCATATATGAGAAACAACTATTTTTGAGCTACACTATCGCAAGAGGTATCAAAATTTTCGTAATTTTACACAGATTACGCAAAAAGTTTAAAAACTAGTATTGTGTATCATCTTTAGGGCTCTACCGCACATTGAAGTATTGTAAATTTTACTTTTTTACAGACCTAAACCATATGCCTAAAGTAATCCAAAAATCAAGTTTAAGAGTTAATTTATTATTAAAATTAATTGAACAAAACATAACAAAACAAAATAAATAAAATAGAGCTTATAATCAATGAAAAAACTTAGAATTTAAACTTATTTTTGTGCCCAAAATTTGGCATTTCTGCTCGAGATTGCAACCTGGTTCTAATAAATCCATCTCTAGAAGTAGCGTCAGTTACACTTTGTGAGGTCTTTGTTACCAGCTGAACACATCTTTCCACAGATTGAGTGTGAAAAGGAAAGTCAAAAATTTCTAAGCTCCTATCTTTTGCCATGATTTGAAAGCCCTAATTAGAAATATGTCGGAGAACTGGCAGTGTTGTAACCTGACACTCGTACCACAAAATAATTTCGGTGCAATCTCTAGCAGAAAAGTTATTTTTCGGTGGCTTAAATACCCTGCGTTTAGTGCTACTTTAGCCACTCTAGTTTTTATTATTCCTAGCAATGCAAGCTCGCGAATGTGATCTCTATCATCAAACAGCATGGTCACAAGTAGATTTTCTGTGTGCGCAAAAAATGCATTTCTTTCGATAACAGAATCCACAACAGATCTCAGATTTTGGGGTAAAATTGAGAGTACATAATCAGTTGAAAAACGTGTTTGGCGTCCGTCTGACAAGCAGTGGCAAATTTTCTGTTGGATTAAGAGTACTTACGTAAAGTCTAAGTATTCGATTAGCAGAAGTAAGCCATCTCGAGTGCACCATTGTTCCAGGTTGATGGTTTGCTAGCTCAGGAGTGCAGGAACCAGTTGATACAGCTTGACATATCTCATAAAGATATTTTGATCCGTACTTAATTCATCGACCACGTTTTTCGGAAAGTCAGTCAAATTACCAGCCACCCCACAAAAAGCCACCGTGATTTTATTTTCGCAACCAGCTAATTGTTTTCCAATAGGTCCGGAATATTCTCTAGGACCCGAAGTCGAATCATCTAAAGTCAAGAATAAATGACGAAGGGGTAACTCATTGGCATGAAGCATACAAACGCACCATTGTAACGGTCTCTCCAAATACTATTCTAAATAATGAATCACACCACCCTTCGAACCGGTGTTAGTTGCAGTTCCGTCACATCCAACGCAAATCACGTCATCCAATTTCCGACCTTGACCTTCTAATAAAGTTGTGATTTAAGTAAGAATTCACTTTGCAGTGCCAGGACTTGGCGTTGTATGCTCCAAATAAATTGATCCAGGTTTTGCTAAAATTGAGATGTGCTCTTCTAAAACTTCTTTGCGATGGTAGCGATCCCCTATTTTCTCATTTATCAGAGTCTTATCTTTTCCTCCTTCAAAGTAAATGCTTTTTATAACAATACCTCCAATATCTTTTGAAGCTTCTTTACGGGCTTTAGATACAGCTCTATGGATCTTATTTTTATCAATAACCAGAGTTAAATCTTCGGTAGAAAACAATCCGATATCTGCCAAAGCCGCAGAGGCAACAACAGCAGCAGATCGCGTCGATAAGCCATATCTATCACAGACCTTAGCAACTGTTGGCACTGGCAATGTATTCCGATTCGCCGTTGAAGTCGATGGTGTCTCTATCGAGGGCGTGTTTATCAGGGATGCTTCTGTTATCAGATACGTTTCTGGGAAAAATTCACGTACTGCAACTGCACTTTTATACCATAAAAATTACTTTTGCAATTAAGAAAACACTAGCGAGTGAAGTCAAGGAAGTCCCCGAAACAAGTTGTACAAAGCAAGAGACACACGTGGAATTCACTCAAAAATATTACGATGAATGGCAATGTTAAGTGTGCTTCCCTTTAAGCGCAAGGAAAATTTCATTTAATTAAAAATTGCTTGACTATCGCCTTCGCCTACTTTGGTACAATTATTTTTCAAATTTTAACTAATTTGCTTGCCGAAAGCGCAGCCGCTTTCGCCCACTTTGCTACAATTATTTTTCAAATTTTTGAATTTAAACTTATTTTTGGATCCGCGACTAAACAAATTTTCAGCCGCAAATACAACAAGTGGTCGAAATTTTTTTATCCGCGAATACGGAAAATGCGAATAAAGACAAGTTTTAAAAACTTTGAAGATCGGTAGAACCCTAAAGATATAGTTTTATTTAATTATTAAAACTATTTTGGTAATCTACGATCAATTACGCAAATTTTAAAAGGTATTGCGTTAATGAAAACACAAAAAAAAAATTTCGGGACACCCTAGTGTGTAGTGGTGCCCAGCTCTGCTCTAGAGCATACGAACATTTTGACACCTTAAAAACGTTTTTCCGCTGCTCTGAATTTTGAGCAGACCACTGTCACAGTTGACATTGAACGTCCCATATACACGGTTAGAAATCTTGGAATAAATTTTAATACAAGCAAAGTATTACAAAGATTTTTAATACAATTTTGATTAAATTTAACACTTTTGAATATATTACAAAATTTTGTAATACATTTTGTATTAAATTCCAATACAGTTCAAACATTAAAACGATATTTTATAACATTTGGAATCAATTTGATGCTATCGCAAGTATTACATTTAGCCAACGTTAATATGATACTACGTTGGCTGATGTCGTTAAAATGTTCATGCAACCCTTGTATTGAAAGGGAACCATGTTCGAATCCCAGTGGATACGACATATTTTTTTTTTTAAATTTTAATAAAAAATAAGTATACATAATATTTATGGGAAATTTACAATTTTATTTAAAACAGCCCCGGTATTGAAAATTTAAGCAAGCCATAATAAAGAGTTCATTTTGTGGGTCTATATATATCCTTTGAAAATATATCTGAATCTTCCGAAAGCGAACAACCACTAGCCAAGCAAAAATTATACATGAAGCTTCTTGTTTTACAAACAAATCTAACACTTGAAGAAATTTTGAAACATATTGCGAATTCCTGATCTGATTGTAACAGAGGTGATTTAATCTTTTAATTCCAAACAAGTAAATGACTAAGCCAAGAGCTTTAGAGATATAATAAATTTCAATTAATTGCTTATCGATCTTTTTTTTAAACAAATCCATTTTGAAAAAATTGCTTTATCAATACAAATATTTCTGATAAGATTTAAATGACTTAGTTTTCTCCTACACTGAAAAAAGAAACAGTACTTATGAAAAACTTTCTCAAAGAAGAAGTTGAGAAATTTTCTCATAATCAATCATATATGTATGTATGTATGTATTCAAAAAAAATTTTTTTTTTTCTGTAAGCATGAGCTCTAAAAATTAGCATCAAAAATGAGAAAATTTCTTTAAAATCGCGAAAATTTTCATGTAATATTGGTTGCGTCTAGAACTAAGATTAGTTCAATCGCAATTTCAAAATTTATTAAATTAGGATTGCGCTGTTCCTTAGGTTACAATTGCAGTAATCTTAATTTTGAAAAACTCACATTACAATTATAGTAATCGTAATCTTAAAATCTTTGATGAACGATTACAATAATTTGAATATTGCAATATTTAAAATTACGACTTTTTGAGTAATCGTAAGCGAAGTAATTCAAGAAGTGTTCAAAAGTTAAACGCATTACCGAAGATAATATATGTACATTAGGGTGATTCAAATTTTTTTTTTTGTTTTTTTTTTGTTTTTTTTTTTAAGGTGCTGTTGCTTAAAAAGTAAGTTTATGATATGAAGAAAAAGTTCACGAAATTTTGAGCTCTGTAACTCAATTTTATAAGGTGACGCCGGAGCCTGTTAGCTTTACATGTAAATTGCATGGAAAAATTACTTTTTACAAAAAAGGTATCTAAATGAATAGGTGATTAGTGCTATTGAATCCTATACATGACCTCGAAAGTAGACAAAAAACATCATGTTTCTGGTAATTAACCTCAAATATTTCAGGATTCCGACATGATGGGTCAATTTTGAGGCCAGATTCGGATTCAGCGTAAAAAATTACTTCGAAAAACTAATGTACATATATCAAAGTAAAAAAGAAAAATTATTAAAAATTTCCTAGACAACAGGTAATTTGAATATGACCATAAAACATTCAAACGTCACATCTCGATATCCCTTGATATCTTTGATGACAAAAGAATTTCCAATACAAGTGCTCACTCCTTTGATGCCTGGAACATGTAAGAAAAGCAATTTAAAAATGAGTCGGTGAGAAAGTGTTCGGTTTATAAAAGAGTGTCTCATTAAGTTGTAAAACTATTTTTTCCCATGGAAATACAATTTATAAAGCAAATAACAGTGATTTTTACTGATATTAACATAAGTAATCCTTAACAATGACTACAGCAATCCTTATAAAAAAGGGGATTGCAATGAAAGTAATCGTTCATCGAACGACCTTAGATTACAATTGCAGCAATCGTAATTTTAATAGTCGATTTAAATTTTTCTTTGTTTTTGAAGATTACTGCAATTATAATCATGCGGCAATCGTAATCCTTATCGCCTAGCTCTGTGTGAGACTATAATTAATCGTTATTTGTAATAATTGAGGTAAAAAAATCAATCACATTGAAGAAAAATATGAAATATGACTTTAAGTTTAGAGAAGAGTTTCTTTTCACTGGTAGCTTAGATGCATTACATGTTTTAAATTTTGTGATTTTTATTTTAAGAATCCAAAATAATCGTAATTATGGATTTTTCAATCAAATATATTCGTCATTTTGTATCTCTAACAGCGTTTTAAGCATTTTCATTTTTTTTTGCACTAAAACATGAAGCACACAAATGAATTTTGCTTAGCACAATCTTAGGTTTATCCGACAGACTCTTCGAATCTTTCATTGTTTTTCGACACTTTTCGATGTTCTTCAATACAATTCGATATTTTTGGAGTTATTCGAAGTTTTTCGATATATTCGAACTTTCTTGATACTTTTCGACTATTGTCGACGTTTTCGATGCTTTTTGATAAGCTTTCGATTTTTCGATAAGTTTCGATTTACCTTGATTGTTTTGAAAAATCGGCGACGGTTTTCGATTTTATCGCTGCTGTTAAATTGTTTTCAATAGTTTTAAGCCTAACGGCTACTTCGACTACTATACAGATGATTTTCGGCTGTTGTCGAAAGTCAAAAACTTTTGAAATACATACATCGATGAATATGAAAAGCTATTAAACAAAAAAAAAAAAAAAATAGAAAAGTGAGGCTTGTGATACAAAAAATTAAAATCCAAAATGACGGATATTTTAGACCTAATAAGATAGAAATCCAAAACTACGATTAATTTTGATCTAAATATATTAATATCCAAAATAACGATTATTTTTGATTTTTAAAATATAAATCACAAAATCAAAAATTATGTCATCGTGAAACTAGTATGACTAGCTATTGACGGTGCTGCTTTGTTGTTTTCACATACTGTAAAATAATTACTTAAGTAGCTCAGTAAAATAATATGTAGTACTTATTACCACCAGAAAGTAAGACTCGTTGATTGACCTTGAATGGAAATCTCTTATTTAATTTCGAACTTCTCTCTTTTCACTGCAAAACAACGCTCAGGCGATGCCTCCATGCAGCTTTGAAGATATTTATGAAATTTTTTTCCAGTGTATCACAATGTAAGGAACTGGTTTAATATTGTTAGCAGGCACCGGGTATCAATTTAATAGAACGTGTTACCAACCGTCAAATGTGGCTAAATAGTATGCCTTTGACCGTCTCGAATGAACTAAATCCATTAATACAGGAAGATACATTTCGAGCTTAAATATGTTAAGGCTACTAAGCGCGATCACAGATCATTTTACAACTGCTCAAAGTAAGAAAAGCCATATTGGCTTTCAAAAAAATCTCTTTGTTGCGGCACAGAATTCGTCAAACACCGGATGTTTTATCAAAATAACTTCTACAATATTTACATGTATGTATGTATGTTATCTTAATTTTAAAGTACACACGTATGCATGTCCAACTCTAGTTTTGCTAGCCACAATATTTCTGTATTTATATAGGCCAAATCAAATAAAGTAATTTGTTCGTAAAATTGCTAATTTACTCATATAGCAAAACCATAAGAGCAAACATGGCTAAGGTATTTGAATTATGGCAGATATATATATACACAGATGGCCTTAAATCTGAAACTACAGAAAGTCGCTGAAATTTTTTAAAAGTTAATTTTGTATACAAATCAGGAAGTGCTTGCGAAAGTCCATCCAACTTACGTTCTTCAGTTGAGCCGTTGACTGAATCAAAAATATTTCATTGACAATTCTGCAGAAAACATAATTTTCTACAAAATAGTTCTAAGGTCTTTTAGCTGAATGATATACAGTAATCCCCGATTAATTAAACATGGCAAAATGTTCGCTCAATTAACCGGGAAATTCAATTAACAAAATTCTGCTTAATTACACTAAAATTCAATTAAAGAAATCCCGCTTACTTGCACTATTGTTCAATAAGAAAAATACTACATAATTGAACTTTTGTTTAGTTAAGCAAAACAGCTACATACTTCATGAAAAAAAAAAACTATTTATTTTCGTCAAAAATACAAAATATCAGTTCTTAACAAAAACAAAAGAAAATAAAGTTTTACTATTTCTTGTTCCTGCACTCAAAAAAAAAGGATTGTTTAGAAAGCGTTTGTGGCATATTATCGAATGCTTAATATAAGCACTTATTATTTCAAGCAAACACTTAACTTTTGTCTTAAACTATAAGTATTTGTAGACAATATAAGAAAAACCAATGTATTTGACCCAAGTAAAAGTTAAGTTGTGCCAAGTGATTCAATTACTTCTATGGAAAATTTTAAAAACATTTCATAAAATGTTGCTTCTAAATGATATAATTATTTACGACAAATCGTCAAAATATTTCAGTCAAACAATACATTTTATGGAAGTGTTTCGAAAAACACATATCTTTTGTCCCAAACACTTATTCATTTCAACAAACGATTTATCACTTATAGAACTAAAGTGATGTTCTTGTCTTGTTCATATTTTGCAGTTCTATGATTCGATATTACTTTTTTGTTACTTATGTACATTGTACATACATATACGATGTCAAATGTTTATAAGCAAAGAACGATGACGATGTTGCCAGGCTGTAGTCCTATGCAGACTTGGGAATTTTTGGATTACATTTTTTTCAATTACAATTACAAGTAATATTTACCTGTAATTGAAAAAATCAATTAAAAGTAATTGTAATTGAAGTTTTTTTCAATTACATTAATTTAAATTACATGTAATTTAAAATTACAATTACATGCAATTGCAATTACTTTTGTAATTGGATTAGTAATCCATGAAAATGTAATCCTTTTGATTTTTGTAATCCATTACTTTTGCCAAGTAATTTGAAACAAAAATGTAATTAATTACACATTTTTCTGCAATTACATTTATTAAAATTTGAAAAAAGTTTCTTACAAGCGATAAAATTTTTTAAAATTCGATTCGTTAAGAAGATTTGGTTTGTGGGCTCATCTTATAATGTAGAGGTAGAGGCATACCAACAACAATATGCTTATATATATTAGAGCGGTTCAAAAAAAAAAAAACTTTTTATTTTTTCGCGGATTGCTATAGCCTTATATGTCTCGACAAATCTCCTCAAAAGGGTGTTAAGTTGTCTACCTTTTTCAAAGAATATTAGTTAAAGAGGTTATCAAAATCGATGACGCGGTTCAGCCGAAACAGCGCTTTTTCGTATTAAGGGTGATGCCACGCCCCATTTAAGAATTAAGAGCTTCTAATTACTTTTCTTGTGGTTCAGTCTATTTCCAAACCAAATTTTATTAAAATTGGTCCACTAGTTTAGCCGTGACAATGTATTTTCCGTTAGGGGCGTGGAACCACCTACAATTGAAAAAACAGTATACACTGCACTCCGTCTCTTCACAGCCTTCCTACAAAATAAAAAAATTAAGCGATTATGACTATGGCTGCTTACCAACTGCCAATTTACACATAGATATCTAAAGGTATGCGCCGTTTTATAGTCGCCATTTTCTTAAAAACAAAAATTCGAAAACACCCGTTCTCATATGAAAGCTCTTGAGCATACGAACATTTTGACACCTTGTAAACGTTTTTCGGTTGCTCTCAATTTTGGGCAGACCACTGTCCCGGTTGACATGGAACGTCCCATATACACACATATATTTATAAACATACAATTTAAGCTCGTTTAATAATAGTAGATGTATGGATACGTATTTGTGTTTAGTATTAATTAGTTATATCTTGTAATTGATTACTTAAACATTTGGAAATTACAAGTAAAAGTAATCCATTACAAATTTCGTTCAATTACTTTGCTTTTCAATTACATATTTTGGACTACAATAATTTCCGACGAAAATATTTCAATTACAATTATAAGTAATTGTAAATGCGTATCTTGCAATTACATTAACATGCAATTGTAATTGAAAAATTTCAATTACAAAATTACAAGTAATTGTAATTGCATATGTAATTAATTACCAAATGTAATTGATTACTCCCAAGTCTGGTCCTATGATATGTTAAGTTTAAAAGAGTAGTTTTGAATAACAATTTTCCACTAACAATTTGTTGTAAGTAAAATCAAAAGTTTATGTGACGAAATTATTATTTATTATTTGTAAGTAAAATCAAAAGTTTTTGTGACAAAAATTTTATTATTTCACGCAAACACTTGAAGTAGTTCCATTTATATCATTTGTGGCAAACACTTTTTTTTTTTGAGTGTGTACAAAAAAAAAATAATTGCAAAAGAGTGTAATATTGTTATTTTCTGCTACTCAAATTTAGTGCAGTAATAATTTTCAAGCTCATGCTTTGACAGTAAATGTGAAATTTTTTCAGTCAACAAAATAAATAATAGTAAATGGATTGATATCAAAAATAAAATAAAGTTGAATTTGAAAATTGAAAAATTATAAGTTGTTTATGAAGTTTTCTTTAGAAGTTGCAACTTTTTACTTAAAAGTATTCCCGTAGAATTTTTTTGATTATTCTCACAAATTGCGGGCTTCTGCTCCAAAAGTTACGGAACATACCTAGTATGTAATTCATTTGAAATTTTGTTTTTTTTTTTTATTCTATAACTCGAATGTGGGGCTCATGTATTCCTTTCGAAGAAGCTCGTTATTATTGTCTGTTTTGCACATTCTATCTTTTGAGAGACAACGTGAGTACACCTATGCTCTAGTCCTTTGGAAAATGTTTCTTCACTGAGAAAATGCAGCTACTAAGGTTCAATCGCTGTTAGAAGTTTTTTCGCTGGACTGGGCTTATAAGCAAATTCTTCCCCTTCTAAATCTGATTGATCCGAGGTCAAATATGCTATAACGGTCTCTGCAATTTCCTTATCGGTCAAAAGTCGATAGCATGGTTCGCTATCGCAAACAGCTGTTTGACACATCAAAACAAATGTGTAGCCAATTATTATTTTTATTGGCATTTTTAAATGATGCCACTTATTTTTGAGACAATAAAGCGGGATTTTTTATAAGAATTTTTATATCACGGTAATTTTTTTTTATACATTTAACCGGGAAATTCAAATAAGCGGGATTCAATTAAACGGGAAAAACGCTGTACATTTCTTATGGGAGTTTAATAATGACATAACGGTTCGAACATTAAGAGGGAAATTCAATTAAGTGCAATTCAATGAAGCGGGGACTACTGTATGTACATTAGATATGTTCAAAATAACCTCATGTTCTAGAATTCTTCGGGAACGCTTAAAATTCAAAAATTTACTGCTTTTCGAGTGTATGTTAGCTATATAATTAGCCAATCTAAGTAACAGGGCAATATATTACAATGCATAATTTATTACAATGTAAATAAAATATAATATTCATAATTTTTGGACCAAAAATTTAATTTATTTTTTCTCGTTATTTTTTAAACGATATTCATTTAATGGCATTTACAATTTCAAATAATAGTGTATTAAGGTGAATGTAGTGAAAATAGCTATATATTTGCGCTATTAAACGAGAAAAACAAAAACACTACTTTCGCAGAGATCATAGATTTTTCCTTATGTATAGTCTTAAAAACTTACTGTAAAACTATTTTTGGTACTTCCTTATGTATACATCAGGAAAATGAAATAAAAAAATTATTAAGAAAAATAACTTATTGTAATTAAGAAAGAAGTGCAATTTTTCTTAACTTTTGTACTAAAATTTCGAAATATCAAAATTGTACAGTTCTGGTAGCAACCCCAGACATTTTTTTTTTTTTTTTTTGATTGAGAATGTACTCGAAAAGGAGTAAATTTTCGATTTTTAAGCGTTCCCGAAGAGTTCTATATCATGAAGTTTTTTTGAGCGACGGCTCATCTAAGAAAACCAAGTGAAATAATTTTTTGAATAAATTGATATTTATTTGGTGCAAAATTATTATTGACATTTTTTTTATCAATTGAATGACTTAACTTATAATGGTAAAGTTTGAACAAACACCATTTTACGAGCATTACAAATCAAAAATTATATATATACTTAATGAAAGTTTCATAGCCTACAAAGCTAGCCTAAATTATTATCTAAATTTTTATTATATGTATATGAAACCATTTTAAAGGAGAAACATATAAAACACAAGATCAAAGTGTGTCCTAGAAAAAAAGTGCTTATAATTGAAGTAATTATTAATTTTTATGAAATTAAATTAAGTGGTTCATGTTTTATTTAGAGCTCAAGTGCAGCAAGAAAAAAAAAATTAAGTTGTAAAAAGGAAATAATTAACAGTCAAGCTCGTTCAACTCGAACTCATGACCTATAACTTTCGATTTAACATTTGTTAAGTCCATCACGGATTTTAAGTTAAGCGCAGAAAATGAGTTTATACGCTTTATTGTACTGTAAGTTTTTTGCACATTTGGCGCTAAGCTTTAGGTAAAAAACTTGGCAAAAAGCAAGTCCGATGTCGCGATAGAGCCACACTTCGTTACGCGTAGTATATGCGATAGCGTTTTACTGGCAAATTGCTTGACGATTGCCCAGCGAGTATTTTCGAGAACAAATCGATTATATACAAAATTTTAAAAAAATATGATATTACTGTTGTCCGCACATTGCTAGTCATAATTAAAAAAAAAAATTAGTAGTCAACCAATAGAAAGTGAGATATTAAGAAACAACTTTAAACATGAACCTTGAATATCATGAAACCGGTTGAACTCACGTAGTTAATGCACTTAATCTTTCTTTTGAAAAATTATCTTATTAATGATATTAATTGAATACGAGATCCGGACTGGTCTGAGCAAAGAAACCCTTGCTAGTTAATACTGAAGTACATATAGGACGTATACATAATACTATCTTTCTTGAAAGTTACATCCTCTAATCCTATAGCCGTTTCTTGGACTAGTGGGATATAATTATTAAGGAGATTACTATGTTAAAGTTTTTTTTAAGCCACAAGTTTCAAGCCCCAATAAGTTTATGTGTACTGTAATGACTATATAATGATTGACATCATAACATACAAAAGCATTCCGCAGATAAGGCAATTAGGTTTGCTAAGTTATTCTAAAAAAAATACGACTTTCCTGCGATAATTTGTCACATTTAAGTTGCCATACAAATTGAAGTGTCAAAGATCAAACACCTTTAATAATTGCGCCGGCAAAGTTGTGCCCACTCTGTACGAATGAAGGTTTGTGTTAACAGCGATACACCTGATGAAAAATGTTTAACATTCTTTTAATCTTTTTACGTGTCTATACGTTGTGCTTGGGTATTATATTGATTGAATACATTAAATTAGATTTGATCTTTTCAAAAAAAAAAATTTAGTTTAGGATAAAGTGTGACTGCAGTGACCGAATTGTATAAATGCATACTTTTTTTTGCATTAAAGTGATAAAGTTATTAGGCTCAAAAAAATAAATATTGCGTCTGGATCGTCCCTAGTGATAAATCGGTTATTTTTCAAGTTTCTTTAAGACTAAAAGTTCGTATTTGTTTTGCTTTTGAAAAAAAAACTATCAAAAATAGGACCCTGATCGAACTGAAATGTATTTTTGTGTACAATAACATTTACAAAAACATCGATGGTGTAAGTCACGATTGACAGGCCCCAGGTAAAAGTATTCGTTTTCGTTAGAAAATATTGGATCTGTTTCGATCTCGTCAAGTTTTCGCCGAATTAACATTTATATATTTATTACTAGCTGAAGACAATTGGATCTATGTACCAAATTCTAAATAAAGAGGGTCTCTTTGTTTATATTCATTAAAAGAACATCGACCGTAGTTTCTAAAAAATCATAACAATAAAAAGCATGACCGACAATGATGACGATATTTATCCGTTCTCGGTGTAGCACTATTTCGGAGTTTTACTAAAAGACAAGCTATTTTTCAGTGACTAAGGAAATATTTGCCTGTTGATGGTTCTTGTATAGAACTATACATTTTACTATAAAAGTAGTCAAACAAGTACCCGAGGAACTTAAATATCATGTTTAATACATCGCAACATGATATTTTTAATAACTACCTGAATGAAACTTGTCTTCTGGGGCTCGAAGCAAAAAATAATGCAAATGATTTTTATGATCAAATTGAAAAAGTGTAATTTTTATAGGAATATAGGATAGGTATATGAAATACAGTACTGTCTTCGATGGCATATATAGAAAGTCAATTTGGAACAATTTGACAACTAGAAATGTTGCTTCAAATTAAACTCAGTGCCATATCGTTCTCAACAACAATCTCTTACTGCCAATCGAATCAAGTGTAAGGGTCTAACAGGATAACTTGGATGTTTCACCTGTTATTTCTAATCCATTTGTTGACAGGCCCAACGACAAAGGGAAGGCTGACGGGAAAATTCCTCCCAGGCCCGTAGTTCCTCGAAGGGGCCCGCACATTTACTCCGATTTTTTAAAAACTTTTTTTAGTAAATTAAAATTGCGATAAAAATATTCGGGGCCCTCGTATTTACAACTTCAAAAGTTATATTTCAAAATTTATAAATCGAACTATGAAATGAGTAATATAATTTTTCGCATAGAGTTTTTTAAGAATGAAACTTTAAAATTTACAAAATAATTTTCAAGTGTGATTAGTACATATATCCATATAAGTATACATATTGCAGAGTATTGTTGCATTGTTAATACAGGGTGTTTTTTTTTAGAGGTACAGAGCTTCGAATTGAAATAAAACACAAGAAAATCGTTTTAATGTCCATCAATTTGGCTTTATTGGAAGGATAATTTTATGCCATTAATGTTTAAATATGATTTCGGGCATGTGGCCGCCGCGGCTGGCTCGAATAAAGCCAATTCTACAGGTCCAATTTTGAACCACTTTTTCGAGCATATGGGGCCGTATGTCGGCAATAACGCCACGAATGTTGGCTTCCAAGTCCCCTAACGTTTCTGGTTTGTTGGCGTAGAAGAGCGACTTCACATATCCCCAAAGAAAATAATCCAATGGTGTCAAATCACACGATCTTGGTGGCCAATTGACAGGTCCATTCCGCGAAATTATGCGCTCATCGAATGTTTCCTTCAATAAATTGATTGTGACGTGCGCTGTGTGGCATGTAGCGCCGTCTTGTTGGAACCACAACTCATCCACATTCATGCCATCCAATTCGGGAACAAAATAGTCGGTTATCATGGCTCTATACCGGTCTCCATTAACGGTAACTGACTCTCCAGCATTATTTCGGAAGAAGTATGGCCCAATGACTCCACCAGCCCATAGAGCACACCAAACAGTCAGTTTTTGTGGATGTAATGGCGTCTCAAGGGTCTCATGTGGATTCTCTTCACTCCAAATGCGGCAATTTTGCTTGTTGACGTAGCCATTCAACCAAAAATGAGCCTCATCACTGAACAAAATTTTGCGATGAAAATCAGCATCGAGATCAATCTCATTTTCGGCCCATACACCAAAATCACGACGCATTGCATGGTCTCGCGGCTTTAATTCTTGCACAAGCTGGATCTTGTAAGGTCGCAAGCCAAGATCTTTGCGCAAAATCTTCCATAAAGTTGATGGACAAAGCTCCAATTGCTGTGCACGGTGGCGAATTGATTCATTCGGGTTCTCTTCAACATTTTGCTCTACAGCGGCAATTGTTTCTTCGGTGCGCACTGTTCGACGTCTCTGCGGATGCGTATTATCACACAGAGTAAACGTAGTGCGAAAACGACCCATGGTTAACCGAATTAATTGCTCTGATGGACGATTATGTCGACCATAAAATGGACGGAGCTTGCAGTAAACTTCGCGAACTGAACCATTATTTTCGAAATAAATTTGCACGATTTGCAAGCGTTGTTCTTTTGTCAACCTGTTCATGATGAAATGGCAAACCAAACTGAACATAAATGACATTAGAGTTGCCAGATTTGACCATAAAATGCCAGTTTTATCTCTATTCGAAAAACAAACCTCTAAAAAAAACACCCTATACCATGTAGTCGAATTGATGTGCATGGGTCTTTAAAAGATAAAAAACTTTCACCGTTCCTGTTTGGCCCAAACAAGAGTGTCAGAATTAGCAACTCTTTGCCAGAATTTGACTGAGATCATCAATATTTTTGCCTCGGTCAAAGCATGTATTGATTGCACAGATATAAATAGTTGATTGATAAAATTGCATATTAATGAATTAAGTTGTTAGGAGGGGGGGAGGGGGTTACCCGACGGCCCTGTCTGTCGACTTAGTTGCCATGCAAGCAAGAACCAAAAAATCGAGAAGTACCTTTGAACAACTACATACATGAAATATGTAAATCAAACATAATCTCAACATAGACTAAGCTGTGAATTTTCAAACTAAATGTTCATTGTTGCTTTATTCTTGCAATACTCCCCAAGTACACCAACGAAACGATTACATTCTTTGGGAAATCCCTGCTTGAGGCGCATATTGAGAACTTTGTGGCCGCACAGTTAATTAAATTACAAACTTCATTTGGCAACCAACCATACTCCTACCTTAACCGAAATCAGGAAAAGACGCTGCCAATAGATAGGCCACATGATCGGACAGATGGAAAACCTACTTCATTTGACGTTGATCTTTGCGTTGTTTTACGGTAAACTTGAGATTTTTGTACCCGACACTCAGGTTATAATCACTTTGTCATTTCGTGGGTAAAATCGCCATTAAATATGATATAAGTACATGCTACACCTACAAAGATACATAGGTCGTGTGAAAGAAAATGGGTAAAATCGGTTCACGGAGACGCCTACCGCTCATACAAGTACATTTATAACGCTTGGGAGAGTTATTTAATGTAGTGTAGTCAAATTTTTCAGAGGCTTTTAAGCCTTGCTCATTATGAGGATCGTTTCAAGTTATTACATACAAAGTCTTTGAGCTGCCGCAGAAATATTACGGATGTGCTTTATCTGTATCAACTTCTTACTGGATCTTTTGCTACACTAGAGCCTCTTATCTATATTTATTTTGTTGCTAATCGGAGATTTACTCATAACTCTTATCAATTATTTTATCAACCGGTTTGTAAAACCATATCACTACAGTTCATATTAATCGCACGACAACTTCTATTAACAATTGCGAAGCTTATAACATTAGATGGTCAAAAGGTCAACTCAAGCTTGAATTGAAAACTAACTATCAAAACAAAGCTAAACTTGTAGCTTAATGGTTGTTTGTATTCTTATGTTTGTTTTGTCCGAGACCCAAAGCATGCAGGGCAAGTTTTTCTAACATTTATTCTTTGGACCGTATGAATTTATACATATAATTAGTTTAATATATGTATCTATGTATATGAGTATGTTCACATGGTCTGAGTGGGTATATTGAGAAAGTGCAAAAAAGCTAAGAAAAACTATAAAGCAATAACAAAATAACAATCCTTCATTTTTCATTTTCATCATTTGTTGTTTAATAAGCTTTTTACTTGATTTAAAGGTTCAAGCTAAGTAATTAGGTGAATAGCTGTAATAGGTAAAATGTACTATTATTATTAACTCGAATAAGTTCTTGACAAAAAGTTGGTAATTTCCGTCAATTAGGCGTGGCAGCTCCCATACAAGAAAAAACTTCAAAAAGCTATGATGAGAGAAATATTTCAGGTAACGTAATCAAATGTAATACAAATAATGGCATAAATGAACGAACAAATTTTTCGTTTCACATTATTTTGACATATTTTAACCCGTGTGGATCTCTCATATCCAATAAGTTTTACTTTCTACTGAGGGAAAATTATAGTACTAGCAAGAACCTTTCAAATGAGATGTATATTCTATGAATTTATGTAATGGTTTTCATTTGCCAATGGTTAGAACTTTGCTTTGAGTAATTATACCCTACACCGAGGGTATATTCACTTTGTCTCTCCGTTTGTAACACATCGAAGGGGGCGTGGCAGGTATGGAAAAGTATATATATTCTTGATCAGCGTCACAACCTGAGTCGATTTAGAGATGTCCGTCTGTCTGTCTGTCCGTCTGTTGAAATCAGGCTTACGGGAAAACTAAGAATGATAATTGAATAAAACTTTCACACATAGGTCACATCTTCTTGCAGGCATCTTGCTATTGAAAATGGGCGAAATCGGTTGACGGACACGCCTACCGCCCATACTCTATGTAAATTTACCCAGGCCAATTTTGATAAAAGTTGCAGCGATTTTGATGAAACTTGGTGATTTGGTGCATATGTGAACCAAATTAGGATTAGGCTGAGTTTCAAGTTTCCAAAGGGTCGTACAGGGGCGTTACACAGCCATAAATTTTATCATTTACACCACCATATCTTTTAAGCCGTTCAAGATATTGCAATGAAATTTAGGAGACGGATACATATCAAATATATCTTGAATTGAGATAAAAGTGGGCGGAATCGAAAAAGTGGGCGTGGCACTTTTCTACTGCTAAAAATTTTGATTCCGTATATCTCAAAATTGGCACAGACGATTTCCATAAAAATTTTGGAGATGATGCCGCTAAAAGCACTCATCAATACAAGCTGAGCCACTTAACTGAAAAACTCGTTGAAGGGCGTGGCACCGCCCACAATATTTATAAACGTTATATTTAGAGAACTAACAACGTAATCGTTATGAAATTTAATGAGGAAGATATACTTGCTGTAAGGTCTCTTATTACAAAAATTTGGTCCAATAGTACCTGTGGGCGTGGCACCTCCCATATAAGCAAAACACGTTTATTGTTATAGATAGTGTGCTATGAGAGTATTCTTCATAAAATTTGGTGTATAAATGTCAGTTACTATAAGCTTTAAAAATAAATGAATTTTGATAGAATTGCATCAGTGGGCGTGGCACCTCCCATATTAACATAAATTTGTAAGTGCTGTTTTAAGTGAACTATTGCAGCAATTGCTATGAAATTTAATGTAAGTGTTTCAGTTGCCATAGAGTATATCTGAATCAAAAGTGGCTGAAATAGAATCAGTGGGCGTGGCACCTCCCATACAAATAAGATACGGTAAGTGTCATATTTATCGGAATATGTGAGCAATCATACAAATCCGGGCTGGATTTTAACATTGGGTGTGTCACCGCCCTAAATTTTAAATTTAACTGGGGCATATATTGAAAACTATACAAGCTATTGTGCTAAAATTTAATATGAAGGCGTCGATCACAAATATAATTTATTGAACCAAAAGTGGGCGGAATAGGAGAATTAGGCGTGGCATATTTCAAATTTTTCATTTCTATTCAGATTTTTCCACATTTTCCATATTCTTTCGACTTTTTCAACCCTTTAACATATGCATATGCTATATGTATTTGTTCGACTTTTTAACCTCTTTCAACTTTCTTCATAAGTTTCTTTGTTTTTTCGACTTTTTCATCAATTTTGAATAGTTTCAAATTTTTTCAACCTCTTTCATTTTTTTTAGAGTTTTTCAACCTCTCTCAACTTTTTTCAACATTTTGCATATATTTACGACTTTTTCAACCTCTGTCAACCTTTCTAACATTTCACAATTTTTTCGACTTATTCAACCTCTTCAACGTCTTTTTAAAATTTATTTAAAAGGTAGTTTCAGTGCAGTGTAGGGTATGTGAGTTTCGACCTGGCCGAAGATAACACCTTAACTTGTTTTTTATTCATTTAACTAAAGGCTCGCCTAAAAAACTGCATACTTAGAAATTGTTTTCTTTTCAGTTGAACTTTGAACTCATTTAAGGAGAATAGTTTCATTACTAAATGATTATCAAATATATTTCTTATTAATATTAATTAGTTCAAAAAACAGCGGCGCATTTTCATAGTCAGTTTTAAGCCCGGGTCTAAAGTTAGGTACAGCTTTTTTATATGAACAGTGCGGCTCACGTGTTTAGATTCGCCGCCTTATTCTGTTTGACTTGAAAAATATACGAGGGAGGAAAGCAGTATGAAACTAACACCTAAAAGCAACAATAAAAATCGCCTGGGTGGAAATTTCATTGATTTATTTGGAATCACTGTATGTTCATTGAAAATTAAAACGTATTTCCCACTTAATAACTTATAAAATTTCTTACTCGAAGCACGTCAGATCAGACTTTTCAAGTTTCATTTGCCGGTTTTGATTTCAAGGCGTTGGACCGGTTTTTTAAAATAATTTTAAAAAATGTAATATTTCTGTCAAAAATTTTATTTTTTTAAATTAGAAACATAGTAGAAAGATAAATCTTAGTCTAGATTTTGATGCATGACAATATCTCAAAATTTGATTTTTTTGGACTTGTCCGGTTTTGCAACTGGACGCCTCACATGTCAACGACTCTATTAAAGCTGGTACCTGATAAATTTGACTTTTTTGTTTCTTTTAAGTGAATAATTTGTCATTATTAAGCAATAATTGTTTTTTAGTATTTTTCGATATGAAGCGCCACAGCATACTAGAGTGGGTTTCGTTTTCACGAAAAAATATAAAAACTAACTCATTCTTCAGCGATGTACTATAAGGTTGTTGTTTAGCTAATTCAACATACTTTGTTTTGTTTGGTGATATATGTAAGTCTTATCTCAAGCTTACGCGTAATCTTTAAAGGTTCCATGAAGGCGCTGAACCAACTAACTTTGTAAACTTTGTCGTTAAATTTTTGTTTTTTGAATCTAATGTATTGGAGAACTTAAAGGTGTAGAGATCAGTAATTAAGAAATAAATCGAGATATTTTTTAATTAAAGGAGACCGAAATCGCAAGCTACATTACTGTCATAACATTTAAGGCAACAAAAATTCGACCCACCCTACTGCCCGTATGTACACATACGTACGTATGTATGTATGTTGTATGCGTATTCGTAGTAGAATACTCAAAAGTTTTGTCAATTATGTAGTGTCTCTCGCATCAGACGAAAGTAAATAATAAACAATTAAGAGTCAAGCAGCATACCGCATTTACATGTTACTTTATGAGTTAAATATTAATGGAGTACATTCACTTTGCATTATTTTATTAAAACTTTTGCACGTATGTTTATTTTCTTAGCGAATTATAAATAAATCATTTGCAATTTGTGCCCCCCTTAACAATCATAAAAGGTATCACAACAATAATTGAAGACCACGTAAAGCACGTGTGATATCCACAAGATTGCATGTAGCTAATAGGTATCGGCGGCGGATAGTAATTGCACAATTAACCTTACAGTGCGATCGGCGCGAACTGATTAGCTTAATCGATCAATTTCGAATGATTGTAATTATGAGAGTATATTAAATATGTTTTTTTACAAATTCGCTTGCAATACAACACACAAACGGATCGCTTGGAATCGCGCGTTGAACTGAAATGAACACTTTAGACCAGAGGCTGCCTGCAATTGATTATTAAACTGGCTTCATTTACGCGAATAAATTGCGACTCTTTCATGATGATAACAAAAAAAAAAAAATATAATAATAACAATAACAGTAATAATAATAATAATAAAGTATCCACCACAAAATAAAACAATACTAACAATGACAAATGAACGAGTTAAATTCGCGTAAGGCAGGCAATGAGTAAAAACTCAAAATCAACGATGACCTCAGAGCTGCAAATACTTTATACAATAAGTCGAAGTACAAGTGCTGTATATTAGACTGAACAAAAAAAAAAAGTATATTTTATATATGCCACACCCTCATCCTCTTTATGCCAAAAAAAAAAAAGTTCTCATCATATCAACACGAAAATTAATGTTTAGAGATCTTTTATCATATTACTTAACATTTGTTAAATTGCCATAATATTGAATGAAGAGTGAGCGATTAAATCGGAACATTTTCACTTTTGTACAGAGACGGCTTTAGGTTGCGTTAAGCCCTGTGCGCCCTGTGCGAGGCCCAAAAATGAATATACAGTCAAGTTTGGAATACTGTTTTCAAATTGATGGACGGACATTATCCGGTATAAAATTTTTGAAAATTTGAAGCTCACTTGCCATCCAGATCTTTTTCTCCTTTTACGCTCAGAACTGACTCCAATTTAAGACAATTGCTTGAGCAGTTTAGGAGAGTACAAAAATCCATATTGTTCGTCGAAGTTTTGAAATTATTCAAATCTCTTCGACTCTGCTGATTAGTTCGATTAACAATGACATTAAAAAATTTAATTTCAATCATCTTTAACCGATTTTGAATTTCGAAGATGTTTATGATCACACTCGCAATAGATTTAGAATCAATTTTTTTGCCAACTTGCCTCAAGCAAGCTTCTTTCGGACCATCAGCGTTCGGTGCAGTGAGTACCTACGATTATAAGAGACCCTTTCTGGAGAAACCTTTATAGTCTCTATGCACAATCAGGCCTAAGCGCGTTATTTACAATTGTCTGCAATCAAATTCAAAATACTATAATTCTTAAAATCAACCACCCACTACATTTTTAAGAAAATTTTCAAATTTTTCAAGAAAAAAAAATAAACAGTGGTGCGCCCCTTATCGCACAGGGCCCCGTATAAACGCACGTCTTTGCCGCCCCTAAAATTGGCACTGCTTTTATAAGTGAAGATAAAAACTAAATAAGTAGGTACTTGAATGTAATATAATTTTTTATGGTAACATTACAAAATAGCTTATGCGACGGCGTTTGTTCCTCAAACTTAAACTTTTTTAGGTATTGAACTGAACGCATTACTTATTCGCTAAGTGACAATATTTTTATTTCATTGTAAAGTATAAATATTGCGATTACGTATAGAGTAAAATGTCAGACTGCTGGCAACAACTTCTGCCGGTAAATTCCACATTTTAAAAGTGATAGCGCGTTATTCTCGAGTGCGTTATTTACTAATTGCAACTTTGGCGGGTTAGGCATGCCAAAATGTATGTGAAAATTGGTGCGATCACTGAAACTATATTTATTTAGGTCATTAACATTAATACAATAGAAATGTTTCGTGTAGTAGACGTTATTGGAAATGCTCCATTCTTATAGTAATGCTGTGATAAAGTTCCGTTCACTGTAATTTGTTAAATGTTAATCGGCTCTGCATTTCTTTAATAGAATTAATATGAATAATTTCCGAATCAACAATTGCAACTGTTTCAGATAAGCCTAGATACATATGTATGTGACAAGCTCAAACCATAAATGGTTCAAACAAAAAGCTCGTTCAATGTAGGATGCGAATAGTTGAGCACATAAACCGAACAAATATAGCACAGAGCGAAAAAGAGATACAAAATAACTCTGTGACTAAATATTGAACTGTGATAAATATGCATATAAGATCTTCTCGAGCGTATTGTGTGAAAGATTGAAGCCGTATACAGAAACGCTGATCGGATGCTATCAGTGTGGCTTTAGACCTGGGAAGTCCAGCATAGACCAGATTTTTACACTACGCCAAATCCTGGAGAAAACCCATGAATATCAAATCGACACTCACCATCTCTTCGTCGATTATAAAGCTGCGTTCGATAGCCCAGTGCGGGATTGCCTGAGTTCGGTATACCTGCAAAGTTGACAAGGCTCTGCAGGATAACGTTGAGCAATACGTGTAGCTCCGTCAAGGTAGGGAATGACCTCTCCGGAACTTTTAATACCGAGCGAGGTTTCAGACAGACGAC
The DNA here is from genome assembly GCA_949775025.1 of Tricholauxania praeusta. Lineage (NCBI taxonomy): Eukaryota > Metazoa > Arthropoda > Insecta > Diptera > Lauxaniidae > Tricholauxania > Tricholauxania praeusta. The sequence continues at coordinate 40,864,004 of OX459030.1, read as the reverse complement.
CCGCACTCGTGCGATCTCTTCAATTTCATTATGGAGGGGATCGTACGAAAAGCCGGTGTGCATCATAATGGCACCATTTTCTTCAAAGGTGTTCAGCTCCTAGCGTACGCTGATGATATTGATATTATCGGTCGGAGTAAGAGAGATGTTACTGCTGCTTTCACTACTATTGAAAAGGAATCAGCCAAAACGGGTTTGACGGTAAACGAGGGCAAGACGAAATACATGATGTCTACTAACAACAACAAGAGAGCACGGGATCTAGACTCTCATGTTACAGCGGGCAACTGTAAATTAGAAGTTGTCAAGGAATTCATTTACCTTGGCTCTGCCGTAACCAGCAACAATGATGTCAGTCTGGAGATTAAGCGGAGAATAACAATTGCTAATAGGTGCTACTACGGTCTCAATAAGCAATTACGTTGCAGAGCTCTCTCTCGATCGACAAAGCTAACACTCTACAAAAGGCTCATTCTATCTGTGCTTCTTTATGGCGCTGAGGCATGGGTGGTTTCGACAACAGACGCAGCCGCTCTTGGGGTGTTTGAGAGGAAAGTTCTCCGCAAAATCTTTGGTACTGTTCGAGTTGGCGACGACTATCGCATTCGAATGAACCACGAGCTGTATGAGCTCTACGCCGACATTGACATAGTTAAGCGTATAACAATACAGCGACTACGCTGGCTGGGTCATGTCCATCGTATGGATAAAGAAGCTCCAGCGAAAAAGGTATTCGAAGGGAAGGTCCCCGGTCAACGACGAAGAGGGAGACCATGCCTCCGGTGGATAGACCAAGCTGAGGAAGCCCTAACCGCGCTTGGCATTAACGATTGGAGAAGGCGCGCGCAAAACAGAGGCGCCTGGCGAGAGCTAATGAGGTCGGCCGTAACCTGACAACGGGTTGTTATGGCCATCTAAGTAAGTAAGTAAGATAAATATGCAACATATTTTTGTACTCAAAATAAGTTTAACTTATTTTTGCTCACTATTTTTTTTTCCCGCTAATGTTTTGATTCACATTGTATTTTATTGCGATTTTTAAACTTAAGACTGTGGGGTAGAAACCAATTTCGGTCCAAGTTTTGAAAAAGTTTTATCGCACTATTCGATGGGGCAAGTTTGTCGCCGACCACGCAAGGGCTATCACTCGATTGATGTCAAAATTTTATTGAAATCAATACCTTTTTCAATAGGTAAATTAAAATGTTGGAACATTGAAAGGTTCCACACGTTATTTGGCAAAACCTAGTTGAACCATAGCTCCAACACAAGATTCGGGATCGTTTTACGTCTGACATAAAGTGTAAACTTTGCAATTTTCTATAAAAAAATATCGTGAGAAGTTTTTTTTCATAAGACTAACCTTTTTCATAATATCAGGCCGAGACTACATAGCCGGTATAAAACCCAGATCGGCTTTAATTGATACAGCGCAAAAAAGTACAACAGTGATTAGCGTGTCCGCATTTTGCGTCGGGGCACAGTGCTCCCAAATCGAGTTTTTTGCTTGAAAAATTGCCAGAGTGCGCAAAAATTAACAATTTTTTTTTAATTAAACCTTATTGAAATTCCAAGGTATCGTCGGGTTCCGAATTTTCAAAAATAATTTTCACTTTTTATTTAAAACCAAAAAAAAATTGCAAAATAATTTTTGTAAAATATTAAAAAAAAAAAACTAAAAATATTTAATTTTTGTGTTAGTGATAAAACCAATTTGGTCAAAATTTTACCTTTTTTCTCCTAAACTATTATTTTTCAGTGAAAATGCACTGAGTAAAAAGTTTTTAAGATCGGTCAAACTATTCAGAAAAAAATGTTTCTTTCTAACTATGATCTTTTTTATTTAATTGAGACATTTTTTTTGGCAATAAAATATAAATACTCTTGACAGCTCTCGGAAGATTCAATTGACTCATATGTTGATACTGAAATACAAATACTTAAGTATCGGCACTTGAAAAATTTCATAAATTTCAAGTACCAATATCATAAGTATTAAATGGCAGTATCAACATAGATACTTGTGGCTGAAGTGATATATGAAGTTTAACAGCCCTGGATGAGCTTTGTGAGAAAAGAAATTACTCAAATTTTTGAGTTAAATTTTCTTAGTTAGTGTAAAGAAGTAGATGCTAAAAGGTATTATCTCCTTTACAATCTCTATTCACTGATAGCTTCAACTTTTATTTTCTGATCTGAAATGTCAAACAAAGCAACTGTTTACATGTTGTACGATATGAAAACACAAAATTAATCATTCAAAGCTTGTATTCCCCATTTGAAATAAGTTCACTTTGATGCTAACAAATAAGGCACTTCTCGAAACACCTCTTATGAGCATTTTCTGGTATCACCTTCTATATTTCATTGTATGGCTTTTACAAACGAATTAACATCAATCGTATCCTGTAGTGCGATCCGAATCAGAGAAGCTGGAAGCTCTATCCTCGATACACTGCCAAACCTAAAGAAAAAATTTCAGGTGAAATTTCCGGAGAGTGTTCAATGAAAGGAAGGCACTATCAACCTACATTTTAAATTCACCATGTACATACATCGATGGTACAAGAATAGACTGCGGGGATCTACTCAAAACTGGAGGACCCTGAAGACCTGTTAAACATCAAAGCAAAGCAATATGTCCAACGTATTACAATTTAAAAACCACTAATATACAGTCCAAGAGCGGCAGTGACATCATAAAAATCACTGCAAATTGCACTGGACACTGGACTATCGGCAAGCATGTTGAAATATAGGTATTTCACTCGACCCATTCTGGTATATGTAGTTGTCTGAATCTGAACGAGAAAGAATCTGTTGAGCACTTTGTCTGCAACTATCCGGTCCTTGCTAGAACCAAGATCAGATATCTGGAACACCTCATTTCACCTCATGCAGCGGAACAGGACTGCAAAGTTGCAGCCATTTCAAGGTGACATGAATTGGATCCCCTACAAAGGGTTGCAACCCAACAATATTAACCAACGGGTTTCAAATTCATGTCACCTTGAAATGGTTGCAATTTTGCAAGGAAGCATCACAGATCACCACTTGAAAGCTCATTTTAAAGGGCAAGGATGGTACTAAATGATGCTTTTCTTAAAAATAAGCTGATCAACTTTCTTTGAATCCTATACATGGACTCGACAGTAGACAAAAAACATCATGTTTCAGGTAATTAACCTCAAATATTTCAGGATTCCGACATGATGGGTCAATTTTGAGGCCAGATTCGGATTCAGCGTAAGAAATTACGTCGAAAAACGACCCTTTCCAGCTCAACAACACTAATCACTTATTCAAAATGCGATTTAAAAGGATAGTAATGAATCAGTTTTATAGTAAGGGATATAGAAATCTCAGATCTTACTGCTCTACTGTTTTTCGTGTAGAATATACATTCGTCTAGAGTGTCTCTATTTTGAATTATGATGATATGCAAATTTGTTTCAAAAAAGAACTCAGATCCATTAAGGGGTAGCATAATACGTAATTTTTTAAGTAACATGCATATCTCAATTATAGCCTTTTATTTTTTATAAGTCCACCTAAGGCCTTACTTTTTTTTACAGAAAATAGTCCTTTAGTTGAGGACAGTGCAAGCTATCCAGGCTTTAAAAACAACCTTTTTGAATTAATAACAATTTTAAAAATTAAATAATTCATAAAAAGACGTGCAAGCATATATAAATATTCGCAATAAATATTAATTGTCTTAACTATTACGGCTTAGTTTTGCAGTTTTGGTCTTGCAATCGTAGGAGCATCTTGTTCTTGTACATTTTACAAAACCAAGATTTTATACTTTTGTCATATATTTGTAGGAGATGTAAGTTGGACCTAATTGTGATCATAAAACTTGGGTTTTATTGTAGGCATATTTCAACTTTTCAGACCCTTGCCCTCAAAGCCTTAATCCGCCGCTGTTCGTAATTATTCGGCAATAACGCGGCGGATATTGGCTTCTAAATGGTCCAACGTCGTCCACATAAACCATATGCTTCACAAATTTCTACTATAAATATTCCATCGGCGTCTCATTACGCATTCCTGGCGGCCTATTGGTTTCATCAGTTCAATAAATCATGTGAGTTTTAAATGAATTTCACCTTGAAGTTTTTGTGAATTTAGCAATTTTCCACAATTTGCAATCGTTCTTGCAGTAAATATATTTCCTTGATCAAATGGCAAATTTTACTGACAATGAGTATAACTGAAACCAGCGTTGTCAGATTGGATGAACTTTATGATGTTTAATTTCTATTGGAAAGTACGACAATCTAAGAAAACATACTTAAAATGGACTTTATGTATAATTCATGTAGTTTTGTATTCAATGATCTGATTTACGAAAATAAACGAAAAATCGCTAAGACATGGTACTTTTTTTGGCTGTATTCAAGAAAAATTCTGAACACGCCAACTTTTTCTTACATACTCTTACACAAGTATAAAAATACACAAATAACTTGGTTTCGAGAAAATTGAAAGTAAGGTTCTTTTTCCATGGATGGTCAGTTCAATGAAAGTAATACCATATTTCCTCAGCCTCTATACCTTGGTAATCATTGATTTGGCTCACTTAAATTTGATGACTTTTTTTTAAAGGAATTCTGATGTAAATTTTTCGCGGTTAGTACATATTTACAATCAATCAATTCCATGGGGCTTCAAGGTATGAAACTAAGTTTGCATAAGAGCTTACACCTATTAATCTACATATCGTCAGAAAAATCAAATATTAAATATTTTAAAATACCAATAATGTTCGTAAAAAATATTTTAAAATTGTGTATGACATTATTTCTGGACGAATAGATTGTTCATACTTGCTTGAGCTTATTCAATTTAAAATTTTTTCTAGGTTACTAAGAAATTATCAATTGATTTATTTGCCAATTTGTAGAACAAATTATTCATTAAATGCGCCAATTACTAGAGCACTTAATGACTCTAAGTATTAGTCTTGAAATGGATTTTTCTGTTATTAGAAATGTATTTAAAAATCTCCTGTTTGCTTTTTATTATTAATATAATTTTTATGCATTGTAATTTTTTATACATAATAATTTAGTTTTAATTATATTTAATATGTTATTTTTCATAGACTGAAAATTGTGTTAATTATAATTGAATGTTAAGAAATAAATAATTGAATAAAAGAAAAAAATCTATCGAGATTAAGTTTAAGATTGTTTTTCCTGTCCCCTCTTGAAAAGTGCCAAACCGACATTCGCTAGCTTACAATCTTAGCAACAATATACTTCGTTATGTTTCATTTCATAGTCAACAAACGGAAGTACGCTCTAGAATTGAGTTCTAGCTTTTGCAGATATTAATGACCTATTTAATTAGTACTATGTATATTTATTACAAGTTTCTACACGTACAACAAAATATGGCAAAATCGTTATATGTAGTTTTGATTCAATGAAGTTCGTGCAAAATGATTATCTAATAAATTATGGTGTTCATTTTTAATTGAATAAGAGCTCAATGTTGAGTAATTTAGCCGATAAGAATAATTATTTAAATATAACATTTACGATTTTCATTGTGTAAATGGAATGCTTAGAAACACAGTAAATGGTTGATAACTCAGATAAAGAACGGATAATCAAGATACATACTTTTAAAGCCCACAAAAGGACAAAAATAAAATAATTTTTTATGCATGAGCAACAATAAATAGAGGGTATTTTGGAAGTAAACCTGCATTTCGTTTGATTTTGCAAGCATTAAAGCATTTCTAAAAACAATTCTGATAAAACTTGCGACCTTTAATTCTTAATATATAGAATTGGATAAAATTTTACAGAAGCTTACTTAACGTGTTATGGAACCGTTTCAGACTAGGTGACCAATCGATTTTTTTGTATCGCTCTAATATACATACGAGAAAACTAACAAGTTTGCTAGGTTGGTGCTACTGTATATATCTTTTTAAAAAATTCAAAGATGGTGGCACACGTTTTACAATCGTCTTACGACATTTCGTTTTAAATCTCAGAAAGATCGATCAGAATGGAAACTAGAAAACGAAAAATAACTGATGAAAGCTCGAAAGAAATTCCGCCACCAACACAGCAATAAATTCGTTATGCGATTGTTTACGGCCTTCGAGCTAACTCAAAAAAGTAAAAAATTTCAGTGAATGCCAAACTATATATGTAACGAATGCACCATCTCTTCAGACTGTTTCTAAGTGCTGTTGAAGCTTCCAGACTAAACATTATAAGTCACGAGAAGATCTGCCTAAGTCTTCGACCGACGAAAGAAATGTGTCTCTGGCAAAGGCTGAAGTTGACGAACATCTTCGATTGACAAAAGAAATGATTGCTGACAAATTTAAATTAAATGTCATGGTTGTGTCGCAAATATTTTCATAATGATCTGGTGTACACGAAGAAATCTGCCCGATATTTCCTAAACAAATTCGAAAACGGACGACCTAGCAACTTCAATAAAATTAGAACAGGTGACTTATGCCCAGAAACCAAACAACATTCCATGGTATGTAGCCCAGAAGGACAGAATCCTCCTGTACGAGCCAGACAACAAAAGTGATGATGTTTTTTTACACCTGCTGTTCTCTTGTGGTATACTGAAGACTGCTTACCAAAAGTTTTCGAAAATTTGTTGAAAAACCAATAAAACAAAGAAACTGCCTCGCTACTTTTTACAAAACTTTTCCCAAAAACTACAAAAAAATTGGAAGGAAAAGCCTTCAGTAGCAACGCCGAGATAATTGGTGCAGTTAATGCAACAATTGAAAATCTGCAAAAGCACGATTTTTAGAACTGTTTTGAAATTAATGGTGATTAAGTGATAAAAAAAGTATGAAAAAAAAAAATATTTTTTCCTATTTTTTCTAACTAACTAAACGAACTCTGGTTAGTCCCTTCGTAACATATGTGTTCTAACTCGATAATTAGTTATCGAGTTAACTTCGATAATTTCGACATCGCGATGTATTTAATTGAAGCTAAGCCGTTCAGCTGATCTTCAGACATTGTTGATCTAAGGTATGATTTTAGACGTTGAAAAGTAGACGTTATTGTTGTTACCACAGCATTTGTTGACGAACAGATAAGAACTTATAAATCTACCAACAAGAAAAAAAAAAGTTTTCAGAAGGTATTAAGCTTAGAAAAACTTTGAGGCAGATAAGCGCTTCGAGTTTTTTATGCTTCTTCAAAAATAAGGTTTTTCTAATAAAAAAAGAAAATATTTTAAGTACCATTTTCGCCTGGATCTGGTTTATGAAATATCTTAAGTTGCGTATGAATTTTCTAAAAATTATTATGAGCTGCGAATCTTTTAACTAATCTCAACAAAATGGGTATATATCAGGGACCCAAAATAACTATTATTTTCTTTTTTCAGATTGAAAAAATTGCTCAATTTTAATAATTATTTTTAAAAATTGGTTTATAACTATTATGAATAAGAGATATTTTATTAGTTGTCAATAACTATTATTTTTCAATGGATTTTTTTTACGTTGAGTCATAACTATTATGCATAAGAGATATTTTATTAGTTGTCAATAACTATTAATTTGGAAAAAATATTTTTTTACGTTGTTTTGAAAAAAGTGTTCAACAGATTTTCATTTTTGTGAATCTTTTTGCACCAATCGATGGGGAGGTGGTTTTTATGACATCACCAGAGGTGGTCATCGGTTCGAAAATGTACGCGATTTTGACTCATTTTTGAAGTTTTTTTTGCTTCAATCAATGAAAAGAGGTCTAAAAAGGATATTGGCCATCACTAGAAGTGGAACCGATCCTTGAAAGTGCTCGATTTAGGTCCATTTTCGAATTTTTTTTGCAAAAAATCGATGGAAAGAGGTTGACAATGGGCTTTGGCCATCACCAGAGTTGGTCCCAACTAAAAAAGTGGTCGATTTTGGTCAATTTGAAAAAAAAATTTTGTACCAATCGTTGGAAAGAGGTCGAAGTCGAAAAAAAAGGTACCAAAAAGTGCCCGATTTTGGTCCATTTTCGAAATTTTGTTTGCACCAATCTTTGGAAAGAGGCCGAAAATAGATTTTGGTCATCATCAAAGGTGGTTTCGAGTCCCAAAATGTGCCCGATTTTGGTCCATTTTCGAAATTTTGTTTGCACCAATCTTTGGAAAGAGCTCGAAGTCGAAAAAAAAGGTACCAAAAAGTGCCCGATTTTGGTCCATTTTCGAAATTTTGTCTGCACCAATCTTTGGAAAGAGGTTGAAGTCGTAAAAAAAGGTACCAAAAAGTGCCCGATTTTGGTCCATTTTCGAAATTTTGTTTGCACCAATCTTTGGAAAGAGGCCGAAAATAGATTTTGGTCATCATCAAAGGTGGTTCCGAGTCCCAAAATGTGCCCGATTTTGATCCATTTTCGAAATTTTGTTTGCACCAGTCGTTAAATAGAGGTCGAATATGAATTTTGGACCTCATTTAGGGTGGCTCTGGGCCCTGGAAAGGACCGCTTTCGATAATTTTGGTAGTTTTCAAGTTCCGGAGCTACTCTAAAAGATATCCAAAACGCATTTTCAACCTTTCATAATCGATTGGAGCAATATAAAATTTTAGGGTGGTTCATAAAAAATTTTTTTTTTGCTCCAATGCATAGATAAAGCTCGAAAATGACTATTGTCGACATTTCCCTATCGATTCGAACAAAAAAAAAATTTTTTATGAACCACCCTAAAATTTTTTATTGCTCCAATCGATTATGAAAGGTTGAAAATGCGTTTTGGATATCTTTTAGAGTAGCTCCGGAACTTGAAAACTACCAAAATTATCGAAAGCGGTCCTTTCCAGGGCCCGGAGCCACCCTAAATGATGTCAAATATTTATATTCGACGTTTTCACATTAATTACAGAAAAAAAATTTTTCCGAAAATGGGTCAAAAACGGTTCTTTCTCGGGGCCGGACTCAGAAGCCACTCTAAGTGATGTCCAAAATCCATTTTCGACCTTTTCCCATTTATTACAGAAAGAAGAAGTTTTTTTTCGAAAATGGGTCAAAAACGGTCCTTTCCAGGGTCCGGAGCCGCCTCAAATGAGGTCCAAAATTCATATTCGACCTCTATTTAACGACTGGTGCAAACAAAATTTCGAAAATGGATCAAAATCGGGCACATTTTGGGACTCGGAACCACCTTTGATGATGACCAAAATCTATTTTCGGCCTCTTTCCAAAGATTGGTGCAAACAAAATTTCGAAAATGGACCAAAATCGGGCACTTTTTGGTACCTTTTTTTACGACTTCAACCTCTTTCCAAAGATTGGTGCAGACAAAATTTCGAAAATGGACCAAAATCGGGCACTTTTTGGTACCTTTTTTTTCGACTTCGAGCTCTTTCCAAAGATTGGTGCAAACAAAATTTCGAAAATGGACCAAAATCGGGCACATTTTGGGACTCGAAACCACCTTTGATGATAACCAAAATCTATTTTCGGCCTCTTTCCAAAGATTGGTGCAAACAAAATTTCGAAAATGGACCAAAATCTGGCACTTTTTGGTACCTTTTTTTTCGACTTCGACCTCTTTCCAACGATTGGTACAAAATTTTTTTTTTTCAAAACGGACCAAAATCGACCACTTTTTTAGTTGGGACCAACTCTGGTGATGGCCAAAGCCCATTGTCAACCCTTTCCATCGATTTTTTGCAAAAAAAATTTCGAAAATGGACCTAAATCGAGCACTTTCAAGGATCGGTTCCACTTCTAGTGATGGCCAATATCCTTTTTAGACCTCTTTTCATTGATTGAAGCAAAAAAAACTTCAAAAATGAGTCAAAATCGCGTACATTTTCGAACCGATGACCACCTCTGGTGATGTCATAAAAACCACCTCCCCATCGATTGGTGCAAAAAGATTCACAAAAATGAAAATCTGTTGAACACTTTTTTCAAAACAACGTAAAAAAATATTTTTTCCAAATTAATAGTTATTGACAACTAATAAAATATTTCTTATTCATAATAATTATGACTCAACGTAAAAAAAATCCATTGAAAAATAATAGTTATTGACAACTAATAAAATATCTCTTATTCATAATAGTTATAAACCAATTCTTTGACATAAATCTTATAATAGTTATGTCCCTGGTATATATACATAAGTAAACTTTTAATATCACTTATTATACCTTTTATTCGTATGTCTAAATGTACATTTCTATTATTTCCATAGACTTTTTAATATTTCTTTTCATAAAAAGTGAGTTTTTGTTCTTTTTTTCGTAGGAGACGCAAGTCTATTTACTTTTCCATTTAAGTGAGTAAATATTGCCAATAAAAACCCATTTGCGAAAATTTCCAATGGGGGGTCTTAATCCCCCAAACTTCCACTGCGCACGGGCCTGGCACAGCGTGATGTTATTAGTTTTTCATGAATGATAATAATTTTTTAGATGAATTCATCATACATCATTCATCATACATGTGTTTGAAATTCCACGCAAATTGCCCAATTCAGCAGTACCAGTAACCTGCCATAATGATTTTGATCATGGTTTTTTAGTAAGCTGTTTGTAAATTGTGAAATCTAAGTATTCAAAGATCTGCTTATAGACTTTGAGATGCCTGAAATTTTTCCGCAAATAGTCTTAGGCCCGTTAACTTATCTCAACTAAATCGTAGTTTAAGCTACGATTTGGTCTTGATCGCTGATTAGTCACAAACATCGATAACTTATGTCGTGTAATCGGCTATTAACGTGCAAATCGCCGATTAAAGTTAATACGAGAAATTTCTCCGATTAACGAAGTTAACTCGACTACGTTTGACGTTTGTGATTTATTCAAATTTGAAATCAAAAAAATATTTTCTCTGAAATGGATCTTTGTGGAAACTTTTATGAAGTTCAAATTATACAGAATCGAGAAAGGAAGCGAAATGAATATTTTCCGCGATCCAATAATTAGACAAAGTAGACTGAAAAAAATTTCTTCCAACGCTTTCGCTTGGCAAAGCACACTATGAACTTTGTTTAAAGAAACATTTACCAGGAAATCAAACCAAGTGTAAAAAAAATACGGTAAGGGGAGTTAAATAACGCGTTTTTTCTTGTATTTATTGACCTTTATATTATGAAAAAGACGATTAAAATAAATTTAAAAAAAAAACATTGCTGTTTTTTATCTATTTTTCAAATTATGTTTTTTTATTGAATTTTCAGTTTTTCTTTAATAACCTGAAAACTATAAAAGATATCGCACAATTTGTAACAGTTTTGAAATCAGCATTACCAAATTATTGGAAATCGATACCCATTTTGAAGAACAAGTCTCAATCACATCCCACCTTTGTATGGGCGGTAGGCGTGTACGTTGGCCGATATTTTTCATATTCATAAATTTTTGTTGATTTAACCTGAAAAACGTCTGTGCCAAATTTCAAAACTCTGGCGCTATTCTTACTTTTTATGGCCACCGTTTTTTGGTTTTTCTCTAATAACTTTAAAACTATAAAGATATTGAAAAATTTATAACATTTTTGAAATCAGCATTGCCAAATTAATGAAAATTGAAAATACCAATTTTGAAAAAAAGTCACAACCACATCCCACCTATGTATGGGAGGTAGGCGTGTCCTTGAATCAATTTTTTTAAAAACCACCAATTTTTGTTCTCTTAACCTTAAAAACGTCTGTACCAAATTTCAAGAGTCTAGCGCAATTATTACTATTTATGGCCGCCGTTCCATACAAGTCACTGTGTGACGTTGAGATTTTATTTTACAAGCCGCTGGGGACTTTGTTGGCGTTTCTCCTATGTGTGCATCTCGTGTTGTAAGGCAAGTTTCAATTGCAATAGCTCATCTTCGTCCACAATTCATTAAATTTCCAAGAACCGCAATTCTCATGTGGAAATTCGTCGTCCAGGTACAGAAATATTCAATTCGTTGCAAAAACTCATAATGAATATTCTTTCTTTTATACAGTGGGTAGCTTAGGGGAAATATATCGAAACCGAAAAGAATACTTTTCACTCAATGTGCAAACGATCAGCGACAATAATCTTAAGGTCCTTGACATTGTTGCAAGATAGCCAGGATCCTCAGATGATTCCACGGTCTTCAACAATTCTTCTATCAAAGTTATTCTTGAAAGTGAAGAATTTAAAAACTACCATATTGTCGGTGACAAGGGTTATGCTCTAAGGACATATTGCTTAACACCTCTCAACAACCCAACGACAGAGTATGAAATCCTGTCCTTTCCCATTTTAGCAATTGGTATGAGCCTAAAATTAGATACGGTGCAAAGTATAATTGTTGCTTGTGCAGTTCTTCACAATATTGCTTGTGATGCAAAAGAAGCAACACCTGAAGTACCATCAGAAATAAGAGCTTAAGTGGAAAGCGATATAGTAACAAACAGAGGATTTGATATAACGAGCTATTTCGAAGGAAATCATGGAAGAATTTTGCAAAGTCAAACTGACAAAGCGAAATATTACCGCCAACATTTGATTGCAAGTTATTTTTCAAACCTTTAGTTAATGGTTAAGTCATATGAAAAAAAATTCGAAATAAAACATTGTTTTATAAATTCATTTCATTTATTTTCTTTTCAATTTCTTCTTAATTTAAGATCAGTTAGCTAAATTTTTGTTTACAGAGCTTTGTCTGCTTTTTGCAAAGTTTTATTTGATTTTTTATAAGCAACAGTTGAGCTCCTTATATTTGAAGGAAGGAAGGTAGTGTTCAATATTTTAACGTGGCATTTTCCGTTTGCAGGTATTATTGTATTTGCCAAAAATACGCCTGACTGAATTTCTTCATTTAACACCACGTGGTCTTCCTCTACTGTTAAATTAATTGGATGAATTATTTCTGTTCTTGGTGGTATTCGTATTAAGTCGTAAACTTTTTCGTTCAAATATATTGGTGTTACAATGTCTGTGTTGTCTACTATGGTAGTAAGTGTTTGTGTTTCATAATCTATTTTGCACATGTATTTATTTAAAAAGTCTCTTCCTATAATGCCGTCAGTATTAATTGGAAAATTATTGTCGACTGCATGAAAAATATGTTTTATTATTGATATTTGGAAATCTAAAAGTAATGTAATCGTTCCTAAAGTAAAAGTTTCTTGGTCAGTTATTCCTGTCAGTTTACACTTTTTATCCTTCATCAAATTATTATCATTAATAAGATTTTCTAATTTGCAGATTGAAATGTCTGCGCCTGTATCTATCAAGAATTTGAAATGTGTCTTTGAATTTTTACATTTTATTATAATGTAATTTGTCGTATTATCCGATATATTGTAAATCTTCAGTTTTGCTGTCCCGGATGATCCTCTGTTGCGGTCTCCGAGCGCTGATCGTTTCCCTGATCAGTGCTATCTACAGAATATACTCTATTTGAGTTGCGTTGGCTTCCAGTATTTGAATTCCTTCCTTTTGAATTGTTGTTATAATTGTTGTTTCCTGAGTATGAACTATTTCTGTTGTTATTGGATTGGTTTCTTGAGGTATTATTTCCTCTATTGTAGTTATTATTCTTTGAATAATTTTCAGAGTTATTGTTTCTGTTTCTATTTTGCCAGTTCGTATTGTTATTTGTGAATCTACTGTTGTGGGAAGAATTTCTACTACAGTTGCAATTATTTCTTGATTGATTCCTATAGTTGGATCTGTAATTGTTTCCATTGTTTTGAAAGTTATTATCTGTATTACTTTTGTAATGTAGAAGTTGGTTACTTGTTTTAAGATTTTTCTCCAGTTCTAAAGATAAGTTTATAGCTTCGATTAAAGATTTGGGTTGTGCTGCAAAAATTGTCATTTTCAAATCATCATTTAAACCGTTTTTGAAAATATTTAATGCATAATCATCGTTTACTTTAATAATTACATTTCTCTGGTTCATGTCTGTTAAGTCTTTAATTTGTAAGTTATTTAGTTCGGCTATTAAATTTAAGAGTTTGTCTTTAAACTGTGAAACGTTATTGTTTCTTTGTGTAAGGGAAGTTAATTGTGTATATATCTGTGCTGTAGTTAAAGTATTTTTGTAAGCGGTTTGCAAGTTTGTTTTTAGTTTCTGAAAGGTGTCAATGTCAGTAGTGTACCCTAATGTTGTTTTCACACTTGTACTTAGCTTTATACTCAAGATGAGTTTTATTAACTTTTTCTTATCTTCATTTGAATAAGTGTCATGTAGTAGTTCTACTAATGTTAAAAAACTATCTAATTCTTTTTGGTTTCCCGAAAAAATGGGGATTATTTTTATAATGGATTCTAATTTGAATTCTGCCATTGTCTGTTCTGTTGTAGTTGTTTGCATACACACTAAACTTGTTCTAGCGTCTTTTACTATTATGTAAAACTGTTCTGTCAATTTCAGTATCTCTAAGTTTTGTTTTAGATTTTTGTTGTGTTCTTCGTACTCTGCTACGTATTTATCGATTTGGGCAAGTTTTTCCTTAATCGTCAAACTAGTGTATTTCTTGTTTCCTAACTTTCTTATGTTTATTTTTATTTCTCTAATTTTTTTATAAATTTCTGATAGGGTGTACATTTAAATATTTGTTTTTTTTTTTTTTTTTTTTTTTTTTAGTTAGTTAAACATTTTGTACTCTATTGATATGTTTCAGTACATATTGCTTGTAATGTTTGTTTATTTTATAAAATATGAATATAATTATTATAATAATTACTATTGTTGCAATTGAAGTTAATGCTGTTGACTTCACGTCGTTCTTTGTTATTGCAGAACCCAAGTTGTTTTCGATGGTTATCTGCTCGTCCTTCTTAGTGTCAAACATTGCTATGTGGTAGAATGTTTCTTGTAAATTTGGGAACATATGTGTTAATTTTGTTTTTTATGTTTTCTTGTTTTGCAATTTTTCATCCTTATAATTGGGCCAATTTTCAAAAATGGCATTTACAGATGCCTCAGTCATCAGAATTCAGAATTTGTTTTATTTGTTTTAGCAGATTGGCAGGATCTAATTTATCAAAGTTTCTGTGCTAGTTCGAATTGGGCAGGATCGCCATGTAGGGGAAAAAGGTTTCCTAGATTTTTATTCTTCTGGCTAAACTTTTTCCTACTAAAAAAAAATTGGTTTTGACTTATTTTAATTCTGCTAGTCAAGCAGTTTTAATGGCAGTTATGCCGCACTTAGTGAGAGTCAAGAGAAAACAAGGCTAGTAAGCCACTTTTAAGTTTTGACTTAAATCTGAATTTTATTTACAATTTCCTTAGCTTAAATACTTAAAATACCAGTATTTCTTAACTAAAATTTTACCAATATTTTTCATAACTCCACCCAATTTTGCTGCAATAACCAATCACAAGAATTGGTCACCAAATTAGTAAATTTGTTTACACTAATTCTTAGCCTTGAAAAATCAAAGTCATTGGCATGAGGGTGAAACATAATTCTTTCATTTGGTTGTGCATTTAGTTGTTGCTATTTAAAAAATACGTAGCAAGCGAGCGCTTGTTGTTGTTGTAGTCACAAGCATGCGATCGTTGTTGTTTGTGTTATTGACTAGCGGTCAACGTTTGACTTGCGCTTGAAATTAGATGCTCTAAATGCACAAGCAAATGCAATTTGAAAAATTATTTATTGGGCTATGGATTTTATTTTACATGGAAAATATTTTCACATAAAAAATGTACTTGAAAATATTTTCCATAAATTTTGACTTGTTTACGTTAAATGAATTTATGGTCTAAAATAGTAATATGACCCAAATGAAAATTGTTTATTTTTATTTAACTGGTGGGAGCTAATGTCGGTCATAGTGAATATGTGGGATCACTACACTATCAATACTTTTTTTCTTATTTTTAATTGATAATTCTTCTGATATTTTTGTTTTGAGGTTTTCTTGGTTGTACCTCACCCAGCTGGATTCAACCAAATCTTCTGCATTGACCTTAGCAACTTCAACTTCAGGGGACACTTGCTCGACAAAAACAGCTTCGACAAAATTTTCACATACTAGGCTAAGCTGTGCGTCACAGTCGTAAGACGCAGGTAGTCCAACGACTTCTGTATCCGTCATGATGTTTCCGATTGAAACATCTGTTGCTGAGGTTTCTGCTTGCGCCATAAAAGGTCCTCCCGCTGTTCCTCTTGCATAGCGCGATTCTTCGCCACCCTGCTTTTTAAAAGCCTGCTTCATGTTTTTAAATTTTTCCCGCAAGACTTTGACTGAACGGGGCTCAATGCAAGAGTTAGCATTGAACTTCATGCAAATATATTGCCATGCCTTTACTTTTTCTTTGGCTGAAATGGTGTCTGTTTTTTTGTTCTCCACAACATTCTTCACTTCCTCCACCAAACTTGCCAGCAGTTCAATTTTATTGTAAGTTTTTTACTGTTTTCTTGAATAACTTCTACATTTTTTGTCTGATTTCCGCAAAATTATACGTAAAATATTTGCAAAAGAATAGTCTTTGATTTTTATCCTAAAAATTTGAAAAATGGAACAATTGAAATTTAGTGGTTTTGAAAAAAGACCAAAAAAGTCAGTTGTTTTTTGAATTTGAGCGCTTGTAACTCCATCAAATCTCATGCGATTCAAGCAAACAGCATACCGTTAGAAAGGGAATAAAAATATCTTTCGAGTGCTTAAAAGCGTTTTTGAGTAAAAAAAAATTCTTCGAGATATAGCCAAATAAATAAAAAAGTGCTGAAAAAGGGGTTTTTTTGGGGATATCTCAAAAACGATTCTTAAGGAAAAAAAAATGGTTGCCATTTTTGGAATCTACGCCCCAAAATACATGGAAAAAAGTATATGAGAAACCAGATCTCGAGATGAACCCCAAATTTGTAAACTAGTGTTATTGAGCAAAAACTAGTGTGGGTGGTATGGGAGGTGGGCGTATACGTAAGGCGTTTTGGCTTTCAGATGGATAATAATACTCCATACACACATAGCAAATTTTATATCTATAGTACACATATAACACCTTTTATTGAGATTTCACAATTGTGGGTGATATGGGAGGTGGGCGTAATTTTGGGCGTGTGCCAAAAAGATTCAATAGGTCTAATGCTTAGGTTCATATGAACCTATGTACCGAAATTCAATCGATTTCGATGTCTTTTTCTAAATATATAAGAAAAATATTGCTAAAACAAGGGCTTAAAAGTGACGAAATATCAATCGCGAATATCTCGAGAGTTTGATCTAATCGAAAAAAACTGAGTATGCCATCATGTTCTACGACCAAAAATTAAGTTGGGGTGTCTCGGCGTTTTTGTGTGTCTTTTCAAAAGTTGAAAATTTACCTACAGTGTAATGATGGTGACAATGGTGGAAAAGTTGTTGGCGAAATTGGTGGTGACTATGATAATGGGGTTGAGGCAGAATGGCGGATTTTATTTGAGCAGCAGAATCAAAATTTTATGGCCCTGTTGCAGGCTATGAATGTGCCAAAAGAAAATAAACGGAGTGTTACGTTGCCAGAGTTTAATCCAGACACAGCAACCATGGACGCATCTGCCTGAATTTCAACAGCAGACATGTGTATGGGTGAGCAGCCACTTCAGATTGCAGACCTTATGATTGCGCTGAGCACCTCATTGAAAGGTTCAGCATCTGTATGGCTATCGCAGGTATGTGAAGATGAAAGATCGTATGATTTCCTGTTGAAAATGTCGAATAAAGCCGACAACAAAGTTATTTAAAGAATGGCCGATATACGCGCGTGCATACATATCTGTGTCAACAAGGCTTAACAGCTAACGTCGATATGTGTTGCCAAAGTGAATGAATACAAGTTACATTCGCATACACAGAACATATTATGTTCCTTTGCCTTATGATCACAGATCGACTTAAGCTGTTATTCCTTGTGGCTAAAAAAATGTACTGAGGTTTCTTCATCGGCCTACCTAGTTTAGGCGATGTGCAATATTTAATTTTCGATTTTTGCGTTAAAAAATTAAGCTTTGTGATATACTTAGGTATAGAAAATAAAATAATATTAATATCTCAATTTGCATATACGAAATCGCAACTAATCCAGAAACTTGTAGGTATGTATCATAAATGAAAATATTGGTGCATACTTTCAGGATAAGTAAAAATACAGTGCTGGTCAGACTTGTTTTCATATTTTGGGAAATATATTGTCAATTATATCTTTCAGGAATGATTTGTTGCATTCCACACTGTGGAAGACTATTTCTTTTGAATCTTGTCATTTACTGGCAATGCAACAACTTTGCGCAAACTTTACAAACTTTACAAAAACTTATTGCGTCTATTTCAAGAAAAATACAAGCCGTGATTGATGTTCGTGGTGGACACAGCCAGTTTTGAATTTTTTTCTTATTAGGGGTCGTCCATAAATTACGTGAGTCAAAATAGGGGGGAGGGGTCCGGAAAAGTGTCACAAAATCTCACCAAGGGGAAGGGGATCAACGAAAATCTCACGTCAACTTTTTAATGCAGGGAATATACATTATTATAGTAGCTTACATCTAAAAATAATAGGCAAATCTCACGGCAGGAGGGGGGTCCCGCCAGAACTCACCAACGGGAGGGAGGGGGTCCGAATTTTCAAAAAACACCTTACGTAGTTTATGGACGTCCCCTTAGTTTCTTCATATGTTCCTTGCATTTTGCAAAGAATCATTTGACACCACGAAATGGCTATTGTTTTTATTTATGTTCCATAAACTTTTCTTTTTGTTTATATCAAATATTTTTTTTGTTGTTTTCTAATGAGGAATGAGTATAAGAATTGAATAAAAAACAGTTTTTTTAAAAAATATATGCATTTCTTATTTTAATTCAATATGAAGGTGAAAATTGTATTGCACAATTTATTTTCCTTGTTTTGTACTTGACAAACTGTACATATTAATCCATACACATTTATAAAAAATACAACATAAATCAGTGCATTTTAAGTTCGCGTATAAATATGGCAAAGGCTATCGAAAAAGCAATCAACCGCTGATTTTGTAGATCATTTGAGTCTGGCTGAGCAAATTCATTAGGGCTTCGTATTCACTTGGTGGATAACTTATGTTATTAGCATAGCTGGGCATTAACTCGTTAATCCGTTAATCGTTAATTAACGAAGTTAACATTTCGACTATCGGATTAACTTTTAAGTTAACTTTAAAAAATGTTAACGGACTCGTTAACTTCCGTTAAATTTCCACAAGTCCGTTAATCGTTAATCCAGTACCCACTATTTACCAAAAAGATACCGCATGCACTGTGTGGCGCCGCGCAAAACACGTTCTGACAACAAGTACATTCCAGTTGATATGTCTGGAAGCGTATGACAAAATGCAAGAAAAAAGAGGTAGAAGAGGCGTTACGACAAGAAGCTGCCGAAAGTTCGAAGAACAGAGATAGTTTAAGTGGCGGAGGCAGCAACGCGAGTAACAACGACGATGATAAGGAAAACTCTTTCAATTCTTTCACTCAGTCTAAAGGAAAACCTAACACCCACAAATCTTTAAAGAGTAAAGGTCAAAATCTCGTCAAAAGTGGCTAGACATGAAATCAAAAGACTGTTCAACGATGCGGCATTCCTCAGGGAACTGATATTCATAAGTCTGTTTATTAAATATAATACTGCTATATCCTCAAGAGCTGCAGTTGAAAATCTTTTTTCCACGGGCAAATATATTTCAACGCCGAAACGAGCCTCGCTTTTAGACCAGAACTTCAACATATTAATGTTCATGAAGAAGAATATCCACATTACACAAGACTAAATTACACACTCCAATTATGTACATTTTTTTTTTGTTCCTGACTTTTTAACTTCCAGGACCCAAACCAACAGTTTTTTATAAGAAGATCACTAACGCAACGATAATGAAATTTTTATCACGTGTTAACGGATTAACGATTAACGTTAACTTGCGTTAAGTGTTCCGAAATGTAACGCTTTAACGTTTAACAAAGTTAACTTTTTTAGTAACGGATTAGCTATTAACGAAGTTAATTATATGATTAACGGTGCCCAGCTATGGTTATTAGCATTTATACATATATCATAAACCATAAGCCATATACGTAAAAGGAGGACTTTGTAACATTTTCAACCGAATTCTTTTCTTGCAGCTTTGACAAGCGGTATATATTCTAAAGCAAAACTGTAATCGAAGATGTCGTTGTCCGATAGCCTTACAAATCTTTCAACGGGTCCTGTTTTTGTCATATGCATGATTAATGTGGTCATATGCAACTTATGTTTTCCAGCGGTTACTGTCGCCGTTTCACATTTCTTTTTTGTATCTGATATAGTATATTTAACTTTTTCTTCAAAAATTTTAATTTTGTCTCTAGTAGTATTAGCAAATTTTGTCACTGACTTTTAAAAACAATTTTGTTGTATTCACAAAATGCTTACGTACTATGTAGTAGTCAAAAATTACATCAGCGATCGCAAAAGTACGAGTTACTCCGTAAAGAGTTGATGTATACTTGTCAAAGTTCATGAGGTTTCTCAAAATCATATTAGGTTTCTTTCTGCATTTCAACCTTTTGGCTCATAAGCCTGTTCACGCCGAAAATGGCGTAGTCAAATGTGAACCGGTGCCAGCTTACTTTACTAGCTCTTTTATGGAAACATGAAGTTCAGAAATATGTTTGCCCAGGTCAAGGATTAACTGCAGGGAAATTGTATGGCACATCATGTTGAAAGAAATGAATTGAACTTTTTCAAAATGATAAAAACACTCCACCCATAAGATATATTTATATTGTCCTTCCGTTTGCAACGACTAGAAGGAAGCGTGACAGATGTAAGAAATTGTATATGGGACACTTTTACCCAAAACAAAAGAAGTTCGACTTAGAGGTCCTCCATTTTGTAAAAGTTTTTAGTGGGTGGTAGTCTTTGTCTAGTTAATGATTTAGTTTAAGTTGTTTCGGAATAAATCAAAACTGTTGCTTTTAAAACTTTCAAAATAAATGAAAAATATAAAAATTATTTTTTTTTTTCATGTGTAACTGATTGATATAGTGATGGGGAAACAATAAAGAATCTTATAAAATGGAAACATTTCATTTTGATTGTCCGCTCTGCAGTACATCTATTGTCTTATATTGGAGCATGTTGTGGGAATTTTCAATTTCGTGGAGCATTAGCAGTATATGGAATGGAGAAATTCTCTCTTTGCTATCATATTAGGTTTGCATAAATTCCTTAATATAAGTGTGATAACATTGTTCCCAGCGACACTAATTTTTGAGTTTTTCCTGTATAACGTTAATTCGTTCAAGGTCAAATTTCTTCGGAACGCCTTAACAATAGTATTTTTATACTATGGTAAAGATAGAATTAAAAATAATCTCGGAATAAAATAAACTCATGTATGAGATTTTTCTAAATTTATTAATTTTTCATAATATACAACAACACTTCCTTATATCATTAAATAAAAAATTGAATAAACTACAAAAAAAAAAACAAACTCACAAAAAATTACAAAAATTAACACAAAATAATGGCTTCTCTGCTTCGAATATCACTCAAATTACAATATGTTTTAACTATAAAGCCAAATATGAAATCAAATATTATAAATACAATATAATACAATAGAAAACTATTTATATTAACTTCCCAACTTAACATCCTAGATGAAAAACTTTGGCACATTACTCAAAAACTGCAGCATAACGAGCAATCTTCGAGTGCTTAAAATTACTCATTCTTTGAAAACTACACACCATTTGTGTAAATTTAGTACATACATATATTCTATTAAATATAATGTGAAGTTAGATGTAGCGGAATGTTAATTAAATTTACAATTTTGACACAATATTTTTACCGATAAATCATAAAAATATCATGTTTATGCATGCATATACAAAGCATTTCAAATGGTGTATTTTGTTATGGTAAACTCTACTATACAGATGAAAGAGAATGGTCGAAATTCTTAATTTATATATAAAAGTGTTAAAAATAGTGTCAATACATATGTATTATATAACTAATTTTTATCTGCATAACTCTTTCAAAGTCAACTTCTAATAAATATACATATTTAATTGACTTTTCGTATTGCTTCTATGTAACTATAACACGCAAGTATTTCAAGAATAATCAAAAGTTTCATCTAAATAATCGCAATCTGAAGGACATGATATAAAATGCAATAATACGCAAAAATATGAAAAGACCAAACAAAAATAATGCTGACAGTTCATAGCTGGCATCGGCCATATCTAAATCTTTGAGAAATATTTTCGGTCTTGAGTAGTGGCAATACATCGCCTCACATGGCAATTTAGGGCGATCGAAACCAAAAATTGCTAGCATTGAACCTTCGAGGCTGTATTTTAGAAACGATATATGAAACATCCAGGTCAGGTAGGAAGGTGCATCTCGCAGCTGCAAAAAAAAGCCGGAAAAGGCAAGAAATGGGCAGATGAAAAATGGTCCGAAAATTGCTCCCAACTGTAGAGATAAGATTGGAGAAAAAGAGTTAAAATATGAATATACCTACATACATAATCAAATAGTTTCGATATAAAATTTTATTTATCGAATTTAGATGAAATTCAATTCATCCTTCTAATAAAACCAAAATCCAAGCCAAAGTAAAACCAAATCAAATTGGAATTATTATTCAAATTACCATTAACTTAAAATTGTATTTTAGTTTAGTTATTTACATAAAACTAAAATCCAAGCAAAATTCATATCGAATTCAAAATAAATTGATATGAAATTCAGAATAAATTCAAATCAAACTCAAACTTTAGATCAAAACAAATTCATTTCAAACTAAATTTAAATTCAACTTTAATTAAGTGTTCACTTACTTGTACGCTAAGCGACGCACCAACCGCTAATCCAATGCTTTGACCCACTAAGGCGGTGAGAAAGACAATAAAACTAAAGAGCGCAAGCCGGAATAACTCCATAGGTTGATCGGTCATGATGTATGTAATTAGTATAAATAGGCTGGTACAAATTACTTGTATAGGAATATCGGCCAACGTAATGGCTACGTAATATGCGCGTAACGAGTACCATCGATTGAAATGCTCACGTGAAACAATTGGAAACTCTAGGGGAACTGTAAAAGGCAGAGCAGAGCACAATAAAAGTTAATAAAATACTGGAGTGTCATTGGCTTTCTTAAGACTTACAGTTGACTAATATCGATGAGAAGGCGCAGTACATAATAAACATTATCGTATAGAAAACATAACGGAAATTATTTAAGGCATTTCCTGCTTCATTTCCAATACCATAATAAAGAAAACCGATCAGTATTGCCGTTAAAAAGTGGATGACGAAGCGCATCAGAGTCAAGGACTTATCTCGCCAGAGAATTAGAAATGTACGTACTAATAGAATTCCCAATTGTCTATAAAATGGTGTGGCATAGATATTTTCCCTTGTACACAGCCTAGCTGGATCTAATTGCACTGAAGGTTTGGACTTTGTGGACTTGCAATAAAGTTTCTCTGTCAATTGCTGTTGTTCTTTCGTGTTTGTTTTGGCATTACCGCTCAAAACTCCACAACTGTCCCAAATTTTTGAAGACATTTCATTGATGGGCGTGAGTTGCTTATAATTGGGTATCTTTTGCGATCTTACGCTGCCGGTTGCGATGGAGGGAGTTAACACAGGAGCTGTAACTGGCGTCATATGTCCAGATGCCATCATGCGATCTATATTTAAGGTAGGATTAATACATTTTTAAATTAGTGCAACTAACATAAATTTTATTTATTACTCACCAACTTTATGCATTGCTTCGAGTTGTGCCTCTTTAGCTGCATTACTTTGAATAAAGCTATTCCTGCCATTTTCAATTTTAGCTTCAAGTTTATGATTTTGTATTCCATAGTCATTGGTGGCGATTTCCATTACTTAAATATAAAATATATTAAAATGTTAATTGTATGTGTTTATACTGTATGTTTGAAGATGTACAACTACGGTATAAGCCATTAATTGAATTCAAAAACTCCAAGTTTGTTATGTGAAAATAGTTCATCTTCAACAAAAATCAGGTTTTTTAGAACTTTGGCTGAAATACAAGCCCAAAAGCATTCGCATACTTAGTATATTTCTCAATATACTTTTTTTAATTTATTTTATAGAAATATTATTCTAAAAGATAACAATTAATAAGATAATTTATTGCTTTGCATCAACAAATTTTGATCTCTGTCTTTATTTTTTATTTTATTATTCGTTTTTACTATTGACCTTTTGAAAACATTTTCAATAGCATTTGCACGAAAAAGAAGAGCAACTTTAAATCACCATTATTAAAAATTAAAGGGATCCAAAACTTCAAGCAAAGTGAAATAAATCGCAATTTGAAGTCTCTTATAAATCGCAATGAGAAGACTTTTTTTATGGTTTTTTTTTTATCGTTAGAAATAGATTTCGATCCAAAGTAACCGTTATTTTAGATTTTTATTTATTTCGATTAAAAAAAATTTGAATTATGGATTTTTATATTTCTAGAACAAAAATAACTGTAACTTTTGACTTTTACATATTCTTAGATCAATATTAGGATTATGGATTTCTATCCCATTAGATTCAAAATAAACGACATTTTGGATTTTAATATTTTCTATAACAAGCCGTCATTTTCCGAAGTTTTTTGATAACTATTGACTTTTATCGATGTATTTCGAAAGCTTTTAACTTTCTTTGATTTTTTTTTGTGAAATTGCAAGCATTAGAATTTTTTTGATAAGTTTCGAAAAAAAAAAATTAAAAAGCCTATAAGCGCCGAAGAGCATCAAACAAGACGATACGAGTCGAAAATTATCGAAAAACGCGGAAAAACATTGAAATAATCGGAATTTATCGAACCACATCAAAAAGGTCGAAAACTATTGAGAACAATTTAAAATCATCGACATCAGAACTTATCTTAAAGTATCGAACAAGTTGATATATCACTAACTATCAAATAAGTTGAAACGTACATCATTTATTGCTGTAGCTATGCTAGATCCCGTCAACGTTTATCATTTTAATAAGACATTTTCGTCTCATTCTATCGCAGTTTAGTTTTCTAAAGGTTTCACTTTTACCACGTCTGCACTGCACACATGATTTTTTATACCCTACACCGAGGGTATATTCACTTTGTCCATCCGTTTGTAACACATAGAAAGAGGCGTGGCAGGTATGGAAAAGTATATATATCCTTGATCAACGTCACCACCTGAGTTGATTTAGCGATGTCCGTCTGTCTGTCTGTCCGTCTGTCTGTCCGTCTGTCTGTCTGTCTGTTGAAATCAGGTTTACGGGAAAACCAAGAGAGCTAATGGAATGAAACTTTCACACACAGGTCACATCTTCTTGCAGGCATCTTGCTATTGAAAATGGGCGAAATCGGTTAACGGACACGCCTACCGCCCATACCCTATGTATATATACCCAGGTCAATTTTGAAAAAAGTTGCAGCGATTTTGATGAAAATTGGTGATTTGATGCACATGTGAACAAGATTAGGATTAGGTTAGGTTTCAAGTTTTCAAAGCTTCCTACAGGGGCATGGCACAGCCCTAAATTTTAACCTTTATACCACCATATCTCGTAAGCCGTGCAAGATGTTCTTATGAAATTTGGTAAAAGGATACATATGAAATATATCTTGAGTTGAGATAAAAGTGGGCGGAATTGAAAAAGTGGGCGGAATTGAAAAAGTGGGCGTGGCACTTTTAAACTGCTAAAAATTTTGATTCCATATATCTCAAAATTGGCACAAACGATTTTCATAAAAATCTTGGAGATGATGCCGCTGAAAGCTGTCATCAATACAGCCTCTTTATTGAAAAAACTCGTTGAAGGGCGTGGCACCACCCACAATATTTATAAACGTTATATTAAGAGAACGAACAACGTAATTGTGATGAAATTTAATGAGGTAGATATACTTGCTGTAAGGTCTTTTATTACAAAAATTTGGTACAATAGTACCTGAGGGCGTGGCACCTCCAATATAAGCAAAAACTGTTTATTGTTATAAATAGTGTACTAAAAAAGTAATCTTCATAAAATTTGGTGTTTAGATGTCAGTTACTATAGGCTTTAAAAATAAATTAGTTTTGACAGAATTGCATCAGTGGGCGTGGCACCTCCCATATTAACATAAATTTGTAAGCGCTGTTTTAAGTAAACTATTGTAGCAATTGCTATGAAATTTAATGAAAGTGGTTCAGTTGCTATAGAGTATATCTGAATCAAAAGTGGCTGAAATAGCACCAGTGGGCGTGGCACCTCCCATACAAATAAAATACGGTAAGTGGCATATTTATCGAAATAAGTGAGCAATCATACTAAAATTTGGTGTTAGGGGTTTGCTTATGAAAAGCTATTTCTGGATCAAAACCGGGCTGGATTGTACCAGTGGATGTGTCACCGCCCTAAATTTTAAATTAAACTGCAGCATATATCGCAAATTATACAAGCTATTGTGCTGAAATTTAATATAAGGATGTCGATCACAAATATAATTTGTTGAACCAAAAGTGGGCGGAATTGGAGAAGTGAAGTATGGAAAAAAAATGTTTAGGGAAATGCGTTTCCAATATTTGCAAAAATACTCTCAGGTTCAAATATTTTTTTATGGAGGGATAGTGTATTTGAAAATATGGAACTAAAAAATTGTATATGTAACAAAAACAATTCATATGCAGTGTTTTATGAAAAGGAAAATGGTTGACAATGGGTGGCTTTAGCTGTCGTAATAATTTAATCTTATGCTAGAAAAAAAAAATTCCTTTATCTATCTTAAGTAAGATATTCTTAAATGTCCTAAAACGAATTAATGAATTTTGTATTTTTCGTCTAAAGCTCTAAATACTTGAACTACTGAATACTCGAACTACTGGTTGTTCTTAAAATGTCATGTCTTATTTTACTTACAATAATCGGCGGGATTATACGTTTCAGGGCATTCCAGTCCAACATCAGCTAAAAATGGCACTAAGTTCTGCGTACCTCCTGAGTATATGCATTTGCCCTCGGCTATAGCGTATAAATGATCGAACATTTCAAAAGACAAAGCGCTTGGCTGATGTATTGTACAAATTACAGTCCGTCCTTCTAAAGCTAATTTTTTGAGCAAAGAAATGCATTGGTTTGACGTGGAGCTATCTAAGCCGCTGTCAATGCAAAATTACAGAATTAAGATAAAGAAAATGAAATATCTTAATATCGAATACCTTGTGGGTTCATCCAAAATCAAAACCGGTGGGTTATTCACTAGCTCTAGTGCAATAGCTAAACGTTTCCGTTGTCCACCAGATAAGTTTCCTGTTCGCGTATGACGATTTTCATACAAGCCAATGGCCTCTAGAATTTTCCGTACCTGTTGAATTGAAAACAAACAAAAAAAATCTACTGTTAAACAAATGGCCAGAAAAAATGCTTCGGTTTTGTCTACCAGTGTCATGAAATCAACTTACTCGTTCTCGCTTCTCATTTTTGTCCATATGAACGCCAATTTTTAGGTTTGCTGCAAAATGCATTGCTTCTTTAACAGTCAAATATGGCTGCAGGCTCGTATCCTGTGTGATAAACGCCACATTTGGCTTGAAAGCCTTAAGGTCACGTAAATTTCCATTTACTGTCACATTGCCAGTATAACCGAGCGCACTAAAAACAACAAAATTCAAAATAACTTTTGTGAATGTTTTTGGTCGATGGTTACATTACGTAAAGCCCGAAATTATATTCAGTAGGGTGCTCTTTCCAGCACCTGATGGTCCAACAATGGCACTAAGTTCACCGAATCGGAAATGTCCTGTGATGCCCTTCAAAATGTCTTTGTTCACTGTGAGATGAAACAAGAACAAAAACAAATTGCATTAGGAAAGCAATAGAAATCTTTAAATAATTTTTTAAAATTGTATATATTTAAATATATGTAAGTATATGGCATATTTGTATACGAGTACATATGTATTATAAAAACACCACATGTTCTGCCGCGTGCTTGCTAAATCAATTTATACAAAATATATCAGTAACAATTTCAAGTGATTAGATTAAAAGATATTGTATTTATATGTGCAACACCTGCTTTATGGACTTATAATTTTAACTCCAAGTGAAAAAAAGAAAATATATCTATATTTACATATAAGCCATATTTTTAACGATGATAGTCAATCATCTAATCAATACAATCAATCATCAATCCAGTTGATATACTGCGCTTAAATTTGACATTTGTACTTAAATAGTATTGTGAGATTGTCACGGTCGTACATGACCCGCTATCAGAGAGATCTATATTGCGCTCAGAAGCGAAAGGGGCGTGATTCTTATGGCATGGGATAGCTTAAGAAATTACATGTCTAATGCAATACTCCAAATACCGATATCTTAGTTCAAACATATAAAAAATCTCCTAAGAGAATTTTCTCTATCTCAATTTTACAAGCATTTCAACAAATTGACATAAGCCTTAACCAAAATAGACGTGACGAGGCGGTAGCAATTGAACGAACGATTGCACTCGTTTCGTCTGTTTTGACATTTAACCCAAAATGTTACGCTAGCCAACGGACCGAAAAAGCTGTTATGACTAGTAGCAACGTTTTGAAGTTCGGTTCTTACGGAACAACTCGTCTTGTCAAAATGTTTCGTTCACTTTCGATCAATTACGTAGGTTCATTTTGGCTATCAACATTGGTTTAGATACACTCGAACTTACTCGTTATGTCTCGTCTCGTCTATTTTGATTTAGGCTATAAACAGAACATCAATTATCTCGAAGCGCATTTTTTTGAGACACGCTCTTTTCGCTCCTGAGGGCAGTATAAAGTTCTGTTAACAGAGCTGGGAAGTCTTCAGCTATACACATACATAGGTGTACTTTAATCTACCGCAATTATGTACCCAGTGTGTATGGCGTGCGGAAATTAATGAGAGTGTTTTTTTTAATGTGTCGTAGTTTCCAATAGCGATAACGTTTTAAATCTGGCTAAGCTGGCCTTTTGAAAGGTTGACACCATAACAGCGCTTGCAAATTATATTAAATTTTCTCCCAGAATTTACTTAAAATTCACATGATTATCTGAAATTTTCTCCAACATCATGCGATTTTACGTCCATGAACTATTTTATTTGCAGATACATCAAGAGATTAAAAAAACCAAAATTCAAGGGACTTAGGCAATAAACAAGTCCCAGGAGCTAGCAATCTCCAGTTGGGTAAAAAACGCGACATGCATTTTCATCAAATCTAGCCAACGATAGAGAAGCCGGAGATTAAATGGGTGATGACCATTGTTTTTTTTTTTTTTTGCAAACATACTAAGCATTTGGGTGTTCCCTGCGGTGACTTATGTAGAGGCTGTCAATGTGAAGGAGAGGAAGAAAATGTTAAGCACCTCCTCACCTTTGTGGGCGTAGGTTAAGCTGATTGAGGGTTATTATTTCAATAATCTAGCTAACTTAGTCTACACTGGGATAAGTAATCTATTCGTTTTTATTAAAGCTTTCAAATGGGTGTGGGGGTAGTAGAACCGTCCATCTTTTTTAAGGTATCATATGGGAACAACTCTGGTCTATGTCTAATTTTTTCAAATTTGTTTTCTTGTAGGGCGAAAATATGAACTTTAAAAATTAATTCTTTTGCTTTTCAAGTTTTGAGAAAAATGTTCGACTTGTGCCGAAATATTTTACGGTATATAAACAACTAATCAAATACTACACAAAAAAAAACCAGTAAAGGTTCGACTCTTTTCGTTTTGGTAAACCCCCATATAGATTGTTTAAAGTTTTACTAGTAACATGAGTAGAACCTTAACACTTTTTTGAGTAAAGTAATATCGTGCACTCTTACTAGTGCTAGTTGGGGTGGTAGCAGCTCCGTTTCTTGAATAATAAAAAAATAATCTTCCGAGGCACTTTTATGATATTTACCTACTCATATGCGCAATGTAAAGTAAAAAGTTATTTAAAAGGTACGCTTAAATTAGAGGGTGAGGAAAACTTAAGTTTTTCAATTTTGGAAATATTTCACAGACCGTGGATTATAACTAAAAACTTTTATTTACATCGCACGTGGACTTCAAAGCAATCCCTCTTTTGGATTTCCTTGATTATTTTTCGATAAAACACGTAAATCAAAACTTATCAAAAAATACTCAAATGTCGTCTTATGCCACTTTCCACTACACTGAGAAAACGATTCAATTAAATATAACAAATTATATTTGGTATATAAAAATTAAATATTTATTTGAGTCAAACATACATACATATATTAATTCAACCAAGATTTGTCATAATTTGTTTCGGCTCAAATAAATATTTGATTAATCTCTATCAAATATGCAATCAAATCATTTCCTCAGTGTAGAAAGTAATAAAAACTAACATTTTTTTTTTTGGCAGTAGCAAACTTATAAAGTTGTTGTTTGCGATAACATGTTTGAAACACCTGTTTCTATACTTGTTTTACTACTGATAAGATTTTTGATTCCTGTCATTAGAATCTCAAAGTGTTTTCTTGTTCTTTGTTCAAATGTTACCAAATTGATAAGTTAAGTCAAAAGTTTTATAATCAATTTCTCACATTATTGCGGACTTAAGAAATTGCTTCCAAGTAATAATCTAATTTTCTAATCTATTTTTACGAAGGGGATTTAATTGGAGTCATTGGAAACTGGTCAACCATTGCTAAATCGTTGAATATGACTAGGATTCAACGTATTTAGAACTTTTAAGGAAATCTGCAATACCATCGAAGCTACTTATGTATGTACTTTGCTCGTTTGCATATTTTTATATTTATAAGTGTATTTATTTTTTTTATTTCATAAGTCCCACTCTTATCATTATCACCGCAGTAACAAATATATGTGCATAAGTAATATGATAAGGTCACAATCAACTGTACATACATATGCACGTTCATGTATGTATGTATGCACGTATGTAGAACAGTGAATGGACGTAACAAAATCGAAGATGATCTTTAGCACTTGGAAAATGTTTTATATTGATAAAGTGGTCACTAGAACTGCAAAATTACTCTAATCCCGATTGTGTTAGGAATTATTGATGAATACATGACTGTACATATAGATTTATTATTAAACGTTTAGATAAAGCATTTTCCTAATAACAATTAAAAGTAGATTTTGAAACCATGCTGGTAATTGTATTTATTACACTAATAAATCACTATAAAATGATAATTTTTACATAATCGCATTTTGTTGTTTTATATTGTTTTGGGTTTCCGATTGTTGATTGTAAAAAATAATTGTTACATTTGTTTTTGTCTGATAATTTTTGATTAACACGTGCATGCTTCTTGGTTTAGAACGCCTGTTTATCAGCCCTTTCATGGTTGGCTACAATCTTGCCGTTTTAGTAGCCGAGCAAAAAATTGGCTTTTGGGCTGGCGACACTGGCGAAGTATCTCCGCTGCAATGTCTTCCATACTTTTTGTCATTTTTTTTTTTTTTTTAAATGAGGATATACTCGAATATGAATAAATTTTCGAACATTGAGTATTCCCGAAGAATTCTAGAACATGTCATCTATAGCCCACCATGAAGAGGCAGTATATAAAAATATAAACAAATAATTAAAAAAGTTACATGTGGAAAGATTATTTTACAAAAAAAAGCCAAGGCAGCAGCAAGATAAAATCGAAAACGATTTACGATGATCTATGGAGTATGAAAATTATGTTCAGACAGCATTTAAACATTTCCAACTGTTACTTAAAGGGCAACATACATATAGTATGTATGTATAGACTGTTAGACAAACAAACAATTCAACTTAACATCCCAGTAGGCAAGGGCAGGAGCTAACAGTGCTTCTAGAAGGCCTTCCTTGGTAAGTATAAGGCCTTCCACCCTCCTTTCAAACGTACTTTCTTTTTTATATGAAATGGCCGCAGAAAACAGGCCTTCCTAAGCAGGCTTTCTAAGACCGCTTACCGTAGAAGGACTCTCAGAAGTACTTGACAAAAATTTAATTTTAATAAATTTAAAGACTCTAAATATTAATTTCCTTTTTTTTATCAGCGCCATCTCACTTGCGTTGATATTTTTTTAATGACTTTACAATTTGACAAAGAATACACAAAACTCTACCTCCTTAACATAACATGAAACAACAGAAGACTAGCATGCTCACCTCTCTTAATTTCTAACCAAGTGTATACTTTTCATGTCGTATATGTACAATGCATATGACAAAAAAGTTATGCCGAATCATAAAACATTGCAATACATGAAATAAAAAAGAAACAGAAAAGCGCTAAAGTAAATGGAGTCCTTCTTCTTTGCCTTCTAATATCAGGCCAGATAGCACCTCTGTTGTGGCAAGGCATATTATGCCTTCTGTGATTGTATTTTTATTTGCATGAAAATCTAGTTTTGAAAAGTCTTTATATAATCGCAGCAGTGCTAGCAGGCCTTCTCCGAGTAAGGCCTTGCTCATTTGTCTATTGGGATAGTCTAGAAATCCAAACTAAGCACATTTCCTGTTTGAAAAAATAAAATTTTACAAAAATATAGTAGAGCATTTGCAAATACAACTACACAGCAAGGGCTCAACTACAAGCCATACGCTGAAAACTGCACACACATTTATAGACAAATGATAAAAACAGCTGATCGAGACGACGTTATTGAAGACGACAACCAAGACAACCTAAGGGCAAGAAATAAAGTGCGATATTTTTAAGTTCCATTTGTTGTTTGGAGTTTTCTTGTGTTTTTAGTTATTTTGTTGTTGTTATTTAAATCTTGTCTATGAAAACGTTTACTTTTTATTTGTTGTTTGTTGAGAAATTTTGTTAATTATTAGGTGACAACAACTTTTACGGGATGATAGCAAAAAATAAATTCAGCAATAAACCAAAAGCTAATTCCAAGAACAACATGAGTGTAGAACAGTGGTCGGTACCAGTGTTGCCGTTTTTGGCCCTATAGGTCCAAACGGCACGCTCCAGCCTATATTTGGTCCTAGGGCCGGGCCATCATCATTTGGCTCCCTTTTCCACTTAATTTCACAATTTGCAAAAATATTGAAACAAAATTTAGCATTTTGTTCAGCAAACAAAAAAAAATTGAAGGTGGTATATTTTTGAAAAATGATTTCAAATTTTTTTTGACTTTCCAAAAAAAAGTTTCAGAATTTTGTTTTATTTTTGCGAAATTGAATATCCCCAAAGTTTTTTGAATTTTTCAAAAGTTGTTTCAGGTTTTTTTCCTTCAACACCTTAGAGGACACAAACAAGAAATTTGACCGAAATTGATGACATTGCATGAAATTCTTTGGATCACTTCCCATGGAAATGCTTTATATACTTAATTTTTGTAATGTACAAGTACCAGAAGTATTTTCATTTATGAAATTGCTTATGCTACAAACAAAAACCAAATAAATTTACTTCTATATATGTGCATAAAACGACAATTGTTCCATCTTGAATATTAATTCAAGATAATCTCAGCTGCAAGAAAAACCATGGTTGAAGAGTGTTCTTCAAAAAAATAAAAACGTGGCCGGCTAAAATGTCAATTTTAATGGAAATGCACATATCCACTAAGGGTATTTATTTTAAAAATTTTGTGGAGGCATTTTATTTTTTGCCTATATTTTAGCTTGAGGCTTAAAAGTAATAGTCCCAATATTTGAGTTTCCTAGCTCAAATGGCGCGGACAGAGTTTATGTCCGACTTCGTTGAAGCTTTACGAACCTTGAAAAAGTCTGTCTTAGGTCCCAAGATATACCGTTTCAGGTATTTTAGTTGATGGAATAGGCCTCCGACTGTTGTCAAACCATGCCCACATTTTTCTTGTAACTGAAAATGCGGATAAAACAGCGTCTTTTTACAGATTATGGTGAAATAACACTTAAATCGATATTCCATATTGCTTAATTCTTATTTAATACTCAGCAGATGTGTACGATAGTAACAATTAATAAACAAATAAACATTTCCTTATTACAAATAACTAGTGCTAATATAAATTAGCATTACAATTAATAATTTTTCCTTACTTATAACAGAATTTCTAAGTAAGGTTAATTTTTGCTACCAAAACACCTGTTTGGTGCTTAATTTGGCATATGATTGCCCACAGTCATAAACTTAGCTCCACTTAAAGCCTAGAACAGAATCCAAAGTGTGAAGTACACAGCTGAAGCTACTTTTATTAACCTTACCCTACTTTCAGCAACAACGACAACGACACATCGTGTTTGTTTACAGTTTAAGTATGCATGCATATTAGGGTGGTTCTTAAGTGTACTTTTTTGCGAAAATCAAATGGGACGCTCCCTCAATTAGTTCGAAATAGGGTAAAAAAGTTTAAAAAATGGATTTAAAATTTTTATCTTTAACCCCTACGGACCCTATTTCAAAATTAAATTTGACCTAAGTCGCCATATTTTTTCTTAAGTAGCTTTAAATTTTTAGAAAGAATATGTTAAAAGAAAAAAGAAAGTATCGTTCGCATCTAGTTTTCGAGATTTAGTCATGTAAAGTTGCGGATATGACTTTTCTAAAAATCATTATAAGTTGGAAACTACTGAACAGATTTTAAGTATATTGATATCATATGGAATTATAGTCATTTAATTGGGCTATCATAATATGTTAATAAAATTACAGATTAATAATACAATTTTAAGAGAAAATAACAATTATTTGAAAAAAAGGTGACAATTTTTAATACCTAAAAACTCGTGGAAATTATTTCAAATTCAAAAAAAAAAAAAAAAGTTGCATCAGCGGATAATCAAACAAGTGACCCCCAGGATCATACGCTAACTCGTTAACCACTATGCTTTTCTGCTACTTGAAAGAAGGTAAACTTTTTTTTGTATAAAACAACTATGGGAAAACTTTGAACGCGATTTTCTCGCTTTTCCTTGAGAAGTGCGGAAAACGGTAAAATATGGGCCAAATTTGAGCCAAATCGGTGACGCCACAGGGTGGTGATCTCCTTGTTAATAAAACAGTTCAGTTTCACTTTATGAAGGACTAGCAACTCGTCCCGGCTTCATTCGGATGTTTATCGTTTGGTAGATATTTATAGCATAATTTGATTTGTAATTGTATGGGAGGCACCACACCCACTTTTTCGATGTTTCACCAAACGTTTCATACCGAGTTTAGAAAAATTTACTTTCAATGCTTTCTCCATTTAATGCACCAAATTCATTTGCTTGTGTCGTAGGTGCCACGCTCTGCTGTCCGATCTCATCCAGTTATTATCTAATATTGTTTTGTGTGACTAAATTTCAAACAAACTCAGTCATCTTTCAGGTGTAAATAATACTCTTAATATTTAGTTTGAAATGAATTTTTTTTTTATTAAGCAGATTGGAAGATGACAGAAAAACGTTTTAAGCCTATTTTGGGCAATTTTATCTTATCTACACATTCTCTGTAGCACAAGTTTCTGTCCAGAATTCAGTTTTGTATTACCATAAGCATAATAGGTCTGTTCACAGTATTATAGTATCTACTCTGTTAATTTGGCAATGTAGTAATTTTGTAATAATTCAGCATCTTATACGATGTGTTGTTATTGTTAACCATTGAAACATAAAATATCACTAGTTGTAAAATCATGTCTTGCAGTGCTGGAATGTAATAAAGCTATGTCCAATGCGCTTTGTAGCACGGAGAATTATGCAAATCTTGGTTGCAGTGGAATTTTCGTGGGATGACTTAGTCAGTAGTGAAATATCAGAATGTTAAAAATAATAAAGGCGATAATTGCAGTGTTCATCTAATTTTACTATATGGCAATTTTAGTAAAAGACTGTGGATATGCTTTATTGTACTGAGTATCTCATAATATTCAGGCCAACTTCATTTTGACCCTTCAGTTTGACATCTATTTCTAATTTCGAAATCAAATAATTTTGCAAACACTCTGAACCTCACGATATCGATATGAGTTGTTGTATAATTTCAAATGGAAATGCCCGAGTTGGTTGTTCATTTTTTCTATTTGCTCAACGATTAAAGTGCTTATTATTGATGCAGATTGTGATGTAACTTAATATTTTGTAAATATGAGTTTATGTGTATTAGTATTTATTTTACGTTTCAATTCATAAATAGAGTCATTGGGTGATAATTGCATTTTTTATTTTATTGTGACGAAACAGCTGCGACGTATCTACTTTTTTCAATTAAAGTTGCACTTAAAAACACTCAGTGCATGTGCACTTTTCCTTTGTTTTTAAGAACAAAGCAAACACGAGCAAACGATTTCACAGATTAGGCCCTCTGTTATGCATGGGGCCGTTTGAACTTTATTTATTTTAGCATTGTACTTTGAATTTACTGTACTCAATTGGAAATCAAAAGAATTTTCCACAAAAAGGATACACTGTTTATCCAATTAAAAATTAAACGAAACGGAGATTAAGTCCTTTTATTTCACTTCTTTAATTTATGAGAAGAGTTTTTTATAAACTAAAAACATACAAAAATTTAATAAGACCAAAAAAAGTACGTAGATTTCACTGTTTTTTTTTTTGTATGCTCATAGCTATGCAAATAATCGGACAAATTATAGTTTTTTTTGCTTCAAAGTTTCTATTTTTAAACGAACTTTTGATAAAAAATGTCGAAACATTTTTAGAACGATATTAGTATGAGATTTTCAAGTTTCAAAAATAAATCGTAATTTTTAACAATGTATGAAATTCGTAAAAAATAGATTCCATCGTTTGCATATTATCAGATTTGACTTAAGATTTGGTAAATGAATAACAGTATTTTACCAAAAATATTGGAGAAAATCGATCAGGCCAATCTAGTTGACTTGCACGCCTAAAGGTATGCAATGAAATTTTAATGCAAAACCACTGTGGCTACCGAAGCTGGTGTTGGTTATACTACAGGATGTAAATCCTGTGAAATTAAAAAGTCTTATTGTCTTATTTTGCTTGCCATAATAGTACTGCATAAAAACTGGAGTAAGGTTCAGGGCTTACTTCCTATAGTAAGTCCAATGCCTGCATCGCTAGCCAGTGCTTTTAATTAAGATATTATTGCATAATCTTAGGATTAAATTGTAACTATTCAACAGGAAACGAAAGCGATTTTATAGCGCTCACAGATTTCCCGTTGGGTAGCTTGGTCGGTAACACATACATACATTGCTAAAAATTTCGATTTATTTTTGAAACTTCAAAATCTAATAATAATATCGTCTTTTGAAATTTTTCGATATTTTTTATGAAAAGTACGTTTAAAACCGAAAAATTTTTAAGCAAAAGTAATTCAATTTGGCCAATTATTCACGGAGTTATGGGAATTCAAAAAAAAGCAACGTAATTTTTCTAAACTTAATATCTCTTGAAAAGCTTGATAATAAAACATTTAAAAAAATCATGAAGGCAAAGCTCAACTAGTACTAACAGAATAAAAAATGTCAGAGATGCAATAGCAAAATAGTGTCCTATTTAGACTGGAATGTCCCATTTACAATATTATTTTTTTTAAGTAGTTACTCAGCAGTCCCCAGAATGATGTTTTTTTCGTTACAAAAGAGCCCGGTTTATAATGACTACTAATATTTTTATTGCTTTGCAATGATATTTACTCGCGTTATAATGGGAGCCAAGTTGGAAAATGCTGCCTTCGTGAAGCTGAGTTTTGATAAAGAAATTAAACTTAAAGTTGTTAAAGTTAAAATTGTTAAAGTGATTTTATTCAAGTTTTTATCAAACATCATAAATAATATTATCTACGATGATGTATTTTTTTTTTTTTTCATATCAACCGTTTTTTAATTTTCTTCTTTAAACAAATAAACGAAAAACCATGCCCACCTCCTACATACGATAGAGAATTCATTTTTACGTAGAATGTTTGACTTGCGGCAATGCATTCAGAGAATGGAACCGCCTGATAGTAGAGGATACAAAGTGGCAGCTTGTGAAAATATCGTGCTAGAGCTCATTCATTTTCAAATTTACTATGGACCATTTAATAGTGAGTGCGTAAATATGGTGTCCAAACGTCCACGGAAAAATCTATACATTTATTTTGAGTCTCCAAGTTCTTCGATAATATCTCACTTAAAAACAATAGACCACTTTTTCTCAAAAAAAAAAAACACACCCAGTTGGAAAGTGACTTTATTTAAATAAAATCAAAAAATACTCCAGCATGTATGACAAAGGCATAAATCTAGTTAATAAAGTTGGCCAGCCAGAACAAAATATTCATGAAAATGGACTTCGACGCATCGGCGAATTCATTAAACTTATAATGATATTCAAAAGTAGATTGTTATTTTAAGCCGAAAAATAAGGATCTACCACAGTTTACTGGGAAACTCAACTTGCTCTAATCATGTCTTGTCAGATCAGAGGGGAGACCGCCGTTAAATTGAAACAGCGATTGTATCGCAGAGCCATATGCTCAAGCAAGATTCCGGAGATAAGCAATTTTTGATTTTTTTTTTTTGAGATGGGCTCAATGATGAGAAATCAATTGAATCGGCAGAGTTTTTTATGCAGCTGATCTGGAAAAGTATATTTTTATATACTCCGGATATGTTCGTCTACTCGAATACAAAAAAAAAATTAAGACAATTTATGCCCTAGAACAGCGTTTTTCCCACATGGATATCGCACATTCCTAACGTGTAGGAGAAAAAAAAAATTAAAATACATATCGGCTTCTATCATCCAAAAAGCCGTAACCACACTTTTTACTTTTATACAGGAGAAGCAAAACATGTTTTATGCTGGAAAAATATATTGTTATGTATTTATTATGTAGAAGATTGAAAAGAGTGTAAAGCTTACTTACTTATCTAAGGAATTTATATATATCATATACGTCTATTTGCTACATGAAACTCAAAAACTTGTTGTTACGGGCTTTTGAATTTCGTTATCAAAATCTTTATTGTTGGACATATGATTTTAAAATATTGTTGGGACATGTAGTTTAATCAAATGCATTATAACACAGGACCACAAAAAAAAGGTCAAGAAGTTGGAAGGTGAGGTATCATACGGTATTATTTTGGTCTCCTAAACACGAATCCGAGGTCAGAATTTTCCATCACCCTCAGATTTTGACATAACCTCAAAATTACACCTAAAAATACGTTAAAAGAAAGTCCTTAAAAAAAAATTAACCAAAATCCAGAACTAGGACCTTATTTATATTACGTATTTAGGTGTGCTATAATACTATATTACAATAAAAATTAATTTTAGGTACCCACTGTTCCCCCATATACTCCCAAATGGGGTTAAAATCTGTTTTTTGTAAAATTTCAAAATGAATGCGTATTCCTATGTATTTTGGTAGACTTAAGCTGTTACTATAGGTAAAAACGGATTTCAACCACTTGGTCCCACCCAAAACCTCCCAGTACCCCATTACACTCCCTACAATATTTAACCAGGTGATTAAATTTGCATCAAAAAGTCAATTTCGAAAAAATGGTACATACGATAATTTCGCGCACAGGGGTCGATATGTTCATGGCTTAAACTCTCAGTAGAAATGTTTGCATTCAATGAATTCTTTAAATTGAAAAAAAAAGCACACAACAGCACAATATATCACTCAAAACAATACAACATGAACTCATTGCATTATGTTATGCTTTTTAAATTTTTAATGGATTCTTTAAGTTATGTTTTGTTAATTAGTTTCCTAAATTCATTTAATGAAATTTTTTTGTTTTTTTGATTTTTGCACCATGGTTTTAATTAAATTTTCCAAAAACATGGATGCTACATTTATTTTATTTTTGGTCAGTAAAAAAAGTAAATATTCAAAATAAGTAACTGCCTTTTTTCTGTTTAATTAAAATTAAATAATAGTTAAGTACATAAATGTTTACTGGCATTTTGTTGTAAAAACATGCTGACTCAATATATCGTGACTAACACGCTTTAATTAAGGACTTCTGTGTTATACTTAAATTCAAGCTATAATTTTAACAGTATCGATGATTCACCCCCATTTATTTAACAGAATACATTTATTGCTTTTTGTTTTGTTTTTACTATTGGTAAATGCATAAAGTAAAGGCTATCACGTTCAACAGTTGCATGATTCATTATTCATATATTGCAACAAGTCTAGTTGTATGGTCTCCTTATCCTTTATCAATAAAATATGAAACTCTTAGCGCTCTCTGGCCAGAAGGACTATTCTCTATCGAATAACGTGTTTTTTGCATTTTTAAGTTAGGAAATCTCGATAGGACCTAATGGACTATAAATTTGTTTGGGAAAAGTGATCAGAACAACGTTCTCTATCAGGATTATATAGTTTTTACTCTGTTATAAAAAAAAAAATTATTTGTCACATACAGTAGAACCTCTGTAAGTCGAATCTGGAGGGAGACACCAAAAAATTCGAGTTAAAGAGTTTTCGACTTATGGAGGACTTCGATTCAAGCGCATTTTGTCAGGAAATGTTCAACTTGTAGAGGTTAAGATATATTTCGACTAATTTTGAGTTAGAAACGTGAAATAAATAAAAATCCTAGTTATAGAGGCATTAAATATTGGTGTGTATTGCAGTAGGACCAGACTATTTCTGATAGTTTTTCAAATGACAACAATAAAGTAACTTCGCGAAATTTCAAATCAAATCACGTGTTAACGTCATTCTATCATTTCATAGAATTGTTTTATTAAAGAAGGCTTTTACATTGATTTCTAAGGAACAATGATGTACATTGTCGGCATATTCTTAAAGTCGGTATCTTATTTTTCTTCGTGCTATAGAGGTAATTTGTTTCAAATAATCGAGTTGTAAAAGTTGCAAAATCAATCAGTTGCTATGTTCAAGATGCAGAGATAAAATTTATTTTTTCGAGTTTTAGAGAGAAAACATGTACTGAATTTAGTTGTTGGGACTCACTAATTATTTCGACTTATAGAGGGGTCAGATTTCGAGCAATGGAGGTTTTAGGGCTTGAAGGGAGGGGAACACAACATTTTTTCGAGTTTGGGAGGTTTTCGACTTATCGAGGTTCGACTTAAAGAGGTTCCACTTTATAATATTTGAGTTGCTTTGACGAACTTTTTCAAGTATTTTTCGACATTTTTGAGTCAACCCTGTTTTGGTGATCATCCCTGTGTAACGATTTGTCACATAAGCTCGAACTGAAACTCAAATAAACTGTAACATTTTCCAATACCACCACCTAAAGTTTTAGAAAACTATAAAAGTAATACAGATTCCCTTCTACTTTCAAATATTTATTTTTAGCTAATTTGCATTACTTGAGTAGATTTACGAAAGGTGCTCCAACCCATATTGCACAGTCATAAGAATGTGATTTTTTTAAAAATAATACTTTCGACTATTTGGCTGGTTGAAAAAGCATTGACAGATACTTCAGACCATCCTTTCAATAAACGACGATATCACAATAGGCCTTTTGAGTCTAGCTCGTATCTAGGGTAACTATTGTTCTTCGAATTTTATAAATTATTCTTGGATGCTTTTGCTTCCTCGAAAAATTGAATATGTCCTCGATTTGAGATTCCTATGAATGTCTTCAATTTAGATATTGAAAATGGACGACTTTCATCAATTCAAGTTGAAACCAATGAAAAAATCTTGTGCATGAGCTAACGAGTAGTTGTTTTTTTATAAATTCAGTTTTTGGCTTGATGGCAACATATTAAAAAATAAAAACATACAAATTGTCACGTTCATCATGATCTTTACCAGTTCTTAACACACACCGAAAAAACACCGGTCAGATGTCAAAGCAACATTAGGTCTTAAAACCACTTAGTTGTCAATACAGACATTTTTGTGCATAATGACTCATCAGGTGTTCAAAGCTGACGAATAGTGTTATCATTACTCTAGTGGTTTTTGATAAATTCGATAACAATCTATGTTGCAGTGATAATATCTACTTAAACATTAGTGATTGCCTGCCAATCCTTTGGATGACTAATATCAATCAAATAAAATAATT
Source organism: Tricholauxania praeusta (assembly GCA_949775025.1). NCBI lineage: Eukaryota > Metazoa > Arthropoda > Insecta > Diptera > Lauxaniidae > Tricholauxania > Tricholauxania praeusta. The sequence goes on along the minus strand of OX459030.1, from coordinate 40,822,081 downwards.
TTATAATTCGTATCAAAGTTTTTCCTAATCATCTTAAATCTCTCATTTTATATCAATTGAACAAAAGTAACCAAATGATTGATCTGATAAGCAGATTGTTATTGATTTAAAACTATTTTTCATTTACTAGATTTAAAGTTGTTCAAATTTTTTAAGTGCCTACATAAATTGGTGCACAATTATCGAATTGAGAGGTAAATACATATCGACCCCTGTGCGCGAAATTATCGTATGTGCCATTTTTTCGAAATTGACTTTTTGATGCAAATTTTATCTATACCTCACTACGCATCACCTGGTAAAATATTGTAGCTGAAACTCTTATAGTTACGCCAAAAATTGACATGGAAATTTTGGTTTTGTACAGCTAGCTAAAGCACAGAAAAGTAGAAAAAACCCTCTCCTGTAAAATTTGGTTTTTGGCACATACGATACTTTCGCGCACAGGGGTCGATATGTATATTTAAAAAAACTTGTGCGAATACCCTACATTAGTAAATTAAATTGTTATTCAAAAAATATGACAAAAAAAAAAAAACAATTTATTCTTATTCAAATTTTGTAGCTCTGGATATTCTAGATATTTTTTTTGTGATTGGGGATATACTCGAAAATGACTAAGCTTTCGAATTTTAAGCGTTCCCGAAGAATACTAGAACATGAGGGTATTATAAACATTTCTAACGTAAATTCATGAATTTGTTTGTGTTTACATTTTTTTGTAATTGTTTTTGCATACGCTTTTGTGTTACACTTGTGTATGTTTATGATCACATTATGTTTGTTTATGTATATCTTGGTCCCCAGTTTTGCCACCGTGACATAATGGATGTCACTTGTGACATAAATTTTTTGGTGGTGACATAGTTTAAAAAATAATTATGCTGACATAAATGGTGACATAATTTAACATGGCCAATGAAATATTTGACATAATTTTGGTTCAAATATTTCGGTTTCGCAAAAGAGCTCTTATCTTATTATGCCAAGAAAAAGTTACTCTAAAATTTTCGGTATAGTTCCGATTTCGTAAAGTTATAAAACCAGGCAAATTGCAATGTTAATGGGATGTGTTTTTGGTTGATGTTTTCCTAGAGCGAAATGTCAAAATCAAAATAAAAAAAACTATTCGGTTCCGTTATATTGCGATATGATTGTTGTTCACGTGGGTATAAGCTGTTCAGCATTTTCACGTGCTTTTTTAAAGGGTTGAATTATAAAAAAAAAATATACTTTGAACCTGTTGGATACCATTGCAATTTGGTTTTCGATATGGAAGACCAAAAGTTATCTATTATAGGCAGCAAAGAATGCTGCAAGGATTGTCAAAAGAAGAGTGAAATTTTATGAGACTTCCTTAGCTTTTAATGAAGTTTCAGAATTACTAAATGTGGTTTTTAAGCAACTGTCTATTATTGGTAAATGTCTAGATGATGGGACCGTCGTTCGGAGGGGGGTGAAGGGATATAGGAAACTTGAATGACTCCATTAAGTGGCAGTGGAGGCGCGGACGTGGAGACGCTGGATATGAGGCGCAGGGTATGGGGGTGAAAAATTAAAAACTTATAATTTTTATTGTTGAGGCGTATAGCGGAAGTCACCCCTGATATCTTCCAAAATATTTTATATTTTATTTCGTATAAAATTTATTTTTCATTCAAATTTTTAATTGGAGAAATATTCGATTTTTTACTTCCACCCCGCGCCACCACATTTCCAGCTCCACCTCTAAGCACTTATAGTATTGTCCAACATCATCAACACTTCCTCCTCCCTCTTCTAAGGACCTTTTATTTACATATGTTTCTGTTAGCTTAAAATAAATAAATTTCAGTTTATATTTTTATTACTAAAATTATTGGATAGAGCAAAATAAGTGTGTATAAAGGAGTTTTTGCTAATTTTTTTTTATTTTTCATTTCTCGATGGAGAATTATGTCACTGACATAATTTTGGAGCTATCGTGACATAATATTTTTCGGGTTAATGGCATCGCTGTTGGTCCCGTCAAATTTAGTCATTTAAAATTTCAAACAAGTCGAAGAAGAACGTGACCGAAAAATTTAGATTTTCCCCACAGATGGCACATTTTTCGTATTCTGCCCACACGCTGGACTAAACAATACTTTAAAAATGCTATTTTCAAAATTTGATGACTCTGACTTTCGTCGTTTCGAGATCACTACAAAAGGTTACAATGGCTTTTTTTGTAAAAATGTGGCATAAAATAGAAAAATATTTCCGTGCACAGCACAATCCAGAAGTCAGCTGTTAGAAGAAGTGTTGAAAAATCCGAAATTATCGAACATAAAATGTTTTAACTTATCATTCAGTTGAAATATTTATCTTTGTAAATCTTTGTTTTTTTTTTAAATAAAGAAAGTTTTTATGAAATAATGCAAGTGTCCTACTTACCAAACCACAAACAAATCTTTGCAACTCTTTTCCTAATTAATCAGGGGTCAGGTAACAAAAAAATATGTATTTATGTGTTATTTAGGGCATAAATGTAATTTTAGACATTAATGCAATTATTTTTGTATTCAAACAAACATTTCCGATGTATGTACATTAGGGTGATTCAAATTTTTTTTTTTTAGTTTTTTTTAAGGTGCTGTTGCTTAAAAAGTAAGTTTATGATATGAAGAAAAAGTTCACGAAATTTCAGCTCTGTAACTTAATTTTATAAGGTGGCGCCGGAGCCTGTTAGTTTTCATGTAAATTGTATGGAAAAATTATTTTTTACAAAAAAGGTATCTAAATGAATAGGTGATTAGTGTTGTTGAGCTGAAAAGGGTCGTTTTTCGACGTAATTTTTTACGCTGATTCCGAATCTGGCCTCTGAATTGACCCATCATGTCGGAATCCTGAAATATTTGAGGTTAATTACCTGAAACATGATGTTTTTTGTCTACTTTCGAGGTCATGTATAGGATTCAAAGAAAGTTGATCAGCTTAGTTTTAACAAAAGCATCATTTCGTGCCATCCTTGCCCTTTAAAATGAGCTATCAAGTGGTGATCTGTGATGCTTCCTTGCAAAGTTGCAGCCATTTCAAGGTGACATGAATTTGAAACCCGTTGGTTAATATTGTTGGGTTGCAACACTTTGTAGGGGATCCAATTCATGTCACTTTAAAATGGCTATAACTTTGCAAGGAAACATCACAGATCACCACTTGAAAGCTCATTTTAAAGGGCAAGGATGGTACGAAATGATGCTTTTGTTAAAAATAAGCTGATCAACTTTCTTTGAATCCTATACATGACCTCGAAAGTAGACAAAAAACATCATGTTTCAGGTAATTAACCTCAAATATTTCAGGATTCCGACATGATGGGTCAATTCAGAGGCCAGATTCGGATTCAGCGTAAAAAATTACGTCGAAAAACTACCCTTTTCAGCTCAACAACACTAATCACCTATTCATTTAGATACCTTTTTTGTAAAAAATAATTTTTCCATACAATTTACATGTAAAACTAACAGGCTCCGGCGCCACCTTATCAAATTGAGTTACAGAGCTGAAATTTCGTGAACTTTTTCTTCATATCATAAACTTACTTTTTAAGCAACAGCACCTTAAAAAAAACCAAAAAAAAAAAATTTGAATCACCCTAATGTACATAGTATATAGGTACATATTTGCAGTTTCCAATTGAGTTTATTTCGCTGTCATTTTCACATAAGATTAGGTTAGCGATTCTATTACGTAACATACAATAAAATGATCCACTTTTGTAAGTAAACAAAAGGGAATGCCTCTTTGCACATAGCTATGTGTAAGCATATTAGGGTGGAGCGATCAAAACAAAATGTAAAACCTTACACCCCTATTTGAATAAGTAATCAAATACGGACATATTAGGTGGAATTTTAAGTCTGAGTGTGTAAAAATCAGTGTTGGCATGTCACAAGGATTTTTAGGTTTACGACGGTCACACGTCGTAAACTGTCGTAAAGGCCAACCTCTTTTTCACAACAACTGAAATTGTTTGTCAAACAATTTAACGAACAAAAAATTATATGTAATTTGATGAGTATTTGAATATGTTTGACAAACAATTTGATGATCTGAATCAAGTTATGAATAAATAATTTTTCCCAGTATGAACTTAAAAATTCGTCTTTGTCATAAACTCAAGTCTTGTCACAAAGGCTCGAAGGCTTACGACCGTAGGTCATAAACGTCGTAAGTGTCGGAAATGTCACGCGCATTTGTGACATGCCAACACTGGTAAAAATATACACCGAATGAACGCATTCCATTGAAAATTAGCAATTAGGATCCTTTTTGCCTTTTTAGTTATACGGAGTTTTCAGTGAAAATTGAAAAGTAGTGGCAATGTTTTATATAAATCTTTTTATTTTCATATGCATATGTATGTATGTGTATGTCGTTCACCACTAATAGTCAGTAATTAGACATTAATGTTTAATTGAAAGATTACGTGAATTGAATAACCATTTTTCTGTTTCATTTGATCGGCATAAATTGTATATGGAAAATGGAGTAATTTCACTCTACGCCTGAAAAATGCTTAAGGAATTTTGATGGGAGTAGTTTTGAGAAAAAAAAAAGAAATTATCTATATACCGCGTGTGTTGTATGTTCCAAGTCGATATTTTTCATAAATAATTTTTAAGTGAAATCAAACTTAATAATTTGTGTTTTATTGATTATTAATTTATATTTTATTGATTTAATATATGGTCTTTGACATTATATACGGTACTAACATCAATCAGATCGGGCAAGGGTCACATTTACAAAAAAATCTTAAAAATTTTGAGCTTTCTTCAAAATGATGATAAACGGGAGCACTTGCCAATAATTTTTTGTTCGATAAAACTTACCTGGGCTAATTACTTAGCCAACGGTACCAACAGATTGACCCCTGGGTCGCCAAATTCGAGCAAAAAAAATGTACGGGTGGGTAGTTAAGCCAGCTGCTTTTTTATTATTTTAAAGAAAACTGTAAATTTATAATTTTTTTTTGTAAGTGCGATGTAACCAGGTAACGCTATTACAATCTGATCGATGTTGGTACCGTACATAATTTTAAGGACCATACCTATAATAAATCAATAAAATATAAATTATTTGACTGGATTTCATTTAAATGTTATTAAAAAATACAGTGACCTGCAACATAAAACGCACCCGGTATAAGAAATTACTTCCAATACCAAGGCAAACAATTTTTTTATACCAGAGGCCCAAGAGTATTGAGTTCGAACAATATATCTGTTAGAGACTGACCGGCTTTTAGTAAAAACTAGTTTTTACTAGGCCAAACTAGTTCATCCGACGGATGTTAGGATAAATCAGTTTAGCCAAGGATAATTTTAGTATGTTTGGGTAAGTGGTCGGATTCGGGCGCAGCTTGCATCCTCCAATATGTCCAACATCGGCTATGCGGAAAATCGAAAGTGAGTTCGTTACATCCTAGGCAAGGATAAACTAGTTCAGCTTAGGAAAAACTAGTTTGGCCGGTAACGTATCATATTTTAGCGCCTCTGACCTTATCGCCATAGCAAAATAAAATAAAAAATACTTTACGGATGAGGTACATACATGTACATATGGGTCATTTTTTCAGTTTTTCGCAGTTTTTCAGGTAAGAAGGCTTTACCGAACTAAAAATTCTCATTGAATCATTTACTTTACAATGCCGTGTGGCGGTTTCAAACTAGAATATTTTTTGAATTTCAAAGTTATCGGAAATTCTTTAGTTTTTGCGTTAATGACGAAAATAGTTTTGGTCAAAATTTCATCCCTTATTACACTTTCTTCCCAAACTATCAATTTTCAATAAAGTCGGAATAAGTAAAAAGTTCTTAAAACTGATTAAAATATTCAGAAAAATATTTTTTTATTGTAAAATTGTTTATATATGACGTCTTCAACATTTCTCAGGTGCTAAGGAAAATTAGTCTAATCTTACCGATCGACCCAATTAACATAGAAAAACGGCTGTAAGTTTCACTTAATCTTTCAATACGAATAGTCAAATGACTGACTATTAGTGTAAAATGTCGATGGACTGACTAACAGTGTAAAATGTAAAATGATGAACTATTAGTGTAAAGCACACAAGAAAAACATCTGGAAACACAAAAAAAAAAAAAAATAACGAAATCAAAAATATTTTATACTTTTTTTACAAAATCATATACAACATATTTTTTGCCAAATTACTTCACCCTAATATACATAATATACAATATCTAATATATAGTATATGTATATCGTGTATGATGACGAATTTGTCGGTTACACAAATTAAAAATTTCAGCAGAGGATTATAGCGAGTTTTTTCTCTTTGTTGCTTTTTCAACTGGAGATGCCATAAAACTTAATTGATATCACTTTATTTTTATTTGAAAGAAAAAAAATGAATATATTAAGATCAAGAACAGGAAAATGTTTTATGTAAATTGCTCAATGGGATGTAGTAGATCTGTATGTATGGTTGTGGTTTTAAGATGCGAATATTTGAGTGCAAAGTAATTCATGTTAAATTACACGTATCTTTTCATATATAAAAACACAGAAATAATGAGACAATTAAAATAGTTTTATTAAAAGGAACTTCACCTTTTTATTGTTAATATTTGCGCAACTTTTAACCTAAATTCATGTTTTTTATGTGCGAAACTTTTTTATGAATTACATATCGGTCATTCTTTTAACAACTGCACACTTTGTTTTTTTTTGACGTTTATGAACATTTTTTGAAACGAAATATCTCAAAAACTATAGTAGATAGAACAAAAAATCACCCAATCATATTTATAAAGAAAGACTATAACTTTACAACAAAAGTTGAAAAAATTTAAATAAATTTGTTAAAACACTAACTTTTTTAATTAAAAAAATTTTTCTCAACACATTTTCAATACAACATCTTCCGATTTTCTTTATTTTTTTGTTATTCCTCAATCAATCCTAAGAATGCATGTGCTTTCATATCGAAATTTCCGCCATAACTTTGGAAACTACGAATTTTTTACTGATGACGCGCATTATGTTTCGACATAAAATTTTTTTTGCTATTTATTTTTTGTAATGTTATTTTCAATCAATCCTAAGAATGTATCTGCATTCAAATCGAAATTAAAGGCGAACATCGGTCTGATTGTATGAATTGCAAGGTATAATTTGAATAGAAATTGGGACAGATTGCAATAGTAGGTGTGATATCTACCATATGTATAATTAAAAAACCTTAAATTTTATGTTAAGTTTGATGTAAGGATTATTTTGGCTGTATACTTTTACTAAATTCAAATTAGACGGGATTGCAACAGTGGCGTAGTACCTCAGTAGCGAGCCTTGTAGAAGCGGTAATATTAAGCATGTACAAAAACGTTGACGTATTCACAATAGATCTTACTGTATGATTTGGCAGCACAGCAGCGTTGCCGTAAAAATATTATCATGGTATGTGGGGCAATTTTGTGGGCCAAATTAAGAAAGCCGGGCCAAATGATGAAGAAGGAGGAGGAAATCCACCCAATCTTAGAGATTGTCTTTATTATTAGTATAATTTTAAATAAATTAAAATGCGATAGTAAGATTTGTTTGTTGAAATGGAAATTGCAAAATTGAGTAGCACAAAGTTCTATTCTTAATCGAAAAATTTCCACCTCTAGACGTCAAATAGGCAAAACAAAATGAAAAGGAAATTGCTGTCGGATAATTAAATCGTTTTTACAAAGAATTCAATAAAATAATAAGATATGACGCATGAAAATGTAGATTTATTAAATGTTTAAATTTGTATTTATAATTGTTAATAATTCTTATTACATTGTTGCAACTGAATTAAATTATTTTTTCATGCTAAGCACTTTAGTGGCCGTGTTTGATTTACATTAAAAACTAGGCGACGAGATGTGTTTTTTTCGACCGAGATAAACTATCGCAGACACGTCCAAAAAAATTCCGCTATTGAGTGAACCGCGCAAGCATTTTACTGGAACCAAGTTTGAAGATTGCACTTGTACGCGTAGTATATTCCATACAAGATAATAGATTCAGTAGACGAAAAGCTAGTGAGATGTTATACCTAAGTAGGCTCTCCACACAAAAAAGGTCAGTCACTTCGTACTGACACTGTTAAATGCATAATACTACATAAGTAATTCTCAACTTATCGTATATGAGATTATTTCGTAGCATTCCTTTTTAATTTTTAATTGGTTAATTCAATTAAAATACATTATAACTGTTACGCAGCATTTTTATAGTACGAGTATAGAAAAGTGTTTTTCACAGTGAATGAAATTTGAAGAATTTGCAGCTTTTTTGCAGAATCCATCATTCCCCTAATATAATAAAACTCTATGTCTTATAAGAATTATGGCTCCAGAGGTTGCCTTATTTAAAATTTATACACTCTAAGAAAAAATTACTACTATAATAGTAGGAAACCGGTTACCTATATTAATACTAGTAAAATCGCACGAGTTGTGTAATAAAATTTTTACACTATAAAAAGTGTAAACTGAATTACAGATTTGGTGTAAAAATCACACATAAAAATGTGTTTTTTTGCGCTAAATAAGTAGTAATTTCCCGTGCAGTGTGTTTTATTACACTATCAAAATAGTGATTCAAACCTACGAAATTAAGTTTTGAAATAAAATTTATATTTTTATTTTGCACAAATTTTTCTTTATTTCTTTATATAAAATTTCAGCATTTGAAAAAAATTATTAGGATGTATATATAATTATATATAAATGTATAAATAATATTATACATATTACATAAAAATTCCATGTTCAAGCTTATTTTTTTAGAATACATTATATTAAATACGTAGTAAAATCATATTACTTGAGTAAGAACATCACTGAAGTCCATTTTGTTGATTTTTACGAACTCCTCCTTTTTAATGAAAATATATGCGTTGTATATTTCGTCTTCCGGGTCAATTGAACTTTCTGTTAAAAAGGTATGATTCGTTATAAGTAAATTAACTAATTATCCTAGAAACATTTGTATATACATACTTACTACTTAACGCGATCCGAGGTATTAATCACTCAGGTTAAAAACTATAACTTATCGTGTTGTGACAAGTATTTGCTAACACAGAATTTTTACACACAATACTATAAAATACGCATATTGTGTAAATTCTCACAAAAATATCGGCAATGTAGAACAATTACAATTAATGCACGAAAAGCTGTGTAGATTCACGCAAAAAAAAATGTGAATTTCCAAATATAAGGGAAAAACACACATTTATAGTAAAATAATGAAATTTTCATACAAAACATTAAAGATGTGTGTTTTCACTATTCAAATTTTTTTATACACAAAATTATATGTATATTAACTACTATTAAAATAGTAATTTTACTAATTTAAAGTTTTATTTCTTAGAGTGTATGTAATTAAAATATTTACAAAATTAATTTATTTTTCAATAGTAAAAACGCAGTTTCTGTAATTATTATTTTTTTAGGATATTTCCTAAGTTCCTTTAATCGAGGAGCTCTGTAATACTTGTGCTTGTGCCCCCTACATTCAAAAAAAAAATATCAACACTTTTCGCATTCCAAAAACCCTAGCAAACTTAGACATTTTTCAAATAACCAAACCTCATGGAGCCCTTACAGAATGGAATTCACTGTTGTCATTTACTTAAAATAACAAAAAAAAGGTCCATAAAATTAATTACATATTATAAAAAAAAACAAGGACCATTTCGTTGCCACCAAATCGTTCCGCTCGGGACAACCGCCACCTTCTCACGTTCCCCTACCCCTAGGTACGCCACTGTGCACAAAATTCTATTTTTTTAATTTCCATGTCATATTTTTGATAAAATGACCGCCAAGCGCCCAATATGAAATAACCAACGTAACAATCACTTAATTGCGAAAAAATTAAGAAATTTCTTTGATTAGGATTTGGTTACAAATTGGATCATTGATTCTTGTAGCTTTGTTATGTTTCTGACTCACCCAAAAGTTTTCAATTTGGGAAACAACGGAAACCTTAATGTACATACAATTTTTTTATTATTGTTAAATTATAGGCAGTTGACTAGTGAAGTTATTAAAAAAACATAAAAGTTAATTTACAGTTAATTATCACATATATATTTTGTTATAAATGTTTTAAGCGCTATTGTGGGAGTACATCAGGGTTGCCAAGTTGAAAAGAAGAAAATAATGGTCTAAACAAATAAAATAATTTTCCTTAAAAGTAAAATTTATTTTAATGACCAAAAGACAACCTTTTTTTTGAAAAAGTTTAGATCATGTAACAAAAATCCCCCAATTAACGGCATTTTTGAATTTTTTTCAATTCCTACAAGGCCCCCGGCTTGGTCGCGTCGAAATCACCCCTTGGCAACCCTGGAGTACATGATTAAGACTTAAATTAAAATAAAACACATAAATTATGTTTGAGTCCAACATTTTTTTTAAGTTTTAAGAAGAATGTGTGATGGCATTTATTACTTAAAAATAATTTAATCGAGTTCGATTTATTGCAGCTGGTCGTTGTGAACACACATATGTGTGCCGTAATTCATATTAAAACAAATCTCATAAAATAATTTTATTAGTAAAAAAAAAAAAATGTGTTCCTTATAGTATTTCAATTTAGAGTTCATCACCCTTTACATAAGTATATTTAAATATAACAAGATGTTCTAAAGAAGCAACTGAAGTAAGTAATCATAAATATGCCAGTTTTCACTATTAAGGTTTCTTAGCGTACCTAAAAACAAAGAGACTTTTCCTACATATTGTAGAGCACACAACTACTACCAAAGTTAAACTGTAAGAACTCGCTCACTTGTCCATTTTTAATGTTGGGGGAAATTTTGGACGCTTACAAAAAAAAAAAAAAAACAAAAATTTGAATGAAAACCAACACAACTAATAGAAGCATAAACTTCAACTAGGGCTTCTCAAAGGGGATCCCGGGGGAAAAAACTATCCCGTTAACGGTTAACCCGACATAGTATACAAAATTTGCTGGAAATCGCTACGATTCATATTAAATTGTTTTCACTCTTTTGTGAACTGTATGTAAGTATTGATTTTCGCACTCTAATTTTGAGTTTTAAAATTTTTTGGTTGAATGAATGAATTTCGGATAAAGTAAGTAAATATAAAGTATGTATGTATGTATATTAGGGTGTTTTTTTTTTCAAACTTTAGGAGAGGGATTTTGTTTATTTTTTCCTATATTATAGCCTGAGGAATAAAAATAATTGTCCCAACATTTGAGCTTCGTAGCTCAAACCTGTAAACGGAGCGGGCAGAGTTTATGTCCGATTTCGTTGAAATTTTACGAAAAAAGCGAATTGCTTAAACGTAGAAAAAGTTTGCCTTAGGTGCGAAGATATAAGATTTTAGGTGTTTTATTTGTATGGGAGATGCCACCCACTGCTGTCAAACCATATCCACATTTTTCATGTAGCTGAAAATGCGGACAAAATACACCCAATGGGGTTTTTTTTTTTTAAAAAAATTTGTGGTCCTATTAGCCTATGTTTTAGCATTGGATCCGAAGGGAATACTCCCAAAATTTCAGCTTTCTAGTCTGTTAGCGCCTTCTGGAAATAACATTTATTTTTCTTTAAACAAATCAAGTCTCTTCAATGAATTTTTTAAATCCAAATAAATTTATTAAATAATGTTTAATTATATTTTATTTTATTTTAAATAGGATTTTTTGCGATGGTAAGAACAGAAATAAATTGCAAAGTTTTTGAATTTTAATTGGAAAAAAATTAAGAAATTCATTTAGCATTAAAATAATAATTTTTCTCGTGGAATATAGCTGATTTTTTTCAATACACTTTTTAAAAACAACTAAATGTTTATTTATAATTTTTTTATTGAAAGTAGGATGCTTTTGTCGATGGAGTTGCACAGCTTGTAACAAATATTGGGCTTACTCGAATCGAAAAAATTTTATAATTGCCTAACCAAATATGAAGATACTTAACTTAATTTTTCAATAGAATATAATACAGACGGCATTACACGACAGAATGCCAATTAAATTGATTTATTCAAGTACTTAAACAATTCATCATATTATAAATATGATTTGGGCATAGACTTCATAAAATTTCTTATTGTTATCTAAATTACTATAGCAATCTGGAGCTACAGAAATTTTTGCTGATGATGATGCTGACCTTTTCGCTAATATTAGAAAATCAGCTAATTCTAATGATGAGGCTGAAACTTTATTGATGGCAGGTAGATATGCTCCGGATATATCTAACTTGATACTTCATCAGAAATTGAATGCTGTAATTGTGGGGAAAATTTCTGTTTTCATTAAAAATCTTTAGGTCAAATTTAAAAACACCATTTTTAGTCAAAATAACAATTTTGCTCGAAAAAATCGGCTTTGAATGGAAATGTTCAAACAATGAGAGATTTTTATCGTACGAAGGGTCTTCCGAGCAAAAAATCTATGTATATTCTACTCCTTTACAAGTTTGTATTTATCATATTATATTCTTCCATTTGATGTTTACTTCTCGAGTTATTAAGCATAAATCTTTTTTTGAAATTCTTTTTTTTTTTTTTGAAATAACATAACCTCAAATATTTCGAAACACTGATATTCACACCTTAACCCTTAAATTCATGAGGTCAGCCCCCAGTATGGAGACCATGCTCCTTTTATGTAAAATCAGACGCTGACCACGAAATGAGCATTTATTTTCCTCGAAAATGCACTGTTTTCCCAGAAAAGCTCAAAAAGTATGATTTGTGCAGTGTTCCAAGTTTAGAAAAAATAGGTAAAAAAACTATTCCAGGTGATCGAGTTCGGACTAGATTCTCAATAAGTTGCTAAAACTTATTCCCGTATACTTTCCAATATTTTTTTTCACAAGAATAATGGAAATTATCAATATACAATTCACTGATGAAAATCACTTTTAAAATTATTTGTAAACACAACGTCCGACCACTTCGACAGCTTACTGGGAGCTGAAAATAAACATCGGAGAGCTGAAGAGGCATTTATGTGAAAGCTGGTAATGCCTGCTACAAGTTAGAGCAAAACTTAACGCGATGCAGTTTGTTTGGGTAGATTTGGCTATGATTTTAGGCACGTACCATATATGGTACGCTATGCATTTAAGTTTCTGAATAAAGAATTCGTCGGCCTAAGATATCAATTTTCAAACATATGAACATTATCTATCCTTGGAACGAATCAGTTTTGCCACGGACTCCAGGAATTTAAGTTTTAAGGGAAAAGAGAAGCCCTAATGTGAACATAGCAACAATCTTAAAGACTTATAGGATCTAGAGAATTCTTGTAGTATCAGTATTGCTTCACTTGGTCAGTAAAGTATTTAAGTTATGAAATGTTAATTAATCCAATCGGAAATCTGATGGTTAAATTTTCAAAATTATTTTGACACATTGTTGATACAAACTGTTGTATAAACTATTAATGCCAAAAAAACATTTCGCTTATTCTCCATTCTTTTAATTTATGGCAAATCGCCAAATATAAACATATGTATGTGCATGTCTCCATAAATTTTCTGTTATATGTGGAACACATTTTTCTCTGAGTCTTATATTTTTTGTTCACTAGAATCTTTTTACATTCAGCGGCGCATATTCATAAATATTTACAATGCTGGGTTCGCGTTGTTCCTTGCTACAACATAAATCCAGCTTAGTAACAAGCTGGCAAAAATCTATGAATATGCGCCAAGTTACTTACACGGTGTTCAATAAAGGGTCAAAAAAAGTTCTTGCAGATATTGTTTTGTCTTGCTTTCATTGAAATGATTACTGGAAGTGCTTTATCAAAAAACAGAAAGAAACCCAATCGCAGGGCACTTAAAAAAAAAACATGTCAAAGTCATATGCCTCATTCAAGAAGTAATTTTTATTAGACATGTTTTAGCATTATGCTAAAAACTGTCCATAATATTCGAAATATAATAAGATACGTACTTTAAGGTGTTTGAGCTAAATCGAACATATTTTTTCATAAAGTCTCACAACCTAAAATGTTAATGAGTGCTAAAAAACGTATGCCCCATAAAATGTGCACATTATTCAACATTTAGAGGCGGCACAAGATCGGGCGACTTGTACAATTTAAGAACTTAAGAATATAGCGAATGGATAGCTATAAAACTGGGTCCCAGCGGTCCCACTTGCCCGCCTAACCGCACGAGAGGCGCATCCGTCTGTCGTACGGATCGGTGCCCGACTACGAACAGCCCGGACTGCTCTGCATTTATTAGGCGAATTATTAGGTCTATCGTACGGATCGGTGACCGGGACTGCACTATCTCTCTGAACGAAATGATGGGTTGAGCAATTTCCGATCACAGATTGAGCACAATTTCTACTAAGCCCAGAGGCTGTGCAGCAGAAATAAAGGAAAATGTACAGTTTCAAAAATTTAAGAAAATAATTATTTTTTGCTTTATAATATTGTGAGAATAAGATGACAAAGGTTATTATAATCATTACATATACACCAAAATGGACAAAAATTAGCGCAGTTAGAATTACATATATGAAGACTTAAGAAACGAAAGTGTCTCAAATCCCTTCCTGGATTATTAAAGTTGATCATACCCAGCAACAACTCAGAGTTCATTGAGCCGGAGAACAGTTTATTTAAAAAAGTTACATTTAGCATAATTCTTCGACTACGCAGTGTTGGTAAACGTATTAGTTTGAGGCGGCTTTCATATGAAGGTAAATTTGAGTCCGGATTCCAAGGTAGCCGACGAAGTGCAAACAATAGAAATTGTTTCTGCACCGACTCCAGCATATCAATGTATATATTATATTGGGGGTTCCACACCACTGACGCATATTCCAATATTGGTCTAACAAGTGAAGTGAAAAGCAACTTCGTCGTATAGGGGTCGTCAAATTCTTTAGACCATCGTTTAATAAATCCAAGGACGCCTTTTGCTTTGTTTACCATTAAACCAATATGCACGTTGAAGCGAAGTTTTTTATCCATAGTGACGCCTAAATCTACAAAATTGTCAACCTTTTCCAGTTTTAAACCGTTTATTGAATATGAAGTCTCAAATTCTTTACTTCTTGTAAAACTTATTTGCTTATTTGATATTTAATGTCATCAAGTTTATATCACACCATTTAACAAGTTCATTTAGGTTTCTTTGTAGAGTTTTATGATTTAAATGATTATTAAAAGAATAAAAAAGTTTTACATCATCAGCATACATTAGAATATGGGACGAATTTGTAGCAGAAGGTAGGTCATTTATAAATAATAGAATTAATGTGGCGCCAAGATGGCTGCCCTGAGGAACTCCAGATGAAACCATTATATGTTTAGAAAACATGTTGTTGAATAAAACTTGTTGCTTCCTATTCGTCAGATACGATCTAATCCACTTTAATATCGTTGAAGGAAATCCTAATTATATACGATTCTTGGAAAACAAAAAGTATTCTTTCAGCAATAAAATATTGATTTTCTGACACCTTGAAAACCGTGATTAGTTTGCAGATATTCTGTTTGGCAAGGTTGCTATTTAGGCATTATGTCTGTGAGCGTTATGAGATGACAACCTTTGCAGGCATTTCATAGTGTTGCGGAGCAAAAGTATTAGTAAACGAACAGACCTAAAAACCGAGACGACAACCTTGACGAACAGAACGTCTTTGACAGACACAGAAAAGTTATTGTTAACCGACAAAAGAACACAATAGGAGAACACAAATTTACTTGTATTTTATAATCATTAATTTTATTATTTCAGTGAAATAAACTCTCTCAAACTCTATCTGAGCCTCTTCTCATACTTAATACATTAAAAGGAGTTGTATTTCATTCAATTGTCGTCAAAGCCGCTACGACACATAGCATTTAAAATAACATCTATTTCGAGAGTACAGTTGCACTTTTGTTTGGAAACGCAAACGCTGGACACTTTAGGTAAGTGGTAATGTTTGTGCACTGGCTTGTTGTGGAAGGAAAGTCATAGTTAGCTTAGAAGAAACATTTTTTGACCACAATATTCCTATACAATCTTTCGTTCAGTTGAAACGTTCCTCATTTTGCAGCTTGCGATAATGCTTCGAAAATACCCCAATTGATTGGTGCTTTGAATTACAGTGGTGTGCAAAATGTTATATGTAAGTATAAGCCAATCGCATTTTATTATCGGTCGTGTTTGAAATTAAATATTCTTTGCACTACTAACATTTTTATAAAACTATCACCATGTGGTTTACGACTATCTACCGATTTAACATTAATATACATACTTATGTACATATACACGGTAGGGTGATTGGAATTTTGTTTGTTAAAAACAGGTTTAATAGTTGCGGATTAATGAAAGAAAAATGTTCATGCAAGAAGAGCTCATAATATCTGTATAAATGGTAGCTCATAGAACTTTTTAGTTTTCATAGGAATTATATGGGAAAGAATGCTGGAGAGTTGGAAACTGGAACTGGTGGCGGAAACTGTCTTGCAAAGTATTCTTTACCATGTAATTCCTATGGGAAACTATAAAGTTCAATGAGTCACCAGTTAATACAGATATTATGAACTCATCTTGCTTCAGAACTTTTTTTTCATTTACCTGCAACTATTAAACCTGTTTGAAACAAAAAAAAAATTGAATCACCCTAATATGCATGCATACATACGCTGAGAAAGAGTGTATTTAAATATGCCAATATGCTTAACTAAAAAAACATGCATAGCTAAAATTTAATATTTTTCTTTGCGGTTTTTTGAGCTTAGGGACTATCTGTGATTTTCATATACAGGATAATTATAAAAATATGAACCGAGATACCCGCTATTACATTTTTGGAAGGCATACATGAATAGTATACGTATATATACGAGTATGTAGATGTGACAAAAAACTTTTCTATCATTTCAGAATTTCTTGCTTGCTATTAGTTGCTAAGCTATTGTTGTTAACAAAATACGATTTTCAATGTTTTATCTTAAATATCATCAAAGGGCACAAACGCAAATAAAAATAAAATCTTTTTTTTTTCAAATTTAGAACTTTTTGCGAACTTTGACTTTTAATAATTTGCAGAAGAGTCAAATTTTCTAAAGACCAGCATAACACTTCTTTATTCAAACCATGAGTTACTGGACAGAATCTATCATTTGTCCTTATCCTTATCATATCAGAAGCATAAGAAAAATCAGTTGTGTTCCTTTCGCTATATTCAAAACCCATATGTTTGGTCAATGTGTAAGGTTATGTGTTCATTCCAGAATTGAAACTAAAATCTAATCTTACTGTCAAACCTCACACTGAGTATTCCCATAAGCCATATCCATCAATTTAAACTACTTCAAGTTATAAGATTAGATTTTGTGAAAATATAAATTTTATACACGTTTTGCTTAATCATATGGCTTAACAAGCTAATCCATGCATATCACACATTATCTGCGTTCCAGTGCAATAATGCAGTAGTAAAATTTACAGGTTTTTACAGAATTTTGTCCAAAAAGCGTTTCTGTACTCGAAAAACCTGTGAGTGAGAACAGAAATGAGAGAGTAATTTATGTTCTCTCTTTGTATGAAGTTACAGGTTTTTACCCGAATAATTTTTGCTGGTAAACTCATGAAAAGTGTCAAACTATCAGCTGTTCCGTGTTGTACAAGCTGAATTGTAAATATTAAGTTTATTTTGACTGTTTTTCTATTTTATTCGTTGCGTTTATAGAATTCAATTTATTGTTCAAATATCATTCAATTTAAGATGTTTATTTATTATCTGTGCTTTGAATATTAAATTTCTGTTTCAATTAAATTTAAAAAATTTTTGACGTTTATTCTTGGATTTAAACAATGTTTTTTTTTTTTTCCTATTTAGCTCATATATTTATAATATGTAGATACTGGAAAAAACTCAAATTTACCGGAGACGCGGGCTTTTGCAAATATTTACTTATTCAATATAACAAAATATATGCAAATTTACAAAAAAAAAAAAAAAATACAGAAAATGAATACACCTACATAGAAGAATCCATAAGATCAGAGCTTAACTACAACAATGACAGATAGATATACATTAAAATTTATACAATATATATAGTATGTATACACACCTCTTTTGAGAAATCCAGTTTTGACGCTAAACGACACATTGTCAAAGGCAATGTCAAGTTTTTTCATAGTTTTGTGTTGCTCGTGTGGAAACACTGTTGCCGATGTTGCTGAGTTTGAGCTTGACGTTGCTGTTGATGTTGATGTTGCTGACGATGTGGTTGAGTGCGTCGATGAACGCGTGGTTGTATTGCGAGTATCTGGAGCTTCGTCGTTGTTGGGCATAAATTTTGTTGTTGAAATTTTTAAACTTAAATTCGTATGATATTTAGCGGCAAATCTGCTGATGCCTCGACTTGACGTTGGGGTTGTCTCCACAGTTGTTGCGATTGGATTTGTGTTTGGTGGATTTGTATTGGATTCGTTTGCCATTGTTAAAATGTTTAAGCTAATGACGTCACCCTTTGTATCGACGCCACTATCAACTGCTGTATTAGCAGCAACAGTGGACAGAATATCACAAGTTGCATGTAAATTTGACATATTGCTGTATCTAATCGTTAGTGTTATTAAGATTATGTTATTCAATTATAGTTCATTCATTTAAAACTTTTTGATATGCTGTAACTATGCATGAAAAAACGAAGAAAAACAATGTTTTATTACTTGTACTGTTTCGAGAACTAATTGGATTTGGAAGGGTATAATAACCAAGCAAATAGTTTATTGTTTGTTCACTATAGCATCTTGTAATAAGCTCAAAATCACTTAATGTGTTATAGTCCATTCCACAAGTAGAATTTCGGAAATGTGTATATTTATAATTTTCAAAATGTTACAGAAATAAGGTTTAAAGTTCAAATGTAATTTTAAATTTTTAAGATAAAATTACGCAGTTTAGATGTACATATTTGTGTCGTAAAACTTGTAAAAATGTTACATTATACCCTCATCTACTCATGTGCTCAATTACAAAGAATTCCAAATAATCGTAAGCAATCTACGATTTTTCAATGATAATCTTTTTTCCAGTTGGATTATTTACAAAAAAAGCTGTTTACAATTACACTATCCTGAGAAATATAAATACGAATGAGAATCTACAATTTTCAAACAGTTCTTTATCGAAAATTTAATCTAATGCATATTTACATCATATGAACTATGCTTCCCCCAAACAAATATATTTGACTGACAGTCTTTAAATAAAAATAATTAAATACATTTTGGTCAATATTACTGAAATTGGGTGGGGAGTTGTCGAAATGTTTTTGATATTTGAACTCCTATAGCATTCTTTCGGGTTTTTCAATACAAAACTTTTTGACTTTTTCAACATTTATCAATCTTCTGAACATTTTTCTACTTGTTAACATTATTCGACTTCTTCATAATTTTTCGATTTTTTCCAACATTTTTAATGCTTTAATATTATGTACTTTTTGTTTAAGTTTTCAGCAAAATCATAGGGTTTTGTTACTTATTGTTAGTTCCAAATAATACAACCATTCAATTGTTTTCCTTATCGTCTTTTGATTACAACTATGAAATTTTAAAGTAACCTTACAAAATGAAGGTCGAATATAACATAATCACACGATGTAATGTTTGTTATGTGCAAAACTAAAATTTATGAAAAGAGAACTTATCTGCTAAGCTTTAAAAATGTTTTTATGCCCAAGATAATTAGATATTTTCGATAAAAACACAAAGGTGATTGCTTAAGCTTTAAACAGTAGCACAAAATCTATATGTTGAGTTTTCTATTCTATTTAATTCAAAAAATTTCTTAAGGAATACATAAATAAGTACTGATTCGAAAAAAATTAGGCCAATTTGTCTATCGTCGTTTATATTAAAAACACTAGAGAGACTGGTAGATCTGTACGTGGAGAGCACTCTAAATGAGCACAACTTCAGTAAGGCCCAACACGCATACCAGAAAGGTAGGTCTGTGGACTCTGCTTTACATGAGGCGATTAGCTACATTGAAACTGGTCTACAGGTAAAAGGATACCAGAGGTACTCCACAGGGCGGTGTTATTTCACCACTCCTGTGGAATCTTGAAATAAAAGAAGTCCTATGCTCGCTGGAAAGATCGAAAATCAAGGTGGTTGCCTACGCGGATGACGTCGTCATCCTGATAAAGATGAAGTTTATTTCTACGATCAGTGAACTGATGGAATCAGCATTAGAGAAACTGCTAATTTGGGCAAATAGTAACGGACTTGGTGTCAATCCAAGCAAGACCGAATTCTTTTTGTTCCCGAGGAAACATAAAATATTAGTGTTTAATTTGCCAACTTTAAATGGTCCCACACTGGCTCTTGCCAAGGAAGCGAAATATCTTGGAGTCATCCTAGATTCCAAGCTATCATGGAAGAGGAACGTGAAGGAAAGAACTAGAAAGGCCTTGTGCGCTTTCTACACGTGTAATAGAATATTTGGGAAAATGGTGTGCAAAACCATATATAGTACATTGGATGTACACAACGGTTATCATACCTATTTTAACTTACAGGGCGCTGGTGTGGCGGAAGACTGCTAACACCAAGTCATCATCACATCAGCAATATGGCGGCAAAATGGATTAGGATAAGGTAAAAGATTGCAACACGCTTCAAAAATCTGAAGGTCACGGATCTATTTTAAAGGATATTCAGTTGGAACTTTGCCTCACGCCAAGTGAAAGTGAAACCTATGCTATAAACCAAGTCACACAGGTAATACAGAACAGGGAGCTTACTCCCTCCATCATTACCATATGTGTGGACTGTCAAGCAGCGATCAAAGCACTGAATGCCAAAATTGTGAAGTCTAGGTGTGTAGAATACTTCAGGGAGTCACTATTTTCAATCTGGCTGCATACTATAGAGCTCTGCTGGTTGCCTGATCATAAGGGTATTTTCGGAAATGAGAAAGCTGACGAATGTGCCAAAATAGAATCAGATCAACCGCAGAACCAACAAGTGGTAGACCTTAGAATGCCGCTTGCGGAACTACACTATCGGATAGAGGACATAGCCAAGAAACAAACAAACAGAAGGTGGAGCCATACCGCCGGATGCAGAACATCTCGAAACACGTAGCCTTAACTGAATCTAGGAAGAACACAAACTCTCTTAAGGCTCAGCAGAGTATAGTTAGTTTTATTTACTAAATTGATGAAATAAAACACAATATTATCCTTTTTACCCTTGCTTTGCATTTTTTTGGAATCCTCTAACGGCGTTACGCGGTGCATGCCTGTACTGAATTCCGTTCAACTACTGGTGTAGTTCCCTCATTGTTATGAAGTTTCATGAAAAACCTTTGCCACTAAATACATTATGAGTATCCATTTCCAATAGTTTTGATACTTAAGGGATACTATCATATATGGAAGCCAACAGTAATATGAGACTACTGCGCTTTACTTTATTTCACTTAGTTCTTAAAGTTCACCCACCAACTGCGGCTGTCATTTGAGCCATTGTTATGGTGAACATTTATCTTTCAAGTTAGACTCACATGCCATTAATTTAAAACAAAGCAAAAACGTACAAGTAGGGTTTCATAATCAACTATGGCTACTCGAATGATGCGAACATGGCGCAGCAAAGAACAGAAACGTACAAAAAGAGCACGTACTATGGCTGTAGAGAATTAGAATAAAATATAAATAAATATTTAGCCAGCTCGAAACCTCATTAGCAAATATGTTATGCGACGAAGTTGAAAAGTTTCTAAAGTTTCAACTAGTATCGCTAAGTGTCAAAAGTATTAAGTACTCGTAGTAGTTACCAACTAAAAATAATCGAAAAAGTCAATACAAGTAGAAATGTATCGAAAACGCATTACAAGTCAAAAAACATATATTGACATCGGAGATGAATAAAACGCCGAACAATGTCGGATAGCATCGAAAAAATATATAAAATTCGATAACTAAAAAAAAGAGCGAATAGAGTGCCATTTGAAAACGTTGGAAAATATTAAAAATATTAATAGCGGTTTAAAAACGTCAATTGGTATGAAATATATGTACAATGTCTAAAAATTCGAGTATATAATATTTTGAAAAACGTTAAGTATTATTGAAAGGAATTGAAAAAGTTCAAAATAGCCGAAAAGTATCAAATGATATCGAATAAGTTGATAGTTGTTCAAATTACACAGTCCTACAATAAATTCCCTTTTTATAGTTCGAGTAGTGTTTTTATTAGACTTTTGTGTGCTGATTACGGGAAAATTTGTCAAAAAATTTCACCACATACGGTTTTTGAGATATTCCAATATAAAAGTGAAAAGAGACACTGTTATTTGACATACTTGAGGCTATGTAGCATCGTGATTTTTTTTTAAGCTATAAGTGTAGGGCTACCAGATGGCCTGCTTACAAAAGTAGCACATATCAAAAAATTTGAAGTTAGTAATGAAAACCAAAAATATTGTTGCTGTGTTGCAATAAAATCCAAATTTTTTTCTTAATTTCATACGAATATTTTGATGAGGAAAAAAAGTCCTCACTTCCTAACAAAAAACCTCAGCAAATTAAAACAATAATTTGAAATAACTTTGATGAGCAAAAAAAAAAAAAAAAAAGGTCCTCACTTTGTACGAGAAAACCCCAGCAATTTACAAAAATATTTCAAATGCCAAAAGTAGTGAAAAGTAGCGCATTTCAACCAAAAGTAGAACATTTCGAGTCAATAGTAACAAAGTAGCAAAGCCTTGCAAAAGTAGCACTTTTGCTACTTTAGTATCGCATCTGGTAGCCCTATATAAGTGGGATCTTAAGGCACAATTCTTTTTCTTACTTTTTTCGCCGAGCTATTGCATTTTGAAATTTTCATGTTTGTGATTTTCCATACACCTGAAAACTCATTAGGGACATTTGTATATCAAAAGATTTCAAAATTTCAAAAAGCTCAGCGAAAAAAAAAGGATATTTCATAAAACTCAACGTCATTTGAAAGAAGAAGAATTGTATTTTAAGATTCCATGCATAGTTTTTTGAAGAAAAAACACACGGTTCCACATAATCTCAAATATGTCAAAAGAAACAGTGGTTTTTGCACTTTTAGGTTAGAATATCTCACAAACCTTACGTGATAGAGCAATTCTGAGCCCGGATTCGGTTTCAAGGTGTCACAATATATTAGTCTAGGAATGGTACAAAATGTCACATTATATATTAAATCAAAGTAATCGATCAAATTTTTACGACTGGGTGGCAAATAAACAAAAACGCGTCTTCGCCGTCAATCCGTTCGGTCGTTCGTTCGTTCACTGATCACAATGCATTGCTGCAATTTTATTATTAAGATTCTTGATAGAATCGCTTAATAAACTTTTCATAATACAATTCGTTAGTTTTTTTCGTTTCGCTTTTGTTCGATTTTATTAATATTCGCAGCAACCGCACGGTCTACAAGGCGACCAAGGCGAAGGGGCGTAAAACGAGAAGCGACAAATTTGCATTTGTGCACTTGCTTCACAGTTTTGTTTTTGTTGCATCATTTGTTATTGTTTTCATTTAAATACATATTTGTTTTCTTTCATTTATTTATTTTCATTTTAACATTAAATTTGTTTACTACCATGTAGTAGAAATAGTAGCATTATTCGAATACTCTTTTTACGGAGAATTCAATGAACTTTTACTTTGAGTTTGATTTAAGTTTGATTCCATTCTTAATGTTCTGTGGATCTAAACATATGGAATCTATCCATCCAGTGGCTCTAAGATTGCATTTGTTCAACAATATTTTAGTTTTAATTTTTTTTTTAAGTTTTTCTCACATAAATAATAAATAAATGTTCTCGGAAGAATTGCTTACGAAAACGTTGGTGGAACAATTTTTCTATGAACAGTTGCTAAATATTTCAAGCCAATGTTCCTAGAAAGTTTTAAATTTTTAGCTTTGACTTTAGGCGACTATACTGCAAACTGAAACAGTATACATGCTATATCATTTTATATGAAAGTAAAGAGGTCCCTAGAGTCTCAAATATACTGAAGCTATGTATTTACATATATCATATTGATTTATTAGAAATACTGTAAATTGGACCACAGAGTCGATTTTTATATTTTCTTGTTAGTAGAGATAGAAAGTCAAGAACTTTTAGTCTTTTTTGTTGATTTGTTCGCAGGTGCAACGAGCACAAATTTTAAAACTTTGAGGAAAAGTAAATGACGCTTGTGCAATATTATGGAACACAGCATTATGTTAATTTGTACAATCATGATTGCGCACTTATCCTGTTGTTTGCAGCTATATATGTACGTACTTGAGACAAGCTAGCACTCAGAAAATCCTACTAAAATACTAAAAATGATTTGATCCACCTTAATTCTCTATTTTTAGGTGATAGCATTTGAATTCTACTTTTTAAGAAAAAATATTTTTTCGTTTTTTTTTTCGACTTTCGACTCTTTATCGGCACTGTTATCTTTAGAATACGAACGCAATTGTATTCTCTTACGAAATGTCGATGCTCTTGCTTATGTGAATTAATAGCACGCTTAACGAAACAAAGACTTTGAGAAAAAAACTTAATAGATGTGTATATTTAAAAAAAAAAAAAATCACTATTATGCGTATTTTCTTATTGCAACACTTTTTGATTACGTATTTTTATTTATATTTGTTTTGCTGATATAATTGCTTGATCATTGTCACTACAACTTTATCGTCGTACCGTTGCTTTAGTCCTTTCTATTTGAATATTTAATTTTTTTTTCTGTACGAATAGCACACATCCGATCGCGCACTCAACTACGATCACGCTGTTCGCTGGCAAATCACAAACTGATTTCGACATCAACTTGCTCCCCAGTACTGGAGCTGTTTGACTGACTGCGCAGACAATTTACTTTGTGCGCGCTCGTTCGTTCGTTCGTACGCTCGTCTATTTTATTTATTTTTGCTGTAAATTGTTTTTGATAGTTGCTGTCGAACTGTTCTTTCGCATATGGGTTCGTTGCTCCATATGTTTGCTATACTCTTTTGTATATTCATTTTTCTCTTAACTTTCCACCCTTTTCAGCTGCATTATATTTCGCCCATTAGCGTACATGCGTAATATAGGTTGGACAGATTTCTTGGACGTTTTGTTTTTATTTTGATTCCAGCAACAAGTTTTCGAATGCGTTTTAACTTTTTTTTTTGTTTGATTTATTTCCTAACCCCATTACTTTGCTCGCCTGTTAAACTACTCTCTTTCTCTCTCCTTCGTTTGAATTTCTCTTTGGTTCTTCTTAGACTTTCACAGTGGCACAATTTATTGAAATATCAATTTCAATTATAAGGGGGGAGCTCGTCAAAATTTGCCCCAATTTTAATTAATTAATTAAGCCCTCTCTGAAAATCATGCAATTTTGAGTAGTGACTTGAACCATAGCACGATTACAATTTCCGTGGTGCCACAATGTAGCAATGGTTTGAATAGATAGCATTTTCGATTTATTCTGAAGTACTATTTCGAAAACCATCGTCAGATCTCGGCACCACGGAAATCACAATCTCCCTTGAGCCACACGTTCATCGTCTTATGGGCAATTTCCATTTATTAAGAAATTTGTTACATTTTAAAATGTTAGTTTTTAAACATCAGTAGCATTTGTATAGTATTGTAGCAAAATTTGGCTTATGCCAGAAAACTCTCGAAATAAAAACCAACGAAAGAAAACCAAACGATACTAGCTAGCATCACTGGCTGTATAAATACTTTTATACCATCTAGCGGCAAAGTGCAGTTTTTGTAAATAAAATGAAATTATCGCCGTCGTACAACGCCATCTAGAAGGTATTGAATTATTCGAGAAAGTGATTGTGAATTCCACTCCGATACGCCATTTAGAAGGTACTGGTAAATCGTGCATTATTGTGGATTGCACGCCGATAAGCAATTTAGAAGGTAATGGTAAATTCGAGAAAGTGATGACTGTAGTATAAAAGGTTGTCATCTGAGCTGTCGGACACAGTTGAATTCAAACAGTGAAGCAGAACAGTTGATTTCAAACAGTGAAGCAGAGCAGTTGAATTTGAGCAACATAAGTTAACAGTTGAATTCAAACAGTGAAGCAGAACAGTTGAATTTGAGCAACATAAGTGAACAGTTGAATTAAAACAGTGAATCAGAACAGTTGAAATTAAATAGTAAAGTAAAACAGTTGTACATATATAAAGTGCCAGATTAATATTAGACTTTGAATGTTAATGAAATAAACAATTGTAACGTGTAAAAACTAACTTTTGTGATTTAAATAAACCATTTTATAATTAAATAAGTTTGTGTGTTTTTGATTGTTATACAATCCAGTGATCGAACTCAGAAAAGTGTAAGAGATCGAAATTATCGTCTAAGAGACTGGAATTTCGTAACAGTATGTATAATAACTTCGGGTATTGTGATATAGTATGCAGGCATTTTTGCATTTTAAATTACACGCAATTTTTATAGCATAGCTTCTACTTCTTTATGTATTATGGTTTTTTGATATATTATGCAATATTTTACGACTTCGGAGCTCTATAGCGTAAGCCAATCTGAAAATATTTCAGCAAAATGAAAAAGAGCCAAGTGACACCCCTTGATAAAATTGGCGGGTAATGTAATATACATACAGTGTTCGGATAATGTAATATACCATCATGAAAAGTATAACAAGTATAAAACAGTAGGAACTAAAAATACAATAACATTATATCTTTCAATAGAATTTCCATAAAAAGGGAAACTAGATTTAAACTGAATCAATAAGCGAAAAGCAGAACATAATAAAGTCAGATAGATGACTCACATACACAAATTGCTTGCAGTCTTGAAAGACAATCATTGTGAGCCCAAATTAAATCTCATTGCAGTCATTGAAGTCAGGTCTGAATCTTTGTATCCCTCTGGAAGGATTTGTTGCAAAAAGCATAAGTAAAGTCCTTGCTGGGTGGAGCAAATTGGACTATATCACATTACCCGAATCCTATCCTATCTTAAACTTGTAAAGGGGGTGGACAAATTTCATATCCGATTTTGTTGAAAATTTCACGAAAAAACCGACTTACTAAAACGTTCGTCTAGCAACTTAAAAAAATTCATAACTGAACAATTTCGCACACCCTGTTAAAATAAAAAAATATATGTCGACTATTTTTGTAAGTAGAACAGAAAAAACCATTTTTGATCAAATATTATGCTAAGAATACTCCTAGAATGACCCATATGAAAGTTCTCTAGGGGAATATTGGGTCTTAAGGCTTGTGTGTACTAAACAAAATATGTTTATTTAAATATATATAGATTTAAATTCTTATCAGAGCGACAAAGCGATACAGGCGAAAAAATCGCAAAGTTTTTGATAACATTTTTTACAAACTTTGCATATTTTCCAATAGCCACTATTTTGTCTTATCAGCTTGATCCAACCGAAATATTGAAATATTCAAGTAATTTTTCTTCAGAGTATCGCATTGTTAATAACTAGTTCAATATCAGTGATTAATTTAACATTATTAATACCTTTGAGTTGGCATTTGTCGAGTTTAAGCTGACTTTTCGCGAAAATCAGTTTCTATTTTTTGCTATCTAAAGAAGTTAATATTAACAAGTTAAGGTGTTGTCTTCGGCCAGGCCGAAACTCACATACCCTACACTGCACTGAAAGTCCCTTTCAAACCAATGTTAAAAGACGCTGAAGAAGTTTAATAATTCGAAAAAAATGTGGTATATAAAAAAGGTTGAAAAATGTTGTAACAGTTGTAAAAGAATGAAATAGTCGAAAAAATATGGAAACCATTGAAGAAAGTTGAAATAAATTCAAAATGTCGAAATAATATGAAAATGTTCAAAAAAGTTGAAAGAGGTTAAGAAATGATGAAACAATTCAATTAAATTACAACTTTATGATAATATAGGAGGTGCCACGCCCACTACTGCAATCCCGTCAATTTTTATTTAATTTCAAAGCACATAGCAGCCGACACCTCTAAGAAAAATTTTATGAAGATTACTCTCATAGTACACTGTCTATAACATTAAACGTTTCTTGCTTGTATAGGAGGTGCCACACCCACATGCTCCATTGCATCAAATTTTTGCAAAAACATACCTTCTAGCAAGTATAATAGTAATAGAGTTTAGATACTACAGCTATTATAGCCTTCTTAGCTATTTAGCATTGAAGCTTTATACCAAGTAAAAAGCTTATTCAATAAATAATGGAATAGAAAAAATTATCATGCACATTAATTTATTACATATTTAATAATTTATTCTTAGCTTTATCGCACTTTCTCAACATACCCACTTAGATCATTTGTCTATATTGCATGAATGTAATTGTATGTATTTAATCATATGGTCTAAGGGATAAATGTTAGAAAAAATTTATCCAGCATGCTGTGGGGCTCGGACAACACAAACATAAAAATACACACCACCATTAAGCTACAAATTTAGCTACAGTTAGTTTTCAGTTTAAGCTTGAAATGACCTTTTGACAAACTAATGTTTTAAGCTTCGCAATTATTAATAAGAGAGCGATTAAAATGAGCTGTAGCCATACAATTAGTTCTACTAACCGGTTGATAAAATAATTGATAGGAGTTACGAGTACTCCTCCGATTAGTGTTAAAATTTACGTAGTTAAGAAGCTCTGGTGCAGCAAAAGATCCAGTTACAAGTTGATGCAGACAAAGTTTTCCCGGAATATTTATGTATTCGGGAGCTCAAAGACTACATATGTAATAACTTTAAGCGATCCTCATAAGGAGGAAGGTTCAAAGGGTCAATCCTATTTAAGCTTTTGAGAGCAAAGTGAATAAAGTTTTTTGAATTCTTTCAACTCTATATAAATGAATATTATAAAATGGTGACCAAACTTGGCTAGCGTACTCTAAGTGAGGACGCACTATTGTATTATATAAAGTCACCGTTACCAAAGGGCTATTAAATTGTGTTGTTCACCTCTTAATAGAACCAAGCAGGGATGAGGATTTTTTACAAATTTGATTAATTAAAAGTCAACTTAATATCAAAATGTATACCTAGGTCTTTCACTAAATCGACATGACAAATTTTCTTATCTTTAAATTGATAATCAAACTCCGCAAAATTTTTCTTCCTGGTAAAAATCATATTTTGGCATTTATCAGGATTAAAATGTAAGTCATTCTTAGAACACCAAAATTCAAAGGATTTAAAGTCAGACTGAATTGGAAAAGTATCACCAACCCCTTTCACGTTACTGTAAATTTTCATGTCATCTGCATATATTAGCAGATCGGAGTTTTTAATAACATGTGTAACGTCATTAATTGGTAAAATTAACAGGAGCGGCCCCAGGTGGCTTCCTTGTGGAACACCTGATGCTGCGCTAAATGGGGAGGAAAGCACCCTCCGAAATCTTATTTGATATGAGCGATCAGATAAATAAGATTCAATCCAGCTGACGAAACTTAAAGGAAATCCAAGCTTCTTTAATTTAAACAAAATCAAATTATGTGGTAATTTATCAAATGCTTTACTGAAGTCAGTGTAGATCGGTGCTGCCCAGAGAACGAGCAGGCGCTCAAAGAGCGTAAAAATGAGAACAAGAAGGCGCTTAAAGAGCGTAAAAAAGCGTGCACATATACAGAATTGATAAGCAAATCATCAACACATGTTTATCGTGAGCGCGCTTGCATGTAGTAGTGGGCACCACTGGTGTAGATGCAGTCAATTTGCTCACCAGAGTCTAAAGAGCTTAATGCAAAAGAAGTGATCATAACGATTACGTTGTTGGTTCTCTTAATATAACGTTTATGGCTGTGCCACGCCCTTCAACAATTTTTTTCAGTAAAGTGGCTGAGCTTGTATTGATGACTGCTTTCAGCGGCATCATCACCAACATTTTTATGAAAATCGTTGACGGACAGACAGATGGACGGACATCGCTAAATCAATTCAGGTGTTGACGCTGATCAAGAATATATATAATTTTCCATACCTGCCACGCCCTCTTCTATGTGTTACAAACAAAATGACAAAGCGAATATACCCTCGGTGTAGGGTATAAAAAAAAAAGAAGAAGCAGCATTTGGCATGACTGCAACCATTGTGCAATAATAAAGGTGAAGTAATTAGGGAGAGGCGTGCATGCTAAAATTGAATCCTATTGAAAAAGTTATAGTAAATCAATTTTCAATCATCTGTCATCCTATTTGTTGTAATTTTGACATTCATAACATTTTAATTGCCCATTCAGCAAAGTTAGGAGCTTTGATGAATTGCAGCGCTTAAGCATTAAGATCTGCTGCAAACTACATTAAATCTTAAAAATTTAGTCGTTGTGGTGGTTATTGCAATAACAAAAAAGACTTATTGCTTTCAGATTGAAGCCCGCTGCACTATTTGGCGTAATTTTTTGTTCGCATCAGAATTTTGAAACTCAACACAAATGATTCTCAGTATAAAGTTTTTCAAAGCGTTTCAAAAATACCGATGTGTCAAAAAAAAAAATACGAAACAAGGCAATGAAGGATGCGAAACCCACGCTTTTGATAATTTTTTTTTAAATACTCCACCTTTGTTATTACACCGTGAATGCAACCATGTTAATTGAATCATGTACACAACTAGAACCACTCTTAGGTATGCTGTCCAAATTCTCTCTTTTGCGATTTCTCTTAAGCAGCATCTTGAGGTCCCACTTAGTTGTACTGAGCACGATATCCAGACAAACGGGTTTTACAACTTTTAGTTGCACCTAGGTCTGGCATTAAATCAAAACAAAACTCAGAACAAAACTTAGAGCTGCGCACAATGAAACAGCTGTCTTTTGTTTGTTTATTTTTACGTTTCATTATTTTTATTTCTTTTTTCATCACTGAAGATGACCGCACAAAATACGAGTAACAAATTGAATGTATATATTTACTAGCATTTACATATTAGAAGGTCTTTTTTATGAGTTGCTTCTCGTGATATCGCAGAAGCTCAATTATCTATGTCAGAAGCGTGTTTTATTCCAGAATTGACCTTTACACAATAGATGATGTAAAAATCGTGCAGTTTACTTGGGCGCACAAATTTGCACAGAGGTCAGGCTAGAAAGATCAAAAAGGTAACTCAATTTCAGTTCCCTTGCTTTCAAGTGCTAAAGACGCTGCTTTGAGGTACATATTTTTGAAGTTATATCACGCTGGTGTTCAGCTTATTTCAGTTTGTTACATTAGATAGATATTGGGTAACGAATGAATTACAAAACAATTTGAATGGTGAATTATTTGGGATGCAATTTGTATCGATATATGTATGTACGAGAATGTACATACATCAAAAGGAAAATAGTCCCAGAGCTTTTTTTAAATTGATATTTACTATTTTTATAAAAATAAACACAGGGTGTAGTGGATAGTTTTCTAACAGCGGATCAAAAATGGCAGAATCATGCTTTGAAAAAAAGGTA
Organism: Tricholauxania praeusta; assembly: GCA_949775025.1. Lineage (NCBI taxonomy): Eukaryota > Metazoa > Arthropoda > Insecta > Diptera > Lauxaniidae > Tricholauxania > Tricholauxania praeusta. The sequence goes on along the minus strand of OX459030.1, from coordinate 40,790,593 downwards.
CCGTTCTTGAAAAAATCGGCCTTATTTATTTCTTCGGAAAAATGCCACCCTTGATTTTTTTTTAATCAGATATTGCGTAGAAATAAGTCTTCATGACGACGAGATGGTTTCATAAACCTACATAATTTATCCTTGAAAAACCTCTTCCTCATGAGAAAGGACCGCTCGAAGTACCAATTTGATATTAATGACAGGACGGGAATTTTAAATGAGAAGATAACAGGCTCATACGAATTGCCAGCAACCTTAGACGGCGTTCATTATTTGTGTTTCTTGAAATAAAAACTGAAAATACCACTAAACGATTATTGCCCTGCGCACTACGCTTCTCTATTCGAAAAAACGAATTGGCCACTTAGGCCCGATTTTGTGGCCTCCACGGTCACTGAACTTAAATCCGTTTGGCTTCTTTTATTGGGGCTGTCTAAGAGAAACAGTTTATAGCAATTCAATCAGCGTTAAAAGGGCCGATAACCAAATTCTCCAGCGGAAATATGCGCTAACCCCAAAAAAGATCATTTGTAAGGGCAAGTGGCCAGCTGTTTTAGCAAAAAACACGTTTTTTTTAGCCCAAAAGACCTTCAAGGGAATCAAAAGTGCTCAATTGGTTTTTCTCGAAACAAAAAAAAATGACGCAGATATCGTTTTTAGGGGTCCTATTAACTTTTTAGTCGGTGTCTGGATCAATCTAAATTTCGACCCGGTCTACTACGTACATATTATTCATAATATCGCACACATTTAGCTAAAGAGGCACAAATCAAAATTTTGGAATTTTCAGAAAACGCAAAAAACTATTTTGAGCTTGTGAACTATTTTTCATAAATAAAGCGTGGATTATTTAGATGAAGGTACTAACAGAATATGATTGGAAACCACGTCACGACCTCAACAGCTTTAACTCTCCGACACTAAAAATAGAACACTTTTGCATATTATGTAGACATAACTGTTTTTTGACACAAATGTATAGCAAAAAATGAACTAAACACTTTTGTGCTGATAGATATGTGTATGATGAACAGTTTTAACAAGTAAACTCGAAAATGGCTAATTTTGAATTGTGCCCCTTTAGCTAAATGTGTGCGATATGGGAAATGGGAAATATGGATTTTAAAAAAAAGTTCTGGGGACTAATTTTCTTTTGACATATATCGACTATATATTTATTACATCCCAAATAGTCAACAACTCAAATTTTTTTTTAAACTTGGTTAAAGCCCATCGTGGCTTTATTACACTAGTTTACAAGAAAAAAGATCTGGTTTCTCATAGACTTTTTTCGATGTATTTTGGGGCGTAGATTCCAAAAATGGCAACCATTTTTTTTCCTTAAGAATCGTTTTCGAGATATCCTCAAAAAACCCCTTTTTCGGCACTTTTTTCATTTATTTGACTATATCTCCATAAACTTTTTTTCGACTCAAAAACGATTTTCAGCATTCGAAAGATATTTGCATTCCCTTTCTAAAGATATGCTCTTTGCTTGAATCGGATAAGGTATAATGGAGTTACAAGCGCTCAAAGTCCAAAAAACTGACTTTTTTGGTCTTTTTTGAAAATCACTCAATTTCAATTGCTCCATTTGAATGAAAAATTTTTTCTTTTTCATATTTTTAAAATTTTTAATGAAAGACTATTCTTTTGCAAATATTTTAAGTAAAATTTGGCGAAAATCGGACAAAAAATGTAGAAGTTATTCGGAAAAACACTAAAAAACTTGCAATAAAATTTAACGAAAATACATACGATTGTGTATGTGTGTGGTTCTTTACTTTTATTCTCCGTTTCTCTTTAATAAGAAAACGTATGTATTTTCGTTTAATTTTATTGCAAGTTTTTTAGTGTTTTTTCGAATAACTTCTACATTTTTTGTTCGATTTTCGCCAAATTATACTTAAAATATTTGCAAAAGAATAGTCTTTCATTAAAAATTTTAAAAATATGAAAAAGAAAAAATTTTCCATTCAAATGGAGCAATTGAATTTGAGTGATTTTCAAAAAAGACCAAAAAAGTCAGTTTTTTGGATTTTGAGCGTTTGTAACTCCATCAAATCTTATCCGATTCAAGCAACCAGCATATCGTTAGAAAGGAAATACAAATATCTTTCGAATGCTGAAAATCTTTTTTGAGTCAAAAAGAAAATTTATGGAGATAAAGTCAAATAAATGAAAAAAGTGCCGAAAAAGGGGTTTTTTGAGGATATCTCGAAAACGATTCTTAAAAAAAAAAAATGGTTGCCATTTTTGGAATCTGCGCCTCAAAATACATCGAAAAAAGTCTATGAAAAACCAGATCTCGAGATCAAGCCCAAATTTGTAAACTAGTGTTATTAGCCATAATTCGATTCCCACGCCAGCCAAGAGAATGTTTTTAATAACGGCTCCCACTCTCTCAAGTTACTGGCAATAGACTATCATAAGTATGTGAAATTACAACATATAGGGATTATTGGATCAAAAATTGATGCGTAGGAAAAATTACAGATTCATATGTCAAGTGAAATGTAGGGAATTGTGAACATGAAGGAAATTTCGAACATATGTACATATATAATTTTTTTTTTAATTTGTCCAATATCAATATCTAACGAAATATTTTTAAAGATACGTAGATAAAAAAAACATATGGCTGATTTTATCTGAAATGGTCCAAGCCAAAAATCGAACATAACCGATTGACCTCAAACTTAGGCTTGTTCTATTGGATGAACTGTAAAAATCTTAGACCAAGTACTTTGAATTATTTGAAGATGGTTTTTTTTGATTTTTTTTTGTTATATTTTGGAAAGAAAGCTGATAGTCCGGGAAGTAACGTTATATTTTTCTTAGCAATTTCATCCCGCCTATTTTTTTTTTTTTTGCAATTGATAGTTTAAGTATGGCTGATAATCGAAATTAGCGTCAGTCACCAAAATCGTGGTGAGCCTGGTTGTGAGAGGAAGACGAAAAACGTATAGCTCAATAACTCGGAAAGTAAGCCACAAGTAGAAAAATATGTTTAGACCAATGTTGCAGAGGAGATAAAACCACATCCATTTCGTACCTCAAAAATCTCCATACGACAAGATTTAACCCACCAACCGAAATAAAATTGATTGTTTTCGCAAATCTTAAAGTTGCACAGCAAATTAATGACCACTTGCAACCACTTCCTCATGAAATCTATACCTATTCTGACACTATAAAAAATTCCAAATGCGCAAGCACCATAAGAAATGGTATTTGCACAACAACAAAGTGATGAATTTGTCAAGAAATTAAAACAAAATTTTCAGTGATGATCGATCGGCAAAAGCAATGACTTCAATATGGCATAGTAAATGTGTGTTCTTGTTAGTTTCTACAACAAACAGATCAAAATATTGCAGTCCATTCGCTGCGATTTCTTCCAATCGATGTAAACTGCTAGGCTCTATGCAAAACCTTCTAAGGTTTCATAATAATGGCAAATATTTTTTTCAGTAACATTATCGGTTACTCGTATAGAGGATGTTTTCTTAGACTGTCCTAGTTTTGGATTGAAATAAAACATGAAAAATTAACCAAATGATCTAAATTTTAACTTTATTCGATAGAAAATGTTGTGTCATTATGCATTTGAATACAATCTTATGCAAATGAGGGCCGAAATCGGTCAAAATATAGCGCAGCCTGATGGTCAAATTATCGAGCAATGAAACACTATTTTTGTAATAACACGAGTTACATATGTGGATTCATTTAACAAACTGTGATAACAAAGGAAAAAACAACAACTCTAGAATATAGATATATGTACATATGTTTCGATTCTAAAAATCTCATCAGTAAGTTTTTGGTTGATATCTACGTCAGCACTCAACTTACACCCGCCATATTAACGCAAACATGACGAAAAGCTAATTTTTAAATTCAAGCAAATGTGGCCAGTTCTTAAGTGATATATTTCTATATTTCGTTTCAAAGATCACGCCATTGCGTTGTAAATTTCAATCAACTGTTGCAATTTGTTTACACTATTAACGATGACGTCACATTGCATTAACCACAAATTCCTTCGGTATCGTAGTTTCTTGATTATTTGTTTTTACTATGTGTTGTAATGCACGGCCGTAGACTGTGAGGCACTACTTGTTCAAAACTCTGCGATCTTGGTTCATCGCAGATTTCAAGGGTTGGGCGTGTTCGCCATAATTTAAAAATTTTAGTTGTTTGCTGTATTGGCAGTTTTTAATAATAATAACAAATAATTGCATCAACTTGTACAATTTTACATGAATAGCTGCTAATGGTACCATGACGTAGTCCCCATTTCGTAAATGGGAGTATGTCCGCAAATTAGTCGGACATAGTCCGGGCTATGACTGCAAAATTTTCGGATTAAAGATAAAAACAGCACTATCCTCTACTTATGTTTTCTGACTTTGATAGAATTCACATAAAAGGTGAACTACTTACTTACTATTTAAAAATCAAAATGAACTTATGTAATTAGTAAAGTATGTTTAACAAATACCTGCAACTTTTCCCAAAAATTCGGCAAAATTTACCATAGCGTAATGCAGTGCATAGCGCTATAGTTGAGGAAACGATCACATTTTGCGAAGCTGTCCACTACTTCTGCACCACACTTGAACTGGTGTAAGGGTAACAATTGATCGTTGATCATCATACTTATAAGGAGATGTCCATAAATTACGTGAGCCAAAATACTGGGGGAGGGGGTCCGGAAAAATCTCACCAAGTCTCACCAAGGGGGAGGGGGGTCAATAAAAATCTCACGTCAACTTTTTAATGCAGATTACATTTAAAAATTATAAGGCATGTCTCACGGAAGGAAAGTGGGGGTTCCGTCAGAACTCACCAAGGGGAGGGGGGTCCGAATTTTCAAAAAACAACTTACGTAACTAATGGACGGCCTCTATCATTGATAATATATGACTCTTGATTAAACATGTTTACTGGGACAATTATGAACGAAATTCTAAGCCTAAAAATATGCAATAAAAATATTAATTTCACATCACAAAACTTTGTACAAAAGAGCAGCATATATTTATCTCATACAAAATGCAATAAAAAAAAAAGTCAAATTAATGAGAATATCCTTATCATTTTTAAATTCAGGTTTCATTTGGTTCCGAAAATAAAGCTAAATTGTTTCAAATCATGTGGTAAAGGTTCTGCACTTAGAACTACAATTTAAAAGTTTAAAAAATATTGGAGTATCTTTTTTTCAGCTGGGTTGCATAGATGTACAAGCCTGATATCTAACCAAGAATAAAAATCTGACTTTCTGTATTAGGCGGAGAGCCGGCTGTAGAAAAGTCGAGTGTATAAGATTGCAGGATGAGATGTATGCCAAATGATAGAGCTCGGTGAGCCTAAATAGAATATCTAGGGTTGCCTTGCCAAAGCAAAACTGTAGTACATAACAGCTCGAAGTGTGTGCCAAATGATAGAACTCGAAGAGGCCTAAATATAATACCTGAGATTGCATTGTTGAATCCTATCCCAAACATGGGTTTTCACCGGTTTTAATTTTTTTCAAATTCCGTATAAGTAATTACATAGACAAAATAATAAAAAAAAAACAACATTAATAATCCTTAAATCACAAATCGCAGACTAAATAACTTTAAAACGCTGTTTTTTCAGTTTCATGTTTTTGCTGATAGGACACTTACACTCTGAGGTGACGATATGTAAAACCAATTTATCTCTGGGTGTAAAATCGTACAACTCAGGGCTTTTCGGGACTCACAGAGTAATTTCTGTCGGAATGAAAAAAAAAAGTTATGAGGATACATTGTTTTGGCGTTGCAAAAATAGTTTTTCATTTCATTCACAATTTCATTTCATTTATTCACAATTCTGGTGTAATGCAGGTTGATTACTTTGCCGAGCTTTATTTTCTCACTAGGAAAACCCGGCGCGCGTTGCTACGCCTCAACAAATAAAATATAATGTGTTTTTATTTTAGTTGGATTAAATAAGTAGAAATTATTTTTATTGGTATTTATCTTATTGCGAGTGGATAAACAACGTTGTTGGTTTTTCTATTTGGCTCATAAATGAGCAATTGATTCGGTGGGAATCATTGGAATGCGTAGAATCAGCACCTTTGAATGAATTTAATTTGTTTAAAGTCCTTTTCTTCTATATATGTATGTACCGAGTCTCATATTCATAGTCTTTACTTATTTTGGAGGCATGGCACTACCTATTTCTTCACTGAATCTTACTTTCTTTATTTTTGGCTCATATTTTCCAAACCAAACTATGTTAAGAAATTTTTACAAACTTCATATAAGTAAGAAATAAATGTACCAAATCTTATCTATCTGCGTCAAATAGTTGTTGATACATAAAAAAGTTGATTTTTTCTCATATGGAAGCGTGGTACCGCCCATTTATGCATTGAATCTTACTTCTTTCTCTACCCTTTATATATGTACCAAGTTTCATTTATCTGCATCAAATAGTTGATAAGATATGATGAATCTTATTTTCTTTCAGATAATTGTGCGTGGCATCACCCGTGGTGTGAATTCCATGAGAACCGATTAAGCGATCTTCGAGAAAACTATGTTTAAAAAATATATTTGTATGAAGGCCATCCTAAATATGCTCCCTAAATAAAAGTATTGAAGCCTTAGCTACGCTTCTTAATATAAAAGTTACTTGGTGTAAATTCGGTATAAATCGATTAACCTGTCTTCGTGAGAAAGATATTTAAAAATATTTTTAAATGAGGACCACCCAAGCCACCTAAGTAAAATTTTTACTATCTAATCTGTGCCCCTTCATATATAAGCCATGTGGTGTTAAGACCATGAGAATCGATTAAACGTTCTTTGAGAAAATGATATTTAAAAAATATTTTTGTGTGAGGGCCACCCTAAATACAAGTTTTGTAGCCTAAGCTATGCTTCTTAGCATAAGAGATACGTGGTGTAAGTTCGGTGTAAATCGTCTAACCTGTCTTCGTGAAAATTATTTTTAAATATATTTTTGTATGAGGGTCACCCTAAATAAAATTTTTATAATCTAATCTGTGCCCCTTAATATAAAAGCCATACTGTGTAAGTTTCATGAGAATCGATTTACCTGTCTTTGAGAAATCGCTATTCTTAAAATATTTGTGTATGAGGGCCACCTTAAATATGCTTCCTAAATAAAAGTTTCATCGTCTTAGCTATGCGTCTTAATACATGTGGTGATGCAACATGTGGTGTAAATTCTATGTGAATCGATTAAGCGGTCGTTGTAAAAATGCTATTATAAAAATATTTGCGTATGAGGGCCACCCTAAATTAAAGTTTTATAGCCACCACGCGCCTGGTGTCTAATCTCGTTCATCTTTTGTAAAGTCTTAACATAGGCTATGTTCATCCTGACACCGAATTTTAAGACTCTTGCTATCATATGAACCAAGATATAGCGAGTTAAAGGTTTTAATTGCATGTAAAGTGCCACGCCCCTTACTTTTATCAAAATAAAATACAGCCCATGTTACTCAGGAATAGTGTAGCTTTCTATTAGTAGAAGAATTTTTGGTATCGGTTCTGTAGTTCCAGAGATTAACCTGAACATACAAACAAACAAACTTTACCTCTTTATATAATAGTAGGTATAGATATAGATATAATAACGACTCCTGAGAAAATTAAAGAGATAGTAACTTATCAATAGGGCGACCAGAAATAAGCTACAAAAAACCAATTATAAGCGCTTAAAAAAGCCTCAAAAAATCCTGAAATATGCTTGGAAAATAAGCAAATAAAATTTTATTTTTAAACATACTTTATTTTTTTTTTTTTTTTTTGAATCTCTTCACTTAAGTATTACATTGCAATGAACAACTAAATGCATTTTTAGGATTTCAAATTGAAAACTCCTACGTTCTTCCGTCAAAAAATTGTTATAAATCGAAAAACTTCTTTCTACGTCACAAGAAGTGACAGGGTAATATTTAAATCGGGTAAGTTCGTACGGAGAGAGTTTTTTAATAAACTCAGAGGTGACATCCGAATTTTTGAAAAGTATATCTCGTATTGCGATAATATGGTTGTAGCCGATGTTCCGTGCTAAAACAGCATTTAATTTTTTAATATATTCCGAGTTAATTAAACTATTCAGTTACGTCTGAACTGATTCCATTACAGCAACCACGAATAGAACTAAAATTTGCTTTAATGAAGGCCAGATCGTTTTTAATTGCTGTATTGGAAAACAGCTCTTTAGCAGCTTTGATTACCTCAGGGTCTTCCTCTGACAATTTATCCATTACTGATTTAACTTCAGAAAAATTGTCTCAATAGTACTCAGCAGCTTGCAGCCACGTTCCCCATCTAATTATTGTCGGACTCAGTGGTAATGAAAGATTTGGAAACAAAGATTTTTTTTTCAGAAGTACATATGTCAAGATAATAAAGCTTCCAATTTTTTTTTTTTTTTTCAAAATAAGCAAAAATATGTTTGATCGCCATAAATATGCATGAACATCAAAAATGATATAAAATAAGCAAAATAAGATTTTTTAAGCAGATGCTTACTTTTGGTCGCCCTACTTATCAAAACTTTTAAACCAAAAAATGTCTTTCCTCAATCTGAATAATTTTGAATTTCAAAAATCGCATCATTTCTTTCATTCGTTTCATTCATTCTGAAGTAAGAAACTATTTCAAGCATCTTCATTTCTGTCGTAAGGAGTAGATGTGTTTTTTGCTTGCTCATGAAACTTTTTGTTACTTTATTTGAATTGTTTGGACTTTCTTCCTGTCGTAATGATGTCATTCGTGCATTTTTTGTTATTTGTTCTGACCTGATGGATAATTTTTGTGTCAAATGCAGTAGCAGTTTTGCTAGAGAGTACTGTAAAAAAAATTCAATATGGGTGTTGCAAAGGTCAGATTACTGGATATGATACCAGGCTATTGAAGCAGAACTGTAACCTGAGTTACTCTTGCATGGACTGCATTGGTGTGCCGGCGAAAATTGTCTTCGAGGTGCAAATGAGCAACCATCGGATATAAAAAAAATCCATACTTGGAAAATTGAGCAAATATGAAAAGTACTAACCCAGGCATACAAAAAAAAAATAAGAAAAAATTTTAAATGTCCGGTACATGCATGAGACGGTACTTTCCTTTGATGCTTAATTTATTTACATAACTTCTGTATCATTTCAGGATCTAGATTTACAATGAAAATTGTAATTTCTTAAGAATTTTTCAAAGCTGAATATAAATTTTATTTTGAAATTAAAGGCGCAAATCATTTCTCAGGTCAAGAAGAAATTTAGTTAACTAAATATTAAGATTTAATTAACACTGAACGCAGGCTCAGTGGAGATTTTTTTTTATTTGAAAAACGAAGCCACTCGAACAATGAAGCTCTTAACAATTAAGTTATAAGACTATAATGAAATGACAAGTTTAGTAACTTATGCAGCCTAAAACTATAATATTATCAGAGCTCACATTGCCAGCTAGCTCTAATGTAGGAATACTCTTGCTCACATTTTTTTTATCAAAAACTTGAAAACTATTTTACAAATAAGTAATAAAAAGTAAGCAAATAAGTCCCATAACTAATTGGAAGCCAAAGATCATAAATTGCAGAGTAGTCCTTTTGTTTTAACAAGACAACAATAAACGGTATAAAAAAGCCTTTGAAATTCTTTGAAACCTTTATTTATTTGTATTTGAATTTTCTTAATACTACAATCATCCAGATTATTAAAATTAAACAGCAAGAGAATACAAAAAAAAATACAATTTATTTTTAAAAAATTATCTTATAAATAATAAAACTGTTACTGACTAAACTAAATAACTAAATATTGATCACAATTGAAATCGAAACACCACACTACAGGTTACATTTTCATTTTTCTTTTTGGTTTATAAATTTTTATTACATTTATTCTGATATATGAAAATAATTTTTTTGATGACGTATACTTTTAAAGACAAGTGAATTAATGGCAAGCATATTTTTTTTTAATGAAACTTAATGCTTTTTTCGTTACATGACAATTTTCGCTTTGTGTTTAGAATAGAATATTTAACATTTCTATGTAACCCTACCGCCTGCTACAATTAAATGAACAATACAAAATGAATGAATAAAATATGTACATATATCATAAATAAGTTAAGTTAATAGAATAACATGGAACATGGGGGAATGCCTGGCTCAATGAAGGGCGATCACCTTAATATTTATGTATATATGAACTTTGTTTTGTTACAAAAATAAAATATGCCTTATATTTACAACAAAAATAAAATCTTTTTTTTTTTTTTTGACTGGCTTAATCAATATATAAAACTTATGCAAGATTTGTTTTTATTTCACTACGCGCGAATCTTTCCTATACAGATGTACCATATTTGGGTTGGCCGAACTCAACGTTTGTTTAATTTGTGCCACAGCGTAACTAACGTTAGCACATGCATCACAGCAATAACGATCGACATCAAACGGACGCAATCGGCCATGCTGACATCCGAGATCATCATGTAATTGAGAAAAACCTTCGGACTTCGGAAGTGGCAATACATGGTACTATCGGGACATGTTAATAGTGGACGGTCCATGCCATAGATGGCATTAAGGACACCGTGAAAGCCAGCACGGAAATAACTGATATGCCACATCCATCGGAAAATGGGCGTAATATCAATGTAGCGTGTGCAGAAACCAAATACGGAGAAGAGCACTGCCAAAATGGGACCCAGAAAGACAGCCAGCTAATTAAAAAAAAAAATAAATTTATTAATATTTTTACGATACTTGAAACAAATAATATAATGCAAGTCTTACCTTTGTTGGTAGTGTCGCACCGACAAAGAATCCCCATGCTTGAGCGCTTAATGTGGCTAAAACTCCTAGAACTATGAAATAAACTATGCGGAAGTTTTCATCGCTATTATTGCCAGTGAGATAAATACTAATGCTCATGTAAAGCACGGCACAAAAGCTCTGAAAATAAAAAGTGAAAAAGGTTAACCCAAATTTAATATTTATTTAAATGAAAAGGTTTAAGCTTTAAAAGTTGAAACCAATCTGCATTTTTCATGTCACTTAGTGGAATTTACTATTCGAATCAAATACAACATCTATCCTGTGGCTTATTTGAGTGAAATCATTGTATAGTTCACTGCACAACATACTTATGTATAACAAATAACCGCAAAAAAATATATAAAATATGAACTTGTGAGCAGACAAGTTGATAAAAAATAAGTTTCTTAAGTTTGAGTGTTTTCCTTAAGCTTGAAAAATTGCGAAAGTTAAATCGGCTGGAAAAATTCGATCCATGCATTAAGATACCAACCTATAAGCATGATTGGAAAGGTGTTATAAAAATTAAAAAAGGGATTACATTTTGTTAATTTTTTGGACAGAAAAGAGGTGCAAGATTTTCGAGTTTCCTAATACATAATTAAAGAGTTCCCAATATGCAAGGTGAGTTTGTAGATAATAAATTAATATGTTCACAAGAACTAGAATCTTATACGAATGTTCCAGTAGTAAACCTACAACAAATGCGAATATGTAACCTATTATAGCATAGATGGGCAAAATTTTGGAAGCACGAGCTACTTACAACAAAAGCAACAAAAACAAAAATTACAACAATATCTAGAAAAAAATCCCACCATAAATTTGAACTCGATAGCACAAAAAAAAAATCCGCAATAAGCCAAAAGCCAATTACAAGAATCAAGCAAGAACAACATGAGTGCAGAAATAAAAGTACACTGATCAAACGTAACGAGAGAAGCTGTCCTCAATCTGCGCTTTGTTGTTTCTTTGTTCGCTCGCTTCAGTTTTTTGTGTTTGTTTTTTGAGTAAAATTTTCGTAGCATGTGCATCTGTTTATTGTTTTAATATTTTTTCTTAAGAAAAACGACGTGTTTGTTGTAAAGAGCTAAAATTGACTCATTTTTCCAATTTTGCCCATCGCTGATAGCTCGCACATGCGAACTATGAACTATGTATGGGAACATGCCCAATTTAGCTTTTTTACTCTGTTCTCGATTCAAACAGCTAACTAGATCTGAAACTATTGATGTTTCTGCGTTTAAAAATGGTTCATTGAGGTCGTCACGCTGACTTACCCCGATGGGGAATTTTAAATCTCAGCTGTCTAAGTTAAAACAATCGCTAAACTAAGATGTAGATATATAGCTGCCTCTCTGTTCAACATACCCTAAATAACCCGTTGCCTTACTACTACTCTAACATAGCTGCATGATGGGCTTTAACCAACTTTAAATGACAAGTTGAGTTACAACAAAAACTTGAATGAGGAATTATTTGCGATGTTATTTATAGTCAAACTACATTAAAAATAAAAAAATCCTTAGAGCTTTTTTTTTAATTCCATATTTACTGTTTTTTATTAATATTATCTAGTATGATATGTGTATAACGTACGTATGAAATTTAAAAAACATCCGATTGTGCTCAAATTTTGACATGTTAAATAACCTAAAAAGACAGTCTCACAGTTCAAATTTCAGCTCCCTAGATATTCGGGGTCTTGAGTTCTGTTAGGTCAAATTTCGAAAAAAACGCAATTTTTGCGTAAATAGCCAAATTCAAAGTTTGATATCTCTGGGCCTGGTCAACTATTTTCACTATATGGTATCTCATTTAAAAGCGAATAGATAGACAAACATAATAAAATCGGTCTTTAGTATTATGAATAAAACTACTATTTAGGACACCATTTTCAAAACTGTACTTTTTTACAAAGACTTATTTCACTTAATCGAGTTGCAAAAATAGGTCTTAAGGTCTAGAAGCTTAAATTTTTTTAAAAGCATATAAGACGACATAATAAAACAAAAATGCATATCCACAACTTTAAACTTGAATTTGTCGACTTTTAAAACTAAAATTTTTAAAACGGGCTAAAAACGGCTATTTGTAGGCCAAAATATGACTATTTCTCAGCATCCCGACCCCCTAGAGAATTGAAATTTCAGCTGTGGTGTCACTTATTAAGGTTTTTTGACGTATCAATTTGAACAAAATCGGATGTTATCTAAATTTCGTAGGTAAATATGAAATCAAAAAAAAAAAGCTCTAAGCATTTCTTTTGTTTTAGCATATATCGACTCTAACTTACATCCTTAATAATTCCCAATTAAAGTTTTTGTTGTAACTCACATTTTTATTAAAAGTTGGTTAAAGCCGACCGTGGCTGCCTCTGAACTAAGACTTCGTTCGATTTAACGAAATAATTTTCCACATGTCACTTTGTTAAGAACGAATGCCATGACATTTCTTATTTCCTTAGAGTGTCACGTTAGGTAGACCCGTAGATTCCACATCTCTTTAGCGTAGCCTGAAAATTTTTGATAGGGGCCACGGTAGGGTGATACAGAAAAGAACACTTTTTCAGAATTCAGTTAACGTAACGAACGTGTCAAAAAATAAAAAATTAACCTTTCGAAGTAGATCAAGTATGCAAAAAACACAGTGTTATGGAAAATCTAAAGTTTTATTTATTTTTGCTTATGACATCAGGAAGGCGTAATCCTTCCATTTAGATTTGACCTTTCTAATATTATTCCTCCTTTCGGAGACATGATCTTTTCGTTTCATTCAAATGTACTCATAGTAATGTATTTTGTATGGAGCTATGAGTTTTTCAATTTAAATGGAAAATACATATATTGAATGTAATATATCAGAATGTAAGATTTGTATAAATAGAGGAGATTGCTTTTCTCCCATATCATAAGCAGAAATAGACACTTTCCTGTAAGTGGTTGGTTTGCCTCCCACGACACTAGCGATCTCTAAACAAAAATCGATTTTGATATTTCAAAAAAGATTTTTTTTTACGTTTCAATATTCTAACAATTTGTAAATTTCACACGGCAATACCTTCAATTTATGACGTCAATAAATTCTGAAAAAGTTTTTTTTTTTTTTGGCACCGAAGACCAATCCCATCTTAACATACATTTCGCTTTAAAATTAAACACATAGTTTAGCAATCGAAATCAGTCAGCTGTTTGTATGTTGGGGTACAAAAGATAAGACCATTTCAAAACGCATAAGCAGCGAAAGTGTTAATGTAAAAAAAATTAACATAATATTGTCAACAGTTTGAGGCAACAACACATTATTAAGTAATTCAATCATATTGACAGCTTTGCAAAAATATTTACTCAAAACATATTGAAAAACAACAAAACTTTGATTTCGTTGCAGTTGAGCCAATATTAAAAGTCAATAAAACGCTTAAAATGCGTGTAGCTATGAACTTTCCGTTGCAAAACATACATAAAGTAGATATGATGAGCAGATACAAACAGATACTAATGCAAGAGATAACTGAATCTGAGAGACTTATAAATCTCAGATATTCTTTTGTCGGATAGTTTAACTCACGTTCGCTCCATCAAATCACATGTATCTTTTGACTGGGATGCTGCTGTTTCCACGGGCTGAACTTATATGGGAACATTGGAAAGTCTCTCAAATGCAACTGCCTTGTAACAAAATATCAGTTGGAATGCGTCAAAGTTCAATGACTCAAAAATTTTAAAAAGAAATTGCAAAAGAAAGACAAACAAAAAGACAACGAAAAAAAATAATAATAAAACCACAGAAAAAAACAAAAAAGCAATAAAAATTACTGAAAATTAAAAAAAAGCAAACAGCGCAAATGTGCTGCCAGCGATTTAGCAGATACACGGAGTGCAACAAATCGCAAAACCAACACAATAAAGGTGTTAATTAGCAAAATCGTTGACTAATGCCGGTAGAACAAAAATAAGGAAAAGACAATACATCGCTATTGTAAAGAAACACATGATTAATGAAATTAACACCTCTATTAAGTAGTAGCTGCCTAATGGTAGCTACTGTTCCATACAGTTATCTGTTGATTTATGCAAATTATTTGCTCGTATGTATATACATACAAACATATGTACATATACATTAGGGTTTTTTTCTTCTCAAATTCAAATTATAATCACAAAAACACTTATGTATATGATAGGTGGATGAATCAACTTTTAAATTGGATCAAAAAGTTGATCAGAACTGATTTAACGAAGTTCTCGATATAACGAACTATGTATGTGTATGATTATACTGGAGTACCACTGTATATGGAAAGACCCAGCCAGCACATTCGAGTCATTTTCGAGTCCTCTGTCTGATCAAAATTATCATAAATGCGCTCATTTTCTGATCATAAATGATAGTTTTGTCGGGAGAAAATGGTACCCTATCCGCGACTCTTCTTGAAGAGCCGTTTATGACCCGTTTTTCTGATAAGTTTCAACTCATTTTCTAATCATATTTCTAATCATAAGAGAGTCTTTTTTGAGTCCTGTTTTAGTCATATATTTTATCACTTGCGAGTCCTTTTCGAGTCATATTTTAGTCATATTTCTAATCATTTGCGAGTCTTTTTCGAGTCATATTTTAGTAATTTTTGTAAGCATTTACGAGTCTTTTTTGAGTCATATTTCTAATCATTTGCGAGTCATATGACTTAAATTTTTTCGCATTCATGTTCCTTCGCGTGTCCTTGCCTTGCCTTCTTTTCATCACCATCAGCTCTATATGCATAATTTTACTTATTGTAAAAGTATTTCTATATTAGCCGTGTTTTATTCGCTTTGGTTAAACCAAAATCTCATACAAATGTGTGAACCAGCTCAATTTCTAGTTCAATTGATTGAACTTTTTTTGTCTTTGCTAAAGTTTGAAGCACCATAGACACAAACCTAAAATAATCAAAAATATATGGCAACTTTGCTGGAATTTTGAAGAAGCGTTTTTAGGTCGCATCGTTCACTTTAGAAAAGGGGGAAGAGCTACATCAGCAAATTTTACATACAACAATCAATTAATATCGATAGTTAAATCTTATTCTTATTTAGGTGTAACGGTTTCAAGTTCGTCCTTAGGTAGATGCGCAGCGGAAGCTGCTCTAAAAAAAGGGAAAATTGCTTTAGGTACTGCTCTGCAAACACTAAGCAAATTTAAGTCGGACTCATGGGAAGGAAGGGTAAAATTGTTCGACAGTATTATTTTGTCAACTCTTTTATATGCAGCTGAGGTGTGGAGTTTGAGATATTGTGATGATATTGAAATCATACAATCTTCATATTACAAACGTCTACTCTCATTACCAAAAGCTACTCCAAATGCTCCTTTTAGGCTGGAACTGGGAATACTCAAGCTTTCCTTTAAAATATTCATTCGAACCTTTGATTTTGTTATTCGGATTTTGCAAATGGAACAAAGCCGTTATCCTAGACTGTGTCTCCTTCGATTAGTTTATCTTCATCTTAATGGAAATGTAAATATTGAATTAAACTGGGTTTCTCAATTTAATACCTTCTTACAGAAAGTAAATACCATATGACACATTTATGGCATTCACTAACTGCTGAAGCTTGGATAGAAAACCGAGTCATAGCTCTTGAGCGTTTTCAACGCCATTTGAAATTCCTAGATGTTTTAAAAGCATCAACCTTAAGCACAATGAACTCTAGAATTCTCAGGTCACTTGAAGATACTACTGCCCCCTATCTTTTCAAACGAAACCAATTTTATATGGCAAAAATTATCGCACAATTAAGATTGTCATCTAAATACTTAACCAGATTTTGCATTAATGGCCAATCGTACCGATTAAATTTAACTAATACTTGTTCAATATGTAACCTGCATAAAAATGAAACCCTTGAACACTTTATGTTTGAATGTCCTATCTACTCTGCCTTTCGAAATCACCACCTAGGTAACTTAATATATACTTTCGGGGATAACAAGATACAAATTTTCACCTGCACAGACTCTGATACTATTAGAGCAATATATTATTTCATAGTCAATAGTCTAAGGCTTAGATCTTTCATCCTAAATGAATAACTCAATGTCATTTTGTTAAAAACATTAATTATTTGAAACAGTCACTTATTTATACAATAGCATACTATAGCCTTCTGCTCTGACTTATTCTTTTTTTTTTTTTTTTTTTCTATGCCTGTGAATTTTTTGAATTTATACGTATTATAAGAAATATTTATTGTTTGTATAATTTAATAAGAAACCAAACCTCCTTCTGTTACAACATATAGTTCATAAACAGAAGTAAAATAAAAATTGAAATTGAAATTGAAATTGAAAGGTCGCACGAGGCCTGGGGCACCCAGTCAGTGCTAGGCACAAATATTAAATAGAAACACATAATAAAAATAAAAACAGTGATTAAACAACATAAAACGAGAAGTAAACTTTAGTATTAGCGTTTGTGATACTATAAAAACAGTTTGAAATCATTTGATAGCAATAAATTGAAAAAAAAAAAAAATTATGTACTGATACGTGAGGCCCCTTACCGCGCTAGGCCCCGTTCAACCACACGACCATAAAGGCGGCTCTGATTTTGAAATAGAATTTCTGTCAAACACTGTAATGCCACCTGCTGGTCAAATGCAGAATTATAAAATGTTAAACTTATGCGTTTTATTCACTTTTAGGTTTAACCAAAGCGAATAAGACACGGCTATTATCTACTTCTAGTAAAGTTATTATGAACTACAAAACAGAACACAATTAAAAATACATATCCAATAATAAGTTCTAAAGTCATATTCGAATCATTACGTAGATCAAAAAGTGATAATATTGTTACTGTTTTCCTGTGCAATCAGTTTTAGATCATTGGGTAGATCAGAATGTGATTTTTGGAATTTTTTTTTATTTTTTTTCTCAGTTATTACTTGTAATCACTTTTTGGTCATTAATAGAAGTCAAAAATGACTCGTATAGGTGACTTAAAAAAATGATCATCTAAATGCTAGGTGGGGAAGTTTGAATTCAAGAAAATTTGAGAATTCGAATACATATGTATAAAGAAGCTTTTCATATACAAATAAGTATGTGGCGACATCATCGTTTTTGCATAAAATGTGGACTTTGTTTGATAGCTCATTGCTCTTTAAAATTTCACCAAACAATTCGATCTTACTTAGATACTATCGAAGTTACAGGCTTTCAAAGATAATTTTTGTTTACAAATCAGCATTAACTGATATGGAAAAAAAAAATATTTTGTATCCATTTGAAAGGAAATTAAATTTGCTCCCATTGGCTGCTTAAATTTGTCTTAAAGAGTCAACTGAAAACTTTCTTCTCAAATTATTCAAAATAATGTGCAATCTCTAGTAGCATAAGGAGAAGTTAAAACAATTAAAACAAAAATCCAGCTTACAAAGCAGTTATGTCTTTAAAATAGCTTGGTATCGTAATTAAGAAGATACTTGCCTTTGTTGAAAAATTTTGATTTTATAATATCTTTATAGAGCAAGATATAAAATCATGATAAAGAGAGACGTAAAAATGTCTTTAATATGCATTCTTAAAGCTCATAGGTTCAATAGGCTGATTGTTAAGACATTAGGTGGTATGTCTTGTTTGTGTTTTTATACTGTGCAGTCTCGTATGTGTCACTACACTGCTCACGAGACATGTCACCTGAAATCTAAGCATAATAAAATGCTTATAAAAATATAAGACGGCATGTCTCTCAAGTGATTTTGATGTTTATAGTACAGTCATGCCACCTCACGTCTTGTATGTGACAAGGGCACATTATTGGCCACTTTTTATTTTTTAAGGCAATTCACCAAGACAAATGTGAGAAAGATATAATTCGCCTTTAACGTATAATATAATATCACAGATAGCCTAGAGGGTAGTGTGCAGTACAATGAATCGTTGAGACATGGGTTCGAGACCGGCATGCAAATCGTAAGTAAATGAAATTTGATTAAATAAAATTATATATAATAAAGTTCTACAATTCGGATATTAAGTCTCTAATACTACTTTAAAATCCCTTTTTTAAGTGTTTATACGATGCCTTTTAATCACCATAGAAAATTATTTTACCGAGTCTCATAGCCATATGGCTTTTATAAGCCCCTCTAAAGAATTTATAAATATAATATGTTGTCTTTCTACTTGTCTTTAAAAGGCCTGTAAAAGAAACTATAAAACCTTTTTTTGCTAATAGGCTCCCTACAAATTTCAATCATATGAAAAAATTAGAATGACAACAAATAGCTTTCATATATCTCATGCTTTTTCATAATTTTGTAGAAAGGCTCCGCCCCTAGTTGCGTTACGTAATGTATATAAGGACGACCCCTAAGTAGTGAAAATTAACCTTGCTTAAGGTAACTAGAATTGTTCCAAACTTTTTGCCTGGGGTATTACTCACCTGGAATGGCACCTCAAAGGACAGCAATGACAGAAAGTAAGGTCCCAAATTGTACCATCGATTAAAGTGTTCACGTGTTAGCATGTCGATTTCTAGAGGAACTGAAAGAAGAAAGAATATTAGCTTATGATTGTAAATGTTACACATTACTAACTAAAATATTAACTTGAAAACATTTGATGCGATTATGGGATAATATGTCAAGTTCTTACGTATCTCACACAATACTTGTCAATTGTGCTCATTGGTTGATTTACCCTACATCTAACGACTTTAATATCATGATGACTATGGGATACGAATTGTATAGATGTGGGTAAATAAAACACAATAAAATTTTGTCAATTCATCATCCAGAGCGCGTGTCATTCAACCGTAAAGTGATGATTTCACAAAATTTTAAAAATACTTTTTTTAATCTTTTGAGCATAAGCAGCTTTTCTTGTTTATCGGTATTTTTAGATCTCAATAATACAAAGTAATAATGTGTTATCGTACTCGATCTAAGCGATTTTCAACGCTTACTTAGCATTATACCAGTACTAACGCCCAAAAATAGCAATATCATATTAAAAATAAACGATTTTTTTTTCTTTCTCAAAAGAGACCCACTTAAGAGCTTTGCGCATGCGTTGCCTCCAAAGTTGTAATACAACCGGTTGACATTGTTCAAGTGGTTGCTTAAGAAGTCAAAAAAGCGTAACCAATTGAAAAAAAAGGCGTCAAGAATGAGTAAATATTTAAGCAACTACGTATAGTTATTGCACAATATGAAGAAAAACAATTTAACGAGTTAAATTTTACCACAAGTATGCAATTCAATAATAACAACAACAACAATATTAATAAGATGTTGACACACTTTCACAGATGCACGCTTGTAGCGCTATCTAAACAACACACGAGATCTTTTCGAGAGACAAAATTAAAAGTCTAAGTAACGTGCTAGAAACACGTTCTACAAGTTTGTTGAACCCGAACAAAACATAAACTGGAAAACAGAAAATAGAAGTGCATGTTTAATATTAAAACGATCGCCAAGTATTGCATTTATCGACACATTGACATAAAAAGCTTATTGGCCTAGTAAACAACTTTGCAACGAACAAAGTTAGTTGCTTAACTAGCATGAAGATATATAAAATTGATCCCCTTAGGAAAATGTTTATATGTAAATAATGAAAGGCAAACCTAGAGCAAATGTTAAGTCGGCGATCTTTTTGAATAACTGGCATTTATGTATGTATGTATGTACATTTGAAAAAAAAATTGAGGACGTCCCCTCAATTGTTTCGAAATAGGATTAAAAAATGTTTTTCAAATTTTTATCTTTAACCCTTACTAACCCTATTTCAATGTGAAATTTTACCTAAGCCGGCTCTCTTAAATATTGGTTCTTAGGAAACAAAGCCGGAGACGGCCTCTTAATCAGTTCGAAATAGGATAAAAATATTTTTGGACTTTTTTTTAAATTTTATCTTTAACCTTTATGACCATATTTCATAAATTTGGCCTAAGCCGTCATTTTTTAAATTATTTTTTTAGCGTGCTTTTTAATTTTAAAAAAGAATACATCAAAAATAAATGTTCATCGATTCTAGTTCTAGTTTCGAGGTATAGCCATATAAATGACTGAAATGGGAATGACTGAATAGATTTTAAATTTATTGATGTCACATGGAAGGTAATTTTACAGTCTAAAAAACTAGTGCACAAAAATTTGAGAGCAGTTTCATATATTCTGAGATATGGAGGTTTTTTAAAAATGTTCACCATTTTTTTTTTTGTATTTTCTCTAAAAATTGCATTATTAATTTATAGTTTTATTTACATATTATGAAAACCCAATAAATTTCCTTTAATTTAATGTGTTATTTGTTACTAATTTTTTTTTTCTAAGCGTATTATATGCAAAAATAATTAACAAACTGGTGGCATTATTTATAAGGTATTTATTTCAATTAACTATTAAAGATAAGGCCTTATAACTTAAAGAGATCGAGCACTATCGGTTTCAATATTTGCATTCGTAAATTTTTTACAATATTCGTCAATAACCAAAAATTTCACATTGAAATCGGGTCAGTATGGGTTAAAGAGAACATCTTTTCAGAACTAAACATAGATATACGCAACAGATGTGGAATGACGTTGAAGAAATCATTTAGTGACAGTGACGGCGTTTCAATAAAATTTCACAACTTTAAGTCTGTTTAGTTATCAAGCCTTGTTGCTAAAATTTGAAAGAGCTTTTTGACTGTCTTTGTTCGAAGGCATTGCCGAAGAGTCAACTGAAAACAATAATTCCTCACCCCCGAGATCGAGATGTCTTCGTGAATGTGTAGCTAACAAATCCAACTGTACTGGTACAAAAACTAGCAATGTGCAAAGGCTTAGTTCATCGACTGGAAAAGTTCATACGACAGAAAGATTGCGCTTTGCACAATTTTAAGTGGGTGTAATTTTTCTGCTAAATAAACATTTTCCAAACAATTGCAAAGTGCTTAAACAGTTTCTTGTTAAGACGATGTAATAACTTAGTGTAGGAGAAATTTTTTTTGTATTATATATTATCGCATATTTTATAGAAATTTTTGTACTAAAACGAAGGAATTCATGTTTAGAGTTTAGTCAGATATATCTATTTTCTGACATGCTGTGACTCTCTGATTTCGTGCACCAATTAAAATTTATTTCTTCACACAAGCCTTACTTCTAGTATTTTTTGAGGCTCTAATTATCGGGCCTAAAAGAGGACAGTCAATAACTCATTCTGCTTTTTTTTAGTCATCAATGCTTTGGTTTCTATCTGGTTAGATATGAGTTTAAAGATGCTGTAACTTACATGTTAGAACCACCGCCATTTTGCCTGTGTAGACCAGCAGTAAAATTGTGCCATAGAGGTAGACATAGTTGCCCAATACCGCAGTTGCTTTGCCGCCAACATTCATATACAAGTAACCGAAGAGAACGCCGATCAAAATGTGGGACGTTAAACGCGCCAAGAGTAGAAACTGAAATTAAACAACAAAAAAAACCATAAATTAGAATCAAATGGCAATAGCAATATTAAAGAACTATAGAAACTATGCATTTACATAAATGAAATTACATACTATAGTTACGTAAAGTGCAAGCACGTCTGCACACGGTTAAACTATGGTACGCCATTTATAAAACGTTTTGGTATGCGATACTCGTACTGTCTAACCTCGTTAGATGTTGTGTCGTAGCGATCAAATATTTGAAAAAATGAAGATAAATAGTTTAAATTCAAAGAAAACCTCACAATTTGCAGTGCACTGAACTTGAATAATCATTTTAAGAGATAAAAGCATTTGGAAAATAAATAACATATTCCCAAATCTCAGATCAATAACATTTAAAACTGTGGACAGTTGCTCATTTGTACAAATAAACAAGTGCATCAATAAACTTTTAAAATTAGTACAATATAAGCGTAGAATTTTTGAATAAGTTAAAGTCCAACCATCAAAAATGATAAGAACATCACAAAATTTTGCGCTAAATATAAATGAAAACAAAACTTTAATTAACTTTAATACATACAGCTTTTGTTATTCATATTTACTCGTTAATAGATCTTCTATTTTTTAATGTAGAGAAATTATATTTTGGTCAAATAACGCGGATTTTTTTGTGTTCTTATAGAAACTAGAATTATCAATGTCCATCTGGTAATTTTGAATACAGTATATTTTCACTATAAGAGATTAAAATTTTCAATACAAAACTAAAAGAGTGCAAAATATAGGAAAGTAACCGAATATGAAATACTACTTTTTTTTCAAACTTAAATTTAGTGAACATTTAATACGCTTAACATCAGAGACGATAAATTTACAAAAATTTTAAATTTTAATAAAAATGCTTATCAGGAGAAACATCAGACCCCAATTGAAACTCTATTCAAAATATGGGTTTGATTTGAAATAGGGGATCGGGGTCTGACGGAGTCTGACGGGGTCGACAGGTTGAAAACCATTACTGGAAAAAGGCGGACATTTTTTCAATAGTGGCTTACATCGGAGAATCTTTCAAGCTCTTTGATTACACAGGCCATCAAAATTAGATGAAATTTCATACCCTTAGGCTAGACTATATGTTTCCAAAGGCTTTCGGCATTCTAAATTCGAATCCGATCTCAGCTATCTGCGCTATCACATCAGGTTTTCGAGACATCCTAACCTAAGATTGCTAAAAACAGATTTTTAGATATCTATCTTTTCGGAGAAATCGTTCATGAATATATTGCCTTATATTTAGTATGTTATACGCTAAAGTAATATATTTTCATGAACGATTTCTCCAGAAAAAAAAAAATATCCAAAAAATTCCAAGTGCATTTTTCACGGAAAGAGCATTACTTTTAGTGCCCGTAACAAGTTTTGTGGAAAACAGTTATTCCCAAATTTATCGAAAAAAAAACTTGTTTTTAACGCTTTAGGTTAGAATATCTAGAACACCTGATGCGATAGAGCAATTCTGAGGTCAGATTCGAACTCAGCGTACCGAAAACCTTCGGAAACGTATAATGTAGTCTCAGGGTATGAAAAATGTCGGCCTGTGCTGTTATAGCGATTTTAAGATTTCGTTAGATTTTTTATTGTATAGGAACGTGTCTATGCTGATAAGCCACAAGCACTGCTGCACATTAAAGCCAAAGTTAGGCAAACTACAGCTGATATAAACATTGTGTCAAATGTGCTCTAATGATCCAAAGTGATGTAAGAACTCACATAGCGGTCATTTGATTAATGTTGGTTCACAGGTCTAATGGTTTACTGGAAATTTTTAATTAATATGAAAAACTTAAGAAATTAAAAATGTTGCGTGTTTTATTGCCCAAAAAATCCTTGAAATTATATGACCCTATATGTATGTAATATTGCAGACCAAATGTTTTACTTCACGGCCATGGTATATCTAGGTAATTATTTGATACTTAAATTTAACATTAAACGAAACTATTTTGGACAACAATATTTTAAATCTGTTGCAATAAATCTGCTTCAAATTAAAAGCCTAAAACCATGCACACTTAACCAAATGTACATATGTATGTATGTATGTGTATGAAATTACTTTTTAACTACCAGCATAATATTACTAAAATATAAAAAATAACAAAAGTAACCACATTAGCTCATAACTTAGAGCTCAAAAATTGGTGTCAACGTCAAGAAAAACTACCATTTTTGCAATAATACTGAAAGCAAAGGAAAAAAAAGCATGGTAGTTAGGAAAACACGAGTGCCATAAAACATAAAAAAAAACTTGAAAAATAATAACGACTTAGATTTACAGATAAAGTTGCTAGCAATACTATCGAAGAACTTGATTTATAGTTAAAAAAAAAAGTATTTTGAATCTACATATTAAAAACTTGATTGTTTTCCTTTTTTGATCTGTTTTATTTATTCTTAAAATCCTTTTGAGGGTAAACCATATCGTCAGTGGTGTAGGAGACACAAAAGCACTTATTCGGGACAAACAAGTATCGGAACAAAGCAGTGAAGTAAAAAATTCTGATACTTTCCAAAAAATCAAAGCGCACTTCCTTTTCTTCGATTATGTTAAATCCAAAGAAAAAAAACGTATCTTCTAAAAAATCATAATTTCCGTTGACCCACTTAGTTCTATTTCGCTTCGCTTTCCCTTAACTAAAACTTAAAATATTTAAGTTTGAATTTACTACTCATACTTACGTAATTACGCTTCGAACAGACCAAGATACGCTTCAGCAACAGCAAATATTGCATGCAAAATGAGGCCTGCTTAATGTCGGTTTCACTCAAAGCACCGCTTGCCTTCTTGCTGGCTTTGCTACCTGTCAGAGCCTTGATTTCCTCCAGGGCCAATTCATCCGCAACGGCAGCAGCAGCAGGTTTCACGTAATCATATGATAGATATTCTGCTGTGGCGCTTGGAAATTGCCGCAAGCTGTTGGTGGTCTGATTGCACGTTTTGTTGTCAATATTTTCTGCAATCGACAACAATACAAAAAAGCCAAATGTTAATGAAATGCACGAAAATGAAAAACAAAAAACTGGTTGCATGTAGTTAATAGCACTAGCAGTTGAATTACCTTGTATTTTTGAGATAAGTCGCGTCACACGATTCAACTGATTCAAGTCCACGTCTTCGTAATACTTTTTATTGGCCGCATGAATGAGCTTGCTCAGATCGCGTTCATGTTCACCAACGGCGACCTCCATTACTAAAAGAAATAATGAAAAAAAAACAAACACAGATTTTAAATATTTTGCACCAATTTTGTTTCAATTTTCTTAATTGCTCTTTAGCAGGTTTTTTGTTTTTGTGCAGCTTTTCAGTACTTACAGTAATCAGCTGGATTGTGATAACTTGGACAGACCAAATCTTGATCGGCCAAAAATGGTATCAACTCACGTACTGGTCCCTGATATATGCAGTTGCCTTCAGCCACTGTGTACAATTTGTCGAACATTTCAAAGATTAACGCACTGGGTTGATGTATCGTACAGACGATTGTGTGTCCTTGAGAAGCCAACTTCTTCAGCAACGAAACACATTGACTGCATGAGGAGCTATCCAGACCACTGCGAATTAAAAAAAAAAAATTAAAGAATTAATTATTTATTATTAAATTAATGGACGGATTATTTTTACTATTTTAATTATGGAAATGAGTAAAAGAAAAAAATAGAAAAAAGTAGAATATTTCCAGTAAATAATCTCAAAATAAATAAAATCGAATGCCACAATACAACTTTGATTCCAACGCATCAAAAGGAGATTAGGTCCGCAATTACTAAGTTCGGACTAAATACAGAAATTCAAGAATAATTTTTCCTTGAGAATAAGATTTGCTTACTATGTACACGATATACCAAAGTTTAGCTGCCTATGGGAGTAGATTCTCTATTGTCAAAATTTTTTTTTTTTTGTTGATGGTTTTCCAAATAAAAATTCTGATAAACTGTGCCTTTTAACACGTTAATATTATTTAGAAATGGAAACTTCAATAGAAGTCTTCCTTCAAAGCCTTCAAATTCAAGTTAGTGATAAAAAAGAAAGATTTCTTTAATAAAAGATCTAAGGGATACACTATCTTCTTCTTCTTTTAATCCTTTTTAGCGGGATATATGGATTAAAAGACGCCATCCTATATACATTTTGGCAATAACCATACACTTGACAGAGCTTAACACAAGATTTTTTTTGTTTAATCCCTTTGGGCTATCCAAAAAGACTACCGCTGCTGCTAAAAGCATTCCACTTTCTGACAATCCTCGCAATACTGCTATTTCTACTTCTTCTGATTCATGTATCGTGCGGTTCCATTTTGGATCTCTGGAGTAGTTCCTCGTTTGATAAATGTTGCGTCAAAGACTTGAGATATAGTATTTTCCGAAGTCAAAGGTCTACAAAAAAAGTTAATATCTGGATATTGTTGAAGTTACTTTCCAGCTATATCGGTCGTACAGCAAGCAGTACTGACAGCCCATATGACTTGAATAATCTGATTTTAAGGCTAAAACTCAGATTGTTGTTATGTCACACAGTACATATGTATGTACATATGCTTTTCTAATTCGACAGACCATATCTATATCGGTTTTCCCTCCCGCAGCTACCTCGCATACCACCAATAAGTACTCTTCCGCTAGAGCCCAAGGGCCGTCCATTAATTACGTGAGGTGTTCTTTTGAAACTTCGGACCCCCCCTCCTCTTGGTGAGATTTGGTGAGTTCTGATGGGACCCCTCTCCTTTAGTGAGACTTGCCTTATAATTTTTAAATGTAATCTGCTATAATAAGAGATTTTCATTGATCCCCCTCCACCTTGGTGAGTTTTTTCCGGACCCCTCCCCACCCCCTATTTTAATTCACGTAATTAATGGATGGCCCCTTGCAACATTACTGAAGATCTAGGTCTTTTGAAATTGCTTTTTATGACTGCATTGGGTTGTAACCCAATTTTTGTAAATTAGTAAGTCCTGAATGATATTGTTGGTAAAATGCATATGATACCATTGCCCGAAATAGAATGTAATGCGGCTTCAATCACATTCTCGATTACAAAAACGAGCAGTAAAATGGATTCACACTCTTTTAAGCGATCCAGTACTATCTTTGACATAATTTTATGAACATTTCAACGGAACTTTCACTAGGTATTGCTAGTGATTTGGACACAGCAAACCCGTTGGCCAAATTAGAATGGGCTACTATATATAGCTACTATAAGCGCAACAACAGCTTTATATTGTACGATAGTATTTAGGTATTTCAGTAACAAGTCCCAAAAATGGATAATTTTCAATTAAAAAACGACTTAAATTCGTATGAATCAATATTATGTCTTGGGTAAATCAAAGAAAATCGATGTGTCTGCAAGTTGAATTAAAAGCGAATTACATTAAAGGAATTGACTTCCGCTTTCTACTTTTTTTATTGCTGAGGTCTGCTGCTACTTAGATAACGCAAAATAATTCACATAAACCATGCTTACTTTTTTGCACGTACCACTTTTTAAAGGAGCTTTCTATTAGGCATTTCAAAAAAGACATGGAAATAAACTCAAGCGAATACAAAAAACCATCTAACTAAACTTTAAAAAAAAAAATATTTTTGAGCAACTTAACTTACATATAAATTATGAATACCTACGTCAAAATATAACTACCGCAAAAATTATATCGTATGTTATTTGCGCATCTTAGTTATTCGCTAATCACAGTAAATAAGATAAAAGTTGTCACCTAAAATACCTTAGTTTATTAACAATAAATATTTAACTTATTTCAACAAGTTTATTTTTTAATTAACATTTAAATTGTGTAAACTGTCAAACACGCTTATTACATGAATACATGCATTTCAAATAAAATTTATTAATACAGAGAAAATATTTATATTGTGAGATGTAATTTTGAGATAGTCAACTTTCTTAAAAATATCTCTGTTTTTTCAGAAGCACTCAAAATTTCGAATCCTTCATACAAATAAACAAAGGATATCAACATTTTCTCTGACTGATTTTCTAAATTAGTTCATAAAAAGTTTAAAATGAAAGAAAAAGTTTTCAACGTTTTTTTTGAATGCGATTCTCGATTTAAATCTAACCGTTTAAGATATCCATGATAAAGATATTCACTGTCTAGGATAACTGATCAGCACAAAATTACCTTTCCAAAAATATATATCTTATCTACTTACGTCAATTTTTTTGTCACACTCTGTATTATTTAACTTAAAATATATTATATCCGCACGCGAATAATTAAGAACATGCGCAAGAATTACAACACTTAGCGATAAAGATTTACGACACTTCACGGGTTTTCTTAAAGACACATGCTTTACTGTTAACAGATGAAATATAGACCGGACTTTTTCATTAAATTGTTAAAAAACTACAATTTTTCCGCAACAAACGTACACTTTGTTTGTTTTAAATTAACAGAGGTTGAATAAATCTCAGCAGTTGCCAAGTACATATTCAAACCCAAACAAAACCGATATGTTGTGACACATACATAAATTTATATAGTTTACAACAAATACCAGAAAACATTTCACAAGCGCTAGGCTTTCTGTTTTGAGTAAAATAATCCGTCGGACAAAGATCAATTTCTTTGACGTCATCTTAATGTAAACATTTCGCTAATCTCTGAAAGTTAAAACTTCCTAGGATAGTTTAATACTATTACACATTAAATTATTTGTTTTAATATACCTAGTGGATGTCGCCCGCAACTTCGTCCGCGTATTATTTGGGTTGATTAGTCGAAAAGTATCGGAAAGTAACCAAAAGTATCATAAGACATATCGAAAATGTGATAGCTATGTGTTGAAAATTTAAATACTTACTTTCGAAAAATATTCAGAATTATAGAATTAGCAATAGTTAAAAACAAATCGAAAAAACTCAAAAAGTATCGGATAACATCGAAAAAGTCAACAGAAGCATTAAAAAAGTCGAAGAGTATCAAATTATACCGAACAACGTCGAAAATTATCGTACAACGTCGAAGGAGTCGATAGTAGTCGAATGGTGTGGAGAAGCCGTTAAAACTCGAATAATATCGAGAAACTTCGAAAAGTATAAAATAGTTTCGGAAAAAGCTCGATAAAAGTCGTATAGTATCGAAAAACATTTGGTATGTTGATGAAATTCAAAAAAAATTATCGGAAAAGTCTAAAAATTAGAAGATTAGAAAAGTATAAAAATCATTTAGTTGAACTGGCGACTGTTGTTTTTATACGTTGGGACAAAGTTTCGTTCATTCAGTTGGAAAACAATTTAGATGTGACATCTTGAAGTATTTGCTTGTACGGGAGGCACTACACTCATTTACCTAATTCTACCAACTTTTTGCTTAGCGCATATAACAATCAGTTGCTGTTTACTGCAATTTTTTCGATAGTTTTTCCACATAAACGAATTGCTATTCTTTGGGGTGTTCTATACATTCTAAAGTTTCGGATTTGAATTTCAAAAGAACATTTATTAAATGAAACCTACATTATGTCAAGATCCTGCAAGATGACTATCAGTTTGGTCTGTTCAGGTCAATGCAAATTTTGGGAATGCTATGGTAAAGAATGCACGGTTTGGTCTGAGCGGTGATTGTAGTTAAATCATTCAGGCAATGTGTTTTATCCTAAGTTTTTAGTAAAAAGGAATCAAAAACTATCAAGACTTGATGAGAGATGCGCCAGAAACTACAAAAGCATTCAATGAAATAAGAAACAAACCCACAATCATACTAAAAACAATGGCACAAGAGGGATCGCAACCAATAATTAGTTTAATAAAGAGGCGGAAATAAGTCAGATCACTGCGGCCTCATATAGAAAGGGTTCATTGTGATCAATCTCGAATGATTGAATTAATCTATTAAGCTATATGTTAGCAAAAAAAGAACAAATACTTTTGGGTGAACTATCCAAAATATTTTGTAGGTCAATTTATATACCATCATGTAGAAGTTCCATTTCCAATGAGTGTTTTCAACCTTACAGTGTCCAGTAATAAAAATTGTGCTCACATGGATTGATTTTCTGCATTAAGTTTTAGTTTTCCACTTAATTTTAGTTGCAATCCAGTATATTGCGATTAATTTTTAACATGCTTGGAAGTAGGGGTAGTTTAGTAACGGCTTAGCTAAGTTTTATTATTGAGAGCTACATTTTTATAAATATTACTATAAACAAGTAGCAATAAACTGATTAAATAAGTTTTTCGTATGCAAATAAAACGTTTGTAGAATACTATGGTATATAAGACATAAAAGCCTGCACAAATGCAAACAAAACTTACATAAAATTAAGCAATAAACTCGAAAATCACCTGTTCACAATTACTCACATTTATAAATACAGTAGAACCTCTGTAAGTCGAATTTGAAGGGAGACGCCAAAAAAGTTCGAGTTATAGAGTTTTCGACTTAGCGACGACTTCGAATTAAGGGAATTTTGTCAGAAAATTTATTCCAACTAATTTTGAGTTAGATAGGTGAAATAAATAAAAATCCTAGTAGTCATAGAGGTATATTGGTGGGTATTGCAGTAGGACTCAACTATTTTTGATAATTTTTCAATGGACAACAATAAAGTAACTTCGCTAAAGTTCAAATGAAATCACGTGTTAACGTCAGTCATAAACTTCTTTATCATTTCATAGAATTGCTTTATTGTATAAGTAGGCCTTCACATTGATTTCCAACAAACAATGATGTACATTTTCGGCATATTCCTAAAGTTGGTATCTAATTTTTCTTCGAGTTATACTGCCGTACTAAGCGAAAAAGACGTATCTCAAAAAAAAAATATCCGAGATTCTTATGGCATCGGATAGCTTAAGAAATTACGCGTCTAATGAAATACTCCAAATGTCGGCATCTTAGTTCAATCATATAAAAAATCTACTAAGAAAATTTCCTCTATCTCAATTTTACAGGTATTTCAACAAATTGACAACGACTTATCGGGGTTCGACTCAAAGAGGTTCCACTGTACATATAACATGAAATTTTAAAGTGCAGAGTACAGTACGTATGCTCTGTTATCGAATTTTCCCCTTGGAAATAACTTTATAGATTTACTTAAAAATAACGTCATTAGCAATAAATTCTTCATGGAAAAAGTTTGTTTTTGGTTTTTTTACATTGTATTTACTTGCACAAATTGAAGAAACTAACAAACAGAATAATACAATTCGAAAATAACACACATTTCTCAAAATAATCCACTTAAGAACACCTTGCTTCTCTGTGATAATGACTCAACATATTAGTATTTCTGTATTGGGTTTTTCGTTTGTAGGCTTAAGGTTCGCATTTCAATTGTAACAATGGAGCAATTCAATCAAAGCAATGATTTCTTTAAGCAACTCATTGACGTCTTTATGCGCCAACTAAACTCTGTGATTAGGAATCACGCAGTGAGCTTCTCAGAATTTCAATGAATTGTCAACGATTGCGTGAATATTTTTACAAATTGAAAACAAATCCTATAATGTCGCTTAAAGTGTTGCTCATTGATATCGAAATTAAAGCAAAGGCGACAGCACCAGTCACTTAAGCTGTCAGTTGATCGGAGCTGAAAGTATTCTGCTGGCATTTGATATTCTATAGCATGTCTTGAAATTATTTTCTTGTAGAAGAGCACGGAAAATACATACGTAATATCGCATAAGCTAAAAATGGGACAAACAGTGTATTTCACAATGTTTCGAAAAAGGCATCATAAATCAGACGTACGAAGGTATTTTAACCTCAAAAGCAATATATATAAATGAAAATCTTCATTAATTCTTTATTCTCTATTTAACAGGAAATATATGTGTGCGGATTAATTTTACTGATAGGAAAGTGAATTCGACGTTTTCAATTTTTTGGAAATTCAAATATCTAGAAAAGAATCTTTTTCTTTTTTTTTTAGTTTCAATTTTATATTGTACTTACGTTGTTGGCTCATCCAAATACAGTACCGGAGGATTGCTTATCAGTTCTAATGCAATTGCTAGACGTTTCTTTTGTCCACCCGACAATTTTACGGTGAATACACTGAAACGATTATCCAGTCCGAGTACCGATAAAATGTGTTGAATCTGTAAGTAAAAATAGCATTAACAAATTATAATTGTAAATTTTAGTTTTTAATTAGAACAAATTAATAAAATTCTGTCGTACCAAAGTCATTTTGTGTTCCTTTGCCACTTTAAAGCCCAATTTCAAATGTGCGGCAAGCATCATAGTTTCACCAACAGTCAATTGAGGTCGCAAGAGATCATCTTGATGTATATAACAGGAGAGTTCACGGAACTTCGCAGAGTTTGTGGACGTTGGTTTACCATTGACTTGTATGGAACCAGTAACGCCTGTTGATCTATGAGTGTGGAAAAAATAACGATACATTTTAAGAAAAATTAAACTAAATTTTTATTTTTAAAATCTAAGTAGATAATCTCTCTATTAAATATTTAATTGATATAACTTTCAAGTTCATAGTTAACTGAACGTTGAAATTGTTTGCCCTTCAAATTTACTGATAAAGTTTTTTGTTTATTTTTTGGGAAAAAAAATATTTTGTTTTGTGAAAGCTTAAAGTTCTCATAATTTAAAAAGTGGTTTCTTTGCTATCAGCAGTTGCTTGTACTAAGAGTAGTAAAGCGTTCAAGTAACTCTACACTTAACACGAGTTATCAATTATTCGAAAGCTGTGCGACAGGTCAAGAACATTGTAATTAAATTTACTTTTTATTTAAGTACCCAGAACTCTTACATAAACACATGAGTAGTGTCTTCCAATTAAGAACAGGTTAAGGCCATTAAATTTTTTAATGTTTTTAATTAAGAGGTTTAATAGTCAGATACATTGTAAATTGACTTAGAGACGCGTTTTGAGATAACGAAATTAAGTAGCATTTTAAAAATGGTAAAATTCACACTTGAAAAAGAAAAAATGCATTAACAATGAAAGTTTGTATAATGAAATATCTCAAGGTTCTTCAATCATTCTTAATCTTCTACTGCACTTGTAGAAATGAAAACTTCCTTTCGCATTATGAAATTTACTTAGCAAAGACCTTAGAACTGACCTAGTTCCCTGACATTTATATTAAAACGTCAGCTACAAATAATCGTCTGTTTTTTTTTTTTTTTTTGAAAATTTGTTTATATTATTAAAACGAACATATTGCTTATAGTGTTCGAAATTGATTTTACTTTCAATAAAAAACTTTGTATTTAATCAGAACGTTATAATCACAAACTTTAGAGGAAGATAGCGAAATTCAGCATTGAAGAATTTTTTTTTTGATTTGTTTTTTTTTTTTTTTAATTGAGGAAAAAACACGCTGTAAAGCGGACAGTGGTTTTTTTTTGGCTGGGATGAGATATAAATTTTCTGAGCGCGAACCTTATTTCTTAAGCATAAATATTATTAAGCTGTTATTCCCATTTTTGGAATGTTATGAACATTAGTTTTTACCCATTTTGAGATATTTAACTCTTAACCCTCTAATGCATACCACGGCTTTTGGGCGAGCTATAGATGAACCGATAAAACTTCCACAGATAATATTTTTTTTGAAGCCAACACCCTTAGTCAAGGATTCAACTTGTGTGTTGGTGCATATCGTACGACTTTTCATGCTTCGTTTGACTGTTACGACAATTTTAAGTAAAAATTCATTGAAAAAAACGAAATTATTTATTTCTGCGATACCTGATTATGTAGTTAGTAAAAAATAATTTTATTTCTTGTTTGATCGAGTCCATAATTTTACGGTAAATAGCTAAATGTATTATCTAGTGAATGGTGTATGAATTTACGTAATGAGAAATAATTGGGTTCAAGAGGCATCGATTTTCTGGTAACCGTCAATAGGCGGGCTTATGCAGATTTTTACATGTAGAAAGTGCTACCTTCACCGAAATGAAAATTCGACTTCATGTTCATGATTTATACAAATTATGAGGTGAAACAAAAATTTTTGCATTGGGGGTTAATTACCGAAAATGAAATTTTCGCTTATGATCACTAAATCTTAAACTCTTCGACAATCTGAATAAAATTTTTCATTTCACTTTTATTTAAAGCGATAATTTAGAGGACGTTACATATTATTAGGAGACAAGACTATTTTCTTCTAGTTAAAACCCTAACATAGCAATTTACCTTCATAAAGTACCAAATTCATAACTATAGATTTGAGCTTTTATAGCTCAAAATTTCCATCGACTAAGGAGACAAAGTCATAGAATTTATTCAAGTCAAAATGCGAATATTTTCCAATTTCGAGGGCCATGATTTTCTACAGTATTTTTCTAAAGCTCTTTCTTATTTGAGACTGTAGTTTATATGTACGCGCATTTAAAAATTACTATGAATAACCGCCAATATTTTTATGCCGATTTGAAACACTATTTGTTGCAGTTTAAATTCATAAACACAAGCATGAGCGTTGCTTTGTTTATTATTTATTTTTAATTTACAAAAAAAAAAAACTTTAGATTATCAACATTGGAAATGCGAATCAGCGTTGAATTAATCATTAGAGTAAAACCGTATGCACTGCTTATTAAAATTTCTGAACGGAATCTAATTGTAAGTTTCCAATGCTAAAAATTTCCTCTGATTAAAAGCGGTATGTTGGCGAAAACAAAGGGCGTCTCTTTTTATTTAATCGTAATTTGATGAAAAACACTGCTACAGTGCAACTGTCACGATTGTCAGCTTAAGTGTGGGACGTGCTTGGAACAAATTAAATGAATCATGGTATTTTGAGTCATTAAAATAAGAACAGCATTGGAGAAAATATTAACATTCTCAAAAACGTATACTAGGTACGAGTATTTTGCAATAACTATAAAATGTTCTTTTATTTTATTTATTACGGAAACCATTTTCGTAGCAGAGATTTTGAGTTTGATAGTGAAGGTATCAATTTGGCATGTCTGCTTTAAAGTTCGCATTGAAAAAAAAAAAAATAGTTGACAAGAAAATAAAAATCAGCACACGTCTCAGCCATAAATATTTAAATTATAAAATGTATACATGGTATATGGTGTTTGGAAATTCAGTATGAGTACTTGACATTCGATACAAAGGGTGTTGAACTTAAAAAACAAAAGAAACTGCTGATCAAGCACAAAAACCATTTGGGAAGCACTATTATACTTTTCCCCATTGTGATTACAGTTCAGATATAATTAAAAACAATTGCGCTTTAAAAAAATATTGTTTTATCCAAACAAAATTGTTCGCAATTAAAATGTTTCGCTGAATTCACATAAAAGAAACCGCATATTAATACAAAAAAATTGTTCATAATTTTAACTAAAAAGTAATGAAAATATCAACAAAGTTTGTTTATACGATATAATTAAGTTAGTGTATAGTACTTAAACGATTTATTCAAGTGAGAATAATTAAAAAAAAAAACTTATATTGCTAATGAGCGGATCTTTGTAAGCATCATCAATTACTTAAAAGTTAGTTTAAGCTATTAACGCCATTCCACTATAAAATGTTGTTTGTAAGTAGATACTTGTGTTTCACACTTACAGTGCAAATATGCTTTGGAAAATTTACATAATTAAATTTGCACTCACCTAAATCCTGTCATCACATTTAAAAGTGTACTTTTGCCTGAACCGGAAGGTCCCATTATGGCAGTCAGCTCACCGGAACGAAATGCACCATTAATGCCATGTAAAATTTCCTTTGTAACTGAAATGGAAAAAAATCATTAATTTTCTTATTTATTGTCATTGGATATTTAAAATAAGTTAAGTGGGAATATATGAATTTTAATATGTCGTTTTTATTTAGCTACCTACTAAGTTGCTGACGCACTGTCCAAATCTGTTGGTGTCAGTTTATTCACATATGGCTAACCATTTGCACAGGAATTGTCATTTTAGCTGGCCTCGTTTTTTTTTTTTTGGAGCACATTCTTCAGTCATAGTTTTTCTTGAAGCTAGGGCTGTCTTGAATTAATATTCAAGGTTGTTCAATTAAAATTCAGATAGCTATTTTTTTATTTAACTTTATATGTAACTTTTCATGTTTTTTTTTTAACTTAAATGCAATTTTAACTAAGTTTCCCTTTGAATTTTAATTTTTCCTCCTTGAATATTAATTCAAGATAGTCTTAACTTCAAGAAAAACCATGTTTGAAGAGTGTGCTTCAAAAAAAAATCGAAATTGTCAATTTAGCTCGGCCATGGTTTCGATTTCTTTCCGAATAGAAGGTGCATACCAGAGAACAGCAGTGAGCCACTCTACATGTGAGCCATTCATGAGCTGATGATTTTCAGCACATAACACAGATTCACGCTCACAGAAAGTTTTGTGAAACGAGTCACCATTCGTCTCTTGGCGGAGTCTGTGAACGCGAGTGTCTTTCACAATCATTTCTAGTGAATACCGTTACCTTTCGTTTGAGTATTTGAGTGTTGCGTGAGCTACTTATGAAAAAAATTTGTGATACATACAGGGTTTTTTTTTAGAGGTATAGAGCTTCGAATTGAAATAAAACACAAGAAAATCGTTTTAATGTCCATCAATTTGGCTTTATTGGAAGGATAATTTTATGCCATTAATGTTTAAATATGATTTCGGGCATGTGGCCGCCGCGGCTGGCTCGAATAAAGCCAATTCTACAGGTCCAATTTTGAACCACTTTTTCGAGCATATGGGGCCGTATGTCGGCAATAACGCCACGAATGTTGGCTTCCAAGTCCCCTAACGTTTCTGGTTTGTTGGCGTAGACGAGCGACTTCACATATCCCCAAAGAAAATAATCCAATGGTGTCAAATCACACGATCTTGGTGGCCAATTGACAGGTCCATTCCGCGAAATTATGCGCTCATCGAATGTTTCCTTCAATAAATTGATTGTGACGTGCGCTGTGTGGCATGTAGCGCCGTCTTGTTGGAACCACAACTCATCCACATTCATGCCATCCAATTCGGGAACAAAATAGTTGGTTATCATGGCTCTATACCGGTCTCCATTAACGGTAACTGACTCTCCAGCATTATTTCGGAAGAAGTATGGCTCAATGACTCCACCAGCCCATAGAGCACACCAAACAGTCAGTTTTTGTGGATGTAATGGCGTCTCAAGGGTCTCATGTGGATTCTCTTCACTCCAAATGCGGCAATTTTGCTTGTTGACGTAGCCATTCAACCAAAAATGAGCCTCATCACTGAACAAAATTTTGCGATGAAAATCAGCATCGAGATCAATCTCATTTTCGGCCCATACACCAAAATCACGACGCATTGCATGGTCTCGCGGCTTTAATTCTTGCACAAGCTGGATCTTGTAAGGTCGCAAGCCAAGATCTTTGCGCAAAATCTTCCATAAAGTTGATGGACAAAGCTCCAATTGCTGTGCACGGTGGCGAATCGATTCATTCGGGTCCTCTTCAACATTTTGCTCTACAGCGGCAATTGTTTCTTCGGTGCGCACTGTTCGACGTCTCTGCGGATGCATATTATCACATAGAGTAAACGTAGTGCGAAAACGGTTAACCGAATTAATTGCTCTGATGGACGATTATGTCGACCATAAAATGGACGGAGCTTGCGGTAAGCTTCGCGAACTGAACCATTATTTTCGAAATAAATTTGCACGATTTGCCGGCGTTGTTCTTTTGTCAACCTGTTCATGATGAAATGGCAAACCAAACTGAACATAAATGACATTAGAGTTGCCAGATTTGACCATAAAATGCCAGTTTTATCTCTATTCGAAAAACAAACCTCTAAAAAAAACATCCAGTACATACATATTTTGTGAAGTTTTTTAAAAAATGGATTCTGGCTATCGAAATTTTTTTTGGATTGGGAAAGGTCGAAAATTGTTTTTAGACATCATTTAGTGTGGTCCGAGCCCTAAAAAGAACCGATTTTGACTTTTTTTTTATTTATTTTATTAAAATTACATATATAAAATTATTTCATATTTATATATTATCGCCTCAACGCCGAAGAGACATTAGAGAGGCTAGCTGGCAATACGTACATAGCAACTTATATCCCAAACAATAAAAAAAGAAAAAAAACAAAACTCAACTTAAAAAAAAGATTATTAAAAGAATCAGAATTACAAGAGAAATTATTTCCGGAAACTTTTTTTTGCTGCAATCGATGAGGAAAGGTTAAAATGGCCTTTGGACATTACTTGGAGTATCCCCGAACCATCGTAAATATCGTTTTTGACCCATTTCCGCAATATGTTTTTTTTTTTTTTTCTTTTAATCGATAGAGCCACTTAAGGTGACTCCGAACCCCGAAAGGTTTTTGTCTTGTTAATGATTCATAAATATTTTATATTAATAAAATTGTTTTCATTGCAATTTTAACTTACCGAATTTTCTTTCAGCAAATGAGAATTTGCTCACTGTGTAACGTACGTTTTCGAATTCAATGTCGACCTCCTGGCAACGTGGGAAATTCGTTTCCACATCTTTGTAGATATCTTTGTGACTTATTAAATTATTATTCACTTTCGAACTGGACGATTCGTCGATGGAGATTTCTGAACTGGCGGTACTGGAGCAGCAGTTAATGCCAACGGCACCGACACCGAGTCCACCACCACAACTCTCCGAATGTTTGATTTCGTGTAGAATCGTCATTGTTACGACGATTCACGTTTTAGACACAAGGCGCGGAGATATTTATTTAAAAACAAATCAATTAAATAAAAATCCAATAAATTTCGATACGTAAACGGTGGACTGACAACTGCAAATGTAAATAGAAAATTAAGGTTATGAGTCGATTTGTATAAAATTAGATTTACCATTAAAAAAAAAGTAATTAGTTTCATGTGTTTAAGTTAAATGCCCATATTTATTTTCTTGCAAATCTGGACTTATCTAAATGACTCAATTATATTTAAAAGGTAAACGATCTAAATATCTTAAACGATTAAGTAATTGCCTCTGCAATTAACATTCTTATTAATTGTATGTACATTAGGGCGATTCAATTTTTTTTTTATTTTTTGTGCTGTTGCTAAAAAATTAAACTTATGGTATGAAGAAAATTCTCTCGCAAACGCGAAAAACTATATTTTTAAAAAAGGTCTGTGAATGAATGGATGATGAATGTTGCTGAGCTGTTGAGAGTAGTTTTTAGAAGTAATTTTTTGCGCTGAATCCAAATCTGTCCCCAGAATCGATTTATCACATCAGAACTTTAAAATATTTGAAGTTAAGTACAAAACAAATGTGTGTTTTTTTTTGTCTACTTTCGATTTTTTTTTTTTGTCTACTTTCGAGGTTATGCATAGGATTCAAAAAAATTGTTCAGCTTATTTATAGTAAAACAGCATTTAGTAATATTTAAATCGCATTTAATCTTAGATATTTCAAAATCCTGATGTTATGAGTCGAATGTGTGGCCAGATTCGGAATCAGCGTAAAAATATACTTATGAAATCGACCCTCAGTAGCTCAACAAAATTCATCAACTATTCACTCACAGACTTTTTTAATAAAATATAATATTTCCATACAATTTACATGTAAAACTTATGGGCTTCGGAGCGACCTTTTAAAATTGAGTTACAGAGCTGCTTAAAAAAATAAAAAAATTTAATCATTCTAATGTACATAGTATGAACTTTTGTTCAAGCAATTAACCGTTACAACTTTCGCATTTTTTGTTTTGTTACAAAATTAATACTATTTTTTAAAAATTGTTTGTACAAAAATGGTTTGTAACGCTTTGGTACAAAATGCACTGAGCCGATTTCAATAATTTCTTTGTTAAAACAACAGATTTGTGCTAAAAAGGTATTTGCATACTTATTTTTTTAAAGTTAAATATCCTTTTTTAGGATTAAGTTTTTACAAAACCTGACACAAAAATTGTCGTTTTGCTTTTTTGTTGCTTATGCTTTGGCTGCTTCTTGAGTTCTGTGTTGTTTTTATTGTTTTTTTTTGTTTTCTTCTTCTCACTTATACCGTTTATATTTGGCTTCAAAGTTTAAAGAGCAAACTCTTTCAATTGTTTTTTTTTTACATTTGAAGAGAGAATATAGAATGTCATGTTGAAAAAAATAGCAAGGCGAATTCATATTATTAAATATATTGTATACATAAATGTATGTATTTGTCATATGACATTATTAGGCTAACGTCGTAAGAAACTACTTTTATGACCTACAATAAAATACTCTTTGGATCTTTCACGTTTCCATGCAATACATTCGGTGTAAAAAGTCCAATATTCTATCCAAAGCGCTTCGAGCATTCCCGTAAAAACAAATTTTTTGCTTAAGATAATACAATTTCTTGGGTTCCTAACCCAAGAACGGCAGTCAGTCTAAGGAATATTTAATTAAGCCCTCTCATAGATCTCGTAACGAAAATAAGTAGCTGACCTATACTAATATGTCTAAGGTCATTCAGGTTATCGAACAAGAACGAATCAACCGTGCAATGCAGTTTGTTATTACAGTCGTTATCTTTTAAAAATACCTTCCTACTATTAAAACTAATAAATTATTAATGTAAAATAAATATTTGGATTATATCAATAATAAAACATGTGATCAGAATGACATCAAAGTAATGATGTTCATAAACGACTTAATTTTTTAAACATAACAACTCAATGTCCATTTTTATTATAGAAAACATTGTATTCGCACTTATCGAATTTATTGCCATTTTTAAATTAAACTTTTTTTGTGGCAAAACCTTCATGTAAGTGTAAGTATCAAACTACTAATCTTAGATAGAGTACTATAAATAATAAATACTTAGGGCTAAGCCTATTTGTAAAAAAAGATAGCACAGGTTCACCAAATTGGAAAGTACGAAGTATTTGGAATGCCAGTAACGCAGTTCTTCAAATTTAGAGTTGTTAAAACAGAATATGTACAAGAATTTTACCATCATATTAGGGTATATTCTGCTGAAAGTCTTTATTTCAAAATTCTCAGCAAAAGTTTCCTATGGATTTTCCAATGCTAAATCCAAATCGAGCCGTAAAATTATACAAAAGTGAGAATTTGGAAATATTCTCTCTGAAGATTTCCAGAAAAAAAAACCGGCGGGTTGCACTCCGGGAGTGCCGACAGAAGTGAAAACTTGAAACAAAAATTAATTTCACACGTAGAAAGAAGTATGCAAGCATAACAAATCGTTTAATGGCAAGTTAGTGTGTTAGTTGGTATGTGTGCGTTTTCTTTCTATATGGCAATGCAATGGAAGACGAAAACGGAATATGTATTCAAATTTTACTCTCGCTCTCATTCTCAGTTTGTCCACGCAACAACGCGGAATTTTAAAGAAACAAGCATGTAAGCATAACAATCGTTGAATGAGAGTGGAATGTATCAGGTAGTGTGTCAGCTTTGCTTTTTGTCTTCCACTTGGAATATTTATTTAAGAGAAACAATGGAACATTAAAATTTTACTATCACTCTCATTCATGACGGGGAATCCCGATGACGGTCGGTGTCGCAAGTTTATACTTTTTTCCTCAGCCGCGAATGCTTTCTTACGGAGGTGCACAACGTGCCATAAGAATTTTCACTTCAAAAAATTCGAAAAATTGCATTCATGTCAAAACTTTTTTCAATGGTCAGTTTAGAATACCTGGAGTTTATTAAAAATTTAGGCTACCGAAAAGATAAAAGGTAATTCAAGTTTTGTTTACAATACCAACGCCAATAATAATTTGGTTGATATTTTAGAAGATGTTCATCCGCCAATATCTCTAGCATTAAGTATTTAATTTTAGTAATTTTATGTAGATTTTAGCTTTTTCTTGTTATTCAATCATTGCGACTACCATCGACTTTTCAATTATTTGCTATGCTATTCGATATCTTTTAACTTTTTTCGACGTTTTTGATACTTTTTTCGAATGTTTTCGTTTTTTCCGATACATTTCAGCTTGTGTTACTTTTTCAATGTTTTTCGGCTTTTCTAAACTTTTTCGGTATGAATCGATATACCATAAATGCTATCGACTTCTTCGAGATATATTCCATACTTTTTGACTTTTACCGACGTAATCCAATATAACTTTATAACTTTCAGCTTTGTCGATACTATTCGATTTTTGTCGATATTAATGATGATTACAAATACAATTAGATAGACTTCGGCTTTTTCGATTATTTTCGAATTTTGTCGACATTTTCTATATTGTTCGACATTGATTGACTTCAAGTGGCTTTGTTGATGTTTTTCCATACATTTCGACTTCTATCAGCGATTTTCGATATTACTCAATGCATTGGACATGTTTTGAATCTTCTCGACTCCTGTCGACATTTAAGTTTTTTTTCTGATGCTTTTTGATAATATTCGAGTTTTTCGATACTGTTCGACTCAATGCTTATGAAATTTTCCGATACTTCTTAAATTCGTTATTTTTCGGTACTATTCAATACTATTCGACTTTTATTTTATATAAGCACATTAACATAAAAACGATTACTTTTTAAGTCTCAGAAAAATACGTACACATATGTTATATGATTATGTTTAAAAAAACATTAGCCTGGGATAAATTTTATGAAAAAGTTATCTACAAAGTTAAGCTCTGTTTGATTTTCTCCCCACAAGTTTTCATAATTTTCCATTAATTTCAGCAGCTTTCAGGCCAAAAAACACCAAACAGAAAATTATAAGACTTGGTGTAGAAACTTTCAAAGCGTAAAAGTAATTAAATATGGCATGTTGTGATGTAATTGTTATATAATTGCTGAAGGTAATGCAGAATACATAAAAAATTTTATTGTATTTTAATTCAAATCAGCGAGTACAATACAAAGCAAAAACTCAAGCACCAATAAATAATCTGATGCAATGACATCCAGAAGTTTTCTTTTAATTATCAGTCGGAATTCCTATTCTGTAATTTGATTTATTTATGAAAAATTTTAATTGCAAATATCGAATAAATAAAGTAATAAACGGATGTACATAAAACATATGTATATTAGCAATGGCGTTTAAGCAGATTTATCAATATATCCAGAATTCGTTAGCATTTATTACTAAATTTTATTATTTATTAATATCGTTCGCATTCAATTTTGTTTTTTTTTTTTTAAATTTCATTTTTACAACTTAGGGTTTAATATCTGAAAATTCCGAACCAACCCGAGGAAAAGGCTTGCCTCCAAGTCAAACTTCTTTTGTAGAGCGGACGTTGAAATTTATTATTCAGCAAAACGCAAAACATCAATATTGCAGAGATATTAAAAAAATTACACAAGAATCAAATATGTTATCTTGTTAACAATATTAATTTACTAATAAATAAAAATAAAGAACAAAAAATATCGCGTGCAATATTTATACCTACATAATTAAGGCAGCTTGAGTGAATTTTAATTTTCAGAAAAACACAGATCTTATCCCATTAATTTTGTTTATTACAGTAGACTCGGGATAGCGTGAATCACCGAATTTGTTTGTTCGCGTTACACGTTACGTAAAGTAATCAATATACTTAAAACGAAATGTTTTAGTGGGGGGTGTTCATGGCATCAGAGGTTCATCCAACTCCCAGTCTACTATATTTGGACATTTAAAACGTGCTGTTTTTATTATAAATTTTGCTCGTCAATAATAAGTTTTTTGCTTAAAACGCCTTGTGGTATCAAGCAAAATTATGCGCTCGGAGTAAAAAAAAATATTTAATTCCTAATTAGCAATTTTTTTAAAAAAAAAAAACAAGAAAAAATTAAACGCAAATTAAATACGAATAGCATTTCTTATTCAAAAATTCCAGACGTTTCTTAAATACGTTGCATATCATATGGAACTTTCTAAAATTGTTTTATTTTAGCTCGTGTGCAAGCAGGTTTTTTAATGGTTTTTCACCGTATTACTCACTCGTGCAATTGACTAAATTATTTATTGATTGTCCCCATGATCCTCATAAAATTAAATAAGATTTCTTCATTTCCGCTTCTGATTTGGCTTCCAGATAAAGTTGGTGAAACTTACAGCCTTTAAAAAACAATTGTTTGAACTTAAGATATTTTTCTTTTATAATTATTATTCTTTTATATTTTTTTAAGGTCATATGCTCCGGAACTGGACACAGATGAATGTTTATTTTCATAAGGCAAAACAAAATATTTTATGTTTTTTAATTTGAGGAAAATAGTTTTCTTTAAAAAAATATATAGTGGACTTCTGCTGGTCAAAATATCGAAACCCTAACAGTTATAGAGTTTTTTTTTTTCCTAGAAACTAATTATAATGCCATAGTTGTGGAAAGTTTCAGATCACTGCAGTCATACCCAAATTTCATACAAAAAGTGCAAAATCCTATCCTGAAACAAGCCATTTTAAGCTA
This sequence comes from Tricholauxania praeusta, assembly GCA_949775025.1. NCBI lineage: Eukaryota > Metazoa > Arthropoda > Insecta > Diptera > Lauxaniidae > Tricholauxania > Tricholauxania praeusta. Next base: position 40,745,956 of record OX459030.1, on the reverse strand, counting down.
AAAGAACTATTTTTGAAAAATTTTGGACATCTTTCAATATGGCAAACGTATGAAAAACACATTGCAAAAAAAAAATTTTTTTAGTTATAATTTTCTCCAAAACTATTTGATGAATAGTAATGACTAATTTAAACCACTCTATAATGGTAATGTAAATATGCACATACATACATACATACATCGTTATCGTACTTAATTCCATGCGAGTTTTTTTATAAAACATTAAAATAACTAATTAATAAAAACGATAATATCCATAACCAAATATGAAATTAAATATATTATGAAGACATTCAATAATAAAGCTGTGTGTGGTGAAATTTTTTGGTTGTGAGAAATTTTTAAGGTTATTACGTAAGGAATTCCATACATTCATCATAAAGTCAGGCAATAGAATCTGTCAGGAAGAGTAAAAGGCTAATGAAACTTAATACATTTCTTTCCAACCCGAATTTTGATTGTCAAAAGCCTCAAATATTCAAGCACCGCCACCTACCTAGTGTATTTTTGAACATATGAAAAAAATTCAGCTGGGCGGCATCTAATTCAAGATTTCTCACCATAAACGAAGTCAGTTTTGACTTTTTATCTCGATTCGCCTGGTGAAGAAGTAATCGTAGGAAAGATGCATCAGATTTCTTTTTTTTACTCAAGCGTATAACTAATTAACTTTTACTCAAAAACTAAACTCATAAATGCTGTATAAATTATAAACAAAAATATGCATAATGTAAATATCTGCTTCCTGTTGTCTGAGTTTAAATTATGATTGTTTTTTAAAATAAATTTTTTCTTTGAAAGAAAAAATTGCCTCACAAATTAAACCTTCCATTTTTGCATAAATACTTTAGTGAAAATGTTTGCCCTTTTTTGGCTGACGTATTTTTAATAGCCATCAACAACCAAATAACAAATTGACAGCAATCTTTGCGTCACGTAATTTTATCGTCACATTCATTTAAGAGAAAAGAAAGAGATATAAAAATGCAAAACGATAACATAAATAGTAAGTAATTCCGTCGAAATAAATGCAAAATATATTTAAATTTTACGAAAACTATGCAAAAAGACAATAACAAATTTATTTGTCTATTAATAAATTGATTAAAAACTTAACAAAAAAACAGGATTAAAAAACAAAACCACAATAACAAACAAAAGTTAATAAGAAAATCTAGAAAGAAATTTAATTAAAAAATTAGCAAATATTTTGCTTAAAAAACAAAAACAAATTTAGTTGTAAAGAACCTTAATGTTGACCTTCGTTTGTCATCCAGCAATGATAACAGTACACTGATAACACCACATGTAAATACAACAAATCGCAATAAAATTTTACAATAGATAAAGTGAGTAATGCGAACTGTCATAACCATGACAAATGTACCTCTTCTTCAAATGAAATTTTCATTTGGTCACAATAATTGAATGTGATTTATTTTTGATGTGTCAGTACCTACAGTAAATAATTTAAAATTAAATTACTGAGCTTATTGTGCAGTACAACGTATGTCAACAACAAAAAGAGAAACATGTCGGGCTTAGAAACTCTAACAAATCGGTTCAAAAGTCAATGATGATTCCGCTTAGCAATGGATGAAACTACAAACAGTATAGTTAGCTTTAGCCCTGTTTTCCTTAAATTATCTTTGTTTAATATAATTTTTTATGTTGTTGACACACTGTACAGTAAGCTTTGTAAAATAATTATGAGCATGATTATTTTATAGAATTTAATAGCCAAAAATAAGAAAACAAACTGTACGTACCATATACAAGGAAATAAAAACTACAAAGCGATACTTACATATTTTCCACTTCATAGAGCATGAGCGGCTTCAGAATTATGGCGCCTTAGGCTATAAATAACACTACGCTTTTTTAAGCTGGGCAATTACATACATAGTATATGCCTATGTACTTTAAATTTTAGATATTTCTGCACGTTGGGGTTTGATCAAGTTATTTTTGATTTTGTATTTTTTACCGATTTTTTCCTTACGTGCACTACAGGAAAAGGGGGCAAGACTTAAGACAAAAATTCAAAAATAAAAATTATTTATTTGACGAAAAATTAAAACTTAGAAACGCTGTTTAAAATCTCTTTTTTATAAATATTCCTCTTAAGATGTAAGTTTTTGTGCTTTTAGCGTTCCCGAAAAATTCTAAAACATAAGGTTATATACAGAAAACGTAAATATGTGATGGCATTTGGGTTTTGTGAAAATGTACTGAATGGAGAGTTGAAATGCACTTTTTAGGTGCCGTATGTACTATTTTCGACATGAACATGAAAAATATGTATACTTAATATTACAAAAATTCATCAAAATTTAAATTTTTTTTACAAAAAATAAGTCATGGCGATAAATTTACCAAAAAAAATGTTTATTGTTGAAATGTATTGAAAATGTACCGAAAATGTACTGAAAATTAGCCGAATGTACTGAAATTTGTCGAATGTACTGACGACGATTTTTACTACGCAAATCTACCGAAAAAAAAGGACAAATGTACCGAAAATGTCATCACTAGTCTATGTATGTCAAATAGAGTGAGATAACCTCTTTATTTAGATAGCAAGCAGTTCCAAGTGGTGACCGTTTAAAGGAATCGAAAATTGCCATTTTTGAGTTTTTGCTGCTTTACTCAAAAAGTATGCCCCATCTAAAAAAAAATATTAAGATTAAAGTTATAGGGTAGAAAAAACAGATTTAATTTTAACCCTAAATATCTCCGTATGTCAACAATTGTTGGAGTTATCATATCGTCAAGAGATAAGATAGAAGAGATATGTATGCAGTTTCATTGTATGTATCCTACTTGTGTATATTTCATATATTTTAAAATTTTTTTGAATGCTGAATACAGTGCGAATCAGTATTGCCTGCGAAAGTGTGGCGGAATAATTTGGAATGAATTTTGAAATAATATAGGAAAACATTCCTCTAGCAGAGATATGAGAGTTGTCTTTGAGTTTCTGTATATGAACGTAGAAATAAGTAATATGTACATAACAAAATGTTAAAGAGACTTAATACGGATTTAAGAACATCATACATAGTTCAAGAGCTCGTGAATTTTTTTGAGTAAGTCCTTGACATAAATCTTATCATTAGGAGATTTTTTGAGCAAGTTATTTATGTATTTTCACCTATTTCCAATTTTAGCTTCATAAATTTTTTTAGCTGAGACTTAATCATAGAACAATAGCATAATCAATTTTTTCGGCCTCTTAGAGCGGTTATTCTGATACCTAGGTGACATGTCTTCGAAACAGTAATCGAGTAGGGTAGAATACCTGCAACATACTTTTAACATTTTTCCTCAAAAAATAGGTAGTTCACGAATTCTCGGTATACCAAAACAACAAATTAAAATAATTCTGAGAAACATTGAAAACAAAACTTTCTCAAGCCTTTCTCATATCTGAATGTAAGCAATTGATACACAGTAGAACCTCTGTAAGTCGAACTTGAAGGGAGACGATAAAAAATTCAAGTTATAGAATTTTCGACTCATGGAGGACTTTGGCGAATCCGGTCAGGAAATTTTCGACTTGTAGAGGTTAAGATTTATTCAAACTAATTTTGAGTTAGAGAGGTGAAATAAATAAAAATCCTAGTTGTAAAATCAAACATTGCTAAGTTCGAGATGCAGAGGTCAACTTTATTTTTATTATTTTACTCACTAATTATTTCGACTTATAGAGGTGTCCGATTTCGAGCAATGGAGGTTTGGAGGCTTGAAGGGAAGGTAACACAACATTTTTTCGAGTTTGGGAGTTTTTCGACTTATCGAGGTTCGACTTAAAGAGCTTCCACTGTAGTATACGAGCATACATTTTTAAGCGTCTGACTAAAGGAATTGTGAATACTTTTACCAAAAAAACAAAAATTCTTAGCAAGGTTTACTTCAAAGTTATCGCTTCAGTTTGTTCCGGTTATTACGTCGGTACAGCAGAAATTGTTTTTGATTTTTCATTTCAGATTTGATGGTACATATTTCAAAATCAATAGGAAAAATTAACAAAACAAAAATAAAAACAAAAAAGCACCTGATGAAGATAAGGAGAAATATGATTAGGTTAGATCTAAACCTAAATACAAATGGTGCAGGTCAGTGTCGAGTCGTACGAGATAATGAGTGAATGAATGATTGAAACATAAACAATAATTGCAAAGAATTAATTTAAAATACGATTAGTTACACAGGCCAACAAAAATTGTTGGTCGTAAAACCAAACACACTTATTCTTGTGTAAAATTCTTTGCTGATTTCGAAAAAAAAATTATCGAACCAATTCCCCTTAATCCCACCATCCCACTCTTTTCTCACCAAAAAATTTAAAAAATCCTATTTTTGTTTCTAACTATACATCCTTAGTAAAATTCTTGAGGGGTACTGGCTCGAGAAACTATTTTTTTTTAACTCAGCGAAGAATTTTACACAAGAATAAGTGGGTTTGGTTTGCCGACCAAAACTTTTTTTTTTTGTTGGCCTGTGTTGTCAATAAAATTTATTAATACCTAATATCTCTGAGTTGTGATATAACAAAAAATAAAATTATCTTAAGCAATTTTAAGAAGTTATCTTTTGATTACATATTCTCAATAATATAAGAGAACTAGAGAATTACAGCACAATTAATGTAGAACATGTAGTAAAAAGCAGAAATTCCGAACTTTTTGAGATATTATAACATTGTACAAATGACTTTTAAAAACTTCCTACTTTGAAGTCATCTTCTTGGTTGTTGTTCGACCAAAAACTCCCTAAATAACTTTAATTTATAATTATAATTGTATGTATCATCTTAAAAGTAATTATTGAAACAGGAAATTCTCTAAAAAAAAAAATATTTAAATGATGATCAAAAATACAATTCTGCAATGAAAAATGGTTTTCTGCTATATGATTAAATTTTTAATTGTGATTTAACAAATAATTTGGTATTTCAACAACACGACAAATCATAAAAAAAGAGTCACCTTATGATTGCAAATTAGCCAGGGTCAGGGTCATCTAAAAAAAATACAAACTAAAAGAATAAAAATGTAATTGCAACTCAATTAGTCGTCGTTCTCTGCGCATAATTAGTACTGGGATCTATAGGTATAAAACGAGCAATACACCTTTAGTAATATTCGAGTATATTGTCGATTTGATATGCCAATTTAACCTTGTAATATAATATATTTGTTCTTAACAGTAGAGACACGCTCATTAGAACACACAAAATAAAAATAACACATTACTCTTTTAATTTCATATAGTTGTAAGGGGTTCAGTAGTTAATGTTTTCCCTTAAAAGGAAGTTCGAAAATTTTATATTCAAAATAATTAAGGCTGCTTAAAATGTTCAAGTGTATTTCATTAAAAGGTTTATACCTAGAAAACCATTTTAAGTATGCTTTAAGCCCATTTTTTAAATTAAAACTTACTTATTATGGGTTGAATTCGTTTTGGGAGAACACTATAACTCTTCATGAGAGTTCTAAAGAAAGTTTCCACCTACCCAGGATTATGCTTAAGAGATTGATTTGAGATAAGGACTTGCCTTGGAAAAATAATTTACAGGTATCAGTTAAGATGCAGTAGCGAGCAATACTGGGACAATGTTAGGCATTTTCATGCTTACATGATCATAAAAGTATTAATAATAAACTGATTTTAAAAAAGTTTTTGATTTTGAAATCCTTGTTCCTTCTATTTGCTTTAATATAAAATTAATAAATAAAAACTAAGCGTTAGCGAGTTGACCGCAGCTATCAAACAAAAAAAAAACCATCACTATCAGAAAAAATGTCATAGCGCGACTAAAATGCTGCAAGGAGCAATAACATTGGGGTGTGGAAAACTGGCAACGAATAATTTAGTTTGACGAAACAAAATTTGGTCTGACAAAACAAAATTTATTCGTTTCCAGTTTTCCACGCTCTTGTAGCAGTCAAGAATGTGATATTTTCTTTCATTTTAACCTGTATTTATACAACTAATTAGAGTGTTTTCTCAACAACAATGTAATTGAAAAATATACTTTTTAAAAGACATAAATGTTATTAATGTCAAAATCATATATTAGATATCGACGTATAGCTCGACTTATAACCACCCAAGGCCGAAGTGACATTTTGGATAGAATAGAAAATAGAGCATGTCGCCCAAAAAACTTCTGTAACAGAGACTTGAAGTAATTTTTTCTTAGAAAAAAAAAAATCGAAAATTGTAATTTTTTTTTTAAAAATGGAGAACTACATTTCCATTCTTGTACACAGGATTCATACAAATTCTTTGAATATTGTACAATACAATGTTATTATCTTTAAGAAAAAACAATGTGTAATATCTAAGCTATTCGGTGCTCAATTCTCCATTAAAAAACCGTGACGTACATGATTTCAGCTCAAAGATCATGATATATTCAAATGATTTTATTAATCATCTACATACGTATTTTTTATGTACATATGTATATGAACTGATGTAATGTACTTTTTATTTTCGGTTTTTTTTTTATTTATATATATTGTTATTGAGTAAAAGCCCTTTTACGAAAATTATATCAATTTTGTTAATTTATTCAAGGTTTTTGTTTACTTTTTGCAATGCATTAGCATATTCTCTCTCTTACCATGTATTTTTAGAAACTTGAGTTTTTTTTTTCTAATCTATGTCATACATTTAACGTCATATCGATCGTGTTGTTAACATTTGTTGGTGTTTATTTGTAATGTATGTACATATTTTTAAGTAAGATTTCTTTGACGTTATTCATAGTTAAAGATAAAATTTTTTATAGCCAATTTATATGATTATTTTTGAAAGGTCATGCCCAAAAAAACTCTGGCGTTAACTTTTTTAATTAAATATTATGTTTAAACTTTTATATTGTTACTTTAATGAACTAATTTTTGCAAGACTTTGTTAATAAGAAATAAAAATTAAGCAACTGGTCGAATAAGATTTTAGTGGAGCAAACGTTAAGTCGGCGGTATTGACTGTTTTATTTAATAATTTCGAAAACATTTTTAACCGACTTTTTAACATTTTATTTTTTTACAGCACAACATGTCATACTTCTTTTTTGTAGTTAATAACAGAAAATGTTTATCTCTTAAAATGCAGAATACACCTGTATCTGGCCGAACTAACGACTTGGGTCTATTTTATTTATTTTTGAGTAACTTCACTTCGAAATTTTGAAATGTGTATGAACATCTACGAATTGGTTTCGAATTTCATAAATCAAATCTGAAAAGAGCATAAATATGATCAAAAAGAAAAATACAGCATAATTTTTGCAAAATGAGCCCAAAAATTTCACTATAGAGATTTGGTAACAGCAAGCAAATGCGCACATATTCCGCAGAAATTAGTAGTATTATTGGATTAAACGTCAGTGGCTTTTGTAAGCTTAGTTTTGTTTTCTGTCGATTTTTACTATGAAAAAAAAACTCGAAGCGTGTGTTTGAAGTTTTGGCTTCCAACAATATATCTTTTTTATGCATTTTATTGGCATAACGCATTTAAAGATGACCGTGTAGTGGTTGAAAACATGCTTCCTTCGAGACATCCTTTGACATTAAATAGCGAAGAAAACGACAAAAAGTTAGAGGAATTTGTGTTTACAAACTATATGTTTGGAATTATGGAAATAGCTGATACCTTTGGCATCTCTTATGGATGGGCCCCAGTACATAACAATCGATATTCTTTACTTGAGACGCGTTTTTCGTTATTTTACATCAAAAAAAGTTTTGTTTCTGCTACGAGCGGGCACTTTAAGGAGAAACGTTGTATGTTGAACGATAGAACATGTAATCACTTCTTACAATAAAATAATAATTTAAAATTCTATGTATGACAATTAAACATTTCTTTATGCTTTGAAATAATCTTTAACTTTAACAAAATTAAGTAATGTTCTAATAATGAGATGACAAGGTTAAAATCATTAACAAGAAGCAAAATTCCAAAACAATTTTATACTTAATACGTAAGCATGTTGTCAAAATAAATGGTATTAAAAAAAATTTATTAAAAATTATCTTTCAGAGTTATTTGCGGACTTACAAAGTATGATGAAAAATTTAGATTTTCGATCTTTGGCATAACATGTGAGAGGAGAATTCCCTCTGTCAAAATAAACCATGAGAATATCATAATTTCCATTTTTAAAAATAACGTAACACTTATGGTTGAGATATACTTTGAATTTAATCTTCTCAATATGCGGAACTTTGGTTGTATAACTTTCTTGAAAAATTAAATTTTAAATGAATTCTTAATTTTGTTTATTTTATTTGATGAAATTTATTGTTTAATTTAACACTCCATATAAAACTCAATTTTCAACAAATTTACAACACTGCCAGATGCTTAAGCTTTCAACCGTTCTTTTTATATTCAATATCCAGTTTACTTGGTTTTCTTCGCGCAATCTTTATAAATTAAGGGTGATTGTTTTAAAGTTACAGAAATTTCAATGGAGACAGCTGTTCTTTAACAGATGGTGAAAGAAATCTGTTTTGACTTTTGTGTTAAGCTTGGTTTGACAAATTAACATGGAAAGAGTTACACCGCAACAACGTTTGCAATTGGTGCAAATTTAATGAATTCACAAAATTACAAGTTTAAATTCTTTTTAAATTGTAAATGATTTTCTGTCGATGCTTCTTCTTTTTTATTTTTTAGTGCTACATTTCCTGTAAAAAAATCTGTTAGAATTATTGTCTTCTCCTTTTGAGTTTGAAAAGAAAATTCTAAATTTAAAATTATATTATTAATATTACATCAATTAGCTTCCAAGATCGTGTGACACTGGATTATTTTCTATTAGTACATTTAAAGTCGCCAATATTAATGCTTTGAAAATCAATATTTGTGGTATTATTTTTAAGCAAAAAGCAATATAAAATAAGCTTCAAAAAACTTAATTTATGTATTTTATCCCAATTTGAATTTCAACCACGTAAGAAAATCACCCTTTGCAAAGATCTCATTTTATTAAAAAAAAAAGTCTGCATTTGAACGAGTTTCACTCTTACGATGTTGTAAAGCAAAAGACAAAAGTTGTTGTTGTTCAACTTAAGCATTCCCTTAATATTTAATTAAATGCGTTTTAACTTTCTTTACAAAATTGTGAACATTTTACGTAGGTCTTTGAAAAAAATAAATTAAGCCTGAACATGTAACGATAACGATAAAAAATCCACTATATTGATTAAAAGTGATGGTAAATACTTTTAGAATATAAAAAATTAGGGTTGAAATTCGTAAAAATTTTGAAAAGCCGCACTTAGCGAAAAAGACGTATCTCAAAAATATTCATTTCGAGATAATTGATGTTTTGTTTATGTCAATTTGTTGAAATACCTGTAAAATTGAGAGGGAATTTTCTTAGTAGATTTTTTATATGATTGAACTAAGATGCCGACATTTGGAGTATTTCATTAGACGCGTAATTTCTTAAGCTATCCGATGCCATAAGAATCTCGGATTTTTTTTTTTTTTTTTTTTTTTGAGATACGTCTTTTTTGCTTAGTACGGCAGAATAGCTAAAACAATTTCATCAGATCTTTGCTCATTAAAATAAATAAGCCTCAATATTATATTAATCCAAAGTTGCAGAAGAAATAAAAACATATGAATCTCTTGCAAGATGAACTTTTGTACGATTAGATCTGAACCAACATGTGGGCTTTATGTGTAAATTGTTTTAGTTACGTCGCTTAAAGATTTTCAATAAAAACTGCATAGTTGGAAATTTTTGAAAAATAAAATGGGTTTAATTTAATGGTACAATTCATTACAAATTTCTGTCAGTTATAGTTTTCTGTTAGAGGTTTAATTTTCATGTTATTGAGCAAAACCTTTTTTAAGGTTTCTTTAAGAGTTCATATCTTGGCTTGGAATCACAAGCACCAGCAGTACTGTTTTCTTTGTTTCCGACATCGATTTTTCAAGCGACATGAAACTGACTCAATTCATGTAGCTGACTCCTATACTATAAGACCACTATGAATGGAAAACTCCGAAAATTTCATATGTAGCTTGGTTTGGAGATTCTTAATTTCTCTGATAGAATGATTCAATTCAAAACCCAGTTCGCTTAAAATCTTGAGCCTGAGGTTCGGTTTAGTTCGGAAATTGTTTAGTTTATTATTTAGAAATTTTCTGGGCAGACTATTTTTATATTTATCTTATTCTAAATTGATATTTATCGAGTTAATATACGATTCTTTTATGGATGACTGTGATAACCAGAATTATTTTAAATCATTTATGAAAGAAATTCATTGTGCAGTGTTTTATTGTACACTAAGAACCAAAAATAACACTTTGCAATAACGACCAAGGTCATCAAATCTATAGAGTATATCGTCGGCTTACAAGCAAAATTGACTGTCTGCACAAAAATAATTAGAGGGTAACATTAATTATATTTAAATCCAATTAACTTTGTGATTTATTATTTTCGGTAATTAAAAAAAAATGTATACAGTACCTGATAAAGTGATTTGATATTTTGTAGATGGTCAATTTTGCTTGTATGCCGACGATATTGTCAATAATTAATTCGTACTGTAAAATTAAATTGCAATACTGCCTTAAGAAATTGTTGGTGCAAATTTTTATACCAATTGGGCTCAACACCGTATTATATTAAATTTTGTAACAATTTCTAATGAGTACCATATTTTATTAGGAACCTCAATATTAGGACATAATTTAATGATGAAATTAAATTTTTAAATACACTTTCAGTTTGTGTAAAAATTAGGGAAACCCATTAAGATCAACATTTTTGGTCTTAAAAGTAACACACACATTTTGAGAGCTCTACTTGATACGCACCTTTAAGAATTTCGCACTGCCTGTTTCTTCAACTTCTGGGTCAAAATCAGACCACGAAGACGCGTCTTGAGAATTTTACGCAAAAAACTGTAGTTTGATAAGCAGCGACACAGCACACAATTCATGAATGACAGGTGTCAAGTGGCAACAACAAAATCCAAAAAAAAAAACCGAACAGCTGTGGCTGGGATTGATAAGGTGTTGTTTTGGATCACAGATGTGGTCTTTTTTTTTTTTTTTTTTTTTTGCGATATTCTTGCACTTTGTTTGGTTCAACAAATAAATAACAAATGTGAAATACAAACAAAAAACACAACTAAAAAACGAAGACTCCGACGAAAATGAATATGTTCACCAAAAATAGAAATTATTTTTTACCAAGCACAAATGCGTTTTTTTCGCTCTGCCCTTTTTTCTTTCGATTTCTTTTAATTTATTTACTTTACTTATTTCTTTTATTTTGCTATTTACTTTTTGCCATCGTAAGTGGTGCGCCTTAATTGACCCGCTTTTTTAAGAAATTGTTGTTGTAATGTTTTGTTATTTTTCTTTTTTTCAAATATGTACTTTATCATTTATTTCTTTTGCGATTTCTTTAATTTATTTACAATTCTTTCGTTGACATGCGATCAATTGAAATTCACGCGACAAGCAAATTAAGTTGAATTTGAACGCAAATTGAGCACAAAATCGTTATATCTTTTGTTTTAGATTTTTCTTCCGTTTCCGTTTTTAATAATATAAATTTCCTTGTTAATTTCTCTAGATATAAAATTTATTTTCTTTTTGTTAACAACATAGATTGGTACTTTCACACACAAAAATAATTTTTTAATTTTTTTATTTGGGCCCACGCTACGCTAATTCGTGTTAACGCGGCGTCTGCTGTTTTAAAACTGAAGTAATGATCTCAAAATTCTCTTATAGATACTCGTGCTCCATCGTGGGGCGACATAGCAATGAGAGCTCCATCGAATATGAGTTTTTTTTTTCTTCTTTACCGCTCTCTCAACCTGTAACCAGTGCTGCCACTGAGAAATTTATTTTCCTACCAAAATTTTCTCGAAAACCTACCAAAATCGTTTGTAACCTACCAAAACTTTACAAATTAAAAAAAAAACTTTTTGCAGCATTGAATTCGTTTATTAACATTTAATGCTGTTTAAAATACATATTCTTGTATGTCGTCGTTTAAAATGCTTAACCGCATATAGCACAAATTTTCTGTTGCAAAATCTTCTAGAATGGTTCACATCAGAAGTCGGGCAAGTTTGCGCAAAAAGTTACCACATGACACATGCAGCGTACAATTAAGCGATGAACGTTAGAAGAAAGAAAAATAGTAATTAAAAATTATTTTGAAGGCAAAACCGATGGCAAAGTTACAAATTTTTTAAAAAAATTAAAGCCAGCGATTCACGGTATTATTAAATGATATAAAGAGGACAAAAGGATTTCAAATAAACAACGAACGGTGGCAAAAAAAAAAAAGTTTAGCTCGAGAGACGAAAAATATACCATCCGAGAAATTTTTAAAAATCCATTCATATCTACTCAAAAACTTACTTTAATGGTAAAACTAATTTTCATTAAGAAGTCCATGCCGTTCGAAAAGTTCTCCTGAAAAATAATTTTAATGGCCGAGTAACACAGGACAAGCCATGCATCAACAAAACAATTTCGCTTGAATTTCGCAAAAGAGCACATTTTAAAATATTCTACTTTTGGAGCATGGTAAACACACCCTAAGTGGTCGGGGTTCTGAAAAAGAGCCATATTTTAGCCCGACAATAACCGTATACCTACAGTCCGTTTTTTAAATGCTATTCATTAAAGCCCACAAATTCAAATTTATTATTACGGAAATATTTTTTTATTATGTCATCTTATGTACATAAAAAAATTTTAGTTCTTAGAACTTAAAACCTTTTTTAGCGACAAGATTTTGATCACAGCTGCGATCAAAAAAATTATGTTATTAATAGCGCTAGTAACTTTTGTTTCAAATATGCCGGGTCTGAGCACACATGCAACAATTTAGATGTGCGATCAGTCGCAACACTATTTCGTCACATTGTACATACATATGCGTATTCCCTAAACGTAATTTGTATGCAAAAAAACAGAGACCATACCCACTTGTTGAAGATTGGGTTGGCAAAAGCTTATTTCCAGATGTAAATATTTGCTTCCTGATTCGAAAAACTTCACGAAAAAATTTCAATTTTCGATTTTCATAAAAATTTATCCTAAATCCTACCAAAATCAGATTTAACCTACCAACCTACCAAGAGGAAAAAAACCTACCCGATTTGGTAGGAAACTACCAAAAACGGCAACGCTGCCTGTAACGCTTTTGTGCATTGAGTATTTTCGTGGTTAACAAGCGAATACAAAGAAATTATAAAGCAGTGTTCCCAGTGGGCAATTAAGCATGGAGAAAATAGCGCTCGGGAGAGAAAATAACGCTATAAGCATGGTTGCCACTTGACAATTTTTTTTTTTTGCACCAAATTTGTTCAAAAAATTTTCCAAATGGAAAACATGTAGCACCATTTTGTTCAGTTAGGGGCTGTTCATATGTATATGTGGGGTCCGAGGATTGAATCAAAATAATTTAATTAAAAATATTTATTTTTATTTAAAGAACGTTGTTTCTCTTTGAATTTTGAAAACTTAACAATAATTTATTTTTTAATTTTTTGATACAAAAATAAATTTTTTATTAATTGAATACAAAATTTGTATTTAAAGAATAAGGTGTATTTTTGTCAAGTGTAAGTGTTGGATGTGTTATGTCTGGGTCCCTACATATATAACGTTCAAGGGTTGGATAAATGTGACCGCGGGTAGGATATTCGAAAACGCAACGTAATGTATAGGGTGTTTCTCGCTGTGTCTTATTTTAATACCTTAATGAAATAATAATACCAAATGAAGTGTAAAACGTGACGCGGAAGGAAAATCGAAAAGTGGACAAGAGCGGCGTATTTATTAAAAGTATTTTTGCTTATTCTGGCGATTTCACCCATGGTGGTTTTTTTAATTTGAATATATATGATTCGGAAAAACTTCAATAAAATTCAGGCGAGGAAGAAATCAAAATTAGAAAACATGGTAAGCATGCTACCATACCTGAACTGATAACCAAGTCTCCCGGGACCCGAACCCAGGAGTGCGGCACTTTCCGATGTGACACCCTAAGACAAATTACCTGATTGATTTCGCTACATTTTTTTTGAGTTTGATGCATGAGTTTATTGAAAGCGTGATATCCAGTGAACAAGGGGGTAACAATAAATGAGTACCTGTTTTAGTTTGTTCAATTGCAATTGTTTTTAACATAATAGGTACTGATTTTTTTGGCAGATGTTCCACTTCATTACCAACTTCAGAGTTTTTTATTTAGATTAAAATAAAAATATTGCCACTTTCGAAAAAAATATTGCCTTTATCTATTAATTTAAAATTACACCCAATATTATTTAAAATAGTAGCATCATAAGCATCAATAGGAAAATCTTATTTTTTATCGCAGCGATTTCAAATTGGTGAGGAAAAAAAATTACAAAGAGGTAATTCACTAAGCGCGAAAGAGTCAATCGATCGAATTGCCGCTACTAAAATCTGTCGCTTTAGGTCTCAGACATACATACTCTTTCTTCGCCATTTTACCGTATTATTTGTTAAATTTTTTCGAGATTTGATCCAAATTTCTACCTTTATTAAAATTTAACAAAGACTAAAAGTTTTGAGTTGACACTTTAAAAAAAAAGAAAAAATCCTGAAACAAGTCTTAAGTTCTTAAAATCTCTTAGGACATTGACAGCCTTTAGCGCAGAGTGAATAAGATTAATCGCCCAGTCTAAATTGTTCTTTCTAGAAGCTTGAAACTTCGAAAATTTCCTGCTTTCAGAATACGAAAAGTTTCTTGAAATCACAAGTCCTAAAAAGTCAAAACTTCTTCACAACCTCCAAGAAATGCCGAACTGACTACATCAACGATATTTTATAAAGGAATTTTATAAAACGCTGCTCAAGATGTGAGTGCAGTCTGGACAGAAGAGGTTTGGCATTCTCCTGCGAAGCCTGTAACCTATTACAATCAATCTTAAAGAAAATCGCCTCACTTATGTAAATAAAAATTTTATGTATTCTGTGGTGAAAAGGAAAATTGAACGCTATGATGATTTTTTTATCAAAAACTACCCCTGAGCGAAATTGGAATCATATTGGTTGATTTTTTGAGAAGTTATGGAGGAAGAAATTTTGACTTATCTCTTTTAAACGTACAATCTGAGTTGGAATAATAGCTTAAGTGTACTTATGACTTAAGGTATTTAAAATTTTGCTACGGAATAAGAGCCTATAAGCTGTTCCAAATCAAAAAGAAAAAGAGTTTGAATACGCAGCAATAGGCAATGTCAAAACAGCTTACATCGATATAAGAGTTGTTTCCAATACAATCCAACTGACTGCAATATCTATTGTTTGGAGATATGAAAGTTTTTCTTTTAAAGCAATTGTTCTCTATATTAATGCTAATGTGAGTTAAGCGGTACTTGCAAGCAATTAATGTTTGAAAAAACCGCTCAAGTTTTGTTTTCTCGAATAACTTCCTTAATCAACAGAGACTATTGAAATCAATAGATTTTATTACAATCCACATAATTTTTTAAAAATTAACTTTAAAGCTTAAAAATGATCTCCTGCAAAACGACAAAATCGGACTTAAGCACTTTTTCCTTTTCATCACAGAATTAACAATAACTTCGAGATTTATTTAATATTTGAACTTTTTCTTTAAGGTAAAATGAGAATATTTGCTGATACTTAGTGCTTTTGGTTGCAGTTTATGTCTCAAAACGTGACGAAAGGGGAAGTGTTTAAGAAGTTCAAAGTCGCGTTACCTGTGAAAGACCCCTTACTCACACTGAAATGACTTAAAAATATTGCTTGGTTTGCATTTTAAAGTTTAATTTTTCAAAATTTACACTATTCTATCAATAAAGCCTAATATGCACCATATGAAGTACTATAAAAGTACGACCCATTGCGTTGCCAATGCTCCAAAGACAGGAAGCTTCGCTTCAAAAGATTGTCCCATCAGTCGATTGTGTCTTCATACGCAAAATAAATAATTGATGACCATGCAATTTTTGCATTTAGTAGTTGTTGGCTAACGTAAAGAGTTTTTGTTAATTTTATCCAATGGTTAACTTTTGTTCGTGGCCATAAAAGCTTCTATAAGAAAAAACCTCAGATATTAATTTTTTAGTGATACTCTTTTGGTTGTATTAAAGTAAGTGGGTTTGCTTGTCTTATTGCAAAAATATTTAATGTTGGTTCATAAGTTTACTCAACAAACTTAAACATAGATTTGCGGTCAAGTGCGGATATTATTTGCAACATAGCTCATTAATTCATGCAATTAATTATATGCTGTTAATGTGCATCATCATTACAAGGCCTTTTTTAAATACATATGTATGTAGTTACCAGAGATACAGCTGCCCAAAAATAAAAGGAATCGTAAAAGTCCAGTGTTTCATTTGTTCCTATTTTTGTGTAGGGAATGTAATGTAATGCAAGCAATGGTTGGTTAGTTTCACCAAAATGCATCTCTACCTTTCCCGTGCACTCCATCCTGCAATCTTATACATTCGACTTTTCTACGGCGGGCTCTGCGCTTATTTGGCGTATAATCATAGTAGCTTTTAAATAGAAAATGCTTTAAGTCATTCATAGTCGAGTTAAAGCATAGTTTCACGCTTAAAATATACTTTAAAAGAAATATTAAGAAAAATCGTCAAAGCTATTGAGAGTTCTGACCTATGTGTACTGATCACTTATACACTTTTGATTAAAACTTCACAAAATATGTATATTATATTGTAGGCGAAATTATAGCTTGATATACACTAATTCAAAAATCCATTCAATCAGATATTTAAATAATCTATATAGATATGTATATAAAAATGAATTGCCAATTTGTGTGTGTTCACGCATCACTTGAGAACGGCTCAGCCGATTTGGCTGATTTCTTTTTCGTTATACATATTTGTAATTTTTAGGACATGGTTTGCATGAAAGAAAATTTTTTTTAAGATTCATATTTAGGGTAGTCCTCATACAAAAATTTGTTTAAAATCGCATTTTCTTAAGGATCGCTTCATCGATTCACATGGAATTGACACCACGGGGTACTTATACTCAGAGACTATTATTACTTACTTACTTACTTAGATGGCCATAACAACCCGTTGTCAGGTTACGGCCGACCTCATTAGCTCTCGCCAGGCGCCTCTGTTTTGCGCGCGCCTTCTCCAATCATTAATGCCAAGCGCGGTTAGGGCTTCCTCAGCTTGGTCTATCCACCGGAGGCATGGTCTCCCTCTTCGTCGTTGACCGTGGACCTTCCCTTCGAATACCTTTTTCGCTGGAGCTTCTTTATCCATACGATGGACATGACCCAGCCAGCGTAGTCGCTGTATTGTTATACGCTTAACTATGTCAATGTCGGCGTAGAGCTCATACAGCTCGTGGTTCATTCGAATGCGATAGTCGTCGCCAACTCGAACAGGACCAAAGATTTTGCGGAGAACTTTCCTCTCGAACACCCCAAGAGCGGCTGCGTCTGTTGTCGAAACCACCCATGCCTCAGCGCCATAAAGAAGCACAGGTAGAATGAGGGTCTTGTAGAGTGTTAGCTTTGTCGATCGAGAGAGAGCTCTGCAACGTAATTGCTTACTGAGACCGTAGTAGCACCTATTAGCAATTGTTATTCTCCGCTTAATCTCCAGACTGACATCATTGTTGCTGGTTACGGCAGTGCCAAGGTAAATGAATTGCTTGACAGCTTCTAATTTACAGTTGCCCGCTGTAACATGAGAGTCTAGATCCCGTGTTGTTGTTAGTAGACATTATGTATTTCGTCTTGCCCTCGTTTACTGTCAAACCCACTTTGGCTGATTCCTTTTCAATAGCAGCGAAAGCACCAGTAACATCTCTCTTACTCCGACCGATAATATCAATACTACCTTGATCAAAAAGTTTTAGGACTTTATTTTTAAAATGAAAAATACAAGTTTATTCATCAAAATCGATATTGTCTCCTTCAAAGTACTCCCCATCGACTGCAATGCACTTACGCCAACGCTTGACCCAGTCCTCAAAAGCCTTTTTATACTCGACCGTCGGTATGGCCATCAGGGCCATCTTCGATTTTTCGATGACCTCTTCTCGGCTGCTGTAACGCGATCCGCGGAGCGGTTTCTTCAGGTGGTCGAACAGGAAAAAGTCGCAGGGAGCCAAATCAGGCGAATTCGGTGGATGTTGGACGGTATTCATGGAGTTTTTGGCCAAAAACTCACGAATAATGATCGCATTGTGCGACGGCGCGTTGTCGTGATGCAAAATCCACGAGTTGTTTGCCCACAAATCCGGTCTTTTTTGGCGAACTGCTTCACGCAAACGTCTCAAAACGCCCAAATAATATTCTTTGTTGACGGTCTGACCTTCTGGGAGGAATTCATGATGCACAACACCTCTGTAGTCCATGAAAACCGTGAGCATCGCCTTCTTTTTCGATTGAAAACGACGTGGTTTTTTCGGTCGCGGCTCATTGGGTGAACGCCATTCACTCGCTTGATGTCTGGATTGCGTGTCGTACTCGTAAATCCACGTCTCGTCACCAGTAATGATTCGTTTGATGAATGTTGGGTCGGATTCAGCCTTGGAAAGCATGTCTTTTGCGTCATCAACGCGGTCCCTTTTTTGCATGAAATTCTTTTTTTTTGTAAAAAATCGAAACCACACACAAAAGTAGATGCACACAATACGGCGTCACTTCAAGAAATGTCAAGCTGTCAAGCTGAAAATTTGACATAACGTCCATGACACTTCTACCAACACAACAAAAAAAATAGAATTGAAATCGGACGAACGAGAGCGCCACACGGTGACGAGTCCTAAAACTTTTTGATCAAGCTGGTATCATCAGCGTACGCAAGGAGCTGAACACCTTTGAAGAAAATGGTGCCATTATGATGCACACCGGCTTTTCGTACGATCCCCTCCATAATGAAATTGAAGAGATCGCACGAGAGCGGGTCGCCTTGTCTGAAACCTCGCTCGGTATTAAAAGTTCCGGAGAGGTCTTTCCCTACCTTGACGGAGCTACACGTATTGCTCAACGTCATCCTGCAGAGCCTTATCAACTTTGCAGGTATACCGAACTCAGACATTGTTGCGTATAGGCAATCCCGCACTGGGCTATCGAACGCAGCTTTATAATCGACGAAGAGATGGTGAGTGTCGATTTGATATTCATGGGTTTTCTCCAGGATTTGGCGTAGAGTAAAAATCTGGTCTATGGTGGACTTACCAGGTCTAAAGCCACACTGATAGGATCCGATCAGCGTTTCTGTATACGGCTTCAATCTTTCACACAATACGCTCGAGAGGATCTTATATGCGATGGAAATAAGACTGATACCCCTGTAGTTGGCGCAGATTGTCGGGTCTCCTTTCTTTATTACAGGACAAAGCACGCTGAGATTCCAATCGTCGGGCATGCTTTCCGCTAGCCATATTTTGCTGATGAGTTGATGCATGCATTTTATCAATTCATCGCCACCAGCTTTAAACAACTCAGCTGGCAGGCCGTCAGCACCCGCTGCTTTGTTGTTTTTGAGTCGCTGGATAGCAACTCGAACCTCTTCATGGCTAGGTGATGGTACTTCCACTGCGTTATCATCGATTGGTGGTATTGTACTGCATTTTCTTTGGGAGGAATTGGTGGAATCATCGCCCGTAAGCAAGTTGGAGAAATGCTGCCTCCATAACCTCAGTACATTCTGTGTATCTGTAACCAGATTTCCATTTTCGTCTCTACAAGTGGATGCTCCGGGCTTGAAACCTTGAGTTAGACGCTTAACTTGTTGATAGAATTTTCGTGCATCCTTCTTGCCCTGGTACACCTCAAGTTCCTCACGCTCACGCTTTTCCTGCTCCCTTTTTTTACGTCTGAAAATGCGCCTCTCTTCCTTCCTCTTTTCGCGGTAGTTTTCTCGCACAGCTCGCGTTGCGGCTGACTGCAGCGTCAGTCAGCCGCATGCGGATCTTAGCTGCAACAAGATAGTGGTCGGAGTCAATGTTGACCCCCCGAAATGTACGCACATCCAGAACGCTTGAAGCGTGCCTTCCGTCGATCACAACATGATCAATTTGGTTTTTCGTTTTTTGATCCGGGGATAGCCAGGTGGCCTTGTGAATGTCGAGGTGTTGAAATCTGGTACTACTAACTACCATGTTTCGCGCCGCAGCGAAGTCGATCAGTCTCAGACCGTTGTTTGAAGTGGTCTCGTGGAGACTGAACTGACCGACTGTAGCGCCAAAGATGCCTTCGCGTTAAAATCGCCGAGGACTATTTTTACATCGTGGGTCGGACAACGGTCATACACGTCCTCTAGGCTCGCGTAGAAATCATCCTTGGTGGCATCGTCCTTTTCCTCCGTCGGGGCGTGCGCGCAAATTAGGCTTATGTTGAAGAATTTTGCCTTGATACGGATCGTAGCCAACCTTTCGCTTATTGGCGTGAACCGGGAAACTAGGTGGCGTAATTTTCGACTTACAACGAATCCGCAACCAAATTCGCGCCTCTCCGCATGGCCGCTGTAGTAGATATAACAGTTCGTCCGTTTAGAGCAGCCTTGTCCTTTCCATCGCATCTCCTGGATGGCGGTGATGTCAGCCTTTATTTTTACGAGGGCTTCCGCCAGTTGGATAGTTGCACCTTCCCTATGGAGGGTCCGGACATTCCAGGTGCATATCCGTAAATCATTGTCCGTTTTTCGTTTGCAGTGGTCGTCATCGTAGTGGGGGCTATTATCCGAGGCTGATTTGGTTTTCATTGGAAATGATGATAATGTGTGGTGGGACCCAAACCCTACGCACACATTCCAAGTTTTAAGTCTAGGAGAGACTCGCCTTCTCACAACTAGCTCACCCCCAGACGGGTGTCCAAGGGATCTCCAGAGGATACTTGGCCAAAAAAGGTCGGAAGTTTGTGAGCTGCTTGAACTGCTTGCAAAAGAATCATCCCTGGCCACTCCCAAGTGAGTGGCAATCAGGAACTTTTCCCACTTACGTGGACTTCTACAAACAGCCCCATTATTATTAAGATCTATAAATTTTATTTAGGGTGGTCCTCACACAAAAATATTTTTAAAATCGCATTTTCTTAAGGATCGCTTCATCAATTCACATGGAATTAACACCACGGGGTACTTATACTCAGAGACTATTATTAAGATCTATAAATTTTATTTAGGGTGGTCCTCACACAAATATATTTTTAAAATCGCATTTTCTTAAGGATCGCTTCATCAATTCACATGGAATTAACACCAAGTAGCCTTTATACTCAGAGACCATTATTATGTGCTATAAATTTTATTTAGGGTGGTCCTCATACATATATATTTTTAAAATCGCATTTACTTGAAGATCCCTTTGTCGATTCACATGGAATGGACACCACGTTGAACTTATATCTGGAGACGCTTATTAAAATATGTTTTTTATATATAGAGTGTTTATTTAGGGTGGTCTTCATACAAAAATACTTTTTAAATCGCATTGTCTTAAGGATTGCTTCATCGATTCACATGGAATTAACACAACGTGATTCTTATACCCTAGCCATTATTAAGCCTTATAAATTATTTTTGGGATGAATATTTAGGGTAGTTCCCATAATTTTTCTTTTTTAAATCGCATTTTCGTTACGTGGAATGGTTACAGTTTGAGAGCTCTGCCATGAATTCCGATGAAGAACAAAAGTGTTCCCAAATATTGGTACAAATTATAAAAAAACGTGTTTGGTTGAGCGAACGGGCTATTTTGGCAGCGAAAAATAAAGACGTAGACGATTTGAACATAAAAATTCAAACTCAAATCGATGGCCAATTACAGTCATTTAAGTCGATCGATTCAATAACCGATCCAGATGAAATTGTCAATTATCCAATGGAGTTTCTGAATTCATTAGATTTGCCAGGAATGCCGCCGCACAATTTGCAGCTTAAGGTCGGCTCGGTGATAATCATGTTGCGCAATCTAAACCAACCTAAACTATGTAATGGGACAAGACTCGCTGTTAAAAAGGTGATGAACAACGTGATTGAAGCGACGATAATCATAGGAAAGTTCAAAGGAGAAGATGTTCTGATTCCAAGAATACCACTGATTCCAACCGATTTACCGTTTCAATTAAGGCGTATCCGGTTTCCTGTTCGTCTTGCATTCGCAATGACGATTAATAAATCGCAAGGGCAATCGTTGGAAGTATGTGGAATAAATTTAGAGATGCCGTGTTTTTCCCATGGGCAATTGTACGTAGCGTGCTCGAGAGTAGGTAAACCATCGGTGTTGTTCATTTTCTTTCCGAACGAGAAGACAAAAAATATTGCTCATCACCAAGCGTTGCGACGAAAGCGTTAAATATTTTTAGTATAAGATTTAAATATAAGTATCGTATACACACTGTAAGAATAAAAACGGATTTTTTGACATGATTTCTTTTTCCACAATAATTGAAGTGTCTTTATTTCCAGTGAGCTAAAGACGGTTCTGAACAATATTCTATCTGTTATATCTATAACAAATTTTGGTAATAGATGACAGAACAACGACTTTCGGGCCAGCTAGATATTAATATTACTGAACAGAATTTGGAAATTTTGAATGTATCTAGACTACGTACGTTATGCTGTTTATAAGATGTGATTTGGGATCTACATATGTAGACCAGTGTTGGCATGCCACAAATGTGGCGCGACATTTGCGACATTTACGACGTTACGACCGTATGCCGTAAATGCCGTAAATGTCGTAAACCTTCGAGTCTTTGTGACAAAAATTGAGCTTGTGACAAGAACGAATTATTAAGTTCATACTGACAATGAGAATAATTATTTATTCATAACTTAATTCAGGTCATCAAATTGTATGTCAAATATGTTTGAATTCTCGTCATATTTGTTTTTTTTTGTTTGTTAAATTGTATGATAAACAATTTTAGTAGTTATAAAAACGAAGTTGATCTGGAGCTTGCGACATTTGTGGCAAATCCTAAAAATCCTTGTGACATGCCAACACCGATTCGATTCAAACTTGGATAATTATTTTTATGATTTCTGATCAGGCAGGCACCGTAAAAAAAAAATGTTCTCTATTTTTGTGGTTTGCAGCCATTAAAAATCTTACCCAGAATGCTGAAGCAGTAATTGGGCACTTAAGCCATAATTAATGGTAAATTCAAACTTAAAATCCAGTTTTCAAGGGGAAGTAAATTTTTTTCCAAAGTTTTGGATTATTTACAATGGCTAGACTTACCCAACCACACATATGTAATTCAAAGTAAACATATGCGAATAATCGAAAACTATTTTAAATTTTTATATGAAAACTTTTTTCAATTTTCTATGCATAGCTACTTCATATTCTTCAATATCTTTCCTTAGCAATTTGCATTTAGATTTAACAAGTTTCTCCAATGTATTCACTACCATGGATTATTAGTAAACAACAAATTATACATAGGTTGCAATATAACTCTGAATTTATTAAAATCGAGATAAGTAGTTTTACTTTTAATTACAATACGTTACTTTTAATTGATTGTAAATGTGTTAATGTTAAAGCATTTGTAAGTAATTGTTGTATGGATTTGATCTCTTGTGTAGAATAACATTATTCATATTTCATTAATTGTTGCAGCAAAATTCCTACGATAATATGTAACATATATTAGGGTGACTAGATTTCTTTTTTTTTAAATACTTAGGTTTAACGGTTGCAGGTACATCAAAGATATATTCTACTACAAGCAGACCTCATAATATTAATATTTACTTGTGGCTCATCAAGCTTTTAAGTTCTCCACACGATTTATATGGGAAAGAATGTTTTATTTCACAGTTTCGTTTATATCTCGTGAAAGAAAAAATTGTTTAAAAAATTGGCGTCCTAGGTCAAACCTCATAATGAAATAGGGTCAGTAAGGATTAAAGATATAAATTTTAAGAAATTCCTGAAAGTTTTTTTTTTTTGACCAATTGAGAGGGCTTGCCCAATTGGTTTTTCTTAAGAACCAATAACTAAAAGTGGCTGCTTGGCTGAATTTTATATTGAAATAGGGTCAGTAAAGGTTAAAGGTAAATATTTGAAAAAAATTCTTAAAATTTTTTTATAATATTTCAAACCAAGAGCCACCCTAATACACACATGTCGACGACCCCCTACGAATGACGTGCTTAGTGTCAAAACAAAACATTACATGGCGAGCAAAAAATCGACTTTTTTTACAACTTTTATCTATCTAACTTTTCAACTGGAAGGAATTTGAAAATGTTTTTTTTTTTTTTTTGTAATATGTAATTGGTCGGCTTAAATCAATAATTAGTTTATAGTAGTTGCGCTTATTGTCACTTGGCACGATATACGTAAGAGCTTTCGATATGTATAAACGAATAAATTGGCTTACAAGTTACAATAAAACTCTTTCTGGACATTTGGATAGGAGCACTAGTGGTCAATATAATAAAATAATTTGTAATTATAATTTGTGCATTTATCATAAAATGAAAGGAATATAACATTTAAAATGTAGATAATAGTTTAAGACGTGACCTTAGACTCAATCTTCACAGTTGACATTTTAGTGTAAAAGTGAACTGTTAGTACAACAGAGCGGTTCAAAAAAAAAAAACTTTTTGATTTTTTTCAGGATGTGTCAGCGGATTACAGTAGCCTTATATGTCTGGACAAAGCCCATTACTAGGTTTAAGTGAAATATTGAAAACTGGATCATCGCTCTCTGTTTTAAGTAGAAAACCCATTTTCAAAAATATTGATTAAAAAAATAGTGCAAGTTAAAGAGGTTATCAAATTTTCCAACAAGGTGGGTATGGTATCGGGGAATTCGAATCCGTGATTAGTTTTTCTTCTTCTTCTTCTTCTTTCTTTCTTATAAAAAAAATTGAAAACTAACAGAGTTTCGACTTTATAGTTGCAACACCTCAAATATTATCTTACAGCCGATCTCGCGGTACTTTAAAGTAGCAAAATCACCCCACATTATTTTACCGCCGATCCCGTGTTACATCATTTTCAATGCATTGTTATTTGTTTAAGAGAATTCGAACCCGAGTTATCTACATTTTTCTAAATTATTAGAACTGGCATAATTTGAAATTTTGAAAATGGTAGAAAGATTTATAGAACAGTAATCTAAGAAAAATATCTATAAATTATTATCTGTTCTGATACACCACTAAAAAAATTTCAAGTTTTTTTGATTCTCTTCCACATAATTTTTGAGGTATTCCGTTTCAAAATATTTTTAAGTCAACTTTGGAAATGTGTACTCATAGCTTTTTTAAAAATAATTTTTACAATTTAAATATGCATAGAAGGGCTGTGCCAAATGTAATTGTTTTTTAAATAGTAGGCGGTGCCATGCCTCTATCAGGAAAAACCGTTTTCACGGCTTTTTTAATGGGCGTGGCACAAACCCTTTTGAGTGAAAACGTCGTCACTGCTGAGCCACTCCTACACACATAATTTTTTTTTTACTTTTAATCGGTCTATTGAATCATTTGCTTGTCCTTATGCACCACTAAACGCCGCAATGCAAAGATTGATTAACTTGATTACTGTAATAACTCACTCACTATGGCGTTAGCAAAGTAATTATAGTATGGAGTCAGTGGTGTAACTAAGGGACGACTATGCCAAGTCTGTCTGTATGCCTCTACGTCCGTCTTTTTAGGGAAATCACGATTACGGAAAAACAAAGCGAGATAATATAAAGAAATTCGTTACTCTGGCCTCATTTTAAATTTTAGCCCGTATGATTGAAGTGGGCGAATTCTATTACAAGGAACATATATCAAAAACCTAATAATTTATGAATTTCTAGTTATCGTGGTCACTTTAGAAAAAAATCCTACCTCAAATAGCACCCAACATTGTTAATACCTGTTTATTATTTAGTTTTTGTTGATTTGATCAAAGCAGCATGAATTATTATATGTATTAAAATATCTGTGCACAATTTTTTGTCAAAAGTCTTTGAAAAAATAATGGCAAATCAAATTGTAAGCTACATTAGTAGAACGAATAAGCTGAGTAAATTACAGTCAGGATTCAGAAGAAAAGTTAATTGTGAATCAACTGTTATTTAGGTCACTACTGACATTCTTTCAGCAATAGACCGTAGAATTTTATGTGTAATGGTTTTATGGGATTTTACTTATAAATCATACTATATTATTGAAAAAATTTAAATATCAATTTAGTTTTTCCAACACAGTGATAGAACTTTGACTGTTATTACTGAACAAGATTCGTCTATATCTATTTTTGTTAATTGTGGGATTCTTCAGAGCTCTGTCCTAAACACCCAGTTAGCGTCATGATGTGGCCTATGATCTCAGCCAAAGACATGGGGCTCCTATACATCGTGATAGAAACCACGAGGCAAAAAATTTAAATATCAATTTCGTTTTTCCAACACAGTGATAGAACTTTGACTGTTATTACTGAACAAGATTCGTCTATATCTATTGTTGTTAATTGTGGAATTCTTCAGAGCTCTGTCCTAAACACCCAGTTAGCGCCATGATGTGGCCTATGATCTCAGCCAAAGACATGGGGCTCCTATACATCGTGATAGAAACCACGAGGCAGGAGCAGTACAAGCAAGTACTAAAAACCCGCCTGCTGCCATAGCTCGAAGAATGGTTCCCTGGTACCTTTTTATGCACGATTTGGCACATTGGAACTTACCTGACTTGAACCCCACTGAGAAAATGTGGGAGCTATCCAAACGGGCGATCGTCAAAGAATTGAATACCACCAAGTGAAAGTTGATTGAAACACTTGTCAGACTTGTCACAACACCGAACTCCAACAACAGCCAAAAAATTACATACAAGCCATAATGGCATCACCAAATATTATAATTATTAGCATAAAATTTTTAGAGAACGTAAATATCACTTTTACGAAAAAAATAATTGAATGTACCCTACGTAATATGTTGATTTTATTATCTACATAAATAGAATATTATAATAAACACTTACTTACCTAATAAAAACTTACTTGACCCAGAACCAATCATTTGCTCAAAAAAATAATTTAAACTAGAAAATACAAAAATATGAATACTTTCCGAAATAATTCGATCTCCTACTGTATATGGCAATCAGCTGATTCAAAACAAAATCATCTGCCACTCTAAAATTTTATTTTATTTCACGGCTATCACATATTACAGTGAAAACCACGTTCTACTTACTATTGTCAAGGTTAAATTTTTTCATTTCCTATTTTGTGTATTTCAATAAATATTTTCATTTTCATCAAAGGGACCAGTGAAAATTATTGCTATGGGACAGAGTTATCTCAAAAAAGGGGAAGATGAGATAACCTCTTCGATTATTGTTGTCTGGGTTTTCAGTATAAGTATTGAACATAATTTTTATGTACATACGTATGTACATAAGCATACCAACTTTGAATTTGAAAAAATAAGTACGTTTGCCTAAAATCAATAGTTGAAAATAAGTACAATATCAATCCATAGTGTTATTATATGGTGGGTGCAGTAAAAGAAAATTCAAATGGAACAAAGAAAAAATGCAACGACCAGCTGTCAACGCGGTGTGCTTTAGTGGTAAGAGAACGATCCTGTATTGCACCCACCATATAATTACACCATGATTCCGAGCTATTGTTTTTATATCGAAATTTCTTAATTGAATTGTATTTGTCAACAATAAGTACAAATTAAAAGTTGAAAACATGTTCAGAAACTTAAAGGATAATTAATGTTCGCTCTGTGTACTACCAATCGACATTTTGTTGGATGAGGCAGCATTAGCGTCAGCAGTTTCACTGACAGCAGCCACGGTGCGCTGTTGCTCTTTGAAATTGTATTTTTCTTGACACGAAATTTGTCGCAATAGCTATTTTTACCAGCAAAATCGATTTTAGAGTGTTCACTTCAAGCCGAGAGAACTCGGTTTTCCAGATGTTTTTTGCTGATGAAAAGACGCGCTCCACTGGTGCACTCGTTCCATTTAGGCACAGAATGAATTCGAAGAGACGAGAAAATTCAAAATAAGGCACTTGTGAAGTTTCCATGTGCTTAAAGATCTCAACCCAGCGTTCTTCAGATAACAATTTCTTCTCTTTCCATTCTTCAATTAGAATTACGCATTTCGAAGCTTGTGCGGAATATTTTGGAAGCGCAGTCCGATGAAATGAAGCTATTATTCTCTTTTATGACATGATACGAACAAACGCCTTCACCGCCAATACCATTTAATGAATAGAAACACAAAGCATATAAGGCGAAACACATAAAAAGCATTCATGCATCATATGCTTTTCAACACACATAGAATGCATCTATTAAAATTTGTCACTCTCTTTTCCCATACGATTTTTTCACCAAATATGTATTGTTTACAAATTTTGTTTTTGTCACTCTCTTTTCCCATACAATTCTCTCACACAAAATCTACAAGTCTGCGCTGTCAAACTCAAATTTAGTGATGCAACATATCAATTTTTGAAACATTCGTGTGTAAATACTAATAAAGGAATTCTAGTTACAACTATTTCACAATCATCGGGCAAGCGTAAATGATATTTATATTTATTTTTAATTTGAGAAACAGATTTCTGCCGAAATAAGTGCAAATTAAGTACGCTTTGAAAAATAAGTACAAATTAAGTACGCTTTGAAAAATAAGTACGGCAAGCTGAAAGTAAGTACTGTACTTACTAAATAAGTACAGTTGGTATGCTTATACATACATATGTATGTATTAATGTATATTAGGGTGTTTTTTCAAACTTTTGGAGGGATTTTATTTATTTTTTCCTATATTATAGCATGAGGAATAAAAATAATTGTCCCAACATCAGACCTACGAACGGCGGATCCACTTTATTTCCTAGTACAATTCATATGAAAAACGAAAAAGCAAAACAACGAAAAACAGAATTTTTTTTTGCGTTTTAGTAAATTTTCTGTTTTTCGTTGTTTTGTTTTTTTGTTTTTCATATGAATTGTACTAGGAAATAAAGTGGATGCGCCGTTCGTAGGTCTGATCTAGGAAGCTGAAATTTTGGGAGAACTTTCTTCAAACCCGATTCTATTATATAGGCACATAGGACCGCAAATTTAAAAAAAAAATATCTCCTTCGGGTGTATTTTTTCCGCATTTTTGGTCACACGAAAAATGTTGGCGTGGTTTTACAACAGTGAGTGACGTCCCCCATTCAACTAAAAATCTCAAAACGCTATATCTTGGCACCTAAGGCAACCTTTTTCTACGTTTTAGTTACTCGGTTTTTTCGTTAAATTTCAACGAAATTGGACGTAAACTCTGACCGCACCGTTTACAGGTTTGAGCTAGGAAGCTCAAATGTTGGGACAATTAGTTTTATTCCTCAAGCTATAATATAGGAAAAAATAAATAAAATCCCTCTTCAAAAGTTTGAAATAAAAACACCCTAATGTATATGTTATTGGTATAGCGTTCCTAAAATGAAGCTAAAATATTAAAAACTAAATTGTTCATGGCTCATATTACTTAAAACTTTATAATTAGGTCATTAAATTACGAAATATGTACGTAATTTATTGAAAAAAAAAAAAAATATTGTTGATATACTGAGTATTCGTACGGATTTTTGTCAAAACAGGATTTAGGTGTGGGCTTTGTTGATTGTTTTGATTTTATATTTTTTTTACAATGTTGATCTTTGATCCTTCTATTTGTTATCAAAGTTTGTATATTTTTAAATGTTGTGCATCTTCCCTATAGCTTATCAACACTCGTGAGTTTTCATAAATATTCCAAGTAAAACGTGTAAAATATAAATTTTTAGTTCAAGGTTACGTCGGACTTAGTGTAAGAGTAATAATGAAATAATCTTACATACACACTAATAGTACGGGAGCCAGAGACATTTTGGATTGCGGTAGAAAGATTTCAAAACTTATATGAATTTTGAGCAGTCCTACCATCTGAGTCGATCTATTCAAGATGCAAGAGGACTTTCAAAAGTTTGCAGTTCTTCTCCTTCAAGTTACTTTTAAAAATGTCAATTTTGATGTTTCCTATTAAAATTTAGGATTTTAATTTCAAAATTCAATGTAGGTACAGACACTAGGTTTGAATTGTCATTATCAATGTTTAATTTTAAACATCATACAGACCATTATTCTTCATCTCAATAATTAAAATGTTCCGCATTTCTACGCGCCTAATTATTGGCTCGCCAATTTTTTGGTTCCCTTGCCTTTTCTGTAATCGCGCAAACGAACTCTTTTCTCCAGATTTTTTAATACAGGGAACGTAACCAAATCTGCCTCATCACGCCACCTACCGTCTGTGTATAAATACTTTGTAAGAAAATTGTTTCAACTTCGAATTTAATTGTTCCATCAAAGCTCTAGAGGTGACGTGAGTTTTGAAAAGTTCACTGAGTTCATTTAATTTATGCCACACTATGCAATTTTTAATTGTATGTTATCGTGTCCCTCTAAAACATTGAGTCTAAATGGACTCAATAACTATTTGTTAAATATTACTTTGTATTGAAAAGAATGAATTACTTGTTTCTATTATGGATAGTTACTACAATTTAATTAGTTGTTTACTTCTTGAGCAATTAACAAAATGATAGTTCTTAAAAGCAAAGTAATAATATCAAATAGGTAGGCAATTTAGGGGCACAGGATAAGCATATGCACCAAGAAATTTTTGGGCTTATATATATATTATTCATTCATTTTAAGAGATTTATTCGACCTTTTTTATTACAAAATAAAATCACTTTTCCTGGCTCTAGCTCAGATCTTTATTTATAATTTTATCCCAATATTTCGAGGAAGATTCTCATGATTATTTTCTTCTTGTAAGATCTCCACAGCGTCAAAATTAGGGAAATGTCCACGCTCAGCAAAGTGGGCTGAAAGGGCTGTCTTAGGGGCTTGTACATTTCTGCTTTTTTTGGTCTGATCTATGTCCTGAGAGTCCTGTCCTTTATTTGTTTTTTGTAGTACCAACATATACCTTCTTGCGTACATTGGGCCGTGTCTTGTTCTTAATTTGTTCTTTGTAGTACCAACATATACCTTCTGGCATACATTGGACCCGTCTCCGACACAAGGAATCTTGTAAATAAGGCAGGATTTGTCAAGTTTTGATATTTTATGTTGCTATAAAATTGTCCAACTTTATTATCTGTTTTATTACCAATTTTTGTGTCCTTACTTACGCACTTAATTTCGCGAATCTCTCCATCAAACCTGGAATATATGTCATTGATTTATATATGACTGTACCCCTTTCCTGTCTTGGTCCCTTATCCTTATAAAAATTGTCCATTAATCTTTTTGTTGTGTGTTTTGGAAAACTGTTTTTCTCTAAGATTTTCTCAATTCTTTTTATGTTGTCCCTATGGAATACTTGGTCGCTAATTGTCAGTGCTCTAGTAATTAAATTTTGTGCTGTATTTGAAATTGTCATTTTTGGGTGCTTAGAGTTAAAGTTAATGATTCGACCTGACGCAGTGGATTTTTGGTACCAATTTAATATTATCTTATTTTCACTTTGTATCGCCATTATGTCCAAGTATGCTAACATGTTGTTCTGTTCGTCCTCTTTCGTAAAGCGTATATTTTTGTTAAATTTGTCCAATATTTCGTCAACCTTGTCAATTTTAACAACCGCAAAGATTTCATCCACGTATTTTGTCAGTAAACGCGGTTTTGTGTCTATTTTCGTCATAAAATCGTCAAGTAATTCTTCCATAACTAAATCCGCTGTTATGGGTGAGACAGGTGATCACATTGGCATTCCTTTTAATTGTTTGTTCAATTTTCCGATATAGTTAAAATAATTGTTGTCTTTCACACAAAATTTTAAAATTTCTATAAAAATTTCTTTTGTTATTGTTATGTATGTTTCAATTTTGTCCCATTTCTTTTCAATAATCGTCAAAGCTAAATCTACTGGTACACTGGGAAATAGTGAGATTATGTCGTCATCATAAATATAAAAGTCACTTATTTTGTTTTTAGATTCTGTTGAGTCTTTAATGTTATAAATTTAGTTAAGTTCCACAGTGGTGTTCCTTTTTTATGTATTTTAGGCAGTCCGTAAATACGTGGGGGAATGGCAGTATTTGTCTTAATTGTAAGTTTTTCTTTCAATGTAACGGAGAAATTCGTGAAATTAAATGCGTTTAAGGAAATTAAAATTGCTAATAAAACAGATAATAAAGTTGGACAGTTTTACCGTTTAATCTTGTCTTTTTTACAAGATTCCTTGTGACGGAGACGGGTTCAATGTTTCCCAGAAGGTATGTGGGTTTTTCTTTTTTAAATATATTTTTATATTAAAGTTTAAGTTTCAAAAATATTTTTGAACATTTTTTTAGATTCTATTTTTTTAATAATGAAAACTTTTTGACAAAAATTAAAAATTCAAAATTTGAAAAACAAATTTTTAAAACTAGGAATAATTAAATTTTTAAAGTAAAATTATGATAAGTGTTTTTATATGGTGTAATTGTAAAAGTGTAAATGTAGAAGTGTGAATGTAAGAGTGTAAATGTGGGGCACCACATTATTCCCCCTCCCTGTAGAGTTTAATGGTGTTGTTAAGAAGATTGAAGTGTACTTTTTTGGTAGGTTTACTTGGAGAGGAGAGTTTTTGCGTATTTTCTGTATTTAGAAAAGCTGGTTTAAGTCTGTCTATGTTGATTGTAGTTGTAGTATGGGTGTTGTAATGAGTGTTGTATTGTATCGTTTCGTACAAAAACGAATTTACAGTCTTTTACTGTTTGTGGTACGTGTTGTTGGTATTTTGTGTTATGGTGTGAAATGTTTGATTGAATGTTGCTTATGTTTTCTTTAAGCTTGAACAAGGTCTCTGATGGTTTGAATGGTTCTATTTTCTGAACTGTTAGTTGTTGTGGTAATCTGAGTGTTTGACCAAAAACCATTTCAGATTGTGATGTTTTAATGTCTTCTTTTACAGCTGATCTGAGAGCTAATAGAACTAGGGGAAGTTCGGAATACCAGTTTTTTTGATTATTAGAGGCTATTAAGGAGGCCTTAAGTGTTCTGTGGAATCTTTCTATTATTCCGTTTTCTTGTGGGTGATATGCTGAAGTAGTGATGTGGTGAGTAGCTAGTGTTTTTATAAACTGTTTAAATGTGTGAGAGGTGAATTGAGGTCCTCGATCAGAAGTGATCTCGAGTGGAACTCCGAAACGTGAAATGAATTCTCTGTTGCAAGTTTCAACAATTGTGCTGGTATTAGTATCTTTTATTGGGTATACTTAGGGCCAACGTGTATTCCTGTCTATGGCAGTTAGTAGATATCTATAGTTATTTGATATTGGTAATGGGCCAACCAAATCGATGTGGATATGTTCGAAGTGACCGTGTGGAATATGTATCTTATGAGGTAGTGTCTTTGTGTGTCTGTGTACTTTGGCTCGTTGACAGTTAACACATTCCTGGGACCATTTGTTGATTTGCGAATTCATGTTGGGCCAGAAGTATCGTTGTGTAATTAGTCGTCTAGAAGCTCTAGCTCCGAGGTGAGAAATGTTGTGTGTTTGTTCGAATATTTTTTACGTAGTGTTTGTGGTATGTATGGACGGGTATCTTTTGTTGAGTGTTCGCACCAAATGGAATGGAATGGAATATCGATTTGTTTGAATTTTTATACGTTTTTGTTGAGTATGTCGCTTAGTTCTGTATCGTTTGTTTGTTCGATATGTAATTGTTTTAGATTGAGGTATAGTGTTCTTAGTTCTTCTACCTCGTATCTCGATAGAGCATCGGCAACAGTGTTTTCTGTACCTTTAATGTGTAGTATTGTGTTGGTAAACTGCGCGATGTATTCTAAATGACCTGCGCGATGTATTCTAAATGACGTGTTTGTCTTGGACTGCGTTCGGTCTTTGAGTGAAGTGCGTTGATTAGTGGCTTGTGATCGGTGTATACTGTGAATGTGTTGCCTTCTAAGTGGTGTCTAAGATGTTTATGGCAAATGTAAGTGGTGTCTAAAATGTAAATGGCAAGTAATTCGCAATCGAATGTGCTGTATTTTGTTTCTGTGGGTGAAAGTTTTTTCGAAAAGAATGCTAGTGGTTCTAATTTGTTATTGTGTTCTTGTTGTAGGACTCCACTAACTGCTGTATTAGATGCATCTACAGCAATTGATAGTTTCGCTTTACTGTTAACATGATTAAGCAGTGTTTGCTTAGCGAAGCTATCTTTTATTGAAGTAAATGCATCTAGAGTGTCTTTTGTCCATTGTAATTGTTTGTTTTTGGTTTTTAATGCGTTGGTTACCATTTGATAGATTGGTCCTAATGTGTGTGCGAGTTTGGGAATGCATCTGTGATAATAGTTTGTCATACCGATAAATTTTTGCATGTGTTTGACTGTGGTTGGTTGTGGGTAGTCTTGTATGCACTGTATTCGTTCTGTAGAAGGTTGTATACCGTGTTGTGAAATGTTGTAACTTAGGAACGTTATGTTATCAACTCCGAAAACGCATTTGTTTGGTTTGATGTTGAGTCCATAATTGTTAAGACGTGTGAAAACTTGGGTTAAGTGTTGTAAATGTTGTTCTTCTGTTTCACTGGCAATTAGTATATCGTCTAAGTATACGAATATGAAGTCTAGTCCGTTTAGAACTTCGTTTATGAATCTTTGGAACGTTTGCGCTGAGTTCCTCAAGCCAAAGGGCATTCGGAGGAACTCGAACATTCCGAAAGGTGTAGTGATTGCTGTTTTGTGTATGTCTTCAGAGGCCATTGGTATTTGGTGATAGGCTCTCACTAAGTCTAGTTTTGAATAAATGGTAGTGTTGTGTAAATTTATTGAAAAATCGTGTATGTGTGGTAATGGATAGCGGTCCGGTACAGTTATTGTGTTTAGTCTTCTGTAATCTCCACATGGTCTCCAGTCGTTTGCTTCACGTTTAGGAACTAAGTGTAATGGAGATGCTGTCATTGAATTAGATGGTCTGCAGATGCCAGCTTTAACCAAGAAGTCAAATTCTTGTTTAGCTATTTTCATTTATGGCAGATCTAGACGTCGAGGTTCGTTGTAAGGTAATTGTCCTTGTGTTGTAACATGGTGTACTGTTTTATATTTGACTGGTGCATTGTAATCGGGTTCTATTGTGAGTGCAGGGAATTTTTTTAGTAATTGAATATATTTGTTGTTGATTGAAAATAATTGTGGTAATGGTGTTTCTGTGTATGCTGAAATAGCGTTTATAGATAGTTTTGTGAGTGGGTCAATGAGACGTTTGTGTTTTAAGTTGATGAGTAGTCTGTATTTTGTTAGAAAGTCTGCGCCTAAAATTGGTTTGGAAATGTCTGCAATTAAAAAGGTGAATGGTAAGTCACGTCTTAATTTTAGATTTAGTGTTAGTAACTTTTTGCCGTAAGTTGCTATTGAGGTGCCGTTAGCGGCTGTCAAAATAATGTCGGACTTTTGCTTGTGGTTTTTGAATTTGGAAGATGGGAGAACAGAAACTTCTCCTCCACTGTCAACGAGAAATTTTATATTGCTTGTGATATCGTGAACGAAAAGACGACGCACAGTGGAATTTTGTGGCCATAAATAGGAAGAATTTGAAAGTAGTTGGAATTGAAAAACTTTGTAGTACAATCGTCAGATAATACATAGGGGATGAAAAAAAAACTATAAAAGTTTTAAATTTGTTTTGGATTTAGCGACACAGTGGGCTCAAAGTTGAACTTTTTACTCCAAAAATTTTCTATGAATTTTTTTATATAAGGAACTGTTAGATAGGGCGCTCTAGTTAACTTATTTGAAACAAAAAGCTATAATGTAGCATATTGGTGAAAAGTACATTGTTTCTACTTTATAAAAATTAATTTGGTTTTCTTTTATCGGCCTTATATGAATTTTACGGAATTTTCAAAAATTAGAATGAAAAATGGCAAAAGTGAAAAATTTTAAAACTTTAACAGAAAAAAACACAAAAGTATATCTCCAGATTTAAAAAAATTTTTTATATATTACTGCGAAGGTATGGTTAACAAAATAAAAAAAAATTTGCGCATATTCATAACTTTTTTTTTATCAGGTTTTTCCTAATGTAGTTTTAGAAGGAACAAAATATATCTACTTTTATTAACTGCTTTCACTAATTTGTTTGTATCGAAATTTACCAAAATTGCATACTGGCAGAAAGTTCATGGATTGTACTATTTAAAAAATGTTTGCTTGAAGTTTTATATTCTATGTGTAAATTATGCTGATTTTTTAAAAATTAGGGCTGAAAAAGTAATTTTTCAAAAATTTCGCAATATTTAACAGCAAAAAACAAACAAGTATATCTCCAGATTTAAAAAAATTTTTTATATATCATGTGCGAAGGTATGGTTAACAAAATAAAAAAAAAAAGCTGCGCATATTCATAACATTTTTTTAATGATTTTTTTTCTATTGCAATATTTGGAGGAAAAAATATTTGTGTATTTTCGCATTTCGCAATGCTTTACAACAATTTTATAAATTGTAAAAGCTTACATTGTGAAGCAATTTGTTTGAATTTAGATAGGAGTTCCCTCAAATGGAGGGGAACTGGTTAGGGCTGTTTTTTTTTTATCCCTCTTTGCTTTCGCTTTCTTAGAACTAAACATAGCATAGTGCAGATATGGATGGTGCAGCATAGGGAGTCCGATTATTAACATTTTTGTTATTATAATTATCGAAATATATTTCCAAAAAATTCTTATGTCCTTAATTATGATAGTTATAATTCTATATTTTTATCTTTTCCAATAAATTTATTATATGTTTTCAATGTCTTTAATATATGTTCAGAAGAAACTTATGTTTTCATTACAAACTAAACGTACCGTACAGTGTTTCAAAAGTCATTGCGGCCGAATATTGCTTTTGCTATTAATATTTTAATGTTATTTTATCAAAACAAATATAGTAGAATATTTTACAAGTTCTGGCTTCCGGAGAAGTTATAAATCTCGAAAGCTCTGACAAATAAACCCAAAAAACTGTGGAACTTTATAAAATGGACTACAATTGGTACAACATGCCTCTTTCCGTGCACAAAGTTCTAATGCATGGAAGTCAAATTATGCAAGAACTAGAAGTTCGAATTGAACGTCTTTCTTCTTTGAAAAAACTCAGGAAGCATCAAATACAGTTTTTAAAAACGCGAGGTTGCACAATAGCAGGTGTTGTTCAAGAGTAGCAAACAACGAAGATGTTTTGCATTATTTGCTGATTTCTTCTGATCCTCTTATCAGTCAAATTCGAATAAAGCGAGATCAAAAATATAAAGAGTTATCACCAGAGGCACAAGAAATGCTTGAAGCCTATGAAGAAGACGATTAAAATAAATTTAAAAAAAAACATTTCTGTATATCTACTTTTTTATTGAACTTTCAGTTTTTCTTTAATAACTTGAATACTATAAAAGATATCGCACAATTTGTAACATTTTTGAAATCAGTATTGCCAAATTAATGAAAATTGATACCAATTTTGAAAAAAAGTCTGAATCACATCCCACCTTTGTATGGGCGGTAGGCGTGTACGTAGACCGATTTTTTTATATATTCATAAATTTTTGTTGATTTAACCTAAAAAACGTCTGTGCCAAATTTCAAGACTCTGGGGCTATTCTTACTGTTTATGGCCACCGTTTTTTGTTTTTCTGTAATAACTTTAAAACTATAAAAGATATTGAAAAACTAGTAACATTTTTGAAATCAGCATTGCCAAATTAATGAAAATTGATACCAATTTTGAAAAAAAGTCACAACTTCATCCCACCTTTGTATGAGAGGTAGGCGTGTCCTTCAACCGATTTTTTTTTGAAAATCACCAATTTTTGTTCTCTTTACCTTGAAAACATCTGTACCAAATTTCAAGAGTCTAGCGCAACTATTACTATTTATGGCCGCCGTTCCATTCAAATCCATCCACTGTGCGACGTGTGAGTGT
Organism: Tricholauxania praeusta; assembly: GCA_949775025.1. NCBI lineage: Eukaryota > Metazoa > Arthropoda > Insecta > Diptera > Lauxaniidae > Tricholauxania > Tricholauxania praeusta. Next base: position 40,707,966 of record OX459030.1, on the reverse strand, counting down.
AGTCAGGCTTCCATCATCAGCCGTCGCGATGATGGAGTCTTTTAGTTTAAAGGGTTGTTTTGGACGAATGAACATGGCTGTTCACATCGTCTAGCGTCTTTACCAAATTTGCAATGGTCTTGATCGTGAGTTTGAACTTGGGTATGATCTTTCATGATCTTGTTCGGATCTTATCGATTCTACCTCAGATGTTAATGTGTTTACTTTATCTAAAAGTTGTGTCGTTGTTTGTGTGAATGATTGTATTACGATTGCAAAATTGTTTTGTGTGTGGTTTGGTAAATTTGGATGTTTGTATATTGAAGAAATTTCGTTTTCTGTCATAACCTCCCATAATCTATCCGCTAGATTCAGAAGTTCTTCCAATTCTTTGTTATCTGCACTTGTTAAAGCAATTTTTAGGTTCTTCGGTAGTTTTTGGATCCATAATTTCCGTAGAAGTTCTGGATCTATTGAAGAACCTGCTAGAAGAAGAAGCGATCTGTAGAACTGAGATGGTTTTCGGTCACCTATCTCTGTGTCAGAAAATATCTTATCGAGTCGCTTGTTTTCGCTTAAAGAATGACGTTCTATAAGTACTCGTTTTAGTCCTTCATACAGATTATCTAGTGGAGGTTTCTGTATGAAGTCTAAAACTGTGATTATTACGTCTTGTGGGGGTGCGGTGATTAGGTGTTCGTATTTTGTTTTGTATGCTGTTATGTTTTTTGTGTTGAACTGTGTATCCGCTTGATTAAACCATGCTTCTGGACAATTGGTCCAGAATTGTGGTAGCTTTATTGAAGCGAAATGGATTTCCAAGGGAGATTCGAAGGGGTTGGGTAGTGTGTTAGGGTGGTAAGGATTATGTGTTTGGGTAGGGTTGGGGTTCAGTGTAGGGTGAGGAGGCGTACGATTCATTGTAGGATGAGGAGGGGTAGTTTGATGGCTTGGGTCGATTAGAAAGTTAATTGTGTGTGTGCCTAGTGTTGTCTAAAAATTTCATTTAAATGGCCAAAAAACCTTTGTGGCGCAGGAAAAAAAAAATTTTAATGTTTTCCTTCTCCTCCACATCCCTAAAACTTCTACGTAGCTCAAAAGATCGAACATCTAAGGGGCCGTTCATAAATTACGTAAGACGTTTAGGGGGGGGGGGGGGTCGGCGGCTTCTTACTACATCTTACGAGAGGGGGGGGGGGGGGTGAATGATCATCTTACGTAAGATTTAAAATGCGTATTCATACATTAAAGTTGTATTAACGCATCGTCATTTGTGGCAGTAATGAAATATATTTGAATTTTCGACAGTCACGAAAGATTCAGAAATATCGATTACAATCGATTTAAGTAATCGACTCTAAACGTGACAACTTCTCTTCTGTTTATGTAATGAAATATATGTATGTTGTTTACACGCAGGGTCGACTTGTAACACCGTCTCACAAGTTTGCTATTATTCAGGCATTTACACGCAGATACGTCGACTTTGAAATTTTGTTGATGTTGTCCAGGTTCTTTACCACCTCCTTGCACTTGTCCTCTTAAACAAGAAGATTCGCTTTTGATTCCTTCTTCAACAGGAGACCAAAACAGCAATCAGTTTTGTCCTCTATTTCTTCGCTTAGCGTTAAATTACGATTGGTTCAAAGTACATCCACAGTTCAAAATCATGCCTTACGATTTTTTTTGTCCTTCCCTTGCAAATGTCTTAGCTGATCGAGTTTGTAATATTTGTGACCAGTACTTTGCCTCGAAAAAAGCTACTGTAATGCACAAAAAACTACATGGAAAAGACTGTAGTCGCCCTCACATGATTCAACCAGTTTCAATTTTGAAACGTGGACAGGGGAAAAGCCTTTGCATTTTAAAACAATCGGAGATTTTTCAAGTTACAGAGTGGCATGACGACGAGGATATTGATGTTACAGGGTTTGAATGTGAATCAGAAAATTCAACAGACGAATCGGGTGTGCCAATTGTAGGTTCACTATCAGACTGGTTGAAAAGCGCATGGACTAACGATGACTTTTTTTATTCATATTGAAAAACAAATGTATAGTTTGCAATTTCGTAATATTTATTTAATATGTAACATATGTATATTAAAATTAAATATAGTAATATAGTACATCACATGAAAAATACACTTTTTGACTAGTTTCACCTTAATTATGAATCTTACGTAAGATTTCGGAAGGGGGGGAGGGCGGGTAGTGAGAATCTTACTAAATCTTACTCGGGGGAGGGGGGGGGGGTCAAAAAGTCATGAAATTGTCTTACGTAATTTATGAACGGCCCCTAATCTCTCCATATGCCTGCCGATGGCGCAGTAGCCAGTTATAATGACCGTAACAACTAACCAGACACTATGTCTAGTGCGGGGATATCAGTTCTACGGAGCGATTAGCATCCCATTTCTGCCTAATTTACTTTTTCATGTTGCAAGTTGGCACTTGGCTTCATCTTGTGTTAACCTTTTTTAACATATTAGCCCAATTCTCGATCCGGTGCATATGCAAAATATAATTGCAAAGTTTGCAATGGCAACAACAAAATATACACATTTGCAAATGCTACGGTATTGCAAAGATGCTACAGTCAACCCCTATAGCATTTGTAGTAAATGCAAATGCAATATTGCTTGGCATTCAATCAGCTGACATCAGAAAAAGAATAAAAGCGCAAAATAGAAAAAAAGAAAGACACGACTTCTGCTACTTCTGCGTAATGGCAATTATGAATTTAACAGAATCAAGCCATTATTTTATTCCAAATCAGCTGTTCTTTGTTTTGCAACAAGCGTTTCAAAGTAACCATGAAAAAATCGACCACAATTTGCTGCAAAGATTTGCAATTGCATAATTTTACAATATCATTTGCACCGGATCGTGAATTGGGCTATTATCTTTCAAAAGCAACTTTCAAATAGCAAGTGGCGTGCTAACACCTTCCTTTTTCTAAGAAATTTGTGAAGAAGGCAACAAACATACATAATAGGCCTACACTTCAAAATAGTGTACAGTCGTAGTATTAGGCACCTTATGTATTTTCATATATTTAGACCTATTTCCGATTGTGAATTTGTTGAAAATACTAAAATTTAAGCACAGACGGTTCTATTCAAACCAAGAGCAATTCGTTGAATGTATAAAAGGAGAGAGTGATTGAAATTTCCCACTATAAAAGCAAATACTTTTTTGACAGTATGCTATGAAGAATAAAAATTGTTACAAGGACTAAGGGAGAGTTAACTATGTATTAATTTTTTTAAAGAAAATTGTCTGAGTGGTACTAGCAGAATTTAAAAAATTAAGAGTGCCTAAAGCCCAATTTCCATGTGATCTTATCTTATCTTATTTTATCAAATATCAGGGAGGACATCACATGCTATTAAGATAGCAAATGTATGCTATTCACTCTCGCATTCTCCAAGCGCATTAGGTTCTGTTCGCATGTTTTTTCTTTCTTACAAAAATTTGATTTGATATCCCTGATATGGGATGAAATAAGATAAAATAAGATCACATGGAAATTGGGCTTAACACTTTTGATCACGGCTGTAAGTTCGGCCCTGAGCACGAAATATCCAGCAGGTGAATAAAATTCGAGAAAAGCTCTTATTGACAGTCTCTACATAGCCATTATGCAAGTAACTATGAGTATGATTAATTTAAAATCAATAGAATTCGCTAGGTGCATAATAATGAGCTGATTAAAAAACTACGAACGCTTTAGCCGCCTGTTAACTTAACGAGTTTGACAAAATGACGCATCCTCAATCTGATTCCCCATTTTGATCAATGAAATATCTGATGTGTACGCGACCAAAGTCATGTACCAGTTTATTTTCCTTTTATTTTTTTAGACGTCCGTTTATTGTGATTCTGTCAACTGACTTTCATGACACTACACACTTTTTATTGACGTAGATTGGCCGGTGTTTAAGATACATGACATACTCGTAAATAAAACAATTAAAATCGTTCGAATCTCAGCACTGAACATACCGTCATGCAAGTTAATTCTTGCAATAAATTCAATTCATTTTCGTTACTTAATTATTCTATGTGGCTTGTTGATAGGTGGTTATCGAGTAACCATTAAACACGTAGGTTTTTAATAACTGATTAATGTATTAATTAAAAGATCAACAGCTTAATAAGCGTGTTTAGTCATGGAAGGGGGTAATTAAAATCGTTTTCTTATATATCATTAATTTTTGCAACAGATAGAAACAATAAAGTTTAATAGTTAAAAACAATACTACGTATGTACATATATGGCTGCCAACATTGTAGGCTAACGAGTGTCAATTTTACCACCTTTCAGTTCAAAATTAATTTTCAAGATATTTTTAGTTTAAACTAATTCAAAAGTTGTCTACTATAAAATTGAATGCAACACGTACTTACGTATGTAAAGGGTGTTCCAATAAGAGTGCACTTTTTAAATTTTGTATAATATTGTTTTCATGCAAGTGGCAACTCTGAAATTTGACAGCTGTTATCTATGATTGTTCCGATTATTAAAAATGGAGCGGTACACAAAAGAACAACGCGTTATCATTTTGAAGCCCCATTACAAAAATGGGATAAGTTACGCTGAGACCGCTCGCAAACTTCGCGGAATTTTCGGTTGAGAAAGTCCACATAATGTGTCAATAATTATGAGAGTGGTCAAAAAATTTGAAGAAACCGGGTCGATTAAGGACAGTAGGTCGGTCTCCTTTGCGTCGGCGTGCCAGTCGGTTTCTTCAAAACATTGCTGTTGCTGTAAACGAGTGTCGCCGAAAACTTCAAATCAGCATCGTTCTCAACTACTTCAAATTTCACGAGGCACTACGCATCGAATTTTAACAAAAGACCTCCACCTTCACCCGTACAAAATACAGCTTCCTCAAGAGCTCAAACCACCAGACCATGAAAAGCGCCGGCAATTCGTTCAGTGGGTAATGGACATAGCTGGGCACCGTTAATCAAATAGTTAGCTTCGTTAATTGCTAATCCGTTACTAACAAATTTAACTTCGTTAAACGTTAAAGCGTTACATTTCGGAAGACTTAACGCAAGTTAGCGTTAATCGTTAATCCGTTAACACGTGATAAAAATTGCATTTACGTTAGTGAACTTCTTATAAAAACTGTTGGATTGGGATCTGGAAGTTAACAGGTTAGTAAAATTTATAAAAAAATTATAATTGGAGTGTGTAATTTATTCATTTGGCACAATGTGGATATTCCCCTTCATGAACATTAATATGTCGAAGTTCTCGTCTGAAAGCGAGGTTCGTTTCGGCGCTAAAATATCTTTGTCCGTGGAAAAAAGATTTTTAACTGCAGCGCTTGAGGGTATAGTAGTATTATTGTAGCGAAATTTGGTTTATGCTAGAAAACTCTTGAAATAAATACCAACGAAAGAAAACTAAACGATACTAGCTAGCATAAACATACTAGCACCAGCTAGCGGCAAAATAATAAACTGAACAGACGCTGCAGTACACTATAAATAAAAAGTCAACAACCGAGAGAAATTATCGCCGTCGTACAACGTACAACGCCATCTAACATCTAGCATAATAGCTAGCTCAACGTCAGTGCGCCATGCGCACCATTCACCATTATGGTGAATTGTGGATAGTAGTAGAATGCACGCTACAAAGTAGCACTGGTGGGTTGTAGAAAATGGTAGAATATACGACACTTAGAAGGTACTGGATTATTCGAGAGAGTGATGACTGCAGTATAAAAAGGGTTGTCATCTGAGCTGAGGACACAGTAGAATTAAACCAGCGAAGCAGTAAGCAATAAAGTGAATACAGTGTGATCCGTAGTAGAACAAAACAGTTTTCTATACAGTGTTAAATTAATATTAGAATTTGAACGTTAATAAAATAAACCATTTTATAACTAAATAAGTTTGTGTGTTTTTAATTGTTACACAATCCAGTGATCGAACTCAGGAAAGTGTGAGAGATCGAAATTATCGTCAAAGAGACAGAAATTTCGTAACAATTGGTGTCAGAAGTGGGATTGTGTAAAAAAAGAATTAACAATCAATTAAAAAAAAAAAAAAAAATAAAAATGGTTAAGTTTGAAGATCTGAAAGTGGATCAACTGAAGAAGGAGTTGCAGCAGCTGAATCTGCAATCTACTGGCGGAAAGGTGGAGTTACAGAAACGCTTACGGCAGGCTCTTGAGGCTCAAGGTGTAAACCTGGAAGAGCATGAATTTTATAGTGATGTATCAGAATCAGCAGCGAAAGTGGAAGAAACTTCTGGACCAGCGGCAAGTGGTGAAGTTGTAGATATGTCAAAGTTCGAGAAAATGTTAATGGCGATGACAAGCAATATCCAGGCCGTTCGGGAAGAAATTGGTCTGAACGCGCTGCAGATCCATGCGGTTCAGGAAAAAATAGACCAGAAGTTAAGTCAAAATGCACTACAAATGAATAGCAATATCCAGGCCGTTCGAGAAGAAATTGATCAGAGCTTAAGTCAGAACGCGCTGCAGATCCAGGCGGTTCGGGAAGAAATTGATCAGAGTTTAAGTCAAAATGCACTGCAAATAGACGAGAAGTTAAGTCAAAATGCACTGCAAATAGACCAAAAGTTAAGTCTGAACGCGACGCAGATCCACGAGGCTGTTCGAACGGAGGTTGCCAAAATGGTAGATGGCCTCGATGAAAAAGTGACTGAATTACGAGATGACGTTGAATCATTCAAGGAAGAAGTTCAAAATAACCTTGAAAAAGTTCAAAATAATCTTGAAAAAGTTCAAAATAATTTTGAGGACGTTACTAAAAGGATTCAGCAGTTGGAAATAAGCGAACCAACCACTCAAGTTATAAGAGAAATCAGCGCAGAGAGGCTTAAGGCACCCTCATTCGATGGAACAACGCCATTCAGTGTTTTCAAGCTCCAGTTCGAAACAACATCTGGTCACAATCGTTGGGATAACGAAAGTGCAGCTGCAGCGCTAATTGTGGCATTAAAAGGCGCAGCTGCAGAAGTATTGCAAACGGTTCCAGTGGCGGAGCAGAAAAACTACAAGGCGGTGATGGATGCCTTACAGCGAAAATATGGCAGTGACCACATGAAGCAGATTCACAGATTGGAGTTGAAAAGTCGTATCCAAAAATCTGGTGAGTCCTTGCAGGAGTATGCTGCGGATATTGAGCGATTGGCACACCTTTCCTATCCTGACGAGTTAAGTGTCGTAGCAGAAAAATTCAAAATAGAGGCGTTTATTGACGGCATACGTGACTCAGAAACAAAACGCGAGACAATGAGGAGCCCGAAGACGACATTTAATGAAACAGTAACGGTTGCCCTCACGCAGGAGACGATTGCGTTGACATGCCGCCCATCACTGAAAACTCGTCGGATGGAGGTGGAGGCTGAAAAGAAAAATTCATCGTTCGCCAGCGGTAGCTTCAGCGGAAAATGCTACAATTGTGGTAAGCAGGGACACATGGCACGTGACTGCAAATCACGTCGTAAACGATCTGCATCACGTTCACCAAAAAGAAGACTTGGAAATAGGGTGAACGATGGCGAAAATGTTAGCGAGCAGCAGTCGTTAAACTAAAGAGAGTCAGTACAGCGGGGCGTGAGCTGACTCTTACAGATGATTGCCCCATAGTCTTGGTTTCGAAGCTCTGCCGAAATTCCAACAGCCTTACCATCGGTGGAAAAATCAGCGGAAGACCATGTGAGCTTACTTTGGATACAGGCGCATCGCATTCAATTGTGAGGAAAGACTTATTTGAAAGACGACGAGTAACGCAGTTAAATGGGATCCAATTGAGAACAGCGACAGGAGAAATTGCGCAAATAGTAGGAAAAGTTACAGCGAGTATTCTCATCGGCAATAAAACTGTGGAACATGATTTTATTGTTGCAAACATCACCGATGAGGTTATCATTGGCGTGGACTTCATGATTCGACACGGGTTTACTTTGGATCTTAAGAAAAAAACGTTAAGGTATGCCAATGTAGAGTTGCCTTTAGACATTGGCTGTGGACAAAAATTAGCAATTGCAAGAGTCTACATAAGTGAGCGCTGTCGAATTGAACCCAATACCGAAGAAATTATTTGGGCCACAACAAATGAAGACTGTGGGACAAGCCATCTGTGGGTAGTGGAAGCAGATAAGAGAAATTTTAAGAAAGACCTGATTATTGGAAAGACCCTAGTAAACACAAGAACAGACAAAAAAATACCGGTGCGAATTTTGAATCCAACAAATAAGCCAAAATGGATGCAAAAAGGTGAACTTATAGCGCAATGTGAGAAAGTTGCAGCTGTGATAAATTGTGAAAATGACCAGCAGAACACACAAGGTACAACTTTAACAAAATCGTCGGCCTTGGATGTATTGACGAAAGTATGGACGAAGGAGTTGTCTGCTCAGAACAAAGATAAAGCAAAAAGGTTTCTGCAAAAACATTGGCGGATATTTGCGTCCAAAGGAGAAAATAATGGCCGAACATCAGTTGTCAAACATCGCATTGATACAGGTGATTTTCAGCCGATTCGTCAACCTCCAAGGAGGTTAGCACTCGCTAAGAGAGAAGAAGTGACGGGCCTTATAGAAGATATGGCGCGAGAAAATGTCATTGCACCATCAGAAAGCCCATGGAGTTCACCGGTCGTACTTGTGAAGAAAAAGGATGGAAGTATGCGATTCTGTGTGGATTACAGAAAATTGAATGACGTCACTAAAAAAGACAGCTACCCGTTACCCAGAATCGATGATACACTGGATACGTTATCTGGAGCAACATGGTTTTCCACCCTGGACTTACAAAGTGGATATTGGCAGGTGGAAATAGATGAAAAAGACAAAGAGAAAACTGCCTTTAGTATTGGGAATGGTCTATGGCAGTTCAACGTCATGCCGTTTGGTCTTTGTAACGCTCCAGCTACGTTTGAACGGTTAATGGAACGAGTTCTCAAAGGACTACATTGGAAGACTTGTCTAGTGTATCTCGATGACATAATCATCATGGGTAAAGATTTTGATGACCACTTGAAAAATCTGGAGGAAGTGTTTGAGCGCTTGGAGGCAGCTGGACTAAAATTAAGTGCGAAAAAGTGCTCACTTTTCCAGCGTGAAGTCAAATATCTGGGGCACAAGGTTACGTCAGAAGGAATACACACAGATGAAGATAAAATAAAAGCTGTGAAAAATTGGCCACGTCCATCTAATCTTCATGAGTTGCGAAGTTTTCTGGGTCTATGCACTTATTACAGACGCTTTGTTCCTGGTTTCGCAAATGTTGCAGGCAGTCTACATGAGCTGACACAGAAAAATCGAAAATTCGAATGGAGTGGGGCACAGGAAACTGCATTCCAAAAGCTGAAAGAATTACTGTCTACAGCGCCAATACTCGCGTACCCAATACCCGGCAAAGAATTTGTATTGGACACCGATGCGAGTGGCCATGGTATTGGAGGAGTTTTGTCCCAAATCATCAATGGACAAGAAAAAGTCGTCGCATATTTCAGCAAAATTCTGTCGAAACCTGAGAGGAATTATTGCGTAACTCGGAGAGAGTTACTGGCAGTAATGGAATGCGTGAAACACTTCCATAAGTACTTATATGGACAGCACTTTCTCCTGAGGACAGACCATGCGGCATTAAGGTGGCTACTTCAATTCAAGGATCCTGAAGGTCAAATCGCACGGTGGATAGAACGCTTGCAGAGCTATGATTTCACCATAGAGCATCGCAAAGGAAGCCAGCATGGAAATGCGGATGCACTTTCCCGTCGTCCATGTAAAATTGAATGCGGTCATTGTTCGCGAACAGAAAATAAAGCAGGAACAATTGATGTGCGCCTTTTGAACGTTTTTCCTGAAGAAAAGTGGACAAAAGAGGAGGTAAAACGGGACCAGCGCAATGATACAGATTTGGCAACTATAATTAAGTATAAGGAGCTGGGTAGGAAACCGGCGTGGCAAGAAATTTCAAATGAAAGCCAAATCTGTAAAGCATACTGGGCGCAATGGCAAAGTTTGGAGTTGCATGACGGTTGTCTCTACCGAATCTGGGAAAGCGAGGATGGTAAAACTCGCTCAAAACTGCTGGTTATTCCAAAGGCCAAATTTAAGGAAATAATCGAGGATTATCACAATGGATCGAGTGGTGGACATCTGGGCATAACGAAAACCACAGAGAAAATAAAGAAACGGTTTTATTGGGTAGGATGCCAAGAATCAGTTGCTGACTGGATCCGCCGTTGTGACCAATGTGCAATTGCTAAAGGACCAAGGCAACGCACTCGGGGAAAAATGCATCAGTATAACGTCGGAGCTCCCTTTGAGAGGATAGCCATGGATATAGCGGGACCTTTTCCAATCAGCAATGCAGGAAATAAATACATCCTTGTGGTAATTGATTACTTCAGTAAGTGGCCAGAAGTATATCCCATTCCCAATCAAGAAGCAAAAACAGTGGCAGACATTTTCATCAAAAATTGGATTTGCCGATATGGAGCTCCACTTGAGTTGCATTCCGACCAAGGACGAAATTTTGAGTCGACACTTTTTAAGGAGGTTTGTGACATGCTTGGAATACAGAAGACACGCACCACAGCTTTGCATCCTCAGTCCGATGGCATGGTCGAAAGGTTCAACCGTACTCTAGAGGAACATTTAAAAAAGGTTGTCGATAAAGGACAAAAAGATTGGGATGAGCACCTACCAATGTTTCTGATGGCTTATCGGTCGGCAATACACGATACCACTACAGTCACGCCAGCAAAAGCCATTTTTGGTACGGACTTAAGGCTTCCAGCAGATTTGAAGTACGGAGTAAGCGTTGTCCCAGAAACGACCCATGCTGACGATTACATGTCGCGGAAAAGAGAAGAATTAGCAGATATACACGAGCTTATCAGGAGACGTACTCAATTGGCTAGCGACAAGATGAAAGCTCGGTATGACCTGCGAGCAAATACTGAAGGGTTCAAAGAAGGTCAACTAGTGCTGCTACATAACCCACAACGAAAACGAGGCTTGTCTCCTAAATTACAGACTCATTGGGAGGCACCTTACCGGATCGTCACAAGGATTAATGATGTTGTGTATCGAATTCAAAAATACCCCGGGAACAAAAATAAATTTAAGGTAGTCCACATCGAAAGGCTGGCACCTTATACTAGAAACGGAGAGACTCTTGTTCGGGACGAACAAGTTTAAGCGGAGGGCAGTGTAGCGAAATTTGGTTTATGCTAGAAAACTCTTGAAATAAATACCAACGAAAGAAAACTAAACGATACTAGCTAGCATAAACATACTAGCACCAGCTAGCGGCAAAATAATAAACTGAACAGACGCTGCAGTACACTATAAATAAAAAGTCAACAACCGAGAGAAATTATCGCCGTCGTACAACGTACAACGCCATCTAACATCTAGCATAATAGCTAGCTCAACGTCAGTGCGCCATGCGCACCATTCACCATTATGGTGAATTGTGGATAGTAGTAGAATGCACGCTACAAAGTAGCACTGGTGGGTTGTAGAAAATGGTAGAATATACGACACTTAGAAGGTACTGGATTATTCGAGAGAGTGATGACTGCAGTATAAAAAGGGTTGTCATCTGAGCTGAGGACACAGTAGAATTAAACCAGCGAAGCAGTAAGCAATAAAGTGAATACAGTGTGATCCGTAGTAGAACAAAACAGTTTTCTATACAGTGTTAAATTAATATTAGAATTTGAACGTTAATAAAATAAACCATTTTATAACTAAATAAGTTTGTGTGTTTTTAATTGTTACACAATCCAGTGATCGAACTCAGGAAAGTGTGAGAGATCGAAATTATCGTCAAAGAGACAGAAATTTCGTAACATTATATTTAATAAGCAGATTTACGAATATTTGTTCCCCGAGGAATGCCGCATCGTTGAACATCGCTGATTTCATGTCTAGTCACATTTTGGCGAGATTTTGAGCCTTACTCTTTAAAGATTTGTGGCTCTTAGGTTTTTCTTTAGACTTAGTGACAAAATTGAAAATGTCAACCCCATCATCGTCGTAGTTACTCGCGTTGCTGCCTCCACCATTTAAACTATCTCTGTTCTTCAAACTTGTTTTAATATTATTTATTATTATTATTAAAATAAATACTAGGTAATCACAATTAAAAAATATGTTTAGCATAAATTATTTCTAAATTAATTATAATAACAAATTCTACATCCTGTTGTCGGATGCAGATAAATAGTAATATTTCACATTTGAGTATATGTGCAAATCCATCATATTTGGCCTTTTAGCTGGCCTCGTTTTTTTTTTTTTTTTTTTTTTGGAGTACATCTTTCAGCCATAGTTTTTCTTGAAGCTAAGGCTGTCTTGAATTAATATTCAAGGTTGTTCAATTAAAATTCAGATAGCTATTTTTTAAGAACTATTTTGAATTCATATTCAATGAGGAACAATAAAAATTCAAAGGAGCACATAGTTAAAATTGCTGAAAGATGTACTCCAAAAAAAAAAAAAACGAGGCCAGCTAAAAGGCCAAATCTGATGGACTTACACATATGGGGTCACTTATTTAATATAATAATTACAAAATGAGGTTAACAATAAAGGAAAAAAATATATAGAAAGACAGCTTCGGCAGCTTCTTGTCGTAACGCCTCTTCTAACATTTTTTTTCATTTATTTATTTACTGCATCCACTCGACTTCTAACATACGTTGCCAGTTATATCAACCGGAACGTTCTTGTTGTCAGAACGTGTTTATCTCTGCAGTAGGTACTGGATTAAAGATTAACGGAAGCCACCGAGTGCGTTAACATTTTTTAAAGTTAACTTAAAAGTTAATCCGTTAGTAGAAATCATAACTTCTTTAATTAACGATTAACGAGTTAATGCCCAGCTATGGTAATGGAGTAGAGTGAAGTGAATGCCGATTTTTCGAAAAAAGTCATTTTCACAGATGAAGCGCATTTCCATCTGAATGGCTTCGTGAATAAACACAATTGTTAAATTTTAGGCTCAAAAAATCCTCACGCGATCCATGAGAAACAAGTGCATCCACAACGAGAAACTGACTGATGCGGATTTTAGTCAGGCGGCGTGAGTGGGCCTGACTTTTATGAAAATGAGGCCGGAGTTGCAGTGACTGAGTGAACAAATATAATTTGTTATTAATAATTGAACATTTTTATATTGAACTTTTTTTTAGTCATTTGTATTCAACAAACATGACAAAGATAACAAGTAGATCAATTTTAACCTGGTAATTGGTGACATATGTTTCGGCTATATAGCTACCCAATAGTTCAAGTGTTAGAGCGGCCGTCGCAATTCAACAGCAACACTTAAAAGGCTATATATTGGCACCTATAGCAGTGATAGTTCTGAAATTTGAAACATGGATGTATTTTGTTTATAACAGGCCCTTTGTTGGAGAACAGAACATGCGTGAGCTAACGCCTAGTAACATATAAATAAGTTGAGTTCCTAAACGTCAGTGGCATTGCAATCATACAAAGTCTCTCGTTCCTAAACGTAACCCTTTATAATGTTACAATGTTATGTGTCCCTAAGCATCAATCAATTGTTTTAGATGCGCGGAAAATTGTAAACTGCGCATCACAAGTTTTAATGTTGTTTTTGTGATGCACAGCTAATTCGCGAATAAGTGCTTACAACTAAAATCTTTTTTGCTACTGCGTTCGCGATTGTTGTTAGTGACGCATTGCAAACAGATGTACCTAACCATCAATATTACGACGATGTGTTTGAACAATGCAGCGTTGCTTTGTTTCGAAACAGTAGCTGTGTTCTCCTATAGGAATGCATTAGTACAACTTACACCAAAAAGCGTACCTGTACTCGAAAAACCTGCAAGTAAGAACGGAAATGGGAGAGTAATATATGTTCTCTCTTTTCTAAAAAGTTACAGATCTTAGTTCGATTTTTTTTCTTTCCGCTTAGACAATTCAATTCATTTTTCAACTAATCTCAGTAACAAAAGCAATGATTATCTTAAAATTAGATGATGACACTCACCGACCTCAACTATAAGCAAATTCAAAAATCTTTTTAATACAGCTATACGCATTGCCCTAGGTGCATACCGTACAACACCTATAAAAAATCTACTTTTTGAAGCAAATATACCCAAAATAGAAACCAAATGAGATTACCCCACAGCAACTCTTTACAAAAACCTTCTAAACTCACGACGTAGTACTACATTCAAAATTCTTCAAAATTACAAACATATAAAAAACATACAATGATATGATGTCTACTAACAACAACGGGATCTAGACTCTCTTGTTACAGCGGGCAACTGTAAATTAGAAGTTGTCAAGAACTTCACTTACCTTGGCACTGCCGTAACCAGCAACAATGATGTCAGTCTGGAAACTAAGCGGAGAATAACAATTGCTAATAGGTGCTACTATGGTCTCAGTAAGCAATTACGTTGCAGAGTTCTCTCTCGATCGACAAAGCTAACACTCTACAAGACGCTCATTCTACCTGTGCTTCTTTATGGCGCTGAGGCATGGGTGGTTTCGACAACAGACGCAGCCGCTCTTGGGGTGTTCGAGAGGAAAGTTCTCCCCAAAATCTTTGGTCCTGTTCGAGTTGGCGACGGCTATCGCATTCGAATGAACACGAGCTGTATGAGCTCTACGCCGACATTGACATAGTTAAGCGTATAACAATACAGCGACTACGCTGGCTGGGTCATGTCCATCGTATGGATAAAGAAGCTCCAGCGAAAAAGGTATTCGAAGGGAAGGTCCCCGGTCAACGACGAAGAGGGAGACCATGCCTCCGATGGATAGACCAAGCTGAGGATGCCCTAACCACGCTTGGCATTAATGATTGGAGAAGGCGCATGGCGAGAGCTAATGAGGTCGGCCGTAACCTGACAACGGGTTGTTATGACCATCTAAGTAAGTAAAATACATACAAACAAATACCATCCTCAATTGTTAAAGCAATAATGCACTGCGAAACCTACGAGTTTTTGTGTTTTGTCGCATTTTAACATAAACAATTTTATTGAGCAAAGATTTTGCTTGAAATTTTGTGTTTTGAACGGAATTTCTTATGCTGAATCATTGAAAATGTTGCAGAAAACTTTTGATCATACTGTATACCAACGGGTCCAAAATAAATAATTTAACTAGCTATGTCATAACCACAGACATTTATATTTTAAAAACGGGACTTCTTCAGTGATGTCCGCAGAAATAATCGCAATATTGCAAACAATAGAAATAATAAAAAAATAGAAAAATATATTTTATTATCTGTTCCGGCTCACTATCATCACTCGTTGCAATCTCAAACCTCAATAACAGCAATTTTTACCCCTCAAAGATAAGATCTCTCCTTTTACATTATTTTCTCAAAATCCGAGTCATATGGGTAACAAGTCATGCAGACATAAAAAGTAATGAGTTTGCGGACCAAACCGCAAAAACTACTACAAAAATTTAAAATGAGTACAGTAGCCTTTCAACGCGCAGTACAGCACGCGTTTAGTGGCTTAATCATTTTAATGATTTCCAAAAATTTTAAAAACGTTGCCTACTTTTAGGTGTATGCAACACTTTCCGACAAATTTCAAAAATATCGCCTAAAAGTAGGCAACGATTTTAAAAATTTCAGATAATGTTGCCTACTTTTAGGCGCTATTTTTGAAATTTATCGGAAAGTGTTGCCTACTTTTAGGGGTAAATTATCCAAAGCGCCTAAAATCTGAAATACCAGGCCACCATGAACCAGCAGCAAGTAAATTTGGTTTTTTTAAAAACTTTAAAACGTTATATCTCGGCCGGCAATTCGTTCAGTGGGTAATGGACATAGCTGGGCACCGTTAATCAAATAGTTAGCTTCGTTAATTGCTAATCCGTTACTCACAAATTTAACTTCGTTAAACGTTAAAGCGTTACATTTCGGAAGACTTAACGCAAGTTAGCGTTAATCGTTAATCCGTTAACACGTGATAAAAATTGCATTTACGTTAGTGAACTTCTTATAAAAACTGTTGGATTGGGATCTGGAAGTTAACAGGTTAGTAAAAATTATAATTGGAGTGTGTAATTTATTCATTTGGCACAATGTGGATATTCCCCTTCATGAACATTAATATGTCGAAGTTCTCGTCTGAAAGCGAGGTTCGTTTCGGCGTTAAAATATCTTTGCCCGTGGAAAAAAGATTTTCTGTCTGTCTGTCTGTCTGTCTGTCTGTCTGTCTGTCTGTCTGTCTGTCTGTCTGTCTGTCTGTCTGTCTGTCTGTCTGTCTGTCTGTCTGTCTGTCTGTCTGTCTGTCTGTCTGTCTGTCTGTCTGTCTGTCTGTCTGTCTGTCTGTCTGTCTGTCTGTCTGTCTGTCTGTCTGTCTGTCTGTCTGTCTGTCTGTCTGTCTGTCTGTCTGTCTGTCTGTCTGTCTGTCTGTCTGTCTGTCTGTCTGTCTGTCTGTCTGTCTGTCTGTCTGTCTGTCTGTCTGTCTGTCTGTCTGTCTGTCTGTCTGTCTGTCTGTCTGTCTGTC